>OX375822.1:4580868-5830868 GCA_947359405.1 Antitype chi | reverse complement strand
TTGTTGTTTGACAATTTCAAAAACATGTAAATTAGTACATATTTTATTTTTTTTCTAAAACTACGATGAGTTGTAAAAAGATTGGCACGTACAGATTTTATATTATACAGATTTTTTATTATGCAGTCCGGTAATCCCGGGATTTTTTATTTCAAATAAATTATTTTCAATAGCCGCCTCCATACTTTTTAACCGACTTCAAAAAGAAGAAGGTTATCATCAATTCGACGTGTTTATATTTTATTTTATTTTTTATTGTGTATGTTCGGGCATAACTCCGTCATATACAGGAAAAGTTTTTATCCAGTGCGTAAACTGTAACCATGAATTCAGTATATCATTTTAGACACCCTAGCACAGAATTTTTTTGTCGGTCGTACAAAAAAATATAAGCTGTTCCATACATTTTAACCGCGTAGGTATTGCACTTTTCTATGTAACAGCTGATTTTTTTTTTGTATAACCGATGAAAAGTTTCTGAGCGCTGAGGGTCTACAATGATATGCTGAATTCGGCAGGGGGTGACAAAAAATTAAAATACATATCCAAAATCACGGACTTCCGAAATGAAAGTTATTTTTCACTTTGAAGTGTTTTTTGTAGCTATGCATTCGATTAGTTATCCAATCCCGTGATGCCGGGATTTTTTATCAAATAAATTATTTTCAGTAGCCGCTTCCATACTTTCGTAACGAAAAATTCACGTAAATATGCATCCGATTATCTGATCTCAGTAAGTGTGTGATAAAAGATAGGATATAATATAAAGATAATAAATAAAATAAAAAGATAATGAAATAAATATCTAATAAATGGATTTAATTTCTTATAAAGTTTTACCTGTTCCGATGGAGTAAGATTTTGTTCTATTCAATTACAGAGAACCCAGGGATTCTCAGAGTAATAGCTCCGCCACATTACCAACACCTCTAACTGCAGTTAATCCAACCTTGACAGATACAGGAACTACGCAAGAACGAAATGATGGGTATTAGACATGGGCGAAGTAGCTCACTGAAAAGAAAAAGAGCGATTAGCTCTTTCACTCTCAAGAGCTATATCACTCTTCTAGCTCACTAGCTCTTCTATAGCTCAGTGACACAGACGCCGAGACGCCGACTGTTAGCTCAATTGACTCACGCCGCACGCGCGTCGAAGGAGACGGGTTGGCTCGCTCAATAGTGAGTAGCTCTTTGGAAGTTTGGACTCTTTATTACTCACTAGCTCTTCTATAGCTCAGTGATTCAGACGCCGACTGTTAGTTCATTTGACTCACGCTGCACGCGTGTTGAAGGAAACGACTCGGCCCGCTCAATAGTCATTGTCAATAGCTCTTTGGAAGTTTGGAGTTGTTAAGTTAAATAAGTGCTTCTGTTTGTTTATATAATGTTATGACTTAACGTAAATAACACGCAAAAAAATAAACAATGCAATACCAAAGTATTTTCTACTTTAAAGCTATGGCCATAAAGATAGATTTACAGTGATTTATGTAGTATGATAGTCTACAATGACGTATTGTATCGAAGAGCTATTGTTGGAAGAACGAACTATGCGATCCAAAATATTCCGAAGCGAACCGAATGAGCCGTTCGGCCGCTGACTTCGGTCGGTCATCGGTGTCTTGCTGAAGTATTGAGAGTCTAAGAGCTAACTGAGCTAGTGAGCTACTTAGCGAACGGGTGAGTGAGCGAGAGCGACGTCCATCAAAAAGAGCTAGCTCTTTTCTATCACTCGCTCACGAGCTACCCATGTCTAATGGTATGTATCATACATATGGTATTTTATAATGACATGGTTTATCTTCGTACTATCAGTTTAGCCGTTTCAGCGTAACTGACGAACAAAAACATTTACTTTTGCATATTACTAAGATAACCCATTAATGTTTTTTTTTTAGAGAAACCACAGAAGACGAGCCTTTCCTTACTGAAACTTGTTCTTCTCAAGAAGATTCATATCTACCAATACAGGGTCGAAGATTAGTAAATATAATGTACTTCATTCAGCAACTTCAAGAAAATTCCAGTCATATTTCTTTGTTTGATTGCAATTTCAAAGATATGGCACTGATAGGAGAAAGCAGAAATGGTTTGATTTCTAAATATAAATTGAAATGTAATATGTGTAAAAAATATTTTATAATCACATATGAAGATCAAGCAAGCAAATTTACTTACCTACCAACATACCTATCTACCTACCCTACCTACACCTATCTACCTACCTAAGTACCCTACCTAAATATCTTCCTACCTATCTACCCTACCTAAATATCTTCCTACCTATCTATTTAAATACCTATCTACATACCTACCTACTTACATGCCTATCTACCTACCTACCTGCACCTACCTACCATATATTATATTTATACAAACCTAATACAAATGATTAATCAAAAGCAAAATTTATTTTGAAAATCCCGGGATTAACAATTCTTAGCGGTGACCAGAATACGGACGCCGCGCGGCGCCGCGCCAGAATAAGGCCGCGCGCTGCCGTGAACGCGGGCGAAGGGGTAGTGGGCGGAGCTACGTCTCCGCTTCCCCTGCTTCACCCCCTGTAATACCTAAAGATTTGCTTATTACCGCGCCTTAATTATATCCAAAAAGCATTTGTCACTCAATTCTTTTTCACCTTTTCAACTGAACAAGCGCCATAAAGCCATAGGCTCGTATAAAACACTCATTCAATTACACTCGTTTCACACTACATAAAGTGCAAAACAACAACATTCTATTATTTCCCATTTATCCCTAACAAGTATAATTTGCGAATAAATATCAGGCCGTGTTAACTGTGGCCTGTAACGGGGCGTCCATTAATTACGCGAGGCAATTTGGGAGATTTTTCGACCCCCCCTTCCCATAATCTCACGTGAGATATTTCATAATGCGTATTTTGCGATGGATTTATGCATTGCGTTTGGCTGGTTTGGCTGGCCGGTGGTGGTTTAACAAACGAGGAGCTACTGTGCTACTTTGTGGCTTTCGCATAACCGCGATAAATCTTATTTTGTAGGATTTATCCATATTGGCGGAAAACATGCTTAGTTAGTTTAACCCAGTTTTCTCGCAATGTTATAATGTTTCTTTGCGGATATAAAATGCGTGATATTTGCCGAGACCCTCCCTCCCCCACGTGAGATTGGTAAACTGCTCACGTAATTAATGGACGCCCCCTAACTAGCACCAGACACCCAGCTACCCAGGCACCCAGTATGTTAGTACTTTATACAGCTCTGGGACTAACAACGTTTGAACTTCTAATAAAATTGTTGGAAGTGAAAGGGTTTGACGTGGGAAAAACAAAAGAGGTTCTTTGTTTAATTCTACGATCAATAAAATTGTTGAAATCCTGCATTAAAATTAGTTTTAAACTGGTTTATTTTAAATTGGCTAGCTGAACTTCGATGGTAACCACGATTTAAAAAAAAAGAAATTGGGAAGTCAACGACAATTAGGTTCAGTGTTTTTACTTGAAGTATGAGATGAGATCGCCGCGGGAGACGCCCTGGGCGTAGGGAATCCCAGGCTTATCCCCGGCCACTGTGAGCGCGGGCTTGCGGATGGCGAGTAATGGGTAGCTGGCTGTCCGGTAAGGACCAAGCCAGGGTCGACGGCGCGTTGTGTTCCACGCGTGCCTCATGTAGATATCAGCATCAACTGATGGGGCCTGCGAGGGCCGATGTCTGCCAGGGGTGCGGGTTGTTCGAAAGAGATACTGTGGCCTCTGGCACACAGGCAACTGAGGGAACACGGGTGGGTTTTAGTAGTAAAAGTCTGACACGCCCTGCTCCACCTAGAGCGGGAGCAGTTATTTGATGATTTCCCACCGAAAAAAAAAAAAAAGTGTGAGATGAGAAAAAATGTTTTCTTATGTCTTATTGTATTTAGATGTGACACCATCTGTGAAATTTACACAGATTTTTAAATAAATATTTCATTTGACAACAATAACTAAGGTCGTTGACCTCCCAAAGAAAAACATCAAATCTTTTAACTTTTCGTGTTTAGGTATCGATACCCATCGCGTCAGTGGAGTTTAGCTAGCCAATTTAAAACAACCCCGTAAAAATATTAAAAAAATGCTAAAATATTTACTTCAATATGCATGTTTTTTTAAAGAAAATTTTGTTAAGTTCAAAACATTAGGTATTTATTGTTTTAATTTTAAAATGAGAAATAAAAATATTATAAATGTGAAAGTTTGGATGTTTGTTACTCAATCACGTAGCAACGGCTGCATAGATTTATATGAAATTTGGCACACAGATAGATTATAACCTGGATTAACACATAGGATACTTTTATCCCGGTAATACGTTCCCATGGGATAATAAATTTTCGACCTCCACGCGGGCGAAACTGCTGGAAAAACTTGTGAGAAATAAAATACAAATGATAAGTTCACGCTAAGTGTAGCGTGAACTTATCATTTGTATTTTATTTCTCACAAGTTTTTCCAGCAGCAGCAGCGGCAGTGGCCGCCCACGCAAAATAAAGAAAATTAATTTTCCCGAACATCGCTACAGCGTTATTTATTACTACCCAAGTCCCGTACACTGGCGGCCACAGGATAGTATGCCCCGCCTACGCGCACTTCGCACAAGGTGCAGAGCCTCCGGTCAGCACATTACTTACGTAACATGTGATCTTCGATCCTGACCTAGAACTCTGCACACCCGACCCTAGGGTAATATGTTTAACAATAAAATTGTGTGCGAAAATAGCTTGGGACCTTTAACTAGGTAGAGATCAACTAATTTAGAACTGCACGCCCCTCCACTGCTTGCTGCATACCCATTTCAAATGCTTGTATATACATTTTAGTGGAGGGGCGTGCAGTTTTAATTTAGTTGATCTCTACGTAGGTATCAATGTGCGTAGAATAATTAGAGAGAATTGTTGACTCTTTATTTGGTCCTTAAGTGTAAAGTGATTGGGCACGCCACGATAGCGGCGGTAAGTCCCCTCTTTGAGGAGTGGCTTGAGAGGCGGCATGGCGTCCTCACCTTCCGCCTGACGCAGGTCCTCACCGGACACGGTTGTTTCGGGAGGTTCCTGTTTCGCATAAGGTGGGAGGAAACGCCCGGGTGTTTCCATTGCGAAGATCGCCCTGAGGACACGGTGGAGCATACGGTGGAGGTCTGCCCGGCTTGGGCGGAGCACCGCCGTGTCCTCGTGGAGGCGATCGGCGGTGGCGATCTCTCGCGTCCAGCCCTGGTCCAGGCCATGGTACGGAGCGAGAGTGCATGGTTAGCAGTCACCTCCTTCTGCAAAGCAGTAATGCTCGCGAAGAGGGAGGCGGCGCACGTGAGGGAAAGGCAGTATATGCGCCCTCACGGCCGTAGTCACCGCGGGAGACGCCCTGGGCGTCGGGAATCCCAGGCTGATTCCCGGCCACCGTAGGCGCGGGCTTGCGGACGGCGAGTAATTGGTAGTTCGCTGTCCGGAAGGACCAAGCCCGGGTCGACGGCGCGTTGTGTTTCACGCGCGCCTCAAAGAGATGTCAGCACCAACTGGTGCGGTCCGCAAGGGCCGATGCCTGCCAAGGGTGCGGGTTGTTCGAAAGAGATACCGCGGCCCCTGGCACACAGGCAACTGAGGGAACACGGGTGGGTTTTAGTACCCAGAACGGGAGAAGTTATTTGATGATTTCCCACCGAAAAAAAAAAAGTGTAAGGTAATTAGGTAGTTGAACTATTTTAAGGTCAAAAATGCGAGTTTTTTAAGTTGGTTTTTAAGATACGGTTACTTAATTTCTTGCCTCGGGCGGATAAAATCACCTAGTTTACTGCTAGAAGCTCCAAACTGTTCGATCAGGGTACATCGAAAAGTTTTACCCGAAACTTTTCGACGGCTCCCACGCAAAGCAACGTGTGAGAACAGTGGTGGCGCAGTGGTAATGGTCGCGACTCACAAGTTGTAGGTCGTAGGTGCGAACCCAAACAGACGCACTTTACTTTGTGTAAATTAATTCATCACAAACAGTGTAAGAATACATCGTGAGGAAACCAGCATATCATAAAACCAATTAATTCGAAGACATGTTGTAACACCCATTTTGTGACCACCCCGCACTGAGTCCGTGCGTGGTGGATTAGGGGGCGTCCATTAATTACGTGAGGCAATTTTGGCGATTTTTGACCCCCACCCCTGCTCTGGCGAGATGTCGCAAATACGTGGTTTTAGTGTAAAAACGATTATTCTGTGCTTATTTGCGTCGCATTTATGCGTTGCATTTAGTTGGCTTGGCTGGCCGGTGGCGGTTTAAACATTGAGGAGCTACTGTGCTACTTTGTAGCGTTCGCATAACCGCGATAAATATTATTTTGTAGGATTTAGCCATATTGGCGGAAAACATGTTTTACATAATTTAACCCGGTTTTCTCGTAATCTTACATTGTTTCTTTCATAAATTACGTGATATTTGCCGAGACCCCCTCTCCCCCACGTGAGATTGGGTGAGATTCGACTCGACCCCCTCCCAGACCCCCCCCCCCCCCTAAACGCCTCACGTCATTAACGGACGCCCCTATACCGTCCGCTTCTTCTCACAAAAAGGAGCCCTCTGTCCCGGCAGTAGGACGATTATAGACTACTCATTATTATTCTAAGGTGTATACATTAAAACTAAAAATGTCATAATTTTAGTACAAAACTCCAGCCACACTTAGCTTAACTAATAAAGTACCAAAGTATCACTGCACGAATCGCCTTTGGCCCAACAATATCACCTGTTGGTTATAAATCTACGTCTATTGCCAACTGGTACATACAATCCAGGGTATTGTACAATGTCGAACAGTAGCCGTGATTTGTATCGCTAAGTATCGACGTGATAACAAGCATAGATACTGGGAACACATCGATAACACCTTCGATTTATGGGCGCAGCTCTAGGGCTGATCAATGGGGATCAGCTCAAGCCGCTGATCAATGGGGGCTGAGTTTTGGAGAGTAGATTAGCAAAGGCGCAGATGTGAATGGGAATGTTTGAAAGAAAAAGGACCAGTGATGTCTATATTTGTTCGTGTTTAATTATTTGAAGATATTGATTACGGGCTTGTGGCTATGTAAAAGCAGCTCCAAGGCTCGATCGGTCAGGTGAAGCTACGCTTGCCGCGGTTGATCCGTGAATGGACCCCTCTGTGCCTCGGAAAGCACGTTAAGTCGTTTGTTTCGGCTGTCATTCCTGGATCTTTGGCAGTCGTTACGGGTCACCAGAAGTCCGAAAGTCTGACAACCAGTCTTACCCAGTGAATGTGTTGTGGAGGACTGATAGGCAGTCGCTTCATGTAAAATACTGGTATTCAGGTAGGTACAGCCGGTTAGACTGGAAGCAGACTCCAACATAATTGGGAAAAGGCTAGGTAGATGATGAAATGCATAAATGCAGACTTTATCCATTTTGAGCCTTAAAACAAAGGATGATGTGTAACATATTTCGTAAGTAAAAATAGGTGCACTAAAGACACTTCAGTTTAGTAATAAACCAAAAAAAAAAAACAGTGGCACTCCGGGAGTGTCGACAGAAGTGGACACTTGAACAATTACGTGTGTATTTTTTTTATCGTTAATACAGGATTTCACATTGGGTCCTTGGTTCCTGATTGCTCTCGGAAAGAAAGGGATAAAATAAATAAGAATTTCCTAATTAAAGAAAGGGACTTTTCCAAAAGACATCAACGCGCGACTCATCCGTGTGCTCAAGCGTTCGGTGACGATGACGCGAGTTCCATGATTTTTGTTCACCCAAAAAGTGCTCAAAGCACCTGAAGAAGTTTTCAATTTAATAACCAATAGTATTATCTGCGTTCCATAGCATAACAACTAACTCCCCGGATTCAAACGCACCCAGCATAACAAACCGAAGTGACGATTACAATTTCTGCGAACATTTCCCTCACTTACATAACTGGCTGCATTGTAGCAGGTCTCTCCAGTCTCCACTTTATAACGAGAAGCACAATAATTTGCACCCAACTAAAACCGCAGACATTTTGAATTTTAAATCGAAGTATTTATAATCAGTTTGATCGCTATCCGAGCGAAGGGAAAGTAACAGAAAATGATCTCTCCCGCGAAATCTAAGTTGGTCCTATCATAATTTAGCACTTGATTCTACAATAGCGAGTCCTGTCTGTTAGATAAAGGTCTTAGGAACGGTGCATAGATTAATGTACGCACAGAGAGCGCAGTGCGGACTTATTTCATCAATTCCACGGTTGTCGCACCGATGATTTCTGGTCTGTAACTTGTCTATGCATTTTAACGTACAATATACGTTGCAATTAGAATTTAATGGCTCGTATTGTGTAGGTAGGTTATTTAGAGGAGATTTTTTGTGGTAGTTTTTCTTTGTATGTGCATACTTGTTATGGAAGGTAGTTACTCTGTGTAATTTTATTATGTTGTTAAGCGAAAGGTTGTTGCTGTATCTATATTTGGAATCACAAAATTAACTGATCAGCTTACGAGTATTTTAAGATGCAGAAATAGGAGGACAACATATTTCTGTGATTACACTAGTCCTTAACGGTGTCTATTTAATTCCTCCTAGTTATTAGTATATTAATATTTATTTCAATCAAATATTTAAATCAAATCAATTGATTTTCAATTACTAATATGAGATTTATTGATTCTACTTAGAAGGTCGTATGCAAACGATATCTTAGTGCAACTGTTTTGCTTACTCTGCGGTGTTAGCCGCCCACGCCTGTCGCGGCCCGCCGCGTAAATATAGCGCAGAATTAGAACTACCCGCGGTTATTTATCGCTTGCGCGCGCGCAGGAGAAATCGACGCACGGACCGCTCAGTGTCACTTCCTGCTCGGACGCCGCCGTGAACGCACGCTCGTGCCGTAACGCTCATGTAATAGTCCTTTATTTGATGCCATAAAACTATATCAGCCTGCCCGTAACACCGATCGTAATCGTTTATCTGATTGTTGTTTGATGTTCGTTATTTATATTTTCGTGTTTCTTACGAGTTCTCAAGTGAATGCACCCGGTTGTGTAATCCGTGGCGTATTGAGACGGCAACTTTGTTGTGCCGTAATAAAATCGTTAAGTGGTTCTTATGCCTTAATTATTTTATTGCAATTTGCATGTTTTGTTGTTGCAGTCACGATATTGATGAGTCGTGGTCCACGCGTTTACTCTGTGACTAACACCATCATCTATCCCAAACAATAACCATTAACGTCAAAAATCAGTCAGATATAATTGCCGTACAAAATATCGTGTTGATTTTACTACGGACTTAATCACATATATTAAAATATCAATCTGCCTAATCTTTTCAAAACTATGTTGGAGGCGGCTTCCAGTTTAACGGAATCCAACTGAATACCATCATTTTAGATGAAGCGACTGCTGATATGACCTCTATAACCCAGTAAATAGGCAGTACAATACCTATTGGTAAGACTGACTGTCAGGCTTTTGGGCTTCTATCAGTAACTACTATCAAAGATCTACATATGACAGCCGAAACCAACCGCTTAACATGCTTTCCGAGGCACGCAGGAGTCTCGGTATGTAATGGGCCACCCATTCACAGACCGACTACGACAAGTGTTGCTTAACCTTGCTGTGCGGCTGTCCCTCCAGTGTAGAAAAACGTCTCCAAAACACGGTTAGGACATGTCATCTACATTTTAATTTATTACACACTACATTAAGTTCTACAGTTTCGCGTTATTCATACCGACTTAAATGCCCATAAAAAGTTGCGCGGTAATAAATCTAAGTAGTGAATTGTCACAGTGTAGTTACGATGTCAGAGACAGCAGCCACAGTGTAGTTACGGAAGTAGGTCCTTGTGTGAGCATGACCGATGACTTTTTATGTGTTGGCATTTACTCGACATTTGACATTACCGCCCGCTATACGTCTAATTATTTATTTGTGGGTGTGGGCTGTCGGTGCTGCCCTAACTAGGTTATTGGGGTCCCACAAGTATTTGGTTCAAGTATTTTTAGTACTCTTTTGCTCTGGTTCCAAGAAACTCTCTATTTAGATATTTAAGCACCATGCTTACCTAGTTGTATTCTGACAATAATTGCATTGCATACAATCATCATCATCATCATTGCATTCGATAGACGTCCACTGCTTGACACAGACCTCCCCCAAAAAACTGAGAGGGTTTGCCATAATCGCCATGCTTGGCAGGCGGGTTGGCGATCGCAGTATGGTGGTAGAATGCATAGAGAACGCTGCTGCCCAT
The DNA here is from genome assembly GCA_947359405.1 of Antitype chi. Lineage (NCBI taxonomy): Eukaryota > Metazoa > Arthropoda > Insecta > Lepidoptera > Noctuidae > Antitype > Antitype chi. The sequence goes on along the minus strand of OX375822.1, from coordinate 5,820,626 downwards.
TCTCTAGTCGGTCCCTTAGTCGCCTTCTACGACACCCACGAGAAGAAATGGGATGGTACTATTCTTTACGTCCGGCATCACACGGAATAAGTGCATACAAACAACTTAGCTATAATGCATGGATGCCGTCTGTTCCAACAGGTCAGCTCAAAGCTGCCACAGGCCTTTTCAGACATGGTCCTGCATTGTTAGATTCACATCCAATTCTAATAATAGAATGTTTGGATTTTAAAAGAGATCTCTGATTCAATTTCGGCAATTCTTCTCAGGCATCAGTCAGCTACGAAATGCCAGGCGCCATCGCGGTTTAAAATATTGACCAACAAAATATTGATGTGTAAAAGGAAAATAAACATTTTATTTCATTTCATAGTCAACAAAATTAAGTTCTCTTTTAGTCAATAAGTCAGACCCAGAGCGTATCTGCAATGCACATTATAATAAGACCAATACAGTAATATTTATATCGTTATTAAGCCAAACACATTTTGCATATTTTCGATAAACTTTGAGCAAACACGAGACAGGGGAAATCGAATAATCGTACTGCGTTGTTCCCCTGGAGGAATACTAAATCGAGTTTAAGGACAACCATAAAACAGTCTGTGGCAGGTTATTAGTTTAAGCCCGCCAACACTTTAGCGACCTAGTTTTATTAATTGTTCAGATGCTGGGCATGCTCAGCCTGTGGCCAGAGAGCAGGCAGTGACAGGTTAGTGGCCAACCGGTGGATTTTATGGACTTTACATTATTTAATACCGAACCACCTCAGGCAGTTTAGCCCAGTTAATGTTGTGTGCCTCTTGAATTTTGATCAGGTGTTCTAAGAGCACGAGCTACGTATGTGTGAACTAAGACATATTGAGAGATTTGTATTTCTGCGTTAATATTTAGGTATTTTTGAAACTTTTAATTAGGTAGGTAAATCTTTTAAGACACTTTTACACGTCAACCTTTTGATGGTCAATATTTTAAAACTTGATGGCGCACGCATTCCGTAACAGACAGATACCTAAGAAGAAATTCAGAAACAAACTCCGAGGACATGATCTCTTTTAAAGTACCAACACATTATTAGCGTTTTATGTAAGCCTAACAATGCAAGGCCATGTCTGGATGGGTTTTTTAAGAAAGAGCCACTGCAGCTTTGATCTGACCTGACCCAATAGACAGCATGCATGCATTAGTAATCGTGTAGCTCTAAGATGCTTACACAAAAAAGTCATAGCAAGACTAATAATGGGTGTCACGTTGGACGCATAGTTTTGAACGACGTCAGTGAAGCGTCCCCAATAATGAAAAAAAGAGAATCTACGGAACCTTTGCTAAACTCCAAAGCTCGTGGTATCACGACTTTTTTATGATGGATACAGTCGTCGCTTTGAAACCTGTTCGTGTGATTAATGCATTACACTGTGAATGTCATGCGTGTGTTTAGCTCCAATTAAATCTCTTCCTTTGTCAAGCATTGCTTATTATTTATTTTGGCCGATGAATATGTATTAGACCTTCGTTTTCAAGCGTCCAGCTGAACGGGTTATAAATCTTAAATCGTGCTGCTACTGGTCTATTTTGTGAGCTTAAAGTTCAAATATTGTTATTGCTGGTATAGTTTATTTCATGATGAATGCAGTCCGATAGTTCAGGAGTGCGGAAGAAATCAAATGAGTTCATTCAAACTCAAAACATTAATTTCAATTAAACCATTTACAGGCAGTTTTTAATTGTCAAAAAGTCGATCAGTTAGGCAGAAAGTTGAAGCTAGTTGCCCATTCCAAAATATACCTAGATTTCTATGGAGATTACCGGGCAAGAAACTCCAAGGACATTATCTTCGTCAGCCTATATGCGTCATTGATTTGTTTTAATTCGTTGGTCTTTGTAGATTTATCTTTATACCGCACTGTTTTACAGTATTGACTGCCTCGTTGGTGTCCTGGGTTCGATTCCCAGGTGGGAAAAGTGTTTATCGGGTTTTTCTATCTGAAATTTCTCGGTAGCAGCCCGAAGTCTGGATTTGTGCTGTCGATGGGACAAAACTAGCCCCTATTACATGTGACTTAAACATAACTAACATAAAAAAAAAACTGGGAAAGTGTAGGTGTACATCACTTACACAACACTTTGCTCGACCTAAAAATCGAACCCATGATCTCGTGCTCAGCAGTAGCGCTTGCAACTTCTAGACAAACGAGGCAGTAATATTATTCTCTTATTTGAATCCTGCAGTCCTGAAATGCCACGAACTGTATCTAACTACTGTCAAGTTATACGAATATAAACTCAAATCCCTAGCAAGTGTGGTTTATGTTATGATGCCTTAAGCAATCTCCAGTTTAACGGCCAATGCAGTAGACCTTATGTTATACTAAAACTGACTGGGATATATATGTTATGGGCTAAGACCACAGGTGGTCAGACTTAGTGCTGCCCTGAAATTGACAATGCTCGTAGCCACTGGCCATAGCTGTAGTGGAGTGAAATATTAGGCTGGCTATGCCCGCCTAATTTATTATGGGCAGAGATACTGCTGCTGTTAGAAATGGGTTATGCTGAATTTTGTTCTATTCTTATACTCAAAAAGGAGAAGGTTCGCAGATAAAATGTTTTATGTATTTTCCGCAATATCTTCGGCAATTGTGGATCGTTTTTTTTATGTGGACAGGCTTTTTCTTGGGTGGGTTATCATCAAATGACTCGGGCGTGTCAGACTTTTACTGACTAAAACCCACCCGTGTTCCCTCAGGTGCCCGTGTGCCAGGGGCTGCGGTATCTCTTTCGAACAACCCGCACCCCTGGCAGGGTCCTCGATAAGATTACAGTCTCAGTGAAATCTGACCGTTTAAAGTGGTTCAAAATTGTGCTCTAAGGGACTCCTTAGAGCACGATTTTGAACCACTTTAAACGGTCAGATTTCATTGAAATAATTAACCGACTGGTTACATACAAACAAACAAACATACAAGTGAAGCTAATATAAAGCGTGTAAAAATAAGAAGTCTTTACTAACTTTTGTTTATCACTATCAATACGAGTTTCATACTCACTGCCTGATGAGCAGCCTCGACTTAAGGCATACTGCTCGAAGCTGTCTCTATACGAAGTCAATAGACGCACAGCTCCGGATCATTAATTGACATTATGGAAATCACCGACGGGTTCCACTAAGCTATTTTTTTATATTGAACGATGCATGCTATTGATGTGTACAATGGATAGAAGCTATGGATGCGCGAGTAGTATAGTATGTGTAGTGGTGCCTCTTCATAGCACATCTTACTCGATCTGCTACACAGCTTAGTATTCGTGGAAACGGTCACATAGTTTTGTAGCTTAGCTTTGACATCCTTAAAGCGTAGCGGCATAGCACATCTCTGCTGTAAAAACAGTTTTTAGGTTCCCACTGACAGGCGCCACGCGATTCCGTAAGAACAATTACGTACCGTGAAGTTTTATAAAACAATGTTCTACTAGAGTGGCGTTGCGCCAACGCGGCGCACCTGTCTGTGGGAGTCTTTTTACTGTCGATTAATCTTGTCTAAAGTTGGCGGCTTTTGTGCAGTCCCACCATCATCGTCCGATTATCGACATGAGCTCATACTCAAAAGAAAAATGATATATCATACATGATAAATTGTTGATGTAGGACGTAAATTAATTATGTAAATGATTGTTCTTCATTAAAATTGGACCAAATCCGTTGACAGGCACGGAAGTGTGATTGTGGTTTTTATCACCTGTTATTGAGTTATGTTCGTCGACCTCGCTCGTGTCGCGGGGCCAGCAAAAAGATATAAATTTTATGAGTAGGTGTCCCACGGTTGAGTTTATTTGGAGATATTTTTGAAGTTGATTTAGGACATAAGAGAAGAAAACGTATAAAAGAAAAATAAGAACGCATCGCAGCATTTTTCATGTGAGTGTGGACTGAGGTACTTTCCAAGATCTAGGTGATGGTCATCATTTGATTGCAAATTCCCAGATTCGTTCTACAATTGTTTTAAGTCTACTACTAAAAGCTAGGATTTTATTTTGTGAATTTCCAGTTTTGCGTCATAAGAGACGTGAGTTCAACAAAATTCTCTCTCTTTCTTTACAATATTGATGTCGGCGTCTCAACTCTTTCACATGCGCAAACGCAAGGTCCTTAATCGTACTAGGTAAGGCAACCTAAAATATTAAGGACCTTGCACTTAAAACTTTATGTATTAACAATTACTTAAGAGCGTTCATCGCACGCGGGCTGGCAACAACGCATTTATGTTTTTCGAAATTATTTCATTAAATACAAAAAAGGTACTATTTTTTTTCACCCAAGCACTAGATCGTTGGTATTTATATTTATTTTTAATATTTACTTTTTAATAATAATATTTAATCGTACTAAGTAATGCAAATAGAAAATAATTGACGGTATGTCGATTTTTATTTATTTATTTAACCATTTATGCACACACAAATAAACAGACAAGAAGAAAGGAACAGAAAAATACGTACATAGGTAATGCTTATTTCTACAGAAATCTCTTCCAGCACACCTGCGATAGGAGAGAAGATAACAGAGATGTAGACAACGCGTGTACAGTAGAAGGAAAATCATAAAATTACAAATTAAACTCTAATTTAAAAATATACACACATAATATGAGAATATACTAACATACATACATACTTCTAAAATAAATATCACTAAAATATATAAAATTATAATTAATTAATAAATACAATTATGACAATGTGGAGTAAATACCAACTATCTAGTGCTTGGCTGATTTTTTTTTTACTTTTGTTTGTATTTAATTAAATACTCACGAAAATCCGCTATGAATGCGCCGTTGCCAGACCGCGTGGAATGAATACTACTGTCAATATGCTGGAAAAAAACAGCTACCTATCTCTGTGTTTTGTGGACGGTCTGTCTCAGCCGCAAAAATGTAATAGGTATTTGCTGTTCAATATTTTATCAATAACCTAACAAAATAGTTTTTTACTTCAAGTCTTTTTTTACAGAATATCATGGTCACATTACAGTGTTAGTCATAAAATAGTTTTTACAAGTTATGCCTACGAGCCATTGGCCAGTGGCCAATGGTCAATCGGTTTTTTGTTTCAGCTCAGCATAGTATCGGTTACAATATGTATGTAGACCTGGACATGCGAGGAATGATTAAGAATCATCTTTGATCGCTATCATACTTTGTTATTAGCGTTTAGTCCACTCTTGACACCTCGACCCCCAATAGTTATTGTGTCCACTGGACCCCTGACTATAGTTTATTCTCGACCCTTGGGGTTCGAGAGTAGATTTAAGTTTCCAGAAAAATTTTAGTTTCCTCTCGACCTCCAAAGTAGTCTGTACCTTACTGTATCAAAATATTAATGTTAGGTACTGTTAGGTTTTAAATCATTTTAATAAAACGTTAAGTCATCTTAGTCGATTATTGGGATATTTTACTTGTTACACTGGCAGCACTGGTATGAACGAATTACGGTTTGCGACCACGGGACAGGACTCTGGGTATTTGGCTGGGGACAGCATCAAATGCGGACGAGTTCGACAAGTGTCATCTGCATAAAGAAGAAATATAACTACCTTCCAGTATTTGACGTGAGTTTTATTATAGATAGTACTTACTGAACTAGGGGTCGAAAGTGGACAAGGTATGCATGTCCTTTGTATGAAAATTCAATCTCACCCCCTTGGGGTCGAGTGTAAACTGTGTTTAAGGGTTGGGAGGAAACAAATGAACAAATCTTTTTTAGGGGTCGAGAGTGGACTAAACGGTTATTAGGACCAGGATCTTCATAATAGGTATGACGCAGTAGGGTAAAAGTTGTTCTAATCTTTGAGTTTAACGTGATTGGGTTTCTAATTTTTGATTTGGGTATTGTTTTGATATACATAAAATAATAATTATACACGGTGGATTCAGTACATGATTCTGGATCATACGTTGAAATTAAAAACAAATACATGTATTTCTGTTCCATAAGTTTTGACCGCGTAGGTGGTACGTATTGCATTTTTGTAGGAAAAAGCATTTTTTTTTTATAAAAAAAAAAACGACAGTGCGATACCATCATCATCTGCCTAGCCTTTTCCCAACTATGTTGGCGTCAGCTTCCAGTCTAACCGGATGCAGCTGAATACCAGTATTTTACATGGAGCGACTGCCTATCTGACCTCCACAACCCAGCTACTGAGCAATACCACTGCACTTATTTCTTTCTGACTTCAAATCGCACTATATTAAAACATGTTTATTGCCCTTAAACAACCTAGTTCACATCTCCATAATATATATATGAACAGCCAGATAATAATTACACATGCTAATATCTTTATCAACGAAGCGACGGACAACTTTACGGTTCCGATGTTTATTGCCGAGGTAATTGGTATTCGGTATCGGTACCGGTATCGAGGTTGCGGCGCGTCACTAGCCGATAAAGTGGAGTGTCAAACAACGCGGGCTTAATTAAGGCGTTCAGTCAATTTGATTAAATATACATATTATATATGAACTTTTATTATGTGGGTGGAGTGTGAGATTTTGTTAAAAGCACCGTTTCGTATGGTAATTACTGTATTTATTACGTATCTGTGTTCGCTGCACGTAAAAGTGGTGCTGTTTTTATTTTCAGACAATTAGGTAATGATCAAAGTTGGTTTGGGAAAGGCACTAAGTTGCTAAATAAACTGACTACTACTGGAAAACTAGCTGTTGCACGCGACTCCGTCTGCAATCTAGTATGGAAACTATAGCCTACGTCCGGACCTAGAAAAAAAAAGCATAAAACGTCATTCGTTCATTTAATGAAATTCAAAAATCGAACTCTGCTCTAACAGCTTTTAATTGTATGGAACGACTAATTCAAACCTAATCTGGGCTTCGGTATTTGAATGATAGACACACTCAATGAAACATTCCAATTTCAAACGCATCAAACGGACAAACTCCACAGACTCTCAATTCGGACTCGTCATAAAATTCCGACCATTCCGTCATTTATCGACCTCAGAATACAGACCTCACATGAATCTACATGCCACACCTCACGAATGAGGTATCCATTTCCACCGGCACTGTTCAATGAAGTGTAATTACGAATGTTACAAAACACAACCGCTCCAGTTTCCAGAGGCTTTGTGAGAGGGTGAGTGTGTGTGTGAGTGAGTTAGTCGGGGTAGTGTGAGTGAGGGGACAGTGACCCGAGCTATCTCAAGATCGCAGCCTCCGACCGGCCAGATGCCGAAAGATGTCAGCCAGGCACGGACTAGAGCGGTCCGCTTCATCTTCTTCTTGATTATAAAAATAAATACTTTTATTAAAGTTAGTCAAAAACGAGAAGTGATTCGCCCCTAATTGACATTGCACTAGGTACCACTAACTGATGTCTAAAAGGTTAAACTGCTACCGCTTACGTCATATTTTGGCTCCTGTGAGAAAATTCAAACTAACGGAATTTAACCTTTTTATGACACGTACTTATGTAAAATTTAAATCACCTTGTTTAGATTTAATATCAAAATCAACTATTTTAATTTAAAACAAAAAAACGATTAACCATGTCTGTTTTACATATTTTGTAGAACAAAACTTTCAAAGTTAGTGCTATTGGAAAAATCATTATCACAAAAAAATAATATTAGTTAATTTATCTTATTTATTGCAATTTTAGAATTAATTCGTAATAATGATGATGTGTGATGTCAAGAGATGACTCTAATCATTTGTATTTTCTGAATATTATAATATTTAGATGTCTTAAATATCATCAGAAACGATCCCATTTATAGTCATGTTATGAATTAATCGATATTTTTTGTTTTTAAATATTTATTTTACATTTCTATGTGGAGTATCTAAATCTTAAAACAGAGGTCACTGCATAAGGTTAGATTAGTTGCACAGTTCATTAACTCTATAATCAAATTGTATAAACTGGATTTAGAATTAGAAAAAAAACATGCAATATGTTATCGGAGATCAAAATAATTAATTACATTACGAGACAAAATATACTGGGGCATGCCAGCAAGAATTAGGTAACTTTTAAAGATATGTTTTTGCCACCTTACGTTTTGCGGAAAAGAAATACTTACGCTGCGTACAGGAGACGAAGTTTTTCTTTTAAATTCCATTGAGTTTAGGACAGATTGATTGAAAATAGCTTCAAAACAAAAACAGTTACTTTGTACACAAAACTACAGTACACACATCAAGCGTCACAGTCACAAACCATCACTCAAAGACTAAAATTAACTTCAAAGATGGAGCACAAATTCCAGACTCAAAAATTCCAAATCGGAATTCGTCTGCAGTCCGTCTCTGGGTTAACCTTTAGCTCGCGGCTATCGCATATAAAAATAAAAGTAGTTGTGTTAATAACGTATTTTTAGTGCGCGTTTGGTAGGGAGCTACCGCAGGTGCGTTGCCCTGCCCCCGCGCAGCCCAGCGACGCCCCCTGCGCGGGCGCACCGCAGTTTTTGTTTGTAATTAATTATATTTTGGCGATGCTGCACGATTGTCTAGGTGATTGGTCGGCTTGGAGGTTGTTCAAGAATTAGTTTTTGATTGATAGTGAGATTAAAAAGAAATGTTTTATTACTTCTGCTGCTAAACATAATTAGATTTGTTAAATGGTTATTTAATTAAATGTTGGCGTAAAATAAATCATTTTCGCTATGCTCAACAGGTGTTCGTTACTGGAATATGAATATGTATCTATGTACATGTCTTTTGTAAATTATCTATCGTGCCTTGATCATTTTACGACTGCGAGGTATCAATATTCATAGAGTTTTCTAAAATCTGATTAGTAATATTTAAATCACTTAAGGAATACTCGATTCGGCGGAAAGCAATGCATACTTTCGAAGAAAACTCAAGGAAATCCAACATCGAAACATAAATATTTAAACGTCATAAAGATTTTTAAAAATTAAAACCTATTATTAGTATCATTATCGGCTGTCGTTTGAGAATGGGTAGTAAATTAGTGCAGTGTTATGGGACGAGATGTCGCTACCGGAGGCACGTCTCAAGCGCGCAGGATGGCAGATATTCATCAGACGGGGACGGACGCCTTCCGGCCTGCGCGTGAGTGTCTTATTAGCCTGGCTTAGAAGTCACCGTCTACGGAATATGTTGGCGCGATGATCTGCGCGGATCTGCCGTGTTTGCATGTGGAAGAGACAGGGCTGAATAATGATTGGCTTTCTTTGATTTTTACGGAATTATGTATGAAGAAGGCGTTTGCAAATCAGCTGTCGGAGTTAAACAGGATCAGCCAAAAAGACTGAAGTATTTTTTCTCTTATCGATTGAAGGCCCTGTTCCGATTCGCACGAATTTACTCGCTCGATGCTTTATGACATTGATTTACACTAAGTGATTACTTTAACTCACACACTGACTCATTACTTGTTAATATTATAGGAAAATCGTATACTTACTTTTATAATGTTTCTATATGTGTAAGCACCATGTATCTATCACAGAATTAATTTATCTGTATTGCTCCAATTTGATTCTGTTTACCTATTTTGGTATGGTAATTTTATTCTGGGTGCATCGTTTTCACACCTAATCATTTAATGAATGTACTATGTTAAATATTGTACTGGAAACATTTTAAAAGAGTAACGGTGGAGTTTCTTGCACATTCTTCTCCATACGAAACTAAATTTTGGAAGGGGCGACTAGAATCAATTCTATTTTAATGTAAATGTTGACGTTCAAAAGTGCCTTTTAAGTGCCTATTTGAAATAAATGCTTTGACTTTGACTTTGACTTCGACTCGGGCGGGACTTACCTATTTTTTTTTTTTTAAAGCGATTCGTATGAAGTTAATTTATTTATGGGAAAACCGAAATCTCCACACACATTCACATTGGGTCGCTTCGTGAGAAAAAAAAAACTATAAGTAAGTATCTAAATTATTCCAATTATTTCTAAACCTGAGCATATCTTTCTTAACATTAGGTACTTAATTCTGAGCTAAGCATATAAGCTTTATTAAAGTAATTGGCATCTTCATTGCCTGTTTTTATAGTGTCCACTATACCTATCGACTGTGAAGTGGCAACCGGTACTATCTAAATTTTGACAACTTTATAGGATGAAGAATATTAAATGCTCGCATCCACTGCACGTCGAAGTTAGTACAAGTTGAATGAAGTCGATTCTGGCGCCAAATTTAAATGTATCTGAGATGGGATTTCTTGCAACGCTGCGGAGAATGAAATAGTATTAAAAAGTGAAATCTTCCAAAAAATTAGATTGGACCGGTTGCCAGTTCACAGTCGCTATGCTATTTTCACATAAATTCCAAAGAATGAACTACGTATCCTTACAATATCTCCAATAATACATTTCCACGTAACTACACTTTTCAACAGGTATTTATTAAGATTGAATTAACATACACCTTAGTTGAAGATGGTGATACCACTGACTTCTAGCCGTAAAAGCCGGCTGTAATCAAAGTTATGATAAAATTATGATAAGAATACCACTTAGTACCAAGAAACGAAGATTTTTTCTCATAATCAACATCCGATGAGATGATAGTTGCCGATGATTTTTCATTTTAAAATCAGTATGGAGATTATGCTAATTGAATTTCTAATTTTAATTGATAATGAATGCATTAAGTTTGTTTATAGTGCTTTAATATGCGGACGCTTTAAAGGAAGTTGGGATTTCATTTGGTTTCCCGGTTTTCTAATGTCTATTTTTAATCTGTTGTCGAATACCTATGAGGATATGTATAATCTTCTAGGTAACTACTTTTTTTTTGGGTTTTGACTTCGCACGGTTTGTGCATGTAGCCAGTGTCAAGTAATTTTTCTTTTCGATCAAGTAAATGACCCGATATCGGGCACGATGTTACAAAACAGTCATAGTCGTCTTTAGTCAGTCAAGTCAAAGTTATTGTAAAGCGGTAGTAACTTTACAACAACCTAATATGAGTTTTTGGGGGGAACACGAAAAGTCTACGTTAGTCACTTATTTTCAACTTCACTACACTTGTGTACTCACAAGTAACTAAATTGAATAATTCACTACCAAAATTATACAATTTAATTCGCTATTTCACTAAATTTCATGAATATGAAAATTTGTGCGACATGTTCCAACCCGATCCCGCCAAAAACTACTTGCTGTTATTTTGTTTTAGTATCCAACCACAAAGCAGTGGATTCAGTGGTGGCTCAATGGTAACGAACTCGACTTACGAGTTGTGGTTCGTGAGCTCGAACCCAGGCAGGTGGTTTACTTTGTGTAAATAATATCATCACCATTGCTCTCAAAACGGTGAAGGAACCCAACGTGAGGAAACCGGCATGTCCTAGAACCTGTAATTTAAAAACATGAGTCATTTACCATCCCGCACTAGGCCCGCGTGGTAGAAGGTGTTAAACCGATAGTGAGGTCAAAATAAAATTTGGGTTTTTTAAAACACGTAACATACAGAGTTGAAGAAGCAGCGTTTAGAACTACATTCCTGACGGGGGCTCACGAACCCATAGGTTTTTTTTTGCCACAGAAACAAGTGCATAGTAAAAGTAAGTTAACAAGCAACAGTTATATTAGTAAGTTATTCGAATAAAAACAAAACAGATCTATATTGCCGAGCACAGAACAAATAGTCGGCAGCCGCACGTCAGCTGATGACTATGTGTGTGCTACTGTATTGCTATTGTTTCTTCGATATATTTATATCCGTCATTTATATCATTTATATCGTCGTGGCAGCGCAGGAGGGATCCTGAAGAGGGACGCCTGTGTCCCAGCAGTCTGAGGCATTAAGACTGATTATAATGAAGGATCTAACCACATCCAAACTAGAGATTTGACATCAGAGTTACTGATGAGACATGATGAATTCAGAAACCTAGGGCCGTATCTTCATCCTCGCATTGGGGGCCATTCAAGTATTACGTAAGCACTACAGGGGGGCGGGGGGTGTTTGCTTTGCTTATTTTTGATGACATGGTGGATGGGGGATCTGGATGGTGATTACGTCAGCAGATTTATTCTTAAACTTTTGGATTTTCTACAAAATATAGTCAATTTTGGTTTGAACACATATGGCGACCCTACTTGTCTATGAATGGCTCCAAGAAAACGATGACAATATTCCAAATTTACACGAAAGTGAGCAAACACGTTGTGTGTCTGCTACCAATGTTTACGTGAGCATTGGGGGGGGGGGGGTAAGAACTTTGCTTACTTTTGCTGACGAGAGGGGGGGTTAATAATTGAAAAAAAAACTGCTTAGTTTTCCACAACCTTAGATGCCCCCGGAGGAGTCATCCATTTAGCACATTACCGAGATCCTAATTTAAAAACCTATTGACAAAATGTCCAAATGCGCAGCAGTCAAATACGATCAGCTACTTCCTCTTAAAAAGTACCTATCTATATTATCTAAGTATATGTACGTACCTACATATAATTGCTACATTCCAATATATAATTGTAGCAGCGATACCAGTAGCAGGTGCTGAGGAAGTGCCTAATTTTATGACCATCATAGGAACGTAACTACTTTCAATGATCGCTACTGTTATAGGGCTACCGACCTCGAACTTTTCCTAATATTTATTTGTATAAGAACAGTATTATAAAGAGGTAAAAGTGTAAGTTTGTATGTAAGGGGTAATCTCTGGAATTACAAGTCGGATTAAACAATTGCTTCAGGAAGGTTATGGGCTATTTATCGTCACTGTGACTCAGCTCAAAATCCACAACCAGCTTTTTGTTGAGGATTTGGAATCATGAAATAACTTTGGAGCAGAAGGGCGTGTCAGACTTTTACTGACTAAAATCCACCCGTGTTCCTTCAGTTGCCTGTGTACCAGGGGCTGCGGTATCTCTTTCGAACAACCCGCACCCTTGGCAGGCATCGGCCCTTGTGGACCCCGCCAGTTGGTGCTGACATTTATGTGAGGCGCGCGTGGAACACAACGCGCCATCGACCCGGGTTTGGTCCTTACCGGACAGCGAGCTACCGCTATTACTATTACTCGCCGTCCGCAAGCCCGCGCCGCGCCTATGGCGGCCGGAGCAGCCTTCACATCGAGTTAGCTCCATTTTACGAGATTCGACTATACTTTTCCCAGTTGGGTTCGGGACGGTTCAGGGTTTTCCAAGCGGACCACGGAAGGTTACGGCCTGCATAAAGATTCTCGGATGTGGGCACCCAAGATTTGTAAAGACTAACTTGATTTAAAAGAGTGATCATGGACTGTCTTGCCCGTTCTTCTCCATAGATATCTACGTTTTGGAACGAGCAATCAGCTTTAAGTTTTTGAACGACTCCTTGACAATGATTAATTAAAAAAATGGTTGTTTTCTGTACACAAGTTGTGTCCTCAATGCTCCTATTTGAAAACAGTGCACGAACAAGGACCTAAGTTTATGAGAGACTGGTGCCTAAAGTAGTTTTATACAAAAACTTTTTCAAGTCACCCAGGTTTAATTGAAATAAATAATTTGAGTTTGAGTTACATTATCCTACGCTAAGTAGGTATGCATATGAAACTAATGTCACCATTATTCAATTAATGATTAAGGTTGTAGATATTTTAGACGGAAGAAATCTCAACCCTAAACTGCCAGGATCCACAGTATCATAAACATAATATAAATTGGCTCAGCGGATGCGTTAGTTTGCTTCAACACCTTTAAGTATAATTTATTTTAACCCTTTAACTGCTGCAGCGTTGTATAGGTAGCCGCGACGTGTTAACTACCATTTGATAAAATCTTTGAATTGTTAATTATTGGCTTATATTTATCTTGCAAGAAGATGCATTTGTATAAGGCATCATAAATATGTATAAATCTAATAAAAGTTGGAGGAAAACCTTTACTATTCCTTGAACGAGCTTGGAAATGTATTTATTTTTTCCTTTTTTTCAGGCAACTAAAGCCCATAAAACATAATACATATATGTATAAGTAAATTCAATAACTATAAACTAATACATGTTTTACAAAACAAAATTTAAAAACTACTGCACACGAAGAGACGGTGTCGTGTTACGCTGCGAGGTGTCGCGTAGCTGGCCGCGTAAACGCCGCGCCGATACAGCACACTAAACTCTTCCTTGAGGAAGGTCACCAAATGGTGAGTCGGAACACGCACCACGGACGACTTGAAATTGGTGCTATGACGCGCCTCCAACTTCTCCACCCTCAAGGTCCAGTTGGTCAAATTATCGTTATAAAGTTCTAGAACTCAGACCTAGACCATTTTGAAAACCGTAATATAAAAGTAACTTAAGACATTTCACATCGTTTCATTTGATTTTCTTCTTTCTCCTTTCACAAACGAAGTTATGAAAATAAAGCATTTAAATAAGTATACATTCTAGAAAACGATCGGACGTAAAAATATCGCGGCCGTATTTTATCGCGCATTGGACTTTGAGCTCTCGGTGTTAAACCAAGCATTGAGAATCCAACAGAGCGCATCCTAACGAGTTGAAAAATACACTGTTCGATTTTCAAAACCAAGAAGATATCCAATGCGCGTAAAAATCCCATCACGATAATTACCTAGAGCCTTTTTTTAATTTATTTTCTTTTGCATAAAACTAGCACCATTTACTATTCAACTTATCCAATACCACTTATCAGCTATCAATATGTAACAAATTATTTCGAAAATCTGCAATAACCAATAATTATTATTCATGCAAGCCGTCACGCAATATTCATCATGGTTCTAATTATATCTGTTATTAAGATAAATAATGCAAATCTATTGCAATGATAATAAATCTAAGCTTTCTTCGAGTAAAGTGGAGTTATAAGGTTGATAGTTGCGTAACAGTTCCGTCTAAGTGCAACCAGTGCAACTGAGAAATTGTGTTGCACTTTATGTAATGCAGGTCAATTGACTTGTTGTAATATTTTTAGATTGCCGATAAGTAGAAATCAATTATGTTTATTTATTTCTTAGCACAAATAGTAACATTGTAATGATAATAAATGTATAATTAATCCAACGTTTAAAAGAACTACGTGTCTTTATTTGGTTTTCTTAGGAATTTAATTTTTTACTTGACTACGGCGAAGCATAAATGAGGGTTATGATTTTGACCGGTTTGTTTGTATGTGGGTATGTATGTTCATTTGTTCCCTCATAAATTTTTAAACTACTTATAAGAATTTAACAAATAGTTAATCGTTGGAAGCGTCTTGATTTTCCGCTAGTTATAGGCTATGTCACCATCTAGAGAACCCCCCCAGTGGGTTCCCGCATTGTCGTTGCGGGGGGGCTCAGTAGCCGTGGTCCGCTCCCACGGTGAAGCGAAGAGGAACCCAAAGGTGGGGCCGCTCGTCAGGGTTTTGGTCTCCAAGCCGACGACGTAGCGGCCAAAAAGTAGGTTGCGGTGAGGTGCACCGGAACTGAGGCGGGCCGCGATGTCGAATGGGAGGCATCGCGGCTGAGGGTTACAGGCTGCGGCGGAGGAGGAGTGCCGGTACTTTTGAGTAGCGCTCTTCCCTTCCGTGGCCTGGACGGGGCCGCCACCGTTTGATGGCGGACGCGGTGGGGCCGCAGGGGAAGAGGAGTGTCGGTATAGCGTTGGCCGCTCTCCCTATCCCCTGCGGCCGAGAAGTGGTAGGCGGCGGGGCCACTGCGCTGACCCGTCGCAGGGGGCCAAGGGAGTCAAGGGTGCCAGGGTAGTCTGGGGCCCTTGTGCTACTTGGTTCCTGGGGTGGTCACGGCGTGCCATGTGTCCTAGTGCGCCGGACTGGTGGGGTCCGCAAGGGCCGATGCCTGCCAGGGGTGCGGGTTGTTCGAAAGAGATACCGTCGCCCCTAGCACACAGGCAACTGAGGGATCACGGGTGGGTTTTAGTCAGTACAAGTCTGACACGCCCTCCTGCTCCACCCAGAGCGGGAGAAGTCATTTGATGATTTCCCACCCTGAAAAAAAAAAAAAAAAACATCTAGAGAACAAGTCATGAACTAACATTTTTTTAAAGCCCAAGGCGAAAATTCTTGACAAGCTTGAATCCCAAAGGACTGGCTGGGACTAAAACCAGACAGAGAGTGTCTCTATATGTGAAAAAATCTAAAAATATATTATTGAGATAGCTTAGGCAAAATGCAGTCGGAAAATGTTAGTTTTAGTTCATGAAATAACAAAATAAATTTCAAAATTAAATTCAAAGATTTCAGTTTATTTAATCTGTTTTTGAACACCATGAAATAGTAGCCACCATGTTATTACGTCATACGGAGTGTCAATTGAACAACTTAGTACTTTTATTATTTTCGTAACCAGACATCGATCACTAATAAAGAACCAAAGTAATTTTTATTTACATAATATTTTGCATTCAGGAACGGCAAACCAACGATAAGTAGAATAATAACAATTTTTTTTTTAATTTTATACAATTATCATATAAAATATCAGCGCATTTGTCTACACAGCAAACTGACGTCATAACCACAGAGCAATATGGCGTCCACTGCGTCCAGCGTTTTCGTCAAATTACGCGCGAAATTTGAAAATGTAAAATTTAAATGCATTTTTATGGCACTAGTCGATTAAATAAAAATGTTGTTTTTTTGTGGTTTACTAGTACTTTTGAATCGAATTAGGACACTTTTCAAAAATGGGTGTAATACCCTATTATGTGTAAAAAGGAGAAACAGATGTTTGCCCTGCAGTGAAACAGTACAGCCTATGTTAGATAACATAAATTAGTTTCGACCAGACAGTCTGATGTCTATGACGCAGCTTTTGACAGATTCGATCAGACAGCGAGTGCCTTATTCCTTCCAGATTTTAATAAACAACGACCATTTTCCGCGACGAGTCTTAACAGAGAGGTTAAAAAGTAGTGTCCGACAGAAAATTGATTATTCAGCCGTAAACTAAAACGAACAGAATTTTCGGCTTGAGTCTTATTTTCGGCCAAAATCGAAAATGAAATCTCAAGCGGACTCGATTCACCCCGAAGTTAGCCGAACGTCACCTAATACTGCCGAGCTTTACGAAGTAAGCCGCATGACGACAATTCACAAGCTTCTGATTTTCGGCTTGGCATAAGATTCGGCAGGTTTATGGCGGAAAACGAAGATATGGCGAAATCATGATTTTTTAGGCGACAATGGTCGAAAAGGAAAATGAAGCTTCGATCGGTCACTGAATAAATCCCATGCCCGCGGCTTCATGAAAGACCCCGCCATCTATTGTAACATAGCACCATGACTTTATTTTATTTTCCTTCTAAACGCCCAAGGTTTTATTTCGCGCCATTCAAAACATTTTTGCTTATCATTATTTCCAGCTATTCAAAGTTACGCCAGCAAGATAAACGTTCTTCATACCACTCTCGCGCACGCCAGACATCCAGATTGTGCTGTAACCTACACATTAATAGTTCCATTCATTGCCAGGTGAAAGTCCTATTATTTACTAGCAACACTAATGTATTTAGCGACAAAGAAACTATTGCAATTTTATTGAGAACCCAAGTATTCCCGTGCTGTCTGTTTTGTTGGGCCTGAATTATGTGGAGAGTTTACTGTGTTGGTGGCTGTATTTGTGGACCTTAGGCCGTGGTGATAAGGTTGGTTTTCATAAGAGGTGTATAGTGAGAAATATTTTGTGGAGCGAGGTTTGACTGCTAGCGGAGGCGGAGCAATTTAAGTGGTTTAGATGTGATTGTTTAGTAATGAAATGCGTCAATAGGATGAAATTTTATAAGAATGCATTGAAAAATCAAAACTTCAAATTGTTATTCAAGCAGTTGTTGGTTAGATTACACAGGTACAGTCGACGGTGGTATGACTTTGACTTGAGACTTGAGCTGGCTTAGTGTAGTGCGGAGTTTCAATAGAATTAGAGGCCAGCTTAGACTGGTTTGTTACCACTGCCGTGCGGCCTACTGTACTTAGCTTTTCTCTAATTTATCAATTTATATTATTGTCTAGTTTTAGTTTACGGGAAACCAGAATTGTGTACTTTAAGGCGGAGACTTGGTGGCCTGAAATAATGGCTTCGGCTTAGCTTAAGCTCCAGTCTCCCACAATATTATTCTATGAGCCCATTACCGGACAATATTGTTCTATGTAACTCTTTTATAAGGATATAGTGCCTATTGTGGTGAGAAATAAATAAATAATAATAATTATTATTTTTAAACAAAAAAATAAATTAAAAAATACAGGTACTTATTATTATCTAACGATGTTTCTTTCTTGAGGGGCTTGTGGCTAAGTAACAATACCTACACGGGTCGATCGATCAGGTTAAGCTACGCTTGCCGCGGTTTGTCCGTGGATGGGTGACCATCTTTACATACCAAGACCCCTCCATGCCTCGGACAGCATGTTAAGCAGTTGGTCCCAGCTATCATTTGTGGATCTTTGACAGTCGCTACGGGTAGTCAGAAGCCCGAAAGTCTGACAACCAAGCTTACCAAGAGGTATAATATTACCCAGTTACTGGGTTGTGGAGGTTAGATAGGCAGTCGCTCCATGTAAAATACTGGTATTCAGCTGCATCCGGTTAGACTGGAAGCCGACCCCAACATAATTGGGAAAAGGCTGGGCAGATGATGATGATGATGATGTTTCTTGCTGAACAAACCATCGTCATGAGGCTATTTTCAATTTCGGGCAATTATTCCTTTCTGCGTCGTTGGTCGCCATTGCTGAGCATGACGTCCAATGATTCCCGGGTCGGGAAAAGTGTTATTGAGATTTTCTATCTAGAATTCCTCAGTTGCAGCCCAGAGTCCGGATATGTACCCGGTTGACGCCATCTACAATGCCACAGGCGAACTACGCAAGACCCACGTCACACAAATCCTGCATCGCGCAATCACAGTTTACCGCGCGACTCGCATAGGTATAACATCCCGACATCAACCGTCGGGCAGTTGCCCACCAGACACAACACCCGTCTGGTTGGCGGATCCTCCCTTTACAATAGATTATGAGTAAACTTTACACCCTGTTCCTCATACCTCCATAAGCAAGCATGGCAATAAGCTCGACCCCCATTTATGGACCTTAAGCATAACTGACGAAATGTGGGTGTACAGTTACACCTCTGCTCAATCCTTCGGGAAAATAAGGCGTGATGTTATATACCCCTTTTCAGTGATAATGGCCGCTTACCTTAGCAATTGGCTCGCTTACAACCGGACCTAGCATCAAATGTAGCATAGCCAATAAACCTACTCGTTTAATTGTGTACACCGGGTATGTGTGAACTGCTAGCGACCTGTGGTACTCTCTAAACGGTAATGTCGCTAATATGACGGTAATATTGCCGGTTAAGTGACAGAACGCCACATAAAGCCTTTAATTCCGCCGGCTAAGTTATGGCAACGCCACTTTTGACGTTAATTTTTCTGGATGAGTTACGCCAATGACGTTAATATGACTTTAATATTTGCGCCAAAATTATTACCCTATGTTTGTACGTTTGTTTTAGGAGAGGTTTAAGTATTTATGCGTTTTAACTTTTAATTAAGAGAAGAGGAAGTTATTTATGTTATGTCTAAGTAAATTAACAGTTTAGCGTTGATAATAAATTTATGTTATTTTATACAAGCGACTATTTGTCACACTGTAGAAGAATTTATGACAAAATTAAAACTAGGTACTAATTAGTTACATAATTTCAAGAAGTGAAATATGTTTTCCAGGTTTTTAGACCAGGTTGATGTATTCCGTAGAAATATCACCGTTATAGATAGCTTAAAGTAAGCTGTCAAGTTGAGCTAACTTCAGCATTTTTTTAACACTTGTAACAGTGTCAACAGTGTCCATATCATCAGGTAGAATGACAACTACCTACAAGATTACTTCAACCTAGTAAAATGAATAAAAGCTGACATGGCAAATTTAATGTATTTTTTTGTGTTTCGTAATGTTAATTACCTAATATTGTATAGAATCAAGTTCTTCTAACTTAACAGGCAGCTACGCTGGGGAGTTTGTTGCGCTATTTCTTCTTCCCAGCTAAAGCACTAGGAAGTGGTGAAGGGTGGGCGTTTTGGGGGGACTGTCTTATGTAATTTTGACGTTCAAAAAGAGCTGTCTCTCAGCCTAGTTTGAAAAAATGACTTTTGATTTTGATTTTAATAATAGAATAAGAAAAAGTACAAATAAAATAAAAATAAACAATGACTGCATACATACTCGTATAGAATATAAACATTATAGGCAAGCGTTCTTCGTCCTCTCTCCTTCTAAGCTGTGTTTGACAGGGTCCATTATTGTTTTATTTTATTTATTTTAAGCCTATATCAACTGTTTTACCTTCATTATAGAATGCAATACAGAATTGAAGATTTCACGGTGAGATTTTCACAGAACCAGCTGAAATCATCTAGACTTGTGGTTATAACTAAACATCGTTTTAGAACAGAGCTGTCGTGGCCAAGAGGCATTTACCCGGACTTACGAGTTGGGTCGTGAATTCGAACCCAAGCAGGCACTTTACTGTGTATTTAATTTCATCACCAGTACTCTCAAAACGGTGAATAGAATAGAAAACATTTATTCGACACAACACAACAGCAACAAACACATTTCAAAAAAAGAAGAGAACAATAAACATAACAATAAAATTGCAGTATCATTGTGCTGACGTGCCCATACCGAAAAACCTTTCGGTATGGGCACGCTCAGAATGCTGAGATGGTAAATCTACCATCTCAGCATTTGCTGGGCGTCAGACACCCAGCGCTGGTTTTTGAGTGGGCACCCCGCAGCGACACATGGATGCAGGTAAATAAAATAGATACTTATATCATCATCATTTCAGCCGAAAGACGTCCACTGTTGGAAATAGGCCTCCCCCAATTTGAGGGTTTGCCATAATCGCCAGGCTTGGCAGGCGGATTGGCGATCGCAGTATGGTGGTAAAATGCATAGAGAACGCAGCAGCGTTCTCTATGCATTTTACCACCATACTGAACTACACTATACTAGAGAATGGGCAGCAGCCCATTCTCTAGTAAGTCCCTTAGTCGCCTACTACGACACCCACGGGAAGAGATGGGATGATGCTATTCTTTACGTCCAGCACCACACGGAACCGGAATACTTATATGAATATTAGTAATAAAAATGTTTAAGAATACGTAAATAAATAATTTAAAAGATTTTTTGTGTGATTTTTATTTTTAAATTCCTAAGAAACTACAATATAAAATAGCCCCTGTCGCTTGACGCGGTGAAGGAAAACATCGGCATGTCCTAGAACTAAAAGTCGAACACACGTAACATCCACCAACTCGCACTGGGCCTGCGTGGTGGACACCCCATGCCTTCTCACAGACAGGAGGCCTGTCTCCCAGCAGTGGGAACATTATAGGCTGATTATGCATATGCTTATGCTATCGTTGTAGAATAAGGACCTTAACTAATCTATACTCCATTTACAATAGCATTAGACAGAAGTTAAAAAAGGTTCTTTTTAATGTACACTTCGTAACTAAATTATATTAAAGGTTGCAGTTACGATTTATGCCAAAAAAATTAAAGTGTCAATGCTAAAAACCTAAAAGAAGCAGGAGTGAAAAACACCGAGTAACTAAATTAGTTTATGACGATGAAGTTTTACCAAACGTATTGTGGGTCGTAAGTTGTTATTTAAAATAAAGTATTGTAAAAAATATATATTTTATTTTGTTATAACCTTAATTAGGTAGATTTAAATCATCATGTGATTGTTTGTTTCATTCATTCGTTTTGTTGTAGGTTTGTAATGTGTGATGAAGATGTTATTGTAAATAGAACATTATCTAAAATAAACATTACTTTTACTTCGTTTATCTCAGTATTTAGTACTGTCTTAAATCTACCTAAAAAAGTTAGAACTTAACTTTGAAATAAAATGTTTTGCACTCCTGCTTCTACGAGCCTCTTTTTTCTAAAGCTATAACAAATGGGGTATACATATTTCTAACTGAACTCGTCTTTATTCTAAACACAGTCTCAGCAGAAGACTTGCTTAAAATTCAAAGGCGGTTTTGCATAAATCCGGTACAATTAATACCAATATATTGTAAAATTAATTGGTCTACTGATAATATGCAAATGGCCGCGGTACTTTGTTCTCTAATCTACATAAACATGTGATAATAGAGCCTCCGTATTGAGACTATGTATTTTAATTTTATGTTATATTATTATTCACATAGTGATATTAAGGTGGGAAGATTTTTATTGTAATAAACTGTTGAAAAAAGATTTGATTATAATTATACAAAAATAGAAAAAAAAAGTTTATAAAAATTTAATTGTCCATTTTTATTTTAGAGTCCATTTTTTTAATTTGTCTATGCTACTTACAATCGAACATTTTTGGTTACTGCCAATATTTACCTGTAAACAAAAAATAAATAAAATTAGTCACAACATAAAAATATATTAACGTCTTAATACGTAAAACTTTGTTCACACTGGCGCGTTAAGACTAGGAGTTAGATAGTATTTTTTTTATATTACGAAATAATTCTTTATTTTCAGTAAAATTAGAATGACGGAATAAATAACGTTTACCTATTGGATTAAATAAATATGTTGCTTACATGTTGAACTACATACTTAGCAACTTATTTTGCTACAATGTAAGTAGTTCATTCGACGCGCAAGTGATATTAAATTAATTAAAATATTGCCTAAGCCTGCATTGCAAATGCACATAAATTATTACTGTATAACCTCTTTGAAGCAAGATAGCTTTGAATATTTTATAGTTCATATAGGGGTACTTTTGTACATAGTAGTTGGAATTGTTGTAAATCGTTAAATTTCTACCTGTAAATAAAATACTGTTTATTTATGGTTAGTTTAAGTGACTTGTGACACGAGTATTTAATCATGATTTATATCGAGTTAGAAAATGCCCCGAGACACTTTACTTTTAATAACTCAATACAATTTCCCATTTCTCAGATTAACAGTAATAAACCGAATAAAATTGCATTTAACAAGAGAGAGTAACAATTAAAATTTTACAACTGAAAAGCTTAAATGAAACTCAATCGAAATAATTTCATACGTCTTAAAATCAAACATTAAATGTTTAATTCGTTTATCTGGATCGTGCACTTTCGAAAACATTTTGAGTGCACTTTCTAGAACATTTATAATATGTCATAAGTTTCTTTTTTCGTCACGATGCGCGTGTTAACTTTGGTAATTGTATAAATTACTAATTAGTTCAAACGTTAACACGTACCGCCCTCAAAGTTCAGCGAATATTTCTGACAGAAAACTCAAGTTTATGGGGTTTTGCTCTGACAAGCTTGAATTACTTGATCAATTCAGCGGAGTTATTGCGTACCACAATTTTAGTAGGAATGGCAATCAGTGTGACAGTTCAACAACATTCATTCGGTTATTTACATTGTTGAGCAGAATTTTTTCACGAACATATGAATAGAGCAATGTATTTATTTATTTGGCTCACCGACAATAAATTGAATACACTGATACAAAAATGTGAGATACATCCAATATACTTATAGACTAGTGTACCAATTTCTTACAGTTAAGTACATCATGCATTACTTGTTTGTCGATTGATTTTGGGCACCTGCTTAAAATTAGATTAGCAATATCCTTAAAAAAGATTCAGATTCTGATTGATGGTGTGTTATGCAATTAGGGTGCTCGATGTCACTTCTGATTCTAACCAACGACAACCTGAAAAGTGGCACTTATTTTAAAACCGCTGACATCGACTTTAATTTAGATTAGCGTTTAACAGTGCGAATTATTAAGATCTGATAAATCTTTTAAATTTTTCAAGGTTTTATCTAATTAGTTGCTGTCAGACAGTAAAAAAACTCGCAACCAACAATTACTAGTTTACAAAAAAAGAAATTACCCACAATCTTTTTTTTTTCAACATGTCATGCATGTCCATGAGTCCATTCAGTTGTTTTTGGCCTGAGGCTACAACTACGAACAACGGTTGCAGTCGTTCATTGTTAAAAACAATTCATTGTGTCGAAAGTCGCGACACGGCAGCGAGTGGCAGCAATTAGGTGATTACAGTATTAATGTTGGGGCGGGGACACATTGGTGAGAAATTACTACGTTTTAGGAATAACTGTCGTGCGAGGTTGAAAAAGAAATGAAAAAAAGTTATGACCTACTTAGATGTTCCAACTTCCAGTCATAATATTTTCAGTTCAATGATGTAAATAAACAATACTACCAGTGTATGTGACAAATCACTGTTATTCACATGCTTTTTTTTTTGTTTGAGTTTGGGAAATCATCAAATAACTTTTCTCGCTCTGGGTGGAGCGGAAGGGCATGTCAGACTTTTACTGACTAAAACCCACCCGTGCTCTTTTAGTTGCCTGTGTGCCAGGGGCTACTATAGATATAAAAAGTGATTCTAAGCCCTAACTCGTCACCTATGGAGCCAAACAACCATAGTTGATATTTTTGTTTGCTTAATAAAGTGGCAAACGAATTTCCTTTAACTGCATAATAATAATAAATAATAAATAAAAAAATCTTTTATTAATAATGTTTAAATATGAAATCAGTTGTCAAGTCAGTCAAAATGTGGCGAAATTAAAGCTAATTAATTAAAATAATATACCTAAGTTTATTTCCTCATTTTATAAAACATGCCTAATACCATTTAGAATTAATTAAAATGAATGCCTGGCATTCAATGTCCCATAAAAGAACATGCAACATTCAGATTTATCATTATCTATCTCAAATCTCAATGCAAATCTCGATGAAACATATTAATTATTAAATTAATTTATTTTCTTGAATGTTAATTGAATTTGCTTTCAAACAGCTGGACATTCTTAAGTAAACATTTAACAAGATTTAAATTAATTATCTTTTAACGTTTGTGATAACATTATTTTATCTTTTCCAAATGTAATAATAAACAGAAGCAATCAGACTACTTTTATGAAAAAAAAATCCATAAAAAAAACCGCAAACGGAATAAAATTCCCTAGGAGTAATTCTCCTACTAGGAAAACACTGTGTCCTCAGCCTTAGTTCAGCAAAAAACGCTAGATAATAATATAAGAGGCGCACGTACGGTCAGTAGAAATGATTATCACTAATGATAGTGATTTAAGAGAGAGGACTACTGACTACTGGAACAGGGTTAACTAAAATAACACCTGCTACACAATGTGGGTCAGTTGCATTAGCTGTTTTGACATTAAACTGTGACATTAGTCATTTTTGCAAGTGTACGACTAATCGCCGACAGATACTACGCCAACAGACTGAACGCCGACAAGACTTTACTTCGACGGGAGTCTTCGCCGACAGGACACTTCGCTGACAGGACTCTTCGCCGACAGGGCTTATCAGGTAGGTATTAGGTTTTTTTTTTTTGAGCGTAGCGAGCGGTGCCTCGGGAGCGGCCGGCGATCGCTACTTCCATGTTAGTGGCAGTTACTTGACTATTAAGTAGTAATAGCGCAAGGATGATCCTTGTCGGTGAAGAGTCCTGTCGGCGAAGAGTCCCGTCAAAGTAAAGTCTTGTCAGTGTTCAGTCTGTCGGCGTAGTGTCTGTCAGCGTTTAGTCGTACACTCGACTTTTGGAGCTCGTGGCAAAATAATAACAGTCGCACAGGTCGATCGAAAGTTAAGCTACTTTTGCCATGCTCGGTTCGTGGATGGATGACCATCTTTACATACTAAGACCCCTCCGTGCCTCAGAATCTGGATCAGTCATTTCTGGATCTTTGACAGTCGTTACGGGTAGTCAGAAGCCCTTAAAACCTTATCAGGGAGTATCGTGTTACCCACTAACTGGGTTTGTAGATATCAAATAAGCAGTAGCTTCATTTAAAGTACTGATATTCAGCTGCGCTGCCCTGCCAATCCAATACACTGTATATTTTTGAAAACCACATGTGATTTACTGTAAGTTTTTTACAGTTTTTCAGCATGTTTAAACCTTAATTTGAGCGTTAAAGTTCAGTGTTTTTTAACTTGCCATATCTTGCACAATATACATTGAATGAAAAAGTGTTGCTCAGGGGTACTAAACAGACGTAAAGAAACTGTTTAGGCGTTGTTAAGCTAAAACACTAAAAGTTGAGTTACAGTCTTTTGGATTGGCATGGGAGTGCATCTGGTTGGACTGGAAGCTGACCCCAACATAGGTAGAAAAAGGCAAAGTAGCTTGATTAAAGACTTTTCTTGAATGGTTCCACAATTCATCAAATCTTTTGAAACATAGGGCAAAATAAACTAAAGTATATTTTTTTTCATACACAAAAATCTACATACAGTTTTGAAATACTGAAGTAAGTAAGCATATTATGTAGATCTATTTATAATCAACACCTTTTACATATAAATAAATATATTTTATACTGCATTCCAATATTATTACGGGCAATAGTGCATGGACAAGTAATTCAATCGATGAGTTCGATAGGATGCTCCATAAAACTAAATCTGTCGGAAGAATAACTGTTGAACTGCAAGTTGAAGAGGCCGTAAAGAAATAACCGAAGCACAACACTACCGAGGTACAACACTATTTACGAAGCAATGCAATAAAGGCGCGACCACACTAACGCGTTGGCGGAGCCCCTCGTTACCGCGGATTAGTCGCGCCTCATCGCGACATTTGAGCGCGCGTGAATCACATTTATTGTGACAACAGAATGTTACTCCACTTTGACTTTAATATCTGCCTACTTCAGATAAGTTTCTTATGTCTCCTAAAATTACACGATAAAGATCTTTACCTATGTTTATGGATTTCATATTACAGGTATAATTTACACATTTTCAGGTTATAAATTGTTACGCTCAGTAGCACTTCGTTGTTAATTAATAGACATGTTCTCTGTCCAATTAAGTGTATTATTTCCTTAAGTTTCAGTTTGGTTATTTATACTATAAGCAGACACCTGAAGTCAGGATACCCACTCACACAAATCTTACTGTAGTAATTAATAACATGAATTCCCTTCTCCTTTATACAAAGGTTTAGCTAAGCTATAACATATGACTCTGTCTATTGCATTTTGTAACATTATAATGAGCTGCAATTTGATAAACATGTGTACCTTCAAATCCATCAGCCACGGCTCTTCAAACGAATCGCTTGTAGGGCTTTAGTGGACATGGGCGGTTGTCACGCGTGCGCCGAACGTAATCACGTGGAACCAACGAGATGTGACCGCGGAAAAGAAAAATTAGCAGTATTGTTTGTGTCAACAATACTTTCTTTTTTTTGGAAAATGTAATTTTAATCACCTGCGGAACTGATATTCTATCCTGGAGGAGATTATTGGTTTCATATTTTTTCTTTTTGTTTAGTAGAATTTTATAATAAACCAGCTTCACATGATTTGTACGTCACGTCTTGACAAAACATCGAGGTATCTTCATTATTATATAAGGTGAAAAATGCATCACAATCCGTTTTGTAGTGTAAAACATTTATGGGGTCACACAGACATGACACGAAAAGCAACTTTATTTTATAAAATGCCTTAAACTTATTCATTGATTTATTCATTCTATATAGCACTACAGAGCGACAGGAAGAGGCTCGATACGTTTTGATGTATGTCACAAGAATGTGGTTGTACTTGTCAATCATACTATTAGATACACGTTTTTATATCGATAATCCTATTACTGCAACTTTAAAAACATTTGCTGCACTAACCCTCTTAAGGGGTAAATCATGCATGATATATCGAATCAACTACATTAGAATTGATGTGCCACGGACCACGGTGAAAGAGTAATTTCGAACAAATCGCTAGACGAGCGTCGTCGATCGTTGGTCGCGCGTGCGGCCTGTCATAATCATGCGTGTCTGATCGCGTAAAACAAAACTCACCTTTATGTGCCGTGAACGTCGTGTCGTAAATCATTTTTAATATACGGAAGTTTAAATTTCTATGTCACGCATTTTTGTTGCTATGATAGAGAATTTAATTGTTGATGTATTGGAGTGCCGATGTTTATGCAGTTTACTGATATAGGGTTTAGTGATACTAAGGCTAGATATTTGGGACAGACTGAATGCGGAAGGCCTATGTCCAGCAGTGGACTGCGAGAGGCTGAGTTGAGTGCAAATAAATGGGTTTTAGAAACATGGTATTCGTAATACATATCGTCTGTCTGGTATTGGGAATTTCGTATTAAATCAAGCGCAGATTTTGTTAAGAGGCCTGATAAGTAGGTGTATAAAATAATTCCTTAATTTATGGAATGCATCGATTGGAAAGACAACATAAGGAAGTAAGTAAAACTTATGGCCCGGTGAAACCACTTGGTCAAATGTAACGTGTGGCTAACTATGATTTTAATTTCATTAACACCCGTTCCCTTTCACCGTTTTGTGAAATAATACAATTCACCTAATGATATAAAGTACTCAGTTATTTATGTGAAGAACCTTGTACGACTGCTTACCTCGACGAATCAAAAGCAAGATGCGGTAAACTGTGCAATAATCTTCAGAAAAAGAATAAAACGTCTTTTTATGTTTTAATTTCAAAAGTGAATCTTTACGGCGCTTCTGCATTGAGTTTAACTGTTATTTTTTTTGTGAAAAAATCATGCAAGCCGTTACTTGATAATGATAATGTATAAAAATAAAAATTATTTATCGTAGCTGTAAATGCAATGTCGTCAAGTACAAGAATGTGTTATTTTTAACTCTTTTTGGTTCCAGTGAAAAATTGCTTGCCAAATATTATTTTATATTTTGTTGCAGACTTTTAAGTCATTATGACCAATTACACTTTTACACCAAGCCCAGCCCTTATCCACATGTTGTTGGAGTCATAAGTATCTGGAATTGAAATGGAGCGATATTCCCATTTGATTTCAATATAAAATTTAACAATTTGTGTATGTGACTTTACTTTATTTAAGAGGTTCCTTATAATTAATACGAACGGCACGAGTGTTAGAACGTTAATTACACGAAATAAGTCAAATTGCTACTTAACCATCGCTTACGAAACGCCCGTTAAAATGATTGTGTAATTGGCGGAATTAAACAGCTTGTCAGGTAAGATTTGCATAGAGAAATAGAGTCTTTCATATTATAGCCTTTTTAAAATGATTAAGCTTGTTGAAGACAGACTACGAATAGGTATACAGTATTTATAAGTTATCTAGATCAAGAGGTAGCGTACCGTAATTGATGTAATTATTATTTTGTCTCATACAATATGAGCCAACCAACCCGACCAACCCACACTGGGTCCGAGTGGTAGATAACTCGTTCCTTCTCACCCTGAGGAGGCCTGTGTCCCAGCAGTGGGAACGTTATAAGACTGATTTGAAATACAAAAAAGAGCAAACAATGTTAATAAATAAATGCATTGAATTTTCATCTTCACCTTCTACGTTCAATCTACACATGCGTTTTACAACTAGTAAACTGCAGCTCTTTCTACGTTTTGTGTTCCAATCACTATCTTATTGCCGCTATACTTAAAATATTAATAAAATCCTACTTAAGGTGAATGAGCAGTGGTAGAGCGCGAAATTCAAATTTTGTTACGTTTTTTGCAATTTTCAGGTGAGTGTCAGCTTGTTACTTGATCAAAATATGATTTGCGATTATAACATGTACGTATTTACAGATTTATAATCATTAGAATCAATAATACATCTTTCTAAGTTAGATTTGTTCCATAAGAACAAATTTCTTATGGAAAAGTGCTTGTGGAAGAAATCTAACTTATAAGAGATATATTAGACATTCTAATGACTATAATTCTGTAAACACGTACCTGTTATATTCGCAAATCACATTTTGATCAGGATACAAGCTGATACTGACCTGAAAATTGCAAAAACGTAAGAAAATTTGAATTTCGCGGTCTACCACTGCGCATTCACCTTAACATTAACACTTCACACGCATCAAAGATCTATGATTGGCTAACAGCAGGTAGCGAAGTGTTAACAGATTTCTAGATATCAATGTAATTTATTGAGTGAAGAAAATCGAGGTTATTTATGGCAATATTTTATGAGCATCACTACAAATCGCTTAGACTGTTACATGACTGGAACAAGCAAATAAGGAACGTCTTAAAAATCAAGAAACAAAACAGAAATAAAGATTCACACTCTTGTCTTCTAAGAACATTTAAAGAACACAGCAATAAAAGAATCGATGTGACACGGAAAGGTTGCGCGGCGTAGGACGCTGAGCCAGCTTTCACGGTTTATTTGCATCGTAAAAGCCTAAAGAGACATCCCTACCGGTGTCCCCACGGCACAATATTACACACGATTAAAAAAAAAAAACATTTTTTACAACCTTAGTGCTCGCGTAAACATTCGCCAATCGAGAGAAAATAGTGTAGCTACACAAGCTACAGCAACAAACATCGATTTCTACCTCATATCGATTATTATCGATACACATATACTACTTTATTACTAGAAATCGATTAAAGAGGTCAATAATACCTGAAACAGTTTAGTACATCGTAAAATAATTTTGCGTGCACCATAGTTAATTGCTTGTAAACCCTGCTACGTTAGTGTCCACTCTCCAATTTAATACGTCCGCAATTGTAAACTTCATTTGTGTTAACATTCTATAAAACTTTATGGTAACACTGTAGCCATTAAAACAAACATGTACTGTCGTATAAAACTTAACGGTTCGCGTGTCAAGAGAATACGGAACAATCTCTATAGTTAAATTAGATTTACGTCGACGACATATCGTGGTGTTACGATTACACGAGTTACATAATACGACACTAGGAATAATCGTAAGTGAGTAAACAAAGCACTTCTCTATGCATTAATAAAGCTATAGTCCAGTGACGGCCGCCATAACATGTCCAATTTACGACAACCGTTAGGGCTTGACATAAAAGTCGATATAAAGGCGTTTTTTATCGATACCCGCAATCCGCGGCTCGTTACTGACTCGATAATTTCTTCATTTTCATAAAATAAGTATCGGGTTATATCGAGTGAGTCCAAGTTTGAACCAGTTTGTTTTTATTATTGCTTAATACCTGTCAGACATTTTTGGTAATTAACTAAAATTATCGTTAATTTCAATTTTTAAGAACGATTTCGTATTAACAAATCGATTAATAGTGATGTAACGCTAATACATTCGATGTCAAAGCCATTCGTTATATTGAAACGATTGAATAATGCAGAAAAATGTCTTAATAGATTTTATACGATTGATGTAATGTTTACGCGAATTTTATACGTTACATTCGAACTAATTTGATGGATTATTTTGCAGTTATTTATTTGACCAGGCATCACTCATAATAACTTAACCACAGAATAGATAAACTATTGTTAGTTATGAATTTATGATAAATAATTCACTTTTATACAACTAACATGATTTTTTTAAATCCAGTTATTCTAGACTCGCTCTTGACTGATTGCCCCGAAAAGTCATCAGACAAAAATGTATGGAAGAGTACGGAAATACCTTTGTCAACCAGTGGGCCAGAACCAATAGGTAAAAAAAAAACAGAGCTGTCAATTTTTTTCAGTGTACTAATCCCTGCTTTTGCTTGGCATCAGACTAATAGATCGAGTTCCAAACGTCGAGATACGAAGACGTACGAAGATCTTCGATATCGGAAAGCGTATTAAGGAACTTAAATGGAGTTGACATGACATGTCAGGTGGAGTAAGGTTGTGACAGAGTGGCGTCCAAGGATTGGAAGACGAGATGACTATGATGACGAGATGACGGTCGTCACTAGGCGAGATTGTTGCCATCGCGGAAAACACCTGGATGAGGCTGGCAATGAGGATTGGCACAAGAAAAGACAGGCCGATGCTCCGTCCAGTGGGTGAAGTGAATAATGATGATGATTCCAGAAAGTAGAATTTTTTTTCAATCTTTCGTTCGCATATTCTGCGCTTGTATGTTTTTTTTTTTATGCTGGCCATAGGTTTGATTACAAAATTACATAAACCTATTTTGGAGTAATGGTCCATTACACAGAAGTGCCTTAACATTTAGGTACTAATTAAGGCTGGTAATTCGATCGAATGATAGTGTAATTGTGCTATATAATCGATTGTTCTGTCGGTACCGGTAGCCACTCTATGCGATTAGGTGAAAGTCTCAATTGTAGAGCACTATTATTTTATATAATTGTGAAATGGGGTATTGACTGTGTTCTTAAAAGGTTTTTTTTTTATGTTGACTGGAAAGGCATACATTGTCAAAATAATTCAGTAGCAAAAGACTCGAAACTATTGAAATACACGTACTACAATACTGGCTAGGTATACCTATGTAAGATTTATGAATGTTTTAAAGAAAGCTACATGGATAGACAATAAAGAGCTGCAAGTCCCACGTATTTGGTGTAATTTAAAGATCAACTCTGTACTCATAACATTTATGTCAACTACCAGAAAGCCAATTCTCGTAATTAAAAACGTTCACAATCTAGTCGCAGTCTCATCTCAGCGACAATCAAATGTCAAAAACATGTCAAAAATGTATGGAAATTAAAGGTATTTTTGACAGATTGAGACTGAGATCAGACTGTGAACGTTCTTTAAAATAACGAGAATTGCCCCTCAGATATCCCATTAAACTTAGGGCACAGTCTGCAGGCAAATTTATTGCCTATCAAATTGACAGACTACTTCAATGTCTTATCTACGTTTATTCCAAAGAATGACGGTTGTAATTTAAATACTACTTTGACTTCGAGCAATTGAAGTTGGTTGTCAATTTTCTTAGCAATTATCTTCCCTGACTTTAAGTTAATGATACATGGTATACTTTCCAAATTATTCAAACTCGTTATTTGTTTTTAAATTGATAATTCAATTAACTTTACTTTTTTTTAGTTCAGTGTATGACACATAATAAATGACTTAAACGACGCCAACAGGTACTAGTAATATCCGAATGCAATCACTCATGTTACTATGTTGCAGGACTGCAAGCAAGTTTGACACTTATGAACGGAATAAACAAACATTACATTAAGTCGCTTTTGCTTTCTATCTAAAGTGATAGGTTCTGGTGCCATGTATATAACAACGCTCATATCTTGAGGGGCAACTGCGTAAAAATTAACAGTAGGAATGGTTTTCATTTTGACAGTTCAACAACATACATTGCGTTATTTACATTGTCGAGCAGAAGAATTTTTCGAACACATGAAGCAATGGATTAGCAATAAGGGTGCTGTAGCCCAATAAACAATTGATGTGGCTCAAACAAAAGAGCTGTATTGGGTTGGAAAACTTGGAAAGCAATACTATGCAAAATAAGACTGATAACGGAAATATATGGATGAAAGTTAGTGACTCTAGCTTCAGATTCAATTATTATCTTCAACTGTCTAGATTTTATTCAGCTATGTTGGTTTGGCCTTCAGTCTAATAGGATACAGATCCTAATGGCGAAAATAATGCATAACTTTTTTTTTTTTTAAGGATGGGATGGGATGGGTGGGGTCTGGGTGGAGCAGGTGGGCGTGTAAGACTTTTACTGACTAAAACCCACCCGTGTTCCCTCAGCTGCCTGTGTGCCAGGGGCGACGGTATCTCTTTCGAACAACCCGCACCCCTGGCAGGCATCGGCCCTTGCGGACCCCACCAGTTTGGTAACTTCAAGTTGCAATTTTCTTTCACACAATTAGCCCTGATTTTTTGAAATACATCTATTTCTGCGCACAGGGTACACCGACTAAGCAGAAAATGACTATTTGAAAATAGCATATTTTTGTTGCCAGTTTTGAAGGCTGTGCGTTATTAGTCTTGGTGACTATTTAAGTCCCTGCAAATCTTGTGGATCAGCATCGAATTTTTATAACTCACCTGTTAATCTTCTCACGAAAAAAATCACCCTACGACTGCTTTAAAAATAACTATAGCTTAAAGAACAAATGAACACCACTTATCGATATTTACCGCTGCTTAAAAAAACAAAAGCAACCCGTTGTGAGAAACAGTGAGTTTTTGCAAAGTAAAAGGAATGCCCCCGACTGTCCATATACTTACATAGCTACATGAACGGGTTCCGTCGAGGTCATTAAGGTTATATTCGGGTTTCCGCGACTGTACCTACATGAGTGCTTATGTCGTGTTAGTGTGGGGGTTCGGTAGTACTTATGGGAATTAGGGCTGGCACTTCTGAGGCGGGATAAGAATAGTGAATTTCTATAAATATACATAAGTCCAGATAATATGTGTACTGGACAATGGGTATGGGACTTTCGCTGAACAAATGCAAGCTTAGTGCCTAATTACAATGTTTGTTTGTTAACTTATATTTTTTATATGTGTAAAAAAGATAAGTTTGTACAGGCTTTATAATTATATACCTTTCAAAAGTGGCAACAATTTCAATGTAAATTTATTATTTTAGCAACATTGTGTTCGCTGTCAATGTCATAGTGACGTTGTGACTAGTTTATATAATGGCGTACTTTTACTTTCCCGCCACTATCCGGAGAAAAAAACTTGTAAACTCAGTAGTCATAAAAAAGAAAATTGTAATACTGCAATTTCTGGGCTTTCTTTACACCAGTTTGTCCCAAACATATAACAACATGGTACTCATGTGTCTGTGATAGATAAACCAATTTGTCTTTCTTTCTTTCTATCATGTTTACCTACTGCGCTGCCAGACAAATAATTGACGAAAGAGCTAAATCGACTGCGAGGGTGATCTACAAAAAAAAACACGCTTCAAAAACCAAACTAAAAAAGTAGAAAATAATTTAATTCTATTAAAAAGCGTGGGGTGCTTTTCGAGGTATTTTTATAATCAATTAATATCACCCTACGCTTTTTAATAGAATTAGATTATTTTCTACTTTTTTAGTTTGGTTTTTAAAGTGTGTTATTTTTTTTTTACTATTATATATTTTGAAATGTTTAGACCGTATGAAGTGGGTCAAAATCAAGTCCAAAAAAGGAGTCGGTTACAAACAAACAATAATACAGGTGAAGCTAATAAAAGCGTGTTAATGATACCTTATCCATGCATTTAGGATTGAATAATTTTACTATTTACATATCGCAAGAAAAGGAGTATACCAGCCAATTTGATAAATGACTTTATTTCTGTAAGAAGGATGTATGAAGGTATGTGCAAATCTTACCTTTCACGTCAAACGTATTTTTGAAACTAGATGAAGTTGGCGTTTCCTATCTGACTACTTTGAGAAGAAAGGGCGGAACAGACTCAGAGGTCACAGTTTTTTTTTTAAGTCCAGTTAGAATCTTGGTCAGATTATGTGTAGCTTGGTGTCTGAAATGGTCTTTTGAGGAAAGCATTATATATATTAAATGGAACTATCCAGTTAGTGCACGCATTTGTCAGAAATCGTGCAACTCTATTCGGACCTCAATTGTATTATTAAAACATATCAATATCAATTTGTAATTGTAGTATATTGCTACTTGTTACACAAAGAACTGCAAAAACAGGGTGTATGTAACCTATATAATTATGGTCGGGGATCGACAAGTAACAATAAATTTAAAATTATTCGCACTAAAAATACAGTGCAGAAATTTTTACTACAGCCCGAAATATAACGTTCTCTCGTAACCGCGTATCTTATAATCAAAATACTCCAGTTTACGTACAACTCCCTAAATCCAGTCGTAAACAGGGCTATCACCTCAAATGGAGACGTCCGAATACCGTCAGGTACCGAAATAATATCAAAAACATTAAAACGGAACGGCGAAAATATAAAAAAAAGCCAGAAATTTTAATTGTGTCGTAATTTTTAGTGCCAATTTCGTTTTAAAATATTTTTAAAGTAATGCCTTTCGTGAAATTACCAAACGATAATGTATCGGAGTTTTCAATTTTTCTCTCGTGTGTTATCGTAATATCGGTGACCTCGATTAACCTTATCGGGTGGTTTGAACGAACCTTCAGTTTTTTTTTTATTGTTCTGACTTTGTTATTGATTTCGGTTATACTTTTTCAATGCAGTAGAATGTGGCGCCTTCGTGATCTGAGTACTTAAAGTATGTGCCATACAAGGATTGGCGTTTATTCAAGATATACACGATTGGCAATACTGGATAATCCATGTTTTATTTTTAGTAGCTGTTGAAAACAGAACGACAAAAGATCATTGTCGGTAATTATTTAAGTCACTAGTAAATACGAGCCTGAGTGGTTACTGTTCAATTTATGTTCAGTAGATACTGTGCTTTTTATTCACCAACCCGCACTGGGCCCGCGTGGTGGATTTCGACCCATTCCCTCTTACAGCGAGGAGGCTTGTGGCCCAGCAGTGGGGAAGTTAAAGACTGAATATGCATAAACAGGGTGGCAGGGGACAGACATCGACGCGCAAACTGTTGTAACTATGAATTCAGCACATGATTTTAGACCCTCAAACGGGGTTTAACGTCGGTTTACAAAAAAAAAAACTCAGCTGTTTCATAGAAAAGTACAGTCAGAATATATGGAACAGCAGATTTTTTTTAATAACTGACGGAAAATTTCCACGCAGGGAGGTTTAGACTTCAGAATCCTGTACTGAATTCTTGGTAACAGGATTTTTTTTTTTGTGTGGGAAATCATCAAATAACTTCTCCCGCTTTGGGTGGAACGGGAGGGCGTGTCAGACTTTTACTGACTAAAACCCACCCGTGTTCCTTCAGTTGCCTGTGTGCTAGGGGCTACGGTATCTCTTTCGAACAACCTGCCCCCTGGCAGGCATCGGCCTTTGCGGACCCCACCAGTTGGTGCTGACATCTCTTTGAAGCGCGCGTGGAACACAACGCGCCGTCGACCCGGGATGCTATCAGGTTTTGCGTCGATGATCTTGCCATCCTGTATACAAGGTGTAACTTAAATAACGCACAACCTCTTAAGGGGTCATTGTACTCATCATTATCAACAACTTTTACTATGGGACCAAACCTGAAATCGTAAAAAAAAATCAGCTGTTCCCTACATTTTGACGATTTATGCGAATACAAGTGTATGGAACAGCTGATTTTGTTTCGCGATTTTAGGTTTGGTCCCATAGTAAAAGTTGTTGATAATGATGAGCACAATAACCCCTTAACAGGTTATGCGCTATTTAAGTTACATCTTGTATATTCCCATATCGGCAACGGAGACTATATCTATTTTTAACGGCTATGGGAATGCTACAGTGCTTTTAAACTAGAGGAATCTCGTTAACTAAACACTAAACCAATCGACTACGACTAAAAGAACGGCAAACACGCAAAAACTGAATTTAATTAACCTTAAAAGTCATGAACTTGACCCTAGCTTGTCAAGTACCTACTGCTGTTTATCAAGTAGGTTCTGTATGACTCGACGGAATATGGTTTAGAGGAGTAAGTGACCTCATGCGTGTGCGCATCTGTTATGAGATAACAGTCCACTCATTCATGTTTTGAGTGTCTATGACAGTGTGATATATTGGTGGGGGAGATTTCTGATAGGTTCTGTACCTATAAATTAAATAGTAGCTAGTTTTCACTTTTCAATGCCAAGGGCTTTTTGGAAATATTTAGCGAAGGTTTGCAGCCGTGATGGCTACCTAAGTCATCATCTGCCCAGCCTATTCCCAACTATGTTGGGGTCAGCTTCCAGTCTAACCGGATGCAGCTGAATACTAGTATATTACATGGACCGACTGCCTATCTTTCCTCCACAACCTAGTTATTGGGCAATACGATACCCCCTCGGTAAGACTGGTCGTCAGACTTTCGGCTGGTAACCCGTAACGACTGTCATAGGTCCACGACATCATCTAGTTTAAAAACTATGGTGGACGAGTAAAAGTGTTTGTACAAACCTACTTACAGAAATAAAATCATTTATCATTTTTCACAAATGACAGCTGGGACCAATGGCTTAACGTGTTTTCCGAGGCACGGAGGGTCTTGGTATGGTTGTTGCGCTACTTCTTCTTCCCAGCTAAAGCACTAGGAAGTGGTGAAGGGCGGGCATTTTTGGGGGGACTGTCTTATGTAATTTTATTTTGACATTCAAAAAGAGCTGACTCTCAGCCTAATTTGAATAAATGACTTTTGATTTTGATTATTTAAAAACGGTCACCCATCCGCGGTAAGCGTGTCTTCACGTGATCTAGTAACTTTTGGAACACAACGATGAATACGGGAATCTTTTTTTCTGTATGCTATCTATACCAACATTAAACGATATTGAACCAACGTTTTCATAATTTGATTTAATGGCTAACTGGAATGTTTTAAAATCAAAGTAAGGAAAAGATAAGAAAATATTCAATGATTAATTTAACATTTAAAGATCAATTTCGTATCAAACATTACCGGACCACCTTGATCACCACTACGGAACTCCAAATAACCTGACCGCGATACTAGGAACTATTTGGCTTTTCCATTGACACTGTCACTCAATAAATAATAGAGGTAAGGTGCGGCGCGTGCGCTGCCCACGCACACATTACCAATGTAAATATCATAGCAATTCATGTTATAAGGCAGCACTAGGAAAAAATAACAGACGGGTTTTTGTAGAGCTTTTTTTGAGTTTAGGTTTTTGAAAAGTGATTTTTTGTCATAAAAAATTATGGTGACTCGCTTAAAGAATCTTTTTCAAGTATGGTGGTGGGTAGAAAAGGATTAAGTTCACATTATTTGAAAAAAAAAAGGATTAAATAATAATAGTAGGGCTTTTTTAGGTTTGCACTTTACTGAAAATAACCTTGTTTACGTACGGTGACTCTCTTGAAGAATCTTTTTGAAGTATGGTGAATTGGTAGAAAAGGATTTAGTGCACATCATTTGAAAAAATAATAATAATAATAGTACGGCTTCGTTTAGATTTGCACTTTACTGAAAATAACCTTGTTTACGTACATAAATAAAAATCAAAAGACATTTATTCAACCTAGACGAAAAACAGCTGATCTTTTTAAACGTCAAAGTAACATAAGACAGACTCACAAAACGACCACTCTTCGCCACTTCCTAGTGCTTTAGCTGGGAAGAAGAAGTAACCCAGAGTAGAACTAGCAGTCATATATTTCTCAGACATTTGTCTACCACTATATGTACTACCTCAATATGCTATATCTCAAAAAACCTATAGCCTTGTAGTCCAACATCCTAGATCCTAGACCAACCAGCAGTAGCCACTTAGCCACAAGCACACGCAATCTTACTTTTCATCATTACGGGGGCTCGTAAATCATGGCTGAACATAGGCCTGGGGG
Organism: Antitype chi; assembly: GCA_947359405.1. Lineage (NCBI taxonomy): Eukaryota > Metazoa > Arthropoda > Insecta > Lepidoptera > Noctuidae > Antitype > Antitype chi. The sequence goes on along the minus strand of OX375822.1, from coordinate 5,781,404 downwards.
CCTCAATGATCGATCCTGTAGAAATATGGCTATAATTACCACGCTTGGCAGGATCTGTGATTATTGCATGGTGTTATTAGGTACTTCGTTTGGTAGCTCGTCTTCACGATAATTATGATTACTTATATAGAAATTGTTAGTTTAATTAGTCTCTGGAATAAATAGAGGATGAGATTAGGAACGAGGTATAAAAAAAAGCAAAGGAATATTTTTCGTCCAAGAAATATATTTTTTATTATTTTTCCAATGCATATTAATCATAATTTTTACTAATCATATCTCTTCTCCCACTCGATTATAATAGGGAGAGCCATCAACCGGGCGCAAATCAAAACACGACATAAAATAATGACATGCATTATGGAAGTTGTTGCACATGTTTGACAACGTTATTTTTGAGATATAGAAAAATAGAAAATAGAAAATATTTATTGTCCAGGTAATACAGTAAGCATAGATAGATTAACAACAAGTTGAGACGACATATGAGTAGCTTAAATATTACCTACAGCTAGTTACAAATATTATTTGCCAGTGAACCCCAAACTAGACAGTTAGTCTGTATCTTGGGGTTCAGGATACGAATACTACAGTGGAGACTAGAGTGGTGCTTTCAAGTGTGGTATTTTATGAGTCTATGTATGTGTAACGTTTGTGTAGTGTCTGGCGTGTGTGTGGGGTGTGTGTGTGGTGTGTGTATGTGGCGTAAAATGTGTGTGTGTAAGGTGTGCAGGTCAGGGTCGTTATATTAATTGTTCTGAGTCATCATAACCAGTAATATGCAGCATTTTCTTAACAATTTTTTTGCATTCGAATGACGTAGTGTTTTTAATTTCGCAGAGTTTGCAGACTTTATTGTACGTATTAATGAGAGAGTAGGCCGGGGAGCGTCTAGCTAGCAATGAGGTGACGTCAGGTGTTGGGATTCTATAGTGGCTTTTGCTGATTATTGAAGTATAGTCGAATCTACTTTTAATATTTTTATGCGTTTTAATACAGGCAGAAAGAATGAAAAGCTGGCGGACTCTGAGAACTCTCGTTTCGCGATAGAGTAAATCAGTGGAAAACCGGTAGGGCTTCTTAAAAGTTACTTTAAGAAGCGCTCTCTGAGCTCTTTCAGCTTCAATCAAGTAGGTCTTTCCAGCACTACCCCGATGTCTTTCTTCAACATTTATAAGCCAAAGTAACTTATTATCAGAGATCGGATATTCGGATAATATTTAGCCGACTTCAAAAAGGAGGAGGTTCTCAATTCGTCTCTACTTGTTTTTTGTATGTATGTTCGATATCTCCGGCAGTTGCGAAAAAGAATTTTCGAAATCGATTTTCCAAAATTATTTTTATACTGGATAGGGGGTTTTTCAAAGGGTTTCCCTGCGTGATCGAATCAGGAATGAAGAGATCCGCAGGAGAACCAAGGTAACTGACATAGCCCGAAGAATTGCCAAACTTAAGTGGCAGTGGGCAGGGCACATTGCTCGCAGAACAGATGGCCAATGGGGCCGAAAAGTTCTGGAGTGGAAACCGCATACCGGAAGACGTAAAGTTGGAAGGCCTCCCACAAGGTGGATCGATCACCTTGTGAGTGTCACAGGAGTCCGCTGGATGCGGGAAGCGCAGAACCGGTCAAAGTGGCGGAGCTTAGGGTAGGCCTATGTCCAACAGTGGACGTCTTTCGGCTGAAATGATGATGATGACAAGTGAGTTTTATTCAGGAGTGGTTCCAAATAAATTGAAAAAACTTTATTTGAGTAGTTTTTGCGTTAGTTTCGATAATACGTTTTTAATCAACTTTGGGTATCTCGATGATGTTCTAATCCGCCCTGTCACTGACATAGTGGTGTATGAATAGCTGTGGGGTAGGTTATTAGGTACCATAACCAGAGATGATAAATAAAGAAAATGCAACCGAATTCTAAAATAACACTACTAAGTGAAAATAACTTTCATTTTTTATCTCTCATATAGCATCTCTTGCATCTGGACATATTATTATTACCGAATAATTACTTAATGTTATCAAGGGATCATAGTTATGTCTAAAAGTAGACCAACTGATTTGTAAACGACTGTTTGTTATCCGTATCCAAACATTTAAGTCTTTTGTGTTACTTCGTACTTGAGTTCTGTTAAATTATTGTCATATTATGCAAATGCACTGTGCATTTAATTTGCTAAAATAACCGTAACAATCTAAATTATATTACGATAATATTAAGTTGGTGAAGCAATCGTTGTATTCAGTGCAGCAGTAAACAAGTTATTGTTTTAGAACTTAATATAAATGTTGCAATAGGACAAAGTTATGATGGTAAGACACGATCTGTGAACAACGATGAAATAATCGATTAATGCAACATCAACATAGGTGTGCAAATTAATTCCTCGACATATGAACCCCCAAGTTCAGACATGAACCTTTTAAAGAGAGGACTATAAGTACATACCCTCGTGTGAAGTCGCCCCCCGTGGATGATCATCATATGCTTAGCGTTTTATCAACTAGATTGGGGTCAACTTCCAGTCTAACCGGATGCAGAGGAATACTAGTACTTTTCACGGAGCGACAGAATATGACCTCCAAAATCCAGTTATTGGCGATACCCCGTGGTAAGACTTGGGTGTCAAACTTTAAGCTTCTGACATCCCGTACAACTGTCAAAAATGCACAAATGACAGCCGGGACCAACCGCATAACGTGCTTTCCGAGGCACGGCGGGGTCTTGGTGTGTAAAGACGGTCACCCATCCACGGACCATCCGCGGCAAGCGTAGCTTAACCTGATCGACCAGTGTGGCTATTGTAACTTTGCCACAAGTCTCTCCACCGGACCGCAGATGATAATGACCCTCATATATGAATGTTTTGAACTTAGAAAGACGAAAACAAAAGCCGGTCTACTTCACTGTTGTATTTAGACATAGGAAACTCAACCACTACGGAAACTTGAAGCAAACCATCTATGACAAAATGATTAAAGGTAGTTACTTTGTCTTCGATGAAAAGAGGAAGACTCCACGACAGTTTGAAATACCGTTCAGCAACCAAGTTTAGAAAACATTAAGTGTTAATACACTGGTAGGAACAGTGAAAATAAATCTATAATACATGAACGTTTAAACTCGTTTACAGACTTAAAGCGACAGGCTAGCGTCCTCTTGAGAAGATTTCTACTCATTGTTTTCAATGGCTTTTCATGAAGTTTTATCTGACTTTGAAATGGCCGAAGAGTTAAATATTGATGATGTTTGAATGGAAGGATTTTTTGTAGGTGGTGGTGTAATTAGTGAAGATGAATAGGTGGAAGTAGAGGTATAAGACAGAAAGTGGACACGAAGACAAGGAGGATAGATCGGGAGGGAGGTCGATAAGGGTCAAACAAAATCAAGGAAAATGGCAAAGACTAAGAAGTAAAGCAAAGAAACACCATGGGGATCATGAGTTCACCCACTAATGGGGTATTTATAGTCCTCTCTAGAAAAGTTTTATTGATTCATTTATCGATTATTTTATCGATAATTTAGGTACACGTCGTTCCTTATAGTCATCAATTTGTCCTAATGCTACAGTTGTATTAAGTATTAGCTGACCCGACAGAGGTTGTCCTGTCTTAACTATGAATATCAAATTCGCATTATATAAATATATATTACGCGCAACTTTCTTAATTGTTTCTTTCATAAGAACCTTCTCCTGACAATAACCAATACAACAAAAAAAGAATTAGCAAAATTGGTTCAGCCGTTCATGTGTGATGCCGTAACCAAGGGAAATAGGGATTAATTTATATATTTATAGATAGGTAGATAGATATATATATAGATTTTGGATTCTGATATAACCTTCCGTTTTTCCCGGACTGAAGGGCATTCATGGGTATTCTCCACGACGAATAAAGCTGCCAAGTAAGATATAATGCTTAACACTAACTAACTATCCTCAATTACCGAAACCAATTATAAAACATAGCTTGGCTTGTACTTTATTTAATTTCCTCTCACTAAATAACAATTATTATTATCCTTGATAATATTCGTTTTGACACAGGAAACCGTTCAGACATTTGTTCTGAATAAATCTATATTTGACTTAAATGACGTCATGCATAACCTTTTTGATATTTAGGTACCTATCAAACATTAAAGTGGTTTTAACGAAAATAATAAATCAAATCTAAAGAAGTCTTGCCATTTATAGGAATAATGAATGGACGAGTAATATTGAAACTACTAAGATAAAAATGTTAGCTGGAGATACTGATAAGCACGATCATGCTAAAATTGCTTTAGAACTTAATGAAACTAAAAGAAGATAATGTTTTGTGAATAAGTGTTTGAAGTAACTTGACAAATATTATGAAGAGGAAGACATGAAACTGATTTTGATAGGAAATACATGTGCAACATGGCAATAATTATAGACATTGTAGATTCTTAAATATTTTGTGAGTGTGAGAACGTTTTAGACCTTGTACACAGTACATTTGTAGTGTGTCTAATTTCCACTCCTTAGTTAGCCTTCTAGACTGTAAATTTGTTGGTGATTTTCTATTTTATTAAGTACCTGATACCTGTTGACAGGTCTACAATGTCTTTCCAAACCTATTAACACTGTACTATGAAAATATTATACACGCTAATTATTTTCTTAAGATTAACCATGGATTTTCTTGCTCGGCACTTCTCCATAGGAAGCAACCAATAAATTGGAACCGTACACCTAGCTTCTGACGTTTCATAAGTGCCCCTGTCCCTGTGTGTAGGTATGTGAAATAAAATATTTTGTTTTTAATATGAAAATGTACTCAACACTAAGCAGCAGGCTTAGCATGACGTTTTCTATTTCTACGAAGAATTTACAGTGTTTTTTCAATACAAAGTGATATTTCGTTTCTCCATTTTTGACATCGCACCTTAGATATCTTTCTACAATCTGTCATTTTTTCTTTCTTTACTAAAGATCTTTGTGTATAATAAAAATGTAGAACCTTATAAATGTAGACAACAAACTTTCTACTCGACGTCCACAAAGTATTTATACGATTATTTAGAAAATCATGATTCGTTTAGAACGCATAACTGTGATAATTAATAGGAAACATAGCAATCTTCTCCTATTGTACATCATTTAGTTAATTTCATGTCTATTCTTCCGTCGACAAATCGGTGTTCGTGCTAAGCCTGCAAGAATAAAAATCCCCAGACATGCCTAGAGTGACCATTAACACCTTGCTTAAACAACCCATGGCCAACAAAAGCCTGTACCTATTTAATCTAAACAACCAACACAATATTTAAAAAAAGACGGAATATAAACTCACAAACTCTCAATCACCAATCAATGTCTAGCTATTGGGCTACTAAACTTCTTTCCAGCGACTCTGTATCGTAAATATTAAATCGTGTGATGCCAGATGTTCATAAATCGCTCTATGAATACGACTCGACATTGGAATAAGTTATAAGTAGAACATGGTGAAGAGCTCATAAATAAGTAATCAGGTGATGTTCTGGCCTCGGTGGAATCTTCGGATGATGTAGAACTGCGGTTTAAGATGAGATTTTTCGAATAATTTTGAATAAAACGTTGACTCAATGTTTTGCTGGTTTTCCGTTTGATTTTAGTGGATTTTTTAGGAAATGTATTAAATTTTTTCACGAATAAATATTTTTCAGTGTGTAAGTAGCATCTCTTTTTGCCATATTTCATGTTACTGCCATGTGATGTGTGCCAAATTTATAAATAATAAAAGGAGGGATAAATACCTGTTACTTATCCTTTATTTTATTATTTATAAATTGTTTTGCTTACCTGTTATTTTGCCGAAGTGGTATGAAGCAATAACAATACCGAAATATCTAATATTTTCGACTCGTAAATCCAACTTTTAAGATTGAATGAGTAATAAATAGAATTTATTATATTAACGGTAAACATTTTAAATGCAGAACTTGTTGAAAAAGTAATAAATAACAATACAGGTGTGGCAACACTGGCCACTGATATAATACGCTGCCAGTTTTGACTGTACCTAATTAGTTAGAACTGGAATACCTACCGCGAAACGGAGAAACGTGATTTGTTTAATAATGCCTAGAAAAATATTTATTATAGCTTGTTTAATGGAATTGCTACAAATAAACAAATTACTATAGGGGAAAAAATTGGTTCGTTTGTGGACTAAAAGTCACGAAGCAGAACTTGTAATTATTGCCCTATTTAAACAAACAGACACAATTTTTTTTTAAATACCCGGGTGTTTCCTCCCGCCTTATCCGAAACAGGAACCTCCTGAAACAACCGTGTCCGGTGAGGACCTGCGTCAGGCGGAAGGTGAGGACGCCGTGCTGCCTCTCAAGCCACTCCTCAAAGAGGGGACTTACCGCCGCAATCGCGGCGTGCCAAAAAACAGACACATTGGGTAATTAAAACTACGTATTTTTTTTCTAGAATTTCGTCATCACTTTTTTTTTTGTAGCATAAAGCCATTTTCTACGTCACACGTATTACTTTGTACTCGAACTTAAGTCACGAATATCATGATGACTGTCGAAAGCTGTGTGAGAAGTGATCAGTTCAAAGTGTTCAATTGCCACATTTGCCACCTAAAGTGACTAGAATGTGGCACTTTTTGGTACCCACTTAGCACCGTAATTGGTGATTGTCGGTAATTTTACGGCAATCGTCTGTAAGTACAAACAACAAGAATCTTTATAGTTTTATTAGAAATTCTTGCTATGGTTAGAAGGTAAACTCTCACGATGATTTAACAGAAAATTATATTTATTGGAGAATGTATGGGAACGCAAGAAACCATTTTGCACGTTGTTTTATTACAAACCTTTTAAAGGAAAACCAACCGGACTTTTGTTCATTAGCCTTTTTCTTAATGACCGGATGATGGGTCAACCAATGTCTCACCATTGACATATTCAGAAAAAAAATACATTCCTTAATAAAAGCAATCGTATATCCTAACAAACAAAGCTTTCTAGGCGTACCGAAAAAACTCGAGCTAGACGCGTCACTCGCGTCGTTGAGGCGTGCTCTTGCGCACGGAAGACGTATGGAAATGCGCGCGCACCTGCCACTCTGCCACCCACTGCGCGCAGATAAACCAGACTCAGTTACACCACAAAAAAGGGTGGAACAGAAGGCTGACTTTGGACTCTGGAGATTAGTTTAATCAAAACCACAGACTATAGTAGTCTCTATTACTAGAAAATCAGTAAAAAAGTGAAAGCCCAAAAGGTTGGTGATCAAAACCAGTATTTAATTTTAGCTCACGAAAGAAGGTTGTGTATAAGCATCAAGCCTATAATGATCTCTATTCATCACGTTTTTTTTTCAGAGATCTTCCAGCCATTCCTTTGGTTTGATTCAAACCCGCCTGGGTTCGAACGTACGACCGCGGCGCTTTACTTTATGTATACTTCATTTGAAATAAGATTAGACATTTAAACAAACCTTTTTTACAGTCAGTCCAACCGATTCTGACTTCTATACCGTAGGCATAAGGATGGCATTAAAAGCAAAAAATAGTTGCAATACCAACTGTTTACTGCAGCTGCCATTTGTCATGCCACCAACGCAATAGAAGTCAAAATCGGTTGATCGGGCCGTAAAGTAGGTTCAATTAAATGTCAAATCTTATTTCAAATGGAGTACATATTATTGAAGAAAAACATAATTCCATAAGATGTTTTCTTCATCGTTTTTATCATTGCAACTGCCATGAGCTAGAACCAAAAATTCGAATACAAGTGACATCGACCAACCCGCACAGTGCCTGCGTGGTGGATAACGGCCCACTCCCTCTCACCAAAAGGATGCCTGTGTCCCAGCAGCGGGAACATTATAGGTTCATTATGGTATGCACCAAACTTAAGGCCATGTTAACTTTAAATAGTGTTGTTATGAGCGACAATAGTTCTTATTGCAATCAGATACGGGTTAAAATCTGTTGTAATAAATTCAAATAATAAATGAGCAAGCGTGTGTCGTAAAAATGCAAATAAAATTAGATATTAACTATTTTAATAATAAATATAATCCATCATTGAATGCAGTTTGGCATTTTAAATTTTATGGTATATTTTAAATTAAAATTATAATTTTTACTGTAGGGATAAATTGCTTTGAAAAATAATTAAGAGCTAACTTTGATGATTTTTTTGATGCTTTATTTGATGATCTTTTTTTTCTTACAAAATTAGTTACGGTTAAAGAGATACACGGCCTTTTTGACCGTTTTCAAGAAATCTGCGGCTTAAGTACCCTCAGTATGTTTCGTGTTACAGTAGTTATGCACTGCAAGTAGTCAGTGAATCTTCTAACCTGTCTGTCCTATGACATATCTCCTTGTTGCTAACAACCCGTTTACAGCAGATTGCCTACCATTTTTTCACTTACGTCCGCTACCGTTTTCAAGAAACATTTAGATGACTTATGGTGTCTAGATGGTTCGCAGCAGTTACCTGGGCGTAATAATTGTGGTTCATTGCCTATTCGTTACCGACATTACGCTGGAATTGGAGGAGAACGAGGGAAACGATGTGAAATGGGTTTTAGAAATTGGTTTTCTGAGTACACCTCGAAGCTTGATGGCTACTTTGAAGAGGAAACTGAGGTAAAGAAATAGCTAAGTGGAGGCGGAATACCAATCTTGGGTAAATTGACAACTTCCATGTTGTGATGGGTTATGTTTTACTGTTTTTAAAAGCATCTTATAGGACCTTGTTTGTTCATAAAAATGCCAGTGAATTTAGACCAGAATGATCTGGTTGGTATACCAGATAAAATGTCAATGTCAGAGGTCGCCAATTCGTCTGGTCACTATGACGGGCTTTGATTTTGTGGCTTTAAAATATATATTTTTTCATAGATTTTGCTTAGTATGAGCAGTCAGACGTACCATGTCAATGTAAGCCGGGGGTTTCAAACCAGTAAAATCAGTTTTTTAGGAACCAGAGCAATACACCAATGGTACTTAGTAAGCTTTCCTAGGTGGTCATTGACGTTCCTTGCTCACAGAAGTCACACAATGTTTTAGAACTGCCTAAACTTTGAGCTTCTTTTGGATCTAAAACGGGTGTTATTCTACTTCCTACTTTTTTTTGTTATTCACCATGTTTAATACCTGAATAGCACCATGCGGGCCAGACGACCGGCGTTTCAGCGTCCACCTCCCGGCGAGCCGACAGCGAGGCGATCATCAGTGCTGCATGTCAGCCGCCGTTGCTGCCCGACATCGCAACACCCTACAAATTGATATCATACACTGGTCTTCAATGGCCCTTGGACTATGGAGATCCCCCGTTAGGTTTATGGCCTTACCCTAAGGTATAGGGTGAATATTGGTTAGCACATTTTGGTTACGTACAATGTGCATCTAATTACGTTATAGTTATGTGGAGACCCGCGATTGATCGGAGGTGAGTTTAGGCGATATTGGACCGTTTGAATTCAGAACGTTACAACAGATTATAAAACCACTATTATCTATGGAATTGGATTGGCGATCTGCATGAAAACGTTGGTGAATTCTTGGCTAGGTGAAGTTAGTGACATTTAGGTATATTTAGTTACTAAAGTTACGATAAAGAACATAAGTTTTGTAGAAAAAGTTAAAACCTACTCATAATTTTCATTCAATAGAATAAGGGAACATCATCATAATTGGTTTAAACGTGAAAATAAAAACAGCTGTAAAAACAATGCAACTTTATCAACCAATTACTTACTACGTTTAAAGTCGATGATGACAAGGCTCATTGCATCTACAAATTAAAAGGGTACTAAAAACAACAATTTACAAAAAAAATTAAAAAAAATTACACGATGACAAGGCTTATTGAATCGAGAATCATAAATTAGTGTCTACTTAATGTCCTGTAACAAAACACATGTAATCGACACCGCTAACACGCTAGTTACACATTAAAAACTACTTATGTACATCGAATTCGGTCCAAGTTCATTTAGATTCCGACATGCGCGCGTGCAAGCTACTGTACGATGAATCGCGAACACAAAAATGGTATATTAATTAGGGCTAGCTATTTTAAAATTGAAATGGTTTAAATAAAATTAGTAAGTGGTAAATAAAATTTTTAAACGAAAACGGTGATAAAAAAGGTTTTTTTTATTTTCTATTTTATAATATGTTAATTAAGTTACTTAAGTAAATAAATAAATATAATACTATTCAATAAGCAGTAAAAGTAAATTAAAAGGTGGTTTTTCGGTTTGACACCTCAGGAAAAACAGTAATGGACCCGACAGGAATGCGTGAAAAATCGATCATTTACGGTTCGGATAAATTCTTTGCCGGTGATACTTTACCGAGACATACTCCATTATTTTCGATTATGATTGGTCAACTGCAAAAAGCTAGCTCCTAGACTAGTTTAGTAACTTTAAAGTTTAACGTTTACTGTATTTTTTGTTGTGGTAACTTTACAGTTTTTGCTTATTAAGGGGTAAGATGAACTATGAGGGTATTGACCTCTCATTTAAATTGGAGTAAGGCGAATCAAACATGAGAGTTTGTTTGTTGTTAAAAATGCCCTCAAACAGTTTGTTTTACTTTTTGGTCATCTGTAGATTTACAAAAATGTATGTGCCTGATTGACCAAAGAGTATTGAATTGATATTTTCCTACGGTTTTGTCAAAGTTCATTAAAATTATCGACTTACCTACATGTTTTTGCTAGATAAATAATAACTTAAATGAAATGAAAATAATTATTCGGTATGCAGGATCTCAGAATCTCTTTTACACGTATGTAATGTTTAAACATTATTTAGTTAGCTAGATGAAGTTAAATTTTCCTATTTTTTACCCCTGTGACAAAATGGCGAATTGAATTCAGGCTTCAAGGTCTCTTTTTAAGTCCAGAATAATCATTATAAAGTACACTCCTTTGTGCCTAAAACCCAGAAATTCTTTCTAGCTCATAATCAAAATGAATTCCGAAACGACTTTCGTTTGGTAACGTGGCCTCTGTTTCCGTGACAATGGTCAAATTTAAATGGCGTCGGTCTAGTTTCCGAAGGCGTGTTCGACGCACGCGCCGCGCCCGCTCAGCGCCCGCGCCGCCTGTGTGCCCGCGAGCGCCTGCAGGGTTGCCAGTTACCTGTAATTGCAGTTTTCTTGGTACTTGAGTAATGTAACGATAGATACAGTAGTGGGTCACGGTCGTTTATGATTATGTTGTATATGTAAATAGGTTTAGACTGGTCAAAGAATCAGCATTGCCATCCAACGTGGCAACGCTGCCAGCCTTTTGGGCACTTTTTCCACTAACAGCGATGCGGACGAATTCTTTGATGCCCAGTGAGCTCTTCCCTTTTTTACTTTATATACTTGTTCATAATGTTTAAATTTAGGCCCCTCGCCCACGGCGACTTTTTGTTGCGATGCTGTCGCGCGTTTTGTTAACGCGCTTCTGCATCGCTACCAAAGCGCGTTAGTCGCGTTTGCAACGTGCGACAGAAGCGATACAAACGCGCGGCCGTATCAAAATCCGCACATCGAGTTTTACCTCGGAATAGATAAAAATAACTGTTTTACTGTGTTTTTCAAAGCAATCTTTCCATAGAATATCCACAAGTTTTAAAAAAAACTGATCTTTACGCAACGCAAGGGCATCCCTACCGTTACGTCACGTTGAGATCTCTATTTAAATATACTGTATCTCTTGAAAAGTAGAAAATCCACTCAAAATAAATCCTAACAGTTCTATTCCACGCTTCGTACCGTGAACCCTGCGCTCGCGCCAGGTGCTAGCGTCGTGCGCAGATCGCCGGTAACTCGCTGCCCGTCAATTGCGCGCAATTGAGGCTTTTTTCCGAGCCGCCATTAGAGACGACACGCGAGCTAGGTGACAGACTGTGTACAGCATGTTTGCTTTAGTTTTCTGGGATTTTTCTTTCGTGTTAGACAAAAATAATGAAATATGTATGTAGTTATTTTCTTGTTAAAATCTTAGCGTCCAGACAGCAAAAAAAAAAAACAACTTTTGCTATTAGCTAAAACTAGTAAGTAATTTGTAAAGATTGTAAAAAGAAGACCATAATCTTGATAAAGCGCTACTTTCTTACCATTAATTTAATTTCTTTTAAATCTTCGTCTATTAATGTAGATATAGCATTACGAACTTGTTATAAATAACATACCTACAAGTTTTCTCCTTGCACCCTAGGTGGGTCAAAGGTGTGTAAAGCACGTTGGCGTAAAGCACACAAATAATCCTACTATCCAACTAATATTATAAATGTGTAAGTCTGGATGTTAGTTACTCAATCACGTCAAAACTGCTAAATGGATTTGTATGAAATTTAGTACACAGATAGTTTATAACCTGAATTAACACATAGGGTACTTTTTATCCCGATAGTACGTTCCTATGCGATCATTTCTGACCTCCACGCGGGCGAAACCGAAGGCAGTAGATAGTAAAATAAAAAATATAACAATTTTTTTCGAGAAAAACCACGCGTGATCACTAGCATTTGAACAACGGTTACTCGACGAAAAAATCAAAGCACCACGCTGTATAAGAGCCGCATATAAGTGTATAAGTAGAAAGCGGTGCCAATTACGTGGCACTCCGCTGACAGACCACCGCTGCCAACTGTAGCATCCTGTCTTTATCGTGATGCATCTCTATATTCACGTGTTGTCGTATTTACTGATTCATCTATTTTGTTGATGGTTTGGTTAACAACTTAACATATGTGTTTGGGATCGACGAATAAAAAAATAAGACGATTTGTATGCTAAACTGGTTTTCAAAAAAAAAAAAAATTTGGTAGATCAGATTATACTACGCTTGAGGAATAGGAATAATGGTTGGCGGATCACGGAAAGGATTATTTGGCTTTTGTTCGTTGATTTGCACAATTATGTATTTTATCGTGATGTTTATCTTTATTCACGTGTTGTCGATGACACAGATTCATCTATTTTGTAGATGGTTTGGTTAACAACTTAACATAGTCGCTTGGGATCGATGAACAAAAAAAATTAAATGTTTTTCTAAAAGTGTAAAAAAATTGGTGATTTTCTGAAATGGAAATTCTACGCAGAGCTAGTATAGCCGGGATCATTGGCTTTATGTGCTTTCCGAGAAACAGAGCGGTCTCGTTGTATAATGTTTGGTCCCATCCCCGAACCGAGCGCGGCCAGCGTAGCCTTACCTTCGATTGACCAGTGCGGCGGTTTGAGGAGTGGCTTGAGAGGCAGTACGGCGTCCTCACCTTCCACCTGACGCAGGTCCTCTTTGGACACGGCTGTCCCAGAGATTCCTGTTTCGCATAACGCCCGGGTTTTTCCACTGCAAAGATCGCCCTGAGGACACGGTTTAGCATACGGTGGAGGTCTGCCCGGCTTGGGTGGAGCACCGCCGTGTCCTCGTGGACGCGATCGGCGCCGGCGATCTCTCGCGTCCGGCCCTGGTTCAGGCCATGGTACGGAGCGAGAGTGCATGGGTAGCCATCACCTCCTTCTGCGAAGCAGTAGTGCTCGCAAAGAGGGAGGCGGCGCAGCACGTGAAGTAGAGGCAATATATGCACCCTCACGTTCCTAGCCTCCGCAGGAGACACCCTGGGCGTCGAGAATCCCAGGCTGATTCACGGCCTCCGTAGGCGCGGGTTTGCGGACGGCGAGTAATGGGTAGCTCACTGTCCGGTAAGGACCAAGCCCGGGTCGACGCCGTGTTGTGTTCCACGCGCGCCTTAAAACGATGTCAGCACCATTTGATGGGACCCGCAAGGGCCGATGCCTGCCAGGGGTGCGGATTGTTCGAAAGAGATACCGTGGCCCCTAGCACACAGGCAACTGAGGGAACACGGGGGGTTTTAGTCAGTGAAAGTCTGACACGCCCTTCCTGCTCCACCCAGAGCTGGAGAAGATATTTGATAGCCCACCCTCAAAAAAAAAAGCCCGTGCGTCTGTTAACTCTTTGCTACGAGCGTTTCACTGAAGTTAAAATCAAATAAAAATATGATACATTATATATTATTACCTCTGACAACCTCTGTTATCAACTTATCATACCATAAATCATATTATTTCACTTTAAAATAGCCACTGGAAATAACCTCAAATATTTCAGCTTACTCCAATAAATTCAGTTATAATACGTTAATTGCTATGATAAAACTAATAAATTGGCTTAATTTAAATAAATAAACACTTAACTATTATAACTGCAATAATAATTTCGTTTTATTTCTGAGAATAAGGTAACTCATACTATATAGTGGGTAGAAAGCCACCAGTCGGATTATCTGTAACGATTTGATGTATCAAGATTTATTATTTTATGGTCTGTTTATAGATTTCCGATTGAACCTTTGCCTAGCCGTTTACACGCCAATGCCAATTTTAGACACCTTTGTAGGTAAATAAGTTGATGGGATGGGACACATGTTTGTCCTATTTTCTAGAACTCGATCGCACCGCCTCCTACCAGCGGGGTATGTGCGTAACACACTATCAGTAGCAATGGCTTTTATTTTGATAGTTGAACAACATTCATTTCGTTACCTGTTGCTGAGTAGATACTTTTTTGATAAATGAACATATATGAATACAGGTTTGACGAATTTTTTTAATCAGACGCCACAATTTTAGGAGTTCAGGTTTAATCACACATACAGAAGAGTTATAAACATGAAGAGAATACAATGATTTTTATTTCGGAACAAATAATCCACAGAAACCCCACCAAAGGTAATTTAAAACTCAGGAATTGCGAAAACAAGCAAAGTCGAATAGCCATGGCAATTGACAACATTTATGAAATTATAGACTTTTCTCTATTAGGTACAGACGCCAACACATCAAGCTACCCCGATCTGTCAAATTTCTTTGATAGATTTTCAACTTTATCATATGCCTAAGAATAAGGTTCATGTTCAATTGGAAAAAAAATACAGTTTGGGGTAGCTTGATTTACTGGCGTCTGTACCTAAGATCCCTTTTATATGCAGAAAATATCCGTAAACGATACCAATAAGTATCCAAGTCTCAACATTGTAAAGATAGTCTACACAAATATATTTCCGTAACCTCTTAAATAATGTAACAGGTATAAATGCAAGTTGACTCACGACTAAATCAGTCGGTCGACAGTCGATATCTGCTAGGGATGTAACGGTGTTGTTCCTGGCCGACTAGATTTATGAATGAGACCTCCAGCGCGGTAGGTTCGACTAACATTAAGATCAGTAGGGATGGGATAACGTGGAATAAATATCGATGTTGTTAGTATTTTATGTAAACATAAAAGTGTGATGTGCACCATAAAAGTACCTACGTAGGTTACGTACGAATATAATAAAATGAACGTTGCATATTTTGAAGTCGCAGGCCTATCAGCCCGAATCTTATCTGTTTGTTAATTCTTAATGTTGAACTGAGTTAATACCACTCATAATTAAAGTTAGCGCACTACGTATGAAAAATAAAATTAATCGGAATTTGGAAATCCTATCTATCTATAAGAATTATAATGACCTATGTTTTTGTAGAATGATTAACTTCATAGTTCGATACAAAAACACTAAAGTATTTAGAAAACAAACTTCTACACATTTTAATCTTGAATAATTATAGAAATAAATCTCCTAATTTACGTGATTTATATTTTTCGAAACCAATAAAAATCTATCACCACAAACACACGGATTATTCCCATTATTTATTCAACGAATTAAAAGATAACATCGTTATTCGAATTTATTTTCTCTTTAAATCGTAAATACAAAAAAAGAAGAAAAGAATTCGATTTAATCTGCACCATCGACTAATGTATTCGTGTATTTGCATATGTCGCATCACTATGGGCCCTCACAAGTGGTCGCTACTATAACTATCGCAGGTTGTTAGAATCCTTGTCTTTGTATTTCATTACCCCTCTCTATAACTAGAGGGGAAGTGGGAGGTTAGTTTCTCAGCTGGGCAAGATACGAATTAATGTTATAGCGAAATTATATAGGGTGCGATGTTTTCAACGTTGCGGTGGTTGATTTAATTTAGCTTCAAGTTGATGCAAACTCTCACACTATGAATGAATTTCACGAATGTATCCGAACGCGTTCAGCACATCTATGAGGCGTTCAAGAGCTGTCAGTGTCAAAATTGTTATGGAATATGACACTGACAGCTCTTGAACGCGACTTAAATGTGCTGAGCGCGTTTAGTTTCATTGGTGAAATTCGCCCTAAGTACCTTTAATGATTTGTGTTTTCAAATGACAGAGGTCACATCTGAAAGCTACCTACCTAGAACACCGCTGCAGTAGTACAGTTGACAGCTGAATTGAATAAGATCTTGTCTAAATATGATTTATGAGAAGTTTTAATTTTTGTTTATATCCACGATTGTCCACTTTACAGTGTCAGACCGACCACGCTTAATCTCGATTAAGGAATGAAAATTGTTGAACTGTCTAAAGAAAATTGTAAGCTTATCTGCTAGCTCCAATGTTAAAAGTTGCCTTGTTTTTTACAGTTTGTTATTTATTTAGGATTTCAAACCAATACACAAAGCATGGCGCATAAATAATGGGTAACTTCAAGTATTATGTAAGCAACTCTTTCACTTATAGGCCAACAGCATACAAAATAATGTTACCTAAATTAAAATATTGATGAATGATTTATTTTCTATAAGTAGATTTGTACAAAACAGTTTTACACGTCAATCATATTATTTTTAAAACTAGACGAGGTCGGCGTTTCCTATCTGAGATGAAAGGCCGAAATAAAATCAGAGGTTTAATCTTGGTAAGATCATGTGAAGACCATGTAGGTTGCTTGGTGTCTGAAATGGTCTTTTAAAGAAAGAACCACACAGATTGAGTACCTACATTAACGTAACATCACGGCTGTAATCCCCAAAGGGTGTTTTTGCGTGGGAAATCATCAAATAACTTCTCGCGCTCTGGGTGGAGGGTCAGACTTTTACTGACTAAAACCCACCCGTGTTCCCTCAGTTGCCTGTGTGCCAGGGGCCGCGATATCTCTGTCGAACAACCCACACAGGGTTAGACAGAGGCGTATCAACCTAGTACACCTACATTTCGCAAGTTATGTTGAAGCCCCATGTAAATGTTGCATCCCAATGTAATTCTACTTCAGAAGCGCATAAGAGTCATCGGTCCGATTTAGAATTCGATTTAGTCCAGTGTGATCACTAGCTTACAATTTCCTAATTAGAGTGTTCCTAGTTATTAGAGTTTCTACAAATTGGATAGTTTAATACGCACTTTAGGCAAGGCTTTATTACCCAATACTCTTCGTCAACAAAACAAATAAACCTTATAAAACAATCTAACATAACTCCAGTGTGGTCTCCGAACACGCTAATCGTACTGGCAACATAGTCAGCGAGCAATTCATTAGGCTGTGCCGAGATTAATGGTCGGGTCGAAGGTAATACTGGCAGATATCAAAGCGGGTCAGACCGCAGGTGGTCGCGGACTGCTCCGCACGTGTCTGAAGGAGTAACGAGATGGTAGGGGTGGGCTAAAACTTCCCGTTACTCACCTCAGTGAATGTTTTTTTTTGGGAGAGGATGCGTAATTTTTCTGACTGAACTTGCTGAAGACTTGGAGGTCAGATAGGCAAACATTGCATTTAATTCCAATCCAACATAGTTGGAGCCTTGTTCCAACTATGTTATCAATTTTGTTTATTCTTGCTGGTCACTAGTAGTAGTGACCAGCAAGAATAACCAAAATTGATAAGCATAATCTTGCTGATCAAATATACCTCCGTACCTACTTTGTGCTGTATACTTTTTTACTGCCGACAAAAACATAGTCATGTCAAAATGATTAAATAAATGACTTTTCTTGCTAACCTGTTTAACTGGCGAATTATTTACTTTAAAAGTTACTAGTATTTTATTCCAGAAAGTATTGATTGATTTTCCTTTGATTTATTTCTTGGAATAAAACGCAATGCAAGATAAGTGCTGATTTATATTGAAGAAGTACCTATTAATGGAATATTAAAATTGCTACGGAAGAACATAACTAACGAGTAAATGAATAATTAATAAACAATTTCCCTAATTTATTCAGCGTTGAAAGTTGTGTGGATCGGTTGAGCGGTGTAGTCACCATCTGTGATTATTTATGTTGCTTTTAGCTCTTTCTTGCATATGCAAGGTGACTCCGAGTTTTACCTTAAACTGCTCAATTGGAAATCAAAACAGACAGGGAAATGTATTCTTTATCAAACTGACACAATGCATCAATTTGCCGTGTGCCGTTGTTTGTGTGTTCGTACAACTGTCGAATAACAACAGGGCCTTAATTCACCATGACCACTTAACGATTCCTTACTCGAAACCACGTCAATCACACACAATATCTGCTAATATCGTATTAATAATATCGACAAATTGTCTTGGAACATACAGAATATGACATTTCGTTTCCTTACCGTTACATTGGTTTCTAAAAAACACGATATTGACGTAGTTTGAACGTAGTAAGATTCCGCGAGGAATCATTAGGTATAAAAATACAAAATTGGGGCCCTGTTGTGATTTGATTAAAGGTCTTGACCTATATTCAAATTATACAACTATAATTGTCTGTTTTAACAGACAATTATAGTTATATTTATAATTTATATTTAATTATAATTATATTTCGGCCAAAGAATCAGCATTGCCATACAACGTGGCAATGCGGCCAGCCTTTTGGGCACTCTTCCCGTTGACAACAATGCGGACTTATTTTTTGATGCATTATGATTATTTTCTTTTTTATATACCTGTACATATTATTAGCTTTGTGTTGTGTTTAATTAAGTAATGTGTAAATTATTAATAAAAATAACAATTTGTAAAAAAAAAAATACTATTTAACAAATTGTTTTAACTATTTAAATACATTTATCAAGTCTGCACGCGTGACTGACTGCACTCCCTACGAAAATATTTTATACTCTACAGACAATTAAAGTGTCATTTTGGTATTAATCAACTAATTTCTTGACTGACTGCCTCGTTGGTGTAGTGGTCGCAAGCGCTACTGCTGAGCATGAGGTCCTGGATTCGATTCCCGGGTCGAGCAAAGTGTAATTGTGTTTTTTTATCTAGAATTTCTCAGTAGCAGCCCGAAGTCTGGATTTGTGCCTCGTTGATTGCAATAGGCTCGCGGCCTATTATATAGGAGCAAAACATAACTGGCGGAATGTGAGTGTACTATTTACCTACCTATACCACACCACTGCCCGACCCTTTGGAGCAACAAGGCGTGACGTTATGTTAATTTATTTATCTATTTGTAAGCCGAAGAAAAATAAAATGCAATTAAATTTGTCTTTGAGCTACGTAACCTAGTCGTTTTAAGCTTTTGGCTTAGGACTAAGAAATACTTCTAAAATCAACCTGTGTTTTAAATAGTTTTCTCTTTTGAATAATGATAACTCTATAACACCACACAAAAAAAACTTACATCGATCAGCCATTAAAATGGCTTCAAGGCATCATGTATCAAAATAACCATTTCATTATACCCCATTACACCTAATTAAGTATTCTCAGTAATACCCGCTTACGTTACGCACATTGACCGGACAAAACAGCTGTCATTAAGGTGATTGATGCTGGTTATTGTAAGAAATGACCGCACCGACTTTAATCATGTTTCTTAACCCAATTAATAATGATATCTGTAGTCTATCATTAATTTGAAGAAAGTAGTCATTGTTCATTTTTGTTAAGGCGATGTTTCTTTTTTGAAATCATAACTTCTTTAGGCGCATTGAGCACTTTTTGGGTGATCAAAAATCATGGAAGTCGCGTCATCGTCACCGAACGCTTTCCATGAGCTATATATATACTGTGTATATATGTGTAGTTTTTGGGTGAACAAAAAGCGTGAAAATCGCGTCATATTAGATTATGAGCCACCGCAGGAGTCTATTTAAAATGGTGGTTGGGTGAACGAGCACACGGATTAGTCGCGCGTTGTCTTTTGGAAAAGTCCCTTACTTTCATTAGGAAACTCTAATTATTTTATCCCTTTCTTTCCCTTTGTATTTTTGTCGTAAAAATCTGTGCTGTTAACTGTAATGGCTGAAGTCGATCGCTCGTTTATCATTTTTTACCGAAAGCAACCAGGACCCAAGAACCCAGTGTGAAATCCTGTATTAACGTTTAAAAAATACTTCAAACTAATTGTTCAAGTTTTCACTTCTGTCGGCACTCCCGGAGTGCCACTGTTTTTTTTAAAATTGCATCTCGTAGTTGACCTTGAGAGGTCGTAACTACTTAACCGGACTATGATGTCTTGAAACTTATTTATACCGAGCACACACACATTATCACCATCCCTTCTTTTGCCTATTATAAGTAATGTCATTACACTCGTTCGTTCATAAATCTGTCTCCCGATGGGGCTCATCGACGATGAATCTATGGCACTTTTTTGCAAATCGTTGCGATGAAATTTACGTGATTTAAATAATTGTACTCACAGAAAAAGTTAGTAGTTAGTCAAGTTACAGTCATTATTTAATATAATGAGTGTTGGAAATGTATCTAAGCCAATTAATAATGATATCTGTAGTCTATCATTAATTTGAAGAAAGTAGTCATTGTTCATTTTTGTTAAGGTGATGTTGCGTATCTTGAAACGAACGAACAAGAAGATTGAAACTTGTGCTCTAATTTTTTGGTGCGATTTTTTTTATTCATTAATCATGTAAAGAATTGTAAGCACTAAGAGTGTGGTGGCAGAAACGGACCCGTCTTACGAGTCGTGAACTCAAACCCAATCAGGCGCGTTTAGTACTTTATGTAATTTATTTCATCACCACTGCTCTAAAAACGGTGAAGGAAAACATCGTGAGGAAAACGGCGTGTCCTAGAACCAAACAAAATTCGGAGACATGTGACATTAATGGGCAATGGGCCAGCGTGATGAGCCGCCAGAAAAAGAGAGCCACCTGCGTCTCAGCAATGGGAAGATTATAGACTGGTGATATAATCATGTAAGTTTTTTTCTATAGTGTATAGTGCTGAAAGTAGCGAGCATCTCAGTGCAGTATACAGGAAAAGTTTTTATCCAGCGCGAAAACTTTTCCTGTATATTGGAGGTGCAATCTAGAACAGGCTAGTATATTGGAAAATAAACTTTTCTCCTATCTCTATGCAGAAATAAATCGTACGTCCGATAGGACTAAAATATACGTTCGTTCGTTCTGTGATAGGAGCCTTCTTGCCTCTTTTATAGATCTTTCTGTTTTTATTTTTGCATTTCTTTTTTGTATATAAGATGATGTTTAGTTTAGTTTTCACTTATTTCTTCTTTCACATAAACTATCATAAGCGTTACTTAAATTAAATTAAGCATTTTTTTTCTTGTTCCTAATTCCGTGGTCGAGCTTCCCCTTAATAAATCTTTAAAATTATTTTGATAAGCGCAAAATCTATAATGATTTCTATGTGCACGTAATAGAACTTTTATTAGAGAACTCATGATGCTAACAATGCGATCTTCTGGCATTTTTCACAGTGATAATTAAGACATGGTTTAACAAGTTAATCCATGGTATAACATGATAATTTTGGAGGTCAGACATTAACGTAATTGTTGTTTTTATGTGCGGTAAATATTTTGATTTATAAAGATCACTTATGATTTGATTTTGGAAAATATTTTCAATGTTAAGGCAGAATGTCTGTGGTCTTGGGTTCGATTGTCGGGTCGGGCAGTGTTTTTCCGTCTGGACGTGTGCCCGATTGATGGTAACATACTCCTTTCATTTTACATGGGACTTAAACATAACTGGAGAAAATAAATGTGGGTATACTATTGTGATACACCTCTGCTTCCTTTCAGGATATACAGGCGTGATGATAAAATATGTTTTTACCTGAGTATACAGGAAAAGTTTTTTGCGCAAACTGTAACCATGAATTCAGCATACCTAATTATCATTCTAGATCCCCCAGCGAAGAGATTTTTCATCGGTTATACAAAAAATACATTTTGACCGCGTAGGTATTGCACTTAAACAGCTGATTTTTTTTGTAAATCTGACGAAAAATTTCTTCGCTGGGGTGTCTAGAATGATATACTGAATTCATGGTTAAAGTTTGCGCACTGAATAAAAACTTTTCCTGTATGTATATTATTTTGGTGAATCATGTAGGTATCTACACAACTTTTACAACCTACAACAAGTACCTACTCACATGTGGGTTAGATAAATATTTTATTCTCAATGGATACACCTGCCGTTTTCTTATATCAATAGAATTACAAGGTGCTAGGTCAAACAGGTATGCAGACAGACGCATCCCGCTAATAGCTTGTCTACAGTCATAATATAATATATTCTTAGTTTATTCAAATTAGCAGACAAGGAGGAGAGAACAAACGGAATGCTAATGCGACAAACGTGTGCGCTAGACATATGCACAAACACTGCGTCTGTTGGTGACAGCCGACAACGGAAGCTGCGGACACGATGCTTGTCGTGGTGGTCTTTTAATGGGAAATTTTCTTTTCAATGTCTATGTTAACACGACCCGATTACATTTAATGGGAAAGACTGATACAGAAAACAAAAACAACAATTGTTCTTGTAACCTTTCGAAGTAAGACCGGCCGGTTTGGTTACATGGTAGCTAAGTTAAAAGATGCTTAAACACTTATTCACGTTATCGAATTGAGACAGTAGATACCTAAAATATTTAAGTATGTGTATGACTTAGCAGCTGAGCGTTTGTGGGCAGTTTTAGTGACAAGACCAATAGGCTTATTAGTCGACTCGCATGAATTGACTTGCCCAAATCGGGCGAATCGTCACTTTGAAATAATATAATATTTTATATAGGCGACTCCCACAAAGCAAATTTATTTGTGGGCGTATCGACAGTTCCAGAAATACATATTAAGCAATTGGCACGTTTTGAATAAAACGTTAAGGGAACAACGAAAAGTTAAGGAAATAGTACACTAACATTGTTATATTAAATACAAAACATGCCAATTGCCGTATTTATAAGCGAGTTAATTCGTGCGAGTCAACTAATAACCCGACCAATGATACAGGTAGCACTCCATTCGTAACTAACTCCATGCCGCACCTATGCGGGTGCCGATCTAAGACACGGTCGTACACAATTATCGGGCTAAAGGTGTGTATGTCATAGTTATAATATTATACGTTGACCTCGCAATTTCGCATAGATATTCATTATGAGGGAGAAGTTATTATGTTTCATTAGAGGGACAGTTAGACAGTTGTGGCAGGATATTGTTCAGGTAGAGCCTGTTTAACAGGGACGGACAGGGAAAGTGAAAACCATTTTTTTTTGACGCGATTTTGATACGCTACATGATGGATTTCCATGATTTTATAACGTTTTAATTTGGTTAAAGTTATGTAAGTCATTACCAGCGATCGGATATTCGGATGCATATTTACCTAAAGATAATTTTTTGCTACGAAAGTATGGAAGCGACTTTATAAATTATTTGTAATATTTATTAAAAACCCCGGGATTCTTGATTGCTTAACTATTTAGATGTGTATTAATTTAAAATTTATTTTTAACCCGATACAAATATTTATATGTACTGGAGGAGGGGTAGTTTGTATTAGTTAAAACAAAAAATAAACAAATTACTTACCTAAATTAAGACCATTCCATGTTAGCCAACATCTCAACTTTAGGTGAATATGCATCCGAAAATCCGATCTCTGGTCATTACCCAAACCCACTCAACAAAAAGTCAGTTACTATAAATATAGTTTTTTGTCGAACTAAAATAAGAAAAATCTATAGCCTAAACAAAAAGTACTACGTAGCCTGAAGTATTTGTCAATTAGGTACTTGTATAAAAATATAGGAAACCCTTTTTCGACTTAAACAATCAGATAGGTATAAAACACAGACTCGAAAATGCCCCACTATAGTCCCTGTATACAACACGACCCTATGTGTGCTTCCCACGTATGCTACTCATCATAACTTGGTCGCCCGCGGCTCTATCTTGAGTGTAATTTGAGAACAAGCTCTAAGTTCCCGTTTTTGTGTCTTAATAGCTCAATATCGAAGAGTGTAGTATAACTAAGTGAGACATTTTCATATACCTATACCTGCTACTGAACCGCTTTTAGAGTAGCTACGAGAATTAGATATGTATTGGCAGAAGATGCATTAGAAATCAAGGTAACAGTAATAGTAGTTTACCAGGGTAGTGTGGGGCCTTTGTGCTACTTGGTTCCTGGGGTGGTCGCGGCGTGCCATGTGTCCTGGTGCGCCGGACTGGTGGGGTCCGCAAGGGCCGATGCCTGCCAGGGGTGCGGGTTGTTCGAAAGAGATACCGTCGCCCCTGGCATACAGGCAGCTGAGGCAACACGGGTGGGTTTTAGTCAGTAAGAGAGAAGTCAGAGAGAGAAGATATTTGATGATTTCCCACCCTCAAAAAAAAAAAAAGGTAGGTACCAATTGCAAATTTTTAATTCTTTAGATAGCCTTTCATAACGGCAAAGTAAAACAAAAATTTGAAGAGATGTGACACCAATCTACAAACCGGCACTGGGTCCGCGTGGTGGATTACGGCTCACTTCGTCCCACCAGAATGAGGCCTGTGTCCGAGCAGTGAGAACGCTATAGACTGATTATGCTATGCCTTTCAAAACAACAACGATTTAAAAAGACTGAAACAAGCACCTTATGCAACAATCAAAGTGCTGGTTAAGTGGTGGTTTTTAGTGTTTGCTTTCAATAAAATTACTACGAAAGACCAAGATAATTGGACAATTAATTAATTACTATAATATTTAATCTATCTCAACATCATCAAAATCAAAATCAAAACATTTTATTTCACATAAGCCTGCATGGGTACTTATGAAACGTCAGAAGCTAGGTGCACGGTTTCTATTTGTCGCTTCCTATGGAGAAGAGCCGGCAAGAAACTCCACGGTTACTCTTTTAAAAATAATTGGCTTTTACAATGTTTTCAAATTACAGTGATAATAAGTCGTGTAAATGACTCTTCATTACAACTTAACAGGTTAAAATTTAACTACAAACCATCTAAAGGAAAATATTACTTAACTTGAAGTGAGGATGCTATTAATTATGAATTATTAATTATTATTAAACAGCTTCACCCACACACAACCGGAACGAACAATGGTGATGTGGAGCGAGGATGCGCGGAGGTCGGGCCAAGGTTCGATGCCGGCTGGTGCCTTTTGTTCCTCACAACGCTATGTAGGTTAGACATGAAAACACTTCGTTTTATTGTTTTCAAGTTTCATGGTAAACGGAGTGCCGATGAGGTTATTTCTAACATAAATTATTAAACTATCAAAGGCTGTTTAACAACAGATCTATAGAAGTATTTACTTTTCAATCTATAAATACGTCTTCACCCTTTGAACATCTCACAGACGGGCAAAGGACTTGCCCGAAATAAATTAGTTTTTCATCTATTCAGTGATCACACATAAACACTAAATTTTCCCATGGGGCTAAGTAGAAACTGCAAAATGCCTGTTTTAGAGCAGTATTTTCTTAATAACACTAAATTGAAACAACTTGGCTTAAACTCTATACTAATGTGTTCTATGAATTGTCTAACGATTCGATAAATTCTTCCATGGAGCATTAAATAACTACGAGCATCACACGCCAGGCATCAGACAAACTTTACACATAAACTCATACCATACTCATACACTCTAGAATTCGTACCCCGAGCACCAAGTACAGACTAACTGTCTAGTTTGGGATTCACTGAACAATAATATACTGGACCATAGCTGTAGGTAATATTTTAAGATACTCATCTTATCTCAATGTGGTGTTAACCTGTGAACCTGCTGACTGTATTACCTGGACAATAAAAATATTACCGTTTAGTCCACTCTGGACCCCTCGACCCCTAAAAAAAGATTTGTTCATTTGTTTCCTCTCAACCCTTAAACATAGTTAACACTCGACCCCCAGGGCGTGAGATTGGATTTGCATAGAAAGGACATGCATACCTCGTCCACTTTCGACCCCTAGTTCAGTAAGTACTTAAATTAATATTTTGAAACAGTGTACAGACTACTTTGGTGGTCGAGAGTCAACTAAACTAAGGCTGGAAAATAAAATCTACTCTCGACCCCTAAGAGTCGAATAAACTATAGTCAGGGGTCCAGTGGACACATTAATTATCGGGGGTCAGGGGTCGAGAGTGGACTAAACGAATATTTCTGAGTAACAGATAGTTACTGTTTTCATCCCTTCTTAAATAGATGCGTTATACATTCGCCACATCATCATTACACAACTCTATTGCCTACCCGACCCCACGCGATAAGGCTCAAATTCCCGTGCACATAGCATCACGTTCGAACGACAATCCTTCGCGAATCGTCGGCGCGTTCCGTCCTACATTCGACCTTCGATCCTGACAGGTCGCGGCGGTGACCGGCCATCCACTATTAGCATACAGACAAAGCCTTCGCAATGAATAAGAACACTTGACGCACGGCAGTTTGTGGGCGGTAAAATGCTGCTTTACTTTGCTGGTTAATGATGACTGGCATGGTAACAACGTTTGCTTTGGTTTGGCAACGTAGCAAAGGGTGGTTCGGCAGAAAACGGGAAGTGGCTGTGATTTGTTGATGGTACTAAGCCAAATTAATAGGCGATGAACACATTGATCTTGGTATAAGGTTGATTCATAGCCATTGTGTCTGTAAATATTTCCCAGCGCATCACACAAGATTAACTGCCGTAACGTGACGTAATCAATTCTCTAGTGTCACTAGAATTTTTGGGGTTAAATGAGGCAGCTTATAAAAAAGTGTCGCAAAAGTTTTCTAATAAAATGGAATCTGTTAGGATGCTGATGGGATTTTTATTGTGCGTGGTCACTATACTTAGGTAGGGAATTCGTTATAAATAGTATATTTAAATTTCTTTGGTTATTTGCAATTTTGACTGATAAGCCGCATAAAGGAAACACAAAGTTCAAAAGTACATTTTAGAATTCCTGATATTGTTTTTTATCAGTATTCAGCAACATGAAGGCAGTGTTTTTTCTACAAAAATATAATAATATCACACTTGATATTCCCAGTGCATCATTTTAGCGGCGCCATTGTGAATCGGCTGCCTTTATCATGCAAACGCGACACTTTTGGCTCAGTTCAGATTTCTCGGTCGAAACAATGTTATGCTTACGACAACCTCACGGAAAAACCGACCATTGCGTTTCTAGAAAATAAATAACACGTTTAGCAACCATTTTTGGACTTTGAAATTTACTTTAGGGTGTGGTTCAGTCCAGGCTAGTTTGGATGAATAATTATCTAGTCGTTTCACATCGATGTTTCATATTATGCCATGACGAATCACCTCATGGTTAGTTATCGAATTGTGTATTGAGCTATTCATTTAGTCATACATAATAATTATCATAAGTAGGTATACAGTGTGGCAGTGAAATCGACGCGCAATCTATTACCATGGACATGATTCTCGACCCTCTTCCATTGAAAATGTTCTTCGGTTATTAAAAAAACATTGCTGTTCTATACATTTTGACCGCGTAAGTAGGTATTGCAGTTTTCTATGAGACCTTTCTATGATCGATGACCGTTGGGTTAGACGTGTTTTTTATTAGAGACCGTGAAACGGCAAACGGTAAGGTAGGACGCCCTCACGCTAAGTGGGGCGACGATTTTCGCAGGGTAGCTGGTAGCAGCACTAGCAGCTGGATGAGAGTTGCCGAGAACCGGAGATGAATGACGTGCAATTGGAGAGGCTCTTGTCCAGCAATGGACTGCTGTAAGCTGATGATGAAACTACTGATTTATTTGATAACCGAAGAGAAATGTCTACCCTCGAGGGGCCAAATTCAAGTGCTGAATTCACGGTTACAGTTTGCGCATTGACGTATATTTCACCACTTAAAAAACATCTCAGACTTCATGCAATGCTTATTCCATCAACTAATCCACTCTGTGAACCAAACTCGCGTTTTTATCACCTCAATCTTACTCCATTTTCACCTTCGAATGTTTCAAAGACACGGAGATAACAGCACTCACAAACATAGTTTCCATAGGGTGAGTTTACAAAATAACACTTATCCAGAGAAGAAAAAAAAAACATACCTCTACTAGCTACAATATAACATTCCTTTCCAACATCTACATTGAAATACCAGCCAGAAATTAACGCGTACATGTTTATTGCACCATATCACCTTCGCAGACCCTGGGGTCAGGAGTCAGGTGGCGCTGAGGGCACCGCGACGGAAACACTTCATCAGGTTAAACGTATTGTTGGGTTCACTTTGGAATTACCCTCCGATTTCGAGAGGCCTATTTATATCCAACAGTGAAGTATACCGATGATGAAGTTGTCTCGAATCAATAATATTAATGTAGGTAGATGATTGTCTATGCTATCACACTCACTTGATAAGAAATAGGTTCCTATACTTGCGTTCCAGACTACATAACACCACTTACACTGACTTGGCCCATGAAACATGTCCCATACACATTCCAATGACAATAATTACCCGTTAGAATTAATACATGCGATCAATTAACTCTTGTTCATTGCATCACGTTGACTCCACAGACCTGTGGGTCAAGCCCCTAGTTCATAGCATAAGCTAATGGCAGAGGAAGCACTTCATCAGTTTACATTACTAAATGGAAATTGTTTACCTTATGCCAGCGGCTTCGCCCGGAAATTATCCCATTGGAACGTTTTACCGGGATGAAAAGTATCCTATATGTTAATCCAGGCTATAAACTATCTGTGTGCCAAATATCATTCAAATCCGTTCAGCCGTTATTGCGTGATTGAGTAACAAACATACAAACTTTCACATTTATAATATTAATAGGATATAAATATTTGTAGGATTTTATGAGTCGAGGGTTGCTCTAGACGATCTCTAGATTTTTAACGGTTTTCTAAATACGTGAATCGGACTTCGGGTCTTTTTAACCGACTTCCCAAAAAGGAGGAGGTTCTCAATTCAACCGAATTGAGAACCTCCTCCCGTTTGGGAAGTATTTTTTATGTTTGTTAGGTATACAATGTCCGTCAGAACTCCGTCATTTGAAAAAATCTTCTTTGGTTTAAAAGAGTATACTTACCGAGTGGTCAAGTTTTGATGTATGTTATCACTGTTATTTACTTAGCAAGTGAAGGTATACCAATTTGTGGGTGGGGTCTGTGGGGTAGATTCCACGAGTAAAAATAAAAAGTTTATGAGATTCTCCTCATTATATGAAGCCGGTAAAAATGAATAACCGAAATTTCGTAAAATTACTTTACCGACTCAAGACATCGACTTCCGAAATTAAAGTTATTTTTCACTTTGCAGTGTTTTTCTTGTTAGTTAGTTATTTTTTAAAGTAAAAATTAGAAACTTGTGCGGTAAACAATTTTTGGCGTACTAAACTTCCTAGCAAATGAGAAATACGAATGTACTAAGTATGCATTCCAACCAAAATCTGAGTAAGCATGTACTCCTTCAATTTAATCAACACAAGTTTATTGCCTCATATCACCTTCGCAGACCCCAGGTCAGACCGGGTGCGTGAGGGCATGGCGACGGAAACACTAAGTCGGAGTAACGTATTGTGTGGTTTTAAGGGTCCTAGGGGCACCAGCTCCTCGAAGTGTTGTTTATTGGCACTGTTGTTGGGTTGCTGGTATGTGATATGCTACGGTTTTGGTCGAAAGGTTTTGCAGTTTTGAGGGTTTCCGGATTCGGTCGGTAAAAGTGGTGTTATGATCGAAAAATTGCTTACTTATATTGTTTCTTGTTACCCGACTACGGCGAGGGTTATAATTTTGACCGCTATGTATGTTTTTATGTATGTAAGTTCACCTGTTCTGTGTTGTTGGGTTGCTATGTTGTTAAGTATCATCATCATTTCAGCCGAAGGACGTCCACTGCTGGACATAGGCCTCCCCCAAGCTCCGCCACTTCGACCGGTTCTGTGCTTCCCGCATCCAGCGGACTTGTTACTGTTGTTAAGTAAGTGATAGGCTTAAATTTTGTTTGTAAGTGATAGCCTTTTAAATTTTGACGAGTACTAGTTTAGCTAGTCTCTTAAATTACCGCATTTAGTGGGTAATAACCAGAGATCGGATGTTCGGATGCACATTTGCCTAAAGATAATTTTTAGCTATGAAAGTATGGAAGCGGCTTTATAAATTATTTGTAATATTTATTTAATACCCCGGGATTCTTGGACTGCATAACTATTCAGATGTGTATTAATTTAAAATTAATGTTTAACCCGATACAAATATGTGTATGTACTGGAGGAGGGGTGGTTTGTATTAGTTAAAACACAAAAATAAACAAATTACTTACCTAAATTAAGACCATTCCAAGTTAGCCAACATCTCAACTTTGGCTGAATATGCATCCGAATATCCGATCTCTGGTAATAACTGTAATAAGCTAATAAGTGTTGTTTTGGCAAAAAATCGTTAGTTTGTCTCTTTTATTTTGGAAAATGGAAAACTATTCCTATAATTATGGTTTCACATGCGATAGTTGGTTTATCCTCTTATTGATATCGAATGCTGGCTACTGAATTACTTACTCGAACATGAATAAAACAACGATAATTTGATTGACTTTTATTACTCAGTAACGTAACTGTCACTTAGTAAAAGAATTATCTTTTTCCTCAAAGGATAGCAATTTTATTGTACATGAAAAATAAATGCTTAAATCATCCTAAACTATTAACAGCTGTTACAAGAATAGTTTAACAACAGTAATAATAGGTACATACCTACCTGAAAAACACAGGTGTAATATTATAAAAACCTATTCACACACATTTATACAAAACATAACATGCTTATATACAAACAATGCTCAGAAACTAGATGCATTACGTGTCAAACATGAGTGCTGCGACCTTGCAACGGGTGGCGACCGGTAACAGGTCATTGTATATAGTGATACAGTAGTTCAGTTCCGTTCAAATAATTTAACAGGCTTACGCAAAATAAATACAGTGAAGATCTGTGAGATGTCAGCATCAACTGGTGGGGTCCGCAAGGGCCGATGCCTGCCAGGGGTGCGGGTTGTTCGAAAGAGATACCGCGGCCCCTGGCACACGGGCAACTGAGGAAACACGGCTGGGTTTTAGACAGTAAAAGTCTGACACGCTATCCTGCTCCACCCAGAGCGGGAGAAGTTATTTAATGATTTCCCACCCAAAAAAAAGGATATGGCTAAACCATTGCTTCATATGTTCGAAAAAATTAAGTAACTCTATGAGTGTTGTTGTTTTGTCAAAGCAAATGCCCCTCTGGTTTATAACGAAATTTAATAATTTATATGTAATTAAAACAGTTTCGGAAGCCAGTTCAACCAATTTTGATTCTACATTGACAAGATATGACTTTGTTATTTATGTAGTCTACAATATTCTACAAAGTGCTTAGTGCTAAGTAATTTTTAAGCGTAAACTATGAAATTAAATTTATTTTGACAGATCAAAAGACATGGGACGCATTACAAAAAAATGGCGGTAATTACAGCGATGCTGATCAGCATGCATGCATGCAGCATGAGGATGTGATCAGCGAATTATATGATTTTAATTCGACAATGATATGTTTTGATCTTATAGATAACACAAGTAAGTACTAACAAGTACATACAACATAAACAATGAACTGAAACTATGTAGGAGCATTACGTGTCGAACATGAGTGTTGCAACCTTGCACTGCGGTAACCTACAGCTACTAAAGCTACTCAGAAGGTCAGTGCAAACTATAGGTATTTACGGGTTCCCATAAAGATACGAGATAAGGTTTCTTCATTTTTAAAACAAGTTTTTGTTGTATATTCCAAGCATCAAAAACTTGACATGCGGTAGGACCAATAGAGGTTATTTTTTTTATTGTGAATTCTCAATTTTGACCTTGTCAGGGCAAAACCTTTGACGCTATGGCTATGACCTAATAAAGACATGATTCATGTTATGTCTTTCCGATAAACAAGATCAAAACTCCCCAGACGCGGTTGGTAACAATATCTTAACAAGATCACACACGCGAAAGACCGGCCAAGTGCGTGTCAGACCTCTCACAATGAAGGATTCCGTAATTCGGATGATTTTTTTCACAAAATAAACTTAACATAGGATAGTTGAAAACATGTTCTCCATTCCATCACGGTCAATTCTCCAAATGCAGATGTCAGTTTGTTAGCGCATTTTTTTTTATATAACTACAAATTAACGATGTTCGGACTTTTTTCTTTAGTTGTGCTATGAGACCTTGCTTCTTGGCAAATTTCATGATTCTAGAACCTAGAAAATCTATAGGGTTTATTAGGTAGGTTATTTGCGAGTATCAAAATATGTCGCACAAATTACCGTTTTTTTTTGCTTGCTTACTTTGATTTTGCTCCAAGGGACTATAGTCCCACGTATAATATTAATTTCAACTTAATACCTCCACGCGTTCAGAAAGGGTATTGACAGACATACAGACGGACGGACAACAAAGTGATCCCATAAAAGTTCCGCTGTTTCCTTTAGAGGTATGGAACCCTAAAATTATAATGTCACGAGTGTGAAGTTTCCCTTGCTAATCTAGCATGCAATAAGTGAATACCATACGTATCAGTTAGTTAATATTTTCGTCTTTTCAGTACTTCAATTGAATAAAACATTTTATTTTCTTTATTGTCTTACTGTATCTCCTGTACTGTGTCAAATTCAACATGAAACCACTAACAAACGTCCATGATTAGCTATTTACTACCAGATGATAAGCTGCGCCGTATTTATAGGAGCCGCTACAAAGGACAATGCCCTACATTTTCCTGTGACCTCTCGTGAAATGGTTTCCACAAGGACTGTTATACTGAAACGGTTAGTACTTGTTTACTGATAAAAATAACAAGTACAAATCAACAAATTGCTTTATTTGCAGAATGCAGTGTTTGAAATTATTGAATGGTGGATTTTCCAGGTGGATTCAAGCATAACAGCACCACTTGCTTCCCCGAATGGTTGGGCAGGTGACACCCACAATGCGCCAGTTATGTTTACCTAAGTCCCATGTAATAGGGGCGAGCTTATTGCCATCACCCGGTCGTAAATCCGGACTTCGGGCTGCTACTGAGAAATTTCCTAGATACAAGAACCAATAAACTAACAAAGATATTTATAATGTAAAATCTACATGATAGGAGGGGGGGCAATTCTCGTAATTTAAAGAACGTTCACAGTCTGATCTCAGTCTCAATCTGTCAAAAATACCTCTAGTTTCCATACATTTTGGACAAGTTTTTGACATTTTGGTTGTTGCCGAGATGAGACTGCGACTAGATTTTGAACGTTTTTAATTACGAGAATAATTGACAGAGTGTCCTATGACTTTTGTGAGTTACAATTTCAGGTGCTATCTAACTACAGTTTTTAGAAACAAACGAATCACCAAATTGAGATACTATTAGGCGAAGAATTTTATGGTTATCTAACAACAGGCTCACGGATTGATCGATCAGGTTAACCTATGCTGGTCGCGGTTCGTCCTTGGATGGGTGACCATCTTTACACACCAAGACCCCTCCGACTGTCATTCTTGGGTATTTAACAGTTGTAACAGTCGTCAGAAGCCCGAGAGCCGGACAAACAGTCTTAACAATATCGTATCGTATTACCCAGTAACTGGGTTGTGGAGGTCAGATAGGCAGTCGCTCCATGTAAATACTGGTATTCAGCTACATCAGATGGGACTGGAAGCCGACCCCAACATAGTTCAGATGGACAAACGGCCTTAAGCTACAAAATTAGTCGTTGTGTCTAACTGACAGCTTTTTAAAGGTATCACCATACATATGTCGTGGCCATATCGTAGATTTGCTCACTTCATGAAATGTTCGAGATTTTTTTTTTCGAGAAGTCGGTTGACGTCAGGGGCACCCCGAGGTTCGGTTTGGTTAGGTTCCTTTAAAACCTGTTGACAGAAAAAGGAGCCCCAGTGCCCCAGCCGCAGTGGGGCTCCGTCAACCTGACGTCGACCGTCTTCTTCTATAATATAAGAACCAGAAGAAGACGAGAATTTCATGAAATTCTCGAGCATTTCATTAAGTGAGCAAATCTACGATATGGCCATTTCATGAAGTGAGCAAATCTACGATATGGCCACGACACATACATCAAACACAGAGCGTTAATGATATCGATTACCTATTAACTACGCACAATGATAAAAACGTGACGTTCGTAGAGCCGTCGTGTCAAATAGGGCCTCAAGAGCACGGCGTCACGAATGTCCATGAACCATAACTGGTATACGGATACGGGTATAGGTTTTATTGATACGCGCGGGAGGAAAATGCGCGACCCGGCGACCCGAAGTGCGGGCGAAGGTCGGGCGGGGGCGAGTGGTGTGGGACATAAGCCCGTAGCGGGTAACGATAGTAGCGGGTTGGACTTTAAAAGAGACCATGGCCTCTGAGTTTGTTTCGGCTTTTCTTCTCAGGGAATAGTCAGCTAGGAAATGCCGGCACCATCTAGTTTTTAAAATTTTGACCAGCACAATATTGACGTCTAAAAGTGTCTATTACGATCTACTTACATAAATAAACATTTCATTTAATTTCACTTTATTTCAATAGCGAAGTGAGGAGAAACGGTGCTCCAAAAAATTGTTGTTGTTGGGTGTTTTAAGGCTGACGCGACTGTAGTGGAACAATATTTTTGAAAACTTCGTGGAAATTGTTTTACCAGAATCGTGTTGCACCGTCGCGTCGCAGCTGTCTGCAGGACCCTTATTTTTACATATAAGTACATACTTGAACGACTATACCAAATGCAGTAATGTTTTTCGCCCGAATAAATCTCTTTATCGAACCAACCCCAAAGGCAAACTTAGCAAAATATGCTTAAATACTTTTCTAATGTTTTCAACAATACAAAATCTTTATCCAGTCCAATGGGCTACTGTAACGGTAGGTCTTGTATCTGAGAGGTCAGAGTTTTATGTTTTCAATAGCAGGTTTCCATTATAACATCATCGTAGGTAACACATAGCCCTTGGACCATGTACAAGCACAATTAAATCAACGCGGAAAACGTTTATCATCAAAGTTCATATTTAATTACAAAATGTAACGTTTTTTTTCGCCGTCGCTCGTCGCTTCCACCATTGTACCCACATATTTATCAATAAAGCTGTGCCCGCGGCTTCACCCGCGTTAATGTCGGAAATTACCCACGAGAACATGCTATCGGGACCAAAAGCTACTCCCTATAACATCGCTATCTGCCAGTGGAAGTTTCATCAAAATCGGTCCAGTCGTTTCGGACATAACAGGCCGTAACAAATAGGCAGAAAGACAAACATATTTTTTTTAAATTGTAATCTTTACCATATATTAGTTAAAAGTTAAGTTAAGTTAGTTTAGTAAAAAGGTATTATTTTGACATTACAAACAGACCCTTCAATTTGATTTATTTGTATGTTTTGCGAAAAATCAATCTTGGTAGGTAATATATACGTAGGTATAAATTTATAGCGAAGTATGACAACCAACGTCACAGTTTTGAATGTTAAAGTATATCAAGCAACATTTACTTAGTGTACTTGTAGCGAAACTGTGCGAGTGTTGATTGGATCAAAAGGTCACGGGTTCAAAGCCTGAGCAGTTGAACTGGTGAACCACACCTAGCAAGTTCCTATGTGTTAGTAATGTGTTAGGTATTGCCGCAATGGCTGGAAGTTTTAGTTTGTTTTTTATCTAGATTAATTGTTCTTAGCAGGGGACTAAGTTCAAAGTTGAAAATGCATAGACTACTCGAGATTCTGCTAGGTAGTTGAAGTTATGGATACGGTACTTACGAATATATAATGCCAACTGGATGAAAGCTTTGCGTCAACAACAAAATAATATACGTCTGTAGAATTAGGGAAGCAAAGCTGAGAGAGATTGGGGGAGGAAAAACTTTGTTGACTTTCCCTTAACTATTATTGCAAACTCATGGTGACTAAGTACAATAACAATTTGACTGCAAAATAATTGCTCGGACATTACACATTGATGATATCGGAGGTCAGCCTGGGAAGTTGTCGGCTACCTAACCGGACTTGCTTGTGGTTGCCTCAATAAATTAAAGCCTCTAGCCAGGGGTTGAAAACTAAGTGACTACATGCTAAGGGCAGCTCCAGTGGGGTACTGACCTCGGATTAGGGTGTCGCTTGGGGGGCAACAAGGGACGGGCTGGATTGAGTTATTTAGGGATGAACAGACTCAGCGGTGCAGGCTAGTTCGAGCAAGAGTCGGGTGGATCGGTCCCTTTGCTTGTCACAATACTTTATTTATAACCAGATAGTCTATGAATATTGAATTCGTATTTTATATATATCTATGTTACGCGCAACTTCTTATTTTTTTCTTTCATAAGAACCTTCTCCTGACAATAACAAACACAACAAATAGATAATTAACAAAATTGGTCCAGCCGTTCACGTGTGGTGCCGCGACCAAGGGAAATAGGGATTCATTTTTATATATAAGATATAGATTATATTTTACAGCACGAAAGGGGTAAGAACCAAGAAGATAGAGGAAGCTGCCTAGGGCATATTTTTCCCCGTTTCTTCAATACTAGCCAATCGCTTATACCTCACAACTGCGGATGCGCTTGCGATGCACCTAGCTATTATGTAACGTAGTAAAATATGTCAATGGTGATGCTAGTTGCAACTTGTGTGAGCGCGGCCTTAACCCAGCCGGGTCGTCTGTACCGACCATTACGACTGGCCCGACCCGTTTCATTTTATGCTTAGGTATATTTAATGTTGTAGTAAAGGTTATATCTGTAGGTTATAAGTACGGAGGATAGTCTCTGGGTAGTTGTTTTTGTGATAAGGCTTTAAAGGCATCATCATAGTCATATTCAGCCTGTAATGTCCCAAATCTAGGCGAGGCCTTCACCCTTTCCTTTTTCTACTCAACTGGATCGACAGCCAATATGGATCCCTCCTATAAGTGTCAAGCTCGTCCTACCATCTACCAGGTCTTCCGCGATGCCGATGGCTGTTTTCAGGGACCCATGCTGTGGTGGTCTGAGCCCACAATGCAGCCGACATTTAGCAAACGTGTAAAGGGCATAGTTGGTAATTGGTATTTGTTGATGTCTTTATTGGTAAAGTTTTACAAGGTTTTACTCATTTACCACAATCAGCCTATAAGGTGCCCACTGCTGGGACGAAGGCCTCCTGAACCACTTCTCTCAAAATGATGAAGGAAAATATCGTGAGGAAACTGGCATGTCCTAGAACCAAAAACTCCAAGACATGTACGCACTGCGCTCGCGGAATGGAATACGGCTACTACCTCTCACAGAGAAGAGACCTGTGTCCCAGCAGTGGGGACAATATAGGCTGATTATATACGCATTTGTTAGCAATCCTCAGTTCGTCCCTCTTTTTCCCTACCACAGATCCATGACAAACATGATCAGAATTCATTGCAAAAATTACCTCATAGTTTAATAAAAATCTCTGAAAGCGGCCTTATCAATCGTTTTAATGGGTAATGCCTCATTTATCAGTCACTATGAAGGTCGGTCGTGGTCACCTTTGAGGAAAATATTTACACCTACTTTATTAGTGTTTATTTAATGACGATTATCGCAAAATGACAAGTTTTTTATAGAGTTTGTTCTGTTTGTTGGCACGGATTTTGATCGCTGTTGGTTTGGGGTAATTAACTTTATTTCTCTGCTGCGCCTTACGAGTTTTAAGCCAGCATGTCTTAAAACCAAAAATTCGAAGACATGTGATATCTACCAACCCTTACTGGGCCCGCCTGGTAGATTACGGCTCGCTCGCACTGAGGGGACAACTGTGTCCACGCAGTGGGAACATTAAAGGCTAATTATGCTATGCTATGCTCTAAAGACTGCCTCGTTTGCTAGTTTACAGTAAGCGACTACTAAGCGTACGTTTCATGGTACGATCCCCGGGTCGAGCAAATTGTAGTTAGGTTTTTCATTATAGATTTCAAAGAAGTATGTAGCACGGAGTCTGGGTTCGCCCTCTGTCGCATGGGACCCAAAAATACGACACGGTAAGTAACGAATTTTGAGAAGTAGATAGGTACTTTAGCTACACTTAATTGCAGGAACCTGCTCCAGACGTGATTCCAGTGATACCGGCCGCTGCAGTTGCGTCCAGCTCGAGCGACGATGACACCACCAGTCACCACCAGTCAGCGCGGAAGAGGCCGACCACCGGCCAGCTTAGGACTCCGTGGTCTACCGGCCTTTGATACTCGTAAGGGTCCCGCTCCCGGTAGAAGTGTGCAGCGCATGAATAGCACACTAACTGTCAACGAAAATGTCATGCGCGCATACTATGGGCTGCAGAATGGACCTACCCATAATTATGACTGAAGCAGGCATGGTGTGTTGCATGTAATCTCTTCGACCACGTTCCCATGGACGCAAAAAATATCGCGACGTGATTTTATCGCGCACTAGATTTGCAACTCTCGGTGTTGATCCGAGCATTGAGTATGCAAACACAATGCATCCCAGTGCCTCGTAAAAACACACTGTTGTATTTTGCTGCGATATTTTTACGTCCGTGCCAACGTGAACTTATGTTCTAAAGTCCGTTTTTACACGCTTTATATTAGCTTCGCTAAACTTGTCGAGGACCGATGACAATTCAATAATTTAAAAAAAACTGAGAAAAACAAAAAAAAAACGTTTTTGTAGTTAGCAGAACTAAAAAATAGAAAATAAATAATAGTTTTTTTAAACTATTATTTTTTAATCTTATATAGAGTAATTTGACATATCAAATCTTTGTGTGTTTGCTTTTTACTATAGGTGTTTGACACCTGTCAAATTACTATCTGGTTTTATTTTTTAACTATAGTTGAACATCACTATTACGCTAGTCATTGATGAATACTCGTATGACAAGAGACGGCTTCTGCTCTTTTGCTGAAATCCAACTAAAGCAACTAAACAAAAGAAAACGTTTGCAATCGAGGAATGTTTCCATAAAATGATCATCAATAGGAAATGGCAACCGCACCTCGGCCCACCTCACGAGGCCTACCTACTCGATGTGAGGTCGAAGTTAAGCTGATGTTAAGGCTAGTCGGACAGAAGCGATTAATAATCGTCATGCGATTATAAGTCGGCCATGACAGTTGTTTTGACTTGAGTCGGAGAAAGCATAAGTACATTCACAAATTTCAGTAATCCAGTCGGGATTAATGAAATATGTGAATGTATGCTTTTTGATTCCAACTGTACATGTTATATGCATGTCTACTATATACTGCTGTAACTACTTATCTGTGGCTTCTAATAATAAAGCTGAAAAGATTGTTTGTTTGAACGCTGACATCTTTGAAAGTAACAGTCGGATTTGAAAAATATTTTTTGCTTTTAGTAGCTAATTTTTTTTATGGAAGCTATAGGTTATTTAGGTAATATTACGCTAAGACCCTTAGAAACCTGTCACAAAGAAGAAAAATCATAAAGGGCGCCAAGCGAAGACAAAGCTACAGCACGGGCAGGCGATGCAATGCGACGGGGTAGGTCGGTGGATGTGGATGAAGTCGTGAGCAGAAACCTAGTATTATTACAATAATAACCGCCTGAAACTTTCCCAATATGTATTGCCATGTGGCAATAGACACATGCTCCATGGAGGCCATACAGTCCCAAGTTTTCCCACGATTCATCTCTGATTTCCTTTGTTATGTCATTGCTTAAATCATAAATGATCTAAAGCTAAGAAACCAGCCCGTAAGCGTCTACGAATAACAACCATAATTATAACACGCTACTCACTATGCAAAACCACGCTTTTGTGATTTTATCTTATTTTACGTAGCTATTTACACTATTTTTCTGCAACAAATCCTACTGATTAACCTACGTCATAAGCCCATTTACTCATCAAAACATTTATGTAAAGTTAAATACAGCAATTATACACAAGCACGCGTCAGCCGGCTACACACGGTGCGACAAGTCGTGCGACAAATCTGTGCGACTGTCGCGACAAAGGGTTCAAGTAGGTACTAGGTGGGTTCGGGCGATAGGTTGGCGCTGTTTACGAGCGACTCGTTACACGGACATGTTTATTTGGACGCCCACGAAATACCCCACGCGTGGCTCGTGCCGTTGTTGAGGTGCAAGTTAGAAGCGGCGTGTGAATGGGTGACTTTATGGTTGAAAAGTTGGAGATTTAGCGTGACGTGTTTTTGATAGCTCAGTCTTATTTTGTTTTAATCTTAAATTTTAAGACGTGCTCTTGTTTAGAAAACTACTCCTTCGGTATATAAACTCTTCAGAGTTTTTAATTCTCATACGGCTTTCTAATGAAAACCGTCAAAATGGCTCCTGTGTAATAATACTTAAGGGGTAGTTGTGCACTAACAGTAGGAATGGCGTTTATTTTGACAGTTCATTGCGATATTGACGATGTTGAACAGAATTTTTTTCAAAGATAAAAAGCAATGGATTTGCAATATCTTTCAAAATGATTGATATTCTGATTGATAGTGTGTTACGCAATTAGGGTGCTGCAGAATTTATTCAAACAAATTATTTTCGCTGTCAGTACATACAAAAAATATAAATAAAGGCATCAACAAAGGTAAATAGTCTAACCTGCCCACTGACAAAAAAAACATGAAAAACACAGTAAGATGTCTTATCTACTCCACTATCTTACCATTCATAAAAGCCCAAACAATGAGCAAGCCTACACTCTATTGAGCCGTCATCACCCACGCAATCAAAAGTCATCCAAGTGTCAAATTGCATAGACAATCTTATCTCGAACACTTGGACCACCATAGAGTCCGGTACACAAATACCATAAACAATGCTAATATAGTAATCTAAATTCATCCTAACACTACGAAGGTATTCTTATTTATAAAGTTGACATAAAACCGTCTAAATACAACTTAATACTGGAAGGCTATTGTGGAAGCTACGTGTGGGTCCGGGCTTAAAAATGCGTGTGTATGTCTGTCCCGATTGTGCGCGAACGGCGGGATCGATTTGAATGAAGTTTAGCGTTGTGGGGCGAGGGATTATGGTGTAACCGTCGGAATATGTATGAATGTTATTGTTAAATTATTCTTAAAGGTTTTGTATAGGTATGAGTTGTGTAAAGTGTGACTCAATGTGACTAATATTGTTTTATTGAATTACAGTAGCAGTGAATGGATAGATTTAGGTGTAAGTACTATTTTCGTAGTAATGCTGTATTTTATAAGCCAACAATCTACTTATTTTTGTATTATAAAGATGGTGTACAAAACAAAGAACATTCTATCTCTTTCTTTACACATTGAGGTACTTGTAAGATAATTTTTTTTTATATTCTAAAACCTTTGGATAAAGTGATCCGTGGGAGAATAGGTAATAGCCTAAAAAAATATCAAACTTAAGTGGCAGTGACCAATATTTTTTGTAGTAACTGGCAGAACCCGAAAAATTATCAAACTAAAGTGGCAGTGGACAGGGCACATTGCTCGTAGAACAGATAGCCGATGAGGCCGAAAGGTTCTGTAGTGGCGACCGCGTACTGGATGACGTAGCGTTGAAAGGCCTCCCACAAGGTGGACCGATGACATGGTGAAGGCCGATGCATGAGAGAAGCACAGGAACGGTCCGGAAGAAACGTGGCTAGCGGTGCTTGGGGAAAGTATCTGTCCTATAGGTATCCAGCAGAGGACGTTTTTAGGTGAAATAATGATGATGATTCTAAAAACTTAAACGATTGGCAACAACGATGACTAATGGGAAAATGCATGCAAAAACAAACTTCCCTCTTCCGAAATTCCCCACGATTAAAGACCAGAAACGTCAATCCTAAAGAGCACAAGCATAAAATCATTTACCTAATACTACGTAGTTTCTAATTAACAACTCTATGCAATTTTCCACTACAAGAAAAAAAGCATCACTGAATCATCTCTGAGCATATAACTCAGTTTGTTTCCTTTTACAGAGATAAGCACGGAAAATAACTGGAATGCCTTCATTAAAAATAAAACTACACGAACGATTGAAATTGCTTACAAACACTGGCTGAAACGCCTAAAAAAAAAACATGGCGATAAGAATTGAAAACAAAACATGTTTCCACACAAGGAATTTTCAACTTTAGTAATGTAATTTCAAAGTGTATTTTTTGTTGAAGGTTTGTGGTAGTTAGGTCATTGTGTTTCAGGAGGTAGAGATTGGTAAAGGGGTCATATGATAAGCGTCAGTTGCAAAGGTTATGTGGAAATTAGAATAACCTGGAATTGTTGAATGTGTTAATTAAATTATTTATCGTGGTGTTTTTATATGTGTATTTTGATTGTGATTTCATTGATAAGGTATGCAAAGTATATTTATGTTAATTGTGATACATGTGGCTAGTTTAGTGCTAACTGTAATCAAGACTGGACCTTATATACATCTGCCTAGCTTTTTCTCAAGCAGGCTCAGCTTCCAATCTAACCAGAAGCAGCTGAATACTAGTATTTTACACACAATTATACTAGCTTGTATTTGTTCCACTGTCTAGCAAGTACAACTGTCATACAGAGTACCATACATTTAACTGATAGCAAAATATTTTGTTATGGCAAAGATATCCAACATTCAGGCCTTATGTAAAACTCAAGATAAGCGTTCACACTCTTAAAGTTAATGTTAAAACTAAGATCACTGTAGCAGCGATGCCGTGCTGGTACTTTCTATCCGCTCTTTTTAATATTTGAAGTAATACAAAAATGCCTTAATTTAAAAAATTAGAAATATTTTATTTTACATAAACCCACATGGGCACTTATAAAACGCCAAAGGCTAGGTTCCAATTGTTTGTTTCCTATGGAGAAGAGCTGGCAAGATAAATAATTTGCTTTCTTTTAAAAATAAGGTTAATTTAAACATACTTAATTATGTTTTAATTAACCTTTGTACTTTGGTAAAAAATCCTATTTTCCCCGGAGGACCCCTTTTCGCTCAACTCCGATCCTCATTTGTCGGACCAGGTTCTAAATTCGTCTGTATTTTTAAAATTTTTGTTTCAGCTTATTGATTCACCATTACATGACACACACATCTTCTATACACTCGAATATACCTATTTTGGCTTCCCCAAGTTCCCCAGCGATGTTTGTTGGCAGTTTCCCATGATTTTATCACGATGACACGCCATCCGTCTGTAGCGTTTGACACTAAAATATTATTTGCACGTTTTCACGTCATGTCTCTAACGGAATCATAATAATATCTAGCTAATACAATATTTATAATGGCGTAACTAAAGATTTACTGAAATATCTTGTGTTTTGTTGTAACAAAAGCGACAATGAAGTACCTATTAAAGCGCATAGCATAGTGCCTACAGCTATACCCACATAGCCAATAATACCTCTTTGCCGTATTTCGCTATTATGAAATGGGCAAAATTTGTAATTGTTGACTTAATTCTGCCCAGTTTGGTGCACTTAGTAATTTTTTACAGAATGTGTTAAATTAAAATGAAATAATGTTTTTTTGTAGAATCGAATTTAATAGAGCTTTGCTTATTGTTTTTTTATTTAATAATTAAAAAAAAAGAATGCTGTATAATACAAATACTAATGCAAGTTGATTATATTTCAGAATTTTACGTTCATTAAAATTAATCCGCTAACCGCCAAGAACAGAACATCCAATACACACGCCTCAT
This sequence comes from Antitype chi, assembly GCA_947359405.1. NCBI lineage: Eukaryota > Metazoa > Arthropoda > Insecta > Lepidoptera > Noctuidae > Antitype > Antitype chi. The sequence goes on along the minus strand of OX375822.1, from coordinate 5,737,619 downwards.
CATTCGTATGAATGCTTTAAAAAACAATTAAAACCAAAACAAAACACCAGCTATTTTCAATAAGAAACAATATATCTGTGCAATTAGTTTCGAATAGGTCGCGCGGACAGGCGTTGGCCTCCGCCAATGTCAATTATCACAATAGCCAAGTGCTTGACAAAAGAATACAGCCTGTATACTAGGAATATTATGTAGGGTACGCATATGAACGTTAACGTAAGGAATTTATCATGAAGTACAGATTATTATAAAAACATTTTTAATTGCCGCTTGCCAGTCATATTAAAACAGTAGTGTTTTGTTCTTATTAAAATCGTTATTTTTTATTAAATCCTTAGTCGATTTTGTGAAAATCCTATTGAAACGTTAGTCAAATTAGTGTGGTTTAGTCAAGGTAATTAAAAAAGAGTACCTCAACAAAAGAGTGCAATCTTCCGGCCATCAGGGCTCCTGATAGTGGAACCACCCAACTTGCAATTAAGTTCCAAATATTTAATGTAATTTTGCCCAACAATTTTATTTACTTATCTACTTAAATATTTCGTGACACAAGTAGAGTACATACATGCCTACAAAAACTACAAAGGTCTCTGCCCACTCATTTTCACCATGAGACGTAAATACCTGCTAACAAAAGTTATGGCTACCTGGTATACAATAGGTTGTGACATACAACGACGTGCCGCGACCTTGCTCTCGCGCCGAAGGCTGCGAACCTCATCTAAGTTAATATTTGTCTTAATTGCGCTCGCCATGTGTTGCGGAGCTGAATATATTATAGCCATTAATAACGATAGCTGACTGAATTAACTTTGGTTTTACTGAAACGGGGGTTAATAAAATTATTAAGTAGATGGATCAACAATAGAACTTAGGAATAAAGTTGTTATTAGATTATGCCCGAAAAAAACAGCAAAAGAAAAGTTATCTTGATTTCATGGTTCAATTCATCCACTCACCTACTGGGTGAATTAAACATGTAGGTATATTTTAAATATTTGCCTCTAATAGAACATCTAGCTAAAATCTACTCTATCTAGTACCTAACTGGAAGATCGGAACCACCTAATACAAGCAAATCCTTGCTTAAAAGGTGACTCCAAACATGACAAAGTAATTTACATAAGTTGATGAAATATATATTTTTTTACTTTATTTATCAAAAAGACCCCATAATAAAATCATGCCAAACTAAGGTTTACTTAAACACAACTTTAAAACTGGGTAACAATAAGTAACATGTCAGAACAGACCAAACCCAAGGTTTTCGTAATGTTTCCGGCTTATATTTTGATACACATCACACGACTATAAATAATATTTAAACAAGATTGACCTTCACTCATTACTGAACCTTATTTGGGGCAAATTCATACTACCGTGTCAACACTGTGGCTTACTTTCCGTATTTTGCTGATTAAATATCGTGTAAAACCGATATTTTTGTTAATTCAAGGAGGTTTTACATCGTAGCAGGTAGTTTCTGCCTACTCCCCATGGAAACAAGATCGGAGTTTATGTACGTATGTGTATGTATTTGTTAATTTGTGCAGGTTAATTTATAAGTTGTATCAAGAGTGGTTCAGGACTCGCAGACTTACTTTAAAAACAAATCGCACTGTCTGAATTATCGTTCTACTGAAGTATTCCCGATTGAGCACCAAGAGGACCAAATATGTGGGAATACTTTGGTGCTTAATGCATAAGGTGCTCTAAAAATTGGTGCTCAAACGGGAATACTCCGTTATACTACGGCACCAGTAATTTGTTTCTAGTTGAGGTTATAATTATATACACATACAAGAATTGCTCGTTTAAAGGTATTAGATTCGGCACGCCACGATAGCGGCGGTAAGTCCCCTCTTTGAGGAGTGGCTTGAGAGGCGGCATGGCGTCCTCACCTTCCGCCTGACGCAGGTCCTCACCGGACACGGTTGTTTCGGGAGGTTCCTGTTTCGTATAAGGCGGGAGGAAACGCCCGGGTGCTTCCATTGCGAAGATCGCCCTGAGGACACGGTGGAGCATACGGTGGCGGTCGGCCCAGCTTGGGCGGAGCACCGCCGTGTCCTCGTGGAGACGATCGGCGGCGGCGATCTCTCGCGTCCGGCCCTGGTGCAGGCCATGGTACGGAGCGAGAGTGAATGGTTAGCCGTCACCTCCTTCTGCGAAGCAGTAATGCTCGCGAAGAGGGAGGCGGCGTACGTGAGGGAGAGGCAGTATATGCGCCCTCACGGCCGTAGTCGCCGCAGGAGAAGCCCTGGGCGTCGGGAATCCCAGGCTGATTCCCGGCCACCGTAGGCGCGGGCTTGCGGACGGCGAGTAATGGGTAGCTCGCTGTCCGGTAAGGACCAAGCCCGGGTCGACGGCGCGTTGTGTTCCACGCGCGCCTCAAAGAGATGTCAGCACCAAATGGGGGGGTCCGCAAGGGCCGATGCCTGCCAGGGGTGCGGGTTGTTCGAAAGAGATACCGCGGCCCCTGGCACACAGGCAACTGAGGGAACACGGGTGGGTTTTAGTCAGTAAAAATCTGACACGCCCTCCCGCTCCACCCAGAGCGGGAGAAGTTATTTGATGATTTCCCAACCAAAAAAAAAAAAAAAGAAGCAGAAGGATACCATTCATGGTTAAATGATTTTCTCTCCAATTCGTTATTTAAAGTTGCATTATGTAATATCCCATAATTCTCTAGCTAACTTTTTAATACCTCGTCATGACCATAACCATTTTAAATTCACGCGCCGAGCATTTTCCAAACTACGTTGGGTTCGGCTTCCAATCATACCAGATGTAGCTGACTACCAGTATTTTACTTAGAGGGACTGTCTATCTTACCTCCACATCCCAGTTACTGGGTAATACGATTCCCCGTGGTAAGATTGGTTGTAAATAATTATCAAACTAGGACACTTAATATTACAAGATAGCAGTGATCCCTTGAACAGGTATAAATATCTACATATTCATAATATTTTTTCTTAGTTTCTGTTGTTGTATGGCAATGGACTTATTAGACTGTGTGAGTGATGACCCTCATTAGCTGGCCAATATCGGCCATTTAATATTGCCACATTTAAACAAATTTCTCAATGATTTAATAGATAAACTTAAAACCAATTTTGACATTTATGTAGCTAATTAACTTTTTAATTAAACATGTATTAGTTGATAATAAGCTCGGTCAGCGGATGTTACAACAGAATATTAGAGAATATTATTATGTTGATTCTTAGTCAGAGATCGTTAGGCAGGAGTTTGTACAAATGTCAGTGTCAACCACATTGACAGGGCAGCTCAAATTGACGGCGCACGATTCAACTTAGTGATATGACATGTAAATGTTCGCAAGTTAAGTTTAAAGGTTGGTCATCATAACTTGTGACCTACTAAGATTTTTTTTCTAGAATCACAACTGTTCCAAAATCAATTCAAATCCTTTTTTTCCAATTGTTATTATTTCTACTCGGGCAAATATCAACTTTAACCTAGTGTAAACACTGAGGTAGGTACTACTATTACTAGTAATATAGTTCAATAAGTGTAAATGAATCTAGTCGATTTTAAGAATGAGTAAGTACGATTACATAACACATACATCACGCCTTGTATCCCCAAAGGGACGGGCAGAGGTGTACTATAATAGACCCACATTTCTCCAGTTATGTTGAAGTCCTATGTGATAGGGGGCGAGCCTAATGCCATCACCTGGCCCCAAATCCAGACACCAGGCTGCTACTGAGAAATTACAGATACAAAAACCCAATAACACTTTTTGCGACATGGGAGTCGAACCTAGGACCTCATGCTCAGCAGTAGCGCTTGCGACCACTGGAACAAGTCATAAAAGTGAACTTTATGTATGTATATTAATGTATTTTTTTCCAAAAACAATTAATTGTCTACATGTTTCGAAACCGCGAACGCAGGTTGGAGTTGCCTTAGTGAGAAATGCAATGCACTTTTTTTGTTCTGTTATTTCCTTTTCCATACAACTAATAAAACTATGAAATAGGTAGGTACTGAAAATGTAAACAAATAAGACGTATATATGATGTATTGAAGACCAAACGACCCCTGACCCGTTACAGAATGACCTCATCTTTGTTATGCATAAAATGACACAACATAACCGAACTACTATCAATTTCATACCTAATTCGAACCTTCCTGGAATAACTCGAATAGGTAACTTAATTACAAAGTGTTACCACAGCATGTCACATCACTACACGTGACGTCATTGTCATTGCTTGTCATTTGCGCCCAGACGTAAATACATACATGCAAATAACTTGTCAATATGTACAAGTTGTGTGATTAAAAAACTAAAATAAAACCCAATCTTGAATTTTTTTTTTTTTAAGAAAAGTGTTTTACTTAAATTTCCTCAAAATCAGTCGTTTCTATTATTCAGTCATTTAATAAAGAGAAACTTTTTTTTTTATGGTGTGGTTTTTAAAATACAAAACTAATAGTTTTTAGTAAAATAACGTCTGGTTGTTGGGTATAAAACTACACACAGGCTTCCAAATGAGACATATAAACATAATTGTTTTACAAAACGCAACTGATTCTTTTTGTACCATTAATAAATTAGCTCCCTACAAAAATAGCTCAAGATCAAACAGCCACAATACATCACTATCATTTAGCCCACGCCGATATTTTTCAATGTAATGCCTTTTTAAAGAACCATAAATAAACTAAACGTACTGTCAAAAGGACACAAGGAATTATTCGTTCGGTGGCTAAGGTTATAGGAGTCATAGAGGTCGTCCCGGCGCGGCAGCGTACGCAACGCAAAAACGTTCGAAATCAGTGTTACGTAAGTGCTACGTCATGTTGAACGACTTTTATAGTTTTTAAATTGGGAATCGTTAGAATGACTGCATTCTAGTGAAAAAAAATGTGGGTCTAAATGTGGTTACCCTACTCAATTTAGGTACGTAATTATAAAAACATAGTCATAAACAGAGATCGGATATTCGGATGCATAATTTACCTAAAGATAATTTTTAGCTATGAAAGTATGGAAGCGGCTTTATAAATTATTTGTAATTAACAAAAATTAAGTTCTGAGTTCAGCTGCATATTAAGATAATACTGGATAGGTCCACTCAATCTGAGTGAGTTGAGTGGTTATTTCCTCAAAATACTATTTCAGGCACCAACCTACATCGTCTGAACAAGATCTGACTAAGATTATGTCTGGACTTTAATAGAGACTGTGACCTTCGAGTTTGTTTCGGCCTTTCTTCTCAGAGTAGTCAGATAGGAAATGCCAACCATCTAGTTAAAAAAATATGATTGACGTGTAAAAGTGTTTGTACAAACACGCTTACAGACAGATGAGACAGATATACAAACATTTATCAAATAGCATTTATTTAAACTCATGGATATCCCTAAACTTAACCGATTTATTTTCTCATAATCCTTCATGCACTTTATGGTAAATAACATGTGCCACATTTATATCACAAAATATATATTTTAACCACAAAGTTATGATAGATAGATATATCAATAACCGCGCTCAATTCAACAAAAACTAGTGCTGGACTTTATATCAGAAATAAATCAATTATAATTTTCATTTCCAATCACTTGGCGGGCATTAGTGCCAGTATCAATTTAGCCTCCACTCAGTTCACACGTGGCCACGTGGCCTATCATTATTTATGGCAGCTACCTCATAATTGTATATTTTATGTCTATATGTATTTTTGCGCGTAACTCGAGAATTGCTAGCCCGTTTCGCATGCGATTTGTGATAATTATACATAGGTCTATTTGTTCATATTTTTAATTATCGTTTAGTTTTTAATTTGTATTGCTCAATCACGATTCACAATGTTTTTATAAAGAACTTTGCATCGTCTTATTTCGTGTATATTTAGTGTAATTAATTTGCAATTTTTAAGCAATAAAAACCTTTTTTGGAAGTACTTTTACTTTTTTATACAAAATATTTGCATAAAAAATAAAAGTATTCAAATATTTTATGCAAATACTAAGATAATTACATAAAACAGGCGCATATTTACAACTAAATAGAAAAATCGTGCAACAATTCCACTTTCAAATCTTATGGTAGGCAATCGTGAAACCATTACCAATACACTTGCGGCCACAATTACTGGCACATTTTTTATTAGCTCCATTTATTAGTACGTTTGACCCGCAGTGAGAGAGCAGGGTTACGATGACAAGGTCACAACACAAAGGTGTTGCTGTCATTTGTCAAGCTGTGCTCGCCGATAATTACCTGTCAGTGTTCACATGATGGCGAATTAATGGATATAATTAAATGAGGGGGACACATAAAATTAATGAGGTTAGGATACTACCGGCTTTCTCTTTAATCACATTTGCTTTTTCTAGTATCCTTGCTTGCCTAGAATATCGGTAGTCCCAACGAGGTGGTAATTTAAAAAAAAACCTTCGCAATATTTTTCAACAGTAGCTATAAAACTACTGCTGAAGACATTCATGAAATGTTATAAAACGGATGTAAAGATAATTTGCGCTGCTAAACCATTTCAATCTGTATTTATAAATCAATTACATTATCTTTATATTATACGTTGACCTTTTAGTAATAAATAACCCTGGTTCAACCTACGCCGCGACGTGAAACAAAAATAAAATTAATTAGTTTTTATTTTATTTCTGTAGTTACACGTTACCTCGGACGCAAGTGTGTGAACTGTGAATGACATAGATTTTCCGTCAATTAATTATTTCTTGAGCAATTTACAAGAGTGACATTAATAATGTCATTTTATTTTGTAATAAAAATTATAAATTACGTTACTCTACATTTTAGAACCGGTTAAAAGTTCATTAAAAAAATACTACAAAATCAGGCAAAAAACGCAATATATGTAACGTCATAAAAAAACCGGCCAAGTGCATGTTAGACCACGCATAATGACGGGTTCCGTAGTTGAGATGAATTTATACCAAGAACGAATTTAACTTTGTAGTTGAAAACCGTATTCTCCCATACATTACAGTTAATTCTCCAACAGCAAATGTAAGTTTGTAATCGCCTTATTTTTTTCTTTATCATTTACTTGTACTGTGAAACCTTGCTCCTTGCCAAATGTAATTATTGTAGGTCAACGGGAAGCACTCTGTAGGTTTTGATCTACTTCCGAGTCAACAAAATAAACTTAATTACAATTTTTTTATCGCGTTGATTTATTTTGATTTTTTAGAGCTCCAAGGGATGTAGACCTACGTAATTGATACTAAATTTTACATGATACTTCCACACGTTCCTGAGGAACAGGGTCTTGACCGGACAGACAACCGGACAACGAAGGGTTATAAGGGCTCCGTTTTTTCCTTTTCGGATACGGAATCCTAAAAAAACATTTCACAGTATCAATACTCTAATATAAGCATTAGTAGATCCCTGCCTGCATACCAAAGAAAAAAAAAAAAGTTCCGACGAATTGATAACCTCCTCCTTTTTGAAGTCGGTTAATAAAAGAGCGTGAAAAAGCAACGCATAGAATGCACATTTTTTTTTACAATGCTAACTAGGAAATCATCTCTGGCTGGTCATAAAATTTAACCTAACGGGAGAGTGACAATATAAGTTTTCCGACATAGCCTGAAGAATTGCCAAACTTAAGAGGCAGTGGGCAGGGCATATTGCTCGCAGAACAGATGGCCAATGGGGCTGAAAGCTTCTGGAGTGGCGACCGCGTACCGGAAGACGTAAAGTTGGAAGGCCTCCACAAGGTGGACCGATGACCTTGTGGAGGCCGCGGGAATCCGCTGGGTACGTGAAGCACAGAACCGGTCGGAGTGGCGGAGCTAGGCGAGGCCTATGTCCAGCAGTGGACGTCTTTTGGCTGAAATGATGATGATGATGAAGTATTCTTGGACGTCAACCTAGCCATTAGATCTTTGGGACCATTGCTTATAAATAATATTGGCAAATTGTTGGTATATACATAATATATTTACATTGCTGTACTGTAGGTACTTAGGTGACCTTTATTTAGGGCTGTGCACTCTGATAAACTATTGACACAAAAAACAAAAATATGATCATAAACTCCGGAATTCATGACTGAATTATGTATCTTTTTTGAAAGATTCCATTAAATTGTAGTTCTAACAGTTTTCTTTGAAAATTTTCTCTAAGCAAACCCTTACAACATTTCTAGGAAGTTCTCAAAAGCAAAACAAATTCCGGGAAACGTGATCATACATGTCTACCATTTAACTTTAATGTCGTTTACCTCTTTTATTACCTCAAGTTATCAGCTGTGAAGCCTGTGAATAATCAGTAGAAGTTGTATCTGTGCAGGACGCCCACGCACGGAAACAATAGATAGATAGCCTAATTGAATGTATATAATGATCATTGTACATAATATTCGTGTATAGCTATAAGTTTTGTTGATTTCCTTAAGTAGATACTAAGAACCTTGTTATGATCACGCTCAACTCTAGATCAAGTTCAGAGCAGGTTCGAACTTGTCGAAACCTGTCCGGTCTTAGCCACGCCTACACTCGTTTCTGATTGGTGGATCTAGAGTCGAGCACGAACACAACTTAATCTAGAAAAATATGATTGGCAAATTTAATTGCGAAACGCGGCGCCAACACCGCTACTTGTACCTATGTGCCCAAGTATAAGTATAGGGCATTTTGAGCTGTTCGATCAGTTTGTGAAACCAGTGCTTACAGTGAACAATGAACAGTAAATAATAACCAGTAAATAAGTAAAAAGTGAACAGTAACAATGAACAGTGGACTATAAATAAGTGAGCTATAAATAAGTCTATAAATGTACAGTGATAAATAAATAGTCTTCAAGTTTTCTAAAGAGTTTTAATCAGTGAACCACGTAGTAGTATCCTCCAATCCAGTGCATAAAGTGTGAGACCTAGAACCCTCACATTGTCTGGTCCTTCGAGAGCCGGATTCGAGGAAAACGCTATTAAGAAGATTCTAGTGAACCTCTTGAAGAATATTTAGAAGAACATAGACTCAAGAACAATGCCAGTTACGAGGTCTACAGGCAAAAAGGGCAGACAAGCATCAACTTCAGCTACTGAAACAGCCACTGAAGCGGCTACTGAAACGGCCACTGAAACCACTACTGAAGCTACAACTGAGACGGGCACCACGGAAACTACCAGAACAACAGCTGAAACGTCAGAAGCACCGGCCGCGACCGCGTCTACTATCAAACGCACCGGAGAACCTGAAAATAAAGAAAGTGGTCGCCGAAGTAAACCTACGTCTCAAAAAAGTGTAAAAGTGTCCAAAACGCGCCGCATAGCCAAGGCCAAAGCAGAACTAGCACAAAGGTTAGTAGAGTTAGCAAACGCGCGCCTAGCCGAGGTCGAAGCTGAATCCACTGAGGAAGACTCATCCTCAGTAGCCTCGGAAGCTGGCAATGATCAACGAGTGACTACTTGGCTACAATCAAGCCAGCTGCTCGCCATCGCCGACAGACCACATGAACCAGTAAAGTCGTCGACCGAACCTGCAGTTCCAGTAACCACCGCCGTGTCCTGGAGCATCCCGGCGACCTTACCGGCGGGAGTCAGCACCATGCACCCGCCTCCTGAAAACCTGAACATGGAACCTGAGAACATGCTGCCAGTGAGCAACGCCGCCTCCTGGCAGCCGAACACTGCGACTGAACAGCCGCACCTGAACCCACCACCTGTAGTCACCGCCTGGTTACAAAACTCAGTGAACACGCAGCCACATCCGAACCTACAGCCAGTGATCACATCTGCATCCTGGCAACCGAACTACGTGCCTGCGCAGCCACAACGAACGCCAGCGCCGACAGAACCCGTCGCACACTGGCCACAGAACTCCACGTACGTACCAACGAACACATCATGGCAACCGATCTACACTACGGCACCACATCGCAGCTACGCTCCGGGAGATGCCCCCGAAACCCGGGTGCCGCAGTCCACGCTATCAGCGCACGCCTTGCATCAGCCTCCAACACTGGCCGTCCAAGAACCTAGGACGGACATAAGAGAACTTGCTGCTGCAATCACACACGCTATGCAATCCACACAGTACCAGCAGCCAACAAGACACACTGAACTACCCTGCTTCAACGGAGCCCATCAAGATTGGCTCACGTTCCGTGCCGCCTACGTTGAAACAGCACATCGACTAACAGCAATAGAGAACATGTCTAGACTTAGACGAAGCCTTCGAGGTCTAGCCAAGGAAGCGGTACAAGGGTTACTAATAGTGAACGCAGACCCAAGTGAAGTTATGAAATCACTCGAGCTACGCTTCGGACGTTCGGACTCAATTGCAATGGCCGAGATAGAACGACTACGAACACTGCCGCGCCTCACTGAATCTCCGCGTGAAGTATGTACATTCGCTACCAAAGTAGAAAGCATAGTTGGAACTCTACAAGCACTCAACTGTGGACATTACCTCTTCAATCCAGAAGTGACAAAAGTTATTGTTGAAAAGCTCACACCAACCTTGAAGAGACAGTGGTACCAGTTCTCAGCAATGAATCCAAGAACAGAACCTGATCTTCTGAAGTTTACTCGATTCATCAAGATTGAAGCTGAAATATGCAGCCCATATGCACTGCCTGAAAACATCGCTGCAACAACACAAACTTCTCAGAACACGCAACGACGCCAGCAACGAGTAAACGCAACGCAAGAAACAAATAAACCAAAGTGTAATTTATGTGAACGTCAGGGACACAGCATCATGGAGTGTGAACAATTCAAGAAAGCAGCTACTGATGCTAGATGGGATATAGCTAAGAAACATCGCTTGTGTTTTCGTTGCCTCAAATATAGAACAAAGCAACACAGCTGTAAACCGAAGAAATGTGAAATAAACGACTGTGTACATTTACATCATAAGATGTTACACGCCGACAGTGCAGTGAACAAAAAGAAAGAAGAACCTGAGTGCTCCAAAGAAGAACAAGAGAAGGTTCATTCAGCATGGACACCTAAGGTGTCATTCCTGAAAATAATTCCAGTACACCTTTCTGGACCGGCGGGAGCTGTGGATACCTACGCGCTCCTGGATGACGGCTCTACTGTAACATTGATTGATGAGAGCCTAGCCAATGAAATCGGAGCACAAGGATCATGTGAACCACTACGAATATCATCCTTCGACGGCGAACCTACAATCGACATAACATCTCGACGAGTGAACTTCTTCATCAAGGGACTCCACACATCTGAACGCAAGCTACATGCAAGAACAGTCAAACAGCTAGAGCTGGCTGCACAAAGGATACCTGGAGAAGCAGTTAAGGACTGTGAACACCTTCGAGACATAGCCAAAGATATAGTAACTGAAGATGCAAGACCCAGACTCCTGATCGGCCAAGATAACTGGGACCTCCTCATCACAACAGAAATCAAGACAGGAAAGAAGAACCAACCAGTGGCCTCACTAACACCACTCGGTTGGGTCCTGCACGGTAGCCACGCACGAGCACTGGGCCACAGAGTGAACTTCATCACACATACTAACACAGACGATGACCTGCATGAACTAGTGAAGGAATACATCACGATGGACAACATGCAAGTCAACCCTAAGAAACCCATCAATGATCCTGATGAAAAGGCACTTCGAATCCTGCAGCAGTGTACGAAGAGAACCACAGAAGGACGATATCAAACCGCTCTATTATGGCGAAATGAAAACATAAGAATGCCGGAGAACTATGACAGCGCTTTGAACAGACTCAGCAGCGTGGAGAAGAAAATTGATAAAGATCCAGAACTGAAGAAGAGGTATTCTGAACAAATGGAAGCACTAGTATCAAAAGGGTACGCCGAGCCAGCTCCACCAACCACGTCAAAATACAGAACCTGGTACTTACCTCACTTCGCAGTCTTCAACCCAATGAAGCCGGACAAATTAAGGATTGTCTGTGACGCAGCAGCCAAAACCAGGGGAGTTTCTTTGAACGACCAACTACTCACTGGACCAGACCTCCTACAATCCCTACCAGGAGTGATCATGCGTTTCCGTCAACATTCAATCGCCGTGACCGCCGACATTACTGAAATGTTTTTACAAATAGAACTTCGACCCGAAGACCGTGACGCCCTACGTTATTTGTGGCGAGGAGACCGAAGAGACAACCAGCCGCCGGAGCAATACCGGATGAAGTCATTGATCTTCGGAGCTTCTTGTTCACCAGCTACAGCGATATACATAAAGAACACAAACGCCGAGAGATTCCAACATGAACATCCAGAGGCAGTCGAAGCTATCAAACGGAAGCATTACATGGATGACTATCTAAATAGCTTTGACACATTAGAAGAAGCAGTAAGAATCTCGCAAGCAGTGCGCAGCATTCACAGGGAAGCGCATTTCGAACTCAAGAAATGGTCATCAAACTCTACCGCCCTTCTTGAAGCACTAGGGGAAGTAACCAAGACCGAAGACACAATCAAGCTGGAAGACAACATCCAGACAGAACGAGTTCTCGGTCTGATATGGAGGCCAACGGAAGATTCGCTTACCTTCAACTTGAATCTGACGCGCATACCTCAGAACATCCTACAGAACGACACGCCTACTAAAAGGGAAGCTCTCCGAATAGTCATGTCCTTATTTGACCCTTTGGGACTTGTATCGCCGGTGACCATCAGAGCCAAACAAATACTACAGGAAGTGTGGCGCCGTGGAACAGCATGGGACGAAGCCCTAGATAGCGACCTAGCCGCAAGCTGGAAGAAATGGCTCGTTCATCTCAGAGCATTAGAACACGTCTCCATTCCACGAACTTATCCAAGCTTCAGTACTACGGAATCACTACAGCTGCATATATTTACCGACGCAAGCGAATCTGCATACTCAGCAACACTATACTGGCGAACAATCAACAAGGACGGAAGAGTCTACGTCTGCTTAATCACAGCTAAAGCCAAAGTAGCACCATTGAAACTGATGTCGATTCCGCGATTAGAACTGCAAGCAGCTGTACTTGGCGCACGTATGGCAACAGCGGTTAAAGAAGAACACGAAAAGACACCAGAGTCAACTACGTTCTGGACCGACAGCAGAACTACACTATCATGGATAAGGACTGGGTCCAGATCTTACAAGCCATATGTCGCGCACCGCATCGCAGCAATTGAAGAACACAGCTCCACCAATGAATGGCGCTGGGTCCCGACCAAGTTGAACCCCGCGGACGACGCTACAAGAGACGTACCAGAACACTACGATCAAGATCATCGTTGGTTTAATGGACCAGAATTCCTTCGTAGGCCCCCGGAAACATGGCCAGCTGATGATAAGAACCCCGTCATAATCACAGGAGAAGAGAGAACCTGTAGCATTAGAGACGAGAACATACAGATCTGCGAAGCTATACCAAACGTCAATAGGTTTTCACGCTGGGAAAGATATCTACGAGCTACGGCGCGAGTTCTACAGTTTCTACATCTCTGCCGCCAATCTAGACAAAATGTTAACTACAAAAGAACCAAAAAGAACAGCAGCAACGACCCTGATTGGAGAAGGAGTAAGAAGACAGTGCCGATCAAACCCAGAGAGAAGCAGGAGATCACGAACAATCACCTGCCTCTCACAGCTGAACTCCTGCGCGAAGCCGAAAGTCTGATCCTACGATCTTCACAAGAACAATCCTTCAAGGAAGAAATAGAAGCCCTAAGAAACAAGAAGCACATACAACGAAACAGTCGCCTGCACGCACTGTGCGTAGAACTCACGAAGGGAGAGATTCGCCTGAAGAGCAGAATAACCGCCATGACTGACGTCACAGAATGCCTGAAGAAACCAATGATACTAGATGGTGACCATATCACGACGCGATTATGGATAGAACACGTACACCGCAAATTACATCACGCAGGTACCGAGACCATAGTAAACGAGTGTCGTCAGCAGCATTGGGTGCTCCGTTTACGACCGACCGTCAAGAACATTATAAGCAAATGTCTGCGATGTCGTATCAAGGCAGCCTCTCCGCCTCAGCCGATGACAGGGAATCTTCCTTCCTGTCGCTTAGCACATCACCAGAGACCATTTACCTACGTCGGACTGGACTACTTCGGACCATTGACCATTACGGCGGGACGGAGTCACCAAAAAAGATACGTCGCTTTATTCACGTGTCTGACAACGCGAGCCATACATCTGGAACTTGTGGCATCGCTTAACACGGATTCAGCAATCATGGCATTGAGACGCATGATAGCACGCCGAGGATGTCCCGCACAACTATGGTCCGACAACGGAACAAACTTCCACGGCGCTGAAAAGGAACTACGAGCAGCCATCTTCACAGCTACAGCAGAAGAAGCTTCAAAGAAGATGATCGACTGGCGATTCATCCCACCAGGAGCGCCGTTCATGGGAGGCGCCTGGGAACGCATGGTGAGATCAGTTAAAGCAGCGCTAGCCACTACACTGAACGAACGATTTCCGAGCGAAGAAGTGCTTCATACCCTACTCATCGAAGCCGAACATACCGTAAACAGCCGACCACTTACGCACGTATCCGTCAACCCCGAAGATCCTGAGGCTTTGACCCCCAATCACTTCATTTTGGGCGGTCCAGGACGCATCGCGGCACCAGGAGAATTCGACGACAGCGACCTACGTCTACGAGCCAGTTGGCGTGCCGCTCAGAGGCTTGCCGATATATTCTGGGCCAGATGGCTCAAAGAATATCTACCGGAACTACGGAACCGCAGAGAACCGCACACTAGAGGCACGATCCCTAAAATAGGCGACCTAGTATTCATCGTAGATGGCAACCTACCAAGGAACATGTGGGTCAGAGGGCGCATCAGCGCTACGTTTCCCGGTCCAGATGGAGTAGTGCGTACAGTGGACGTGTCTACAAAAGGAGGTATCCTGCGACGTCCAGTGAAGAAGATAGTGGTGCTATCGATCGACCACGGCGAGCCTGCACCGGTCTCTACGACTGCGACGTCAGCGGCGGACGGCGCACGGCGGGAGAAATGTGCAGGACGCCCACGCACGGAAACAATAGATAGATAGCCTAATTGAATGTATATAATGATCATTGTACATAATATTCGTGTATAGCTATAAGTTTTGTTGATTTCCTTAAGTAGATACTAAGAACCTTGTTATGATCACGCTCAACTCTAGATCAAGTTCAGAGCAGGTTCGAACTTGTCGAAACCTGTCCGGTCTTAGCCACGCCTACACTCGTTTCTGATTGGTGGATCTAGAGTCGAGCACGAACACAACTTAATCTAGAAAAATATGATTGGCAAATTTAATTGCGAAACGCGGCGCCAACACCGCTACTTGTACCTATGTGCCCAAGTATAAGTATAGGGCATTTTGAGCTGTTCGATCAGTTTGTGAAACCAGTGCTTACAGTGAACAATGAACAGTAAATAATAACCAGTAAATAAGTAAAAAGTGAACAGTAACAATGAACAGTGGACTATAAATAAGTGAGCTATAAATAAGTCTATAAATGTACAGTGATAAATAAATAGTCTTCAAGTTTTCTAAAGAGTTTTAATCAGTGAACCACGTAGTAGTATCCTCCAATCCAGTGCATAAAGTGTGAGACCTAGAACCCTCACAGTATCTATTCTATCTATTGTACCCATTCCACTGGTCTAATTAACGATCAATTTGATTCTAATTAGTTACCCACTAATTTATCACTTGCACTAAAACATAGGTAAGGTTTCACCTAATTAAGATTCACAGAATTACCTACGTTATAAATGATCGTATAGTTTTAAAGGTACTTTAGATATTATTCTTGTAAACGGTATGTTTTCACTGAGCATCAAAGCTTTCTGGGCTTAATTATGAGTTTTTCTTCCTGTTTTTATTTTGTTTATTGACATTTGCTAGTGACGTAATATTTATGCTATGTATTTTGACATCTAGCAATGGACAAAATTGACGAGCGTTAGTTGATTAAAAACGGGGCTTTTGTAGCCAACTGAGAGTTGAAAATACAACAGTGTGTTTTTCGGCGAGCTGGGTGAATCTTGTTGACATTTTTTCCATACAAAATTCGGGTGTGTATTACTCCACTTTTCGATAGTCTACGTCAAAAATTAAACATGGTTTTGCCTTATAAATATTGTCTGTACGGAAACAGAATGCTAAAATAAAAAGCCATTAAAAAGTTAGGATCTAAGAATGCTTCGTTTTTCTTGCTTATTTAACCTAACTTTGGGCGTGTTTAGGTAATGAAAGAAGTGTAAAATCTCCAAAACCAAGTCAGCACTGACAAAGTTCACATACCTAAAAGTTCAATAAATTTTATTGGTCATTGATTTATGCAGTGGTTTTTTCATAAAACCCAATCTTCCGAAGGACTTTTCTTATTTATTTACGCACCTGTTTTATTATAAATGATCTTGCATCTCACTCAATAACGTTGTGCGTTTAGACTAGCGTCTAACTGCTCATCACTGATACTATCTCTGTCGGACACGATCCCTGGTGTTATAGCGTGCTTTTCAGCCAGACCCACCAGTGAGTTTGAGCCCGCGACTAGATTTAAAAAAAAAAAACATAATCCAGTGCGTCCGAGTGACCGTGAGCTTATAAGTTATAAAGAATATCGGCAATCACCCGCAATGTAAGTCATTTAAAAAATCCTTATCGAGATTTACGGCAACAACAAGCATCTCTTGGTGCTTGAATGAAGTTGACAAATTGTAATTTTAAGAAATTGTATTGAAAAAAGAAGATGGCGACGTTATATCCGATTCTAGCTACGCGTCAAAAAAATCTTGTACAGTTGTAGATGTATTTTGTGTGAAGTGAGAACCCTAAGAAAATTGCATATTTGTGCAGCAGCTCACTTTCTCTGATATAAACGGTATTTCACTAATGCGAGCGGTCCTGGCGCTAGTTCCATTATCAGCACTTTGTAGGCGGATCCATGATTATACACTGACCGGGTGAATGCTGCTACTTGTGCAGATATCCCTTTAAAACTAGCGACAGAACAATGATCTTTATCCCTACTAATATCATAAATGTGAAAGTAACTCTGTCTGCCTGTCTGTTACGCTTTCACGCCTAAACAGCTGAACCGATCTTCATGAAATTTGGCAGAGATATAGCCTGGGATATGGAGAAGGACATAGGCTACTTTTTTACGGGATAACCAACATCCAAGCGACCGGAGCCGCGGGCAAAAGATAGTTATTTATAAGAGCAGTTAACATTAACTGTGCTTATAAATAAGTCTGTCCGTTTGATGGAGCCTCCAGCCGTGACTTCCGTGACTGACCGAGCCAGCACTAGTATTACCTAGAAGTTAAGCTAAGCATGGTAGAAGTTATTTAGGTATAAGGTATACTTGGTAACTTTACATAACAATAATAACTAATAGGTAAATAGTATTAAACAATGAGAGTGATCAATTTAATGTTTTATATTTTTATTTCGATCTAGTTTTCTTATTTTTCAGTTTTACTAAATGTTAATTACTCAAGTAGGGGTTATTTATGAACGTTGCTTAAAAAAGAGAGACGTTTAAACGTCAAAATATGTATGATTTAGCAGACGTTAATCATTACTTAACTTTAAGAAACGTTTGCCTACACAGGTATATTTAGAAAAGCGAAAGGTCGCCTATTTTCATTCACTCACTGATTAAACACGAAATCTCAAAAACTACGGGACCTACGAAGATTAAATTTGGCACAGAGGTAGATTATGAGCAGGAGACGTCAGCTAAGAAAGGATTTTAGGAAACTGCCGCCGTAAAGTGGAGAAATAGGGGGCGGAAGTTTGTATGAAAAATTTCATCCCGGGAGATTTGAGGTTCCCTTTGGATAATTTTCAAAATTGACACGGGCGGAGCCGCGGTCAGCAGCTAGTAAAATATAAACCCCTACATCACAAAACCTCCTTCTTGGTTTTCTTTACCACACTTCCTTTCTATTTCCACCCATAGTTTCAACCTCCATGTACTTTAACTAAATTAATATTATAATAACTAACACGTAACATAGCTGACAAGTCAATCAACACCAGGTGACTGCCCTTTCACCGGTGACATGCACCAAGCCTAATATCCGTTAAGGTCACACCACACGATATTCGTTCTGTTTGTTAAGCAGCGCACGTGCACACTGCTTGTGGAATGTTACGTTTTCTCTGCGTAAGTGCGCATTATGTGCACAGATAAATGTTGCTGATGTCGAATTGTTGTGACTTTAGAATTGGAGACAGTTGTAGGTGTATTTTTGTTGTTATGTCACTCGGTTTTCACTGGGTTGATAGGCTGGTTACTGACATATAGAAATACCTAGGTCAGTCACCATCAAATAGTGTGATTTTTCACGCTGAGATGCATTCTTTTGGATTCTCAATGCACAGTTCAACACCGAGAGAGTCAAAAATCGTGATATTATTACGTACGTGTGAACGTTGACTTAAGGGCCAAAGAAAATTTACAGATACTTACTAAATTAATACAAATCTAAACATTATCCAACAGCAAACATTTACAAAAAAAGTCACTCTGAAGGATTTGAAAATCACAACATTCACAAGAAAAGTTACTCCGAAAGATTTGAAAATCACACTTATACCTATTTACTCAAAGTATCATGTAAGATTAAGTATCAAACATGGTAATAGGCTATAATTATAGAATCTATTGAACATAGGTTAGAAGCCATAGGTCTTATACACCTTGTCACATACTTATTACGAGAATTATTATCTGTTGTTGTAATTAATAATCTCCACAAAGTTAATGAAGGTAATTAATATTAAAAACAACAAAGAGATGTAATCAGTAGCCAAGTAGGTCGCTTCCCCGGTAGCTTTAACTTGGGATTATTCAAGTTACAAGTGAATCGTTTCCTATAGGCAGGTTTACAGCATCGTTGACCGAATCATTAGGGCGATGCCTGTCCGAGGTAATATGCTGATCCGCAGATTTGCACGTTGTACGACGCAAGTCAAATTAACCCTTCTCAGAGCATACTGCAAGTCTTTTTACACGTGCAATCTGTGAGTCAAGTATACGCTGAGGGCATACAATTCCTTGCATTATTATAATGTATTCAGGATGCTGTTGGGTCTACCACGCTTTTGTAGCGCTTCCGGGATGTTCTCCAAGGCCAGGGTTGAGGATTTTCATGCCATTATACGGAAACGGTGTGCTTGTATTCTCGGTAGAATACGTGCTAGCTTCCACAGCATCCTGAGTGTTTTGTGTGGTAGGTGGGACAGCCCCATGCTGGCTCACTGGATTCGGCTGCGCACGCAGGTGTAACTCGTTTCAAGTTTGCATAGGTACAGACTTTTACTAACATTAGGTTAAGAGTTTTCCTAACATTGGGTTAAGACTTTTACTAACATTTGGTAAAGACTTTTACTAACATTTGGTAAAGACTTTTACTAACATTTGGTAAAGACTTTTACTAACATTTGGTAAAGACTTTTACTAACATTTGGTTAAGACTTTTACTAACATTTGGTAAAGACTTTTACTAACATTTGGTAAAGACTTTTACTAACATTTGGTTAAGACTTTTCCTAACATTTGGTTAAGACTTTTACTAACATTTGGTTAAGACTTTTAGTAACATTAGGTTAAGACTTTTTCTAATATGGGATTAAGACTTTTTCTAACAACATATGGATCTTGTATTCTGATCTAAAATAAATAAACAAATAACGGGGTAGTTGCCTAACACACTAACAGTAAGAATGACTTTCATTTTGACAGTTCAACAATATTCATTGCGTTATTTACGTTGTTGAGCAGACAATTTTTTGAACATATGAAGCAATGAATTAGCAGAAACCTTCAAAATTAATCAGGTTCTGAATAATAGTGTGTTACACAATTAGGGTGCAGATGAGATAGGGATCAAATACAAGCCGATCTAATATGAAAAGTAATGCCCAAGTGTAAACGGCTGTATGACTAAAAACTACTGCCGTCCTTTTTTCATTTAAATTATTGCCAAATGTAGCTCCTTTTAGTTTCACCTTCTTCCCCATTGTCTAAGTCAAAGTATTTTAAATCAGTTCATCTTGATGTATTCTCAGTTGGGATGGATCTCTTTCTTAATAATGACGTCATTTAGATACTTCTGCCTTGTTGGTTTAGTGGCCGCAACTGCTAATGCGAAGCATGAGTTTCTGGGATCGATTATCAGGTCGACCAAAGTGTTATTGGGTTTATCCATCACGATTTTCTCGAGTTTGTACCTGGTCGATGGTTATAGGCTCGCCCTCTGGCGAAATGTGGGTGTAGGTACTAAAGTTACACCTCTGCTTATCACTGGAGTGATCACAAGCTTGATGTTGTTAGGTTTGTCCTAGAAAACCAGCAAAATAAACATCGTTTCGATAGTTTCATGCAAACTTACAAGAATTATCTAAGAAACTCGTTTTGTTTTGATACGTTCAAGATGTCAAATATGCAATAAAACATATTTTATGTGTCCTGCATGTAATGGTTTCCGCCAAGTAAATTACGTTTTAAACAAATTCATTAGCAATACGAAATATATCGTTGCCAAACATATTATTAGTACCGATGATAATAATCGATTTAAATTAATCGATTATAAAAACTTACTAAATATACCTATCGATTAAAAATGTGTATGATAACGATCTTATTTGACACTAGATTTTATCTTAAGATCGAGTTTGCTTGATGAGCAACAGCTCATCAAGCAAACTCGCAAACATACATGTGCGAAAAACATCTAGTTTTCTAGAATTAAATTACTTTACTATACAGGGTCAAATAAAATTAGCTAGCCAAACTAAACAAACATGATCAAACTAATATAAAAATATTTGTTGTTTTTTTTGTGATCATCAACCGCAGATAGTGTATTCACTTGAAGTGAAAAATGTTTTAACTTCATAGACGTGATGGATATTGATATCTAAATACGAAAATGCTCTTTTACATTTTTTAAGCCCATACTTCAAGTAACAACACCACCTGCGTTCGTTGGCCAACAAACAAAAACAACAAATCTTTTACTTCATCTTTTGATATTGATTGATACTTATCACGGTTGCAGAGTTTTGCCAGCTAATTTAATTTGACCCTGTTGTACAAACAAAAGTTAATTGTATCTTGACTTTACTACAAAATTTAGGTATGTATGTAAGTAACTAACTAACTTTACTTTTAAGACAATCTTGGTGCCCAAATATAGGCTTATTCCTGAAAGTAGAAATGTATAATGTTTACATATCCAGAATAAATCATGTTAAAACAAGTGCTAAAACCTGCGGATTCTTCAACTCTCATTGAATTGCCATTTTAAATCATCAATTGCTATCACGCTATAATCAAGAGCTGGAACTGGTGCAACGCACTCCATGGCCCCGTCCGCATCCAGGTGACACGACTAGTCGCTTCGTTACCGACCAATCGCGATTAAACGTCAATTAGACCCATTGTCGCACGATCCCCTCATAAATAACCTAACAGTCAATCCGCTGCAATCCGGTTCAATCTAGTTCGATCTAGTTGAGTTTGCTCGCGTTAACGACTTCGTATCCGACACCGCTGACACCGGCGTCCTTAAGCGACGAACTGCTGTCTCATTTACTTCGTGAACGAAAAATAAATAGAGTTGTGACTAAATTAAAGTGTGTTGTTATTGGGTGGAATGCGGCGGCCTTTACAGGAGTGCCCAGTTGATGGATTGTTTGAAATTGTGGAATAGATTTTGTGTTGTGCTTGGTTTCCATGTCCGTGATTATCATCTTAGGTAAGTACGTCTTATATAGAGTAACAGGGTAAATTATTTTTAAGGATAATTTAGGAAATCCATGAGTGAATAGGTACCTACCTACTGCACCACCCAATGCAGACAAGATTTAGGAGGAGAAAATGTACATATAGATACCCAATATAAAAAAAACATAGTTATTTAAATAAATGTTGATGCACTTTATGTACGCCTATGCTTATCCTTCGGGGAAATATGGGCGTGATGTTATATAATGTTAAAAATACCTACCTACATTCTGTGCCTATTTTATCATAATTTTTCATTATTATTTTAAATCTGTCTATCTCTTTACTACCAAACGATTTATATAAAATCTTTATTTTTTTTCCAATAAAAACTTTATACCATCAATGTACGTTTTAAGAATACTAAAATTTTAGACAAAATAAGATCGTCGTAAACATTATGGGCTATAAAATCTAAGCGAAATGAACGAACTAAATTATTTCATTCAGAAAAACCCCAAAAATAGGAGGAGGTTTAAAGGTTGTTTTGATTATAGAATTTAGTTTAAAGCCTATAAATTTGCCATAAAAGTTTAATAGTTAGAAAAAGAATTTGGTTCAAAGCCATTTGTGTCATAAACCTAATAAACATTGCTGTATAAACACCTTATATACAGAGTTTATTAAAGGATGTCTAAATACATAATCTGACACCTACGTATAGGTTGTTTAAACATGATGTAAATTGTAAATCATTCCTAATAATGACAAAATCCCAAATTCCTGTTTTCCTTTAGTGAGAATTCTGTTTTCCTTTTGGCCAGCATGATTATTATATACGTACTTATAATGTGCCCACTGCTGGGATACCTCCCGTCGTTTAAAGGGAGTGGACCGTAATCCACTACGTGGGCCCATTGCGCCTTGGTAGATGTCATGTCTTCATCATGTCATGTTTGACTCTAGGATATGCCGGTTCCTTGACGATGTGGGGCCATTCAAGTATTACGTAAGCACTACAGGGGGCGGGGGGTCTTTGCTTTGCTTATTTTTGATGACATGGGGGATGGGGGGTCTGGATGGTGATTACGTCAGCAGAATTTATTTATTAACTTTAGGATTTTCTACAAAATTTAGTCGATTTTGGTTTGAACACATATGGCAACCCTACTTGTCTATGAATGGCTCGAAGAAAACGATGACAATATACCAAAATCACAAGAAAGTGAGCAGACACGTTAGGTGTCTGCTACCAATGTTTACGTGAGCATGGGAGGGGTAAGTACTTTGCTTACTTTTGCTGATGAGGGGGAGGGGGGGTCAATAATTGCTAAAAAACTGCTTACGTAATACTTGAATGGCCCCTGTGGTGATGAAATAATTTACACAAAGTAAAGCCCCGGTCTGGGTTCAAACTGACGACCTATAACTTGTAAGTCGTGGTCGTTACCACTGAGCCTACTCTTTTTCATGTAAATTAAATTATCTTTAAATCTTATCACTCACACACAAACTCACGTCAAACACACGAAAGTAGAAAACAGCTAATTAAGTAATCTCGATCAAACACAACCCTACCAAATATCGTCACGAATACAACAATGAAAATACAATCTAAAAACCTATACAAATGAAGACATTTGAAGTGAAACTACATCTAGTTCAATGACCGTACGCAGTTTTGTGCAATGCAAGCAAAAGTTGCTTAGGTATTCTGGTCAGTTGCGCTTGCGTCGGTGACATGGCGACCTCGATCTGACCTGCTAGGTAAACGACCGACTATATAGAGCATTATCGCAATAAGGACATTCTTGACGTAGCTGGGTTGGGGTTTCGGAAGACTGTCACGCTTTTTAATTTTGTTGATGAGCTAGATTGACAAAGGTGTAGGGTTGACGCTTTCGTATCATGAAGGTATATTAGGAACTACGGAAGTGTTAGGTCTTGACTAGTTACTCAACAGGCAAGTAGTTAGTAAACTTCACGCTTTGTTTACCAGACGTGTTGTGCTGATTTGTACCTATAGCACCTACATTTCGAAGTATTTTTTTTTTAATTCACTAATATTGTATTATTTGTTTTTATATATTTTGAAATTTTTATAACATTTTACAATTTGACAATTTTATAATATACATTTTATTTTTATACAATTCTGACATATTTATAAGTTTTTGTCAATTTTTATTATAATTTTCCGAGTTGGTGAATATTTTAAATTTAGTTAATCACAATTTTATTTTTATCTGTTCTGTATTTTAAAATAGTTTATCATTTAAGTATATGAGTTTTGAAACTATGGACAAATGCTGTGTCTGAAATAAATAAATAAATTTAATTTAATTTAATAAAACATTTTTCTCCTTCAATCTTCAGTGTGATTCGACCCTTCATACTATACGGTTAAGTAAGTATAGATCTCATAGAGAAAGTTGCTCAGTATGACGGGTGAAACTACCCCCTTAAAGATTGCACATGACTGAATCAATCGCCTATGTACTCAACTTTCGTAAGTATAGATATTATGTATTTAGAATCATTTTAACCTTTAGTTTTATAACAGCTGTTAAGTTTTCCAAGTAGCATACAAATCTTATGAAGTTATAAACCATTGGTAATCGGATTTTCTAGTTAAATTGTTCAAATATTTAGACGGTATAAGTTTTATGATTAAGACATAAAACTGGATGGTTCTCAGTTAACAACTTTATTATTTTGTGTCGTAAAAATATGGAACGGGCATGATTTGCTAACGGTTTCCATAGTGACCGTTACAGACAAAAGGGCAGATATCTCGATAGCAAGGAACTTTTTTTATTTAACCTTAACGAATTTTATATATATGCATCGAGATGCATATCATTGTATTGTTAATGAATGAAACAAATCATAACGTGACGGCTGACAGAGAAGACGAATATGCATTCCATGAAGGCAGATGAAGATACGAAGTTCTGTCTGCGTTTGGAGATAAGTTAGATAGACCCACAATACAGAACTATTTAGGGGTGCAACTGACAGTCTACATAAAACCAATAACAACTCTTACGTTTCTTTTATATTTTGTGAATTCGAGAACGTTGTTGGCCTTGAAGACTGTAGATTTGTAGACCATTTTCTATTTTATTACCTGGTACTTCATGAAAGGCCTACACTGTCCTCCCATACCATACTGTAATTTGAAACCATTGTAAAAGCCAATTATTTTAAAAAAGTAACCGTGGATTTTCTCGCTGGCTCTTCTCCATAGGAAACAACCAATTGAAACCGTGCACCTAGCTTCTGACGTTTCATAAGTAAAGTATTTGATTTGAACTAAACCAGATGTAACACAAAGATACCCCAGGCATATACGCCATAAAAACACATTTCCAAATGCTCCACGAACTCAAACGCACACAGTTTAAAGCCAACAATGAAACAAACGATATACGGTTTCTAGTTTTACAAAATCGCAACGACACAAACGATTACCTTCACAAAACGATGCAGCCAATTCTCTTAGTCCATCTAATATAACTGTCGCGGTCTGAAGCCGGTGACATGAGCCATGAGCCATGTGTGGATAATTGTGAGCTATTACGGTCTGACAATAGAATTGGGCGGGCTACAACCAACTCCCCATGAAATTGCGTTCTTTTTTAAATACTTTCTACTGCGCACGCGACGTTTGTCGAGTTGGTAGAGGTCTTGGTAAAGATAATGTTACTGATGATAGAGTGAAGGAAGCAGATGCTAAAGATGTAAGTAAAGATAAGGATAAGAAAAAGATAAAGATACGAAAAGATTACAATAATTATAAACATATTGCTTCACCAGAATATGGAAATCAATTTTATCCACTATAAATCTTCGTGAGGCCTCATCAGTTAGTGCTAGACTTGGTTAATCTGCATTGATAATGAAGATAATCATTAAGTTAATCAGAATAGAAAAATATTATTCATCGCTTGTACTCTGTACTCCATTATGTATTTAGTCGATGCTTACGTCACAGTCATTATCGGCAACAACTCGTGAACTTTTAAGGAAAACGGTAACCTTTAATTAAAATCTCAAATCACGTGACACTCTAATAAATCTAATCAAGCAACATGACAAACAGGCCAATTTAAAACTGAGCTAGTTAAACAATCGCTCTATATTTAGGCGAGCGCAACGTACAAGGCTTATCATTCAATCTAAACGTGTCCTAAGCCTAGCAAATTAAAATCGACGACAAATAACCCGAGATAATTGGAGCACGGGTTTTAAAATAGCGTAATTATTTTATTATTATAAGTGGACTGACGTAATTTTAAGCAACAAAATTTAATATTTACTGGTTCATTTCTCATCCATTTTTGGTGTGGTTTCGATGAGGCCTTCGATCGCACGGGTCGAGTTCCGCGTTCAGTACGACTTTCGCTCTGATTTTTCTCGACCTCTATACGTCTTGTAATCTCAAAATGCTCTTGTTTTGACTGCGGTAACTTTCAAAAACAAACTGTATCGTGCTGGCTACCAGTTTGCGTCGATGTTTTAATTTATGTAACGACCTCATATCGTGTGCGGTTGAACCCAGAACTAA
The DNA here is from genome assembly GCA_947359405.1 of Antitype chi. Classification (NCBI taxonomy): domain Eukaryota; kingdom Metazoa; phylum Arthropoda; class Insecta; order Lepidoptera; family Noctuidae; genus Antitype; species Antitype chi. The sequence goes on along the minus strand of OX375822.1, from coordinate 5,711,319 downwards.
ATGTCTTATCTTTCATGCTCCCTTAGCTTAAGGATTGGACATGTCGTCAGCGAGCAACGGGTCATGGTCTTGCTAGCGTGCTAATCTACAGCTTGATCTAACATGACTGTTGTCTATATCTGAGTATACACTATAAGTAAATCTACTGAATAAAATAAATAGAAGAAAAATAATAGTTTAAAAAACTAAAAAACACGCTTTAAAAACCAAACTAAAAAAGGAGAAAATAATTTAATTCAATTAAAAAGCGTGGGGTGCTTTTTGAGGTATTTTTATAATCAATTAATGTCAAGCACCCCACGCTTTTTAATTGAATTAAATTATTTTCTCCTTTTTTAGTTTGGTTTTTAAAGCGTGTTTTTTTAGTTTTTTAAACTATTATTTATTTTCTATTTTTTAGTTCTACTAACTACAAAACGTGTTTTTTCCCATTTTTTTTTAAATTAGTAAATTGTCATCGGTCCTCGACAAGTTTACAAAGTTTCAATGAAATCTGACCGTTTAAAGTGGGTCAAAATCGCGCTCAAAGATTCCGTTACATACATACATACATACATACAACCCGAGCTAATATAAAGCGTGTAAATTATTTATTAGTGAGAATAAAATAATTATTTATAAATATTATAAATACGGGGAATCAGAGTTCGATTTCGGAGAGGGAGCCTGAGAAACGGCTACCAGAACCAAGGAAGGCCGCAGGCGCGCAAATTACCCACGGAGAGTTACATACTGACATACTGACATACAAGTGAAGCTAATATAAAGCGTGTAAAAAGCATTAATGTGATATCAAAGTTGCAGCTAACTTTGCAAACAGAAATCTAATAGTATTTGCACAAGACACCAATAAACTAAGTTATAACTTTTATACTCAATTTGATGATCATTGAAATACTAAAAGTAGGTTTTATGAAATAGTTCGTGAGATCCAATTCTGTACGGGTCTTAGAACAATTATGAATAAGCGTTTATAAACGTAATAAATGAGCAGTGATATGCGCGTCGTATGAGTGAAAGCATTATAGAGATATAGTATGAACACATATTATAATGATATTGTTTGCGACATATTACAAACAATTACTGAATATGGCCACAATGTACGTAAATAACAACTATTGACTAATTAATTTAAAAAATACATTAAAAAAAAACGATTCAAAAACTAAAATATATCGTCGAAAAATTCATCCGCATCGCTGTCGACTGGTAATGTACCCAAGAGCCTGACGGTATTACCATGTAGTATGGCAATGGTTAGCCTCTGGCCTAGGTAAAAACCCTTGAGTCACGGGAAGTGTCAACCAGCCCTTTCGAGATTTCCACTGAATCTACCCTATTTTTGCAAATATTGTAACTAATTACCTAGTCTTTACATGGCTTCTTTTTGAATAAAAAGTTGATTCACAGCATTACTGTGGCTTCTCAAATATTGGAGTTTTTACTTTTTTTTTTGTTGCACTTATCACTTAGTACTTATATCACTTTCAATTTCCTTTTCCTTCTTCATGTAAGTCCAAGTCTTTGTTTATATAGTTTACTATCGTATAATTTACTCTCTCTATCTTCTTAACTTACTGATACTTCTTCTGTGTGATGTGACATCTTCTCTTCTCCTTCTTTATTTTTCTGCTCTATTTAACATTATTCTTTTTTCTTAGTCCATGAAAAATTAACTGCATCATGATCATTTATATTCTCATTCTATTTTCAAATAACCTCAGCCAGTGTTTCAAATATCTCAAAACTATAGGTGTAATAAATGAAATAGAGCACGGCCCATTGATCCGTGTCATGCGATCGGTCCGTAGGTATGTCTCGATGATTTTTTACTTAGTTTCCATCGAAACCAGTTCAAAGAGCACACGAAACTTGAGATCGTAAAAAGAATGTAACGAACATTCGTCTTTTGTTTGGTTCTGTATAAAAAGTGAAGTGAATTAATTCGGAGTTGAAAAAAAATTGAAAGGTATTTTTTTCGTTGAAATTACGTGAAACCTTTAAGGAGTAGATTAAGAGGTATTAATTACTATGCAAATGGCCATTACTGAAGATTTCAGGGCCATAATCCATAATCAGCCTATAATGTTCCGACTGCTGGGACTTAGACCCTTCCCCTCTTTTCGAGAGGAAGTAGGCCTAAGCGGGTCCAGTGGGTCCAGTATGGGTTGATAGATGTCACATGTCGTCGAATTTTTGGTTCTAGGACATGCAGTAACGAATACCGTAAACCTGTTCGGAATCTAAATAGATCACGTAACCCCATTTAAAAAAAATAACATTTAAAAATCGAATCCTCGATCACACTCGAATCGATTACATCCCAAATAACCCTAACGTGGCGTTACAGCCTGTTACAGCGCATATCAACGATTCGTCGCTCGTGACTTCGTGCACTTGTCGCGACCTCAACCTGTCGCCGCGACTAATCGCACAAAAATGTCTTTTCACTTGACAAAAACGCGATCCGATGGCACTTGTCGATGGTGACGAAGCTCTTCGTGACGCTAGAACGTGACCCGCACCTGCTATGGGATACTCAGATATGTCGCGTGACAAAAACAGGACAAAAACATCCCAATTGTAATTGTGTCACGTTTTGGATCAAATGCTCCAACAAAATGTGAACAAGTTCGTTGAGGTTTCTTTTTTGGACCTAAAATCATTTAAACCGAGAGGCTGTTTAGTGCTCTACTGCTAGTACCTACTATTATATAGAGACATAATTATATTATATTGTGAAAAAAGTTGAAACTTGAATTAACTTGACCTTCACTTAGTCGCTTAGCATACTACTGATGCTCTAAACTTTAAGCTTTTGGGATTTGTAGATAATGTGATTTTATCTTAGCCATGCAGTCTTTAGAGTCTCAAGTCTGCGTATGGATATTATCAACATCGTCATCATTGCAGCCGAATGACGTCCACTACTGGACATAGCCCTCCGGTGTTTGCAATAATCGCTGCGCTTGGCAGGCGGGTTGGCGATCGTAGTATGGTGGTATAATGCATAGAAAACGCTGCTGCCCATTCTCTAGTAGGTCCCTTAAGCCGCCTTTTACGACACGTGTATGGATAAGATAAAAAAAAAACCTAAATGCTCACGGCAAAGTTTAGATAATAATTTAACACAAAAATATTACAGATTTTCAGTACTGTCTGAAACTGTAATACTTTTACAGGTAAACCAGGTAATTTCACAGATTAATTACATTTTTCTAAACAAAAAGCCTAAAACCTCAGGTCCTGAATAGGTTGCGCAACCAGGAAACGATCATCAGGTGCACCGTAGCAAGAGTTCCCATAGTTCAGTCACGTCGTGCGGTCGCCGTGCGGTCGCCCCGCTGCCGGACGGCGGTCGTGACCTCCTGCGACCGACGGGCCGGAACGAGTCGTAAAAAACCTATCATGTTACCACTCAGCAGCATTTTGCTCTTATTTCGAGACAGTTCATCAAGTCGATGTCTTTTTTTTTTCTTTTTTCCCAATCGAACGCAGCGGTTGAACAAAAAATTGCGTTCGAATTCTAAAAATCATGTTTGATGTAGTTTAGTGAGTAATCGTGGTCAGAAAAACTGCTGAAAATTGATGGTATGCTTACTTCCTAATCTTTTGTTGGTACATAACCTAGCTTGTTAGGTTTTACAAACAAATAATATAATGCGTTTTCTAAATCGATAAACAAGATTTTATTCCTTCTTATTACTTCTTTCATCATCATTTCGCTCTTTATTACAAAAAATAGCAATAACATGATCATTGTATTAAAAAACCAGTCTTGAAAATTTTAATACAGTTTATATTTTTATTTAATCTGACGTCACATACTTTTTCAAAATCTGGTTGTTATTTGGAATAAATGCTACTCTAAGAAAATAAATAAGTAAGTAAGCAACTGATTCATCCATTTCATTTAATTTTTATAGCGTACATAATAAAGAGTATCTGATCCATTTTATCAGCCACTGACATTAATTATTGCTTAACCAACCACGCTTCCCTACGGCACATAATATTTGCTCTCTATCTTGGAATTTAAAGGATTACCTGAAGATTTCACTGCAAACTGCCTCGTTGGAGCTGCCTTGCTGCCTCTAGTGGTTGCAAGCGTTACTGCTGGAAATGAGTGTCTGGATTTCATTCTTAGGTCGGGCAAAGTGTTATTGGGTTATTTCGTCTGGAATTCTGGAATTACTCTGTCCAGATTCCCTGGAGTCTGGATTCATGCCTAGGAGATGGCAATAGGCCCCTACTACATGGGACTTAAACATAACTTGCGAAATGTGGGTGTACTGCCTAACTCCTCGGGGAAATACAGCCGTGATGTAATGTCAGCAACACTCTCAATAATGTTCACTAGGCAAGCGTTCTTCACGTCATGTTTTAGAGGATCTAAATCTTCTAGTCTGATGAAGCAGTAATTCCAGAACTAGGCTCTCATGTGGTGTCTCATGTCTATATTTTTCGTCGCTCAACATTCCAGTAAGGTCATTCAGTCACATACTCAGGCACAGTGCAGTCGTCTAAGGTTATGCGGATGCCGCGTCGGCGCGTGCGCCGACTGCGAAGCGTCGCCCGAGGTCGCGGCCAGGAATGTTTTACTTTACATTACTTATCGGCCACGAATCGATGTGGAACTTGGAAGGAGCTGCTTTTTGTAATTTATTAGGGTTGAGTGTTTACCATGACAAAAAGCAGGGAAGATTGGAGGAGGGCTAATATAGCTTAACTCTGTCTCCGAATACTTACAGTATACCGTAGAACTAGCAGAGTAGATCGTCAGTAATGCAACGATGTTTTAATAAAAATTATGATGCGTAAAAAATAGTGATTGTTTTAGCAAGCTGCACATACAAAATAGACACACAGTACGACGAAAAATATAATAATTTTCCTCTGAATATTTCATCTGTTACTGATTTTGCCGGCCGTTGGTATTGCCCTAAAGGTTACATAATCAGCCAATAATGTTCCCACTGTTGGGACACAGGGCTTCTCAGGTTAATGAAAGCCCAGTGCAGGTTGGTAGATGTCACATGTCTTCGAATTTTTGGTTCTAGGACATGCCGGTTTCCTCACGATAATTTCCTTCACTGTTTTGAGAGTATTGGTGATGAAATAATTAAAGGGCGATCCTACAGATTAAAACCATTACAAGTAAAATATTTTCTGTTCTTTCTGAATTATGAACAACTTTTAACCACAAAGTCTTCGGTCTTCAAAAAAACAACCGTTGACTTTGTAACAACATCTTTTATTTTTTAATAAAATATCGTGTGACACAGCAGCAAGTGCGTTTCGCGGTGCAGTAGCGAAAACGCGATATTAATAAACTCATGTCTTTACTTGAGGCTTTACGGTGCGGTGGAACTCGACACCTCGCGGTTTGAACCCGGGACATACGACCCCTGTTAGGTATACCTACGTAATAAGTTTAGTTATGCATATGTTGAATTTTGTGGGATATAATATTGCGGTGTATGGAAGGAAACGCTGATGTGGAATCGTGGTAACTGATAGTGATAACATGCATTAGTAAAACCCAGGCTTAGATAAAAAAAAAATATTGTAAAGTACTCGTAATTGACCCACAAAAGACAAGATAGTACAAATGTATTCGATGCGTTTGATTTCTCTACCGCCAGATAAATTCTTGTCCAGATTTTGCTGCATTCTACCGAGTTAGTTTAAAATTTGGCTAGTATTTTCTACATATTCCTATTAAGCTATGTAATTTCAATATTAAGTTAAAACTAGATGTATACAGTCTATCTTATTTTAGGTGTAATCAAAACAAAATATCGAAATAATAGGTAATAACATTTAAGGAATATGTAGAAAATACAAACCAAACTTTTGATTCTGACCGAAAATTATACGCAATCTTTTTCATTACACCCTTAGTTGTATTCTGACATAAGTAAACAGTAGCAATAACAAAACTTGAAGTAAATACAGCATGCAGACATTCAGCCTGTAACATGACACCTCGCGGTTTGAACTCGCGACACTCGAGTGTGACTGCCGTATGCGCGATTATGTGTTTATTCAATACGTTGTTGAGTTTATTGAATAATATTATAACTATTGATTTCAATAATGTGTATTGGTTTATTTCGTGGCGATATTTTGTTGTATCTTATTGCGGTAGGTAGACAAGGTGGCAGTTTGAATGTGAACCTAGAGCAAATGGTAGGAGGCTTTATTTCTTATTGCAGTCAATCAGTCATATTATATTTTGACATGATAAAACCCCGAGAAAAAAACAGTGGCATTCCAGGAGTGCCGACAGAAGTGAAAACTTGAACAATTACGTGTGTATTTTTTTAATCGTCAATACAGGATTTCACCAACGTGAAATCCTGTATTGACGATTAAAAAAATCCTCCTGTCCTGGTCCTAGTTGCTCTCGGTAAAAAATGATAAACGAGCGATCGACTTCAGCCATTAAAGGTAACAGCACAGATTTTTACGATAAAATTACAAAGGGAAAGAAAGGAATAAAAGAATTAGAATTTCCTAATGAAAGAAAGGGACTTTTCCAAAAGACATCAACGCGCGCTCAAGCGTTCTGTGTCGACGACGCGAGTTCCATGATTTTTGTTCACCCAGAAAGTGCTCAACGCGCCTAAAGAAATTGTCACCTCAAAAATTGTTTAAGGGGAAAGCTACAAGGTAACCCGCGAAATTCAAATTTTCTTACGTTTTTTTGCAATTTGTTGGTCAGTGTCACATTGTGTGTTAAACAAAATATGGTTAAGGACCGCAACAAATATATTGTATTTACAGAATTATAACCATCAATACATTCCTTATAAGTTCATATAACCCTATTGATTGATATTTCATGGGCTTATTCCCAGGAGCTCCAAATCTATTGGTCTCCAAACAATTTCTCTCCAAACATTGATTCCCAAGAGCTCCAAAACTTTTAGGTCATGGAGAGGATTTTATTTATTATTATTATATTGCTTTTTTTATTTGGAGCCTCCGGGAATAAAATTATGGAGCACCTGGGAATAAGCCATTTGATGAAAGAGTCATTCACCAAAAAACGTAAAAAATCTGAATTTCGCGGGCTACTATGATGCTGCCCCATAGAAAACTTGGTCCCGAAGTACAGACGTTAGTTAATTATAAGTTTTTCCAAAAAACAGAAGTCATTCAATTCCTTCAATCCTGACTTAAAACAACAAACAAACTTCAACCCTATTATGCCAGTGTTATCTTAAGATTAAAGGAACCTCTGTATTATTCATTCTAAATGATACAGTAACTTATAATACCATGTGAATAGCAACAGGTGTGAGCATTCCAATATGTTATTTACTGGAGGTAATAGTTTCCTGAAAACACAGCTATAGTGACATTGTAGGGGAAAGAAAATTATATGTGCTTTGATAATAATTCACTGGGTATTTTATAGTGTTAGTCACCATGAATTACAATTTTAGAAGTTGTTTTGTGTTGTGCTGTGCATAAGTAGGAAACCTTTTTTCCTACTTATGCACAGCAGTGGAAAATGGTTTTTTATGTATATCGTCAAGACTCTGACAACAGCTACGCGAAAGCGTAGTTGTTGTCAGAGTCATTGACAGAAAAGTTCAAAATCTATAGGCATCTTACACTAAAATATATAATATTGAATTAAAAAGTCTCAAAAGATATTTTTCTCTTTATTTGATTATGAGGAACTTTAATTTTTGTTTATTTTTCAAATTAATATCCGGTTTTGGAATTGAGAATTTGAAGTTAAGAACTCGTCAAATTGTACTTCAACAATACTGATGGATCCTTCTATCTAGACCACCTAGAAAAAACTACCTTGAGTAATGTCAAAGTTAAGATTTAAAAAAAAAACAACTGGACCTCCAAAACGTCACCATTCAAGTGATAATTCTTCTTTTTGTCCTACTATTACAAAAATATGACAAATAAAGGCACATACGCCTATCATCCTATACCTTTTATACCAGCATGATAATAAACTAGATAAATCCGACCACATAGTAAGCCCCTGTTTACCATAAGACTAAACGTTTAGAAATGACACAAGAGGATGAAACATTATGCGCACGCGGCCCACATCCGAACCGAGCCATCATTGTTTGTGCCTTGCGCGGTGGCGGTTAAGGGTGCGAACTGATAGACATACTACCGATATAAAATTGCTAGTGGAATGTGTTTTTTTATTTATTTATTTTATTTATTTATTAGGTCCACCAACAATTGTTTGCACTAGTATTATGCTAAAGATAAAATGTAAGATAACTTAATGTACTAGTGTAACAATCACTTATAGGTAAACTCCGCATGCATTATAAGGAAGTTGTACAAAATAAACTAAACTAAAGTAACTAAACTAAGTTAAAAATGCTTAAAAATTTTGCTAGTCAATAGAAAAGTTTTTACTACATTTTTAATTATTTGGAATTTAAAATTCATACTCGTGCCGGATAATTTCCGACCACCACGCGAGCTAAGAATCAGTAAAAAGCTAATGCATTATGCAATGCATTTGCGAAACTGCACTAAAGGTACCCCAAAATATCCACATAAATATGTTTCGGGGTACCGTCCGTGCTGAAGTAACTCGGTGCTGTTTCAGATAAATGAATTTGTTTCTTCAGTCATTAATCTATACATATATTATAATAAAATTGTAACAGGCCGATGTCTGTACATAAAAGATATTGAAGAAAAAATAGTATGGGGGGTTTTTATTAGACCAACAGAAGCCAAAACAACGGTTTTTAGAATTTTTGTCTGTCTGTATGTTTGTTACCGTATCACGCAAAAACCACTGCATGGAATTGAATGCAGTTTTCAATGATGTATTCCGAGAGGTCTAACTTAAAAAATAGGCTATATATTATCAAAAAAAATGATTATCTACTTCGATTCTAAAGTCCACGCGTATGAAGTCGCGGGCAAAAGCTAGTTGTAAATAAATAGGTAGTAAGACATTCACTGATGCCAAATGACATGTAGCATAGACTTGGTGATCTTATTCATATCTTTGTCATACTTTAATAATTCGTACCAGAACTAGTCACAGCAATATAGTCATAAGTTTAAATAAACATTGTACGAAACATAATATTGTTTATTTTGACCTAAGAACACAAATACGTGAAGATAAACACGAAAACTAAAGAAAACAATCAATTTCATTAAAGACGGACACCGGTATTGAAATAAAATGTAGTTTTGCGCAACAGGATTGTTTACACTGCAGTCACGCAAAAACGATTAATTTTAAAATGTTAATTTCAATGAGGTATCCACTTAATGTGCACATTAGTAGCTTGGCAATATAAATATTACCGACTCGTAGTTCTAGGCTTTGCTACCTCCTAGTGTTACTTACCAGTATGAACGTAAGTTCTAGAATTATAGGGTTTATTCATAAACGTTGACTAAAGTTAAGAAACGTTAAACGTGAAAAATGTACGATTAAACAGTTGTACATTTACTTAACTTTTAGTAACGTTTATAAATAAAGGGGTATATCCATATGTTTTTAAAGGTTAAGTAATAAAATAAACACAGTATTAAAACAACAAACATGTTTTTCTTTTTTATACCATTTTTTATTAATTACAGTTTTTAGAATCTTATTTTCTTTAACAGTCAATGAAAGAAAAGAAATCGTAAATAATAACTTTTTCTTATAAATTTTCTGTGTGACGGACGTGACAACGAGCCCTTAACATTGAATATTGAAGACGTGATAGGGAGGTGACACGCGTGTCAGTCCCGCGCCCGGCGTGTCAATGAGCAGCTAGCTAGTGTTGTCACTTCCGGGACGGAGCGTGACCGGCCCTGATGGTAATAAGCAGCGATCATCGTTGTACGGCCTATTAATGTCTTGTAAGTATTTATGGAGACGTCTGCACTTTGAATAAGCTTCACTGTTTTATTATAAATGAATATACCTACGTTTTATTTTGTACTACCTGACCTGGGAGTCGTTATCCTGTCCAATTTATAATTGAAGAAAAAATATCATAGAAAAAAGCACATTCAGTTTTTCTCCGAATTTGACAATTTTCCGAGAAACTTTGCCAATTTTTCTTCCCATAGACGACTAAATTCGGACTATTAAGAACCTTTTAAAATAAATAATAGTTAAAAAAACTAAAAAACACGCTTTAAAAACCAAACTAAAAAAGTAGAAAATAATGTAATTTTAAAAAGCATGGGGTGCTTTTTGAGGTATTTTTATAATCAATTAATATCAAGCACCCCACGCTTTTTGATAGAATTAAATTATTTTCTACTTTTTTAGTTTGGTTCTTATAGCGTGTTTTCTTGTTATTTTTTTTGTTGATATTATTGAATTGTCATCGATCCTCGATAAGTCTACAAAGTTTAAATGAAATCTGACCGTTTGATGTGGGTCAAAATCAAGTCCAAAAAAGGAGTCAGTTACAAACAAACAAACATACAGGTGAAGCTAATAAAAGCGTGTTAAAAATAACCAATCGGTCCAGCCGTTCTCAAGTAATGAACTTACAAATGAACTGCTTTCCATTTGCAATACGTTACTAGATTTTTGGTAAAAGATTCGCCCTTTATGACATGAGACTTAAACGTAACTGGCGAAATGTGTTTGTACTATAGACATCTCTTCCCAATCCTTCCTCAAACAGGCAGTCGCTCCATGTAAAATTCTGGTAGTCAGCTGCATCAGCTGCGGTTAGACTGGAAGCCGACCCCAATATAGTCGGGAAATGCCAAGGCAGATGATGAAGAACTTTTACCAGTGGCGTAGCGTGCCTTGGCGGGGCCCCGTATAAAAATTTGTTTGGGGGCCCTTATGAAGGATAAAAATTTCGTACAAAGGAAAAATTTTTTTTTGCATATAATTAAAAGAAATATTTATTCATCCTAATTATCTATCTGTCACTTTTTCCTAATTTTTTACAAACAATTTAAATTAAATATACACTCTACTTGCCTTTTGTTTGACTTTTGTCATTTCTGAAATAAAATAAAAAATTGGGAAGTTTTGATTAACTTTTGCTTAAGCACGTGGGGGCCCCCGTAGCCAGGGGGCTCCGTATAATTGATACGGCAGATACGGCGGTAGCTACGCCCCTGACTTTTACCCTATTTAATAGAAATAAGTTTAGGTACCTAAACATGCTATTGTCATAAGTTTTCATGTAGCTTACGCACAATATTACGGTTTAAAATTACGTCAACAGGATTACCGAGGCCTTTTCGGAGAATAGCAAAAGATAGGTACGTATTATTGTTTTTCAATTTAAAAATAATTAATTAATAATTATATTTTATATTTATTTTTTATATTTATTTTTAATTTTTTTGTTTTTTAATTTAAAATATTATATGTCATCTAGGTAGGCAGTTACCTTGATGGCTAGTTTTTTATTTCTTTTTTTTATAATTCGTACAGAAACTAGCAATTGTATTCATATTCTCATTATCATCTGCCTCGTTTTATTCCGAAACATGCTGGGGTTGACTTTCAGTCAAACCGAATGCAGCTGGATATCAATATTTTACGTTAAGCGATTGCCTATCAATAAGACTGCTTGTCAGACTTTCGGGCTTCTGAAGACCAGTAGCAGCTGTCAAAAACCCACTAATGACTGCTAGGACCAACGGCTTATCATGCTTTCCGAGTCTTATTCATATTTTGAAGAGATAAATACTTTATATTATGTTTTTTTTTTTTAAGTTGCCTTCTGTACTTTTCAGGAATCTTCACGTAATAAAAGGTAGGTATAGTGATATTCCCAGCCGTCATAATAAATTTACCACAATCTCATTAATTAATGTAATTCCCGCAGTATCAATAAATATCCCCACTGAAAGTTAGTAATACGTTAATAGTTTTTCCTTTCTAAGAATCCTATCAACAAAGTATTTAACAGCAACTTCTTGCTACGGGCAGAAGGTTCAATTCCCGTTAAAGTATTATATTCATCATTACATATTTCTTTCTTTTTTAATACATTTCTTATATTCTCCTAAAAAAAATCGTTTCTGGATCTCAGATTTGAATCTGGGGACCCAGTTACATAAATGAAGTAGGGATAGGCCGAACGTAGATTGAACCTAATAAGTACGAACTTCGGCAGAACATTCGGTGAAAATAAAATGTTACGTCGAAGGTAGGATGTACTTCGGTTATTATCACTATGTATAAAAACAAGAAAACAACTGACTTCCGAAAAAACACTACAAAGTGAAAAACAACCTTAATTTCGGAAGCCGGTGTCTTTGGATATGTATTTAATTATTTTTGTTCACCGCCTTCCAAAATTAAAGTTATTTTTCACGTTGTAGTTTTTTTTCGGAAGTCGGTTGTTTTTTTTTTGGAAAAAGATTTCTCTTTTTGGATATAGTACCTACCCTACACCAATTCGAAATCTCATCATCCTTGGGGTATTCTCAAAGTCAATCAAATCAAAACAATGCATATTTATGCGATATCAGCAAACGCAGTTGATTTGCTGTCGTTTTTTGAAGCGTTCCGTTGTCGTCTACGAAACTCATCATCGGATCTACCTACTATATGAAATTTAAATGAGACCATTTCGGAATAAACCCCTTTCAAACAAAAAAAGAATTTTGCAAATCCGTCAATGTGCCTATATGCCCGAACATACTTAAAAAATATATATAAACATACCGAATTGATAACCTCCTCCTTTTTTGAAGTCGGTTAAAAATTTTAACAGTCTCTGCCAAATAACGCAGAATCCTTGAAGTTTTTGCACCATAACTGCTTTCAGCACTGTCCTTGTTAATAAGATTTAATTTAAGACTTATAATTTAAAAAAATGGTTTACACGTCAAAATTATGATGTTTAGACAACATTTCAATGTTAAATAAATAACAACTAACAAACCATTAATAAATGGTTACGACTTTAATTTACTGGTTTACTTTTATTATTTTAGTCAAAACTGGGATTATTTTAGTACTTTCTTATATCGAATGTTCGGCATTTAAACCAAATTTCGGCCGAATGTCGAAATTTGGTTCCGAATCACAACAAATCTTTGTCCATTCCTAAACATAAGTCTTCATGTAGGTTAACACAAAAAATAACTGTAGGTAATATCTAAAAAACTGCCTTAACACAGCCTAACTTTCTGTTAACCTTAAAAAGCGTAAGTAAAACACATGTCTCAACTCTCACTACGTCATTAACAAAAGTTTTGACACTATGGAAACAATTCATCACGCAGTTATCGTGTAAAAAGAAAAAACTTGACATTTTTGACTTACATTTGACAGCTGACGTCTCACTAATTAGCTGGTAATGACACCTTTACATAATGGCCCATGTTGGACGTACTTTGGTTCCATTCAAGAAGGTTTTATTTTGAATATTATCTTTACAATTTAAGGATCGGTTGGGACTATAATGATGCTGGCTTAAGATTGGTTCCCATACTAATTATAAGAATTGGAATCTTGAATATCTAACATCATGAAGCCTATGGGCCCTATCAGAATACCAGCGCTGCGACACTTTTTAAATGTCGCAGCATCATGCTGAGATAGTGGCCTTTTGGCTTCGTACAGGACTTTGTTTTTTTTTAATCTTATTTTAATTTTATTAAGTAGTGTAGCGTAATAGTGTTTTTTTTATGTGTTTATCAATTGTATTGTGTTGTAGTAAGTTTGTGATATTCATGTGCGAGTCCAATAAATACTTTTTCTTTCTTTATTATTCTCCTGCCTTCACCCCAATTTATTTGGGGTCGGCGCAACATGCCTTTCTCTGCCATACTTCTCTATTAGTCGTCATCTCGGTATTCACATCCTTTCTAACCATATCAGCATTCACACAGTCAATCCATCGCTTCTTGTTTGGTGTATTAGTGCAATGTAAACATACATGTGCGGGTTGTTCGAAAGAGATACCGCGGCCCCTGGCACACAGGCAACTGAGGGAACACGGGTGGGTTTTTAGTCAGTAAAAGTCTGATACGCCCTCCTGCTCCACCCAGAGCGAGAGAAGATATTTGATGATTTCCCAACCCAAAAAAAAATCCGTACATACATACAGATAAATAAAATTGGAGTGTCTGTTTGTAATATTAAAATAACCACTTTTTACTAAATGCATATGGATACACACGGTACATATATACCAAAATATATTTTTTTAAATTTTTGTCTGTCTGTCTGTTTGTTCCGGCTAATCTCTGAAACGGCTGGACCAATTTTGACGGGACTTTCACTGGCAGATAGCTGATGTAATAAGGAGTAACTTAGGCTACTTTTATTTTAGAAATTTTATTTAATTTAATCATTATTCCGCGCGGACGAAGTCGCGGGCACAGCTAGTATATTTCTATAAAAATCAAGGCTTCTTAAGTTTTCAGAGATGTTTGAAACTTGCAAGGGAAAGAAGTAGGTTCGGCTTTTTGTAAATTTTACTAAAAATAAGTACCACAAAAAGTATTATTATTGTAAAACAGATTGGCATGCCCTAAACAGTAAGGAGTGAACGTACATAAATCACCATTTTTAATTCTTACTGATTATTAAATTATTTTTGCTGAAATAAATATAACAGTCTACCTTGTTGATCACAGCTCAAGGTCGGTTTGATTCTCAGATCGGGCAGTTTTATTGGGTTTTTTTATCTGGAATTTTTCAGTAGCAGCCCAGAGCCCAGATTTGTGCCCAGTTGATGGCTATAGGTTCATCCTCTATTATTATATGGGACTTAAACATAACTGGCGAAATGTGGGTCTAGATAGTTAGGCACAGCTCTGCCCAACCCTTCGGAAAAACAATGCCTGATGTAGTATAAATTATTCTTGTTGGAGCTGCTGAAGACTGTAAAAGCTACATTTGCATTGTATAAATTCAAACTTTTAGTATTGTATAATTGCATAGCATATGTGTAAGCACTATGTTCCTACTATATGGCTAACATTTACAGGGTACGTCTTTCATTGACTTGAATGTGCCCTGGCAGCTGAGAGTATGTCATGCTTACTCAAATGTCTCGCTGGTGGTGGCGTGTGTGTTGGATCATTACCTGAGCTGAATGGTTCTGATCCATACGTCATGTTCGTGAACGGGCGCCGCCAGTAGGGACTGGTCATCTCTTAGCTCCCACGGCTTATTTTAATTTCTGAATTGTTATTTTATTTTAATTACGGATGCTTTTAATGTGCACGTCTTTTTAAATCGTACTCACATTGATAATTTCAACATAATGATGTAACCAACTTTATGTAACATTATCATGATTTTAAAAGAGTGTCCATGGAGTTTCTTGCCCGTTCTTCTCCATAGGTACCTACGCTTTGGAATGGGCACCTAGCTTCATCTTTCTACCTCACCGACCTTGACAATTCAAAAGTGCCTGTAATTGGTTTATTTGAAATAAATGCTTTGAGTTTGAGTTTGAGTTTCAGTTCTTATACTTATATTTTTTAAGAAATCCTGGCCCACTGTGTAAACAGCCAATCAATCCATCACATTTCAATAACGATTCTAATTGTAACTGTTCTTACGCTGACGTACTCCACTGGCCCACCAATTACAGCCAATTACAATTGTAATCGATCGATGACGTAAAAGAAATACCTACATAATATTACCTCCTTAAGGTTTTATGACTAAGGAAAATGTTTAAGATATTAATTCTTCGTAATGACTGCGGTGTATTGAATAGAAGTTCAATAATACGTGGTGTTAAAATGGTTATGTATTGTTATTTGAACTGGGGATTTATGGCGGATACACCTGGCAATCTATTCTGAAAAAAATCACCGTGATAACGTAGGTGAATTGAGTTCGAAGTGAGCTGTCATTCTACCTAGCTATTCAGCCTAAAATGTACCCAATACTGGGACTCAGTCACACAGGCCTCCTCTCGGTGACAGTAGTGAGCCGGTCCGCAAGGGCCGGTTGATGTCAGCACCAACTGGTGGGGTCCGCAAGGGCCGATGCCTGCCAGGGGTGCGGGTTGTTCGAAAGAGATACCGCGGCCCCTGGTGCACAGGCAACTGTAGGAACACGGGTGGGTTTTAGTCAGTAAAAGTCTGACACGCCCTCCTGCTGTACCCAGAGTGGGAGAAGATATTAGATGATTTCCCACCCAAAAAAAAAAACAAAAAACCACCACGCGCCAGTGGGGGTTGGTAGATGTTACATGCCTCCGAATTTTTCGTTCTAGGACATGCCAGTTTTTTCACGATGTTTTCCTTCACCGTTTTGAGAGCAGTGGTGATGAAATAATTTACACAAAGTAAAGCGCCTGGCTGGATTCAAACCTAAACGTAGGTACTCGTAAGTCGCGGCTGTTACCACTGGGTCACCACTGCTCTTTTTCTACCTGATGGTAAGGATTGACAGCTCGCTTCAAGTTCACGTTTCCACGGTTTTTTTTTTGAGGGTGGGAAATCATCAAATAACTTCTCCTGCTCTGGGTGGAGCAGGAGGGCGTGCCAGACTTTTACTGACTAAAACCCACCCGTGTTCCTTCAGTTGCCTGTGTGCCACAGTATCTCTTTCGAACAACCCGCACCACGTTTCCAGGGTGAGATCGTTTACAGAATAGATCGTCTGTTGTCATTGAAGGGTTATAAGAGTGTTCTTTATATTTGAATCGTCAGAAAAAATAATAATAATTTATATAGCATTGATTTACAGGAAGATTATTATGCCTGGCATAATAAACTTCTTGCATATCAATGCTTCTACAAAATAAATTAATTTGAACTCAAGCTAAACTGGTAGGACGAAATGGACGTCATACAGCTGTAGGTACTGATTGAACATTATAGCTAAGATTTAAAAACCACTTGAATCCACTAATTTTAATATCTTGTTGACTTTATTAAATTTTTGTACACATTGTGTTTTGTATCAATATTACTTGCAATGAAGAAAAATCTACAAGCAGATCTCCTACGCTACGTAGACTACGCTACGAATATTGTGCTACGAAGTTTGCGCTACACAAACTAAGCTTCATAATTGGCAATGATTTGCGATTCGCACGCCGCTAGTCTTAAGAGATATTGTTTATTCAAATATTAAGAAACTTGTGGAATTATTTTTCTGTTCTTAATTAATTACATAGGTAGGTACTGAGGTTTTCAGTAACACTCCTTTTTACCTTCAAATTGCTTAATAGGAGGGGGGGCTGATTAGAATATTGGTTTATGTATTAGCAATTATCTAAAATAAAATAAAAATATCAACGACGTTTGGCAAAACCATGTAAGTGTAACCGTGTCTTAGACATTATTTTTTTATTAGATTCATTTAACATTACTAACTATTTACACTAGGTAGATACTAAATTAAATGTCTAACCATTTATTTTTTTATAGTCCTATAGTCTGAGGCTTGCTTTTACTACATATCACTAAATAAATACATTTAGCGCTAAACATACTTCAAACATTACCTGTCCCTGTCGACTTCAAACAATTATTAACAGAAATAGAGCGATGTTTTTAATCCATCTAGTGCTAAATGTATTTAGTGATGTGTAGTGCTAGTCGGCCTAAAAACGTAAGACCTACAGATGTACTAACACGGACATTTCTTACATTATAAGCACGTCAGCAAAATGTTCTATGTAGAATGTAGCAGAAAAACACTTTCAACAATACTTTTCTTCACGTGGAAGCACCGAGGTAGCTCGCGAAATACAAATTTTAAAACGTCAATCAATCTGCCTAGTAATTCCCAACTATATTGGGGTCAGCTTCCAGTCTAACCGGATGCAGCTGAATACCAGTATTTAACATAGAGCAACTGCCTATCTGACCTCCACAGCCCAGTTACTGGGTAATACGATACTCCAATTTTTTATACGTATTTTTGTAATTTTCAGGACACGTGTCAGCTTGTTTGTTGATATAAATAAGATTCGCAACAGTAACACATAGGTACCTATGTATTTCCAGAATCATACATAATCATTCAAATCATCAATCGTCTTAGTTCATTTAACCCCATTGAATTATTATCTCATGAAATAGTCATCAATGGAATTAAGCAAACTTAGAGAATTGTATTGATGATTTAAATTATTATAATTCTCGCAAATCATATTCATACAATATATACATACAACCCGACCTGTAAATTGCAAAAAAAATGGAAAAAAATAATTAATTTCGCAGGCTATTTTACTGCACCCACCTTTAAGACTTTTACTTATGCAGTTAGTCATTTGTTTAGGTAAAATTAGCAGTAGTTATGTTGGCAAGCCACTAAACTGTTTTCGTAAACAACTGCCTTATTTAGACGTACACAAGGATGAATAGTAAATATCACTCTAATTAGAGGGATTATAGACTTGTGCAATAAACTCCGTAATCGATCGTCATTAATTTATTATACCATTAAAATCAATTGGAGCCCTATTTAAAACCTTCCCCTGTCACACTGGGCCGACTCTAGCGAATTTATAGCTTATTAATTAATTCAATTGAAGTCATATAAATATGACATTAGAGATATTCCAATGAATTACGACCGTAATTATATACCGTTTCGTGCTATAAATTCTTAAGGATTACATGCTAATCATAACCACTTGATGTGTTGATGTGAACTAAGATGAGGTAAAGCAACATTGCATTCGCAATAACATAAAAAAAAACTTGGACCGAATTCACAAACAAATAACCCTAAAAACAAAAACATACCTTTTATGTATTTCCAAATGTATTCTTCGGTCGAAATATTCCTCAGTTTGGATAACGAAACGTCCAAAGTCACTGTAAACACTTTCTATCACTGTCCACTTAACGAAAATTCTGTCATTCAATGAGAGCAAAAAACAAAAAATGGCTAAACAATGGTTTCACCAGGACATAGGCACAATGTTATCGCCAGTCAAATGTCAGCGCGCACTTATCAGTACAGTCAATTAGCATTCAGTGCGCACACGTGGGTACGAAGCGCGGAATGTCCGAAGCAAGACGATACGACCAAAGCGCGCCAAACAGACCGACCAACTGAAACACTACGCGCGCACCCACACACGCGCGCTGCTCAACAGGTGAAAACGCAACAGTGTGCTACAAATGAACTCGCACGCGACCCTATGTGGAGGTTACTCAGGTGAACCGTGCCGCGTGTGTGCGTGCACCATTTTGTTCGTGTTGTTCAGATTTATGACCGCGAGCGTGCGTGTGTGCGTGTGTGCGAGACACTCTACAGGTGATACTCTTTTGTGTTTGTTAGTAATCACACTTGGTCACATGTCATGTGCGTATGTATGCTGCCTACCTGTTGTGCCCCCGCAACTTATCAGTTTTGCTCTTTTAGGGCAGTTCAGAAAATGTATTGCCTTTAAAAACGTCCATCTCTGCCATTGTTTTGACGGAACAGAGGTTCAGTCATTAGTAACTAAATCTGACCTTTATGGGTTAATTATGTTATTTTGCACGCACACAGACATAAGAGTCATTATATGTTTACATAGACGAGTGGATGATAAACCGCGTAGCGAATTTTCCGCAAATTTTCCGACGATTTAATTCAGTAGCATTGTATTTATAATAGTGTTCGTCGGTGTGGGTAAATCGTGCCTCCTACACTTAGTGAACTTTGTACATCGTAAGGTCACGGATGTTTAGCATCAATACAATAGGTATTAACATCTCATGTCACCTTGACGTAAGCGCAAAGACACTGTTGTTATTCGAAGCATAGGAACGTAATACTAGGTAACAACGAAGCATTTTTGAACTCTACTGCTCTAATTTTAAAAATCTAAATTATGTAAACATTACGTGGTTGATAAAACGTTTTGCGGAAGAAAATCGATTTAGGGCAGAACGTTTGAATTGGATTCCAATATCAAACGATTGTAGCTCATGCTGCCTACGGCTGTAGGTCTTTTTTGCGAAGATGTTTAGCAAAAAGTTAAGTCATTTTTTTCGTCAAGCATTCAGATCGTGACTGGTCTATTTGTGTTGTAATTTGCACCTAATCAGATGTAAAACTAGATTGATTATCGTAGTGCGGGCCACTTAAGAGTGGCCTGTTGTTTCTTTTGTTATTTTGTGTGACAATCCGAGTATTGTGGACAGGTTCATTACTATTGTTTGGGCATCGATTCATTTTATTACGCCTACTTGTGACATTTTTTTGTTCAGATTACATTATTTTTTCTGTTGTGTTCTGAATCAAAGGTTATGCGTGAGTAGTTTGGGTTTTGCCCTCGGTTTTGTTTGGTTTTATTTCTCAATCAAAGTGTCTGGTCAATTCTATTATTAGCTTATGTCATGTTTTTCAATATTAAACGCGTCAACTACCAACATTACCTAAATAAGTCATTTTGAATAATCCCATCTATACATAATTATAATAAAATTGTAACAGGCCGATGTCTGTACATTAAAGATATTGAAGAAAAAATAGTATGGGGGGTCTTTATTAGAGCAACAGAAGCCAAAACAACGGTTTTTAGAATTTTTGTCTGTCTGTATGTTTGTTACCGCATCACGCAAAAACCACTGCATGGAATTGAATGCAGTTTTCAATTATGTATTCCGAGAGGTGTAACTTAAAAAATAGGCTGTATATTATCAAAAAAAAGTCCACGCGTATGAAGTCGCGGGCAAAAGCTAGTACTGAATACACTAATAACTTAATAACCGTAGCTTTTACTTCAGCTAAGACTGTGACGCAGTAGGCTTAGCAAATACCTTTTTAGGAATTAAAGCAGTAATGCTCACGAAGAGGGAGGCGGCGCACGTGAGGGAGAGGCAGTACATGCGCCCTCACGGCCTTAGTCGCCGCAGGAGACGCCCTGGGTGTCAGGAATCCCAGGCTGATTCCCGGTCACCGTAGGCACGGGCTTGCGCACGGCGAGTAATGGGTAGCTTGCTGTCCGGTAAGGACCAAGCCTGGGTCGATGGCGCGTTGTGTTCCACGCGCGCATCAAAGAGATGTCAGCACCAACTGGTGGGGTCCGCAAGGGCCGATGCCTGCCACGGGTGCGGGTTGTTCGAAAGAGATACCGCGGCCCCTGGCACACATGCAACTGACGGAACACGGGTGGGTTTTAGTCAGTAAAAGTTTGACACACCATCCTGTTCCACCCAGAGCGGGAGAAGTTATTTGATGATTTCCCACCCGAAAAAAAAATTCTTAATATTTTTAATTATATTTATCATATTATCATAAAACTTAAACGAGGAAAGCGTTAAATGGTGGGAATACCAATAGGTGGAATAAACCTGCCAGTTCATTTCACCTTGTTATTCAGAGATTTGACGGTAATGCAATATTTCACTACGGTTAAGTTAGAATAGCACCATCCCATTTCATCCCGTGGGTGTCGTAGAAGGCGACTAAGGGACTTCCTAGAGAATGGGCAGCAGCGTTCTCTATGCATTTTACCACCATACTGCGATCTCCAACCCGCCTGCCAAGTGTGGCGATTATGGCAATCCCCTCCCCGTTTGGAGGAGGCCTATGTCCAGCAGTGGACGTCTTCGTCTACGTCGGCTGATGATGAAGTTAGACTTGATTAATAAACGAGACTTAAACTAAATAACTAAGTATATACATATAATCTGGTAGAGGTTGAATTGATATAAAAACAAACACAGTAAAAATTAAATCAGTTGAGAAGCACAACACTATCAATTACAATAATTCTGAAGGGTCATTTTAAAGTCTGCTCAACAACGTAAATAACGTAAAGAATGTTGTGGAACTGTTAAAATGATATCATTCCTACTGTTGGTGTGGTCGTGGTGGGTACCTTCCAGCTTAGCTAAGAAACAACACCATTACAAAAAATCATAAAGCGTGACCTCAAAAAATTACAACAATTTAACACATAACATCACGCCTTTAAACCCCAAAGGGTTTATGCAGAGGTACACTCACATTTCACCAGTTATGTTAATTTTCTCAATTGTGACTGTAACAAGACGAGAGGCGAGCGTATTGCTATCAGCCACGCACAAATCCTAAAGACTGCGACGAGCTGCTACTGAAAAAAATACCCAAATCGCTTCAAGTGTGCTTAAGAGTTCTCTCTATTACTCCAGGATCCCATCATCAGATCCTAAATTGATGATCATGGGACCGCCTGGGAAGTATACCCATTCAAACAACAAAAAAAAAACAAATCGGTCCAGCCATCTTCATACATAAAAAAGGTTCCGACGAATTGAGAACCTCCTCCTTTTTGAAGTCGGTTAAAAATCACACTCTGCCGACCTGGGAATCGAACCCTGCAGGACCTGATGCTCAACAGTAGGTACGCTTGCGACCACTTTCCAACGAGGCAGTACAACAATTTACTACATTTACAAAACCTTTGCCAACATAACCAACAAGTTACACTAAACATAAATGTTATGCATATTATAAAACAAACGCAGAATTGGTGTAGACAGCGACAGTGCCCTTAATAAGCCTGTTTCATAAGAGAACCAACGCAACGAATATTTACACGCATTTCAATTAACTAGCTGGCCAAACAACGAGGAATTGCCACTCGGAAAGAAATATATAGAAGGTCTGCTATTTACTCCAATTAAGAAAAACAGCTGGGGCGAGTAGGACTCCACACGAAGGATTCCGTATCATCGCACAATATTTAACCCTATTTTTTTTTAAACAAAGCATACGAAAAAGTCTCGCTGCCATCTGACTTTTAATTATAAATAATAGAAAGAGACAAAGAGATAATGATATAGTTTTCACGGTTTTCGACGGTGCTGTAGCCAATAGTGAGGTCAAATAAAAAACCCAAGATGGCGGCTTCGAACATTTTCAAATGTTTCATCGTGAGTGTCGTAGTGGTTTTCGAAGATGCGGTCTAAATAAAATTTGTGTATTTTAAAGATAGAGTAAACGACGTTACATTTGGAGTTAAAGAAAAAGCGTAAGGAACCACGTTCCTCACGGGGGTCCCCTCGACCCATATAGACCCGTTTTTTGTGTTGAATTAAGATAAAGTCCAAAATTTAAGGGATAACGATGATGGAAAAGTCTTTTTTTTAAACTTCGCCCCACACTAGGAATTTCTCCTATATTGTGAGTGCGTTTACAAACATTTAAACTCACGTACACAAACAGCCAGAACCGGAACAATTACTTGTAGGTCATACAAATATTTGTTCCGTGCGGGAATCGAACCCGCGACACGCAGACAGCAGTCAATCGCTTAACCACTGCGCCTACCGTGCCGTCAGATATTAGATTGACATTACCACTTGTAAATGCCCTCAGGTACCTAAGTGTAGTGACAGGGCGCTTTTCACCATCTGGTAATACCACCCATGGACTCCACGAAACATGCTTGACCTAGTGTGAAGTTCATAAGCAAAATGTTTCCTTTGCGTCATATTCCTGTTTTTATTTTTTCCTTGTTAACGTAGGTACTAATGTAGACTTTAAGGAATTGTAAAGCACTGTTTTTTTTGGTACAATAAACTATCTTATCTTATATACTGCCTATATTGTAACTATCACGGATCGTTCCAGCCTTCATAGTCGCTCAAAATACATCACTTGGTAGAATCTCGACTCGGTAAAGCTTTAAGGACGCTTTAAAACGTCTAAAACGCAAAATGCTGGCGTTCAAAGCCACAATTTATGCGTAAATTGCTTAGACTGGATCTTCTGCCCCTATCTAATTTGTGTTATAACTGTTTGCGCCCGCGCAGGATTTGTGGCAGAGCTACGAGCGTGTAGGAATATAGAGTGGGAAGTCAATAAGTTTCATAGTTAGCGTTACGAGATTACACGCAAATTATGACTACTGTAACACAGTTAGAAAGGAGATTGCTATAGTTACTGCCGTCCTTTCACATAGGTACTACGCTTAGGACGGAAGCGGTAACCCGTTATAATCTAAATATTGCAAATGAGGTCGACTATGGAAACAGATTAAAGATAAAGATAATTTTATTTGTCAAAACATGTGTATAGCTACCTACATGCAAATTAAGCATGCAGGATGTCACAATATTAATATTTTGTACGTACATGTTTCACCCGTATGGCGTACAAATTTAGAAAATTTACAAAATAAAATAAAAAATAATTACAAAATAAAAACTAAATTACTACAGGCACTTCAATCCAAATACACAATGGTCAGTCATAAACAATAATAAGTCAGTAGAATAAACTAATCATAAAATGTCACAAAAATTAAGGAAAATATAAAATTAAGAATAAAGAAAATAAAAATGTCAAATAGTGTCATTCAAAAAGTCATTTTATATTATAATAACACTTCTCTGTTAAATCTCGCATCTTTTTTTTTTCTTTTTTTTTGGATCTTGTCATAAGACGCCAGGCGTACCTAATATCACAATAGTCTTATGTAGGAGACGCTCACACAGATTCATGTTGTGTTTTAAGTAGATAAGACACCTTAATTCATGCCCTAACAGCAGTGGTGAGTGGTGACCCAGTGGTATCGGTCATGAGTTCGAACTCAGGCAGGCGCTTTTTTCGTGTATTTAATTTCATCACCACTGCTCTGGAAACGGTGAAGGAAAACATCGTGAGGAAACCGGCATGTCTTAGAACCAAAAAAAAACGAAGTCATGTGACATCCACCAAAGCGCACTGGGCCCGTGTGATGGATAAAGGCCTGCTCCCTCTTACAGAAAGGATGCTTGTGTCCTAGAAATGAGAAACCTTGGTAGTCAGGATCACTACCACCTTTTTCACTGTCTACTAACGGCACGGCGCTGCATGAACTCTTTAAAAAACGCCGCGTGTTACGGGATTGAGAGTTGGTAGTTAAGGGCCTACGTCCCGTTTGGTAGCCTAACACGGTCACTTTATGAACCGTACTGCTCATTAACGGCTTGTCTTGAAGTTTTGAAAAATATAATTATGATTTTGCTATAGATTCATATAGATCATTTTGCCCGAAGTACTTTTTTTGTATGGTTAATAGTTTTGCTGTAAAAATATTTTCCAACACGCAATATTTTGGCTTCTATTCCATACTCCTACTAAAAGGCTTCGTTATTTGGAAAAAAAAATACACTGAAAAATAGATAGTTAGAGGTACCACAGAATCGCCGAAGCACAATTGTAAATTAATCAAAGGAATATCCCCATTTTGAGATAAAGGCTCAGAGGTGCCCTGCGCGGGCGCGGGCGGCAGTCGTGCTTTAGCATACAAACGGGAGATGAGGATACTATGGGCCTAAATGAAAGCTTTTAAATAGCAAACAATATTTTGACAACAAACTGTGGTACCCCCACCTGTCTATTCAACAACATACGCTACACTATCTAAAACCGAACTCCGTGTACAAATACATAGTAACATTAGTACCCCTAAGCGGTACAAGCCGTATGCGATAGCATTCTTGTTTTAATTTATTCGGAGTGGCAATTAAGGTTGTGTTCCCATAGCACAATAGCCGGTCAGACGCGACAATTGTGCGCAAACCGGGCTATCGGCATCGGGTCGCGCTGCTCTCGGTAAGATACCCAGCCTGTTTTGGGAAGATTAAAATGTGGGTACATTGGTAGATGCGTAAGTGTAGCTTTAGCTTAGGAATACATTGGAATAAAACTGGTTTACACTGTTTCATTGCGTCGATTGTTGGTTTATTGTTTGTTTTATTTTAGTGTTGTGTTTTGAGGGTTTGTTAGTTATTCTCACAGATTTACTCGTAAGATTCGGGCGAATCGACACTTTAAAATAATGTAGTGTTTATCAACTGCAGTAATAAGTACGTATTTGGAAAATGGCACGTTTTTAATTTTATGCAATACAGTTATGAGAAAAAAGATCACATGTACATGCAGTAATTCAAAACGTGCCAATCGCCTAATACGTATTTTTGGAGTTTTCGATTCGCTCACAAATTATATAAGCTGTGTGCACTCCCAACAGATAATACTATATTATTTAAAAAATGTCGATTCACTCGATTCATGCGGATCGACGAATGAGCTGTTTTGAGTAGTTTTTAAGCTGTTTCTGATAATAAAGCTGCATGAAATTGAATGAGACGGGATATAACCTTCAACCACTTGAGTCCTAACAATGGTAACCTATCAATAGCGGGAATCAGAAGTGTCGTGTCCCGAGTGTTTAGTAGCTAAAGATAAAAATAATAATTGTAAAACAGCTGACGCACTTTGACATAAAACCTTGCTTATAGTTTATAATGGTGTACAACTTATGATACCACGTGATACAGACTTTCATAAACATCTATAGAATTTTGTCTGTACAACATAGCAGTACTGACAAATGTCGGTGTGCCAGAGAAGTCGAAAGTCTGCATGTATGTCTGCGTATTTGTCGGAGTCAAATAATAAATTATACGTCTGTACCAAGGTTCACTACGATATTATATTAAAACTATTGGAAAACTACAAATCGTCGAAAATCCAAACTAAATACTTTCTATGAAGATGTCTGTGTCAAAATTTTTATGCAGACTTCAAAGTCTATTTAGATATCTGTACGACCAAAAGCCTGTATACAGGGTGAAATTGAAAACATGCGACAAACCGAAATGGGAGATTGTACTCATCATTATGAACAACTTTTACTAAGGGACCAAAGATGCAATCGCGAAAAAAAAACATCTGTTCCCTACATTTATGTTCGCATGAATCGTCAAAATGTAGGGAACAGCTGTTTTTTTTTTGCGATTGCATCTTTGGTCCCTTAGTAAAAGTTGTTCATAATGATGAGTACAATCTCCCATTTCGGTTTGTCGCATGTTTTCAATTTCAACCTGTAGTGTGGTCACACCACCCAGGCTTCTTGTTTTGCTTGTGTGCCCCGACTTTTGTTTAGCTATGCTTATCATCCGCAAGACCAGTTCAAGCATGATATAGCAAATTTCTGGTTACACAGTCAGCCTGACCTTCCCAACCCATGGGGAAATCAGGATATAGTCTATAATGTTATCGGCATTACAAATTAAAGTGAAGCTCAAGACCTGATCCTATCCCATGGGAACCGATGAGATGGCTTTGTCGAGGACCAGATGTGGTTAGTATTAGAGCTACATTGTTTTTATCTAAAATCTGACCAAAGTTTATAGCGTATGGCTTGTTAAAATAATCTTAAGAAATATAATTATAAGTGGCACTATATACAGGAAAAGTTTTTATTCAGTGCGCAAACTGTAACCATGAATTCAGCATATCATTTTAGACGCCCCAGCGCAGAAATTTCAGCTGAAAACAAAAATCTGCTATTTCATACATTTTGATCGCGTAAGTATTGCACTTTTCTATGAAACGGCTGATTTTTTTTGTATAACCTACGAAAATTTTCTGCGCTGGGGGGGAAATGATATGCTGAATTCATGGTTACAGTTTGCGCACTGGATAAAAACTTTTCCTGTATAGAAGCAGATATAAAGACTGGAACAATCTTCTGCTGAGCGTAAGATTAATATAGTTAGTATTGGTAAGTTTATTAAATTCATAGCTTAGTAATTATGATTTATGCCAATGTTTGACGTTGACTGTCCTTTGTAGCGATCTTCTTCTTTCCAATCGGGCTCTAACGGAATCAGAAGCATTTTATGTCCTCTCAAAGTCAAAGTATTTTATTTCTAATAAACATGGGCCAATTGGTCGTTTCATATGAAGAAGAGGCTTTTAAAAATGATTGGCTTTTACAATGTTTTAAATTATAGTGTTAACAAGTATAGGAGGACAGTCGGCCTATCAACAAGAACTATGGACTGAATAAAATAGAAAATAGTCTACAAATTTAAAAGGCCTACAATGTTCTCACATTTACAAAATATAAAAGTATCTTTATAAAAACTTATTCCAACCAAATGGCATAGTTGCTAATACAACCACTAATAAAGAGTTGACATTATTGGCATTGTACTTTAAAGTGAAGGTGTAGGGATACTCAAAAAATTGAGCCGTCTTCTGTCAATCACGAAACTAAATGGTCTTATTTAGAACTATGCTATAGGAAGCTAAGAGATAAGAAAGAAAAAATCTCAAACAATATTTCAACCTACACTTTGTAGCATAAACACCTTGCAATATACAAACTTAGTAGCAGGCACAGCTTAGCAAAAGATTGCTTTATCTCGCCGCTAGTAAATCAGCTGAGCAGGAAGCGGGTGGACGATGAAAAATGCCCTGGCAGCCCCTCGAAAGGCAAGCGTGATGATACGTGTGGATCGCACTGGACGATTTATTGGTAGACGGCCGATAACCGGTCGTAGGCTGTACTTAGCTAAATACTTTGTGAGATTTTCATGGTAGTTCTGGCGTTAAGTAAAAAGGTAGGTAATAATGACGTCTTAAAATAGATTGAGTTACGTTACCATCTTAATTTTGACTGTAGTTCTACGAATTCAGTTCTTTAAGTGGTGAAGTGGAAAGTTGGGAATGTTGATTTAAAGTTTTGAAAAGTCTCTTCTGAAAGTGTATGAACTTTTTTCATGAAATTGTTTGTTTATGTAGTTTTCGAGACATCGCCAAGCGGTTGGTCGACTCTTCACATGACCAAAGCATTGTCCTATTTTTTGGTCAAAGAATCAGCATCGCCATACCACGTGGTAATGCTGATTCCTTTTGGACACTTTTCCTGCTGACAGCGATTCGGAAGATTCTTTTTTGATGCCCTGTGATTCTTTTAGTAGTATTATTTTAAGTCTGTTAACTTTTACATATTATGTTAAGTAGATATGTTTGAGGTGAATCTTATATTTTTATTCGCATTATTTAAGAGGTAATTCACGATTCAGATTATGTTACTGGTATGGAATAAAGTAGTTAACTAATCAAGAAACAATGAGATCCCAGATTTAAATTCAGTTAGTCCAATTAAACCTGTGATTTATGATTTCCAGAAATTAACATACGTTCGCAATTTTCTAATCAAGTATTTTAAAACATTCTGAACAAGAGCAATTAAAACGAAAACAATAAACGCTAACAAGAACAATAAGCGTTTGAATTACCATAATCGCGATCATAAAACAATGTCACCAGAGAATTATTCCAATAAATGTGACAAAATATCACTTCAGAATAAATCTACCTGCAATAAATTTATAGGCCCAGGCTAGAATTTAAATCCTGTGTTTGTAGAACACAAAACATGGGGCAGGGTCGTTTACATTACACACAAAACGGCATAACAACCACATTGATATTCAAACAAAAACAATCTAAATTATACGAATTATTAAAGCTATAGGGCTGATTATAGCGTGTATGGTTCGTTAGAACGGTCGGAGAGCGAAGGTCGTTGAAGGTTGGCGCGCTTTTCCGCGATCAACGGCACTAGATTAAACAAGATGGCGGGAGCGGCGCGTGCGCAGTGGCCGCAGTAACTTAGCTGGAACGATAAAATGTTGCACACACTAATTTATTTGTTTTAGTGTAAAATTGGTCCACATAATTGTAGTGAGTTGCTTGGCATTCTTAAAATATCTGTTGTACAGACATAAAACTTACGGCTTCCATTGTCAATATTATTTTACTTAAGTTTATAATTCGTGTTTATAGAATAGCAACCCTCTAAATATGTCAACTAACTTTATGCAGCTATATTTGTCAGCATTTTAGCTACAATTATCCTCAAGACTAATCTTCCATTTAGAATTCGACGTTTTATAAGTATCGTCTTCTAGTTTCATCAACGAGCCTTGGGTTAAATGTTTTTTCTGTACATATATTTAAACGCTAGCAAAACTTAAGGGGGAGATGAAGTGCGACTGTGGAGCCACATCGCAAACTATGCCCCACCTTTTGTCGTTTATCGTGCTCTCTGTGGACTAACACTTACACTATGGAACACTTTTGCATAACGCTGTCGAAGTGGCAGAATTATTTCTGGTCGAACCTTTTCTAAAACCAACAATTGGAATCATCGACAAGACGAAGAAGAAACAAACCTAAATAAACAAATTTAACATGCCAACACTTCCTACTCCAAAAATCAGCAGCGTCATCTTAGCGGCCCTGATTTAGCTCTAAGTCGCCATTATAAATGTGCTTTTAATGTAACGATACCACGGCACGAGCGGGTCCCGATACCATTATGAATTTCGTCCAATCCGCGTTCAACTTGCACTTTAATTTTATTTAATATACTTTGTTTAGTTAAAATATAGTTTTAAGTGTTATAGTATAGTATAGTTTATAGTGGTAAGTGATGCTGTGATTTCTTGCCTGGTTGTTTGTTTGTTGTTGTTAAGATCACAATGGGCCTAGAGAGAAGGCTAAAAGTCAACCAAAGGGCAATGGAGAGGACTATGCTTGGAGTTTTCCTACGTGATCGAATCATCAGGAATGAAAAGATACGCCGGAGAACCAAGGTAACCGACATGGCTGTGGGCAGGGCACATTGCTCGCAGAACATATGGCCGATGGGGCAGAAAGATTCTGGAGTGGCGACCGCGTACCGGAAGACGTATAGTTCGAAGGCCTCCCACAAGGTGGACTGATGGCCGCAGGAATTTGCAGGATGCAAAAAGCACAGAACTGGTCCAAGAGGTGGAGCTTGGGGGATGCCTATATTTAGGCGTGGACATTTTTCACCTGATGATGTTGTTAAGATGGAGAAAAAAGAAGTGTAGACGTCGGACAGATCCTCACACACGATTTATCACACATGATTCTAGTTTCATTTTGATCGTGTGGGTTGGTATTACGCTTTTGTATCAAACAGTAACAACGTCTTATGAGGATAACCGGAAATCATGATCATAGGTGACAAGGAAAAGATTAGATAATTATGATGACCCGATGTATATGCCGTGACATATATGGTCAGGAGGAAAATGCATATTTTACTGTAAATAAAATTACCCGACATTGTATAGATAAATCTAACGAATATTTCAACAAACCGCTCTTGTTGTTTCCAGATAGAAAGGAGAAGGTCCCACACCTTCCATACCGTTGCTGCCACAACGATGACTGGCGGAATAACTGGTGAACTGTTGGTGTACCTACACCTCTGATTAACCATTTCAGAAGATACCATTGATCCGTTTATTGAAGTAAAAACTTCTTTTAGCGCCTTGAGCACTTTTTGGGTGAACTAACATCATGGAACTCGCGTCATCGTCACCGCTTACGGATGAGTCGCGCGTTGATGTCTTTTCGAAACGTCCCTTTCTTTCATTAGGAAATTCTAATTCTTTTATCCCTTTTTCCCCTTTGTATTTTTATTGTTAAAATCTGTGCTGTTACCTTTAATGGCTGAAGTCGATCGGTCGTTTATCATTTTTTACCGAGGGCAATCAGGACCCAAGGACCCAATGTGAAATCCTGTATTGACGATTAAAAAAATACACACGTAATTGTTCAAGTTTTCACTTCTGTCGGCACTCCTGGAGTGCCACTGTTTTTTTATTATGTTATTATTATGAACGTTGACTTCAGTTGAGAGTATGCCATGCTCACTTAAAACGTCTCACTGATGGTGGCGTGTGTGTTGATCATTCGGTTCCCTACAAAATGGTTGAGCTAGATGGTGCTAAACCACGCGTCATGTTCGTGAACGGGCGCCGTCGATTGATACTTGTCATCTCGTAACTTCCAAGGCATAATTTTTATCTTAGGTATATTTTGAATTATTTCTTCATTATTTTGTTAACTCTGTTTTCACATATATTATAAGCAACAAGAATAATGTACCCAGGATTTTGTAATATCTTGATTTAAAGGAGTGTCCTTGTAGTCTCTTGCCCGTTCTTCTCCATAAAGATCTATGTCTTGGAATGGGCAACTGTTTGACTAACTGATAGACTTTTTGACAATCCAAAAGTGGCTGTAAATGGTTTAATTTAAATAAATACTTTCAGTTTGAGATAAAAGAAGAAAATAATTAAATATATCAGAGTCTCCTGTCTGCTAATAAAAACATACATAATCAGCATATAATCTTCCCACTGCTGGGACACAGGTCTCCTCTCTGTGTGAGGAAGTGGGCCGTAATCCACCACGCGGACCCTGTGTGGGTTGGTAGATGTCACATAACTTCAAATTGTAGGTCTCACGATGTTTTCCTTCACCGTTTTCAGAGCAGTGGTGTTGAAATAATTTGCACCGGTCTAAGTTTAAACCTACGACCTATAACTTGTAAGTCGCAGCCGTTATTTCTGGGCCACCACTGCTCCAATAATAAAAACAAAAAAAAAACTCAACCGACTTCCCGAAAAACACTACAAAGTGAAATTGAAATTGAAAGTTATTTATTTTCCAGAATATAAGTACTTACATGGTAACATGGTAAAATGTTTTCTCACTATATTCGACTTATCAGTCGCGCAAATATTTCTAGTATATGCATAATAATATCATGTAATTACATCAATGTCATCTCATCAGTCATACACATCATAATCATAATAAAATTTAGTCTTGCTTCGTTAATATTAATTATACTCCATTTGAAATAAGATTAGACATTTAAGTAAAACTTTTTTACAGTCCGGTCAACCGATTTTGACTTCTATTGCGTTGGTGGCTTGACAAATGGCAGCGGCAGTAAACAGTTGGTATTGTAACAACTTTTTTGCTTTTAATGCCATCTTTATACCTACGTTATAGAAGTCAGAATCGGTTGAACGGACTGTAAAAAGGTTTTTTTAAATGTCTAATCTTATTTCAAATGGAGTATAGGTTACATTATAAAATATATTAGATTATTTCTCACAGTTAAGACAGTTCATCAATTTAGTGATAAGATTTATAAATAATGTCAATAATTTTAATAAGTTCTCGTAAATTTATATAGTTTACATCATAGCAGTTTAAAAATAATCAGGTATTGAATAAGAACATCTGTCACAAAGCCAAATTGATTAAAGTTCTATAACATTAAGTTATTCAGTTTTGTAATTTTTTCTGGTAGTTTATTATAAATATTCACCGCCATGGTGTAGCAGTTTCTTTTACATAATTTTAATCTGCTTCGAGGTACTAACAAAGGTTTTTGTTCAATTTTCCTTTTAAATTGGGCTTTATCATCATGCTCAAAAAGTGATAGGTGGTGTCTAACTAGGTAACTTACACATTTCAAAAACATATAGGGATGGAAGTGTAAGTAAACGTTTATTAGTGAATATTGCTCGACACGACTCAGTCCATTTGAGACTATAAATTTAGCTTATGCATTTTTTCTGGGCTATAAAAGCTCTCTGGGCGTCCGTAGAGTTACTAAGAAAAACCACTTAAATTTCGGAAGTCGCCTACCGAAATTAAAGTTATTTGTCACTTAGTAGTGTTTTTCCGGAAGTCAGTTATTTTATTTTATTTTTGAAAAAGTTTATATTTTTCACTTTTTAGCACTTACCGTACGCCAATTCGAAATTTAATCATCCTTGGGGTCAAAACACTGCACATTTATGCGATAGCAGCAATCGCGGTTGATTTACTGTCATTTTTTGAAGAGATCCGTTGTGTCTCCGAAACTCATCATCAGATCTATATGAAATTTAAATGGGATCATTTCGGAATAAACTCCTTTCAAATAAAAAAGAATTTGGCAAATCCGTCGATTTATGACGGAGTTATGCCCGAACATACATAAATAATAAATAAATAAACAAGTCGAATTGATAACCTCCTCCTTTTTGAAGTCGGTTAAAAACACAATATATTGAACTCATAAATAAATCTGCCAGTCAATCATGGTGATTGCAGCAATATCCTCTATGTCAATATTTTAGTTTGATCTCTATTAACTTAACAAAACCAATCTTTCGTTCGATACGCTCCTACGCATCCAAATATATAATTTAAAGCGAACCGATGATTTCTAAATATAATACTTTGTATAATATCGGGCCATAATTCCGAAGATAACAGTACTGTGGACGAGTAGGAAGTTTATTTGTTTAGCAAGACCATTAATCATAGGTCAGACATAGTAGGATAGTATAGAACAGAAGGTACAATGTTACTTTGCACGCGCAATCGGTACCACCACTCATCATGTTCATTCATTCATTCATATTCCTAGACATGGGAGTGAGAACTAGCTTCTTGTGATACCTATAAGCCTCTGAATGTTGTCAGTCATCATCAGCCTAGCCATTTCCCAACAATGTTGTTGTCGGCTTCCATAATAACCACATACAGCTGACTACTTTTTAACATGTAGCGACTGCCTATCTGACCTTCACAACCTAGTTACTGAGTAACACGATACTCCTTGGTAAGACTGGTTGTCAGACTTTCAGGCTTCTGACGACCCGTAACGACTGTCAAAGATCTACGAATGGCAGCTGGGACCAACGGTTTAACGTACTTTCCGAGGCACGGAGAGGTCTTGCAATGTTAAGATTACCTATACAGGTTGAAATTGAAAACATGCGACAAACCGTAATGGGAGATTGTACTCATCATTATGAACAACTTTTACTAAGGGACCAAAGATACAATCGCGAAAAAAAAAACATCTGTTCCCTACATTTATGTTCGCATGACTCGTCAAAATGTAGGGAACAGCTTTTTTTTTTTGCGATTGCATCTTTGGTCCCTTAGTAAAAGTTGTTCATAATGATGAGTACAATCTCCCATTACGGTTTGTCGCATGTTTTCAATTTCAACCTGTATATGTTGTTGTCGGCTTTCATAATAACCAAATACAGCTGACAACTATTTAACATGAAGCGACTGCCTATCTTACCTCCACAACCCAGTGACTGGGTAACACGATACTCCTTGATAAGACTGGTTGTCAGACTTTCGGGCTTCTGACGACCCGTAACGACTGTCAAAGATCTATGAATGGCAGCAGGGACCAACGGTTTAACGTACTTTCCGAGGCACGGAGAGGTCTTGCAATGTTAAGATTACCTATCTATACGGACGAACCGCGCCAAACGGAGCTTAACCTGATCGATCGACCGCTGCGGCTGCGGCTGTGCGGCAACTTAAATTTTCCTTTGACTTAATCAAGTTTCCCGAGCTTTCATAGACAAATGGATAATTCGTCTGACAACTGGAAAGATAAAATAGAAAGCTAGTTTCCGGCAGAAATATTTTTTTAATTCGAAATTTTCGGCTCTCTTTTTGCGTGTTCAGAGAGTAAATTGCGTAACACATAAACAGTAGGAACGGCTTTCATTTTGACACGTCAACCACATTCATTGCGTTATTTACTTTGCTGAGCAGTAAATTTTTTCGAACGCATGAAGCAGTGGATTAGCAATATCCTTCAAAATTATTCAGATTCTGAATGAACGGATTAATGAATGAATGACTTTATTTGCCAGAAACACGGTATATAAAAGATTACGTAATTAGGATGCAGCTTTTAGATTTTCTTAGGTACCTACAATAAATTTTAGAAATCCACTTAGAGGCACATATTCATTCACGATAGCTGAAAGCGTAATTGTTATTTGTGGGTTTTTTGGCTCTCTATGATCTTTCTTGAGCCTTCTGCATATATCTGTCCCACAACGCAAGTTGAACTGTGCCCTAATAGAATTACCATTGATTAAAAAATATCACGATCGCGTTCAATTTCTAGTTTATTATTGTTTTAATTTAATTTATTACTTAAATTATTAGCTATTCAACTTTTGTAGGTTAATTACAGTTTGTCTGACCTAGTACTGAGTTCTATTCATAGGTTTTGCATTTCTTATTAAACTGTTCAATGATTTATTATTTCTTTGGATCATGGCTTAAATATTAATAAAAACAGTCTTTGATTAAGTCCTTGGTCTTATTATTGAGTATCATGAATTTTTTTTTTAAGCTGGAGAACAATCTGAGTCGTATTTAGCAGACGTTTTCTCCGCTTGTGGCTTCGTTTGCAAACGTGTGTTTTCTAGAATATTCCCTGTTACAATATAGTCGTCGAGACCGTATTTAGGCTATGGCGGCCAATCTTAACAGAGAGCTGCCTTCGGCTCGGGAGTTATTATAGTGCACAAGCGTCTGCGCAGGACACAGGTGCACTCTCTCGCCTCTCACTTTCCACACAGCCTTATAGTTTCTTGCCCGCTCTTCTCCAAAGAGATTTTAAAATGGCAACTAGCTTGAACGTTCTGACTATCTGATCGACTACTTCACAAGTGCCTGTAAATGGTTTGAGTTTTAACTTGAATTTTACCATTTGGGAAATTCGGCTCAGTTTTCTCCCTAGCCTTCATCATTTCAACCGAAAGACGTCCACTGCTGGACATAGGCCTCCCCCAAGCTCCGCTACCTCGACCGGTTCAGTCCTAGCCTTATTTTATAAAGTGTGTATGTTTGGATGTTTTTTAATCCATTACGCAAAAACGGCCGAATGGATTTGAATGAAATTTGCCACACAAATACATAGTTTATAACCAGGATTAACACATAGGATACTTTTTATCCAGGTTCAACTTCGTCCATGCGGACGAAGTTGCTGCCAAAAGCAAGTATGTTTATATTTCAGTGAGGTCTGTAATTCAATAAGAACTAAGGCTCAATCATAACACAAACAACTGATCAGTTAGTTTATTGCGTAATAGTCGTCATACAGTTATAAAACAATGACGTTACGTTGTGCCAAATTATAAACACATCGCGATGCTCGACATACCTAGTTACGTGGTACAATGAGTTAATACTAACATACTGAGATTACACTGCGAGATGCCGAAATTCTAAAGGACTGTAGTTCAAATTTAGATTCAGTCGTGGAGGTAATGATATTTTGGTTTTGTTCATAGTTTTATTCATGGGTGTTAGGCGCATTTCCTTTAAAGGTATTGCTATTAGATGCCGATAATAATCTGCGAAGTTTCACCAAAATTATTTTTTTCGAACAAGAAGCAATGGATTAGCGATATCCTTCAAAATTATTCTGATTCAGACTGAAATTGTGTTACGCAATTAGAATGCAGAATGTTTACAATTATTCTGGAAGCACTGGATAACTTGTCATAGTTATTTGAAAAGATAAGGCTTTTATAAACAATACCAAATGATTGTAATATCATATCATTGCACTTTGAAGATATTCACAGCTCTCACTTCAAGGCAGTCACCACCAGCAGGCTTAGCACGAGAGCCGTAGAGAAGCTTTTTGTCGACGGAAGAGTACACAAAAATTACGTTTCCGTGTAGACAGTTGACAGTTTTGTACCGAGAAATGTAGGCGATTCCTATTACACGGTAGAGTAGAAATAGAAACATCATGCTAAGCCTGCAGGACCGCAAAGTTATGTCCGAGTCGGGCATAGCTTAAAATGGACCTACGTGACGACCAGCCCAACACATAGGTACAAATAAGAACGCATTCCATAACATAAGCTCAACTTGTGATAATTTTACAATATAAGTGTTGTGTCGCTCAATGTAATTTCATAAAATTGACGTCTGATTTCTCTCACTCTTCCGTATTAGTTACACTCATTCGCTGGCGATTATCTGGAACCTGGTACAAACAGAGAAAGCCATGATTGTGGGTAATGTAGCAATGTTGCACTAGTTTATGTGAATGGGAGGAAGTGTAATGTATTTGTGGTACATGCTGTGATGGCACCCTTTAGCTATGGGGTAGCTGCCTACCTGTAGAATATCTTGTACTGCTATCGTTGTACATACACGAGCTACACCAACGCGAAGCTTATTAGTCGATTCCCTTTAAATAATATATTATTTTCTATAGGCGACTCGCAGTAATTTTATTTGTGGACGAATCGACTACTCCATAACTAAGGTATTAAGCAATTGAGACGTTTTGAATCTTATGCAATAAATTTATGAGAAAAGATCACTCCAAGTACATGCAATAAAGTACCATGTAATGAAATGGGACTAAACACAAAACTGGCGAAATGTAGGTGACTAAAGGTACCTCTGCTTGAGCTTTCGAAGAAATTAGGCGTGATGGTATGAATCTATTTAAGTTGGAGAACAATCTGAGTGCTTATTCGCTGGCATTTTCTCTGATTTTGGCAGCGCTTTGTATTTCTGCAGATCTCATTAATAAATACTACAACCATTTCACTACATACATTAATTTACAGTGATAACCGTAGTTAGACATCAATGGAAACGGTAGTAAGTTTCAAAGTTAAACTAAACCACTTGTAAACTTGAGCACGATTTCGCTGTCATGAACACAACGACTGGTATTCTGCCGAAGTGCCAACTTTGTACTACATCTGAGAGACGGTTCAGTTTCTCTACTTTATTCCTTTAGTAGTGGTATCTTTTTACACGCTTTATGTTAGCTTCACTTGTATGTTTGTTTGTTGGTTTGTTTGTTTGTTTGTATGTAACCGACTCCTTTGAGCGCGATTTTGATCCACTTTAAACGGTCAGATTTCATTGAAACTTTGTAAACTTGTCGAGGACCGATGACAATTCAATAATTTAAAAAAAAAATGAGAAAAAATACACGTTTTTGTAGTTAGCAGAACTAAAAAATAGAAAATAAATAATAGTTTAAAAAACTAAAAAACACGCTTTAAAAACCAAACTAAAAAAGGAGAAAACAATTTAATTCAATTAAAAAGCGTGGGGTGCTTGACATTCATTGATTATAAAAATACCTCAAAAGGCACCACACGCTTTTTAATTGAATTAAATTATTTCCTCCTTTTTAGTTTGGTTTTTAAAGCGTGTTTTTTAGTTTTTTCAACTATTATTTATTTAATATTACATTGCAGGTCACTACTATAAACTTTCATATAATTAACTCAAATTCAATATTATATACCAGTTTTCTTCAACGGTAAATATCATTTACTAGCGACTCGTCCCGGCTTCGTAAAGGTGGACATTTATTTTTTAAACATTTCTAGTAATAAATATAGTTTATGTTACTCAGGGATAATATAGCATTCAAATGGTGAAATAATTTTTGAAATCGAGGGATTTTTTTTGCAGGGCATCTCGCTATTGACCTTGAGAGGCCGTGGCTGCTTAACCGGACTTTCCTTAACGCCTCCAGCCAGGGACTTACAACTACTTAAATTACTAAGCGACTGCACGCTGAGGGCACCCCCTGCGGGGTACGGGCCTCGGCTCAGGGCGTCACTGATAGGGGGACAGCAAGTGGGGACAGGCTGGATCTATATTTTCATTATTATTATTATCCGGGGGATTTAACTCTACTGGCTCAGCTGCGGCGCGGGCTGGCGCTTCAACGAGCAAGGGACGGTCGGGGGTCTGATCGTTACACGTTACTTGAGGTCTTCGCGGGGCGCGAGGGCCTCGGCGGCTTGGTCGGAATGACGGTTGTGTGTGTGCGAACTGTACTGGTGGCCCTATTGTTTTCTTGGAGGAGAGTAATGGGTTCGTCCGGGTCGGAGCGAAATCGAGGCACATCGACGCACGACCTTTACCACGATTACCACGGATTCACTACATGATTCCGAGGGCCTTCTCTCTAAATCCTTCAACGAAGATACGGGCCGTCAGAAATTAATTCGTAACTTTGGAGTAAACCCTACACCCGATTAATTATCTTTTTCGGATGGGCAAAAATACATTGGGAACAACTGTCAAATCGTGTTGTCATTCATTCTTGGGTCAGGTACCAAACAAATCTCATGTCTGTAGGTGATACGTAGTAGGAATGGCCCGTAACTTCGGCCGATACTACGGTTAAGGGAGTAGACCTCCTGAACCGCACGTGGGTTGGGATATTTTTTGTCTGTTATTAAAAATAAACTGCTGTTCAGTGCTTTTTGACCGTGTAGGTGTTGCACTTTTCTATGAAACACCACATTTAAAAAAAATATCCGACTACATATTTCTACGGTAAAAGGGGTTTACCATCATGCATGTGCTGAATTTGTATTACACTTGTACCTAAGTCATAGTCTAACTTGATAAGTCTATTATTGCAAGCCACTTAATCTTTAGTCTTCGTTTGTGGTCAGACTTAGTTAGTGCAACTGCTAGTGGGTTTGAACGCATGCTGCAATAGACTCCCAACTTAGTCTTTAAACTTGTCAATCCATAGACAATCTCCATGGTATCACCATTCACCATTACCATCAGGTGGGCCGGTCGGTCCATTTGTTAACCAAGATTACTGCTTACAAATTAATTAATTCCACCTCACATTTTGCAAGCTAACACGCCAATAACCCAGATACGAATGGTTATCGGTAATCAACAACAATCATTCAAGCCATCGGCTGTACGGCCTTCAGAGCTACCTTCTGAGGCTGGTCTAGGCACATTCCAACTAAAACAAATGCTAATTATATGGTAATCAGCTGTTTGAATATTGCAGCATCGGTATTGTAATGCGCTGTGGTATGTCAATGAAATTGTTTGTGTTGTGGTCTGTCTCGGAGTTTGCTATGAGGGTTTTCATTGTTAAAAGATTACTGCTTTCTGCTTTTATAATTATATATTTTTATGTTGCATCTATTATATCTATTACCACAAGGTCGACCAATGACCTTCTGAAGGCCACAGGTATCGCTGGATGTGAGAAGCACAGAACCGGTCGAAGTGGAGTTGCTTGATGGACGCCTATGTCCAACAGTGGACGTCAACGATGACGATGATGTTACAGCTGAAGTCTGAAAAAAGAAATAACTAAATGCCCAGAACAGTGATCCGATTTGACTAGGAGAAGTTTAATAAATACGTATACGGTATACCTATCATAGGAATTAGGGAAAATACCGTCGCTAAAAAAGATTTGTTCTGGGTGTTACTTCAGCCCTTAGCCGTAAGCATAGTAGCAGTCACAGCTAAAAATACAACGCTGTATATTACAGTGGGTACTAGGTTCTGCCCGTGTCTTCGTCTGCGTCAAAATTTCTTGTTCTCCCGATCCACCCCGTGACGTCACATAGCCTACCCGCGCTACTACTTCGTTTTCGCTCATCGTTCTTTATGACTTTTCATTTTTGTTCAGCTCCTAAGGTTGGAAGCGTGATTTAAAGTAACTTATAGTCTTTCCTGAGAATTCGACTATAGTAGTTGAAGAGATTAGCGCGTTCAACAAACAAACTCGTCAGTTTTATTATTACAGATAATATCACAAGACAATAATATAAGACTATAATGTACAGGACGTACTACCTACAGAGACATCTACAAATTCCCACCACAGCAAGAACACCACATATTTCCCCACATACTTACGCACAGCACCCCACATTACACCACCCCGACACAATGATTACCAATACGTGTACAAGCTAAGATAACACCGAGCCTACCATATCTTCCACAGTAAATACCAATCTACACATCCAATTAATAGTAAGACAAGAGTAGAGTAAACTAGTATCGATACTTCGATAGGTTCGCTCGCCGATCGTAATTATCGATAGCGCAACACTAATTGTGGACGTCGATATCGAAGTATCGAGTGACGATGACGGGTGATAGGTTCTCGATAAGGTGTCGATAGAATGGTGTTTGATGTTGTTGGTTTGAATTGTGTTGGTGTATCTTTAGTTGGTGCGGTTTGTAGCTGAATAGCGGTCAAGCAGATTGATGTTTTCATTTATACGTGGGACACTCAGAAAACCTTGCGAAAATAAAAATAAATGTTCGATATTTAAATATTTTCTTATTAAATCTTTTCAAAATACTCTCCACTAGCCTCTATACAAAGTTTCATGCGTCTGAACCAGTTTTCGAAACACTTTTTCCAATCCGCCGCAGACACCTCGTTTACAGACTGTTCGAACGCTGACAGCGCATCTTCCGGTGACGAAAATTGTATCCCATTGAGCTGATTTTTTATTTTCAGGAATAAAAAGAAGTCACACGGTGCTAGGTCAGGGCTGTAAGGAAGGTGACCCAGGAGTTCGTAAAAAAATCGTAAAAAATCATAGCGCGAAAATATTCCCGGCGCAGATCCATTTTAAATGAGACAAGATCATTAAAATTAGCTCGCAAACAATGTGGAGGGATTTCTTTTAAATTGGAACGTCCCTATTTTACTAACAAATAATTCTATTTTTTAAATATATCTATTATAACTGGCCAGTCTCTCATGCATAAAAAACTTTTTCTTCCAATACTTTCTGAGTGGCCTGGTAGGTAACTTAAGCAAGGCTCGAACAGTGCTCGTCCTCCGAGACGTGTCTATATATATATAAATAAAAAGAAAAGTCCTGACTGACTGACTGA
Source organism: Antitype chi (assembly GCA_947359405.1). Lineage (NCBI taxonomy): Eukaryota > Metazoa > Arthropoda > Insecta > Lepidoptera > Noctuidae > Antitype > Antitype chi. The sequence continues at coordinate 5,669,276 of OX375822.1, read as the reverse complement.
CTGACTCATCAACACCCAGCCCAAACCCTTGGACCTAGAACGCTGAAATTTTGCACAGAGGTTTCCAGGAATAAGGATGGATTTTTCGAAATTCAATCCCTAAGGGAGTTAAATAGGGGATAAAAGTTCCGCGCGAGCGAAGCCGCTGGCAAAAACTAGTTATACATAAGTATCAGCCTATAATGTCCCCACTGCCAGGACACAGGCCTCCTCTCATGGAGAGGGAGTGGGTCCGCGGGCCCAGTGCGGCTTGGTAAATATCACAATGTCCTTGATCTTTTGGTTCTAGGACATGCCGGTGGACGTACTTATGGAGAAGAACGGGCAAGAAACTCCATGGACACTCTTTTAAAATAATGATATTGTTACAAAAAGTTCGTTACATCAATATGTTGAAATTGTCAATTTGAGAACGATGTAAAAAGACGTGCACATTAAAAGCGTCCGTAATAAAAACAAAAATAAAATAACAATTCAGAAATTAAAATAAACCGTGGGAGCTAAGAGATGACCAGGCGGCGCCCGTTCACGAACATGACGTATGGATCAGCATCATATAATACACAATATATCTTCGCTTACCAAGGGATAAGTAAGCTTACCAAGTCTGACAACCAGTTGAACCAGTCCTAACTAGTTGACTGACTTTCGGGCTTCTGACAACTCGTAACGACAGTCAAAGCTCCACAAATGACACCCGGACCAACTGCTTAGTGTGCTTTTCTAGGCACGGTCTTGATATGTAAAGATGGTCATCCATCCACGGACCAAGCTCGGCAAGATCGATCGATCCGTGCAGCTGATGTAACTTAGCTACCAGCCCCTTCCTAGAACCATCAATTAATAAGTCCGTACCTGAAGCAGATATAGGTATATATAATGACCCTAAGGTGAAGTTTAAATCAAGAATCTTGGCCTCTCTACACACCAATGAAACGTAGTCGAAATATCTGATTAATAGTGCAAATCCAATCCAATGTAAGGTGAAGTTTAAATCAAGAATCTTGGTCTCACTGCACACCAATGAAACGTAGTCGAAATTTCTGATTAATAGAGCAAATCCAATCCAATGCAAGGTGAAGTTTAAATCAAGAATCTTGGTCTCTCTACACACCAATGAAACGTAGTCGAAATTTCTGATTAATAGAGCAAATCCAATCCAATGCAAGGTGAAGTTTAAATCAAGAATCTTGGTCTCTCTACACACCAATGAAACGTAGTCGAAATTTCTGAATCCAATCCAATGTAAGGTGCAGCTTAAATCAAGAATCTTGGCCTCTCTACACACCAATGAAACGTAGTCGAAATTTCTGAATCCAATCCAATGTAAGGTGCAGCTTAAATCAAGAATCTTGGTCTCTCTACACACCAATGAAACTTAGTCGAAATTTCTGATTAATAGTGCAAATCCAATCCTATGCAAGGTGATGTTTAAATAAAGAATCTTGGTCTCTCTACACACCAATGAAACGTAGTCGAAATTTCTGATTAATAGTGCAAATCCAATGCAATGAAATTACTTACTCTGTCTTTTATTTTATAACCTTTGTTTTTTTATTTTGTTTCTCATTTTCATAAACAATTGTACACCTAGACTTAAGTTAGCAACTAAGCGGTAATCTGGCGTCTACTGTTGTAAATGTTGTGTACAATGATAATATCAGTAAATATAACAATATCAAAAGATGTACGCACATGACTTCATCACATCCCTACATCATTGTTTTACTCTCATTGCGCGCTACCGCAGGAAATTGTGCGCGCGCGCAGCTTTTTGTGACGAAAGGCTTTAATGTTCTATGAAATAGTTTTATTGTTTGCCTGTCATTACCGGCGTCATAAAAATGAAAGCTGTCATTAAGGTATAAAGAATTTATTGATATAATTATGGTGAACTGCAAAGGTAAATAATGAAACAATAATTAAGTTTGTGGTTTTATTGTACATTATGGGCGTGTTAGTAGAACGTAAATTAGGAAAGAAGGAAACAGTGATAATACTTATGTTGAAAATTTATTTGAAAGTATTTTAAGGTTTACAGTAAAAGCACTATGAATATGGTAACACAGAAAAGTCTTGAACAGCCAGTTATATAAATACAGGGTAGTACGGACATCGACGCAAAACGTGTTGCCGTGAATTTTTTATTTTATTTTTTGTTGCTGTTGCAATTCATCATACTGGACCCCTTCTGAATCTAATCGGAACAGGTTGTGCGCCGATGTCCCTGCCACGCTCTATGCCTACAATCAACCCTCGACCTTTTAGCATCAACTCAGACCAGAAAAACCGCCGATTTCCTTCTATTACCTAGCTTTTAAAACTCATTAAAATTATTTTTAAAAATACAACACAGAAGTAATTTCCGTTTTATTGTTGACAGAGTAAGCACACCCATTCATTATGACGACGCGGTGACGTAGGTTTATCGCACCAAGTATAGTTACGCACAACAGCGCCAATTTTCTCGATTTTTTCATTCTTGAAACTGCATCGCCATTAAACAAACTATCTGGAATATAATACTTTAACCTATCTGTAGGTAATATATATTCTGTCGTGTTGCCTAATCCTGTATTTAACCTATGTCCCTGCTGTATTACCTGGTTATTAAACTATTTTATATTTCTATCTAACCTCAGTGAGTACAGCACTCTAATTGCGTAACTCACGGTTCATCATAATCTGTTTCGTTTTGAAACAGATGGCTAAACCCTTGCTTCATATGTTCGAAAAATGTGTCTGCTCAACAACGTAAATAACTCAATGAATATTGTTGAACTGTCAAAATAAAACCTATTATGATTAATCGCGTGTTACGCAATTACGGTTCTGGGACCAATCACTATACTCGTATGAACTCCGAATAAAGGCTCCCGCAAACAGGCGCGTCACCATTTTAGTAGAACAATTTATTTGCAAACTTTATGGATACCTATAGTTCTACTAAAGTTTCGTCTTGCCTGTTTGCCAGAGCCTTAAAACTTTACTTAGTTGGATATTGTATAACCGTAGTGAATGGTGATAGGTTCTGATACAAGTCCCATTTCCTTCAGGTAGTGTAACGGACAGCGTGGGTAGGTAACAACTGATGTTATTAATATTTATGCTACGTACTTCACTAGTAAATCATAATTTAATACGGTAAGAACGAAATCCGGCAGAAAATATGAAACGAACGATTGAAATAATTATGCAAAGTATACTTTCTCAAACGAGGACTAACTAATCAAAAACCGTTAAATCTATATTGTATTTTTTTTTTCTCAGAAAATGATAAACACCTTATAGCATAGTGTAATTTATAGAAACAAAAAGTTTTTAATGACAAACTTATAGTAAAATTACTTATAGTTAGGGTAGTGAAATGTTTTCGAAAATGACGATTGTTATTAAGAGATATTAGGCAAAGAAATATGGAGATAACGGTTTTTGTTCAAGCCGTTTTGGATTTATGGGGTTTAGATCAAGTCTGGATTTATCGACATTTGATCCAACTAATTTGGATTTATCGTGTTTGAAATGTATACTTTGGAATTAACGGGATTTGAAAAATAACAATATGAATGAAATAGGTATTTCCTATATCTGCAGATTAAAAGGGTTTGAAGCGACCAGTGTCACGGGCGTGTAATTTCTAGTTTTTGTTGCATCGTGATGTAATTGTAGGATTTTGATCAAACCATCGACTTTTACATTTTTTTCAGTAGGAATTACTGGTTTTGGAAGCGGTTTGTTAGTAGTGAGATGTGTATTTCAACTTTGAGAAGCGAAAAAAAGAGAGCATATCCTGGTCAATAACTGCTTTTGTTCCGTCACTTCTCACGATGTCTAAAGAATAAGTGTTTTCTGTTCACGAGATGAGTTCTCTTTCTAGAGAATGCCAGAAGCAGATGGCGTATGTCCAATAATTGACTGCATATGGTGACATTATCATCTGCCCAACCTTTTCCCAACTATGTTGGGGTGGCTTCCAGTCTAACCGGATGCAGCTGAGTAGCTGTATTTTACATGGCGCGATTACCTATCTGATCTCCACAACCCAGTTACTAGGTAATACGATACCACTTGGTAAGACTGGCTGTCAGACTTTCGGGCTTCTGACGACCCGTAACGACTGTCAAAGATCCACATATGACAGATGAGACCAACGGATTAACGTGCTTTCCAAGGCACGGAGAGGTCCTGCTACGTAAAGATGATCACCCATCCACGGACCAACGGCGTCACGCGTAGCTTAATCTGATCGATCGACCAGTGCGGCTGTTAATACTTAGCCACAAGCCCCCCATGAATATGAACGTATCAAACAAACACTACAACGCACGAATCAATGTAGGGATCCATTCACGCATAAACAGGCATATTTTAGACAAGAGTAAACTCATCATTAATTTCCGACGGGTGCCTGTTTTATAAACTCTCATCCTCTTATAAAAACGATTAGATCTAATCTTGTTTATCTAAGCACATCAATCAGCAAAAAATAATTGCCTAAATCCGTTTGCAAAATATCATAATCAACACGGTACCGTACTTATAAAATCACCAATTACCAGTCAATCAAATACTTTGTAACAAGGCCGGAACCACATCAGCCTTAACGTCCGGCCGCCGTCCGGTCAGTGTGGCAACGCCTTAATAAAGCTCCGTCCACATCCTTCCGACAATACGTCACTTCAAGGAAACGATTTCGAAAAGTTGTGGGAACTATTCGAATTTCGAACGGTTTTTAAATGTCAGCCTATTGAGTTCAGCACTTTTGTTTTTTGAAATTCGAAAGACTGAGAAACATTTGTGATGTATTGTGAGAAGATTTTTATCGTATTTTATCGTTCGTAAACGTTAAGATGTTTCTACAGGAAAAACATAAACAATAAATGAAATAAAATCTACAATCTACTTATATAATCAATTTGGCAAATATAAACGAACATGCAACGAAATAAATGAAAGTCCACATTAGTAATTTGCAACGTAGTCTTTCCCTGTCACGTCAAATGACTTAAAGCCTGAAGGGACTTCCCAATGACAATTCAAAGAATATTAATCTATCTAATTACTGGTAGAAACCACCACTTGGCCGCCAGCATTGGCCTTGACCGAAATTGCTAAATGAATAAGCACATTCTTTGTTTTCAATCCTACCGCACGCATTTTTCAAAGAAGCACCTTAGATTTTGCCGTATTTAATTTTAATAATCGAAGAAAATCAAACCTTTCTTTTCCATTACCTATGGCTTCACACCTTAGCAGTACTTGCGGTAATCTATGGTACAGCAAGGTAGACTTGTCAACTGTCAATTCATAGACGTCTTCAGAACTCCTCTGAAATCACATTGCTCCAATACTATGTGCTTTTCATCACATATTATCGGTTTTGTTTTAATGCAAAACGACTCTATTAAGTTTCCTTCAAAGCACATAGCAAAGTCTGACAGTGACAGCCAAACGTCACAATGTAGTGAAGGGTTAATCGTATTCTAATTTTAAACGCGAACTTTATCTAAGCTCCTTGCTTAACCAGTCTACTCCCATATCAGTACACAGAGTACATAAATAGAGGTAATCTCAGTGCAACTACATTACTTTTACCTTAAGATACCGCGTTCCGTTACTACATGATACATTAGCTAGGCTGTGACACGGTAGCCATTAGAATATCCCAGTCCACCAGGACATCGTAATGGCCTATGTGTAGCAGGCTTTACAGTTTTTGTGGTATAGGTTGTTTAGTAAAATTGTGTTGGTTATGAAGCAGCAGGTTAGACGGCTTCCGCCACCCGATGATTTTATGTATTCAAAGGGAAGTAAGGGATACATCTAATCAAATCGCTGGCTGCTGCATACAATAAAATATGCAAAATTTCAAGTCGGTAGCGCTGGTAGTTCCTGAAAGCTGTGACAGACAGTGATGAAGTCACACGACAAGATTTTTTTTACGGAACCATAAAAATAAAATTGGCTTTGGATCTGTACTTTAGTTTTATGCCATCGGCTTCCGAAATTAAAGTTATTTTTACTTTGAAGTGTTTTTTTTTTGGAAGTTTGTTGTGTTACCTACCACACACTAATTCGTATACCACTACAGTCCAGGTAAACAGTAGTGACAGGAAATATTAGAACATCATAACGATAAAGTGGATTAAATACGTATTATCGAAGCTAAATATGGGACCACCCTTGATGACATCCCAATAGAGGTTACGAAATGTCTCCCCTCATCATCTGTATTAGCTGAATCTCTTCTTAAAGAAAACTTCAGTAAGGACATTCCAAGTTTTGAATTCAAACCCATCTCTATTGCCACAATTAAAACAGCATTTAAAAGTCTTAACATAAAAAACACTGAAGACTTATGGGGGATTTCCGTTAAGGTTATTGAAAATATCATTGACACAATTGCCCCTGTCCTAACAGGCATATTTAATCAATGTTTAGACAGCGGTACGTTTCCTGACTTAATGAAACATAGTAAAGTAGTACCAATTTTCAAATCGGGTAGTAAGAGTGATTCCTCTAATTATAGACCTATATCTGTGCTTCCAGCATTGAGCAAAATTTATGAAAAAATCATGCTGGACCAGATGTTGTCACATTTTAACTCAAATGGGATTTTACATAGTCGACAGTTTGGTTTCACGAAAGGTAGGTCGACGACTGACGCGGGAGTAAAACTCATCAGTCACATTTTGGAATCCTGGGAGAGTTCTCAGGATGCGATTGGCATTTTCTGTGACCTCTCAAAAGCGTTTGACTGCGTTGACCACAATACACTGATCTGTAAATTACACCACTACGGAATTCGTGGACAAGCTGCTGATCTTGTACTTTCCTACTTATCAAACAGGCAGCAAAAAGTAAACGTTAACGGGGCGACATCCTCGGGGTCTCTAGTTAGGATGGGCGTGCCTCAAGGTTCAATTCTTGGTCCTTTTTTATTTCTAGTTTATATTAATGACCTTCCCTATCTGATGGCTAACTTCTCGGATATAATTTTATTCGCTGATGACACTTCTCTTATTTTTAGAATAGATAGAAAAGATACGGATGTCTTACATGTCAACGAAAGCCTAGCTGTTCTATCGAAATGGTTTGCTGCTAATAATCTTTTACTCAATGCGAACAAAACTAAATGTCTTAAGTTCTCGCTACCAAATGTACCCCAAGTAGGTCTAAATTTAAAACTTGATGGCAAGAAACTAGATGCTATTTCGGAAACTGTATTTTTGGGAATTACTTTAGATTCAAAATTGCAATGGGGTGCCCACATTAGAGCGCTTTCAAGCAGATTAAGCTCAGCTGCTTACGCAGTAAGAAAAATAAGACAGTTGACTGATGTAGCCACAGCTAGGTTAGTATACTTTGCTTATTTTCACAGTATTATGTCTTATGGCGTTCTGCTGTGGGGATCGGCAGCGGACGTAGATTCAATTTTTATTTTACAAAAGAGGGCAATCCGCGCAATCTATAAAATGGGGCCTCGCGAGTCTCTTAGAAACAAATTCAACGAAATTGATATACTTACTCTGCCTTCTCTTTATATTCTAGAAAATATCTTGTATGTTCGCAAAAACTTAGGTCTTTTCAAAAAAAGATGCGATTTCCATAATCTAAATACACGTAGTAAAGATGAAATTGTGATTCCAAAATTTAGATTAACTAAAACTAGCAAGTCATTTCTAATAAACAGTATCCGCTTCTATAACAAGTTGCCAAAGTCGGTTACAGAACTTAGCGATGGAAAGTTTAAAACTCACATCAAACGTGTCCTTATCAAAAAAGCATATTATAAGATAAAAGACTACGTTGAAGACAGGGAAGTTTGGCATTAATTCCTTCTGCACATGTGGCTTCCCTGGTACCTCATTAACAGCAAAACCGTGTGAAAGTCTATTAACTGCTCCCAAATTGCAATGTTAATTTTTATTCTTTTTATTATTATTATTTTTTTTACAATGTCTGACATATTCTCGTCATTATTTGACATTAGACATCAATTTTACTACCTACTATTTATTTTCAGTGATTGTCATCGAAATCATGTCACTTGGTTCAAATAGATTCATTTTATATATGTAGATTCTTTTACATATTGTGAATGAGAGAACGTTGTAGGCCTTAGAGATTTTAGAGACTTTAGAGATTTTAGAGCCTTTAGAGACTAGATTTGTAGACGTTTTTCTATTCTGTATTTTCATTCCTCTAAGTACCTGGTACTTATTGACTGGCCTGCACTGTCCTCCCATACCTATTATCACTGTAATTTGAAAACATTGTAAAAGCCAATTATTTTTAAAAGAGTAACCGTGGAGTTTCTTGCCGGCTCTTCTCCATAGGAAACGACAAATTGGAACCGTGCACCTAGCTTCTGACGTTTCATAAGTGCCCATGCAGGCTTATGTGAAATAAAATATTTTGATTTTGATTTTGATTTTGATGCATTATTTAAAATTTTGAAAACCCCCGACCCAAAGAAAAACGCCTGAAAAGTAAAAATAAAAATATACATTGGCCTTTAAAGTTGTAGGTAATATTACAATAGCATAGTTACATTCATTATTGCTGGGCATCGTCTATTTGGAGTTTTCATTCACCGTCCCCTGACGGACGTGACAATGTTTTGATCAAAATATTACCTACAACTTAAAAGGCCAATAATTTTTTATTTTTTTATAGCTTTTTGTTTGGGTCGGGCGTTTTTTAAATTTTAAATTTAACTTTTATTTCCTGTTTTTTAAACTGTTTTTATAGTAATAGCAAACACGCTACGATCGACACATGTCACGCTTAAATCTGCGCAGCTTTACGTATGTTTCCCACAGTGAAGTTTGTCATTAATTTATCTTCATTCCTCGTCCTGATTACCAAATTATCTATAACCTATTCATTGAGATCTTTTCAATGAGCTCAAACACCAAGATGCTCAAATCCCTTCATCAACCAAAAAAGAGCTGATAATTTTCAAACGGCTGAATCGATTTTGATGAAACATGTCTAAGAACCACCGCTAGAAAACCTACACTTAAATTAAAAAAAAAACCTCACCCAAATTAGTTCACCCGTTTAAGCGCTACAGTGCCACAGACAAATACACACATAGCGGTCAAACTTATAACACCCCTCTTTAAAAAAAAAATGATTTGGAAAGTCGGTCCAGAATTGGCGCAGAAATCAAAGAACATACATAAAAATTAAAATACATACAGCTTAACATAGAACCTCCTCCTTTATTTGAACTTGGTTAAAAACTAGTAGCCTTTTGATTGATCCAAGAGTGGAATTAGGGACTTAACGCTCATTGGCAACGCTTGCAAGTTATACCGACCTACCACCAAAACAAATAAGTTTCACGATTTACAGCCTTTAGTTTTCTTTACCTTTCACATTAACTAAAACCACCATAGCAGCTATTCAAAACGGAAACCTACATCACAAAACAAAATCAACGAGAGAAAATAAACAGGCCTTTCTAAACATTTCCCTTGACACCACCAATGATAATATAAAGTCAAAGAAAGCAAACCACTTTAATTCGATCAGCTATTACGCGTCGAGGAAGCAAGTGTGTGTAACCCGACAAATTGAAGGAGGTTGGTGTCCAGTCGCGTTAGAAGCGGTCAAGGCGACAACGCAAATCGGCTGGTTGTTACGACCCGAGAGCGCTGAACTTGGCTGACCATTAGAAAATCTAATCTCACGCCGCTTCTGTGTGGGTCGTTGGGTGCGGGAAGTGGAAAGTCCTGAAGTATATTTTAATAAAAACATTTATTTTCTTTCATCACACAATTTGGGTCCATTTGCGTAACCATATCGCCACAAATAGAGATACTTCTCACGAACACCCTGTACGTAGATTTTGGTCATTTTACTCAAGTGATTTTATTTCAGTAGCGCAAACCTATATTTGCCAAAAACGCATCAAACTGGGCAAAAGTATCTCTACTGCGCAATTTTCTTAAAATGTGTGGCCTGCCAAGGTACACAAGAATATTAATATAGTTTTTACTAAAGAGGATGTAAAGGAGATGGACATCGACACGCAAATCGTTACCATGAATTGAAACATGATTCTAGTCTATGACCCACCAGCGTTTAATTCTTTTTGCGTTCAATTTCATACATTTTGACCGTGTAGGTAGGTACCTACTGCGCTTTTATTTCGAAAATAGTTTTTTTTTACGATCCTGCGAAAATGTTGTCTTCCTGGAGTTCATTTTAACAGATTGCGCGTCAAAAAAAAATCAAAATCAAAAGTCATTTATTCAAACTAAGCTGAGAGTCAGCACTTTTTGAACGTCAAAATTACATAAGACAGTCCCCAAAAACGCCCACCCTTCACCACTTCCTAGTGCTTTAGCTGGGAAGAAGTGGCGGAACAAACTCCCCAGCAGCACAGCTGTCTGTTAAGTTGCAAGAACTTGATTCTATACAATAATAGGTCAGTACTCGTAATTAAAATTCAACAATAAATAAAAGAATCACAAAAAAAATGGTTAATACAGTCAAATAAAATAAACAATGATATGAAGTAACTCATATGACCTGTCAGTAGGTAAGCTAATTCTGGTGAATGAACACCGTTGTCTTGAGTTAATCACAGCGACCAACAATTCTTATCGTTTAAGTAGTCGTTGATAGAATATTATGCCTTAAAACAAAGGTTGGATTTTACTTTCGCTTTAAAAGCATTAAAATGTAAATCTAGCAAAGAAGAGGTAAGCTTGTAACAAAAGGATATCCCAAGCCCAGCAAATGAGTTATGCACTTTATGAAGCCGGTGAAAGGAAGCACGTAGTTTGTCCTTATTTCTAGTATTAATATTATGAATGTCACTGTTTTTAGTGTATAAGTGTATATTTTGCCTAATATATAAGATGTTAGCGAAGATGAATTGCGATGCCACCGTGAGAATACCAATATCTTTTAAAAAAGTCTCTCAGAGAAACTCTAGCACCTAGTTGGTAAATTGCACGAACAGATCGTTTTTGAAGAACAAAAATATTTTTAATGTCAGCGGCTTTGATCCACAGTAGAATGCCGTAGGACATAACGCTATGAAAATGACTAAAATAGACTAACCGAGCTGTATCAACGTTAGTGCATTGTTTTACTTTCCTGACGGCGTAGGCGGCCGAACTGAGCCTATCCGCTAGGCTTGATATTTGTGATCCCCACTGAAGTTTGGCATCTACTGTTATGCCTAGAAAAACTGCCAAGTGTTTCAAGTACCTCATTACCTAAGACGATGTTGGGTCCTAGATTTCTTACATTCGGTAAAGCGAACTTTATACATTTAGTTTTCTTGCCATTGAGAACTAGATTATTCGTGGTAAACCAATCCGTAACCCTTGAGAGTGCACTGTTTACGTCGTCAAAATCTTGTCTATTCCTGTCTACTTTAAAGATAAGAGAGGTATCATCAGCAAACAGTACAACGTCACAGATACCCTATAAATGGAATGGTAAATCATTAATGTACATTAAGAATAAGAATGGACCCAGTATTAAGCCTTGAGGTACTCCTAACTGAACTGGTAGCCCGGAAGATTTCACACCATTAATATCTACACATTGGTGCCTTTTATTTAAATAAGAATTTATTACGTTGAGAGCTTCATTTTGAACACTGTAATGTCGTAGTTGACGCAAAAGCGTGTCATGCTGCACGCAATCAAATGCTTTGGTAAGATCACAGAAATCTCCAATAGCATTTTGTGAGTTCTCCCATGCGTTATGCGTCCATCATTTATTTCCCATAGGTAAAAATACTATCTTTACGATTGACTTAGATAAGTATTCGTGCCTAGTTTCAAATTTATTCACTCAAGGCCCCATTCACCCTCTTAAAGGTCGAATTTCCAAACAACCCTTCTTAGTGCTCCTTTACATAATAAAAGGAAGCCGTATGCAAAATTTCACGTTCCTAGTCCAACTAGTTTCGGTTGTGCGTTGATATATCAGTGAATCAATTTCTCCTTTCATCTATCTATATATCAAATAGTGAAGCAAAAACTGTAGTTTTGTACGCCTTTTTACAAAAATTTCGCGTACGGAAGAGCATGAAAGGCAGAGTTAAAGTTTGAAAAGAGAAGTGCAGGAAGCTAATTTTTATATAATTCAAACCTAAAATTTAAATGAATTATGGTTTAATTTCGACTACTAGGCCACTAATAGTAGATACAGATAACACCCATTTACCACTAACATCAACACCACCATTAACACCAAAACCACCACCGGTTGACCATTAACATCTAAACTTACGGAATAAAGTTATACTAGGAATAACCACAAATTTTCATAGGTTTATACAATAACGTTATTCTGTGTTTATTAGGAAGAGGATTAGACGCAGCACGTTGGTAGTGTACTTTCTTGCTGCCGTGCAGCTGTCGGTGGCACCCGGGCTCCGCCCAATCGCGGCTGCCCCGTCCGACACTTACCCTGATTGAAACTATTAAAATGGGCGAGGTGAAAACCAAACACTATAGTTAAGCTTTCCACTCACCACAGATACGATAACTACATATAAACTGCTATAAATATTATGTTGGAGCTACTCATTTTTATGGAGAGCTTGTTTGTTAACTAGTAGTATTTAACTCAAATTAAACAACACTTCATTAAAAAAAAACAACGCACGACACCAACTTCAAAAATTAAAGTTATATTTCACTTTGTAGTGTTTTTTGGAGGTCGGTAGCTTTGATTTTAAAATATATTTTTTAGCTATAGTGCCTACCCAACACATATTCGTATACCTTCACATGATAAGTAAATATCATTGACAGGCAACTAGTGGACAAAATACGTATTATTCATGACGGAGTGCTGAGGTACAAAAATAAAAAGAGAACAACCGAATTTAGAACCACCTCCTTTTCTTTAAGTCGGTTATTAAGAACGAAAGAGTAAAGGTAACTTAAAATGGGGCCATTTGGGAAAAATCTACGATGACCTGACATAATATGATATTACGCCTTGTTTCCCCGTAGGATTATGTCGGCCAGATTTCACCATATTTTTTACGACCTTTATTATGGTATAAGTTTTATTGTTACATAACTCAAATGTTTTTTTATTTTATTTCAATTACATAAATCTTTACCATACGTGATTTGGAAATCACCTTTTAAGCAAGAAGATGCTTGTGTTAGGTGACTCCGCACTTCCACTATAACACAGAGTATGCATTTGATAAAAGAACAAAAAATAAAAGAAAAGAAAATACAAAATTCAAAAATTCATAAATAACAATCAGATCATCAATTTAGACTTGTCTTTGCAATTTAATTGGATGCAGTAAAGTGTAAAGTAATCGTGTATCGCACGGCCGGAATATCTAGATCAAAGTGATATGCAATTATTTTATTTTTATTTTTTTAATCCGGGTAATCTATACTTCTATACGAATATTATAAAGAGGTAAAGTTTGTGAGGTTGTAGGCAGTAATCTCTGGATCTACTGAAACGATTTTGAAAATTATTTTACCAATAGAAAGCCACGTTATTTGCGAGTGTCATAGAAAAGTACCTATAGAAAAGGAAAGAAAAAGTATTAATTTTGACTCGCACAGGAAGATCACATTCTAAACTAAACATACAACACAATCGTACAAAAATTATTAAAAAAAAATCTTGGAAGTAAAATAAAAATTAAACAGAAAGTCCTGCACGAGGCCAAAAGACTCCTACCTCAGCATGATGCTGCGACATTTAAAAAGTGTCGCAGCGCTGGTATTCGGATAGGCTATATATTAACCTGAAAAAGCGTTCGAAAGAAAAAAAATTGGGATCCCACCCGTGCGAAACCGGGACGGGCAGCTAGTCTACTTATAAAACACAATACAAAACGAAGTTTTCCGAATCAACCCGCCTTAAGTACCGTGTAATAGGGGGCGACCCTATTGCCATTAACCGGGTATGAAATTCAAGATAGAAAAACCCAATTACACTTTGCCCGACCTGGGAATCGAGCCCAGGACCTAATGAGTAGCGAGACCACCAGAGCAGCCGTATATTTTTAGACCCATCTTTAGACTTCTTACAGTTTCCATTTCCAAAAACTGTTCACAAATTTTCCTCAAAAAAACTGATCCAAATAGCCACATGAAGTGCACTATCACCTAGTATATCCGGGCAAGTGACAGGCGAGCCGACATTCAGATATTATAGCGCTGCGCCCGCGCCGGCGTGGGCAGACCTCCGAGTTATAGCTTGTCCCACTGCCTGTTACCGTTATCTTATAGCCCTTTATTATATAGGACTTGGTTTGGTGGGGAATTGCGTGTTTTTTACCCTATAAAATTACAATAATAATAATAAAATCGTTTATTTATAAAACGGACACGTTTACAATAAATACCTTAACAAATAAAATAGAACACAGTTGCTAATTTGCCTGAACTAGGTTGAACCTGTACTTCAGGCTACAAAATGCACAAATAATTAATGTAATAAACTAACAATGTATATGAAGTAATAACTTAAAGAGAGCTTAGGTCAACAAAAGTGATCAAAACTTTTGCTTGGTGCCAATGGAACCACCTCAGGAGTATACTCTTTCAAATAAAAAAAGAATTTTGAGAATCGGTCCACAAATGGGGGCGAAATGGGTGAAAATACATTTAAAAAAATACATACAGTCGAACATAGAACCTCCTCCTTTTTTTAAGTTGGTTAAAAATTCATGTTTTATTCGCAGAAAACAAATAAATCTTCTGTCTGTGCATAATCAATGAAGTACATTTTTTTACAGCTAAAGTAATTTAATTTATAGATACTTAGTTTTCTAATCTATTTTACAGAAATGGGCAAAGATTTTTTTTTACCCAATAGAATAGAAGAGATGTATTTTGACACTACTTTTTTTCGGGTTAAGACTATTCATACTTTTTTGACTGCCTCGCCGGTCGCAATAAAAGAAAAGAAAGAAAGAAAGCAAAATGCACATTACAAAAAATAAAATAAACTAAGAAACGTAAAATGCACACATACAATGTGGACAAAAGCCCCGTATTCAAGTTGAAAAAGTTACAAAGTATTAGCAATAGCAACCGCTATTGCTGAGCGTGTGGTCCCGCCTGGGTTCGATCCCCAATTCGGGCAAAATATAATTGGGTTGTTCTATCAGTGATTTCTCAGTGGCAACCTGCAGTCTGGTTTTGAGCCCGGTTGATGGCAATTGGACTTTAACATAACTGGCGAAATGTGGGTGTAGGGTACGCCTCTGCCTAACACATCAGGGATTATAAGCGTGATGATGTCATACTTTGTTCGACCATAGTTTGAAGCTATCTGGACAACTCTGTCGTTTACTTCGTTTAATTCCTGTAAGGTTGTGGATGATGGGCAGGAAAGAAGGTGGGGTAAACCCTTTGAAGGGGTTTGACACTGACATTTTAACCCTGAAAAACTTTACAATTATTTTATTTCATGAAAATTACTAGTGATTATCATGTTTTATAAGGTTAAGTAGTCGACGTTACATTCGGACTTCATAAGATCACGGCGGTATTTTATCGTGCACTGGATTTTGAACTCTCGGTGTTGAACTGAGCATTGAGAATCCAACAGAGTACAGCGCGAATGAGTCTCAGAACGTCGATAGTGTTCGATTTTCAAATCGCAGTGCTAAGGAATGGAGGAGGCTTCTGACGACCTATAACGACTGTCAAAGTTGCACGAATGACAGCCGGGACTAACGGCTTATCGTGCTTTCCGAGGCACGGAGGGGTCTCGGTATCAAAATCAAAATCAAAAGTCAGCTCATTGCTCATTGTTTGTCTCATTTGTTTTTAGTAAATTTATTTATGTATCTTTTTTTTTGTGCTGATATTTATATATAGTTAGGTATTTAAATTATATTTATAGTTCAAATAGTTTTATGCATTTATATTTATTCCTCTAATTTATTGCACCTACCACTGTTTGTCTCTGCATCACACAAAGGTCGACTGGTAGTAAAAGCCTATGGCATTTTTTTTTTGTGTGGGAAATCATCAAATAATTTCTCCCGCTCTGGGTGGAGCGGGAGGGCGTGCCAGACTTTTACTGACTAAAACCCACCCGTGTTCCCTCAGTTGCCTGTGTGCCAGGGGCCGCGGTATCTCTTTCGAACAACCCGCACCCCTGGCAGGCATCGGCCTTTGCGGACCCCCCCATTTGGTGCTGACATCTCTTTGAGGCGCGCGTGGAACACAACAGCGCCGTCGACCCGGGCTTGGTCCTTACCGGACAGCGAGCTACCCATTACTCGCCGTCCGCAAGCCCGCGCCTACGGTGGCCGGGAATCAGCCTGGGATTCCCGACGCCCAGGGCGTCTCCCGCGGCGACTACGGCCGTGAGGGCGCATATACTGCCTCTCCCTCACGTGCGCCACCTCCCTCTTCGCGAGCATTACTGCTTCGCCGAAGGAGGTGACGGCTAACCATTCACTCTCGCTCCGTACCATGGCCTGCACCAGGGCCGGACGCGAGAGATCGCCGCCGCAGATCGCCTCCACGAGGACACGGCGGTGCTCCGCCCAAGCCGGGCAGACCGCCACCGTATGCTCCACCGTGTCCTCAGGGCGATCTTCGCAATGGAAACCCCCGGGCGTTTCCTCCCGCCTTATGCGAAACAGGAACCTCCCGAAACAACCGTGTCCGGTGAGGACCTGCGTCAGGCGGAAGGTGAGGACGCCATGCCGTCTCTCAAGCCACTCCTCAAAGAGGGGACTTACCGCCGCTATCGTGGCGTGCCCAGCACTGGGTTGCGACAATCGCGCTCTCCATGTCGCCAAATAAATAAAATACATAAGACAGTCCCCCAAAAACGCCCACTCTTCACCACTTCCTAGTGCTTTAGCTGGGAAGAATAAGTGGCACAACAAACTCCCCAGCAGCACAGCCGTCTGTTTCTGTGTGTATAGGCAAAGTAATAAACATTACAAGACACAGAACATTAATTAAATAATTAGTCATACATTTGTCAGCTAGCCATGCCAATATACCAACAAATAAAATGAAAACTTATCTCGAGCACATAGAATATTAAAAAAAATATGTAATCAAAGCATAAGGCATGATTCTCATTAGCCCGGGCCGTGCCCGGGCCGTATCGAGTCCGTGGCCCAAACGGGGCACGGATTTAAAACGTTAGATACATTTTGTATGAAGAAGTTTATCTTACACAGTGCATGAACCGTATCCCGTCCGGGCCCGGACGACGCTCGTCTACACCACGGTTGTTGCACGGACACGCCCCGTCCCCTCCACGTCTTATAACCTGGTGTAATATAAACCTGCAGCACGGACGGGCTCCACTCCAGCCCCAGCCCGGACATGGCCCGGCCCGGACACGACACGGTATAATAAGAATCATCCCGAATACCAAAATAAAAGCCTCCTGGTATAAAGGGCGTGATAGCAGTATGTAAAGATGGTCACCCATCCCCAGACCTATCCCGGCAAACGTAGGTTAAACTGATGGATCGACCCGTGCGGCTATTTTTACTGAACCGCGAGCCCCTACTGGAAAGTGTATGTACAACGTAAAATTGCTAACCTCACTTCCAAGCAAGTAGGTACTAAAATAGAACATTAATTAGATGCTGATATTTAGTTAGACCGGTAAGTATTAATAAAGTTTATGTGTTGTTATTTATTTACACAGTACTTAAACAAATCGTTATTTACATAGATCATAGGAAGAGTTGAACCTGTAGTTATTAAACTATCTTGTTAGCGTTTTCAGTAACCAACTGATTCGTGTAAAACATAATTCTACGTAATTATATCGTACAACATGTATAATATGTGGGTTTTTGTAAATGAAAAATAGAAAACTATGATTAATGGCTGAAAACTCGCCTCGTGATTTATTCTAAATCGTGCAACCGTCTAAGTACTACTTATTAGTACTCTTCATCTGAATTTTCTTCCATTTGTAGAACTCCGCATTTTTCTAGATTTCTGACTAAATCGCCCCAAAACGGATCTGTGTGCTTTTTTCAAGGTTAATTACTTTGTTCTTTAGGGTTAAATGTGACAATTATAATATGTGACAGGTTAACTTTTAAGCGGCAGCTAACCTTTTTCTATCATAATATAAATCATCTATCTAACCTGCTAGTTTGCAGGCTAGTTTGCATAACACGCTATTAATCACTTTTTGAATCACTGTGCAGGATGACGCCTACCTCGGATACGGACAGCACAACCCCCTCCTAACTAATACTAGACTAGGTGAAATCGACTATGTACAAAAAAAAGACAGGAGTCGGCTGCTCAGCAAGCGAACGACCGCTCCACGTCCCCATAAATTGTAATTAGCTGTAAATAGGATAGGGCAATATAGAACATCATAATAAATTTGTATAAACTTATTCTGTACACACTAACAAGCTCACAGCACACACTACACGACACTTATATAGATCTCTTTCAGACAAACATAGGTAGACTGTAAGTAGCTGACACACCCACAGGCCGAGTACACTACCGACCTGTGGACATAATGTAACATATGAACCAGGGAAATAAACATCTATCTATCTATCTATCTCCTTCCTACTACCTGCACTGAAGATATTCCCTAAGCACACAGCCCTGCGAACAATATAAATTGATTCATCTCATTCCAATATCATAGGCTTCCTGAAATCGTGCCTCCAGAGGTCGAAATCTTAGAAACTATTCTAAGGGAACCGAATATCGTACATTGTTAATCAGTGGTGCTCAACCTTCATAATCTTATCGTAGTATCATAAATATTTTGTGGCATATTCTTATTTCTTTGCGAAAGTGATGGCTGAGCGATAGCGCCATCTTCATCTCAATTCGGTGGTACGGAATCCATAGTGCAGGTTTTCAATAAAACACGATGATACAGCAAATCAGTTATTATTTCACTTTCAGAATAATTAACACCGTACAATAGTAAAACGTTCGCGAACTATTTTCTTAGGAGAAGTGGAGGTCAGCATTCATTAGTTGTCCTCACAAGACTGAATCGTCTCTTAGTCACTTCCCCTCACTCGACTCTGCCTACGTGCCACCCCCTCTACCAAGCGCGTCACTGCTTTTATGCCCACCTTAGTACTACAATATAATCAATTGAGAGATCTATTACCGCTTTAGTTTTATAATCCACGACATATTTATATATTTATTTAAACTTTTATCACACAAAAAAGGTACAAAGGCGGACTTTATGCCTTAGGCATTGTCTACCAGTCAACTACAGGTGGTGAACAGAATAGATTGCAGGTGCTTTGTTTGAGAGGAAAAGTGATAAACGGAAAAACTTAAAAATACGAATATCATAATAAAACCAATGGGCATCATAAAGTGTGCAATGGGAAAATAACAGGCTAATATTATCTTGGTATCGGTATCTGGTTTCCACGCATAACCGTTTCAGATGAATGTTGAGCATCTCTGGTCCAGATATACCGTGTGTACGGGCCACAAGGCAGCCGACAGGTAGGCTGACCCCGCGCTCGGCGGCGTATAAATCCCATTGTTTCAGCAGATAGATATTATTTAATATGTACGGGAAAATATATAATACTGTGTGTTATAGCCTTACATTGTAGACCCTTTCACACCTCCGTATTTATGTTTTGTTGAGTCTGAATGGATAGCTGAATTGTGTGATTGTCGTCGCTAGAGGGGCGATTATGGGCGATACAATCTGTCTGGGAAGAACTATCTAGTGCAGAGATATCGAATCAAAGCTTTACGCATTGGTGATATCTAAAAAAAAAAAAAATGTTTAAAGCTAGGAAACAGATTGTCTTATAAAACTCATACTTATGGTTACTTCACCCACTGCTGGGCATAGGACTCTCTTTTTTTATGCCAATCTTCACGCTCCTGTGCCAAGCTCATCCAGGTTTTGCCCGCGATGGCAACAATGTCGTTCGTCAATCTCGCCGCTGGAACACTGACGGCTCGTCTTCTAGTCCTTGGACGTCACAGCCTTACTCCACCTGTCATCACTGCGCCTTGCCAGGTGTCCTGCCTAAATCCATCTCAGTTCGTACCTCTTCGTATCTCGACGTTCGTTCTATTAGCCTGATGCCACGCATGGAACGCTCCATGACTCTGTTCTCTCAACTCTCAGCCTGAGCGTGAGCGTCCTCGTCTCAACACCGTACGCCACGATGGGCAGAATGACATAACACACTGGTTACAGAGAACTGATCACAGAGTAAATATCGAGAGAAATAAAGATTTCATAATACTGAAAACTTAATCGACTTTTGTTGTTGATTGTACCATACTGTTACCTATGAAATAAATGTTTTAACAATTACGTTCGCAAACAGTAATTGGGTGCTAGTAACTACATAGTTAACCGAGTAACTAAGTCCCTGAGGTCTGATACCATCTGTACGATGTATCATCGGTTTAATCGATTACGATACAATCGATTGTCAACTCGGTTGGAAGGCGTAAAGGGCGTAAATCGAGCGTACGCCCACGTGTTCACGTCATCTCGGGTAGCATCGGAAGCTGCGGTAGCCTATTACGTCGCATCTTGAGGCTTTTAGATAGCCGCAGAAGTCAAACCTGTTAGGGGTTTACTTGATTTCTTTCACATGACTATTTGTGTGGCTTATTATGCGATTCGCACATAGTTAATTTATTTGTGGGCGAATCTTTAACAACTACAAAAAATCGTATTAGGCAATTGGAACGTTTTAAATTTTACAAATAAATTAAGTTCATGCGAATCGCAAACAGAAAATAATATATTAATTTAAATTGTCGACTCGCCCGTTTCGGGCAAGTAAATTCTTTCGAACCGACTAATAAGCAACTGTGTGTCAGGTACTCTCACTAATATGTGTAAAATATATCAGATACCATGGCACTGCTTATACCGATAAGGGGGCGTCCATTAACTACTTGAGGCGTTTAGGGGGGGGGGGGGGGGTCGAGTCGAATCTCACGTGGGGGCAAGGAGTTCTCGGCAAATATCACGTAATTTATATTTTTTTCCGCAAAGAAACAATGTAACATTGCGAGAAAACCGGGCTAAATGATGTCGAACATGTTTTTCCGCCAATATGGCTAAATCCTACAAAATAATATTTATCGCGGTTACGCGAACGCCACAAAGTAACACAGTAGCTCCTCGATGGTTAAACTGCCACCGGCCAGCCAAGCCAGCCAAATGCAACGCATAAATCCAACGCAAATAAGCACAGATTAACGTTTTTACACTAAAGCCAAGTATTTGAAATATCTCACATGAGATTATGGGGAGGGGGAGAGGGTCGAGCCAAATATCACGACATCTCACCAGAGCGGGTGTGGGGGTCGAAAAGTCGCCAAAATTGCCTCACGTAATTAATGGACGCCCCCTAACTGTTGGTTTTTCCTGGTGTCACATACTCTTTATAGACTACTACTGCATTATTAGATAAGTAAATAATTGATTTATGCTAAATGAGTGTTCTCGTATTTGAAAATCTTTTTTCCTATTTTCCAGTTTCAGTTCTCATTCCTGAATTACGTGAATGAGAATGATGATATGGTTAGAAAGGGGGGACTACCCAGATGACG
Source organism: Antitype chi (assembly GCA_947359405.1). Taxonomy (NCBI): domain Eukaryota; kingdom Metazoa; phylum Arthropoda; class Insecta; order Lepidoptera; family Noctuidae; genus Antitype; species Antitype chi. Next base: position 5,647,716 of record OX375822.1, on the reverse strand, counting down.
ACTAATAGAGAAGTGTGGGAAAAAAGAGTTGTTGCGCTGATCACAAATAAATTGGCTTAAGGGCAGGAGAATGATGATGATTCCTGAATTACTTGGTTATACATCAGACAAAATAGAGTAGGTAATAATACGTGAAACTTCCCTATACAACGAGTAACATAATTAACGCAAGACATCATACACCCCAATTAGAGTATTGAGTTAAAAGCATAATACGATAACCAAAACTATTTTTTTTATCGACCCAAGCATTACTTTATGCATTTAAAATTGAGTCTTATATTTTCGGTAATAAGATGGAATTTTCTTTGGTTCAATCAATGGTAGGTATGGCAAAATACATAATTAAAAAAATACTTAAATTAAAAGTTACTGAAAACGATTCAGTAGTCAATTAGGAACAAACTTTTCTGTTCCACCTTGTATAGGTACCTACATTTGTAGTTTCGATTTCATCACCCAATATTTACAGAGAGTCAGGACTGGTAACACAGGAGCAAGCTACGTACAGCAGTAGGTACTATTCTGTAAAAACCTCACCGTGATAACTTGAGTGAAGTAAGCTTATAGAGAGCTGTCATGAGGAACAATCTACAGTGCCAGATAGAATGTCAGCTCACTTCCCCTTCATTCTCACGGTGAGATTTTAACAGAATAGATCGGCAGATCTTCACTAATAAATCAGCAGTTGTCCGTGTGAGAAGCAGCTTGCCCTGAGGTTGACACCCGCAAGCTTCAGTGTCTGCCCCTGTGTCTTCTTGATAGCGAAGTATTCGCTCATAGGGAAATGCACGCGCTAATTGTGGAGAATTAGTGGTATACGTGGTATAAATGAATGATATTGATGATGATGTGGTGAATGTGGTTTTTATGAGTGTTTATTTTAATTTTTATTATGTAGTAATATTTCAAACACAATGTAAATTGTTAATGAATAAATTGAATTGAATTGAATTGAATTGAATGTTACCGGCCAAACCCAATTTCAGGCCAAACTAGTTTGTCCTAGGCCAAACAGACTTATCCTACGCGTGATATGTCGCAGCCAACTAGCTTAATTAGCCATTTCGTTAACAGCCTTTGGAAGTAACGCTCGCCGGCCGCTGCCACGGCGCCGCTCGCTTCGCTTGCTCGGCTCGCGCGCTTTTGGTCTCAGTTCTAACCTAACCTAACCTAACCCATTTAATCGGCGTGCCCCGGCTTAATAAACCAGTTTGGCCTGAAATCGGGTTTGGCCGGTAACATAAACACTGTATCGCCAACGCCACAATCTGATAGAATTTCCACTTCGATGACGTTTCTCTGTAAAGACACCACTTTGAACCAGTTTCATTCTGGTTAATTAGATATTTATACCTAATCCATTGAGTAAAGGCTCCAAACAGCAAACAGGCGCGACTCGTCTCACGTAGAACAATTTCTATGAAACCTTCATGGAAATTTTGTAGAAGCCTTAAATTTTCGGATCTTTTTTAATTCTCAAAGCAACAATATCTTAAAAACTGCTACAGTTTCACGAACGCATTCGTAATTCTTCCGAAGCTACACACAGTCATACACACATACATACTCGTAAAGACAGTTATTCTTTAAGTAACGTGGACATATCCAGAGCAGGATTCCAGCCTTAATTAACCACATCGAATGTAATTGATAAGTCCATGTGATACCTTTTTGGATAATTAATATAGTGTAGTTAATTTCGACCCGTTTTGTAAGAGAATACAGTAGCGAGAATTTTGGTATGTTTGCTGAAAATGGTAGTGACAGCGATATAAGTTACTGGGTTTTGTAAAGCAGTTGTATAATATAACTAGATTCTGCCCACGACTTAACCACGTAAAATTATCGCTCGCCGGCGCTGTTACTTCTTTATCGCTTAGTCTTTTTTATTGTTGGTCGTCTCGTTCCCTTATGAATATCTATCAAATGCAAAACTATTTTTTTTTTCAAATCTGACCGGCAGTTCCGAACTACAAAGACGAATTTAATACTAACTGTTTCCCACGACTTCGCCTGCGATCCAGGATGAAAATTTGCCTCTGTTCTTACCCAGGTCATGGTCCATCTGTGTGCCAAATTTAATCAAAAGCCGTTCAGCTGTTTCAGCGTGAAAGCGTAATAAACAAATGATCAAACTTATTTTCACATTTACAATATTAGTTAGGATAGATTTTCTATAAGGAGGTTGAAACGGCAATATCTGTAAAGAAATTTTCAAAAGCTGTGGCGACTTGTGAGTCTCAAGTAATTTGTGGCTAATATTGATAAATGTGAAGTTAGTTTAATTGAAAAGTAGTAACCTAAACTAGCAACTAGACATTAATTCCTAGGCTAAGCATACCCACTGGTAACGAAGCTATAGGTAAACTTTCAGCCAAAAACTTGGAATTCAGCCACACAAAGGAAGGAATATGTACTCGAAGCACCATTTACAAGCCGTTAATAACATAAGCTAGGACTCAGAAGGAAACTAAGCATCCGTGCCATCTAAGTAATCTATAATTTCTACTCGTCAGAAATTCCTAGACAAGACTATGAATTGAACTCCCGACCTCTGCACGTCGTCGCTTTAGCTGTTGGTCAAGTATCACATTCATCTATCCTAGTTCATAAAAGTATCCGCCTTTCTAACACAACACTTAAAGCTCTGCTGAAACCATAAAGGATAACCATCTTGAAGATAAAAGTTATAAATAACTTATCTGCATCGCTTGCAACATTACTTGCAGACTTACATATGATCTGCTCTCAAATCTTAAAAGGCTATAGTCCAAACGTTAACGGTACATGCATAATTATTGTTATTGCACAAAAATGTAATTACTTGCAGCGATATTTATTGATAAAAACTTATAAAATATGACAGGGCGACCGCTGTGGCCGGCTGAGATAAAAGAGGATCTGCACTTACGCGTCTCGTATGTGTAGTCTTGACATTACTTTGCAAGTCTCATATACATGTCTTCCGCGCGAAGCTCCGTAATATAGTTCTATAAGCGAAAACACAATTCATCATAATGTCACACATAAATCACAATTCCATGTGCCGTAAATATAGATGGCTAATCTCATTGTTATATTTATTATCATTCCAAATGATAATTACCGTCTTATTTCTAATACTTGATCAATAAAGATTTTAGATGTTATTAGTCGACCGCTTCCTTCTTTCATATACTAACGGACCCCGTCCTTCCGCATCCAAAGATCTGTTTTCCACTTCAGTCTCATAATTTAATTAAACATAATTACAGCACTTATATTTCTCGTACATTCTAGCCATTCACCTTTCATTTCCTCGCAGCGGTGCAGTCAACAGCTCCAACCTTACTACACTCTCATAACCTATAAACAATTAATTATAACAATTTATCGCGCCTGACTACAGATACGCGACAAGCAAAGGAATGTGCTACAGTTTAAATGAGGCTGCGCGGGAGTTGAACCGGTCGGGGGCGATCGGCCGCCTCCGCGCAACTTCGGGGAAAGGCCGACCATGATTTATAGCTAAAATTAAACTCCGAGTACAGGTCGCAGCAACCGTCGAATGCAGGGAAATGAGACCACGACCGAAGTAGGGATCGATTATATCGATAATTTGACGGCTCTGTTGTGAAATATCTTAATCGTGACAAGTGGGGTATGTCAAAATATGTAACGTGATGTAACCCGGTGCTACCTACCTTTATAAGGCTTTAAAAGTTCGATCCAATTAACGGTTTTCTCATTTCCTGTTTAATAAATGTGAGTAAGTAATGCCTTCCAAAATCGATTAAAAATTAGGCGCTAAAAGGCTCGTACGGTACCTTTCTTTAAATAAAGTGAGATACCTTACGATCTCTGAATTGTTTGAACTGCGAACATCGCAGAACTCCGGACGTCATAAAATCTAGTTCTATAAAAGGGTGACAGAGCATTCGCAGATCATTCCCACCTAGCACGGATATCAATTTGAAACCAGAATATTATCTGATCTGTCATCGTGAAATAAGACCTCTAAACACTCATGCGCACTATCGTATAATTCCCTAATTCGCATTGTTCTTATTGGTCCATCAATCGCCGGCGCATGCGCTGTACAGTCCAAGGCAAGGTATATATTGCGGGATGAGATAAAATCGCGCCAGTCGAGCTGCGGCAGCGGTCGCGTTATCTCGATCTAGGAGCTAGTAACTGCAGCCCGCAGGTCGTTCCATACAAATTGTATGGCATATCTACTGCTACTTTTGGGCATAGTTAACCTTATAGTTTTCTTGTAGCATGTTCTCGGCCGCTAATGGGAGCGATTCATCGCGTCAATGGTGTGAGAAACGCGTAAATAGTCCTGCCCTGAAGATGGAGCCTGCTGATACTATTCGAATTGTATCGGTGTGAATGTAGAAAATTGGATTTAGTTGCTCGCTGAAAAATAATAAATGGACATCTAAGGAACTGACCAACGACCATCTTGTACAAGATATTCACATGTGAACTATTAAAAGTTCTGCGAGTTTATTTATCCTTTGATTTGATGAAAAGTTAAAACGCTCTCTTTTTCGAGTTACTAAATTAACATCCGCACTGATGGCACAATTGCAACAACAATTATACACAACACAATCACTTTTAAAACCAATAAACTAAAAAAACTAATGAAAATATTGAGCACTACTAAAATGGCAGACATACGTAGATAAAATCCGTAGTCAGATAACCCTACATACTTTTAGTTGGTCTAAAAACTATCATTTATCGATGCTTCGACTGTTTCTAAGGTCTACGTAATAGGACCAGACCAACTGTTATATGTTAAAGGACCTGGACTGAAGGATTCAGCGAAAGAAAAGCCGATTTTTTTATAAGATAGTCTTCAGGCACCTAACGACACTTGTGGGATAAAACCTGCAGGGTAATGCGGTATTGCAGGATGCAAACATAGCTACTTTTATTCCAAATTAGCTTTTGCCAGCGGCTTCGCCCGCGTCGAAAATTATCCCATAGGTAATCTATGTGTGTGCCAAATTTCATCCAAATCCGCTCAGCCGTTTTTGCGTGTTGAGTAACAAACATGTAAATATACAAACTTTAAAAACTTATAATATTAGTAGGATTAGTTGGATTCTTTGAATCAAACTGACCCTAGAAGGCACCATGTCAAAAACTATTTCATAAAACTCAAAACACAAATTCTACTTAGCCACTGCATATTCTCACTCGGCCTATCATACGAGAATACATTTACACGGCAATAAAAAGCACATAAAGTGACATAATATCACTGCATCTGCCGTCTCTCCTGCTTCTAAATAGCTTCATAATACGGTTGATAGTCATATCTAGTCCATCTTACATTTACATATAAAATACGAGAGCGCTTTATATGTTTATAACTCGAGAATCGCTGAACGAATTTTGATAGAACTTTTTTCTTATTGTTATGTTTGTTTTGATATCAAAAGAAATACCTACATTATTGAAATGTCTTTATCATAAGTATATGGGGATAAGCTGTTATATACAGGATGGTAGGGACATTGACGCAAAACCTGTTACAATAGTTTCAATACATGAACCCGCATGAGTTTAAACTTTCGACAGTTCTAAAAAAAAAAATGTTCCATACATTTTGATCGCGTAGGTATAGCACTTTTCTATGAAACAGCTGATATTTGTTTTGATAACTGACTATTTTTTTTACGCTTTTGAGTCTAGAGTTATGTGCTGATCATGGTCATAGTTTGAGTGTTGATGTCCCTGCCACTCTGTTTATTCAAATACGCTATAGTGTGCTAGCTGAAAGGAACACATTCATAAAGATAAACCTATTACTATGTACATAATTTGATGCTGTTTGATTCAAATTGTAAAAATAAATTTAACGTTTTTTAAACAATACTGTGGAGTTCAGAATGACCAAAATAATTTATTTCTTTGAATATAATAACGAAACAATTATAACAGTATGCAGTTTCTAGGCCTGGGATTTCTGGGGTTACGTATGTAACATCTGTCTATGGAGCTAGGTTATAAAAGCCACTCTATAACAAAACTAGACCTAACAATTTAGACAAAATGCCTTGAACATCTTATCTAGCCACAATCTCAGACATAAGCAGATAAGTTAGTTAAAAATCTGAGAAAAATTCAACATAACAACAATGCTTTCTCACTAAAAACGGGTGTTTTAACTTTTCGCATCAAGATTACCAATGAAGATAGCACGAGCGAATTAATTCGCGACATTGAGACTGTATGCGACCTCTAAGCTCGTAAAAAATATGAGAAGAACCCGAGTTCAGATCTCAAGAATACTGTGACTGGGTTCTGAGAAACTGCAATGTAAGATCTTGCATTATGTAAAATTATCTAGATTTCGACTATCTTTCGCGCGATAGCGTACATTCGAAATTCAAAAGCGATTTAGTTTTAAGATCCGATAGAAGATAGGTTGTGAAATATCTTATGTGCCAGTAGGAACGTTGATGTTATAATTTCAATCGATAAATTGATATAAAACCGCTTTCGATCTTATTTTATTACCGGTTTTTTAATCATCGCTTTTAAAATAAAAATAAATCATATGATATTGATGATGATGAATTGTTATCCGAAAAAGTTTGACGTAAAAAAGGCTGCTAAAGGTCAAAAACTGTAACTTGCTATCCCGAGGGCGTCTCATTGATTAAAATATAAAATTAAATACGTCTAGACATAGCCACGAAATGTACCTAGAACGACTTTACGCAGACAGAATTACTTCGTAAATGTCTCTAATAAAAAAGCGTTTCAAAATAACCTTTTTAACCCCTGTCGGAAACAGGGGGTCTGTATATCTGTGTATCGTGAGTCTGTCTCCGTCATCGTAACTCCCTAACGGCTGAGCCGATTTTTTTTTTAAACGTGACTATCAAGAGTGTTCTTCATTTGTTCTCTGATACAAGAAAATGTGTTCAGCAGTTTGCAAATTATTCGCTCTTTTCTAGTTGATAAAAGGATGTGAGCATCTTCACAGATCTGATCGAATCGAAATGACATAAATGATATTAGAAAAACGTTATACCTAAACCTTCAACTGAGACTGCAACGAAATGAAATCGCAAAAACAGACGAGGCCTAGCATTAAGGGGAACCTATTCGCAGGCTCGAACTAACTGGTGGGCCTGGCTAAAAATCACGCTGTCTCACCAGGCTTCGTGTCCGACAGAGATAGTATCAATGATGAGCAGTTAGTTGCTAGTCTACATGCACAACGTTATTGAGTGAGATGCAGGATCATTTATAGTAAAAAAGATCGGGTTTTATGAAAAAGCCAATGCATAAATCAATGACCAATAAAGTTTATTGAATTTTTCAATAATTGAACTTTGTCGGTACCTACTAGGTTTTGGAGATTTTACACTTCTTTTATTACTTAAACACGCCCTAAGTTAAGTAAACTGAACAAGAAAAGCGAATCTTTGTTGGCTCCTAACTTTTTAATGGGTTTTTATTTTAGTATTCTGTTTCAGTACAGACAATATTAATAATGTGGCAAAACGATATCATATTTTACTTTGGATGTGCCATGTCAGACAGTGGAGTAAAACACTCCCGAGGTTTGCATGTAAAAAATTTGGACTAGGTCCACCTTAATGAATGTATGCTATTGTAGAAAGGATAACTGCTATTTACTTCCTATTTTCACTAGCCGTCTCCCGACGTGACGACGCTTTGATCAAAATATTACATACAACTTTTATTAAACTTATAGGACAATTTTTTTTTACTTTTTATTGGTTTTTGTGTGTGTCAAGGGTAAAAAAAAAACACTTTTTTATTTGTGCTCAGTTCCATCTATCAAACCATTTATGAAAGAACATACTAAGAAAAATAGACCAGCTTCAGTTATAAAGAAGATCATGGCAGAGGTCAAAACCTTTAATACAAAAACACTGGCAGCCTCATCAGACAATACCACATAAACATATGATATAAAAAAAATTTCCAATAAATTGCCTTGCGGACCGGTTGAAAGGTACCCGGTCCGAACAATGTCCCGAACGAGATGCGACCACTGATTACCAGTAATTATACCAAACGGCTTCTTGTTAACACGCATTCAACGAATAAAATAAAAAAATAATTTAGGCTACTGTCCCCCGCTGCAGATAATGTTATACTTTTTTTTGTAGTGTACCTATATTACTTATGTATATCTTGCCAGTTCCTTGACATAAGAGTGGTTAGGTGAACACGCACAAATTGCATTTCAAAATCCACTTTTGAACGTCAACATTTACATTAAAATACAATTGATTCTAATCGCCCCTTCCAAATGGTAGTCTCGTATGGAGAAGAATGGGTAGAAACTCCACCGTTACTCTATTAAAATATACACTTAACTATATTCTGCCTAGCATTTTCCCAACTATGTTGGGGTTGGCTTCCAGTCTTACCAGTGCAGCTGAACATGGAGCGGCTGCCTATCTGACCTCCACAACCTTGTTACTGGGTAATAGGATACCACTTGGTAAGACTGGTCTGACAGCCCGTAACGACTGTCAAAGACCCCCTTTTCAAGGCACGGAGGGGTCTTGGTAAGTAAAGATGATCACCCATCCACGGATCAACCGCGGGAACGTATCGACCCGTGCGGCTGTTATTTCTTAGCCACAAACCCAAAGCCAAAAATAAGCATAGGTAAATATGATTAATTTAGTTACGCCACACTCTAAAGAATCCGGTAGCTACAGAAATGTAATTCAATAGACTTAAGGACACTACCAAACAGATATCTAGACTAATAACAATCTAGAACAGCTCCATATCTATAGAGAACAAGGAAACGTATGAAAAGATGTAGATTACAGCGTATAGCGGCGGGTGAAAGGTTTCATTGTGGTGTCATGCGCCTGCGCAGCGACGAACAGACCGAACAGTGCGCGCCGCACAAGTGTAGTCGACATGTTGCTGAGGTAGTGAGGTGGGTTCAAACATAAAGTATATACATAATTATATTTAAATGCAAACATTATATTTGGGCTGCAGCATGACGTTGACTAAAACCTAACACCGTTATAAATAAACGTGGAGTAAAGTTACACCCGGAGGAACACCATTTTAACCATACATTTTTCGTGGTTTAAGTTTGACTTAAGTTACTCCAGCAGAAGTGGCTTAATATCCTGAAAAAATAGTCAAAAGATAAGAGCTTACTAGGTCACGAATATAATAATAATCTGCGTCTGAGTTCTGCCGTAGTAGTCTTAGTCTATACGTCTTTACAATAAATCCAAAATAGAAGATGTTTGTAATGTCAAAATAACAGTTTTTTTACAAAATACATATAAAATTATGGACAGTACAAATAACAAAACAACAATTTTTATTTTATTTTGTCTGGCTGTCTGTTTGTTCCAGCTAATTTCCGAAACGGCTGACTTTGATGAGGCTTCACTGGCAGATGAACTGATGCTATGCTTTTTGTCCCGGAAGGCCGGAAGTACGTTCCCTTGGGATAATTTCCGACATCCACCTGGTCTGAGCCACGGGCAACAGCTAGTCAATGATGCAACCGACTCCTGCAACAATACTGGTTCTCTCTTCCTATTTTTCGAAATCGACGAAATAAAATATTTATCTGGCCAGTACGCGAAGTTTTCCAATTATTCATACATTTCATTATTTACTTACAAAGTAGAGTGTAAGGAAAACTTAACGAGAAGTGTAATAATTTAGGTAGTATAAATGTTTACGTAACTATCACTTACCGTTACTTGAAGTGAAGGCAAAGGTGTCTCGCGGTATGTTTCCTGAAAACAATAAAAGCCATTTTATTTTTATAAAGATTTTTCTAACTTTTCGATCACTTGAACTAAAAAATATTGAACTAGATAGCTATAAAAGATTAATTCAATATAGATCTTTGGGTGCGTATTTATTTAAAAACTTCTAATTAAGTAACAATCATTTAGAATTTTTTATTTACTCTTCAATGGCTAAAGAACTCATCATCATCATTTCAGCCGAAAGACATCCACTGGACCACTGCTGGACATAGGCCTCCCCCAAAAGGGGGGTTTTGCCATAATCGCCACGCTTGACAGGCGAGTTGGCGATCGCAGTATTGTGGTAAAATTCACAGAGAACGCTGCTGACCATTCTCTAGTAAGTCCCTTAGTCGCCTTCTACGACACCCACGGGAAGAAATGGGATGGTGCTATTCTTTAACGTCCACTAAAGAACTAAACATAGGTAATAAAAACACACATTTCCAGTTTATCTGTAATTTGGTGATTATAAATTTGATTTGATTTTTTTTTTATCTGAGTTCAATTAATTTTGAACGTTGAAATGATATATTCGTGAAAAACCTAAAAAAATATTTCTACAACAATACTTAAATATACCTAATACTTAAAAACAATGACATCATAAAAAACACTGATTACCTCTAGTAAGCAACTCGAGTAGTTTGCTTGAAAAATGAAACTCCGGTCTGAACATATCTTTACACATAAATTCCAACTAACGTCACCGCGAACCAAATTAAAATAAAAAGCACTGGCACTTAACAAAACCCGAAAACTACAAATTTTCAAACTTGGAAACTTTTTCTTCCACCGAATACAAAATCAAACCACGAACATTTGTTTTCAAACTCCGAATTTTGAGTATTGACTTTTCGAAAATGGCGCGTTCCAATACGTTTTGAAATTTTAAAGTTCGAAGTCAAAGTTTGGAGTCTGACGTCACTCGTGTTATACAGTGTTATGTCAAACCAAATATTAGTGTAACATCGACCGACCGATTGTCGCCAACTGTTTAATTATGCCGACTGTCCCGATTCATTAGTGCCCTATGGCTTCAGGGACGGCTTCTGAATGGGAATTTTGTACAGTTTTTTTTTTTATTAGATAAGGGCAATCATTTTGGCGTATAAATTTTAAAATAGTAGGTTTTGTATTATGTTCCAACAAATGAAAACTAATAGCCGCATTAAATTACTAATGTAAATGATGTAGGTAGGTATTTTTCATTTCTCGTTATCTAGAGAAAATCAGTACGGCTCCCAGTATTAAAAAAATCGCAATGACTTGCAGTTTAATGAATCTGTTAAGGAAACTTCATTTGTTAATTTAATTCCATCATATTTGTAGATTGAAAACAAAACAAAAGCACTTTTATTATAGACACAGGTGTGAAAATCAATACCTAGATTAAAATAAAATAAGTACCTTAGAAATGGAAAAAATTACATTTACCTTAGTAAAAAAATGAGGCACTGAAAACTTTCGATTCAACACATCCTTTTTTGTAAGTCCCAAGTGCGGCCCACGAGCCGTCTGGAGAGGTCAGGGTTGCCGACGCTCGTCTTTTGACCCTCATACTTCCCTCTCTCACCAACACACGATTCAATCATAGAGCCGTCCCTCTCCCACAGGCCGCGACACTTTGCTTGACTTTTAACCCTTCACGTCATTGTCAGTACTATCCTTTTCTCACACATCGACTTTTTAATATTGCCGTTTCATTCAAACAGGTTACGACATATCGGTCGACATATGACCCGAGCATCGGTGTTTCTCTGTCCTTTTTTATCGTTTTGTATAAGTGTATGTGTGTCCTTGTCTACAGTGTCACGACCCTTACGACTAGCCACTTGAATAGATTAGGTGTTTTCGTACGAATGCGGGTTCAATATTCATTGATAATCGGTTCGTTGGCATTTTATATGCAAGAAATGTATGATTGTTTCCTTTAGCATTCATTGTAAGTAACGTTTTTATAAATCGCAGTACTGGCAATGTTTCTTTACATTATGTTCCCTGAAGAATTCTTAAGGGATTGTTTCGACAAGATCAAAGTTCACGCATGAAACTACTGGTGACGTCACTTTCAGCCTGTGAAGTCTATCTAAGTCGTCCTCAGTGCCACGGAAAGCACGTCAAGAGCCAATTTCACCAATTAAACTGAACACGACCTGCATAACTAAACCTCGTTCAAGAGCTGTCAATGTCATCATTGTCGTGAAAAATTGACACTGGCAGTTCTTGAACGCGGTGTAAATGTGCTGATTACGTTCAGTTTCATTGGCCGTTGGTCCCGGCTAGCATTCGAAAATGTTTAACAACCGTTACGGGCAATGAGAACCCCGAAAGTCAGACTAGCAGTCTTGCCAAGGAGTTTCGTGTTACTCAGTAAGTGGGTTGTACAGGCCAGATAGACAGTCGCTCCATGAAAAACACTGGTATTCAGCTACATGCAGTTGGCCTGGAAGCCGACCCTAACATATTTGGGAAAAGGCTAAACAGCTGATTATGTTTAATGAAGAATTCGCAAAGGACTGAAGTTTTGGCGAGATCAAAGTTCAAGCAAAAATCCATGCCACTCTGTATACCACTCACCATCTTCCAGAGTCATAATTACCACTCGTTACAATTAAGCGCTTCGTGATCAGTAGCACACCGGTCAGCAAATATTTTAATTATGGTTAGTATCCATTCTTTCAGGGACCTTTCAGGAGAGAGAGCCGATAAATAACAATGACTAAAGAAGTGTTTTTGATTGATGTTGCAAAAAATCACATCTCGCATTTCGCATTAATTATTTGATCCTCGAAGGATCAGACAGAGATGTAATTAGTGCTAGGGCACTCATTCAAGCTTGATGAAAGCGCATATGGGATCAACTTATCAGTTTATTCGTTATCTTCTCCATAGAGATCTACGTTTTGGAATGGGCAACTAGCTTCAACTTTCCAACTGGTCGACTTTTTGACAATTCAGAAGTGCCTGTAAATGGTTTAATTGAAATAAATGCTTTGAGTTTGAGTTTGAGTTTTATCTATTAGTGCTTTATGAATGCTTGCTCGACACTTAGACCCCGTCCGCACGGACATAAAATATCACGGCGAGATTTTTTCGCGTACTGGACTGAGCATTGAGAATCCAACAGAATGCATCCCAGTGCGTCGCAAAACACACCGTTCGATTTTCAGCTCTCGACGCTAAGCAGTGCGTTGAAGATCGCTCGTCGAAGTTCGCTGCGGGACTTTATAGCGCCCAGTGCGCGATTTCGAAATTCGAAATTCGATTTTTTACCTCCGTGCGAACATGGATCTATGATTAATAAAAAAGGCAGTCATGGAGACTGCCAACAGAAGTGAAAACTTTAAAAATTTTGGAAAAACAACACGTTTTTACTAATCTGCTGTTTTTTTCTAAAATTTTGTGAGTTAGTGCCATGTCTGTTACGCGGTCACATTTGCATGTCGGTGACATGGTGTCATTAGTATGTCGGTGATGCAAATTCATAAGTTTTGCCCGTACCGAAACTCTTTCAGAAAGCTTCACTTCAAAAATCTCTCCAACCGCATTTACTGAATAGGGAAATAAAAACATCTCCCACGGCCAAAAAGTACTTATCAGCGATTAAGAACTAGCAAAAAATTAGGAAATGTCTCACTTGTGTGCATATGTCTGTGTCTAGACATACCCGTAACATAAAAATAAAAGATTTCAAAACTTAAACTCGACGAATATTTTCTAGTTTCAAAGTTTTTAAAGCGTGATTTTTCAGTAGTCGGGCTTTATTTGTTGAACTTACTTTTATTTTGTGTATTAGAAATGTGCTTATTATGACGCCCTTTCATTTGATACTCAACACTATCTCATTACAAATAAAATAGTTCATTACTTTATGTCAAGTAGAAAGCGCCATATCCAATATCTTTAAACGAGCAATTCCCAATCAATCTGAATCTCGGAAACGGCTTCAATGATTTTCATGAAATTTAGTATGCAGGGGGCGTGTCGGAGGTGATAAATCGTTCTAGCTAGGTTTTATTTTTAGAAACGTCAAACAAAAAAAAAACCGTGCTAAGCTCGGTCATCCAGATATTTAAATTTATTGTGACGTCATAGCCAGCGGACGATCCATAGATAGGTACATACCTGACAAAATCATAACCCTACTTTTTGCTTCCCCATAGTAGTATCTAACTAAAGTCACTTTTTGTGTCTAAATTTATGACCGCGGAATGTTTTGTCAAGTCATGAAAACCATAAGCGAATTATTTTTGAATCTAGAACGCAACGATTTTCCAAACACAAGACTCGTCATGTTGAACAACTCTCTTTAATAAAATGCTACTTACCCCGGTGAATACCTATAGGACTGACTTGGAATACCTGCCGTCATTGATACTTTATATCTTCAAGAAGTGTCGAAGAATCCCGGCCTGTATTTCACTCGCTTACACCCGCGGTTGCTGGTTCAACGTTTTTCTAACAGGTGACCTGAGACGAGACGGAGCATTCCGACCAACAACCGTACGGTAGGAGCTGAGAATGTGTGGACACGGCATTTTTTATACTATACGAAATATAACTGTAACTATTACTTTGATAAGAAAGACGAGCGATACTCAAAATATGTATGTTTGAGTTCCGAATTTGGAGGTCCCAGCTTGTTTAAAAAGCGAATTGAATACACCAGGGATCCAAATGGATACAAACCCAGGTGAGGATATTTTTTCTTTAATCAGCGAAATTATTCATCATCATCATCATTTCAGCCGATAGACGTCCAATGCTGGACATAGGCCTCCCTCAAAAAAAAATAGGGGGGTTACCATAATCGCCACGCTTGGCAGGCGGGTTGGCGATCGCAGTATGGTGGCAAAATGCATCGAGAACGCTGCGGCCCATTCTCTAGTAAGTCCTTTAGTCTCCTTCTACGACACCCACCCCCTCAGTGGGTTCCCGCATTGTCGTTGCGGGGGGGCTCAGTAGCCGTGGTCACCCTCCCACGGTGAAGCGAAGAGGAACCCAAAGGTGGGGCCGCTCGTCAGGGCTTTGGTCTCCAAGCCGACGACCTAGCGGCCAAACAGTAGGTTGCGGTGAGGTGCACCGCAACTGAGGCGGGCCGCGATGTCGAATGGGAGGCATCGCGGCTGAGGGTTACAGGCTGCGGCGGAGGAGGAGTGCCGGTACTTTTGAGTAGCGCTCTTCCCTTCCGTGGCCTGGACGGGGCCGCCACCGTTTGATGGCGGACGCGGTGGGGCCGCAGGTGAAGAGGAGTGTCGGTATAGCGTTGGCCGCTCTCCCTATCCCCTGGGGCCGAGAAGTGGTAGGCGGCGGGGCCACTGCGCTGACCCGTCGCAGGGGGCCAAGGGAGCCAAGCGGGCCAGGGTAGTCTGGGGCCCTTGTGCTACTTGGTTTCTGGGGTGGTCACGGCGTGCCATGTGTCCTGGTGCGCCGGACTGGTGGGGTCCGCAAGGGCCGATGCCTGCCAGGGGTGCGGGTTGTTCGAAAGAGATACCGTCGCCCCTGGCACACAGGCAACTGAGGGATCACGGGTGGGTTTTAGTCAGTAAAAGTCTGACACGCCCTCCTGCTCCACCCAGAGCGGGAGAAGTCATTTGATGATTTCCCACCCTGAAAAAAAGAAAAAAAAAAAAAAAAAAAAAAAAAAAAAAAAAAAAAAAAACCCACGGGAAGAAATGGGATGGTGCTGTTCTTTACGTCCGACACCACACGCAACGAAACAGCGAAATTATTATACAACTCGAATTACCAGTATTATCAATAGAGACGAGATTATGACCTCTGAAATCGGCATGGGAATTTAATGTATTTATGTATACAAGGGCTGGTGGCTAATTAATTAAATCCGCACGGGTCGATAGATCGGGTTAAACTATGCTAGCTGCGGTTGGTCCGTGAATGGGTGACCATCTTTACATACAAAGACCCCTCCGAGCCTCGGAAAGCACGTTAAAACCTTGGCTGTCATTTGTGGATCTTAGACAGTCGTTACGGGTCGTCAGAAGCCCTGGGTTCTGAAGGTCAGATAGGCAGTCGCTCCAAGTAAAATACTGGTATTCAGCTGCATCTTGTTACACAGAAAGCTGACCCCAACATAATTACGAAAGGCCAGGCAGATATTATATGTCTTAGTTACCATACTCGTTAATGGGGTGACTGAACAGCCCTGGGACGGATGTCCCTCATCCATTAGAATGCATCTCCTCATCACTGTTCACGACACCCACTTATACACAACCTTTTACTCACTGCGGGCTACATGAAAATTAGAAAAAATACGCCAATATGTACCTATATTCATCTGTCGGTAAACTTCAGGCAACTCCAGCAAGATGTATGTTTCTGGAGACGGTTCACACAACGAAAATACTACTCATCTTTTTAAAATAATGGTAACATTATGTTGAAAACGATCCCTCCTCAAACATAATAACTAAAAAAACCACCTCATCTTCTTCCCACATCGCTGAGAAGAAAGCGCGCTGGCCATCGCCGCGCGTGCGCTGCTTTTTTGCCGCGATGAATATTTATCGGCCGCCGCGGCCATTAGCAAACACAAGCGATACACTTTCAGACTGATTGGTGCTGTCTTACTGGTTACTTTATACTGCATTATCTAGAACTATCTCATCTGTTGGAGGTCTATATAATTGAAGCGTTTAAGGATGTACAAGGCTTCTGTTTCATAGCGTGTCAATGTGAAAAATAGCACGAAAAATTATAATATAATTTGTTTAAATTTCATCATCATCATCCAGCTCTGTGCTTCTCGCCTCCAGCTGATTCCTGCGGCCTTTACCAGGTCACCGGTCCACCTTGTGGGAGGCCTTCCAATCCAAGGCTACATCTTCCAGTACACGTTCGCCACTCCAGAAGTCAGAACCTTTTTAATTTGTTTGGCACAAAATTTAACAACGCGTATACCTACCGTTCGCTGTCACGGGCATTAGGTCCTCAAGTGTGCAGATAATAGGGCTTGCGGCGCAAGATGAGAAATTACTCATTGTCTGTGGAGAGTCGCTGCATACACACCGGAGGCATGACGTCTCTGTCCATGAACCCCCCTGTTGAAGGCTGTCCTTGCTGCGGCCTACTTGGTTACTAAGTCTATTTAAGGTTTTTCAAGTTGGCCATGGTAACTCTTGTGCCCAAATGGGGGTGCTTCTTTGATGGTTCCATAAAGAAATCAGGAAGTTTAAGCAGTGCTTGCCAAAGATCACATCTTCACCCCTCCACTGCCATCGGATGTAGGCTTAAAAGCCGCAAAAAAAATCTTGAGTGCGTGACCCAACATTTTTTTTGCGGTGCCTCTGTAGCACTGGATTAAAGTTATTCATTGGGTGGTATGGGTCATCCTGTAGCTTCGCCCTCTCGATGCGGCTGGCGATAGTCCTCCGAATTTCTGGACGCACTATACCAGTCAGTGGATACAGCCTTCGCAAAGAGGTCGTTTTTACAATATCCAAGGCTGAAAGTCTACGATAGTGTATTGTATTGATGAAACTTTGACTTACAACGATCTGTCTACTAAATCTGGAGTAGTACTGCAACTTTGTAAATTAAATTAAAGAGGAGAGATACTTTACTCTAAGCCGGATAGCGGGGATATAAATGTTTCTCATCTATGAAAACTCCGAAGATTACCAATGTATGAATATATCACAGGAATTTGTGAATTTTTTGAAATTGCATAGGATGGAGACGGTAAAAAAGTGCATATATTATTCACTGAGTAATTGAAGCAACGTCCAAGACTGATGATAATCTCTTCACCATCACATATCATGTCATGTGTAACTCGTGCTGAGACGAAGGAAAATGAACAGACTGCACAATAATTGTATCCGTTGCATTTTCAACCTCAGGAAATATGACCATGTGTCGAGCTATAGATCGGAGCTCAAATGGATGCCCATTCACCAAAGAAAAGGTTTGCGGGCTTTGACTACGCTTTTCTCCCTTCTCAACTCTCCTACTCATCCTTCTTATCTTGTGTCTCATTTTCAATATCTATGTTCTTCTCACACTAAGAATTTGCGTTCTTCTAACAATCTTCTTCTACTCTGTCCTTCTCATTCTTCTGACTTTGTTCATTCTTCCTTTCATATTCAGTCCATTCTCCTTTGGAATGCGCTTCCTCTCGATATCAGGACGGCTACCAGTCGGTATGCATTTAAGCGGAAATTGCAGAGGTATTTTCTTAACAAACAGCATCGAGTCGTCTCAACACCTCTGTCCCTTGAATTTGTATATATATATATTTTTAAGTATATATTATAGTAGATAAGTATGCATGTATGTGTATTATTAGTTAATAACCTATTTATGTAATATTATTTATAATTCATTATGATATATTTTATAGGTTATTTTCATCATTGTTCCTCTCATCCAAAGCACCATCTAATCTCTGCACCACCCTTGGTTGAGAGGTAGAGAATGCCTAAGGCACTAAGTCCGCCTTTGTACTTTTCTTGTGTGCGGCGAGAAGTTTAAATAAATAAATGAAGAAGTTAAACCCACCCTGGAAAATAACCATTGATGGAAAACACTGATTAGAGAAGATACTAGGATGCCAGGCTTAAATATTCATTTGCGTGTCAAGTCTATATAATTCACGTAACACTCATCGTAGTGAATAATTAACACATGTATCCACTTCATTCATCATGATAATATCCAATTTAAATTCGATAACTACCTACGTATGTAATCATCTAATCATATGAAGTAAACGGTAACCGTTCGTAGACAATAGACCAGAAAATTAGAAGAAATTGTTAATAATCGTAATTCTACTTATTCACAAACAGACAACGCATAGCCGAAACCGTTGGGTAGATGCATAAGACTTTTGCTTTCTTTTTTTAATGATGAAAGTGAGCAGGAACAGAGAAAATTTTAAAGAAACTTCACTCCCTTATAATAGGGTATGAAAGGTTGTATGGAAGTTCGACGTTTTCTCTTTATGGGTATCCAATCGGGTAAACAGCTTGTCGTACTTAAAAACTGATGAACTTCCTAAAAGAAGAAGAAGAAGATGATGAAGGTCCTAGGTCCATTACGAATTCAAACAGCCAGACAGAAGTGGGAGTGGGCTGGATACGTCGTGTAAATGCACACGGAGAGATGGGCAAAGATCGTTACTCAATGGACGCCTGAGGAAAGTCATGGTCATCGAAGGTGACCACGATGAAGGTGCTGTGACGAACTGATAAGGTTTGTAAGGCCAACATGGCTAGAGAACGCACAAGACAGACAATGAGGTTCGGTTAAAAAGCGAGGCCTTTGGCCAGCAGTGGGACACAATATAGGTTAACACCTCATCAAAATTCTTGGTCTCACCAAGAAAAGTTTCTACGAATCTAGAGACACTGTTCTCGGATGCACTATCCTGGTTTACCTACCCTCTTCGCAATAACTGACGTTGATTTTTTTTATCCTAATCTGACATTTCAATTCTTTTGTGTTTGCTTTTTTAGCAAAGGAGTTTGACATAAGTTTGACAGTACACCTGTCAAATTAGTATCTGTGTACAAAACGTACAAACAATATAATGCTTAATCAACTAAGGAGAAGTCAGGTGCAACAACTAGCAACCAACGTCCCTGCCCGCAATTTTCATTTGAAATCAGAACGCAGGTCATTACGCGCTGCGCACACGCATAACTTTTTCACAGTCCACCGAACAAATCGTATAGGCCCAGTATATTTGCATTTTACTTGTAAAACCTTTCATTAGATTCTCATTAATATTGACCAACTGACGATCTCGTGTGCGTAGAGCGAAAAGTTACTACGTTGCAGTCTAACTATTTTGAGAGTTTTAAAATTAAATATGTAATAAAGATTATTGTTAAATATTTTGATTTTTTAGGACATCAAGGTCCTATAAACTTGTTAAAATTAAATATGAAAAGTGTGGTTCTTGAATCAAAACACCATTTCAGACACTAATCTTCATGGTCCTGACATGATCTGTCCAAGATTATGTCTGGACTTCAAAAGAAATCCAAGAGGTTCAAGACAACCGCTGAGTTTATTTCGCCATTTCTTCTTAGGGAAACGTCGACGCCATCAATCTTATTTTTTTTATATGACTTGTTTTACAAAAAAAAATTGATTCTGATGTCCTTTTTACAGATCAAAGAGTATAATTGAATATCATAAAATATGTATTTTTACAAGAAATCGTGGTAATTATCTAAGTACCTACAGTTTTTCTTCCTTGAAAGTTCGATACCGCCAATAAAATGAAATAACTATTCGTCTTGAAATTTCTAATTTTTTCACGACTGAAACTTTTCTATTTATATTATTGGATTATGTCGATTTTAAGACTTAGTGACTTTTCGCTCAACGGGAACAATTTATCAGATATCATTTCGATTTTGTAATAAAATGATTTCGTACTTAGTACTTTAAGATTAGAGGTTGGACCACGCCCTCGGAATCAGGTCACAGACTAGATTTTGCGCCGGTTCCGCTTGCAAGGTTCTAAGATAAGACCGGGCTGCAGTACTATCGTGTTTGATAAAGTTACTTATTACGATTGGTCATTCAAGCTTAGTTAATTTATTTGCTCTATTTTAATTAAGTAGGTAATACAAACTTGTAACTGGTTCTGTTTTGTGTTGATTAAACTTTAAAGTTAAGTTTCGCTGCAATGTTTAATTAATTATTATGCCCTGAAAGTCTATTTGCGTAGAGATTGACTGATCGTGGTAATGTAAATCTATCAATTTCATCAATTTTTATGACGCACACGCACATTTTATCTATGGATGACGCTTCGAAATGTTGCCACTACCTAAAGAGAAAAATGTTTATTGAGGATGATATTCTCGTAGCATGTATGTCTATTTCCATTTTCTTTTTATATTCCTTATTCTATCACATTAACATTAAATTTATATAATTTTTCTATTAGTTCGCTGTACCAGTAGTTTCATAATAATTATTGTTTAATGCTCCGGGTGACGTCATTACGTCAAAGCCGGCTGTCGCTGAAAACCAGCACTGGGGCTCTGTCTTGCATAGGGTCGCAGCATAATGCTGAGTGATAGCCGTTTTGCGTGGATGTGACGCATGTTTCCCTCAACCTTTTCTTATTTTTTTTGTGTTCCTTATCTTTTTGCGTCATGTTTACCGCAAAAAAACGTTTTTTCTTTTCTTTCTTTCTTTCAATTAACATAACATAACGTCACGCTTTATTTTCCCGTCGGGTTGGGCAGAGGTGTAGCTATACGAGTAGTACACCCAGATTACGCCAGTTAATTAAGTTCCATGTATAGGGGGCGTGCCTTTTGCCATCAACCAGGCACAAATCCTGACTCCGGGCTGCTACTGACAAATTCCAAATAGAAAAACCCAATATGATTTTGCGCAACCACTCACCAACACTCTGTTTCTTTTTGACCAACACTATGTGATTCTTCTAAACGATTGTTATAAAGAGGACAGATTTTTTTGTTTGCTCCGAATAGGCTCCGAAACTATTTATTTTCCATTTTTATTTCCTCCGTCCAATATGTTTAAGTAAATGAAATATTAGCTGTGAAAGATTACTCTAATTGTGAAACTTTGTCTTAGTAAGTATATACATTATATTTTTGTTACTTCTTCACGCAAATACTAATTGACCGATTGCGATGAAACTTGATAGGTACATAGCTGTTCTCTATAGCAGTTACTTTTTATCCCGATATTCCCACGGAATCGAAACCTACGCGGGTGTTACCGCGGGGCGCAGCTAGTTGATTGAATTTTATTTTAACGGCGCATAGAGCTCATAATGGGGATTTGTAAGGAAAAAGTTTACAAATTCCTATTGATGGGGATTGTCAATGGGGATAAGTGGAATACGCCGATTTTTTAATAGTCAGATAACTTTTATCTGAAGAATAAATAAGTCGGTTTGACAACTTTTGTATAGAAAATTTGCCAAACTGCCAGATGTATTCTTCAAAAAATCAGCCCTAAGTCGACTGATGTAAATAAATGTACTGACCTAAATCAATAACATTAACGAGTGCATCTCGGTGGATACCTTATGTTTAACAACACAGAACAATCGGTATGTTACACTTTACAAGACTACTGGTCTAACTTACCAGTGATCAAATATAGTCAGCAATAGTGCTTCATCGTGCTAAGACCGCAGTATCACTGCCCACCCCTTTTGGTCTAATAGCAGCGAGTCGGCTTAGTTAGTGCATGCCCATAACAACACTTAACAGCTGTATCAACGGCTAGCTTTTCTCGACATGTTATGGTCTGCGTACTTATTGGAACCTATGTAGGACCTCGTTAAAAAAAAGTAACAAATTTGATAGACTTCCATTGGTTTTTTGCGTGTACTTCGAGGGAAATTGCTAGAAAAAAAAAACAATTTAAAGACTAATTGGCTGAATAGATTGAGGTTCTACTCTCTAACTGGATTATTTTATTAATTATAAGGCCTATTAGTCGACTAGCACGAATTAACTTGATTGCACGGTTGACGCAGTGGTTTAGTGATTGACTGCTGCGCTGCGTGTCGCGGGTTCGATTCCCGCACGGAACAAATATTCGTATAACCTACAAGTATTTGTTCCGGGTCTGGCTGTTTGTGTATGTGAGTTTAAATGTTTGTAAACGCACCCACAATACAGAAGAAATTTATAGTGTGGGGCAATGTTTTAAAAAAAAATTGGCCGAATCGGAAGAATTGACATTTTTAGATAACATAATACTTTCCATAGGCGACCCGCACGAACTTAACTTACTTTTGGGCGAATCGACAATTTCAGAAATTCGTATTAGGTAATTAGCACGTTTTGAATAAAACGTTAGGGAACGAAACGTCAAGGAAAAAGTACATTAACTTTATTACATTTAATACAAAACGAAAAATAAATCGTGCGAGTCGCCTAATGAGCCAATTCTAAGGACTAAGGTTTTTTTTTTCGCTTTTTGAGTAAAAGTATTGGAGGACATAACTTTAGTTGCATTGTAATTCTGGCACAGGGTTGGTCCAGATTGCAGATCATCACGCCTAACCTCTTCCCAACTTAGTTGCGGTCGACTTCCAGAGTGCAGATGATACCAACATTTTCTTTTCTATGGTAATTCTATGGGAAAGACGTTCACTGCTGGACATAGGCCTCCCCCAAACTCCGCCATTTCGACCGGTTCTGTGCCTCCCACATCCAGCGGACTTCTGCGGCCCTTACAAGGTCATCAGTCCACCTTGTGGGAGGCCTTTCGCTGATTGGGGTAGCCGGATCTCTTCCGGGGATTGTTCGCACCCCTTGCCTCACCGTGGACTTGACCGCTACCGTAGCTAAGAGTAGGTGGGCCGCCGGGCACTAGGGGTTGGCGATCGCAAGTGGGTGTCGTAGAAGGCGACTAAGGGACTTACTAGAGACTGGGCAGCAGCTTTCTCTATGCATTTTACCACCATGTTAATTTTAAGTTATATTACATTTTTAGTCCGGTCCACCACAATTCAGTAGTAATACTTGAACAACCAAAACCACCCTGCCTGCTACGAAATAAATTTTCTGTCATAGTCGAATTGTTGCTTTAGTTAAGCAGTACCTGGGGCGCCGGAATACATCAATTCTTTCAATAGACGCACTTGTACACACATCCGGACTCAACCAATGACAGTCGCTATATCTCCCAGGTCTACAGCACATTGTCTTTCAAAACCCAATCGCACGGACCCGACCTAAAACCGACTGCTCATAAATCACAATAAATCCCCTCATGTCCCAAAGCTTTCCACCACAAACGTCTTAGAACGGAAATTAGTTCCACAATAGCATCTAATAAACTTTTATATAAATGTCTGAGGAATAACCGGCTGGCTTCAGAAGGCCTGCTTTCATTCCAGCCCATTAACAGGTTAGGTGACGTCCAGTTTTTGTCGGTTATCCGGTGAGGTGTAATAATTACTGTTCGGAGGCATTGACGGACGTTTCCGCTGGTTTTTATGGCGACGCTGTGTGGAAGCGGAGGCGATCGCGATTAAGTAGATGAGTAAGTGAGGTAGCTTGTGTTCTTGTACAAACGGTCAATATGGAAGTACTTCTTATGAATCGATTGTTTACTGATATATCTGGCCGGATGGAGCCAAACAAATAATAGGTTGTAGGACTGTTCTGCTGGAGAGTTTGTTCCGCCAATTCTTCTTTCCAGCTAAAGCACGGGAAAGTGGTGAAGGGCATTTTGGGGAACTGTCTTATGTAATTTTGACGTTCAAAAAACGCTGACACCAGCCTAGTTTTAATAAATGACTTATGACTTTGGTTTTGTAGATATATGTACCAAGCTTAATACATATTTCTGGAATTGTCGATTCGCCTACAAACTTCGTGTGAAGCGCCTATAGAAAATATCATGTATGTCAAAAGTGTCGATTTGCCCGGTTTTAGTGAGTAAATTCGTGCGAATCTTCTATGAAGGCGGTGATTTCTTAAAAACGCTCAAAAAGGTGGTTTTTTAAACTAGTGTATCTGTTTAACCGTAAATAATTTTGCAAGCAAAAAAAATATATGATATGTAACTCAAAACATAATTAAACATACTTTAATGCATCAAATAAATCATCAAAGTCAACTCTTAATTATATTTAAAACCAGTTTGTTCCTTCAATAACAATTATAATTAAAAATATACCATAAAATTCCAAATGCCAAACTGCATCCAGTGATGGATTGTTATTTTTTGAATAGTTAATATCTAATTTTATACGATTTTTTATTTGCATTTTTACGACAATGCTTTCTCGTTTATTATTCAAATTTATTACAACAACCCGTATCGGACTGCAATAGGAACTGTTACCGCTCATAATGACAATATTTAAAGTTACCAGGGCCTTCAGCCTCTAAAACGCGTCTCATAATGCGTTCAAAAACAGTACAGTGACGCTATAAGTATGACAGAGGGGCGTCATCGTCATGGGTCGCGTGCCATAATAATACAACAACCACATTACCTACCGTCTTACGCCTACCCATTGTGTTCCGAAGTTTGTGTACAATACCATCATGTTTGCAACCAAACCAACTATTATTGTGTTGCTATAGTTGGATCACTTGTGTGAGGCGAATGATCGCTTGTCATGAAATGCGTGACGTTAATGAACTGTCATCGATGCATGTCTCTTTTTAACCGACTTCAAAAAGGAGGAGGTTATCAATTCGTCGGGACCTTTTTTTTTTTATGTATGTTCCCCGATTACTCGAAGATGGCTGGACCGATTTGGATTTTGTTTTTTTTTGTTTGAAAGGGTATACTTCCCAGATGGTCCCATGATCAAGTCAGAATCTGATGATGGGATCCTGGAGAACGACACACGAAGCGATTTAGGTATTTTTTGGAAGAGTACTTTCTCGTAGTGGTCTCATTTCAATTTGGTGAAGATCTGATGAAGAACTTTGGAGATAGGCAACGGAACTCCTCAATAAATGATAGCAAATGGATTGGGATTGCTGAAATCTCATGTCTGTCTATTGCTTACACCAGTTCATAACATAACATCACGCCGGTATGCTGTGAAGGGGTAAGCACATGTGAACCACTAAAAAGTGAAAAATAAAAACTTTTTCCAAAAAAAAACAACCGACTTCCAAAAAACACTACAAAGTGAAAAATAACTTTAATTTCGGAAGGCGGTGACAAAAAATTTAAATACAGCTTCAAAGACACCGACTTCCGAAATTAAAGTTATTTTTCACTTTGTAGTGTTTTTTTGGAAGTCGGTTGTTTTTTTTTGGAAAAAGTTTTTCTGTGTTACTTTATCTGTCAGATTAGTGGCTATGCAATAAGTCTTCCGAGAAATGTGAGATACGCATATTTTCTCCACCGGTTTTCCAAATACTCTTTTGTTCAGTCTGTACTCCATTTATTATAGCTTTAGAAAAAAGAGGCTCGTAGAAGCAGGAGTGCATTTTATTACAAAGTTATGTTATAACTTTTTAAGGTAGATTTAAGACAGTACTAAATACTGAGATAAACGGTTTTTTTTACCATACTTTATTTTAAATAACAACTTACGACCCACAATACGTTGGTAAAACTTCGTCGTCATCAGCTACTTTAGTCACTCAGTATTGTTCACTCCTGCTTCTTTTAGGTTTTTAGCATTGACACTTTAATTTTAAATTGAAATGAAATAATTATATAAATCAAAGCCACATCATTTCATGAGATAAATAGTTACACATGACAATTACAATAAAGCTTGAACGCTAATATTTAAATAAATTATAATCAATTTGGCATTAATCGTAACTGCAACACGTTTAATGTAATTTTGTTACAAAGTTTACATTAAAAAGAACCTTTTTTAACTTCTGTCTAATGCTATTGTAAATGGAGTATAGTTTAGTTTGATTATCTTGATTATCTAAACACTGCTGTTCAGTTGTATGATAGTTGATGACATAATAAAACCAAGAAAGTTATATTGTAGGTGATGTAGGTGGCTTTAGCCCACGGGTTCGTCCGCGTGGAAGTTATCCCACGAAAGCGTGCTACTACGATAAAAACGTATATTACTCCTTACAACATTAGCTATCTACCTGTGAAAGTCCCGTCAAATTCTTTACAGACGTTTCGTCGGTAACGGAACAAACAGACAGACATGCAGACAAACAAAAATGTTAAAATTACCGTATAAACTTTCATACGCATTTAATTAAAAGCTGTTAGTTCGACATTATAAACAGACACTTCAATTTTATTTATTTTCATATCATAGACTACTCTACCCATGCATTAGCCCCCAAAAACCTTCAAGGCGTGATTTGCTATCAACCTTAGCTGGTTATTCTGCACCGTTCATATCAATAGACTCACAACCTTTTCGTAAAACCAGGTAAACAATACTTCAAGTTCTACGTAGCAGTTAACTGGCTCAGCCGACGTAAACCAAAGGAAGCCAAGATACAAGGGGCGGGTCACCTCGGTACACCACCAACGTATCATTTGCCACGGTCACTGCCCAGCACTATTAAATTCTAAGGGTTCACTGTGTGACATATGGCAATTGTGGGTCCGGCCGTAAGTAGGGGGTAGGGTTAGACGCTTCATGGACTTGTTGTGTTTATGTTTGAGGAAATTGATATACGGGCACTTCTTTTTTTACACGCTTTATATTAGCTTCACTTGTATGTTTGTTTGTTTGTGACAGACTCCTTTGGACGCTATTTTGACCCACTTTAAACGGTCAGATTTCATTGAAACTTTGTAAACTTATCGAGGACCGATGACTATTCAATCATTTAAAAGAAAAATGAAAAAAAGGGAAAAAAAACACGTTTTTGTAGTTAGCAGAACTAAAAAATAGAAAATAAATAATAGTTTAAAAAACTAAAAAACACACTTTAAAAACCAAACCAAAAAAGGAGAAAATAATTTAATTCAATTAAAAAGCGCCAGCTTGCTTGACATTAAGTGATTATAAAAATACCTCAAAAAGCACCCCATGTTTTTTAATTGAATTAAATTATTTTGTCCTTTTTTAGTTTGGTTTTTAAAGCGTGTTTTTTAGTTTTTTAAACTAAAAAACAATTAAATTATTTTTTATTAAAATTTTGGTAGAATAGGCTATTCGCTGAAAATATCGATGCCAGTATGGTCATGTGCAATGGTGGCCTAGTGGAATTCGCGACTTACAAGTTGAAGGTCGTAGGTGGAAACATTATTATGTTGATTATGTTTTTTTTTTCGAGGGTGGGAAATCACAAATAACTTCTCCCGCTCTGGATGGAGCAGGAGGGCGTGGCAGACTTTTACTGACTAAAATCCACCCGTGTTCCCTCAGTTGCCTGTGTGCCAGGCGCGACGGTATCTCTTTCGAACAACCCGCACCCCTGGCAGGAGGTTGATTATGTTCACCAACATTATGTATACGGTCATGATCCATTCAAACATAGATGTTCTCTATCTGCTGTGTTAGCAGATAGAAAAAATCTATGTTTGTTTAATTAATCCTGATGTAGTTCACTTTAGACATATGCCTCCCCCAAACTGCACGCCTCGGGTCTTCGTGTTCGACCTACAGTCTGCCCCCGTGGCCTTTTTAATATCGTCTGCCGCAGAAACCTCTGTATTTTTATTTTATTTATTTAAAAATGGGCGTGCTCATGAGCTCGATCACACCTGATGGAAAGCGATGGGTGAGGTCTACGATGGAATGACCGTGCCCAGAAGATGCCTGCTCACTCTTGCTTTGAACTCAAACGTGTTAAATGTGGAAAGAAACTCAGGCGCTGGCAGAGAGTTCCACACTTCGGCTGTGCGCTTAATAATTACTCATTTATCTTTAAAGCAATTTCATATTATGACCAAGAATAAAAGAAATTCCTCACGAATAGAAATGTTACATTTCTAGTCAGAACGATTAATCAAAGATCACCCAAATACCAGACAGTGCAATGTATTCAAAACGATTCATCTATCCGTGTATCGGTTTCATTAGATATCTAAACACGCTACGTGATCGCACCAAACTTGCTTATTTGCTGCTTGAGCAGTTTCGCACCTCTTTTCATGAAACTTGAGAGCCGAATTTTTCTATTTATTTGATTTAAGTTAGATTCCCGATTACTTTACGTAATTCCATGAATATTCATGGCATGACGCGCAAACTGTAACCATGGATTCAGTATATAATATAAAAAAAATCGTCGGTTATTAAAAAAAAAACGCTGTTCCATACATTTTGACTACGTAGGAAACAGCGGATTATTTTTGGAAACCAGCGAAACATTTCCACCCTGGGGAATCTAGAATCATGGTGCTGAAATCATAGTTACAGATGTCCCTCCCTACCTGTATAACATTCCTGAGTTGAATGGCGTGCAATGAGGGTTTTCTGAAATGACGTGCAGTAGGTGGCAGCACTGAGACGTCAGGTCCGGGCAACTGTCAAAAGTGTCAAAGCGCCTACGGACTGAATGGTGAACGAAAAGAATAAAACGAATGAAATCAAGGTCCAAGGTCAAGGTCCAGAAAGTGCTAGGAACAAGCTAAGATATTTCTCCGAAGAAGGCATTGAACAGAATGGATGATAGATCAACATCTTCAGGGTTTCCTACATAATTAGCCTATAATTTTCCCACTGCTGGGACACAGGCTGGTGGGTTTTAGTCAGACTTTTACTGACTAAAACCCACCCGTGTTGCCTCAGTTGCCTGTGTGCCAGGAGCCGCGGTATCTCTTTCGAGCAACCCGCACCCCTGGTTTTGAGAGCAGTGGTGACTAAATAATTAACACAAATTAAAGCACCTATCTGGATTCGAACCGACGACCTACAACTCATAAGCCGCAGCGGTTACCACTGGGCCACCACTGTGTCAGGATTTACTAGTTAATAATGAACGGCTCCTACATCAATTATTCACTACCAACATCAACATCGATATCAGATTATCTTCCAATTTTATTTATTTATTAAAACTTAATGCACAAGTAAAAAATACTGTACAAAGGCGGACTTAATGCCTGAGGCATTTTCTACCAGTCAACCTTAGGGTGATGCAGAGAGAAAACATGGTAGGTGCAACATAGGGAATAGGTTACTCGAAAAATAATATATTATATACTAATACATAGATACATACATACATATATATAACGAAAATAAACTTTGTCTTGAGAAATAACGATAGGTAGAAGAGAAAACGAATCCAGCAATTCAGCGCTGGGATGATTCTGCCAACTTCTTACGAATATGCTCACGTGCCTTTACTTTAAATGAAAACCGACTGGTTGCCATCCGGATATTCAGAGGGAGCGCATTCCAAAGAAACACTGCCTGGACAAAGAACGAAGATTGGATGAAACCAGAGCGGTGAGAAGGACATCGTAGAAGACGATTATTGGTGGAACGAAGGTTTTTACTATGCGCAGAGCACAAATCGCACTCTATTTGAACAACAGTTCTCTTAGTGGCAGTTATAGTAATGGAACTGGCAGGGCTCGCCATAGATCACAACTGTACAAATATGGAGACAGGTTGTTAGCCTATAACCTGGCTACAATACACGTTTCCTGTTGGCAATTTCCGTTGGATGACAAACTATGTATTGTTATTAATTGATGAATAAGCAAGCCAAGTTTTGGTTCCTACTCCTTAAGCAGGAAGTCTGTCGTTTCGGCCGAAGTTACGGGCGATTCCTACAGAGGTGTAGATATTATGTACACCCATATTTCGCCAGTTACGTTTATGTCCCATGGGCTTGAGTCTATTGCCATCAACCGGGCACAAATTCAGACACCGGGCTGCTACAGAGAAATTCCAGATAGATAAAACCGATAACACTTTGTCTGACCACCCCGACCTACCGAACCCGGAACCCCATGCACACTCAGCAGTACCGCTTGCAACCACTAGATCAACGAGGCAGTCAAACCGCACATATATTTCAATATCGTCGCTTATAATATCGTCACGTTAGAAATGAATAATAAAAGTACACATTGTCAACTACCATACGCCACAACAATATGTTTATCACTAGAAAACAATTCAAAAATACTTAGCAAGATACAAGTTTTCCAACCGTTCCAACTAAAGTGGTCATTATAATAGTAACGTTTTCCCGCCCAAAAGAGCAAGATGGCGTCATGGGAGAGCGCGCATGCGCCGAGTCACGGGAGCATAAACCACAACTGACAATAAAGCACAGAAATGCAGTGACTTATAACGACGTTTAGTCCACTCTCGAACCCTCGACCCCCAATAATGAATGTGTCCACTGGACCCCTGACTATAGTTTTGTGTTAAGTGGATTTTATTTTCCAGCCAAGTTTTAGTTTCCTCTCGACCCCCAAAGTAGTATGTACTTTACTGTACCAAAATATACATTTTTGGTACTTACCGAACTAGAGGTCGAAAGTGGACGAGGTATGCATGTCCTTTCTATGAAAATCCAATCTCACCCCCTGGGGGTCGAGTGAAAACTACATAAATGTTTAATGGTTGAGAGGAAACAAATGAGCAAATTTTTTTTTAGGGGTCGAGGGGTCGACAGTGGACTAAACGAATAACGATGGGACTTGATGCTTTAGTTACTTATGTTATTAATATCTGACTGTTTTCCCATATCCTGCATAAATTTGCTTCTGAAAAGGTATCAGTACCATGGATCTATTAATCTTGAAAAAACACAAAGTGCTTTATGCTTTACGAGTTTTGTTTTTGTTGCAGTTTTCGTTTTCAAAATTATGTTATAAGAATTAAATCCACAATTATACTTTAAAGTGCCGGAAAACTTTTCAGATATGTCTGTGTGCCCAAGCATTCGCATCAAACAAATGGTCAGCAGACGATGTAAACACACTCTTTCTACAAACACAGATCGTAATGCTCTCATGGCTATTTCACCTCACCAAACTGATGCAAAATAAGCGCATATCTCAGCCCATTCACTAACCGATCAACTTTGTTTGCAAAAATTACAACAGACGTTATATTTGCAAACAAACAGCAATCAGTGCGTTCTTGTGGCGCGCTTGAGAAAAGCGGACGCGCGCGCGTTCTCACGGCGAGCCGCGTTTTCCATAGATGTCGACACATCAGGGAAAATGCATCCAAATTTAGTGTGATTTTTCTGTAATTATTCTTGTTTATATGGTTTTAAATTGCATTTTTTGATGCTATATAGAATTTGTTTGTAGGTTTAAGTTAGGATATTGTAATTGTAAATTTTTGAATAGTTTGCTCATTCATCAAGGGCTGATTTTTCAATAGGCAGATAACGTTTATCTATTCTAAAGAATAATTATGTCAATTTGACACATTTTCTATACAAAAACTATCAAATCACTATGTTTATTCCTCAGATAAAAGTTACCTGCATATTGAAAAATCAGAACTTAGTAAAGGATGTTTATTAAATGTATATATTTTAACGTATTAATAGATTTTAAATTAAAACAATTTCGCGAGTTTCTTTAATTTGTGGTAATCCTACTGAAATATACGCTTACGGAGTACCCTAAGGTACAAGGTACAAATTTTAGGATACAGTATCTAGTATCCTAAAACTTGTAGGTACCTGCTATGCTATCAGCCACAAAGAATGTTCTCATTACACAAGCCACAACAAGAACGAGATTATACTGCTTCTAGTTTTCTTTGTGTAATTTATTTAATTAAGAAAATACTACTGCTCGAAACATAATCGGTGTTTAAAAACGCATAACAGAACTGAATCTTGTATAATTATGGACATGTAAATTTACGACACGTGGTGTTATAATTGGATTACGAATATAAATGGTTTGAATTAGCATAATCTCATATTAATGTTGCTATTGCATCGGTGTTAGCAGTTTTATAAGACAGTTTATTACAAACAAGACTTGTCGATGTTAAAACAAGAAACTTATTTTTTGGCAGGAAAAATAAATGTTGAGTAACTTTAAAATATTTTATGTGGTCCCACCATATCCTACATTTCAATTTACGATCTTCTACTGTCTAAAAGTCTATCCACTACATACTAAATGCAACTACATGCCAACATTATTATGTTATTTAAAACGCTAACAGAGCTGCATAAATCGGACATCGTGGAAAGCACCCATTTTTCTGTCCCCCGTGATATATGCATTTACTGTGTAATTGGCCGCGAGGACTGTATTTTGTAAAAAATTAGCCTCTTCCCGGGGAACTATACGCGTTTTCATTTCACATTGCCCTGTACTTTGGCAAATTATACACCATTCACAATGGTATAACGTGCCTGTGAGAAAATATTTCTAGGCTGTGCAAAATTCAGGGAGCGCATCAGTTGGTTTGCAGACGCGAAAACGTATTCTGATTTCTGAGATATCCTAGTCCAAGGCATTCTGTTTTGTTCTTTTTAAGTTTTAGCTCCAGGGTTTCCTCTGGAGTAATTTAGAAACTCTCTCTCACAAAGAGGCCTGTG
The DNA here is from genome assembly GCA_947359405.1 of Antitype chi. Lineage (NCBI taxonomy): Eukaryota > Metazoa > Arthropoda > Insecta > Lepidoptera > Noctuidae > Antitype > Antitype chi. The sequence continues at coordinate 5,614,991 of OX375822.1, read as the reverse complement.
TACCAGCAGTGTGAACATTATAGGTTGATTATGATTTGGGATTTAGAAACTCATAGAGAGGGAGAGAGAGAAAGATGGGTGGTGGCTTATAAGTGTACTAAATCTCGCCCTAATTTGCTAAGAACTCTAGTTAGTAGGTACCTAAGGAAGGGCTGATGCCTGCCAGGGGTGCGGGTTGTTCGAAAGAGATACCATGTCCCCTGGCACACAGGCAACTGAAGGAACACGGGTGGGTTGTAGTCAGTAAAACTCTGACACACCCCCTGCTCCAGCGAGAGCGGGAGAAGTTATTTGATGATTTCCCACCCAAAAAAAAACTATTTGCCGTCTAGCTAATTGAATAAGAGGCGTAACGAGTACGACAGTTACAACTAACAACATCATCAAGTCAACATCTTATTCCCACTGAACCTTACAGTTTATTTTGACATCAAAATAACGATTCAATTCTCAGTGCCATACAGTTATTGTTCCGGCCACTGGTTCCTTAATAAAGTGGGTACCCCATCGAGCTTGTACCTGTCGGGGTATAAGCACATCACTCACAGTATAACTATGTGATTGCCCAAATTGCTGACAGCTAAGTACCGTAGACAATAACTGTTGTATAGATTGAGATGGTTAGTTTGACGACGGTTTAAGTTACGGCGGGTTAATTGAGTTATGGATTTGTAGGCAACGTTTTTGAGTAACTTGTCAAAAGATATAATCACATTTCTGTAAGTAGAGGGTAGTTCGTTTTGGGCCAGTACGCACCAAAAGATATAATTATGTAACCAGGATCGTTAGATAAAGTTAAAGTTTAGTATGAAACTGATGGATATTTTCGAATCAAATTTATTCAGATGAATTAACTGTTTGTTTTCTATTAATTTTATTGTATTGTATTTGAAAATGTCCATCGCATCGGTTTGTTACTAAACTTCAACTATGTCCGACGACTCTGCTTACTTATCCGACCGTACATAAGCTGAGTTTGGCAGAAGATTCCCCACCTCCACTAAGGATAGTTTAGAATAGAATACTGTTAATTAAGTACACCATACGAAATACAGATATAAATATAGAAATTTAAGTTAGTGTTTCACAATGGGCGGTGTTATCGCTAAAAGCGATATTTTAAAGATAACCTCTAATTTACGTTTGTAACAAGTTTTAACTGTCAATGTTATAAATAAATGGAGGCAGAGTCGACGTGGAGGGGAGTATAGGAAAGTAGGAAATATGTTAGAATATTAAACTTTTCTAGAAATAAGTTAGGTTACGGTTCAGTAGCAGTTCCTGAAGGTTTAGCCTTCGGAAAAACCAGGCGTGATGTTGTCATGTATTTTTTAAACAAATACACCCACCTATCTGCTACCATGCATAAAAATAGTCGTTGGGTCTCATATTATAGTAAATCGAAAACCAAACCGAACATTTTCCGATATACTCATGGATCCCAGGCTGATTCCCGGCCACCGTAGGCGCGGGCTTGCAGATGGCGAGTAATGGGTAGCTCGCTGTCCGGTAAGGACCAAGCCCGGGTCGATGGCGCGTTGTGTTCCACGCGCGCCTCAAAGAGATGTCAGCACCAACTGGTGGGGTCCGCAATGGCCGATGCCTGCCAGGGGTGCGGGTTGTTTGAAAGAGATACCGTGGCCCCTGGCACACAGGCAACTGAAGGAACACGGGTGGGTTTTTTGGTAAAGTCTGACACGCCGTCCTGCTCCACCCAGAGCAGAAGTTATTTGATGATTTCCCACACAGCAAAAAAAAAATACTCATGGCACATTTTCCAGGACAGGAGTCCTCGTTGGTCTAGTGGTCGTAAGGGTTACCACTGAGCATGACGTCCTGGATTCGATTTCCAGGTCAGGCAAAGTTTGATTTACGGATTTTTCTATCTGGAATTTTTCAGTAACCCGGAGTCTGGATATTTTCCCGGTTGATAGCAATAGGCTGGCCCCCTATATGTGCATGTACTATATACCTTATATGTATACCTTTGCCCAACCGTTTGGGGAACAAGGCATGAACTTAATGTTATGTTGAGTCGAAATATTTCATACGACCATAAAATTCTTAACACCTTTAACTACCCATCAAATTATAACCCACTAAATTTATTCATAGGCACCACATCCATGAGTCATTGTTCACAATGGCGCAGTTCCACGTACGGAGCCCGATGCATCATGTAGTGTCAAAATAAATGGCGGCCAGCTGTCTTCAACATAATAGAGTCATGATCGTCAGCGACGTGGTGTTGTTTTAATGATATTATTCGCTCTGATTCTATCTAGATTTATTGTTTCTGTTTCTGGATGGAATTGAACTGAATTGTATTTTTATTTCGTTTGTCTAAGAGGCAAATTGTGTTTGTTTGAGCAATAAAATAATGCAGCTGATGGTTTTGATATAATCTAAGTTGATGATTGTTAAAATATGAATAATTTATCGGCCATTAATTTCTAGGAATAAGGACGCTACACTGAGCAATTAAGGCCTGCCCTAATCGCTCTAAACGATATATCTCGTATTGACTGGAATTTTCTCGATAATATAGGTATTATTTATATAATTCCTATGAAAATGAGTGAAATAGTTTTTCCAGTGAAGTTCTGCAGTCTTGCTATTGCAGGATTTCGCAAGTTTTAAGTAGTTTTCCAGTCATACAGTGCGCAAAACTCAGTACAGTATTCTACCACAGTGAAACACGGAATTCTCTCATTAACATCAAATTGACGAAAATAATAAACATGCACACAATCTAGTTAAAAAGAACACGGTGCTATTAGAAAGCCCTGTTGTAATTGGTGGACGGAATAATAAGTTAATAACTATGTTTTGTACTAAACAACGGGCGAGCCGCTCGTGTGCACTCGCTAACTAATCGTTTAAACGCCTAACTGTTCGTTACCGGTAACCATGTGAGTTTAATTTATTATATTATACCCATCTTTCATATGGTAATATAACAACCGGTCTTTGATCTAGTTTGGCATGTGAAATTCAATTTTGGAGCTGATAGTTGTTGTGTTGTGTGTCCATAAGTAGAGGTTTTCAATAAATTAGTGATTGTAGTGATCATTCTAGTCGTGTCTCAACTAAGTAAATACCTACAAGCTTCCTGTTAATATTTAGCTCGAAACTACTACAATTTGATTGAACACTTCAATCTAAACTACGTTTCTTTAAACTCAGATATTAATCTGACAGGTGAAATGTAATGTATACTTAAAAAGCAAACTTAACGGACTTGAAATGTCAGATTATAAAAGTCTCTGGGATTAAAAAAACGAACTTCAGTTAAGTTTGAAAACATTGTTTTGAAACTCCTGTCCTGTGGCAAATCAAGATTAGCCATTGCAATAACCTAGTCAGACAGTTCCACCACCGACTTGTACCGACCTTGCTGATGGGTCAGTTTTGGAACTCCTGAATCCTTAATGACCTAGGCAAACAGACCTTGGTAATTGGCTAAACTTTTGTCAATAGTATGATCAACATAATGGATGACCTCTGTAACACACGTCCCACCTAGCATAGGGGTCATTGCTCAAATCTGTGTGCATTTTTATGTCCTACGCTGTAAATACTGCGCTTATGTACCTAAGTACCTACTTTGTACACAATTCTTTGAAAATAAATTGTTATTATTATTACTTATGTATAAAATATGAGAGTTTCCAGTCCCAAAAATTAAGAGCATGGTTATTTATTTATTAATTTATTTATTTAAACTTCTCGCACACAAAAAGGTAAAAAGGCGGACATGTTTAGAGTTAGTTCATAACTTTTTCTTAACATAACCCAAGGTTTGCCCTAACTACTCATAATAAGTCTTTTCCACATGGCTCGCTCTTATTAGAAATGGCATCAATTATAATAAATCACCCTCTTGAGAGTCGGTTACACCGGATGTGGTTCGAGCAGTGCCTCCGGGTCGCTGGGCACCTAACTGATCATTTTTGTCAACCGCCTGCAATCATAGCAAGCATACGACCCTATGTGAAGTGCAGTAATGACGGTAACTTGTTTGTGCCTGTCAATACAATTATGGACTTAAAACTAGGCGTGTGACTACGAATTAAATCTAGACCAAGATGAAGATTTGTCAGATATAAATGAAACTACTACCACAGAATATTTCCCTTGGTACCTGAAGTACGCAGACTAGACGAAAAAACAGCATTGACAAAAGTGAACGAAGAGTCAGTCTAGCCTGTGCTCAACAATTTTTGGCGTCAATTTCCAGTATTTTTCGTCGACCGACTGCCTATCTGACCTCCACAACCCAGTAACTCGGTAACGCGATACCCTTTGGTAAGACTGGATGTCAGATTTTCGGGTTTCTGACGACTGTCAAGGATCTACGAATGACAGCTTGGACTAACAGCTTGATCTCGCTTTCCGAGGCCCGGAGGGGTCTCAGTATGTAAAGGTGGTCACCAATCAACGGACCAACGAGTGGCAAACATAGCTTAACCTGATTGATTGACCCGTACAGCTGTTATTACTTAGCTGATGAGTGACTTTTTTTAACCGTATCCCTGACAAAAATAAGTAAGCTAAGTATCCGTAAAATAAAAAAATAACTTAAAAAAACATGCTTTTAAAATGCTAGTCCTAAGCTTACCAAGTTTTGTTTTTTAACCTAGACACAAAATCTAATAATCTAACACTAAGCATGTTTTTTGTTTCAACAAGAACAAAACGAAAATATAAAAACCAACAAAACTACACAAGATACATTAACATAAAAACTGATAGCTGAAGACATATGGAGCTATTTCAAGAAGCAGTGGTTGCGGTCAACCGACCGATCTGTAACCATCAGTTAGGTTAAAAAATGCAGGCAGAGCCGCTAGGCGCACCTAGTTCGCGAGTAAAAACTAACCGTGTTGACCTGGCAGACGATACACTCGGGTGCGCATACTCAATCGTGACCTCGGAGGGAAGAAGGGAAGTAGATGTGGTGTTCGAAGACGTCAGAATTTTTTGTAGAGAGCTTTTACTGTAATTCTATGGGGAAATTCAAGTTTGTGTCATGTAGTTATATGTTTTCTGATTGAGGAGGTCCCTGAAAACGATACGAAAATCTCGCTAAATAGCTAGGTAATATAGTGTAACTTATAAGATCTTGTGCCTATCAAAAAAGGCCTCCCTAATGTAAGACCTCATGAAAAACTTTCTGGATTTCGAAAGTCAAGTAAAGTCATAGCACACTTGACATAAAATACAATACAAAATGTACGTGTAATGTATTACATCATACACCCAAAACGATAAATAAAAAATTACTTTATGAAAAATAAATGAAGATAAATTCGACAAAAGTAAACCACCGCATCCTCCACTTAACAACTCTACACCCAAGTCTAATGAGCGTTCTTGTAATAAAGGCGAAGATGTGTAATTGGTCGGTAGGCACGCGCCCGCCACGCGCTGCGCTCGCGCCGACTCGCCTCACCTATCGCGATCCTACTTTTTACTGCACCACTTTTTACCTACTCGCCGTTTTTACCTTTTTACATCTCTCCCGGAAGAATTGTATATGCAGGCAAAAGTTCATGGCAGTTTTTGCAGCCATTGATTTTCTGGAATGTGATGTATGGCAGCGGAAGACTTTAAATGATGGGTTTGTAAAGGTCATGTTATATTAAATAGGAGGGAAAGAAAGAGCGGAAGTAGTTGGGTTTCATTGGATAGGAACTTTTGATAGTAGGCAAATTCATATTTTTTGGTATCATAATTTTATCAGACTTGGCTGCAAGCAGGAGGGTATTTGTTTTCAACATCCGTTTACATTTCTGTTTAAAGAGCGTGACGATACAGGCATTCTTAACAATATTGTACGAAAATGACTACATTCAGAAATGTAAACTTGTAATTCACCTGTATTAAGACATATGCGTTCCATAGAAACCGATCAATTGTACTCACACTTAAACCTCGAGGTCTACTCCCTAAACACGAAATCCGTAGTTTCGGCCGAAGTTACGGGCAATTATTAATCCGCATTTCTTACGGACGTACAATTAGTGTAGAGCCCGACCTAAATGAATGACACCACGGTTTGACAGTTATCCCAACTCCCGATGTGTTTTTGTCCTTAAAAAGTTAGTTAATCGAGTTAGGGTTCACTTCGAACCTTCGAACTACTTTCGGAGAGATCGAATCTTCGTTGACGGAGTTAGACCCCCCTGACCCTCGGTCAGGCAAGGTTCCGTAAATCCAAAACTAACCAGAACGTGGAAAAATTTGAAAGGTGGCCTTTAATTTTTTTTTAGTTTCTGGTAAGTAGCAACAGGCATCTTTTTTCAGTTTATTGAATCAAATTTAGAAAGTCAGTTACTCTCATTTTAATAAAAGACAAGCAGGCAGACTATCATAACAATATTAAAGGCACTTCTATTAGTCATTCAACTTAACTTAAAATCTAAATCATTGCTACAGTTTCGCCTAATCAATCATTCGCAAAATGATCTTCTGTCAAAAACACAGTCATTATAGGCTTGTTGTTAGTGCTACTAAGATGTTATCATTTCTGTACATGCACAAGGCAAGCAACGGATCATATCATCACGCTCTGGTTAACAGACAGGGCAAGCAGAGGTCCGAGTGGTACTCGTAGTCATATCAGGAGAAATCTGATTCATCATTACAAGGAATATTTTCAAAGACCCATATATTAATTTCTATATTTTGATCGTTTTAATCCTTTAAAAGGATCATTGTACTTATCATTAGGAACAACTTTTACGATGGGATCAACCCTGAAATCGTGAAATAAAAATGAACTGATCCAAACATTTATGTTCGCATAACTCGACGCAATGTATGGATCAGCTCATTTTTATTTCAAGATTTCAGGGTTGATCCCATTGTAAAAGTTGTTCATAATGATGAGTAACCCTTTTAAAGGATTAAAACTATCAAAAAATTGAAATGTATACGTTACTTGTATAGGTATGTTATAGTGACAAGGAAGCCCATATATGGACTCGTGGAGGCGATCGGCGGCGGAGATCTCTCGCGTCCGGCCCTGGTCCAGGCCATGGTACAGAGCGAAAGTGCATGGGTAGCCGTCACCTCCTTCTGCGAAGCAGTAATGCTCGCGAAGAGGGAGGCGGCGCACGTGAGGGAGAGGCAGTATATGCGCCCTCACGGCCTTAGTCGCTGCGGGAGACTCTCTGGGCGTCGGGAATCCCAGACTGATTCCCGGCCACCGTAGGCACGGGTTTGCGGACGGCGAGCAAAGGGTAGCTCGCTGTCGCGTTGTGTTCCACGCGCGCCTCAAAGAGATGTCAGCACCAACTGGTGGGGCCCGCAAGAGCCGATGCCTGCCAGGGATCCGGGTTATTCGAAAAAGATACCGCGGCCTCTGGCACACAGGCAACTGAGGGAACACGGGTGGGTTTTAGTCAGTAAAAGTCTGACACGCCCTCCTGCTCCACCCAGAGCGGGAGAAGTTATTTGATGATTTCCCACCCAAAAAAAAGCCCATATATGGACCACAATGAAGGCGTAAAGGTCGACTGAAAACCTAAACTAGAAAATATTCATAATGAAAAAAGAAAGCGCTTAATTGAATCGAATAAACCAAACCGTAAATCACAGTATGAAAATAAACAAGTCGGCCAAACAAACAAGGTAACAATAAAACTAATTATTGCGTCCAATAAAGGCTTTCTTCTCAGTGCAAAGGTTGTTAGTGCATGCAATTGTTGGCTGCGCACGCGCCGCGCCGCTCCGTCGCTTTCACGATAACCGTATTATTTTATTAGATCTCTTTATTGTTTCTAACTGGAATGGTTATGAATTGGTTTTCTTAGTTGAATAAATAATGCTTTATGTGCCGTTACGCATAATAATATGTATAAATCTTATTGTCATTAATTACAGAATGATAATGTGCAAATATTTAGAACGGTATGGATTCGAATTTGTAGCCCCAAGCGTAGAAATCGGTGTGGAGGTCGTTATTTACTAATGTTGGATACAGATAAAGATAACGAACCATATTTTTGAATATCTCTATTTACAGTATTAACTTTATTATAGGACATTTTATAACCTTAACCTTATCATATGAGATCGCCAACTTCTGCAACCCTTAAAAAGCGTTTGACTATAAGTGTGTTAACTTTAAAACTAAATCCCGAAATTAGATCCTTGAACACCCAAAGAAAAGGATGGTCAACTTTTCACGTTGTTAAACCACATTGTCCAAACATTCGAACACTCAACACTACACTACGCAACTTAATAAACAAAAATAATACCAATTTTCAATTCCAAGAATAGCAACAAAATAAATATTTATTAAATTGATCCCCCAATCGATTTTACATATTCTATAAAGAGTGCAAATGGGTAGGCGTATTCATAGCCCGACTCGGCGGCTGGTGGCCTAGTGTGCCGGCTAGCGGCTCCATAAAGCATATATTCAATTATCATCAGCAGAGCCTTCATACTTGGTAATTGGTGAGCGCTTCAACACTTACGATACTGCTGTGGAGTGTACCCATGAGTTTACATTAGTTGACTGGACTCAAATCTGTGTTGTCCTTTCCTACAAAGACCATTTCAGACACCGATCTACATGGTCCACAAATGATCTGACCACGATTACCACGAAGAATTTTATTTATACAAAGACATGAATATTTACTTTGTACAATACTATGTGACAATTAAATCAATTCGATCCAGTTTGATTCAAACTCAATTTTATTGTTAATCGAAGATGATGTGAGTAAGCTATCTGCACAATATCAGAGATAACTAGATATATCTAAAGGATTTTCAATAGCTTTATCTAATAAATCCATCCATCCAAAATAGTCTGCTAAGTCGAAATCGTCATTGGTATGACCATTGACCATTAACCTAGCAATGTAACTTATGGAAAACACTCAGATTCATTTAATTAAGGGCTGATTTTTCAATAGACAAATAACTTTTATCTAAGGAATAAATATATCGGTTTGACAGCTTTTGTATATAAAATATGGCAAACTTTCCGATTTATTCTTCAGATCAAAGTTATCTGACTATTGAAAAATCAGACCTTTGAGTGCCGTTTCATTCATTTCAAAAATAAAATGTTACTACGAAAAAATGTCTAATTTAATTCCAAGATTATTAATTGTCCGTTCACCTGGTCACCCTCACCGGATAGCTCTTGAATTATAATGACCATTGGTTAACGATTTCGCACTCTACCCGACTTTCAGAAAACGGTACACACAAAGTAAATCAGAATTGTGCTCAAAGATTTTAATGTTTATTAAAATCAACGGCTTTGGATCGTTTCGCTGTACTTAAGACTGTGAAATTAATAGTAAAGACTAAGATATCTGATTAATAATAATCTGCTGACATAAAAGCGATGACATTTTCACTTGATTCAACAGAGCCATAACCCAATTATAAATTAAATAGGTGGAAACAAATGATCACATCCTGAGTACTAATATTACAAATGAAAGTTTGGATGTTTGTTACTTAATCACACAAAATGGCCGAACGGATTTAGATGAATTTTTGACCACAGATATAACCTGGGATAAATTCTGACCTCCACGACGGGCGAACCCGCTGACAAAAGGTTTTTGTTGTAAATATTTATGTTAATTAATTAGGTCATTAAACAATTTTAAATTTTCTCTATATACTTATAGAAAAAAAATCTTTAACCGTATATATTGAAGAATGGAAACACGGTCATTTAAGAAACTTATTGTTCCAATAATTTCCCTGGTTTTAAACCGTTGATTAAAATTAAGAAAATACAGTTACGCGTGCGTTTAATCTTAATTACTACTTCGCATCGTTTATAAATATTGGGTTAGTATTTGTGCAGACTCACTGAGACCACAATAAACATTATTAAGGTCAAAATAAACTAACGTTTTCACGCATACATTTCCAACGAGCTTTAGCCCCAGGGCCTTAGGCATTACCTTGAGAATTTATCGAGCAACTCCTTCTAAGTTCTAATCATAGGAAATCAACACACTACCATTGTAACCACTAGTTGTTCTATTTGAATATCCGGGTCCTAAGTATCACATTCAATTATTATTCCGACTGGTCTCGTAGCATTGTATTTAGATAATTAACCAAAAGACACGACTTTGTCTATTAAAAATTTGAATGGCTGTCTTTGGCATATTAGCGTGTACTATGGGAGAATTAATTGAAGCTATGGTCTGAAGAACATGCTAATTTATAATCAAAATTCATCATCATCTGCCTAGCCTATTCATAACTATGTTCGGGTCGGCTTACAGTCTAACCGGATCCAGCTGAATGCTAGTATTTTACATGAAGCGACTGCCTATCTGACATCTACAACCCAGTAACTAGGTAATACGATACCCGTTGGTATGACTGGTTATCAGATTTTCGGGCTTCTAACGACCCGTAACGAATGTCAAAGATCTACAAATGACAGCCCGGACCAACGGCTTATCGTGCTTTCCGAGGCACGGAAGGGTCTCATTTATAATCTTTATTGATACATTAATGTCCTGTGCTGCTGTGAAGTTTGTTGCGCCACTTTTTTTTCCCAGCTAAAGTACTAGGGACTGGTGAAGGGCGGGCGTTTTGGGGGACTGTCTTATGTAATTTATACGTACGAAGTGCTGGTTCTTAGCCTAATTTGAATAAATGACTTCTGATTTTGAATTGTGATGTTCTTGTTGTTCTACTGACAACCGGCGTGCGCACCTACTTTTAAGAACCTTCGCATTCTATTCACAGTCTCAGTTTGTCAAAAATATCTCTTAACTAGCTTCTAGCTTAACTAGTTTCTGCCAGCGGCTTTTCCCGCGTGAAGTTTGGAAACTATCCCAAGGGAACGTACTACCTGGATAAAAAGTATCCAATGTGTTTATCCAGATTATAAACTATTTATGTGCCAAATTTTATCCAAATCCGTTCGGCCGGTTTTGCATGATTGAGTAACAAACATCTAATCATAAAAACTTTCACGCTTATAATATTAGTTGGATCAGTATATTTGGATTCACCTCTATTGTTCACTTTAATTATCGCTGTGTTGAAATTGTGACTTGAATTTGAACGTTCACCCCTTGGGCAATCGGACTGGTATTTGAAATAGCCACATCAAGTGGAAACAAACATGTAGGGTAAAAGCCGCATAATTGCCACACTTTTGCAAATCACTCTAAATCTCTCAATATAAAAAGCAAAATACTTCATTTGTAAAACTGGCCGATACTTTGGTTTCTTAACAACAAATTTATAAAAAGTAACAAACATTATCTTTAATATTTCCAGAGTATTAGCGATTTTTGCGTACCTCTATTTTTGGGACATCTATCCCGCATAGGGTATAATTGCCTAATCCATATAAATTACGTTTAGAATAGATGCTCTGTCGAGAAACGGGACATCTATCCCGCAAAATCTTTGATCGCATTTTGCCTTCCCATGCAATCGCACAGATACATGCGACACGGTCAACTTAGTGATAGTTAGAGTCTTTCGATAGGTTAATAAAATAGCATGTGATTCATCCGTGAAACTTAAGTAATTACAATCGGGGCAACTATCCCCCTGGGGCAAGTAACCTGGTTTTACCCTATTCGGCGCACCCTGTAATCAAGGTCAACCCCACAACCGGCTTGCTGTCTGGGAAATAGTACTTCATAAGTATAACTTTGTGAAGATGTGAAGATATAAGTAACGAAGAATATATACCTACATACATACATAAAGTCACGGGTTCTTCCCAAGGCGGTAGGGAGAAACTACAAAAGGCTACGAACCTTACATACTCCTTTTGCCTCTTATTCATACATCATAGGTACACGACGACACCTGACCTTTCTGAAGAACATCACCAATAAAAGGTCACTATATTATCAACTTATTTATTATTATTTATTATTACACTATATTACAGGGTTATGTGTTTAAGACAAAATTGACAGAATGGCTTCTAAAGTGTTGTTTTTATAGCATTAAGGATTATATGGAACATACAAATTTAAGTTAGTGTAATAAAATGATTATAAACAATATAAATTTTAAAAATTCAATATAAATATAAATTGTAATGTAAACTTAGTTAAAATTTGCACGCTTGCTTGCAGGCAGAATACAATTACGCTTAGGTTATAATATCTCACCTTCACCAACAATGTATTTCTTGCAAATAAACATTTGATTTGATTTGATTTGATTTGAACGGTCCCTACGCATAATCCCCTAACAACAAATGACAAATTTCACAGGAGAGCGCTTCAAAATTTCAAACTCGTGTCAAACTCAAACTCAAAGCATTTATTTCAATTAAACCATTAACAGGCACTTTTGAATTGTCAAAAAGTCGATCAGTTGGAAAGTTGAAGCTAGTTGCCCATTCCAAAACGTAGATCTATAAGGAGAAGAACGGGTAAGTAACTCCATGGACACTCTTTTAAAAGTGTAGATCATGTTCTAGTTAATGTAATGTCACGTTGGATTTAAAGTGCATTATGCCATCTTAGACTTATTTTTTTTTAAACTAGACGATAGTATAGGCTGGCTTGAAGGTCACGAAAACAAAACATGCAAATCACGTATCTATCAGTTAGTAGGGACCGTCGATATTATGTCATCCTAGGGCATCCCGTCCCGGCGTTTCCATTCATATGTGCTTTAGCAAAAACCTTACTTAGTCGCCCTTCCTTCACCCTCTCAACATGATCAAGCATACTCTTTTAAATTTTACGAAGTATATAATGACAGTAAATACGAAACCAAGCGAGAGATGACTTCTTTTAGTGGACGGCCACACATTTGAATTAAATATAACAGTATAAAAACATCTGTCAACCTCAACCTGTCAGTACAGCTGGTATAATCCAGTCTTTAATACGTTAGTGGACGGACAGCCGAAATGAGAGGCCATGTACCTTTAAAGTTATCTCTCAATACGATTACATATTGTGACAGCCATTAAAACCTCACCTTTTACGACCTTCGAAGTTTGGATAGGGTTGGCACGTCAATATTTTGGTCGGGTTCGGAATATTTAAATTGTTTTGTTGAGATTATGAGTTTCTTAGTGTTTTGTTGAAGATACGAAGATAAGAAGATTTAAAGAACGTGGTGACTAGACATATTTTAAGATGTTTCATGCCATTGGTAGTGATCTAAAGAGCCAGTCATCTCATCTGGCTAGCCATTTCCCAACCATGTTTGGGTCGTCTTCCAGTCAGACCGGATGGAACTGAATATGTACAAGAATTTTACATGGAGAGACTACCTATTTGACCTCCACAACCCAGTTACTGGGTAATATAATACCCCTTGGTAATACTGGTTGGCAGACTTTCTGGCTTCTGAGACCCGTAACGACTGTCAAAGATCCACGAACAATAGCCGGGACCATCGGTATAACGTGCTTTCCAAGGCACAGAGGGGTATCGGTATCTAAAGATGGTCACCCATCCACGCACCAACCGTGGCAAGCGTAGCTTAACCTAATCTTACCCGTTTTACTTAGCTATAAACTCCTCTTCAGAGGAAGAGCCAGTCTTCTTTGAATAAATCCCTTTTAAATAAGGCACTGTACTCTTTCCTTTATTATTTAAAATGATAATCCATCATTATAGACATTTAAAACTTTCATTTTAATTCAGTTGCTCTTCATCCTTTGTACACAGAACTATTGAAGTTGATCAAATCTCTATTATGCAATGATCTGGTCTAGTTTTAATGACCAGTATAAATCAAATATGCAATTATATATAAAGGCCGACTTCATTATTCTGTCTGTCATTGACTAAGTCTTTGACTCTAATGGATTTAATTAAATTACCAAAGTTGGTTCCAGTTTTCAGACGATAGTAGATCCTACCTATTTTTATTTCTATTAAGTTGTCGCTACGCAAATCATAAATATTAGAAAAAAATATATAACTTTCCCCGAAACGGAAAAGCGTTGCGACAACCCTAGAGCTTTCGTAGGAAAGCCTACAAAAATCGTATTTTTTATTCATTTTTGCAATTCTTGTTTTTTTTTTTGGAAAGTTTGGAATGTCTTGTGTTTAGTTACAACGGGAAATGTAGTCTACATAAATGATTAATGAGATCACTATCTCACGAACTCCTGCCTGCCAGGTTCCCAGCATTTCCTGGAAATACCTCGCTTAATAAAGCTGATTCTACCCCAGATCATAACTACGGAATCCTGTCAATTTACAAGATCAGAATGTTTCCTTGGCAACCTTAGAGCTGCGTGGAGCAGCCGCCGACCGGACGCGGCAGGTGCTACTGCGGGTTCACTCGGGTTCACGCCCTGCCCCCCGCGCGCACCTACCTCACCCCACACCCCCGCGTCCCGCAGCATCCGTGCAAACCCGTTCCTCTAATAATATAACGTAGAAATGAAAGATTAATGAGAGCAACCAGTGCACGCCTCTTTCACTCGACCGGTAGGGCTGCGGTCGTGTCGATAAATGATTAGAAGTTCACTGCTGTGTGCGAACGTTGAAATAAATGACGGGCGGTTCATGATTTGATGATTATACCATGTTTTTTTTTCCTCATATTACACTCTGACTTATACGTATAATACCTACTACGAGGAAAAAGAAACACTCACGTATTTAAAGTGAAGTGTAACTGTCGCGTTCTTGTTTATTTTCAAAAACCAATAATGTTAATTAAATCCTCATTTCTAAAGGAACTTATTGAAATAGATTTGCTAATTTAAAAACTAGCTTTAGCTTTTACACAATAAGTTAATAAAGAGTTTCGATGCTGAAAATTAACTATGCCAAATCTGAAAGGAATCTGCACTGAATATTTTTTTCGATGCTAAAAGTCGTTGCAAAGTTTGGCTAGTTTTTGTAATAATACAATTCCAATATCATCCATGAGTCACACTGTCTCCACACATAATTTTACTATCACTAAGAACATTTCAAAACAAAAAACTATCGATAACTCACATCCCAACCCTACATCAACAGGTCCCGATTGCAATGAAGACCGCCCATATAAAATATTAGCCGCGTGCCGAGCCGGTAGCGGGTGTAATATATCGACCGATGACAGTCGCATTGTCGCGGCACAACACTAGAATGTAAGCTTTTACTCAGCGACTATCGAGACGGTTAACGCGTCGTAAATTTAGTTCGGCATTCGTTATTATGTTGGGGAATCGGACTTTGTTAAGATTTTTCACGTTTTGGCTGTGGATTTTTTTTTTGTTGAAAATTTTATGTTGTCATGTTGTTTCAGAACTGACTGTTTCAGACTGTCTTTTTCTTAGTGCAAGGTTAAATTATTATATTAAATAACCTCTTCTCATAGTTTTAGGGTAATTTGCATAGGGTTGACAGTTTTATTATGTTTAGAAAACCTCTGAATATGCAAAGATACATATCAGGGGCCTTAGTCTGCTATTTTTATAAATTCGTCATTCCAACACGATTCCATTGTCATCCATTTGTCATTTTACTAAAAGTTCGTAATCTGCTTAATTCATAATGGTCGATCATTGGTCGGTCAATGGTCTCGTAATAGAATTGTATCATAATGGCATTTTCGTATTGCCATTATTATAAAACTCGTTGGTAGAAATGTTTTTCGAAAAACTACTACTAAATTTGAACATTTATTCATGCCAGATTTCATTTATATATATTTTTATATATTATTTATTAGTGTTATAAGCAATCTAAAGTAGTAAGAAGTTCGTAAATTAAGTCAGTCATTCATTTGTCATGATGTACGAGATTACCAATAAATGCCATTTCTTTCAATGAAGTGTCAGTGGCTGACCGTTAGAAAGTCATAATGACGCCATTTTATTAGTAGATTACCAAACTTGTCAAAATCAACAATTATGAAATCAATGATAGACCATTCTGACACTATTGTAATAGCAGACTTGAGGCCCTGCTTAGTGAGCAGTGGTGACCCAGTGGTAACAGCCACGACATACGTGTTGTTGTAGGTCGTAAGTTCGAACCCAGACTATAACGCTTTACTTAAAAAAAAAAAAAAAAAAAATTCATAGCTACTTTGGTGAAGGAAAACATCGTGAGGAAACCGGCATGTCCTGGAGCCAAAAATTTCGAAGCCATGTGACATTTACCAACCCGCACTGGGATCGCGTGGTGGATTACAGCCCACACCCTCTCACAGAGAGGAGGTCTGTGTCCCAACAGTGGGAAAATTATAGGTAGATTATGTTATGTTTGTGCATATCATCAGCATCCCCTGGTGCAGGGTTGTGCAGACAAATAATGGTATTTAGTCAACTGCCATTCACTCGCTAGACTTTGATCACCTGCGAGCTAATGCTCTAAATTTTCCAACTCAACTTCATATCCTCAAATTCAGAAGCTACGCTTCCAAATATGGTACCAACGAGATAATCTCATATCAATACCAATAGCTAATGACAATACAGATGATAAGCAAAACCCCACAATAAAGATTAAGTAGTAATATACTCCCATTTATCGGAGCCCAAGAATTTCCTCCCGGAAAACCCCATGTCTTGTGGTCGCGTCAGATTGAACCAATTTCTAATCAGTTTACATTCCTCGCCGTAACAATGTAGCTGCTTAGCATTCCCGAGATCGTTAGAATGGAGGCAGAACACATACCATGGAGAAAGCCTTGGAGAATAATGACATTGGACTTTTGTCGCCTACTATACAAATTTCTTACGTTAGCTCCGTTTACTTCTGGTAAACAAATGTTGCCATTCAATGAGTGATCAGTGACGGTAACCGCAATTTACGATTCATCATAATTAGCATATTTTCCACGGCACGGGTACGCGTTGGTGAACTCATACCTATATCTTCGCATTTTTTGTTCTAAGACATGCCAGTTTCTTGATGCTTTCCTTCACCGTTTTGAGAGCAGTGGTAACGAAATGAAATACACAAAGTAAAGTGCCTGCTTGGGTTGGAACTCACGACCCACAACTCGTCAGTCGGGGCCGAAACCACTACTGGGTCACCACAGAAAGAAATAAAAAGTATTTATTTTGATTCGTACAGGAAGATCACATACTAAACTAAACACATAATCGTACAAAATTTATAAAAAACTTTCTTGGAAGTAAAAAATATAAATAAAACAAAAAGTCCTGCACGAGGCCAAAAGGCTCCTACCTCAGCATGATGCTGCACTGCTCTACTTAGGCACAATTGCTCTCTGGGGCGCCACTGCTCTATTCACGATTGCCGATAGCTTTTACGGGCACGTTGTGGGCTCCTGGACTGGGGAGTCTGTGCATCTTCTTGTTAAAAATAGTTAGTTGCCTCATTCTCATGGACTCCAATCCACGTAATTATGACAAATGACCCGACCCCTTTCATTATATTATATTACTTATTCATTATATTATACTACTTTATAAAAAAAATTGGTGGGAAATCATCAAATTGCTTCTCCCGCTCTGGGCGGAGCTAGGGCGTATCAGACTTTTACTGACTAAAACCCACCCGTGTTCCCTCAATTGCCTGTGTCAGGGCCATGGTAACTCTTTCGAACAAATCTGCGACCCTGGCAGTCTCTTTCATGATACCCTAAAGGCATTTTCACACGTTCACAAATAATTGCGACTTTTCTCCCGCGTAACCGGCAGTAGAGACGGGATATAAAACTATATCTAAGATGAATAGCCAACTCAACAAAAAGCAAGCACGCTCTCATTCACCACCCGACCCGCCCATAACAGTACCAGCAGAGAAGTAGCGTACCATGCAATAATTAGCATTGTCATAAAAACTGATGATGCACTCCATCGAGCAACTTATGCCTGCCGACCGGAACTGCGTCAGAAGGTAATAACAGGATATCGCGATATGCTCCCTGAACTGAATTCTGTGCTCATGAACAGTTTAATTAGTCTTGAAAATTCATTCAAGATTTTTTGCGCTGCTTCTTCTTGCAAGATTAAGCACTTTGCACTTAGACTTATATGGGGGATCCATAAGTAATTCATCATGCTTTACCTTACTATTCTACTAATATTATAAACGTGAAAGTTTGTATGTTTGGACATTTAAATGTTTGGATGTTTGTTACTCAATCACGCAGAAACGGCTGAACGGATTTGTATGAAATTTGGCACACAGATAGTTTGTGCTATCCTATACCTGGAATAACGCTGGTGAAACCGCTGGCAAAAACTAGTCCCAATACATATTTCTTCCATACTTCTCTATCAGTCGTCATCTTGGAAGTCACCCTTTTTCTAACCATGGGACCTACTCTCGAAGTCTGTCAACGAAAATACGGGCTCACCGAAAGTAGTTCGAAACTTTGAAGTGAACCCTGCACCCAAACGCCCTGGGCGTCGGGAATCCCAGGCTGATTCCCGGCCACCGTAGGCGCGGGCTTGCGGACGGCGAGTAATGGGTAGCTCGCTGTCCAGTAAGGACCAAGCCCGGGTCGACGGCGCGTTGTGTTCCATGCGCGCCTCAAAGAGATGTCAGCACCAACTGGTGGGGTCTGCAAGGGCCGATGCCTGCCAGGGGTGTGGGGTGTTCGAAAGAGATACCGCGGCCCCTGGCACACAGACAACTGAGGGAACACGGGTGGGTTTTAGTCAGTAAAAGTCTGACACGCCCTCCTGCTCCACCCAGAGCAGGAGAAGTTATTTGATGATTTCCCACCAAAAAAAAACCCTGCACCCGCTTAATTAACTTTTTCGGACGTGTAAAAACACACCGGGAATAACAACTACTCTTACCAAACTAATCTTATGTCCGAAGGTGATACGGAATAGGAATATTCCGTTACTACGGCCGAAAATACGGATTTTGTGCTTAGAGAGTAAACCTCCACATCATTTTGCATGATTGTAATAAGTAAATAAGTAATTTTTACATACTGGTTCTCCATTCTTAACTGAATTAGGTATTTCAAATTATTTTCAAGTTTTGGGCATATTCTTTTATAATGTCTCTATCTATAGTCAAGCAAAATTGGTTAGCAAGACTATTGGCTCTAACCAAAGCTTAGGAGACGTACCTTCGTTACTGCTTTTTTTGTACTAGCAGATATATGAAGCTCACATAATAATTTAAATTACGCCAAACAAAGATGATGATCGAATTGTCCTCTCAAATTAGCATGTGTAATAACTTGCGCAGTGTGAATACCCACAGTACAAATCACCTAACCTATAAAACCGAAGCCTTAATTATAGTCATGGCTCAGCCATCTTTTTACCTCAACAAGACCCGTAAAGTTATAATAGACCGATAAAGTTAGTGACACAGTAGTGGCGATAGTGTTCGTCGTTTTGGCGCTCTCAGCTCCGTAACGGCGAGCCGCGCAGTAAACAAAGTGCGCAGGTAAGGTAAACTCTAGCTGTATCTCCGGTTAGCCACTGTTCACATGGAATAAAAGAGATATGGTTTTATTTAAAAAACATTGAAGCTGCGTATGATTTTGGAAGCTGTAAAGGTAACTTGGAATTGTAACTTTTGAAGGTCTATTAGACTTTTCGTTTTAACTTTAATTGACTGACGGGACACAAAAGATATCATTTTATTAACCCCCGACGCAAAAAGAGGGG
This sequence comes from Antitype chi, assembly GCA_947359405.1. Classification (NCBI taxonomy): domain Eukaryota; kingdom Metazoa; phylum Arthropoda; class Insecta; order Lepidoptera; family Noctuidae; genus Antitype; species Antitype chi. The sequence goes on along the minus strand of OX375822.1, from coordinate 5,595,430 downwards.
TGTTATAAGTTTGACCGCTATGTGTGTTTATCTGTCTGTGGAACCGTAGCTCTTAAACGGGTGTACCGATTTGGATGCGGTTTTTTTTTATATTTTAAAGTAGGTTCTACCGGTGGTTTTTAGACATGTTTTGTCAAAATCGGTTCAGCCGTTTGAGGATTATCAACTCTTTTCTGGTTGATGAAGGGATTTGAACATCTTCCACGGGTCTGATCGAGTCGATATTTGGTATTCTATTACTTGAATGATATTAGACGAACAAAGTAACCTTGGAATGATGCTGGAGCATCATTTGGAATTTCCAGGATAACCAAGTTACTCACCAACAAACAGCAGAAGTATCGTGTTTGGGGTCATTGAAAAGATCTCAATGAATACTAAATAAATAATATATAATATATTATTATATAATAAATAAATTTAAAAAACCCCGACCCCAACCAAACCCTCTACAGAGGAAAAAATATATATTGGCCTTTAAAATTATAGGTAATATTTTGAAGCATTGTCACGTCCCTCAGAGGACGGTGAATGAAAACGCCAAACAGATGATGCCCAGCAATAATGAATGTAACTATGCTGTTGTAGAAAGCATAACATTTTCATTAGCCGTCCCCCGACGTGACAATGATTTAATCAAAATATTACACCTACAACTTAAAAGGCTAATAAATATATATTTTTTTTACTTTTTAAAGGGTTTTGTTTGGGTCGATTTCAGAATTCGTTAAATTATGTTATTGGCATTTTCGAGTCTGTTAGTATTTGAGTTTCATCTTTGGTGTATACTTGAATTGACGTCGAATAAAAATGCAATACGTGTCTATGCATTTTTATGGATCACGTTAAGCTACGCTTGCCGCGGTTGGTCTGTGGATGGGTGACCGACCTTACATATCAAGACCCTTCGTACCTCGGAAAGCACGTTAAGCCGTTAGTCCCGGCTGTCATTCGTAGAACCTGAAAGTCTGACAACCATAGGGAATCGTATTACCCAGTAACTAGGTTGTAAAGGTCAGATATACAGTCGCTTCATCTAAAACACTGGTATTCAGCTGCATCCGGTAAGATTGTAAGACCCCAAAATAGTTAGTAATAGGCTAGGCAGATGACGATGAGATCCATATCGACTTATTCTGTTTTTTCGTTTAGCGTTATGGTAGAGCGCAGTTCACATGAAAGCGCATTGGGGGATACAGCTATCTTCATTAACATCATTCTTCAAGGACAGAGAAAGAGATGACGCAGAGTTTTGGTTCAGAAACCAGACGTTCATAAAGATTTTTTTTTTTCATATCCAAAAACCCCGCCAAATAAACACGCCCTAAGTCTATTGTGTGCAATACAAACGATAGCATTTCACCTCGCCTATCAAGATGGCAGCGGACACCTCGCGGGGAGATACGGCTAATTGTAACATGTGGTCACGCTTTCTGCAGCGTGTGTCACTGGCTCACTGCATGACTCGACGGATCGCACTCGGCAGCCGGTGAGCTATCGGACATTCCACGTTTTACCGAGATTATAGAACCGTATAGGTATTTCAATTGCTTGTAATTTCGCGCAAATCGATAAATTCGCGAGAAGAAAAAACACGTACATTTTTATGGTGCAACAAGCCATGTATCGGTGGGATTTCCATTGGCAAAATCATTGGTTAATCATCTTATCCCATTTAAGGGTTGCATTTTCAAAAATCCTTTCTTAATGCTCACTTTCGTTATACAGCAAAAGTTTTTATTCAGTGCGCAAACTTGAACCATGAATTAAGCATATCATTCGAGACCCCTCAGCGAAGAAATTTTTTGCCAGTTTTACAAAAAAAAATCTGCTGTTTCATAGAAAAGTGCAATACCTACGCGGTCAAAATGTTATGGAACAGCAGTTTATTTGATTCAGATTGAATTCATGGTTAAAGTTTGCGCACTGAATTAAAACTTTTCCTGTATAAGAAACCTTTGTACAACATTTTATACTTGTTGTATTTTTTATCAGCATAATAATTGTCTAACTTCCACTTCAAAAGAAGCAAAAAGGGAATATATTATGTTCAAAATGCGTGCGGAGCCGTCGAGTGTTCTCCTAAGGATCAAGCCCTTGACCCGACTGGCTACAGCTAACGAGAGGTGTTGATCTAGCCTCTTAGCCATCAGGGCGATGCCTGACTGTAAGTTACGTGTCCCGAGTCCGTGATTGTCAAGTATACGATCTAAGATTGTTACAAATGTTGTTTTATATGGGAAGATCTAACGACAAAAACTTTGGTCCTTTTTCCTAACCCAAAATTACTAAGTCCTTTTAGTCTTTTAATTATTAAATGGATATGTTTGATATATAATTATTATAATGACAATTATTTAAACAAAATACATTCATAAGTCAGCCACATTTCGTCAGTAATTATATCTACGACCCATATAATGGAGAACGACCTTTCAACCTAGACTACAAATCATCAGATCTACAAAATCCAGACTCCTAGCTGCTACTAAGAAATTCCAAATAGAAAATCTTAATAACACTTTGCCCGATCTGGGAATCGAACCTAGGACCTCAAGCTCAGCAGTACCGCTTGCGACCAACGAGGCAGTTAAACAAAATCTAATTTAAAATATGCAAAACCAACTTAGTTATCTACAAGCACAACCTATGTACACATAGCATGACACTCATCTATACACAATCTTCACTAACGACGTACTCAAGTAATTGCGCTGAATATATTTTACCTATATTAACTTGGCGGTTCATAATAATTTAATTTAATTATTATCGTCGGATCTCACTCATCGTACGAGGTGAGGTAAATTAATTTACTTAAGTAAAGATCTCTGAGATAGCACCAAATGTGCAGGGCTGCCGACTGTGTCTAGATTTTCTGGTCTGAAAGTCTAGACAAGATGATAATCTTCGATCGATAGTGGATGGAATGGCCGATGGAGTGTTATTTTTATGTAATACGTTGGCAAACATGTCGTTGGACCACCTGATGAAGAGTAGTTATGGCCTCATTGGGGTCAAATTCAAAAGCAAGAACATTTCAGATGTTTTGTGGTGCTTTTTCAAACTGGAAGTTTGTACAGGAAGGCAACGCTAGTACACTTCTTTTCTTGGTTTAAGACTTGAAGCTACTTATCACTTGCCATTCATGGTTAATTTTTTAACTATTGTAGGTCACAAAGAGCGGCGGAAAACCACTTATTATTAGATCAGTCTGTATGTAAACCTTGTGATAGCCCGCGGCGTCGGTTTCTCCCTACCATTTCCCACGTTTCGGGTCGGACAACAGTACTCGCTACGTTGACGTAATCATATAGTATTTTCATTTATTAAGTACTTCCACCATCGTCCACCGTCCATCTTCACAGTGACATAGTGTCCGATCGTATTTCAACCCTCGAGTCCAGCGCACTGTGCGACCCATCGCACAAATTGGTCCGGCTTTGGCTAATACCGGTGGATTGTGTGACTCAATGACCTTTCGCACAGCACTGCCAACCCTACCAACGAATAATTAGACCATCTCATAAGGATTGCCGCGCACTGATTAGCAACAGTACATGGACGTCTTGCAGTTTCGATTCGCTACCAACGTAATAAACTGTAGCTTTTTGACGTTTTTCACCTTTATGCAACACCGACACTTTCACGTAGCCATAAGAGCACGAAAAAGGCGCAAAGAGAAAATGTTGACGAAATGCAAGTCTAAAAAGTGAAGTGATCAAAATCATACCAATTAAGGCTACTTACTTTTAACTTTGATAAAATTGACTTATTGGCTTGGCTCACCTTATACTTGACTGTTATTCGTTGACATTGTGTGCCAGTCAATTAGACCATTTTGCTTCAGTAACCTCAAATGTAAGGAAGGATGCCTGCAGGCATAATGGAGTGACGGTCTTTGTAAGATGGTGGTAATAACTGGATGAGAGTAACTGACGATCGGGTAAAACGGTGTGCAATTGAAAAAGCCACAGATAACCAGCATTAGATTTGCTAAGTGTACGACCTCTAGTACCCACTGAACTAATAGTTTATCCTTTATATTATGCACAGAAGGATTTTTTATTACTCCTGACTTTTTTGTTCATCGCTATTACAGCTGAATATTACAACCTTGTAAAAGCCTTAGGAAATCGCTGGATGCGTGACGCACAGGGCTAGTCGAAGTGGCGGAGCTTGAGGGAGGCCTATCTATAGCAGTGGACGTCTTTCATCTGCAATGATGATGATGATAATGGGTTCCGTAAACAAAATAATCTAGGAATAGCTTATCTTAACAACAAAATAATCCTGAACAGAGTCAGGAACCCGCGAACCGCGTAACCAGAGCAAGGTCCATTCGTCCGAGGCGAATATCGATCATTATAAATTTGCGGCGCGCGGTAACGGCGCGGGCGCACGCGACCTAGAACAAAGACTACGCGCTTCGCAGATTTGCTAGTTCAGATTAATTTATTGTAGATATTACCTATATGATATGAGTTGTGAGAACTGGTTTTTATGAACTGCTTGTAGGTACAGACGCTAGCACATCAAGCTACCCCAAGCTGTCAAATTTTCCTAATTGAACATGAACCTTATGCTTATGTACTAAAGATGAAAATCTATCAAAGAAATTTGACAGATTGGGGTAGCTTGATGTGCTGGCGTCTGTACATATATGTGCAGCGAGTTCATGTACTCGTCAATTAAATTGTAGTGGTCTTATTCTTAAAAAGTTATCGAACATCTAAAACCTTGCTATAGTCTGGTTGTCAAAAAGTGTTATTCATAAACGCATTTTAGCACATAAACGTTCTATTAGCTACCCTACTATAAAGTTTAACAGTTAGTTTTTAGTAAACCCTACTTTAACAGTTTTTTAAGGAAAAAATGGCCGACTCTAAAGCAGCTATACTCCATATGAAATAAGATTAGACATTTAAACAACACTTTTTTACAGTCAGAGCAACCGATTCTGACTTCTAAACAGTAGGAACAAGGATGGCATTAAGCAAAAAAGTAGTTACAATACCAACTGTTTACTGCAGCTGCCATTTGTCATGTCAGTCAAAATCGGTTGATCGGACTGTAAAAAAGGTTTAGTTAAATGTCAAATCTTATTTCAAATGGAGTTAACTGATTACAAAGAAAATTATATTTTACCATTAAAAAATATATATATATATATATATATTTTACCATTTGACGTTCAAATATTGTGTCACCAAATGTCAAATTTCAAGCAATCAGTTGACAGTGACAGTTAAAATTTCAAATAATTTGTCAAATTTAAATAACTAGGTATGACGTCACCGCGTCAGAAGAGTCGAAACTGTTGACAATTAAATAGTTGCCAGTACGTAATAATGTTTATGGTCAAAATTATTCGGTGTCTAGGCAGACATTCTCGTTTGACGATTCGATGTGCAGGTCAATTTGTTGGATGACTTCATTAAAATAGCAAAATTTTGATTAATAAACGACATATTCTATTAACTAAAGAACGAATACAAAATGTTATCAAAGGTTTTATAGGCTTATCGAGCAGTTTAACTAATGAATGTCTTAAACCTTAGATTAGCTTTTTTTATGAATAACACCACAAGAGTATATTTTTAATTAATTTATTTTATTTCGCTCGAATGGCTTACAGCTGTAACAACAATACAGAAGTAATAGTGAGGTAATACACGCCAAGCCATTTACAAGCCTCCACAGCAATATGGTATTGCTTGCTTTTGTTTTTTTGACTATTGTTATCTCCGTTTAACTAAAGAACGAATACAAAATGTTATCAAAGGTTTTATAGGCTTATCGAGCAGTTTAACTAATGAATGTCTTAAACCTTAGATTAGCTTTTTTTATGAATAACACCACAAGAGTATATTTTTAATTTATTTATTTTATTTCGCTCGAATGGCTTACAGCTGTAACAACAATACAGAAGTAATAGTGAGGTAATACACGCCAAGCCATTTACAAGCCTCCACAGCAATATGGTATTGCTTGCTTTTGTTTTTTTGACTATTGTTATCTCCGTATTCTGATAGTATACATACGGCAGACTAATCAAAAAGGTTCATATAATATTTGCTTGACATACGTATGCACCAATCACTAGAGACATAATGAGCCATAAGGTATTCTGTCTAGGTACTTACTTACTGATCAAAATAATGATTAGACCAAAACTAGTTATCATTTTATTTTAATTCATGTAAACAACACATCTTGGCCAGGAGTTACGATCTTTTGGAAACTTAATCAGCATAACTGTTATATTATTTAGAAGAAGCCTTATTCATATATAAAAACATGAAATACCCACAATCGGGCGTTGTCTCATGTACGTCAAGATATCGATAAGCGTTCCGTCACGGAGTAGCCATTACTACAGCGTTATCATTCGCCCTCGTATCACGAATCATACTGATTTGTTCAACCTCAAGTGTCCGTGAGGTTCAGGTGAAAGACTATTGCCATTCAAGTGCTTTATTTAATGTTTATTGGCCTTATCATTAAATAAGTGTATGGAGCTGAAGCCGTGGAATGAAAAAATCACTGAAAATACCTAACCCCATCCTGCTGTGAATGCCAAAAGAAATATTATGGTGAATAATTATTAGCTTTGGACGGCGCCATGCCTGCTGCCGCGGTCTGCCACGAAAGCGGTGGTGACATGACAGGAATGCGTACCGCGAGGGGCGCGAGGGCTGGTTCGGCATGGTGTGGGAAAAGAGTTCCTCGTAGAACTTGGAGGGAGCCTTAGCCCAGCAGTGCTAATAAAAGGCTACAATAAAATAAAAACGATTAGCTTAAGATTTTAATGTAGGTATGTAGGAAAGTTTACTGTTTAAAACATTTGTTGTTCATAGGAGGAGGACGAGAAAACAAAACGAGTAACGGTTACAGTCACTCATGGACACCTTCAGCTTCATCAGGGGCATCGCAGATGCCTTGCAACCCCGTAGACAAAGTTGAAAAAACATGATCATTCCAGCGCTAAAATGAGTTGCTGTTGTTTGTTGTCGCTGTTGATGAAATGTGTTGCTTCAAGTATCAATTTATTTTACTTATCCTTTCAGGAATTTCAATAGAAATAGGTCATTGTAACAGTCTGTGTCCTATCTCATCTATGTCAGGTCTACGCTGCGGCGATAGCAGCGCGCGCGCCGTCTATACATCACTGCGCTTGCTCTCTATATTTGCTCACGACCGATAGAAATTATCGCCAGACCACCTCGCAAGCGTATACCAATCTTATATGTGGAGGTTTGAGTTTATTTTTGCATAGGGGTTAGGTGAGGATAATTTTTTCAAGATGTGGTCGTAGTTGACTACCATTTGCCGTATTTCAGCGCGGAAGGTACATAAATCGAGAGCGCCGATTAACGTTATCTGGTCGGGGGAACGAGGTGTGGCGGAGAGGGTCTGACGGCGATTTATTCATTCATTAACTAAACGACCCCTAACCGATGGATTAATTAGGCCGACTTGCAATACCGCTTCTGTTTTAAACAGTTTTATGTGAAAGCTGGCTGGCATTTTAAGGAGAATATTGTGACGTGAGTGGAATCTCATTACAAATTATAATCAAGTTATTTGATTTATGCCAAAAAAGTTGCAGACATCGTTCAAATGGAGATATATATATATTTCGAAGCACAAAATATCAACTTCAGTCGATTTCCCCGTTTATCTTTCTAATAGAGTGTTTTTTCATCCGGTTGATTCTTTTTTTATTACACTACCTACATAAATTACTGTTTCCAGACACAGACAACTGTAACATTCAATTATTCGCTAAATTACATATATTTCTCGACTTTAATGACAAAAAATAAGACAAATGATCATTAATAGAGCCGGCGAGATGATTGTGCTGATTAGTTCAGCGGCAATGCGCGCGCGCCGGTGGCAGCACAGTCGGTCAGGTAGTAGTGCAATGTATAGGGTTGACGCTCAACCTGCCTAAGTATGGTGATAATTTTACAATGATAAAATAAAAGAACTAAGAAACATGTTGCGTGTTTATGTCATACTTACTGTGAGTACTTACATAATAAAATAAATTTGATTCCTGAAAACGAAATAGCCTTAGCCTTTCTTTCTTTCTTTTCTTTTTTACTTATATTCTATTGAACATTTTCCTTTGGAAACGTTCCTTTTACTCGACTGAGAGCGTAATGACTGGAGAGTTATGTGTTTATTAACTTCGTATTCAAGAATATAATTAAAGTAGCTTTTGCCCGCAACTCCGCCCGCCTGGAGGTTGGTTATCGCGTAAAAAGATAGCCTATGACCTTCATATCCCAGGGCCTGCACCCTAATTGCGTAACTCACGATTAATCATAATCTGTTTCGTTTTGAAACAGATGGCTAAACCATTGCTTCATATGTTCGAAAAATGTGTCTGCTCAACAACGTAAATAACGCAATGAATATTGTTGAACTGTCAAAATGAAACCGATTATGATTAATCGCGTGTTACGCAATTAGGGTGCTGCCTAATTTCATGGCGATCGGTTCAGCGGCTCAAGCTTGAAAGCGTAAGAGACAGACAGAGTTACTTTCGCATTTCGTGAGCCAACATCTCAACTTTAGGTGAATATGCATCCGAATATCCGAACTCTGATTATAACTCATCATCATTTAAAGTGTGCAAAGTTCGTTTTATAATCCCAAATTAGTACATAAACTAATCTGACATTTCAAGTGTTTTGTATTTGCTCATTAATAGAGTTTGACACGAGTTTGACATTACATCTGTCAGTTTAGTATCTGGGTTTAAAAAAACGAAGGTCTTTTGCAGTCAGCTTTACATAAGTTTTCTAAATTGTAACAACTACTTTTCGGCATTGACCAATATTTTACGTACCTACGTTGTTGTTTCGTGTGGATCGTGCAAATAGTCATCTACGGCACAGAAGTTTTTTTTTTTCAATTAATTCAATACAAGTACAACAAAAAGGACAGCCCTAAGTTTGACACGCGCGGCGTGTTACACTTCTAGCGCTAGTTAAAGAGACGACGCCTATGTTACTTTACGAGCTGAAAATACAGCAATTGTATTAGAATGTAGAAATTACTCTACGTAGGTCATGCTGATCTTACTGTTTGCTGGCAAAAGATAGAACAAATTAATATAAAATCTGAGAGCATGCAGGAAAATATGTTTTTTTTCGATTGCTATGTCAAAGAAAAGATCGTTGTTGAGTATCTTTAGAGAAAGTTTAGGGAAAAACCTGCAAGGAACTTTAAGGTCATAAGATTTTCCTGAAATGAAAATTAATAGATATCAGAGTTACTTGACAACTCTAGACGCTAGAGTACCTATAAGCTTTGGACTTTGAGTACCTTTGACATCATCCTATTAACGATGAAGATTATTTGTTCTGATCTGCCGTACTAAGTCATAACACGAATAATACAACAAAAACTCACAAAAAAACATTCAGAACAATTTTCACCGGCCCACATCATAATCAGAGCCTGCAAGCCATGCCTTAACCAAACTAATTCAGAGCAGTTCCCGACACAGATGCGGCGATACCCTATCAGAGATCAGCGCCATTGTTGCCAAGATTTAAGGTGCACACCGCCGAAGCCACTAATTGTGGCCAGCGGTACACGCGTGCCCTTTGTCTGTTGTAATTACTTTTATAAATCTACTAAGCGATTTACATGAACACGATAAAATCGTAAAGGTTAGTTTTGTTCTCGTCACGGTTGAAGATCTAGCGTGGTTTATGGGAAGTGATGTTTTAGCGGGTCGAACTGCGAACCGTGTTTAATAACTTGTGTTGAGCCGTGAGCATGGGCCTTAATATAACGCGGTGGTTTTTTTGAATGGAAGAGTCGAATAAAATTACAGGTAACTGCGTTATAGGGTAGTGGAAGTAAAGTACTGCTCCAAATTAATGTCTTCTAGTAGACACTGTCAAATGCTGTGAGGCCTTAATACATGACTAAAAAGTTATTTTTAAGTAAAGGTTTAATGTAAGTTCGTAAGATTCATAACACATTACTTATCGTTTTCCTTTTTTAAATTCATTTCTCATTGTTTATTTAATGGTAAGTACCTACACATAAGCTACCTATGTTGCGACAATATCTACTTAATAATACAAATCTCTGCAAGTTATCTTCGGCCCCTCGTATACCTCCAGAAGACCGGGACCCCACGGTCCCTAGATACGTCAATGTCACAAAATAATAAACACCCCTACCGTAAACTATGATTTCCGAGCTTTTACGATTCTAATGGAATTCGGCACCGAATCCAATAGTTGTGAATAGGTGTGCTGGTGTAAGGTGAGACAATCGAGTGCAGAAGTGTTAATACTTATAAGTACAGTAGGTACAATGTACAAGTTCATCGTCTCTGACCACCGCATAGTTGGGTTTGGCTTCCAGTCTAACCGGGAGCAGCTAATTACGTAATAGTATTTCACATGGTATGACTGCCTGTCAGTCTTTAACAACCCAGCATACATGTTTATAATTCAATTCAAAAACCTTACCTTTCATTTTACTCTGGCACCGCAGCTGGTCGATGATGCTAGTCAGCCGGCTCTCCCGCTGACTGCCGCGACTCAGGACCTCTTCATCATCCTCGATCTTCACCGACATTTCACTCTTCACGTCATCCACATCATCACTACACTGCACTTTAGGAGACTGTCGATTCGACTGAACTGCCTCCATTGTAGCTCTGGCAAATACAGTTGACACTTTTGTTTAGGCTTGATAGCAACGGGTAACTGCAAAAAAAAGGAAAAAAAGCCATAAGGAGGATGCGCTAAAGTAGCTTGAAAAAAAATAACAATTTGATTCGCGACACAAAATATGGCTTTACATAATTAAAATCTTTAATACAACCCTTTTAATCCAGAAGAAATAATCATATTTTGTTCATACAGCCTGACAAATTGCAAAAATAATAAGAAGATTTGAATTTTGCGGTCTACCCTGGCGCTGCCCTCTTAATAACCCAATTGGTTAATTACGTATTTACATAAACTGTATGACCTGCAGTCTTAGCATGACGCTTTCTATTTCTACGAAGAATAGACAGTGCTTTTTCTCCATTTTTGACTTCGCACCGTAGATATGCTTCTACAATCTGTCATTTTGTCTTTCGTTTCTAACAATTTTTGTCTAGGTCCTTATAAATGTAGACTATTTCAGAAGAATATTTCTTCCCATACTGTCAAAATGACACTGACAACAAACTTTCTACGCGACGGCCACAAAGTATTTGCGATCGTCTACAAAATCATGATTCGTTTAGAACGCATAACTGTGATAATTAATAGAAAAACTTAGCCATCTTCTCCAATTGTACATAATTTAGTTAATAGTCATGTCTATTCTTCCGTCGACAAATCGGTGCTCGTGCTAAGCCGTGCAGATCTAGGTATGAACGTAAACGAGGCATAAGAATTAAGTAAAAATCGTAGCAGGTGGGGTTCTGTAGTTTCTGCCCCATGGAAAAAAGAAAGAAAGAAAAAACGTTTATTTGCGGTAAACATGACGCAAAGAGAAAAGGAACACAGAAAAAAATAAAAAATTAAAAGTTGAGGGAAACATGCGTCACATCCACGCAAAACGGCTATCACTCAGCATTAATCTGCGACCCTATGCAAGACAGAGCCCCAGCGCTGGTTTTTAGGGACAGCCGATGTATGTATGAAGAATTATTTTCTTAATCTCTCATTGTTTTACAACCAAACTATTGATACATAGGTTATCAATATAATCACACGTTGACTTCTTTCAACAGAACACCTGTAATGTTTGTAACAGTACGTACACAGACTTTAACTCACACGATAATGCATTACACACACTGTTAGCATTGATAAGACTATCACAAAATGTCGGACGCGTTTTGATCAATCAAATTCTGATGGACAACAAGTCGTCAGAAATAGGCGTCCTAAGACACATAATATCACGCCGATTTTCCCCCAGGGTTTAGACAGAGTAATACCTCATAGTAGAACCACATTATTTTCGCCAGTTATGTTTGAGTCCTATTAGGGGCGAGCCGAATGACATCAACCGAAGAGATATCTAGGCTCCTGGCTGAAACGAAATTCCTCAAACTCAAAGCATTGATTTCAAATAAACCAATTACAGGCACTTCTGAACTGTCAAGGGATCGATCGGTCGGAAAGATGAAGCTAATTTCCCATTCCATAGCGTCATCATCATCATCATTTCACCCGAAAGATGTCCACTGCTGAACATAGGCCTCCCCCAAAAGGGGTGTTTGCCATAATCGCCATGCTTGGCAGGCGGGTTAGCGATCGCAGTATGGTGGTAGATTGATTGAAAGTGAAAGATTGCCGGAAAAAGAGATGAAAAACAAAACCAAAAAAAAAATACAAGAAAGAAAACATGACCCACATAATATAGTCCTCACATTCACGATAATTGAAACCATAATAATATTATACTTCTCCAAGTAAATATTCGTATCAAATTGTATATAAATAATAATCATCAAATGTCAAAGAGTTTAAGTTTGTAAAAAATAAAAAACAACATTCGGTATGCAAAAATTGGAGCAGCTCAATGGCTCAATCCCAAGATTTTTTGTCCTCTATATAATCTTTAACGGTATAAAAGGCTTTCAGACGCAACTTACGTTTAATGAATGATTTATTGAGACTTAGATCTTGAACATAGCTTGGAAGTTTTTTATAAAAGCGTATAAATTGACATCTGAAACCCATCTATTTTCTTGAGCCTTGTTGGTGGTACAACAAACCTGTGTTTGTTCCTAATAGGTATATATACTATGGATATCACTGTATTTTTCAAACAATTTAATATTTATATGGGCATATAAAAGATTTTCAAAAATATACTATGAAAAGTGTGTAAAGTTTCATTCCATTTTCACAGAAACTCGTAGATGTTTTTCTATGTAATAATTAATTTGTTTTTTCATATTCCAGTAAGTATTTTACATGTAGGTATACCTTACTTCCCCTTGAATGCAGTATTGTGCCTTACGGATTCATATACTCGTGTGTTTCAGTTCTGTGCATTATTGCTATGCTGAAAATGTCTGGAGTAGGTACTGCATACCGTGTTATGTTAAATGGATTAAAACATTACAATTTATACATGCTCATATTTTCAGATTCGTTTAGATGCTAGTATCCTATGATTGCTTATTTTTCAAAGTATTTAGAGGTAGGTATCTGTCGAATGCTGGAAAGTGCTGGGTAAATGTTTATAAGTTTACAAATGTTTAATTTTGAACACGTAGGTAGGTACGACTGTGCAGAAGATTCAGAGATTCCAAATAGAAGCAATAACTTTATTTTATTATAATAATTATTAGCCATTAATGTTCCACTGCATAGCAAACGCACCCCTACTATCTTACCAACTCTCTCTTTCCAGAGCAGCCAAGGAAGAAAGTATTTTTAGAAAAAAACTCATAAAACTTTAATTATGTAACTATTATATAAATGCATCCAATAAAAAGAGCAGGTATTTAAAAAAAAACAAGAGTTTTGTCAACTGTCAATGAACTACGTTTGATAAACAGACTACTACTAGGTAGACTATAGGTATCAATATCGTTACATAGGTGTTATTATCTTTATTGTACGTTTGAGAATACATATCGATGACAGCTTCGCCACCGACTCCACCGACCATACACTACCGTCACATTTTATATTTCGCGAACTGGATCCAACAAAATGTGTCATTATTATATGTAGGTATTACGTTCATCGTCCGTGTAAAACATGAGCTTCTGAATATCCTATAGCTTAGGATGTTGATACACAAGCCTTTGACCCTAAAGGTTAAAGGGGAAACCAGTTGACTTGGCAGAGGGTTTGACTGTTGCATTTATTTAAAAGTGACAAACAGAAAGACGCTGCTCATTATCTCGAAGGATGGAGGAGAGGGCTAACTTATTATTTGACATTGTCACCAAACAATGTAAGTGCCATCATCATTTCAGCCGAAAAACGTCCACTGCTGGACATAAGCCTCCCCCACACTCCTCCACTTCGACCGGTTTTGTACTTTTCATATCCAGCGGATCAGTGATGACCTATGTCACTGAAACGTGGTCGCTCACAATGGGCCTTATAAAAAGGCTAGATACTCACCCAAACGGCAATGGAGAGGGCTATGCTTGGAGTTTGCCAACGTGATCGAATCAGAAAGTACCAATATGGAAAAAGATACCGACCGACAGACAGACATAACTCATCCGGGTTTGTTATATCAAAATCAAATGTACACGATATCTCATTGTATATTATATCTATACATACCTATATCACAACAGTTTATCGTTTGCCTACAATGCTGAAATTCCACTCCGAACAACCAACAAGCAACTACACGCGCGTCAAACTTCTACAGTTCACCACATAACCTTTATATCGTAACAAACACACGTAAACTATACGATAACACCAACAAATACACCATAAGAACTGCTTTAATAGAAACGTGCACTTTGAGGGTGCAAAGGGGGTTCCAAAAACCGGAGACCCGTCGCGGTTTTTCCGCAAAGTTATTTAAAAAAAAAAACACTTAAAACAACATTTGAAAAATAACAACAGGTAGACCGTGACGGCGGAGCGGTTATCGCCGTGGTACTGATAACTTGTGTCAGGTCAAACGAACAAATGGGGCGTCACCAAGGTACGCCTGATAACATATGATAACGGGCTCTTAACCTTCCGACTGTACTCTAGTTGAAACGGTGTCATCAATGTGGCATGCTATAAACACTTATGCTGTACCAATATATGTAAAGTGTTATAAATCTGTAGGACTGCTGAAGGATGAGCAGGGTTCATTTCAACCGATTCTTATAATTAGCCATCAGTCAAAAACAGTCCCAGACGCTTTACTTTGTGTATATCATTACCAATGATCAGAAAACGGTGAAGGAAAACATTGTAAGGAAACCGGCGTGTCATAGAATCAAAAATTTTAAGACATGTGGCATCTACCAACCCGAAATGAGCTCGCGTGGTGGAGTGAGAAAGGCCTGTGTCCCAGCAGTGGGAACATTTGAGGCTGATTATGCTGTTATGCAATAACAGTAGCCCGTAACTTTTCATAGTTGATAGGGCTGCTGGCTGTTCAACGCCGAATTTGTATTTTAAAGGCCCATTTTTGCTGTCAAAAAAGGTTAAATACAGACTTGAACTTAAAATTAGCATCATTTATAACTATTTCAGCATTATTTATTCTATTATGTAGTTCAATAACTCGTGTCATGGTTTAAACAGCTGTGCTTCTTCGAGATTACGTTTAAATATTGGTTTCTGCCAAGCTACCTTATCCAATTACTTATTCACATTTATTTTCACGACGTCAAAAATAATTCCTTTTCTTCTAATTTCAATTACAGTTTTGCATAGCTATCGCAAAAGGTGACGGGGCGGTGACATACTATCCAACCTACACGGAGCTGTGCCCTCATAGTGAGCAATAATAGTTATTATTCTTTGCTTTTAATATAATGCCTCATTCTACTAGTTTCATTACAATATTATGATCGTTTCGAAATAGACACATATAAGTACAATACGCAACAGAAATAAATTTTAACCGGTTACCTCAATTCCTAAATACATGCCTGCCTGCCTGCCTTAAGGCATTTTTCAGAAGACAAACACCGTCTCCCTTAAAAATAATTTACTGCCCCCTAATTGCGTAGGTACACACTATCAATAAGAATCAGAATATTTGAAGGATATTGCTAATCCATTGCTTTAACATGTTCGAAAAATGTGTATGCTCAACAACGTAAATAGGTACCACAATGAATGTTGTTAAACTGTCAAAATTAAGCCATTTCTACTGTAAGTGTGTTTTGGAAATATACAATTACCCCGCGGGTAATTGTGTATTAAGGCATTTTTCAGAAGACAAACACTGTCTCCCTTAAAAATAATTATCATGGACTTAAATAAACGGAATTTGGACGTGAATACGGTACGAAAAAAATGGTCCAAATTAAAATTCAGGTTTATTTTAAATAGTGCAGTACGTTAGCAGTACATATAACGCGTATAGTAGGTACATTAATGTCACTAAAAACACTCAAGATAATAACCTATACTATGTTATTTTACATCGCAAATAATGTGCAGCTATAAAACCGCCTGTCAAGACACGACCGGTCATGTAGACAAAAGATAAGACCCGATATGACACACAGATACACGGACAAAGGAAACTCCTATCAGTTCTGAGGAAAATCAGTTGATAATGTTATTTGTAGCACTCTACAAGTGAGCCCTTTGAGTGGCGGCTTACTGGTCACGATGAGGAGTGGAATGTCCTAGAATGACATGGGTGGAGTCTGAGAATTTAAAGGGTTAAGCGTACCCTAAGTGCTCACACCGTCAACGACAGAGGAAGCTACAGCCGTCGACAATATGTCGCTGTCGTCAGCACCCACGGACGCATCGACAACACGGGCGGGCGTCGACGGGTGTCATCGGCAGCCGCGGACGCGTCGAAAGCGCGAACAGGGTCCACGGATGTCATCGGCACCCGCAGACGCGTCGAACGGCTGCAAATGCAGTTGCCTCTGCCGTTGGCGTGTGTCGCTCGTGTGTATGCATACTTATATGCTCACAACTAGTATATATCAAGGGTTTTAAATCCAAACAATGTTACATACCATCAGGGGTGCCACAGGGATCACACTTAGGTCCACTATTTTTCTTAGTTTTTATAAATGATTTGGGCTGCAAAATTGATTCGGAATACAAACTTTTTGCTGATGATTTAAAAATATATCGAATTATATACAACGAAGCTGATATTCTTCAGCTTCAGCTCGATTTAAATAACGTACACAGTTGGTGCAAACTAAATAAAATGTCATTAAATGAAAACAAATGTTACTTCATTAAATTTACCAGAAAAAGGAAAACCTGCCAATATTATTACTCGATAAATGACAGACCACTCCAAGAAGTTGATACTATAAGGGACCTTGGTGTTTTAGTAGATAGTAGTTTGAGTTTTAGGAGTCATTACGACCAGATAATTAGTCGGGCATCTAAATTGTCAGGTTTCATGGTTAGGGAAATGAAAATTTTTAAAGAACCGATTCTGATTATTTCCATTTACAATTGCGTTAATCGTAGTATTCTGGAGTATTGTAGTACGGTATGGAACCCAATTTATCAGGTACACAATGATCGGATAGAGCGCGTTCAAAAAAGGTTTTTATATCACTTGTGTTATTCGGATAACAGGTGTCGTAGTCTGAACTCATATAATTCTAGGCTGAGTCATTATAAAATGAATTCCTTAAGCGCGCGTAGGAAATCTTTAGATTTCATGTTTTTATATAAAATAATAAATGGTGTAATAGATTCTCCTGAGCTTCTAGAAAAAGTGAAATTTAGTATCCCACGTAGCAGCAGCCGGTTAATTAACCGAAAGACTTTCGTCCAGCCTCATAGTCGAACTAATATAGGTAATTTTGCACCCATCTGCCGCATGCTTTCTCTTGCCAACTCCATTCGTGGGGATATAGATGTATTTGCTGGTTCTGTAGCCTCAGTTAGGACTAAACTTAGAGTTTTATTTGTATAATTTCTGTATTTTTTTGTATCGTTTTACATTTTAATTTTTTTTCTTTCTTAATCTTAGTCATATTCTATGGGAAAGTTCCCATTTTGTAATTTTTGTGTAACCCTGTAGGCATTGCATTTTTTTTTTGTTAAAGTAAGTGTTTTACAAAATAATAGGCATGCAAGATTCACATCTAGTAGATGTCAATCAAAAATATTGTTTTTTAGCTGATTTTTATTGCATTTGTGATTGTACATCAGTTTTGTGAATTACAATAAAAAAATAAAAATAAAAAAATATGCGCATGGTTAACTCTTTGCTGAAGTCTTTCCTTTCTGCTTGCCATAACCAAGGAGACATCAAGGGAATGGATTCCTTCTAGACAATCGTGCACCAAAGTCGACCGCACAGAGGCTTCACTTTGCTTTCCTTTTCGATTTTCATTTGGCATCTTTCATTCATAGTGATACGTCCGAACACAAAATGAACCAAAAGTGGAAAAATTATTCATTAGTGAATCGAATCAACGATGTTGTATTTCGGTACCCGGTACCTTCGACTCACCTACCGAATGATCGAAAATGTTAATTTCTATACAGGGTGGCTGGGACACCGACGAGCAAACAGAAACCATGAATTCAGCGCATAATTGTAGACGGTAACGTAGGAACTCTTCGTTGGAGAATAAAGCTGTTTCATAGAAAAGTGCAATACCTACGCGGTCAAAATGTATGGTGCAACAGAATATCTTCTTTTTTCAATAACCGGTCAAAATTTTCTATGCGGGTCGATTTAGAATCACGTGCTGATTTCATGATTTCTGTTTGCGCGTCGATGTCCTAGGCATCCTGTAATATAAGATACCTAGAACCTCATTAGTCAAAAGAGCGCGCTTATCAGAAATATTAATGAAAAGCATTTGCACAATAAACAAGTCAAAATAACAGCAGACCGTTTAACAAAACGCTGATGGCGACATGAAGCTTTGATTGAATAAAGTAAACATTGCGTGGGCCTGAAAAAGACTGCAGAGGGTTAAGAATCGGCCTTTATTTTCTTCAACATTAAACAAAGATTTGAATATATTTAAGTTCTAACTTTTCAGGTCACATACGTGTTCAAGGAGTAGCTCGACTCGACATCATCTCACAAGATCTTATCTCGCTTCTTTGTCATTTGAAGTGTCACTTTTCAGTCAGCAATGTAGTTTTTAGTTCGTCGTTTATATGACTTCTATCTTTTACTTTGCAATTAAAATCATGGCTTGCTTTCATCCTACAATCCAGCCCTTTCTGAAGTATATAATCGTCTTCTAATCGCAATAATCAGTATTTTCGTATCTATAGCCACATCGTGTATATTTGGAGTTGTCATCTACGTCGTGTGTGTACTGGCAGTTGGCAGGCACCTGGCTGTGACGTCACAAGCTAATTCCGGCGAGACGAGGTCGTGACCCGACGCCCTGCGCGCACGCACACACGCTAACCGTGCTCTGCTACCCGAAAATACGTGTCTACGGCTTACAGTGGCGTTTATCTTTGAGTCTTATTGAACATGGTTTTGAGTGGGCTGTTTTATTATGAAATAGATAGGAGATAACCATTTTTATGTATTTTTTTTTTAGTTTCAGGAAGCTGAATTAAAACATTGAATGCATAGGTAGGTATTTCATATTTTTCATTTTGCATCCAACTTTCTTTATTTAGGTTATATGATATGGGAGTTCATAACACTTGTCCAATATTTATTATTCGCTGTTGCCCGCGACTTTCTCTGCGATCCAGGATGAAAAGTAGCCTATGTTCTTACACAGGTCATGGTCTATCTGTGTGCCATATTTCAGCCAAATCCGCGTAGCCGTTTCAGCGTAAAAACGTAACAAACAAAGTTACTTTCCCTTTTGTTAGTTAGAATTTGGGCTTTAGGCTTTGGGTCAGTTCCACAAGTCACGAGTGTAAGATTTCGTAGAGCCATATGAGAACTATTATCCATCTGTTTCGAGATCACTATTTAGCCAGACATTCACTATTCGCCCTAATTCGATGCAAGTCTTATGCTCATTCGCGAATTTGAACTTTAATTCCAACCCATAATTGTTTTCAGGAGTTACATGCAATATTATGATAAAATAATCTCTGCATATCACTTCTCAGAATACCTTCAAAGGTATCGAAAGCATCAGTTATCATAAATACACTGCAGTTGGCAGCCATGCATCCGCGTGGCGTTGGTAACGATCACAGTAACAGGTGCGATTATCTGTTGCCGTTTTCAGCGCTTTCAGTGTACGAGCGCGTTTGTTTGTCTGTGTGTGTGCAGTCGTGTGTTTGTAGTGATGAGCTATACTTGGTGCTGGAGTAAACTGGACGAAGAAATTCCAAGTTTTTTTTAGCAAGGTGTAAGTGGTGATGAAATCCCGTTTTCTTCAGTTAGCTAAACCAATCTTCTCGTATTATCGAAGACTTACTAGGGTATGGAAGTCAGATTGGCAGTTGCTCCATGGATGGTACTGATATTCAGCTGCTTCTGGTTAGACTGGAAGCTGAGCCCAATATAATTGGGAAAAGCTAGGCAGATGATCATGATGATAAGGATTTCCTATCTATGATCTTACGGTTTTTTTTTTTTTTGGTTGGGAAATCATCAAATAACTTCTCCCGCTCTGGGTGGAGCGGTAGGGCGTGTAAGACTTTAACTGACTAAAACCCACCCGTGTTCCCTCAGTTGCCTGTGTGCCAGGGGCCGCGGTATCTCTTTCGAACAACCCGCACCCCTGGCAGATGATCTTACGGTTGTAATAATCTTGCAAGTTACAACAACACTTATACAAGTTAGAATGCAACTCCTAGTTTAATCTCAAATTCTTATGATTACCTATTATAGATTTTTAAACCGCTTTTATTAGCTTCACCTGTATGTTTGTTTGTTTGTAACCGACTCCTTTGGACTTGATTTTGACCCACTTCAAACGGTCAGATTTCATTTAAACTTTGTTAAATTTTCATGAAATAACCATCATATCTGTATAAATTAACCATCATATCTGTATACCTACATTATTGGCAAATAAATGATTTCTATTTCTATTTCTTGTAGACTTATCGAGGACCGATGACAATTCAATCATTTCAATTAAAAAATGAAAAAAAAATTACAAATCACGCTTTTGTAGTCAGCAGAATTAAAAAATTGAAAATATATAATAGATTAAAAAATCTAAAAAACACGCTTCAAAACCAAACTAACTTTCTATTTTATTAATTCTGCTAACTACAAAAGCGTGATATTTTTTTTGGTGTTCACCAAAAACTTTCCTGATCCTCACCGAATGGATAGTAATTATATCAACCTACCTATCTCTCCAGAAAAACCACTTGATATTAAATAACAGCACAACAAAACATAATAACATTTTTATTGGTTACTGTTTGTAATCGCCTATCATAAGTCTCATAACGGAACGCTGGCAGAGTTCCACGGCAGTTGGCGATATGTGCCTACTCCACGAATAGATGGTAAGGATATGACCCGTCCACCTTCGTCCCCGTTGACCTACCGTGACGTACGAGTGTAATATTGTAGATACTGGTGGTGGACCATATTTCAACCTACTAAGAACATAAGGGTGCAAAATGTCATTGTCCGCTGTTACTCCTTACTATTATGGGATGATATTATAGGTAAACCTACTTTATTATTATTTTTGAGTGTGGGAAATCATCAAATTCTCCCGCCCTGGGTGGAGCAGGAGGGCGTGTCAGACTTTTACTGACTAAAAACCACCCGTGTTCCCTCAGTTGCCTGTGTGCTAGGGGCCACGGTATCTCTTTCGAACAACCCGCACCCCTGGCAGGCATCGGTCATTGCGGACCCCACCAGTTGTTGCTGACATCTCTGACGGCGCGCGTGGAACACAACCCGCCGTCGATTCCGGCAAGAGTGAACAGGCATTTTCTGGGCACGCTCGATCCATCATAGACCTCATCAATCGCTTTCCATCAGGCGTGATCGAGGTCAAGAGCGGGCCCAATTAGTAATAAAAAAATAAAAAAGAGTGTTTTCATTCTGAATTTCTCAGTCTAGACTCGATTTGTCCCCGGTTGATGACACTAACTGAAAAATGTCGATGTGTACAACTTTGCTCACCCTTTCAGGAAATGCAGGCGTGATGATGTTGAATAATATTGAACAGGATACGACGCACATCCTGCTACCAAGGATTCAGTACCTACATATTTCTGAACCTACCTGCGTGGGTATTTTTCGTCGCGGTTACTAAACAAAAACCGCTGTTTCAAAGAAAAGTGCAATACCTACGCGGTCACGTCATCATCTGCCTAGTCTGTTCCCAACCATGTTGGAGTTGGCTTTCAATCTAACCGGATACGGCTGAATACCAGTATTTTACGATAATAATACGATACCCCTTGGCAAGACTGGTTGCCAAACTTTCGGGCTTCTGATAACCTGTAACGACTGTCAAAGATCCATAAATGACAGCCGGAACCCGTTGGTCAACTTAACAATTAATAGCTAGCTAAACTTATTAACTAAAGTAACTATATGTAGATAACAATTAATAAATGTGAGCATAAGGCATCACGGTTTTTATTTTTCCTCTAAATATTCATTAATGATTTAATATGCTTTCTGTATTAGGAACCTATGGAGTGTTTTTACTGAAAGTATTTAGGTCTTTTGAAGATTTTATAGGTTTTGGTAGTTTGTTAAATATTTTTGGAGCCATTCCTAGGAAACGTTTTGAGAAGAGGGCTGTTTGGTGGGTTTTTGATTTAAGAGGACTACAAGACCTAAGTGGCCTTGAAAAACGCACGCACACATTTAGACATTTATTTTTGATTATGCACGCATCGATCTACTAGGTTAAGCAACGTTTGATTTTGTTAGATCGTCGAAAAGAGACTATTCTTACTCCTCTCTGTGAAATCGATAATCCTACGGTTCCGGTTGTAGGCGAAAATGTTAAAGAAAAGCATCTAAATAATACCAAACTGTGCCTGCAACAGAACCAACAAGAACATTAAAATCCACACAATACCTATGTCATAATCAACTGAGGATATAAAACCAAAAAGTCAACAGGTAACGTAACCACGAACAATGTGGAGGCATAAAGAAAAATAAAAATGGGCACCTGACACATACAGTTTGTGTAACCGGTGTTAGGCAGTCATTAGAACCATAGCCATTAGAACTGCGCCAAATCCTGACAAACGTCCACTTGAATTATGAAAATCATCGAAAAATTGAAACTGGTACGTTTTGTTTTTCTTTATTACGTTATAATTAAAGGGAAAGAAATAACAAGGAATGTTGTCATATAGTGGCAAAAATAGACTATATTTTTTTTTAAATGAACCCCGCGTGCAAAACCTCTTTCATTTTTAGGGTTGCGTACCCAAAGGGCAAAACGGGATCCTAGTGTTTACTGCAGATACCATTGTTATGCATGCTAACAATGCAGTAGAAAAATCAGTTGAATGGACTGTACAAAAGGTTTATTTAAATGTCTAATCTTATTCCAAACGGAGTATAGCTAATCTTCGTACCCTTACGCGTAGCCCCATGATGACACAGAGTTGACATTATTTCAACAGTATGTTTTCAATCATTTCCAGAAAACATTACAACAACTAGGAACTTGGTGTTTTTGGCGGGATCGCGTTGGAACATGTCGCACGAATTTTAATTTTCATGAAATTTAGTGAAATAGCGAATTAAATTGTATAATTTTGGTAGTGAATTATTCAATTTAGTTACGTGTGAGTGCGCAAGTGTAGTGAAGGTGAAAATAAGTGACTAACGTGGACTTTTCGTGTTCCCCCCAAAAACTCCTATTAGGTTGTTGTAAAGTTACTACCGCTTTACAATAACTTTGATTTGACTAACTAAAGTCGACTATGACTCTTTTGTAACTTCGTGCCCGATATCGGGCCATTTACTTGATCGAAAAGAAAATTTACTTGACACTGGCTAAATGCACAAACCGTGCGAAGCCAAAACGCAAAAAAAAAAAAAAACTAGGAACTTCTTTACTTTCTCTTTATTTATAATCATGAAAAGCCGATGAAAACCTTTTTAAAAGTACCCAAACCCAATAAAGATTATAAATATGCAACAAAAACCAAAAACGAAAATAAGCATTTGCTAGTTAAGAGTTCGATATCAAATTAATAAATATTAAAATCGACACATTCAAAAAAATGTTTATAGTAGCTGATTTTACAAGTAGGTATCCTTATTTCGCACAATAGACTACGAGCTCGGCGGCTTTCTTTGATCTAATCAAAATCAGTTAAACATTACAAATATTCATAACAAAATATTTATTTTAATTATTTTTCTTGAGCAACTTTTATAAATTACTTGCTTTATTACGTATGTATACCGATTCTGAAAACGTGGGTAGAAGGAACAACAGGGTTTTTGTTACATATTGTATATCTCTCCAATGAAAAATTCGAAAAAATGTGACATCTACCAATCTCCGGTGGGCCCGCGTGGTGGATAATACGCACTCACCCCTCTCACAGACAGGAGACCTGTGTCCCAGCAGTGGGCACATTATAGGCCTATTATGTTACGTATATATCTCCAATTATTATACCATTTACAGATTTTGCTGTACCAACTTATCTACCAGCTCCAAAATGCTCGCTCAAGTTTCGAAGAGTCTGCGTCAGAGGTGGAGGATTCCAAAGAAAACGAATCTGCTGCTTCATCGGAGGAGCAGAAACACTCTCACAAACATCGCCACGTACACCGGTCGGGACACCGGCACAAGAAGAGCCGTAGTCACAGCCATGACCATGATCACGACCATGATCATGATCACGACCATGATCACGAATATGCTAGGGCTGCTAGCAACGAGTATGACGACTGCGAGTGCGCTTGTAATAAATGTGACCCACCTTCCGACTGCTGCAAGAGCGCGTGTAAAACCTGTGCTGCCAGCCCATACCAACAGCCATCACGAGGGATGACTGGCCAGTCAAGCGTGGTGTTCGTCCCGTACCCGTTCCCTATGATGATGCCCAACCCAATCGTGAGGTCCGCCCCCAACCATCACGAGATAATGCGAGCGCGTGACACGACGACCACGCCACAACCCACCACCACAAGCACGACCACGCCCGCCACCACCACCACCACGACCACCACTACCACAACCACCACTACGACAGAAAATCCGAACGATCTCATTAACTCACAACATAATAACAATATGCTAGAACAAGTACTCAAGAGCGTCGTCGATGACTACTCTAATATTATAGCTAAGACGCCGGACAAAACGCAGGACGGGAACAGTAAGTACATGCTGACGTCACTGCGGAGGACGAAACCTACGTGGATACCCAAGTACGGCATCGTGCCCATCTCTGATAACATCGCCGAGAAACTCATATCCAAGATGTCGAGGGCCCGGGCGCCTCTCCGCAACCAACAAAAGAGAGTCCCTATGTACGATAAATCGTACTACAGATCTAAGAAGATATAAGCTAGTGAGTTTTATACGAGTGTATTCTTATATTTTTGTACTTGAAATCACTCTTCGTTGTAACGTGAAAATATTTATTGAGGGAGAACATTGTAATGTATATTTATACAAATAGATGAAATCAGTTTTTTTATACGAGCATATACAAATCGTGCGTACATAAAAATACAATAAAATTTAAAAATAACCATAATTTTGCAATTCATTGAAATACCTGCTCAATCTATATCCTGTAGTTTTTATAACAATTTCATGGTAAAGGAACCAAATACAAATATAAAACAAATCATTTTACGTGTATCAAAACAATCAAATTAGATGTTTAGATGTAAACATCAAATTTATCTTCATAATTTTTTGTGTTTTAATAGAACCAGTTAATATTTACTATGAATTTGGTAAGTACCAACGTTAAACAACATTAATTGGTGGAAATAACTTTCTACGTTTTATAACATGACTATATTTTTCAGATAAACAATATCCTAGCAATATATCTTCTGCTGGAAGTTTCTATTGTCATGGCAAGCTTTCATTTACCTCACGGTGGTGGCTACCTCCACCAATCCGACCTGGCGATGCAGCACGACAATAACTACCAGCATTATGACAGCTACAGCAGCGAGGAAGTGGTGATGCGCCAGCGCAAGTCACCGCGCCGGACCAAATACCACCGCGACTTCGAATACTCCGATTCAGAATATAACTACAAATGTAAGTGTAGCTGTACCAAGTGCCAAAAACGGAATCCAAAACCGAAGCCATGCTGCGAGGATTTCTGTGCGACGGAGTGCACCGTGCAGAACAACATTCTAGTGGTGCCCTACCCAGTACCGTTTATGGTTTTTAACCAATCAGCGCAGGAATTCCCTATGCCCCCGCCACCGACAACGACAACCACAACAACAACGACTACTGTGCGATCAACAATCCAAACGACGCCACCATCTAGGAAAACAGTTGCAGAGACACATTCCACGGCTGCTTACTTTGAAGCGCCTTACAAACGTTTCCAAATCATAAATGAGAAGAATCTCAGAAGGAACATGGGAAACAACGGCTTACACTCGCCTCACAAGTACGGCAGACTACCGAAATACGGAATCGTACCCATACCCGAGAACTTAGCACTTAGTTTGATGCAACAATTAAGGAAAGATCAAAATAATGATCAATTAAGCAGGAGGCTCTCTCTTAATAAGAATCTTTTGGATTACACTAGGCAGCCTATTCTGCATTAATTAGTCAGTTTCGTACTTTTTGCTCAGCATTTTATTTTTGACAATATTTCTTTTTATTAGATTTTTTATGAAAAACAAACCGGTCATATGACGTTTACATATTACATACAAACTGTTTTCGCAGTTTTTTAACATTTTTTTTTTAAATTCATGATTGTTAATTAATAAACAGGGCGGGTTTTAAGTAATCACTTGTTATTAAACATGCGCTTCAATAACAAGAGAATGACTATAAACCCTTATTATTATTATTTTTACTGAAAATGTGTCTGTAATAAAATCGACAATAATTCTTAAATATTTTATGAAATAACTAGCTTCTATTTAGGTAGGTACCTATCTGTAAGAAACATGGTTAAGTTAGGTACTGATATGATTATTAAAGTTATAAGTTTAACCGCGTAACATACCTTCTTGTTGTTGTGAATAAATGTATTTCATGTCGCTACTTACTTCCAGTTAATTAAGGAAATCGATGTGACTGAACGCACTTTAAACACACTTTTCAATAGATACCTAAATATACAATGACACCGTAAAACAAATAAACACACGTAACATTTCAACTTTGTAACACAAAACGCATGAAATTACTGAAAACTGAAAAACAAGCTCACAACACCGCAATCCATTATATTTTTCACACTAGTCCGGTATAGATCGCTGATTTATATAATTAATTATCGATTTTACTATTGTTTAGACAATAGGCCGCGACACGTTCAGCGTGGCTTGACCTTTCAGAAGTCAGAGAGACTGCGCCTGAGTCGCGCGGGGTCACCAACGATTTATTTTTAGAGTTTAAAGTTCAAAATACGACTGTTTGAAGACGCGATGACCGACGCGCGAGCTTCCGTACATGATCGCGTTACTTATTGGAAATAGATTAAATATGAATG
Source organism: Antitype chi (assembly GCA_947359405.1). NCBI lineage: Eukaryota > Metazoa > Arthropoda > Insecta > Lepidoptera > Noctuidae > Antitype > Antitype chi. The sequence goes on along the minus strand of OX375822.1, from coordinate 5,568,185 downwards.
TGAAGGGCTCTCAGTATTCCATAGAAAACATTTTGTGGGAATTCTAGGTTCTTGGAAAATGATAGGTTATAATAATCCAATGAGAAGACTTGAATGTGCGAACTGGTAACAGTGGTAACTTTAATTATGAGATTTTTTGCTAAAATTTGCCTTCAACCAGTACAGGCTGAAGAATGATGATTCAAAACTAAGTTATTCAGTTGTAAATAGATTTCTTAATATTATTTGTGACATTTCTGAAATTCGGACAAACTGAGTCCGCGCATCTTTGAACAACACGTCACTAAATCATTGGGTCCCATCGCGAATCTTTTCGATCAAACTATGTGAAAATCCCGCCAAAAATGTTTACGTCACTCCAAAGGGAATTCGCCATCATTGAATGCGCGTGCGCAAAGTCGGTAACGGCGACAGGTCAACGGTGGGCTATTTTCGCGACGACCATCCGGGGCGCCACCGTATTTAAAAGCAATATTGCTTGATCAAAACCAAACGAATTGGGTCACTTTCATAAAACTTGCGGAATAAAGTGGCCTGTTCGGTAGAAAGTGATGTCAGATGAAGTACGAGGAACGGTTCGTAGTCTTGATGGGTCGGGAATTAGGTTGATACACTACAGGGTGAAATTGAAAACATGCGACAAACCGAAATGGGAGATTGTACTCATCATTATAAACAACTTTTACTAAGGGACCAAAGATGCAATCGCGAAAAAAAAACATCTGTTCCCTACATTTATGTTCGCATGACTCGTCAAAATGTAGGGAACAGCTGTTTTTTTTTTTTGCGATTGCATCTTTGGTCCCTTAGTAAAAGTTGTTCATAATGATGAGTACAATCTCCCATTACGGTTTGTCGCATGTTTTCAATTTCAACCTGTATATATATTTATTTATCAAAAAAGTCGCAGCTATTGAAAGCTATCGTTGCTTTTATCTGCCTCGCCTTTTCTCAACTATGTTGCGGTTGCCTTCCAAACGGATGCAGCTGAAGCGTAGGTATTTTAAATGGAATGACTGCCGATCTACCCTCCACAACCTAGTTACTGGGTAACTACCGCGACGGTCTCGTAGGCGCAAGCGCAACTGCTGATGACAGTGTTATTGGATTTTTCCATTAAGAATTTCTTAATAACAGTATCTACGGAGTTTGGGAGTTGGCGGTGTGATACCCTCCCGTGCCTTGAAAAGCACGTTAAGCCGTTGGTCTTGCTCCTGATCTCTCTCCGATCGTGTCGGATGGCCATCCCATGGGACTATTGAAAGTGATGGAAGAGAGAGTGCACCCAGGGGCGTAGCTACCGCCGTATCAACCGTATCAATGATACGGGGCCTCCGGGCTACAGAGGCCCCTAACGTGTGTAAGCAAATGTTATCCGCAATGTCACTTAATCTCGTGCTTCCCGGGAAAAAAAACATATAAAAAACTGTCATACGTGCCTATAGAGTTTTCACTTCAGAAATGACGAAAGTCAAAAGAAAAAAATAATCATTTCAATTGTTTGGCTAGCTCAATTTCTAGGAGGAAGTGATAACTTATAATCAATAAATATTTATTTTAATTTAATGCAAGCATTTTTGTTTCTTTTGTGAAAAACCTTTTACCCTTCATTTGGGCCTCCAACTAATTTTGATACTGGGCCCCTCCAAGGCACGCTACGCTACTGAGTGCACCTGGCTACACACGCACTATAATATCTTCCGCACCAAAGTCTAGTCTCCGTTGAAATTGGTCATCATGGCTGAAATACGATCCGGAAAGTATTATTGGGTAACACGAGGCATCGTGACAAGTCGTTTCGAGTTGTTCCAGGGGGTACCCTGTTAAGAATTACTGATAATACGCATACTCAAATAAAAGGTGGTCTGGTAAATTAAGCTTTTTTTCATTTATTATCTTAGGAAGGAACATGATTTTAACCAGACGGCTTAGTAGGTACAGACACTGGTACTTTTAAGCACTTCAGTGTGTTAAAATATTGCCTTGGTCTCGCATAAGTGGAAGCCAAAAATAGCCGATCCGCGTTTCAGCAAGTTACCACACGGAGATGGAGGTACGCCACGATACAAGGGGAGGAACCTCATCTTTCGGAGGACCACTGAAAATCAGCGCTGTGTCGTGGGTCCCATAGCCCACTTGTACTACCTATCTATTTTCCCTGGTGAAATGTGTGCATGCAATCTGTCATTCGGCCGTCACCGGTTAACCATACGTAATACATAGTTTTTTTAATCTTGGTCAACACACCTTTTGCAGAAACGTAAACTACCCTCTGAGACATGTGTCATCTACCAACCAGCACTGGGCCCGCGCGGTGGATTACGGCCCACTCCTCTCACGGAGAGAAGGCCTGTGTCCCAGCAGTGGGAACGTTACAAGGTGACTATGTATGTATGTAAAATACCCTATTTTTTTTATTTTTCATAGGTAAGTTCGATTGATTGTAACAACAGAATATCGGGACGTCTAATATTACAAACAATCGAAGTAGGTATTTCCGTTGTTCATCTATTGTTTAACCAGTTTGGTGGTTTCTGCATTGAAGTTAGATATGATCAACAAGCGCCTGCGAATAGTTCACATCAAACCTTCGGGTCGCTACACGTAGCTCTCATTGAATCTCACAGCGGTGACGCCTGTCAAGGAAATAATATCAAAACGTCGAGGTTACGCGGATGTCTTTAAATGGGTGACTGGGACAAAGACGCGCAAACTGAAATCATGATTTGAATAAGTACATGATCATGAACACCCCTGCACTGAAAATTTTCTTCGGTTATTAAAAACCATTTGATGTTGCCAAACAATTTGACAGTGTAAGTAGGTATTGATTTTTTCTATGAAACAGCAGATTTTTTTTTTATAACCTACGATTCTAAGCTGGGCCTGAATTCACTTATGAACACTTAATGATTCCTTACTCGTAACCACGTCCATAACACACGGAATCTGCTAATATCGTATTAATAATATCGACAAATTGTCTTGGAACATACAGAATATGACATTTCGATACCTTACCGTTACATTGGTTTTTAAAAAACACGATATTGTCGTAGTTTGAAGGTAGTAAGATTCCGCGGGGAATCTTATAACCATACAGAATTGGGGCCCTGGCGGGGTCTAGGATCATGTGCTGAATTCACGGATTCAGTTTGCGCATGGATTTCCTTACCACCCTGTATAGATTTCTGTTTTGAATTATTTATTTTTCAACATAAAAAAAAATCATAAGTTCACAATCAAGAATTTTACATTCTCAGACAGACAATTCACAGCCTAAACCACTGCGTCTGGATGCAAGAAATTCTACAGAAGAGTTCCTTTTATAAGGTAATACTCATCTACCTTATAAAAGGAACTCTTCTGTAGAATTTCTTGTAAGGAAGGATTAAAAAAAAATACATCTCCTAGGAATGATAAATACGAGATGGAAGTTTATATCCTTGCCGACTCGTAGTCACACAAGATTATCACACCAGTGTGAGAAACAGGATGTTTTTTCTCGTTTGTCACACCATTATTTTTCCACACCATTTATTCCTAACTAGTGCTGTCCTAGCTATAGTTTTTTTTTTATTCTAAATTTTTGTAGGAGGTTTTTATCCACAATGGCAGTTCGTCATTTGTGCCGGTGGGTAATCCTATCAGGCGAATAGCTTATAGGAGAATAAGATTATTTTGTGAATTGTAGAATACTCATATCAACTAGACCGTTATAGAGATACTAAACCCTTATGGGGTTGATAATTATCCCTTGATGGGCTGGATATATAGGTACCTACGCTATTCACAAAAAAAGCACTAGGAAACGGTGAAGGGCGGGCGTTTCGGGGGACTGTCTTATGTAATTTTGAGGTTCAAAAAGAGCTGACTCTCAGCCTAGTTTGAATAAATGACTTTTCTTTTTTTTATTTTGTAAGATATCTCACAAAAAGAGATGTTGAATAACAGTGTGGCCAAAGTTCGCCAAGGACACTGACAAAAAATGCTTATTTAAAAACGACCTTATTTGTTGTTGATTTTGGTTTCCAATTATAGGTGTGTCTAAGGGTCAGTTCAGACAGAACGGAAAAATACTAAAGCAAGCTCGAGTTTTCTCTGTCTTCTCTGCAATCGATGCTTCTCCAAGTTGCGAGCATGGGCGAGCCGACTGTGTCCATATTCATACAATTTTCCATTTTAGGGTATGTCCTCTTTTGAATGGAGCAAATCGCTTGGGCGTTTTTTTGTTCTGTCTGAACTGAAGCTTGCTCGAAAGATTTTTTAACTCAAAAAATATTTTATCTTGCGGGCAGACGCGTTCGCAATAACAACCCTTTTGCCATTGTCAGAGTATCACCAGTCTTCTTCTCAAGTCGTGATAAGCTATACGAGAGTAGTTTCTGCCTTGAAAAATACAGTAGATATAACCGCTGATTTATGAACTAATGTTTACTCTGCAATGGAACTTGTAAATTCAATTCGAGAAATAAACTTTGAAATTTTCTTTATTATTTTAGACGAAGATGACTAATAAAATTCGTTGGCAGACTGATCTCATTTCAGTTTGCATTACAATAATTTAGGTTTAAATATAAGCGAAATATTGTCGTCTATCGCCGGAAGTATACAAGGTGTAACAGAATGGACGCAAGACCTGAAAGTAGTTTGTTCCTAATTGACTACTGAATCAATTTCATTAATTTTTAATATAAGTATTTTTTTTTTTATTATGTATTTTGCCATACCTACCACTGATTGAGCCAAAGAAAATTCCATTTTATTCCAGAAGAAATAAGACTCAATTTTAAATGCATAAAGTAATGCTTGCGTCGACACTTTTTCTTTTAGCTTTAAAAAAAAATCTTTATGGTCATCGTATTATGCTTTTAACTCGATAGTCTAATTGGGGTGTATGAGGTGTTGCGTTAATTATGTTACTCGTTGTATACTAACTAAGCTAACTTCAACGTACTGTGAACCTAAACTTTCATGACGGTTCCATTGTCACAATTTGACTTCTAAAGCGCCTTTTTTTTGAGGGTGGGAAATCATCAAATATCTTCTCCCGCTCTGGGTGGAGCAGGAGGACGTGTCCGACTTGTAGCGGCACTACAGAAAAATACTTCGCATGCCACAGGCGAACTACGCAAGACGCACGTCAAAGAAATCCTAGATCGCGCAATTAAAGTTTACCGCGCGAATTGCATAGGTAGAACATCCCGACATCAACCGTCGGGCAGTTACCAACCAGACACAACACCCGTCTGGTCGGAGGATCCTCCCTTTTCCATAGAGTATGAGTGGACTTTACACAATGTTCCTCATACCTCTATAGACTTTTATTGACTGAAACCCATCCGTGTTCCCTCAGTTGCTTGTGTTTCGTAGCGAGAAAGACGCTTTACGTAATTCAAATGTTACTGTAGTCACTGGGTACTAGGTACGGAGGTCTCGGATCACCAAAAAAAAAAAATAAGCTTAGTAATAATAATTGTATTAACTATTCATAAGAAGTACACAGCCGTTTTTAAATATATGAACTTTCAATATTAAAATAATCACTTAAATTATAGCAACTAATTAAATAAATAACTATCAACAATATTTATAACGAAAAAATTCCATTCACATGATCAAAACGCTACAATAATATTTAATTAAATAAGGGAGAGAAGTACCGCTGATTATTTAATAAATATACTTAAGTATTGCGTTTTCACATTTGTAAGGAAACCAGATTCAGATACGTCATCTTATACAATTGTTATTGGCACCAAATTAATGGTAAAGTATTATCTATGTTTCTAACCTCAACGGTACATCTCTCCAACTATGTACTAACTATCCATACTAAATCGCCACTCTGTTGACTTAACTTGGCACTTCGAGCCGTTGACGTCACTAAAATAATACAAGACTATGGGACGAACGACGAAAAATAAAGGACAAGTCAGATCAATTGAGTAGTACAATACAATTAACTTATTTTCAATATTATAACTAAACTTCCACGTCAAAATCAACAACTTAAACAACGGAACTTAGTCCCGTTTATACTCAAAAGTATACATTCACTGTGTACTTAAAGTACCATCAAAACAACAATTATAAAGTTAAATGCACAATCAAAATACGCCTTAAATTCTAATATGTGCGACGGTTAATAAGGCACAAATTGGCAACCATTATATCACAATTAAACACAAAAGATTCAGTTGACAACCTTCGTAAATTCGAATATCTCCGAATAATGCCGAAGACACTGTTTGATTTTCGAACGTGGATTAAACAAAGCAGTCATGTATTCTTTCATTCAAATCATTCGACTAGTTAACACTTGAATTTCTTAATACATTTCCTTTGACACATTACGCTTCACTTACTATATCCATATAATATTATTGTCTTACAATATGTGTTAATATAAGAGTGGCAATCTGAGCTCTATGTCAACGTACTGCAGTACGTTTTTCAGCGCACCAGTAATTTGTTCTCTAAGTCTTGAACATTCACTTGGTCTGCAGGGTGAGGGAAGTAATGAGTTCTTGGAAGTCGGTGACGTACCATGGAGCTCGTTTCTTGACCTCTTCACGGATAACATTGCCTCCGAAACCTGTAAATAAGGAAACGTTATGTTAGTTATATGCAAGGTAAACTTTTCAGGTAGTATTTAAGAAGACCTAAATATTAATTTCTCATTGAAGACGCATAGAATACCAAGGTTGGTGGATGTCACATGTCTTCGGATTTTTGGTTCTAAGGCATGCTGGTTTTCTCAAGATGTTTTTCTTCACCGTTTTGAGAGCAGTGGTGATGATATAATCTGCACATAGTAAAGCGCATGTCTGAGTTCGATCGACCTACAGCTCGTCAAGTCGCAGCCGTTACCATTGGGTCAGCATTTCTTCTTAGCGTGTCGATTGCAATCTAAATACAGTCAGCCCAGAATTTGGCTACAATTTTGGCACTTTCAGCAGCGTCCATCAGTTCCTGTAGCGTGCAGACAGCAGGACACGCTGAACAAGATATTAATTGCCCCATTGTTTGTGGGACAGCACCACATTTACACTGCAGGGCGGAGTCGTCTGTGGATCTCCACCTAACCAGGTTTTCTTTACTACGGCCTATCTGGGCCACCACTCCTCCATCATCTTGATGCATACAATACATTATTTCCTAACCTGTCGACGAATAGGCGTGATATTACGAAGATACTAACCAATAAAGCCATCAGCTGGCGGGCTGGCCTCAGCGTCAGTGGCGCCGTCACCGATCATGAACAGTCTCTGGTAGCCATGCTGCTCCTTCAGCCGTCTGACCACCAAGCCCTTGCCGCCAGATCGGGAGGTAGGCTCATTCTCATCGAAGCCAGCGTATTCACCTGGAACAAGGAGATAATTGGTTAGACACAGTCTAGAAAATTCTAAGCCTGCATTGCAAAATGGTGTTTTCATTTGTATGTGAAAATCCCAATTGCGAACAATGTTTTTTTTTAATGACAAATTTTTGTTAAATGTTTACAGGTTTTCTCTTATAATTTAAATCATAATTTCTTTGACGACTACGCTTGACTACTAATCGTTTCGAATTTCGCCTTTAACTGTTTAACCATGAATTTTTGACGTTTAAACATCTCTTAACTTTAATCAACGTTCCTAAGTACCATCTTAAAAACTCAACTAGTTAAGAGCAAAACCCGAAATTTCAGAAAAAAGTCGAAATTTTCATCATCAGAAAGCTTACAACCTACTCCTGCTAAGCGGTGCTAAGTTGTCATTTTTGTATTAAGAACTTTACCCAAATCGAAATAAAGTTAGGAATGCAAAAAGTGACTCATAAATTTAGGCTAGAGCTAATCGCGTTTTGTAACAAGACGGAATTTGTGTATATGCATACATAATATTAGTGTATACAGACGTCAGCACATCAAGCTACCCCAATCTGTCAAATTTGCTCTTTTAGATTTTCAACTCTATGACATAACTTTAAGGTTCATGTTCAATTGGCAAAAATTTAATAGTTTGACCCCAACCTATCAAATTTATTTATAATTTTAGCTACCCAGCTTGATGTGCTGGCGTCTGTACATAAATATAACGACAATTGCCCTTACGCGATATTGTTATCATTGGAAAGTAATAAACATTTCTTTTGATAAAGTAGACCACGGTCACTGACTTTAAATCTAAGAATGATATTCTATACTGACCCTATCAAACCACCATATCAAAAATATCATTCATAAAGTGGTGATTAGTTTTCTTTATTTCAATTTCAGCAATAAAATATCAATAGCTAGTGTGCAAAGTCTTGTTCTTTTAATTTAATTACTATACTCATTAAAGAAACAATAATCTTATCGATCTGACCGATTAAACAATTAAATTCAGGAAAATAAAATTCAAACTTATATCCAACAAAATAAAGGCTATTTTAATAGTAAGTGCTATGGTAGAACATTTATTATCGCTCTATTGTCATTGTCAATAGATGTTTCTGAACCAAATGGAAGTATGAAATTATATTGTGCAAGTATCTCAAGGTATATAAACCTGTTTGTCATTGCAAAAATATAATAAATCGTTGTTATTCAACACTAGATAAACTGATAAATAAATACTATCACATAAATGTTCTTGAGTCGGAATTGACACAAACAAAATGATTAAATTTAATCTTATTTCCACATGTTTCGGTTTTTAAAATTGTGCATAATCTTGGAAAAAGATAGATCAGTGAAGGACGACTGTGGTTATTTTTCTCTTGAAATTTATAATTACTGAATGTAGAAATATTTTTCAAGTAAATAAATCACACTATTCTACAGCTTTTTCGGGTATATATTTAGGGCTGCGTAACAGTAATTAATTGAATACTAGTCAAAATAGAAATAACCAGACCCCCAGACATTAAAAAATAATTCCATACAACAGACGTAATAAAAACATAAAATACAGCATACAACAAAAACACGCTATTTATTTTCGTATCGATCCACGCAAATACGCAAAGTGGACTATCTTAACAAAAACATAATTTCATCAGTGGCCCAGTTGCTACAAACGCGGAACGCAATACTGCGCGTGCGCCCGTCATAAACGCACGCAACGCGCGCGTGCGCGAGATACGGACACAGAGTACGAAAGATCAGAAGTCCCTCTTATATGTACATTTTGGTCAAACATAACAAAAAAAATTACTAATAAAGGCGGATTTCACCAATGCAACTGAACGCGATCAGCACATCTAAACTTCGTTCAATAAGTATCAGTGTCATCATTGTGGTTGTATATTGACACTGACAGGTCTCGACTGCACTTGGCACTAAGTTGTCTTAATTTATGCAAAGCAACATGAAAAACATGTAACACCACAACTAGGCAAATTTGTTGCGTATCATCAATCTGCACCCGGCTACAGACACATGCCAATTTTCGGGGATATCTTTAACCTTGCTACCGCTACTATTGTAAGAAATTGAACTTCTGTAACAATTCATTTTCAGTTAAGAAACAATTGACGCATGACTCATTTAGGTATCTTAAAATATTGTGTCGATTTTTTATATATTGCGTCTTCGCCAAATCTGTTTGTAAATATTTTGGCTACACCACGCTTTACGACTTGATAATGGAAAGTTACGAGATATTGAAGTATTCATCATCATCTGCCTAGCCTTTTCCCAAGTATGTTGGGGTCAGCTTCCAGTCTAACCGGATGCAGTTAAATACGAGTATTTTACATGGAGCGACTCTCCTCTCGATCTTACCTCCAAAGCCCAGTTATTGGGTTTTACGATACACCTTGGCAAGACTTTTTGTCAGACTTTCGGGCTTCTGACGACCCGAAACGACTGGCAAAGATCCATGACAGTCGGGACCAACGGCTTAACGAGCTTTCCGAGTCACGAAAGGGGTCGTGAATAGTTGTGATATTGAAGTATTATGAGTAATTTTAATTGAACCGAAAAAAACTAAGTTCTATTCGGCTGAAATAACCACATAATATTTATCAGAATTGAATAAAAGAAAGCGAAATTCTTATATTAAGATACCACACCAAGACATCGGTCAACAAACACGTCGCAGGAACTATTTGCTTGGACGATGAAGACATGCAGTTATAATCATATCACAAAGAATAATAAACTTTATACCAATGCAAATACAGTTTATTTTATAGTCAGCTGATGTAAAAAATTGCGCAAACATTATCTATCAAAGTGGGGGTGGCGGTGACATTATTGACTCCTGCCTCCGGACCGAGGACGGGAAATATTACGTCAGAAAGAATCTTGTTTATAATAATAATTATCGTTATTATTGATCACGAGAACGTCATGAGGGGTCTGACGACAAACAACACAATCGAACTATTTTGAAAAGCCTTTTTCCTTCTTTGTCAAAACTATATCCATGCAAAAGTATCAATTGGTAATTTTCACTACTTTTCTTCGAATTGCATATCGGTATTCCCTTAACGCATTTTCCTGCAGTTCAAATTAGGTCAATTATCACCAGAGATCGGATATTCGGATGCATATTCGCCTAAAGTTGAGATGTTGGCTAACATGGAATGCGCTTTTGTATCGAAAAAGTCTTAATTTAGGTAATTTGTTTATTTTTTGTTTTAACTAATACAAACCACCCCTCCTCCAGTACATACACATATTTGTATCGGGTTGAACATTAATTTTAAATTAATACACATCTGAATAGTTATGCAATCCAAGAATCCCGGGGTTTTTAATAAATATTACAAATAATTTATAAAGCCGCTTCCATACTTTCATTGCTAAAAATTATCTTTAGGTAAATATGCATCCGAATATCCGATCTCTGATTATCACACACTTACATATCCCATAGAAGGAAATTATACTGTTAAGTTCTATGATCTGAGTCAACTAGGTACCTACTTATCGTGGCAACAAATCAATATGACGATAATTAAGATAAAACAAAGTACCCCCTCTATCGGAATGTTAACATCATCAGATTAGCATTTGTTTTTGCTATTCTTATGAATAGGAAAATTTCCATGACCTTATCAATATTTACAGCAGTCCTTATGATACGATAGTGACAGCAAGTTGGTATCCAAAGATAGATGATTGTTCATTAGAAACTTTTACTTTTACTAGTATTTTTTTACTACTAGATTTTCAAATCATAAAACCAAAGTTACATGGAATTTCTGTTTAGTATTCGTTAAATATGGGATATGTCTCTTTACTATAAAGTTAAGGTCATCGATTTCGCACAAATAATCTTTCAATTATATCAAAACAGAACAACTGTCAGATAATAATAACTGCATTGAAGGAAATGAACATTGCTAAGACGTCTGAAAATCGGGCTCAAAGTAGTTGCTTAAAAGAATTTAAAGTATTTTCTTCGTAATATTTTAAAGAGGCATATTTTAAAGTAAGCATGTAAACCAATTATTCAACTTATTTTCTCTTTCAGAATATTCTTAAGTGCACTTCCTCTGCCTCAAGCAGTACTTAAAAGTGCCCTTACATACTACTGTAAAATAAGAAATCAATACCGACAGTGTTAAGTTGTACAACCAGTTTACACGGGACCAGATTTCTATATTAGTGCATCAAGTAATCCACGAAGATATTAGTCTCTGTATTGAAAAAACAAACAAGCCATTATTTATCTGTGTTGTTGTGCAGTTATATGCACAGATAACACGCATAGACATCCGGTATCATGTTGGGCATACAAAGAAAAATACTGTCACGAGATCTCTCTAGCATAAGTTCAAATTAGAGCCCTACTACTGGCATTTCCCTCAATAGGTCCCTCAAGGTTTCCCTCAAGGGAAATTACATTAGCAATCTGTTTACTTGTTATAATTTTATGTTGACCCTAATAATTTAACTTTTACCCTAAGACAATCTAGATTGCCATATATATACAAGGAAAATTAAATTATCATGGCCCCATTAAACATAAACATGATAAATCACAAATAGGTAATGTTTTGTTGCGTATCATTGTGATTGCACAAATGGTCAATTGAAACGATTGACAAGAGCCAATTCACCACTTGATAGCTGATTGGTCAATTTAAAAGATGTATGTTCTCGATAAAATTTCTTGCAATTGTAGGAAATCTTATCTAAAAACAACAGGATACAAGGAGAAAACATTGTCATTATTGTTTTTTCTATGAAGTGACTCAAATACTTAGCAACATATTGTTAATCGCATATGATATTAGTATAACCTCTGTGTAATAAAAATAATTGCTATAAAACCCTTTTTGTTATTGTCATTAATACTATGACTAAGACAATAAGTATTTGATGGATATCTGTAGGTAAATAAAACCTTATCAGGCCCCCTACTAAGGTGGACCGACTATAATCTCTATGTCGCTAACTACTCATTGAATCAGTAAAATAATCATCAAATATAATATACTTATTTATGCTGAAGAAACTTACCTTCAATCAACCGATTAAAATATCGCAAATGAGAAAACAGAACAACACAAATGAGAAAGTGCAAAATGAACCATATTCCTATGTAATTATGTTTCTTTTTGCTCACTCACATTTACATGTCTCAAGGATTAACTGCCCTAAATAATAAACCGAAAAGACTGAGTTCGATGTCAACAAGTTTTAAAAGTAAAAGCTGTTCATGTTTATATTTGTAATCGTTCTTGAAATAATATTGTTTAAAACAAAACAAGTAGTGAACTTATTATATGTATAAATGATAGCGGTGGAATGACCCAGTTCCCTTCAGGGGCGTGACTACTGACCACGTGGTTCCGAGCGTCATTGCAGATTATCCTTACGTAATTTAAAATGTAACTAATTCTGTATCTATCTAATAATGCGCTTTATAAAAATTTGATTCATGAATATAGAGTTATTGTTACCCTCAAGTCTGGGTGGTTACCCTAATGGGGTAAAAGACATAAATGCATATCGCCTCTAAGTCAAAAAGAAATGAACATGCTGAGTCCGCTATTTAAAACAAACTACATTTTTTTCAGTGGTTTTCTCATACTTAGTTTACTTTATAAACATTATCTGCAAAAGTTTTAGTATATTTACTAATCTTTATCTCTAACATTATAAAAGTTCGGGTTGTCCGATTTATTAATTTCCTTCAAAGTCAAATGATTGTATTGATACGTTAGGTACCTAGGTAACTACTCTAGATAGTGGGCATGACCATCTGATCGGTAATGAGCTAGCAACATGCCAAAACAATCTTCACATCACTACGACTAACTTTATACGTTGGAGTTTGAAAGAAGCACGGTGCAGCTGCGTGGAACGAGGCAGTATCAGACATCTACTCTTTTCTGGATAAAATGTAGGGTCAAATAATTCCGAATAAATAACTTTTTGTTCTTTACTAAGGCTTGGTTCGCCTTTGACCCCTATCTCATCTTATGATCTCTCTTGAAACTAGCCCATTCATTCCCGACTTGATATTAAATTGAACCTCAAAGACCCCAAGGAAGGCGATTGAAATGTACAGACGCCAGCACATCGAGCTACCCCAAACTGTCAAATTTTCCCAATTGAACATGAACCTTATAGCTATGCAATAAAGTTGAAAATCTATCAAAGAAATTTAACAGATTGGGGTAGCTTGATGTGCCGGCGACTGTACGAAAAAATCCAACAATACAAATTGTCTCTAAATATTATTACGCAATATTAATTTTGACTTGAAACACAAACTTTATTTAATGATCATTCGGTAATAGTTGCATTTTATTTATAAACTCCTAATTTAATGATCATTCGTAAATAGTAACATTCTATTTATAAACTCCTTAGTACTTACTACTAATTCACGCTATTTCCGTTCGCTTCATGTGCAATTACATCAGAGTTCAATTCCTACTACTAGGCGAGAGAGTGCCCTTTGGCCGCGACTGGCGATATTGGCGATATTGTCTATAACACTAACACGATAGTCATAACTTGTTCCACCACACGTGTGCGATGTGGTGAAATAGTAATTAGTAATACATAATTGTCTAGGTTACGGAACATTTAGATAAGTATTTGTTATCTTTTGCAATTTAAGTAGCACTATGAAAGGCTAGGAGAGCAAATTTTTACTATTTTAAGAGAATCTTTTCGTGTCTTAATGATTGAAGTTCATAAGAATAATCTATTTCGGGACTTGGAATTGGGCTGAACACATCTACCGCATGTCAGACGATCAATGGGCAAACCTACGACCCAGTGGGTCTCGCTTAATGGCAAACGATATTGCGGCAGGCCTAGACGGAAATGGCGGGATGAGCTGGACTCATAGAGAGAAAGAGAGAGTACTCCCTACTCTCTCGTTCTCTCTCTGAGTCCAGCTTTGCCCAGCAGTGTGACATCAATGGCTAATAATCATAATAATAATTTCCGGGCTACAAATAATAACCGAGTTCTAGATACAAATTTGACCTCATAAAGATGACGAAACTGCGAACGATAAAAATATCAGAATCACATCTGACGTCAGAACTTTCGTAGAGAGTCATAAATGCCAATGCCATCCTGAACGTGCTCAGCCACAAGCTGGACAGCCCCCTTCTGGGGCACTGGGTTCAAGCACAAGTGCGCGTGCCCGGGGCCCCAGTGGGCGGCAAATACTTAAATTAATAGTTTAATTTTAAATACTAACATAGTTTTAAGTCGTTCTACTAACAATATGTATGGGTCAAATCAAATATGCCTGAAATAAAAAGATTTTATTTTATTTTATTTTATTTTTTATTTATAAATGAAATCATTTACAAAAGCCATGAACCGTTTACATTAGTTTCACTTGAAATCATATTATACAAATAACGGGTCCGATCTTTAAACTTGTATGAACAGGGAAACGGGTTAGTTGCTGCAAAACTGCAAACTGCTTCCTTTACTTAACAAGATCACATTCTAAGATTTCTTGCAATCTCACATGAGATCGAATTACAAGTCTCTAGAAAATTCTATGGTTAATAAATCAGCTAACGTTAAAAACCTTCATAGCGCGTGAAATAAAAAAAATGTAAGCGCTGTTCACTATCCTAAACCATGTCCCATATCATCATCTGCCTAGTTTTTTCCCAACTTTGTTCGGGTTGGCTTCCAGTCTAACCGGATGCAGCTGAATACCAGTATTTTACATGGAGCGACTGCCCATTTGACCTCCAAAACCCAGTTACTGGGTAATACAAAAGGTAACACTGGTTTCCAGATTTTCGGGTTTCTGAATGTCCTATATTATTATGGTGAAAATATCCAAGACAGATACAACACCATACAACTGACTACGGTCCGGTCAGAACACCGTCAGTATACAAAACTGGTACTTTTAAAAACTTTTTCCAAAAAAAAAAACAACCGACTTCCAAAAAAAACACTACAAAGTGAAAAATAACTTTAATTTCGGAAGTCGGTGTCTTTGGAGCTGTATTTGAATTTTTTGTCACTGCCTTCCGAAATTAAAGTTATTTTTCACTTTGTAGTGTTTTTTTTGGAAGTCGGTTGTTTTTTTTTTTGGAAAAAGTTTTTATTTTTCACTTTTTAGTGGTGCACATGTGCTTACCCCTTCACAGCATACCGGCGTGATGTTATGTTATGAACTGGTGTAAGCAATAGACAGAGATGAGATTTCAGCAAACCCAGTCCATTTGCTATCATTTATTGAGGAGTTCCGTTGCCTATCTCCAAAGTTCTTCATCAAATCTTCACCAAATTGAAATGAGACCACTACGAGAAAGTAGTCTTCCAAAAAATACCTAAATCGCTTTGTGTGCCTATAAAATTTGAAGAGTTCTCTCTATTTCTCCAGGATCCCATCATCAGATCCTGACTTGATGATCATGGGACCACCTGGGAAGTATACCCTTTCAAACAAAAAAAACAAAATCCAAATCGGTCCAGCCATCTTCGAGTAATCGGGGAACATACATAAAAAAAAAAAAAAAAAAAAAAAAAAGGTTCCGACGAATTGATAACCTCCTCCTTTTTGAAGTCGGTTAAAAACGAAGAACAAATCAAACGCCAAAGTACTCACCATTAAAGTAGAATTTAATTCTGTTAGCGTAGATGTTGGTGAGTGGAATGCCCAGTAACTCGGCCACAGGGTCGATGAGACTCCGGAACCCGCCGGAGACCAGGTATACCTGCACTCCTCGCTCGTGCAGCTCATTCACCAGTTCCCTGGAATATTAATAGCTTATTAGAAGTGGAATTCAAAACTGGGAGAAACTTTATAGGTACAAAAGAACTACGAAATACAAAAATTCATGACAAATCCCATAACATATTGACTAAAACAGATATCGATGTAAAAAGCGATGTCTAAAGATACCCTTGAATCTGTCAAATGAGATACTTATCTAAAATTATCTTTGTATCTATGTTAACAAAGACATCTGAAATTAGTCTTGTAGATGTAAAATGAGACAAGGGTAACTAAGTTACCCTAGGGTAAGGTATAGTAACTTAGTTACCCTGTAAGGTCGGGTAACTTCGTTACCCTTGTAGGTGTAAAATTACACATCAGAAATTACCCTTGTAGATGTATAATTAGACAAATAAAGTACCGGCAAATAAAGAGAATAGATGCTTTCATTCCTCCATGTCATACTTCAATATCGCCTGACCGCTACATATTTATCTGATTACCCGCTGTATCGTTATCAACAAAGGCACGATTCACCTTTTTATTAGCTGATAAAGAACCTAGCAGAAGCAGAATCTAATGGTCTGGGACCCATAACATAGCATACATAAAACATCACGCCATTTTTTCCCGAAGGGTTTGTTTGTGGATTAAGTTGGGTAGTTTGAGAGTCTGGATTTATACCCAGTTGATGACAATAAGTTCGCCCCCTATTTCATGGGACTTGAACATAACTGGCGAAATGTGGGTGTACAATATGTACCTCTATCATTTAAAAAAAATGATATCAATTCAAAAGTGGCCGATTTCATACAAATCTCGGCTCAAATCCAGTTTAAAATCGTAATTCCGGTTAATCATCGTTGTAAAAAATAGGTGGCAAGAAACAAAATGAAAGTAAAATAAACAAATAAAACACAGGTCAACTACGCATACGAAAATTATCACGAAATGTTTGAGTAACTATTGAGGTCAGGAAATTGAAGATAACGTGAGGTTCTGAAGCGGAGATAACTAGTTCAGTTTCTTATTATTTAACGGATCACGAGGAAAGCTGATGTACAATGAGTATTTTAGGTATTCTGTTTTTTTTTGTGACAATTTTTTTTTTCTAAATTTCAAAAGGTAGAACCAAAAGTCGACTGGTTGATGAGTTTCAAATAAGGACTACTGTTAATCAAATTAAAATCAAGAAATAATCACAGTTACGAGTTGGAACAGTGTATCGAACAGCTTGGACTTGCATTTAAAAATAAAATAAATGCGCAATTAGCAATTAAAAGACTATTTATTTAAATAAACAAAACAAAGTCATAACTTTAAACGTCACAACAATTGTTAGGACTAAAAATAAACCGCATATAAAAAGTCATCTTAGGTCACAAGGCGTGAATAACAATACAAGTGATGAAAGTGTTTGTTTCCTTTTTCTTTGAAAGTAAAACTTTTTATCAAAAACCATCGGAACTGTAATTTTAATGTAGGTATAAAATTATAGTTCAATCAATGCTTATCAGTTGCCATGTATGTATTATTGCAAATGGCGATATTATACGGGTTGCTATGACACATAAATGAGTATATAATAGTCACGTCATGTCACACTTGAATTACCATTAACCAATAGAAATGTGTAATTATATTTTTTGTAGTAGGTTTAGAAATAAGCCCAAATATCTTTTGTCCAGTGGCTAGGCTTAGGCTAGGTGTATAGGCTTGCCCCTATTACATGGCACTTAAACATAACTAGCAAAATGTTTAGGTAGAATGTATAGGTACAAGTAAGTATGGTTTTCATTGCATTTGTTGGTATAATGGCATGGCTAGCTGACATAATAATATGTCAAAATTACATATTTAATTTTGACGTTCGAAAAGTGCTGATTCTGAATTTGATTATATGACTTTTGATTTTTGTACTTTGATTTTAGAACACTGCCTAACCCTTCGTGGCAAAGAAATGATAATGATGTTAATTGAATAATGTAAAGATGTTTAGTTAATTAACGTAAATAATAAAATTAAAATCAACTTACGCTATTCCAGGTGTGAGGTTGATTGGGAAGGTGTCCACGAACTCTCTGATCTGCGAGACACTGGGTCTGATGATGTCCAGTCTTTTCTTCAGTGCCTCCTGGAAGGTCATGCCACCACCCATAGCCTCAGCAGTCCTGTTGAAAAAAAATATTGATTCAGTAAAATGTTTACACTTTCCCTTTTCTTAATATTTAGTTGATTCAAATGGTTGGATGGATTCTAGTGTTTTGATCGGTATTTACGTGTTTTGCATTTAGATTATAACGTAAGTAAAATACACAAAATTCTGTTATCAGCGCCCGGGGAAGTTACAAGTAAACAACTACATTTAAGAAAACAAGATTTACAAAACAAACATTTGAAGAAAAACTGCCAAGTTCGGTAGCGTTCATAATAACGAATACAAATAATATTTAACGTACATCGGCCTGTAAATATTTACTTCCACTGAGCCTGGTCTATCTCATAAATATGCATTATTCTACCATTCACTACGAGTTAATACAACGGGGTAATTGCGTAACGATCTAACAGAAGCAATAGCTTACATTTTGACAGTTCCAACAACATTCATTACGCTAATTATGTTGCTGAGCAGACAATTCAAACATATTGAAGCAATAGTTTAACAATATCCTTCACAAGGATTCAGATTGGAATTGTGTGGATAGATACCTATCTCCCGAATACCTTCAATGCGGAAATGACATGACAAATTGGCAACTACATTCACAATCATCTAAGGCCACGGAACAGACAAAGAATTATCGAATTACGCAAATAAGACGTGACAAGGTAAAAACGAAATAGAGATTATCAGGTGTTTACAATCGAATGGATTGGCTGATTGCAGCCATGCACATGCGATACCACGCTTACCTACATTTGCTCAATATTTTGTAATAAAGGACGAAGCCTGGGGGTCTGGGTCTTTCAATTTTACCTTAGTTGTTTGGACTTTACTACAACCTATTTGGTTTCTCCCGCCAGCCCCAAAAAAAAAATCTAAACATTTTGACTCTAAAGAGTCTTCCAATAATAATAGTTTTCTACCTAAATCGTAAACAACATTACCTAAAGATAATTTACAAGGTTCTCTTCAATCTTTGATTAAAACCATTCATTTTCAAGGCGATGAATTGCAGTAATTACCTACTTAATTGTTTACGCGAATTCACGATGATTACAATCTGAACCTGCACTACTTAAATCAATGATGACTTGATGAGGATAAAAATCA
This sequence comes from Antitype chi, assembly GCA_947359405.1. Taxonomy (NCBI): domain Eukaryota; kingdom Metazoa; phylum Arthropoda; class Insecta; order Lepidoptera; family Noctuidae; genus Antitype; species Antitype chi. The sequence goes on along the minus strand of OX375822.1, from coordinate 5,548,766 downwards.
ACCTTCTAGTTTTTTTTTTTTTTTTTATGATCTGAGTCGTGTATTATTCCTCGAACAAATTAAAATTCTATGCTACAGTTTCAGGTACAAAAACTTAGCCCGTCTCTGTCCTGTCTAACTTTCTACAGAGGAAGGTTTTTGTTCTTGCTTAGCTTAAGAAAATAACGAACTGAATACTCACAGCCTCTTAACTTCGTCTCCTTTTCCGCAGAACTTGGCCAGCTCATCAATTCCCTCGTCTTGTATAACTGTGGAGTCCACGTCGAAGCAGACGCAATCAGCCGTACGGAACAGCTCCTTGATGGACTGTTGGGGCGACATGACGCTGATGGAAACCAGCGACAGGGTCTTCAGGGTCGCGTACTGGATGTTGGACGACAGACTGTCAACAAAAAAAGGTGGAGGTTAGACGACTCGAAATTTTGCCGCAGCTGAAAATGTTTCACTTCCAAATGTCGACGCGGTAATGAAATAAACACTATATTTTACGCGACCAAATTAATACATGCAAATTGGATTGGATATATTTGGATCAACCGAGCTGTTACCGTAAACAGGCAGGTATTTTTGGCGAAATATATTAGTTCGTCTGACTACTACGACCGATACGCGATAACAATCGACTGTCCTAAGTAACACAATTCAATATTACGTAGCTAGATACGCGGGTCAATAAGATACTAAATCAATCACCATTGAATCAAACTTTGAATGAGGTGAGCCATGGTGAGAGTTCTCGATTGAATGATGGCTTCTGTAGGTACTTTATACCATGAATTTAGTTAGTCTTGCACGCGAGAAAATACACAGTTAACGTTGCAAAATATACAAGGAAGATTGCCAAAAATAATTTATCTTTTTGTTTACTATTAGCCTATTAGTTTAATGTCATCAAAATAACACACAAGATGATAGATTAATAGAACTTAACAAAAATGTGAAGTCAGAGTTGCGCACGGAGCGTCCGAAACTATGAGGTGTGTGCAAAATGTATGGAGCGCAGACTTTTTTTTTCTTCTCCCGCTCTTGGTGGAGCAGAAGGGCGTGTCAGACTTTTACTGACTAAAACCCACCCGTTTTATTCTTCTCCCGCTCTTGCTGGAGCGGAAGGGCGTGTCTGACTTTTACTTACTAAAACCCACCCGTTTTTTTTTTAGTTGCCTGTGTGCCAGGGGCCACGGTATCTCTTTCGAACAACCCGCACCCCTGGCAGGGAGCGCAGGCGTGGAACTGCGAATTGGATTTAATTAGGTACTTATAATGTTTGAAAGTTTGAATTCAGTTTTTGCAATATAAAATGGGGATGTTTTACCTGTGTGTGTATTATGTAACATTTCTACCTAATAAACCAGCAGACGTACATTATATAAAAAAGGTGCAATAAGGATATATTTTTTTACGACCGTGCCAAAAAAAATCTTGATCTGAATCTACAGATTTTTATTTAAATTATTTAGATTGCAATACTAAAGGATATTATTTTTTACGACCGTGGCAAAAAAAAAAATGTTGATCTGAACCTACAGATTTTTATTTAAATTATTTAGATTGCAATACTAAAGGATATTATTTTTACGACCGTAGCAAAAAAAAATGTTGATCTGAACCTACAGATTTTTATTTAAATTATTTAGATTGCAATACTAGTACCACTGTGTAAGTAATGTACGTCACAAAAAAAGTGTTCCGAAAAAGTGGTACTTTTTGTAAAAATACCCCCAATATTAAAAATACTTTTTAACTATAAGTACCTTGAACCGAAGACTACACAACACAGTGTTAACAATATGAAATTCACTCTGCATTTATAGCAATTGAAATAATTCATATTTCCTTGTTAGCACTTGCTTTTATATGCTGAAAACCGCAAAAATAGGGCAACACCCGATACCATGCAATTTGTGGTACAATCGAGTGCAAAATGTGGTCAGGTGACCTATTTTTGTCTATTTTTATGGATTTAGGCGCAGTCGGAATAAACAGGAGCAAATAATTACTTTATAATATGGAATATTTTACTAGGATTTTTAGCTTTAGCACACAATTAATATAACACGCGCTATTTTAAAATACCGCGACCCAATTAAACCAATCAAGAGATTTTTTGTTTGTATTTTGTGTTTCTGTTTAAACAGCGTACACGGAGGTAGACACTAAAGCCAAAATTTACTGAGAAAATACCAAACGAACTGGTAAGCAAAAACACAGTATAAAATATAAGTCACATCGCATATTTTTGCTTATTCTAGAAACTGCAATGTACTAACTAGTGCCTCAGTACATTATAGATAATAAATATAGTAACGTTATGAACTTCGCGATTGTTGTGGACTACACTCTGTCGTTGACTTCACAATGAGTTATACGAGACACTAGAAAATGCGTTATATGCATTAGGTACTATAAACAAGAAATAACAGTATTGAAGTAAAACAATGGATTCTTTGTAATTATCGTTAAAAATAACTAACGAATCCATTACTTTGGACATTTTTAGTGTCGAAATAAATTGCTGGTAATATTGTTTCAAATTAGTAAATAATTTAAATTCATGCGCATGCATATAACCCGTTTTAAAAATTTCTACCTGTAAAGGGCCATCTTCGTTGATGTCTTCTTTTTTGACTAACCAAAATTACAATTACAATGAGCTGTTACACTTCAATCGATTTAAATCGATATTAATTTATTTAAATTCCGTTAAAGGATAATAGAGCAATAAGACCCACTTTGCGGGACACACCGAGAACACGCCTCCGTCGAGAGTGATATCACTTAATACGGCACATTGACGCGTTTATCGACTTATATCCACAAGAGTCGCCGAGATAAAACTGTAAGGCGAGCTACAGCACTACCATCTGAGAGCTACGTACTATGAACGACGTCACAACACTGTCTTTCGTTCAAAGACGTACGGCCAGACGAAAAATACGCTGCGAATTGAAGCGACGAAACGATAGCTATCTCGCTCTCACGCAATAGCAGCGTATGGAATATTTTGTGGAACCACTTGTTTTGCAGATTGCGTCGGGTGCAAAAGCGATAAACTATCATGATAAAAATAATATTTTCGTTGATATAACGCAAAAAATAAAATACATAAGGAGAAATGCCTTGACGCAATCAATATTAACCCAATAAATATTTATGTTTTGGAAATATGATTTCGTGGGATTTTTAGAAATAAATTCCAATCGAAATAAATTCTAACGATTACCCAAGTAACGTTTATTTAATTACGAATTTTCCAAACTGATTAATTATTTAATGATTTTATTTTAAATACAATAATCCTCTTGCAATAACATGTGTTCAAAAAACATGTTTCTTCGCATTACCACTTTTCTATGGTCTATTTTGAAAAGTAAATTAATTCGGTAGTTAAGTGCACCGTGTACCTATTTTAAGAAATATTAGTTAAATGTCTGTGACCTACACTATTAAAATGTGTATTTTTTTATCATAAATTAATCATATTATCAAGGAAACAAAGTAACTTCCCAAAAAATTACAGTTCTGTGGCACTTCTAGCTTTGGTTTTATAAAGTGGTACTTTGTTATGACGCGCAGTCGGCGGAGTGGTACTTTTAGTGACGCGTAGTGGGTGTGTCTAGTGTTATCAAATACAGCTGGTACTCGATACGCCGGCTTATTGACATAATGTTATACAATGCCAGGAATTCCCAGACAACATTTGGCACTTACATAATTTATTTGACCCACTGCGTGTATTTTATATTTTCATGTTAATATTTTCATCATCATTTAAGCATAAATAAATAATGGCAGGAGCATTGCCTTACCAGTGATTTGAGAGACAAATAATAACTTAGCTAAATAGCTATTGGCCGCAAAAACCGCTTTTGACCTGTTTTTTATCAAATAAGAAATGGGTAAAAACGATTAAATAGATTAAAAAAAAAAACAGGAATCCTGATTAAGGGTTGAGATATGACACACTTTTCCAAGAAAATTGTAATTATTTTGATAAGTACCTGATTATTGTTATTAAATTCAACTCACAAATAATTGCATAGCTTACACACAAGGTTATCATATTATTATTATCTTCATTCGAGTCGGCTACGGCCGGCACGCCTTCAGCACATGACTTTTATTTACAGTTTGTTCATTGATAATTAATTTATTTGAACTATAGATAATGATGAAATGTAATTTGAGATCTTGTTACATGTGCATCTCATGAAATAGATTCCCTTTATTATCACAGAATATAGATGGCCATGGTGAACCAAACGAATGGTGGTTGGACTTTTGTGGAAGATGATATGGTAAGAAAGGGGTTGACTACCGAGATGACAACTTTTAGAGAATGAAGATGATGATAGGTACCAATGGCAACATTAAAGAAAGAATAGAAATATTTATCTGTATATAGGTAGGATCTGTTTCTGACAAAGATGTTATTAGTGCAAAACAGATTTTATGTTAAAAATCCATCTCGAGTTTATCGCGCAGTTGCGGACTAAGGCTCATGTGGGCTTGGGTGGCCAAACTAAATAAGAACCCCCACTCAAGAATGAACGTCTAAATATTTTGCATGCTACTTCGATATGGATAGGTTTTCTTTCGACTCTTGAAACAGAAATGGGAGATACTTTGATGACAACATAAAGGCTATCAAACAAACAGAGGATGGTTAGTATAGATATAGTTCTGCATAGTTTAAATGTTCTTATATGAACATTTATTTAGAAATATTAAGTAGGTACTATAAATTACTAATATTATAAATGTGAAAGTTTGTAACTCAACCACACTAAAAGGGCTGAACGGACCTGGCATACAGATAATTTATAACCGGGATTAACATAGGATACTTTTTTATCCCGTTAGTCCCTCCCTATGGGATAATTTTTGACCTCCACGAGGGTGAAGGAACTGGCAAAAGCTAGTAGGAAAATATGCTTTGTCAACTTATGCAGAAAAGTTTGAAAATGTAGGATTTAAAAGTTTGGGTGAAAGCAAGATTAAAATATTGGTATTTTAAACCTTTTTTTTTTTGTCAGGCATCTCGTAGCTGACCTTGAGAGGCCGTGACTACTAAACCGGGCTTTCCTGGGGCTGCCATTAAGAATTAACTTAACGCCTTCAGCCAGGGCTACTTAAATACTAGGCGACTGCACGCTGAGGGCACCCCCTGCGGGGTACGGGCCTCGGCTCAGGGCGTCACTGATGGACAGCAAGCGGAGGCAGGCTGGATCAAAATATTGGCATTATTATTAGAAGGGGAATTTAACTCTACTGGCTCGCCTGCAGTGTGGGCTGGCGCTTCAACGAGCAAGGGTCGGTCAGGATTTAAAACTTTTTATATTTTTATAATCAAGTAGTAGAGAGGCCTGGTTGAAAGCCAGCTTGTTGTAGATGTTGGTGTTTGTACAATAACGGAGAGATATGTACTTATCTATGACGTTAAAGAAAGTTGATAACATACAAGATAAACAAAATTTGAAAATTGTGTAATCATAAAAACCCAATACACAATATCAAAAAGACTTAATACAATAAGAATCATGACAACTTTGTGTGATAATTTTAAAACCCAATTCATCCAGTTAATATCGGTTTCCAAAGCGGTTGGCTATCTCAAAATGTGACTTTATCAGTTTGCAGACCAGTTATTGTAAGGCGGGCAATAAGAGCTATCTACGGAGTCAAAGGCTCCTAATTAAAATGAATATTTGACTGTAAATATTTATTTTGTGAACATGCACGTTGAATGTGCCATATTATGGGTAGATAAAGTTTTGCACACTTCATAATATTTCGTACTTCTGTTATTGTTTTACGATAAAAAAAATACATTAACCTTTAGATCCCGGCTAATGAGACACAGTGGATTTTCTATAGTGTGGGCACGCATGCGTGCCCTCCCGGACGTTAGAGGAATAAGTACCATTTCAGCTAATGAGAGAATCAACCCATTTGTTTATTATATAAATGCTATTCTAATAGCTTGAATGGAAGTTCTGTCCAAATTAATTCAATTTTAAGAAAATGTTGGCTTTGTAAACTCTTTCTCAAATGTTATTATCGTTTGTACTGTTCAACAACAATTTATTGAAATTATACCTAATTTCTACCTAAGTATTCAGTTGCATTTCGACTGGTCTTGTGCTTTCCACATGTCGAAGTGGAGGAGCCTGGGGGAGGCCTATGTGCTGGACAGCACTGGACGTCTTTCGGCTGAAATGATGATGATGATGATGATGATTCAGTTGCATTATAGGACTGAGTACATTGAACGTGAAACCAATAACTCCAGTACCAGATTACTTGAAATGGTATAATGTGACTCAGATTTTGTTATTGCTTGTAATTTGTGTCTCTAAAAAGAGTTTTGGTCACTCCCCTAAGACGACCTACTGACGCACTAATCAATTATTTATTGAAATATGTTCAGTAACTTACCTCTACAGTTATAAATCTGCCTGACTTACCTCTATTATACTATGATGAAGAACTGATATTTATAGGCACACTAGGAACACAAACCGATGATTGCCACGACATCGACAGGATAATAACATGTTGTGGTTTGACCTTCCTAATGAAGGTTAAAATATTCTAATCGCAAGTCATACTTACTTTAATTGTGTTAAGTTTCCAGATAGTTCCAGAAGGTAATCTCTTCTCAAATTACTTCTTTCTTCTAGTTCCAGAAAATAATCTCTCCTTAAATTACTTGTTTCTTTAGCGTAAAGCTCATTAATTACTTGTATTATCTTCCACAAATTATTTTCAGAGATAATAAAATACCTAGTTCAAGGTTATCAACGAAAGGATTTCATGAGATTATTTTATTACTTACACAATAAAGTCCCGATTTAATTTTCTATTATGGTGTATAAATTTGTGGGGCCTCAAATATAAAAATATCATGGTTTTAATCATAGGTAAAACTCGAAAAGAGTAATTTAAAATTACGCACCAAACGATAGTGCTGGTTTTGACGTTTGCACTTTGACATTGACAATTTGACAGCCTGATGACGTACATTAGTCTCTTCTGTCAGTCAAGTGACAGCCCGATCAAAAACATGTTCGATTTATGCACTGTCATGTTAGCCCGTCTGTCAAAAAATCTTCATAATTTTCTCATTTTTTTTATGAATCTAACTATAAAAAATAAGAAAATTATGAAGATAATTCTTTCTAGATGTAATGTGATTTTCTAGATGTAACAACACATATCATAATATCATGCCTTGTTTTCCCGAAGGGTTAGGCAGAGGTGTAGTACAGACTATCGGTAGTATGTGTACACTGTGTATTTCGTTATTAGTACTTATTAGGTTCACATAAAGTTCACAATCACAATATTTCTAAAAAATCTTCTTTCGAGGTTTGATTCGTTTGGCAATGATAGCTATTAGGATCAATGAAACCAACACATCCATGTGCTTTCGTCCTTTGTCAATGGTGCGGCGGGAAAATTAAACTTCTCAACAAAAGTTTTGCGCTTTATAGCCAAAGCGTTGGTTATATAATTTGGTTGACAAAAAAGAAGCGTATGTAAAATGAACGTGGTGCCACGAGAAAAGCGAATTAATTCAAAAGCACAGCCAAGATTCAAAAATAAAAATGAGTTTATAAGGAAAGACTCGTCGCTAGGTACTTAAAGTTCTCACACATTACGAAAATGTTTTACTTGACATGTAAATTTAATTAATGTTATTTTATTTGCATGGTCGTTTCAGGTATAAGGGGTACAACTTCATTGTTACCGCCACTTAATCCGTTCAGTGCTCCTAAAGTTATTTCTATGGCCAATAAAGCGCCAAAGTATCAATTTGATAAAGATGTTGCTTCAACGGGGCCACAAAGAAGTCCTACAATGGGCCCACCACCAGGGCCACCAAGAAGTTTTAAACGCAGGTAAGCCTGTAAACTTTAGCACCACCTTCTACAAATCAGCAAGCCTCAGTACCTATACCAAAAACAGATAAGCGTCGGCGTCGTGTGAATCAATTTCGATCCAGCCTGTCCCCAATAGTGATAGCTGTCCCCCTATCAGTGACGCCCTGAGCCGAGGTCCGTACCCCACAGGGGGTGCCCTCAGCGTGCAGTCGCTTAGTTTTTAAATTTTAGTTTGTAAGCCCTGGCTGGAGGCGTTAAGATTAATTTCTTAATGGCAGCCCCAGGAAAGCCCGGTTGAGCAGTCACGGCCTCTCAAGGCCAACTGCGAGATGCCCAACAAAAAAAAAAAAAAACGTGTGAATCGCATAACTAAAGTTGGTAAATAGCGTTGACGATAAGCCTAAATAATTCCTAAGTACCTACTTATAAATCAACCATTTTATTAACATAATTACATAATATCACGCCTGTACTCCCCGACGGGTTAGGTAGAGGTATTGAGATAGATAATAAATTCAAAGTCACAATATTTTATTTCACATAAACTTAGGTTCATGGGCACTAAGCTAGGTGCACGGTTCTAATTGGTCGTTTCCCGTCCTTTGCTACACCGAAGTCGGACATTCAGTCACAATTATAGCAGGATACAGACAGGAAACGCTACAGTTAACCCTTGTTGCCAGGATATTACACTCTACATCATCTCGACCCGAGTCGTCATCCAGTGGCAGGCCACGCCCAAGAGTGCTGGCCAGCGATTCTGCCGCGGCTGATACGTCACACGAGCTGTGCACTCCGAAGAATAGACCGACTGCTCTTAGATACATCAGTAGTAGTAGCAGAGGTACCTATACATATATCTAGGATTTCTACTTATGTAACTAACCACAGCTGGATGAGTCCCCTTTTTTTTTACAAGATTTCCACTCCTAAGCACTCCTAAGCTCTGTAGTCCTGTATCGTGAAAACATTTTCAGTGACATAGATCATATCTCCCTGTAGATGTTTGTAACATCCAAACCAGAAACTTGTTGACAGGAATTTAGGAATTGCAGGTACTTAATTCAAATAATGTTTGGTAGAGTGGAGAATTGCAGATGTACCTACTATCTGTAAGTTGCTACTGCGACAACGGATTCATTTTCAAACGAGATGTCCTTTGATTTGGAACACCCAGACCAGAAAATATTATAAAAATGTTCATTAATTCGTGTTCGCATCGGATGGAAGTGGTAGGTAAGTGCCGAGTGCCGTCTGACCTCCGCCACCCGTGCCCCAAACTAGTTGTGAGCAGTCTACGTTATCGGTAGTTTGATAAATATGGCCCATGTCATGTGTGTGTGTTGTGTCTCGTGTGGCTAGGTAAGTAATTATCTGCTGTAATGTCATTCACGATATGAATTAAAAGAAGCTACAATGAGCCATTTTACAAAAAGTTTATAGGTCGTAGGGTCGAACCCAGACAGACACTTTACTTTGTGGACCTAAGTAGATTATTTCATCACCACTGCTCTCAAAACGGTGGCGGAAAATATCGTGAGGGAACCGGCATGTCCTAAAACCAAAATTTCATAGCCACGTGACATCTACCAACTCGCACTGGGCCCGCGTGGTGGACTACGGCCCACTCTCTCTCGGCCCGTTTCACAGGCGGTGGGAACATTGTAGGCTGTTCTTCTATTCCATACTGAAAAACTAGTTTTACAAAAATAAATCGGTAAGTATAAGTAGGAGCGAGTGTTTTATCATTAATGGTTTAATAATAATAGTGACGTTAACTGACCACCGACCACCATAATTGCGTAACACACAATTAATCACAAACTGAATAATTTTGAAGAATATTGCTAATTCATAGTGCAAAGTACAGACTCCAGCACATCAAGCTACCCCCCCAGTGGGTTCCCGCATTGTAGTTGCGGGGGTCTCAGTAGCCGTGGTCCGCTCCCACGGTGAAGCGAAGAGGAACCCCAAGGTGGGGCCGCTCGTCAGGGCTTTTGTCTCCAAGCCGACGACGTAGCGGCCAAAAAGTAGGTTGCGGTGACTGCGGTGAGGTGCACCGCAACTGAGGCGGGCCGCGATGTCGAATGGGAGGCATCGCGGCTGAGGGTTACAGGCTGCGGCGGAGGAGGAGTGCCGGTACTTCTGAGTAGCGCTCTTCCCTTACGTGGCCTGGACGGGGCCGCAGGGGAAGAGGAGTGTCGGTATAGCGTTGGCCGCTCTCCCTATCCCCTGCGGCCGAAAAGTGGTAGGCGGCGGGGCCACTGCGCTGACCCGTCGCAGGGGGACCAAGGGTGCCAGACACGGGTTCGTCTGGGGCCCTTACATTACTTGGTTCCTGGGGTGGTCACGGCGTGCCATGTGTCCTGGTGCGCCGAACTGGTGGGGTCCGCAAGGGCCGATGCCTGCCAGGGGTGCGGGTTGTTCGAAAGAGATACCGTCGCCCCTGGCACACAGGCAACTGAGGGAACACGGGTGGGTTTTAGTCAGTAAAAGTCTGACACGCCCTCCTGCTCCACCCAGAGCGGGAGAAGTTATTTGATGATATCCCATCCTCAAAAAAAAAAAAAACACATCAAGCTACCCCAATCTGTCAAATTTCTTTGATAGATTTTCAACTTAATCACTTAAGCGTAAGGTTCATGTTCAATTGGGAAAATTTTACATTTTGGGGTAGCTTGATGTGCTGGCGTCTGTACATATGTTTGAAAAATGTTTCAGCTCAGTAACGTAAATAACACAATGAATGTTGTTGAACTGTCAAGTGAAAGCCATTCAAAAAGGTGTTTTTTTTTTAATGCAGTGTATCTCTTTAAGCGTAAATAATTTTGAAAGCAAAAAAATATATGATATTTTCAAGTCTTTTTTGTATACAGTGATCGAACTCAAAACATAATTAAACATATTTTAATGCACCAAAAAAATCATCAAAGTTACCTCTTAATTATCTTTAAAAGCAGTTTATACCTTTAGTAACAATTATAATTATAATTTAAAATATACCATAAAATTTCAAATGCCAAACTGCAATTTACTGATGGATTATTTATTATTAAATAGTTAATATCTAGTTTTATACGATTTTTATTTATATTTTTACGACATACGCTTGCTCATTTATTATTCGAATTTATTACAACAGATTTTAACCCGTATCGGATTCCAATAAAGACTATTATCGCGCATAACGACACTATTTAAAGTTACCATGGCCTTAAGGCTCCTACAAACAGGCGCGACGTGACTCACGTAGAACAATTTCTATGAAAACTTCATACATATTGTTCTACAAGTGTCGCGTCGCGCCTGTCTCAAGAAGCCGCAATTAAATGCCTCTGCCGCGTTTCGCAGCGGTATGCTCGGTCTATAGTCTACGATACCAACCATTGAAACCCAACAATTGAAAGGACTCACGCGACAGTCCACGTTTTTATAATAGTCACATGTTGAACCCTGGCGGATTATTATCAAGGCGTAAGCAGCAATGCCGCAACATTGAGCAAAAGTTAAGTAGTGCGCAAAATTATGTAAGTGTACAATCAAAATCCATGTTCACGTGTTCAACGGTAGGCAAGTACCAAAAAGTGCCATTTCATTCCGATAACCACTGTTCATGCCGCGTCGCTATTGGTGTAGAAAAATGTTATTATCTCTCCATAATTTGGGCAGCCAATCAAAGACTTTATTCCATGAAGTAGGTAAATTTTCTTACATCAATGTTGTAATAATTTCTTTATTAAGCTTATCATCTTTTTTGTAAAATTACATCATAAGTTCATGACATAATAATCTATCTACTGAAATACAAACTAACGTGGTATTTAACCAGGGCAACTAGGGTTCCCATAAAAGGCCATATTGTTTTTAACCGACTTCAAAAAGGAGGAGGTTATCAATTCGTCGGAACCTTTTTTTTTTTTTTTTTTGTTTTTTTTTTTTTTTTTTTTTATGTATGTTCCCCGATTACTCGAAGATGGCTGGACCGATTTGGATTTTGTTTTTTTTGTTTGAAAGGGTATACTTCCCAGGTGGTCCCATGATCATCAAGTCAGGATCTGATGATGGAAACCTGGAGAAATAGAGAGAACTCTTCAAATTTTATAGGCACACGAAGCGATTTAGCTATTTTTCGGAAGAGTACTTTCTCGGAGTGGTCTCATTTCAATTTGGTGAAGATCTGATGAAGAACTTTGGAGATAGGCAACGGAACTCCTCAATAAATGATAGCAAATGGACTGGGATTGCTGAAATCTCATGTCTGTCTATTGCTTACACCAGTTCATAACATAACATCACGCCGGTATGATGTGAAGGGGTAAGCACATGTGAACCACTAAAAAGTGAAAAATAAAAACTTTTTCCAAAAAAAAACAACCGACTTCCAAAAAAACACTACAAAGTGAAAAATAACTTCAATTTCGGAAGGCGGTGACAAAAAATTCAAATACAGCTCCAAAGACACCGACTTCCGAAATTGAAGTTATTTTTCACTTTGTAGTGTTTTTTTGGAAGTCGGTTGTTTTTTTTTGGAAAAAGTTTTTTACTTCACTGATTGTCAATTATAATCTGCCTAGCCCTTTCCCAACTAGATATATTTAGGTCAGCTTCCAGTCCAACAGCTGAGTACCGCGGAGCGACTGCCTGTCTGAGCTCCACAACCCAGTTACCTACTGGGTAAACCCTTGGTAAGACCGGTTGTCGGACTTTCGGGCTTCTGACGACCGTATGACTGTCAAAGATCTACGAATGACAGCCAGGGCAAACGGGTTAACGTGCTTTCAGAGGCACGGAGGGGTCTTGTTATGGAAAGATGGTCACCCATCAACGGACCAACCACGGCAAGCGTAGCTTAACTTGACCATCCACCGACCTGTGCAGCTATTATTACTTACCCACAAGCCCCCTTACTTGATTGTCATAGTTGACCAAAATAATATAAGTCCACAACTTCAACAGAATGCTTCAATAATTCAATACTGAATGCAAAAATCTCCTGAAAGATACCTTTACTGCCATCACTAATCATTTGCCAAATATTGTGACACAAACCATCATGCATGTAACTCCTCCAAAAATATGTATGATCTACCTAATTACTGAAGAACACTTGGGACTATCGCATTCTTCTAGGGATCCCTTCATGATACGGTTATAAAGTAGGTACTTACTTACAAAAAAGAACGCTGGAACCATTATAATTATTATTTTATCAAGATTATCTTCTTCTTAGAGGTATAGGATAAGATTACCTATTTCTTATAGGTACCTAAGTTACAGAAACCCTGACTTGACAAACTGTCTAGGTCTATTAGATCCTTGGCACTCGCGTGTTCGGGACAATCCCGTTGTTGGTATAGTGATAGATGCCATATTAATTTCTCAAAGATATTTTGTATTTACCTACCTACTTTTTATGTTATTTCCCTTTTACATTACTTAATTCAGTGATTACAGTGAATACCCGGTTATCACTAAACAATAACAATTAGGTAGCAAAGTACTTTTCCATGGTGAACTGTTTAAAAGGAAGGCCATGTACAACATTTTATATTGGTTGAATGGGAACGATCTGTATTCGGAACCTTGATCATTTGCCAAAGGTAACGCTGATATGCCTATCCTTGGCTGCCCTCATCTTCAGAGAAAATATAGTCAGCGGAGAAGAGGGTCTTCTGTGCTGAATCATGCAGACTGCGCTCAGATTTTCAGAATGAAGAATCTACATCAGTAGAATACTCGTATAGACCTTTATAGGTGTGACTAGGCTGAAATCACAGGAACCTAATTACTCAATAAAACCATACTTTCTAGGTGGATACAGCGGGACTCGATCAGCAAGATCTACAAGCATTTCAGCAGTCGACGCAAGTGTGATATTAGGTAAACTTTCTACATATTATGTGCATGACCGATATATTGTAAATATCTGTCAGCTGTCTAGTACCTAGGTAAGTAAATTAACAAAGGATATGACTGACCAAATAGGTACCTAAGTTTTCTTCTATTCTTCAGAGTCGGAAATTAAATTCCCCCGAATAGACCCTGGTTCTGAGTTCCCTAAACCAACTATTCTTATCAAATCTCATTCAAAAGCTGTGGATTGCAATGACGACATTTCCTCTATGCTTTATTATACAAAACACACATATAAATGATAGGTAATGATGATACACGAAAAATTTAAAACCGACAAGAATCTAATTAAACTAGGTACTCAAACTTTCATTACTTTTTCAGCTATATCCGAAGGCAGAGGCATGGCTCGTGGAGAAATCGGCATAGCAGCAATAGATCTAAGACATCCTCATCTAGTTCTTTGTCAATTCAGTGATACCCTGCTGTACACCCATACACTAACCAAAATTAACTTCTTCAATCCCGTTGAGGTAAAGCGTTTAGATTTTGTTAACAGTAAGTATTCTTTGTTTCAAGCACGTTGTTCAAGATAAAGATTTGCACACGTCTTACTGAAGATTGGCAAAATAACGTTTTAGTACACGTGATTTTATTAGTCGGGTTACGTCAGCCTCTGCAGATGGACCTTCCTACACTAACATACCCAAAGGAACAATCCAATACCAGAATCATCGTAATACCTACGTTTTTGACACACGGTTTAGTGACCGCAGTGCGGCAGTGAATTTAGTTTTCTCTCTCATAATCTAGCTTTAATAATCATTTCAATTTTCATTCAAAAACAATTCATTTAAAACTTATTGTATTTGTAGTGAATTATTGTATAAAAATATTAACTTTCTGGGCTCCTCCATATAATCTTTAACTGTGCCAATTTCATATTCCTCCGGGCTACATATCCGCGTAATTTTCGTAAAAAGGGTTGCTTACAAAGTTTTTGCTTCACGTATTAACAGATTCAAGGTGTTAACAGTTTTTCGAGATATTCATTTTTTTTGTGTTGGCCTTTAGCTATAGTAGGTAGTTAGGTAGGGTCTCCCAGCTACCATCAATGAGACCGTTGCAAGGAGTTACGGAAAACCAAGAGCTCGTTAGAAAAATCAGGCTAATTACTTATAATATTTTACCATTCCTTTTACAGATTATAGTTCCCCATACATTTTGCGAAGGTGTGCAACCCAATCAATTATACCAGTTGATAAGGGATCGATATCCGTTAGTCAATTTGGTGACAGTTCAAAGGAGACACTTCAATGATGCAGCCGGTCGTCAACATATACAAACTTTGTGCGCTCCTCAATACAACGGGGTGTGCCTTCAAGTAGTACATAAGTACGTAAAACATTAATAAATTGACCCAAACTATCGCAAATCTTGTAAAAATCTATTAAAACTACGAAGTTTTTGGTTACAAATTGAAACTTGATAGTATCTCGACTATAGGTCAAAGGTCATGTTCAACAGATTCTATGCTGTAACCGCGGCTGCAGCTGTTCTGAAGTATGTTGAATATATCCAATGCATAGTATTTGCTAGAGAATCGCTGAAAATTGAATATCATTCTTCGGAAAACACAATGATCATAGGTAAATAGGATTTGAATGTTTTTTTCTACAACTTTTCTATTTGTATTCGATGTATGTTGGAATTAGACGACATGACATGCTTCTCATGCCTCAATAAAATATTTTTTCCATCGCAATGCATCGTGACCTGATAGAAACGACTTATTTATAGTTTATAGGAATTGGATAAGGATAAAACACGAGTATAAATATATGCGGGGGGTCGTCGGCTATAGTCGTCGGTGTAGAGATTAACGATGTTAAACGCGAGATTAATCGCCTTATCGTCAGACTCTGCATGAAGCCACTCAGGTCAATCGTAGGAAATAAATATTGCCGACTGAAACGTAATGACATCATCCAATATGTAGTAGTTATGGTACTATTTACAATACAATTTTCTCATTCGTAAATGCCTTAAATGTTGTACACTTACATAATGATACACCCCTCGTCAGAGGCTTATCAAAATTATTATCGGTAGGTACATATGTTTCCATCACTAATTGTCTACACGTGGTGGAAAATGCATACCATGCATTATAGTCATGTGTGCAGATTCACAGAACTGTTGAATATCTATTTTGCGCCTCGAACAAACTCAAGTCACCTCTCACCAAACTTAGGTATATTAATATACACTTCTAACTATCCCTCTTCTAGATGTAGGTACAGCAACCCAACTCGAACTAGTGCAACCATTAATACCATCTGCCGGACCTACCTGTTGTCTTCTAGGCGTACTAGGTCCTACGTATACAGTGGGTGGTATAAGAGCACTAAGAGCTTCTATACTTCAGCCTTCGTGCAACCAGGAATATATTGAATCTAGGTTAGATGCTATACAAGATCTGATAGAAAACGATACAGGGCTGATGGTTGATTTGCAGGTATTTTTATAACCAGGTTTCACATAGTTACAATTGTATGAGTAGTAGTTATTAGGAATGAAAAAATCTAGAACATATATTGTACAATCTCTTTTGAAGTTATCCAGCAATAATGTAAAATTTCTAATCAATTTGTAGGATGTGATAAAGAAACTATCAGATATAGATAAAATCCTCCTCTTATGCATGGAGTCTGCAAACCAGAATATGGATAAGATAGGAGAAGCTCAACTGAATCAAACGCTTCTACTAAAAGTAACAATGGACTTGGTACCAAAGTTGGTAGAAGCACTGAACGGTGCTATTAGTGGAAGACTGAGGAAAATGAAATTGGTAAGTAGTAAGTAGGTACCTAATGCTAGAAAAAAGAAAACATTACGCAGAGAAAGAACGCAAACACACAATAACAAATTGGAAAAAATGCCTAACATCCACGAAAAAACGACTATCACTCAGCATAATGCTACGATCCTGTGCGAGACAGAGTCCCAGTGCTGACCAGGTTTAAATATAAATGCAAAAGTGTTAGAAAAGCAAAGAATTAAACAAGCGTACCGCGACGATAAATTATATTAACTTCAGGTTACGCAAAATACGCGCTTTGAAGTGGAGTTGTGGGCAACAGCCCGCTTAAAACTTATTATCTAACTTAATAATAACATAACCTTCTACTGATAATTATGTAGAAGTATGATCGTTATCATAAAAACGTATAATGTTATTGCTAATGCTTATTCTTTAAAAGTTCTGACCCACATTTTCCGTATTAGGATTTTGAAAATCCCCACTACCAAGAAATAACAGATCGCATAAAAAGAATAATCCAAGATGACGCTCACTTAGAAAAAGGTGCCATGGGTAGTCTTCAACGATGTTTCGCAGTCAAACCAGATATCAATGGTCTCCTAGATGTAGCTAGAAGAACTTATTCTGAACTCATAGAAGATATACAGAAGATTGTGGAGCAGCTTAGTGAAACATATGATCTTCCTTTGAGGTTGAATCAGAACATGATGAAAGGCTTTCATATAGTCTTGCCTTTGGCGCCAAAGAATAGGAGGTGTTTCAATATGGAGGACTTGCCGCCTATATTTATACAGGTGAATTTTAATTAAGTAATGCAAACTCATAATAATCTTTTTTACACCGTATCTACCGAATGATGTTGAATGTACTTCGGTCTCCTCTATTTTAATATAATCATATCTGGTTTTTTTTTTAGATTCGTCTTAATTGTGAGAGTGACAATGGGTATATAAAAATTGAAAGAAAAAAATTAACCGGTTTTGGGTGGTTATTACCTGAGAGTCATTCAGTTGGTTTAATCTGATAATTGTAGTTATAAATCACATTTTTTTTTCTAGTGGTAGGTCCACCACAATCACCAATGTCACAATGACGACAGGAGAGCATTTAATAAATTCATAATAATCTTCTACCACCCACCAACTAATGATGTTGAATGTACTAGGGTCTCCTCTATAATAATCTTATCTTTTTTTTAAAGACCGGTTTAGGGCGGTTATATCCGAGAGCTATGGTAATCATTTGGCTAGTCAGATAATTGATGTAATGATCATTATATTCTTGTGTTAAGTCCACCACAGTGTGAAGTGGTGCCAATGTCACAATGACTACAGAAGAGCATGCAATGGAATCAGAAACTCAGAATAATATTCTACGGTACCCGCCCAAATAATGTTGATTGTACTTAGGTCTCCATTACAATAATCTTATCTGGGGTATTTTTTAAAGACCGGTTTCGGGTGGTTATGCCTATCTGCGAGCCATCATAATCAATTTTATTGGCTAATCAGTAAATCCTATCTCGCGCCGCATGCCCGTCACCTGCACACGTGAAGACCTAATCGTTGCGTCAGATAACGGGATAAACGTTGCAAAATTTTGGGTTTAACCCATCTGTACACGTGTGCAGGTGACACGCTAAGAAAATCAGAAAATTGTTGTAATGAATCACGTATTCCTGTGTTAGGTCCACCACAGCGGTACCAGTGTCACAATGAGTACAGAAGAGCTAGTGGTACTGAACCAGCAAGCAAAGGAGTCGTTAACCGAAATACAGAAAATGAGTAACATGTTAGTGAATTTAATATTACAACAATTTCCCGTTGCGTTTAAAAAAAAGGGAAAGTCCCTTCTAAAAATAGCCCGCTTCCTGGTTATTGACATACGTGCGTTATCGATAAAAAATCGCCTAGCCCTTCAACATCGTTATTTTATCATTTTATTTTGTCTATAATTTCAGTGTAATTTCAACTTTACTAAAAGATCTTCGTCCGTTCATGTCGAGTCTCTACACGCTTTGTGAAAATGTTGCCGAGTTAGATGTTCTTCTAGCCATGGCTCAAGTAAGCAACGATACAATTTTTTGTATAATTTCTCCAAATACCTAAAAGTAAGAATATTTATTTTTCTGGTTTCCAGGCATGTTCGATTGGTTCCTACATAAGGCCAAATTTCAATAGTTTCATGGATGTAAGGAATAGTGTGCATCCACTTTTGGATTACAACAGCCAAATCCTACCAGTCCCGAATGATATTGTAAGAAATATATACCTACATAGTTATTTAATACTTTAAAAACTTTTAAGGAATCCTGTTAGGCTCACCTCAAATATAGTATGATGACATTGTAATGATTGTTTCAGTTTGCGACTCCCGAGCATAATTTTACAATCATCACCGGGCCAAATATGGGAGGCAAAAGTATCTACATAAAACAAGTTGCTATTATACAAGTTATGGCGCAGGTTAGATAAATAAAACAAAATCAAATCAACTCAGTAGAGTTGAAGTTACGTAGAAAATAAACTATTCTAAAAACTTTTATATATTTTCAGATAGGATGTTTTCTACCTGCAACAAACGCAATTTTGAGACTTTGCGACAGAATATTTTCTAGGATAGGTTTCAACGATAGTGTTGAATTGAATGCTTCAACTTACGTTTTCGAGGTAATTGCAATACCGAATAATGATAGTAAAACAAAGTATTTCAAAGAAAATTTTAAAATAATGTGTATTTCAGATAAAGGAAACTCAACATATCTTGAAAGGATTAACGCCTACAAGTTTAGTGATAATAGACGAACTATGTAGGCAAGTATCGAAAACATATATATATAAAACTTATTTGTATCATGTATGGTATTCTTAAAAGAAATGATACAACTTTCAGGGGCACTTGTGTGGAGGAGGGTACAAGTGTAGCATGGGCGATCTGCGAAGAACTCATTATGAGCGCTGCGTTCACTTTCTTTACCACCCATTTTATGTATCTAACGAGATTGCAAGAATTGTATTTCAACGTTGTCAAGTAAGAGCGTTCTTTTGAACTCCCGAAGTACAAAAAGTAAATCAGGCTCAAATAAATATTTTTATTCTAGTCGACATACAGCAGTAACTGAAGAAGAAGTAGGCAGTTCAGAAAATCCACAAAAACGATTAGTTTACCAACACAAAATAGAACCAGGTGTTACCAAAGTTGAGCATTACGGACTATATCTCGCTACCAAAACGAATCTACCAGAAGATACAGTTAAATTGGCTATAGAACTTGCTGAGCTCATTTCGAAGAATACTAATGTAAGTGTAACGAATGTAATGGAAAGCAGTTAAACAAAATACTCAAAAATGTGTTGAAAAGCTGTTCAGTTACATTCTTATGCTAGGCGTTAGCACATACCTATTTATTTATTAATAATTATTCGTTTCAGGCACCAGAAATTAGAACTCCACAGAGAAATGACGCAGAAGCTCTATACAATCTCAATGCAAATATTCAACTAGAATGCAAGAAATACGGTAACTCAGATGAGAATACAAAGAAAATATTACAAAAGTTTAAAGAAGATCATCCCCAAATACTTGGAAGATTAAACATTCTAAGAAGCAGAAGTGATAATAGGACTGATAATAGTGCCGACTGTACTTTTGTGCCAGATAATAATTATTCTAAAGAACAAACGTCCATAGAAGCTAGTATCAAGAATTCGTTCATGGTTAACAAGACTGTACCCGTCAAATCCCCAATGAACGAACAATTAGAAGAGAATGGCGTGAAGGAGAACACAAATTATGCTTCAGTACGGTCATCAGAACAACTACTCAACAGTATTATAATAAACGAAAATTCAGTTGAAGAAGAAAATCACAATATTTCGGATGCAGAAATGATTGATGATGGTCAAGTTGATGGTAATGGTTACGATATTTTACCTTATGTAGAAATGAATGACAATAGTAAAGACCAATCTTTTACTGATGATAACATGATTACTGAAAGCGGTGCAAACATTTCGAAAGCTAGTCATAGTAATGGAATTCTTTCTATTGAGAGTAATGAAATATGCGATAATTACGAAGATGTTATAATTAATGAAGACGGTAGTAATGAAATAGAAACCTCTTCTAATGATTCCGATATAGCGGAAGCTCTAACTCAAATAGTTGAAGAATATTCTGCAAATAATATAACAAATTCTCAACGAAGCGACGATTTGATGTCCATAGACGAAGAACTGATGAAAGAAACTATTAACGATATTAATGAAGAACTGTCAAGTGGAGCCAATGGGGTGGAAAACATTGTTCTAACGCCTCCTTTGAGTTTTCGTGATGTGTAGATTAAATACTTTTGTGCAACTTTATTTGTATCGTTTGACTTCTGTATATCCTAATCCCAACGACTTTAAATAAGACTGATCCAAACTCATTAGTTTTTTTAAAATTCGATAATCCCGATCATCAAATTCATAGTTGGCTCACTGCCTGGGTTCGATTTCCAAGTTGAACAAATACCCGAAATAACTAGGTATACGTCCTATAGTAAACAAAACAATTAGATATATTTTACTTAATACTTATTGTAATACTTAACATGATTAAAAAGAGTGTCCATGGAGTTTCTTGCCCGTTCTTCTCCATAGAGATCTACGTTTTGGAATGGGCAACTAGCTTCAACTTTCCAACTGGTCGACTTTTTGACAATTCAAAAGTACCTTTAAATGGTCTAATTGAAATAAATGCTTTGAGTTTGAGTTTGAGTTTACTGATCTCACTAAAATTTGCCGATTACACCAAGCGAAATCCGTATACCTCAACATAAAATATATTTGTGGCTATAATAGTTTTAGATGGTGATATGTTCGCCACATATCACATGGGACTTAAACATAACTGGTGCAACGTGGGTGTACAAGCATGGGTGCACCACTGCCTAACCCTTCGCAGATTACAGGCGTGATGTCATGATATGGAGCATAGGTGTCCGGAAGGATCAGGAAATGTGTGATCAGGAAATTCAGAACCACCTTAGTTCCAAATAATCAACCCTTGTCAATCACCAGCAGTCAAATTGATCATAATCATATCGGAGGCCGCAAGGTGTGTGACTCCGTTACCTATAGGATATTATGTGTTCTGTGTGTGTGACATTCAAGATCATTTACTTATGCACGGTTCCTATGAACAAAAACGGATCGTAGTGCTTACCAATGGGAGCATTTTTCATTTCTAAACTGGGCAAAAGAATAGTTTCGTAAGCTAATTTTACCTGTGATATCTACCTACTTCCTTAACCCTTAATTTGGCAAGACAAAAAAAGTCGTAGTAGGAAGATGCCGTTTATATATTGTGTTTATATGCATTAAAAACACACGGGAAAAATAAAATAAAAAATCTTGCCTGAAGGGTTTCCTGAAAACACAACGTTAAGTATACTCAACAAAATGTGATGATTAACAAAATTAAGTCTTATGTAAGTGTTGTGTATACTTTACAAATCCAGCTTACCAACACTTTTAAATTAAACAAATTGTAGGTATATTAAAAAAGAAATATTTATTGAAAAAAACGTTTACATGCATTAAGGATGGTTAATTATGGTGATAATTAGTGACATAGCCTAACGTTACAGTTTATACAAAAACGGTAGTAAAACCTTTTTTACAGTATGCACATCGACCATATTCCTTACCATGCTCAGGGAAATGGTCGATAGTGTCATATTTTATGTCATTTACAGGCCTGGGATGGTAAGGTTTTTTTATTTTACCTTCAGGGTTTAAATCTTTGATTATAGTTTTATCTACATTCCTTCTTTTGTGAAGTAATGCTCTATAAATTTCAAGCCGAAATTCTTTCAAATGTTTAACCTTTTTAACTATTTTTCGTGTGGTATCTCGCCTGTACAATAACCAGGCATTGTTGACGCTGATGTGTCTAGTAACTGCGAAAATATAGAAAGATACGCAGCTCTTCAACAGTTAAATTTATTGATCAGCCCGTCGTCTGCAGAGAATACATATTTGAAGATAAGGAAATTTCGTCAAATAGATCTTCAGAAAAGAAATCGGTGAAATAATTGAATGCATTCTTTCCATCTGGAAGGGGGCTTTCAAATGTATCAGGATCTGATTCGGCACGATGGAGGAAACGACCATAAGACCATTTGAACTTGAGTTAAATTTTCTTCTTGGGTATACGTCGAGGTTGTCTGGATCCGTTCAAGTTGGCTGTGTTATGTCCCCGACCTTGTGCTCTTGTACCTACTACGTGTTGGCTGCGGCGTAAAAGCCAACATTTGTGTTGTGGAGAATCACTTACCTAATTAAGAATGAACGATGTGGTCACCGAAGGTATATTTGACATAAGAGACAATGTTGGCAACTAACAAATAGATGATAACATGTCATTGCTTAGGTGTTGTAGTTCGGTGTTATTGGCTTCATCAAGATTGAAGTCAGCAAGAAGTGGAATGGAAATGTTCGGATTTTGTACATCATCGGAGGAATCCAGAAGATTTAGCCCCACTAGTGAAGATGTAACTGAAGGGGCTTCAGACGACTCTGATACGTGGCGTTCATAGTGACTGAATACGTCTGCTTTATTTTCAAAGCTTGATTCCCCGCTCACTTCTGAAGGAGCGTTTTCTTCGGGTACTAGGGCAAGGATATGCCTTGATCTTGAATTCTGAAAATAATACCGATATTTGCAGGCACCCAAGCAAGGAACAGACAAAAATAACATGCCACATCCATGAATAACGTGCAAAAACAGTTAGCAGGCACTAGCGTGAAAGGCGTGAAAATTAAGTATTAGTTGCATTATTCCACAAAAAAAAAAAAACTAAAATTAACTTTAGGTGCATATAAATTAAGTTTAGTTCGAAATAACGAAAACCTATTGGAAAGGTCATAAAAATATTTTTTTTAATGTAAACTGAACTTAATAGTAATGTGCTAAAGTCGATTTTTCAAAACCATGTAAAAATATTGATATTTTTATAATCCAATTTTAAAATAAAATACATGTCATGCCTTTGAGCCAAAGCAAAATTTGCATTTTATTCCCAAAAACCATTCCCACAAAAAAGCTGATCAAACCGATATAAACTCCTTGAACCATTGCTTCAATAAATCTCAACATGCAGATTTGTTGAGTATACTCTACATGCACTGTTCGCACAAGATTACTCACCACCGGATTTTGTTGAGTATACTTAACTATCATGTTTACTGACTTGTCGTGTTCTTATCCACGTGAGAAACGGATTTTAAATATTTTTTTCGTATTGATTACACATTTAGAAAATAGAAATAAGTAACGTATGTATCAAAATTAGACCGAAAACTTACAAAAATAAATATTTACCTGTAAAGCTCGCAGAGCGCGTTGTCTCGTCGCCATTTTTGTTCACTAATGTCAAGTAAAATGTTGACAGGAGGGTAAAATACTTTTTCCTACTAAATTATATTAATATTCAAGCGTTTTTAACCTACAAAATTATAAGCCACAGAAGAAAATTTGAGGTCTAGATTTTTTTATTTGTAACGTTGAGTATACTCAACGAAACCAAATTAAGGGTTAAAGGGGCGTCTACCTACTATGCGAAGGTATTATTAGGTCGTTGCTTAATTATTGGTAAAGATACAAGAGTCTTAATTTTAACCTACAACTGTCCGTAAATTATAGGAATCGGCCATTACTGAACATTCCGGACGTTTACACCCGGTGTTAGTTTGACCGTTAGATTTCAAATCGCCAGCAACTAAAGTAGGCACAGGCAACTGAGGGAACACGGGTGGGTTTTAGTCAGTAAAAGTCTGACACGCCCTCCTGCTCCACCCAGAGCGGGAGAAGTTATTTGATGATTTAAAAAAAAAGTCGTTGCGTGTAGGAACTATCATTTTGTCTTCGCAAACTCACTTTTAGAGGTTTTTGTTTGGGTCGGGGGATTTTTAAATATTTCTTTTCAACGAAAACTGTGTAAGTTCTCTTTCTTTGAAAAAGGCTAATAAAATCAATAAAATAACGTTTATTATTTTTTATATAATTAATGGTTTCACTAATCTATAGTAACATAAATAGTAATTATGTTCTGCCACTATTTTGTTGTACAACTTTTAGTCGATTAATTCCGAAAACTATCGACTAAACAAAAGGTCGAACATCGCAACTCTAAAAAAACAACATAAAAAAACGAAATTGCAAATGGCTTCCAAAGTCGCCTTTGCAATTTTAGTTTATCGTTAGTGTATTTGCCTAACAAATACTGCTTTTTTTTTGTGGAAAGTGAGTGAAATACAAAATTTGGCGCTGAAATAGAAAGAGTAAGTACTTCACCGTTAAATGTGCCGCTTCTTTTTTACCAACCGGCGTCTGTTTACCACGCTGTCTCGAATAGTATCAATCAAAATTTGTGGTATAATTTCGTGGAATCATAAAAGCTGGTGTGGCCTTGTAGGTAATGTGAGTTTTGTTGTGAATTTGTGATAGAAGGCGGTCAGCCATGTCGCTGCCGCCGTACCTGCTGGGGCCCAACCCTTGGGCCACCATGATGGCGCAGCAGCAGTTGGCGGCAGCGCAGCAAGCGGCCCTACAAGCCCACGCTGCTGCCGCTGCGGCTGCGCCACCGGTGCCGCCCTCGCAACCCCCAAAACCTCATCACATACCAGAAGAGAAGATCAAGGAGAAAGGTATGTGCTACTTTATTAGTTTGTAGGTTATTTGGTGTATCTGGATAATTTTTAGTTTTATTTTTCCTGTGTAGTTTCTTACTGCCAACTTAGATGACGCGAATACAATTCATATTAAAAGTATTGCAACCAAATGCCAGAGTCAATGCCAAAATTAACTTGGTTTGGCACAATCGCAAACCTGTTTTTTTGTTATTGACTATAATGTCTTGTATTTAGTAACTCTGTTTTTTCATATCTTATGAACAACAAAAGGCTTGTACTAGAAGACCACTAATAATCATTCCTCCATTAATAGTCAACTAAATGTTTGATCACCCAATATAATCCAACTTGGCTAAAATATTTTAAAGATGGCCATTTTTGGCCAATGAATAAAATGTTTAATAAAGTATGCCGGTCTTCGCCCCATTGACCTTACTAATAACCCACCATATCAGCATTATACAATGATGCCCACTGATATAGCAAACACTTGAGTGTGCATAAAGTAACTGAAGAGCTCTTTGACTTCTAAATTCAGATAAAATGGCAATGTAAATATAATTAAAGTAGGATTAGATGTTAATACCATGATGGTAATTCTTTTCATGTTATTTCTTTTTTTCATATCAAAACTAATTTATGGAGTCGTTTTTGCTTATTTTCTGACATTATATTCATAGTTTCTAGCTGTCCCAATATTTGTTATCCCCATTTTCATATGTTTTACTTTTAAAGAAATAAAGTAAAATGATTTCCTGTGGGGTAGATTAAAAACTGCAATTGGTATTCTTCTCCAGCCAAGACACAATGGAGAATGCTGATATTGCATACAAATGTAACTTAGATGTAATATTAAAATAATCTGCTTTCTGCTGGGGAGTTTGTTGCGCTACTTCTTCTTCCCAGCTAAAGCACTAGGAAGTGGTGAAGGGCGGGTGTTTTGGGGGGACTGTCTTATGTAATTTTATTTTTGACGTTCAAAAAGAGCTGACTCTCAGCCTAGTTTGAATAAATTACTTTTGATTTTTTTGATCTTTTTTTTAATAGTACCTATCTAGGGATAGCCCTATTAAAATACTATTATTTAACTAATACTCTACTACTACTACACTATACTAATACTATTATAATAATAATAGTATTTTATGTAATAATTATGGATAAAATGGTAAAGTGTAGTTAGTATTCCGTCCTTATTGCAATGGTAGCTTGGGTAAGCTGCTTAATAATGGTGTTTCACCATAACTTTAATGTCTAACAAAGATGATGTTTATAATTTTAAAACAAAAACCTCATATCAAAGTATAAAACCATGCATAATAGTGTGCAATTGAATAAAATGATTCTGCAATCTATTCCTACAGTTAATTAATATTTAAATACTTAACACACACAACATCCTGCCTGTAATCCCTAAAGAATTAGGCAGAGATAAAGTACACATTTTGGCTGTTATGATTAAGTTGCATGTAATTTGGGGCAAGTCTATTGCCATGAACCAGGCAAGGGGAATAAAATAAAAATACATACAGGAATATTTTTTTAATACTATTTACACATGGTATTTTCAGCCATCTCTAGAAGCTTGCATCATTGAAATTTACCAAGACTTGCTTCTAACTTTGCATGCTAAATGATGTGGTGTGAATGTTTCAACAGCTAGTGCTGCATAGTGATACATGCCACGTCTGCCATGTCTTAATTAAATAAATCTATGCACTGGTACAATGAGTACAAGGCCACTAAGGCAATGGCCTTAGTGTCCTTGTACTCATTGTACCAGTGCATAGATTTATTTAATTAAGACAGCATTTTACTAAAAATCAACCAAAACTTCTTACTAATCTGGCCCTAGCAACCTAATGTCACTATGAACACACTTTCAATGACAGTCTATTTTTTTTTAAAGTAAGCTAACCCCTTCTCTATTAGTCGTCATCTAGGAAGTCTGCCCCTTTCTAACCATATCATAATTCAAACATTTCTATTGGTCTTCCCATTTCTATTTCTTTTCTGCATTCCACCATATCATATGCCCATACCATTACAGCTGATTTCCACACAACTTTTTAGTTACTGGTGCCAGTTTCAGACTTCCTCTTATATACTCATTTCTTATCCTATCTGCTTGTTTAACATCAAACATCCCGTAACGTAGCATTCTCATCTCAACTGCACGCAGAAAAAATGCAATATGAAGCTCTACATTACTACATTTTATACATATGTTGATTATCCTTATCTTTTTTCCCGTTCAGCCCAAAAATGGATGCAGCTCCAATCAAAACGCTTCGCCGAAAAGCGGAAGTTTGGTTTTGTGGATGCACAGAAAGAGGACATGCCTCCAGAACACATCCGCAAGATCATCAGGGACCACGGAGACATGACCAGTCGCAAATACAGACACGACAAGAGGGTATACCTTGGTGCCTTGAAGTACATGCCTCATGCGGTTATGAAGTTGCTAGAGAATATGCCTATGCCCTGGGAACAGATCCGTGACGTGAAAGTCCTCTACCACATCACTGGAGCTATCACCTTCGTCAATGAAATCCCATGGGTCATAGAGCCTGTCTACATAGCTCAGTGGGGAACCATGTGGATCATGATGCGTCGAGAGAAACGTGATCGTCGGCACTTCAAACGTATGCGGTTCCCGCCATTCGACGATGAGGAACCTCCCCTAGATTATGCCGATAACATCTTGGACGTGGAACCATTAGAACCTATCCAGATTGAACTGGATCCTGAGGAAGATGGAGCAGTTGCAACGTGGTTTTATGACCACAAGCCACTATTAGGTACAAAACACGTGAATGGATCTACATACAGAAAATGGAACTTAACTTTACCACAAATGGCCACATTGTACCGTCTTGGCAACCAGTTACTGACTGACTTGGTAGATGACAATTACTTCTACCTCTTTGATTCGAAGAGTTTCTTCACTGCTAAGGCTCTAAACATGGCTATTCCTGGAGGGCCGAAGTTCGAACCTCTTGTGAAGGATAATTCGGCGGGCGATGAAGACTGGAATGAATTCAATGACATCAATAAGATCATTATACGTCAGCCAATCAGGACAGAGTACAGGATTGCCTTCCCTTACTTGTACAACAATTTGCCGCATTTCGTCCAGCTGTCTTGGTAAGTTCATAGATAGATAAATATTATTTTCACAATAAAAATACAAAGAATGTCGTGTTCTTCTTAACAAACACGAACATTGGTTGAACATCTAATAAACAGCCTTGTTGAAAGACTCAGCGTTAGGTTTTAACACTTTAGAAATTGGCACCAATTGCACCACAACACTAGGTACAACTAACTACGGTTTTCTACACTAGGTACCACACACCAAACGTCGTTTACATCAAGACTGAAGACCCTGACCTTCCAGCCTTCTACTTTGATCCCCTCATCAATCCTATCTCCCACCGTCACTCAGTCAAGTCCTTGGATCCTCTGCCTGACGAGGAAGAGTTCCTATTGCCTGAGGATGTGTCGCCATTCTTGCAAGAGACTGCCTTATATACTGATAATACGGCTAACGGGATCGCGCTGTTGTGGGCGCCGAGGCCTTTCAATATGAGATCAGGTAAGAAACAACTGACATATTCTATTTTTCATATTCATCATTATATAAAGATTTTAAACGCGCCTCAACTAAGATTGCAGCAATCTTTAACTTCATAGTCAGGTCAGGCTTAGAATATTGCAGCATAGTTTGGACTCCATTTTACGAAATACATAAACGTCGTTTATGAAATCAGTGCAGAAAAGATTTCCTTAGCATTTGTCATATCACTGCAATATGGTCAGAAATTTTACTAGCTATAGCTCACGCTTGAAACACTTCAAGTTCGTTCGCTTGAAACGCTTCTGTTTCTAAACAAAATAATAAACACTCACATTGATTGTGCGCGGTTACTGAGTCAGATAAATATAAATGTGCGTTACAAACTTGCTCGTAAGTCACGATATCGGCTGCTTTGCGCTAAGGTCTTTAAAAATAATCTGGGTCATTTTTCCGACATTAACAGAATGCAGGTTCAATTTACTCGCCTGTCACACTCACCCAGTGTAGATATTAATATGTCACTCTTTACACAAAGTCAAGTCTGTCCTGCATAGGGCATTATCACAAAACTGAAAAAAGAATATTGTAGTTTCTTTTGATTTTTTTTTTCACTCACGTAAAGATTTAGATTCTTTTTTTTTCTTTTTATTGAACAAAAGTGATTGAATCAATCGAACTTAATAAGTGTTCATTTGTAATTGTATGTCAGATTTATGTAACAATCTATCTAAATAAGTTAAATCTGTTTTGTAACTGCATTTCCTACTCCTATGTTTAATGCATGCCGTGGCTGCCTTTAATTAAAGCTACACTATAATTTGTAAGATTTTAAGAACTTTAACATATATTTTTGGTGTAAGCTTTGTTGGTTGTCAATAGATAAATAAATAAAATAAAATAATCTACAGCCCGACTTCACCCACTGGGCATGGGCCGCTCTTTAGCTGGTACCGATCTCCACACTCCTGTGCCAGACTCATCTAGGGTTAACCCACAAAAGCAACAATGTCGACCACCGAAAAACTACTGCACATGTATTTTCTGACTTCTATATTGTCAGTATTTTCTTAGGTTCCACAACACATAAATCAGAAACTGAGATATTATTGCAACATCCGTTTTGCATAACCCTCTCAATATCAGCCAATTTAGTAATTCAACAATCATTGCACCGGATGAAATGCAAATCAGATCTCCTGTGTGCTGAACATCAATTTATTGCAATTGTGACTCAATTGGATGCAGGAAATACAATAAAGATACGAGTCGGTCGATGCAAGTAGGATTTATTGAACAAACCCAAGTCATCAGTCTTTATAACTCAATGTGCCATATTGGACTGCCTTATACTGTTCTCAGAATCTAACGCAATAGTGTCAGTACTGAAACGCCATCACACCCTCATTATGTTCTTAAATGAGTGTTCTCCACACAGGTCGAACTCGCCGCGCTATCGACGTGCCTCTGGTAAAGACATGGTACAAAGAACATTGCCCACCTGGCCAGCCTGTCAAAGTGAGGGTTTCATATCAGAAACTGCTCAAATATTACGTGCTGAACGCATTGAAGCACAGACCGCCAAAGCCACAGAAGAAGAGGTAAGTCATTGAAGAACCTTGCTTGTTATTTTTCATAAATGTATAATATCAGAGTAAATTCATGGTTATGTAGCATAATCAGCCTATAATGTTCCCACTGCTAGGACACAGGCCTCCTCTATGCGAGACTATAATCTACCACGCGGGCCCAGTGCGGGTTGGTAGATTTCACATGTCTTCGAATTTTTGGTTCTAGGACATGCCGGTTTCCTCAAGATGTTTTCCTTCACCGTTTTGAGAGAACTGGTGATGAAACTATTTACACCAAATAAAGCGCCTGTCTGGGTTCGAACTCACGAGCTACAACTCGATCCGAGCCGATACCACTAGGCCACCACTGCTTCTGTTTGGTTATGTAATAATTTTATATTATTCAGATTTTGAAGACAGAGCTTCAAAGCGGATTTTGCGCCAGAACACTAGTCCCATGTTATAAATGATTTTCCGTAACAATTGTTTTCAGTCTTCGACGTTTTTTACTATTTATGCAAACATAATTCAGTAGAAATTCTCCACCCATAGGTACCTCTTCCGCTCATTCAAATCCACGAAATTTTTCCAAACCACGACCCTGGACTGGGTGGAAGCCGGCTTACAAGTATGTCGCCAAGGATACAACATGTTGAACCTGCTCATCCATCGCAAGAACTTGAACTACCTACATTTGGATTACAACTTCAACTTGAAACCTGTCAAGACCTTGACTACCAAGGAGAGGAAGAAGTCTCGGTTTGGTAATGGTAAGTAATGAAATTGTATTACCTCTGTAGAGGAATCATTTAGATAATTGCTTAAACTTATATTTATTGTCTGTAAAAACTTTTCATTGATAGCATAATACTCTGTCTGAACTTGGTTTTTGAATGACAGATCATAGAATATGCTGTTAATCACAAATTAGCTCTTCTTACAAACGATTGACGTCAGTTGACATGGATTGACGACAGTTTAAATAGAATACACTGTCATAAACTGCCTTATCCTATCTCAGTAGAATTCTGTACTGACATGTTTCGTTTTCATGGCAATTATTACAAATGCCTTATGAACTAACACAATTTTCCTCTACAGCATTCCACTTATGTCGCGAGATCCTCCGCTTGACGAAACTGATTGTGGACTCCCACGTGCAGTACCGTCTGAACAACGTAGACTCGTTCCAACTGGCCGACGGTCTTCAGTACATCTTCGCCCATGTGGGACAGCTGACGGGCATGTACCGCTACAAGTACAAGCTCATGAGACAGATCAGGATGTGCAAGGATCTCAAGCATCTGATCTACTATAGGTTTAATACGGTGAGTTTGTGTTTGTTACCCTGATGACAATGAATTTTCTCACTTTGTTACAGCGTTATAAACCGAAGAAATGAATTATCGATGTTAAAACATGCTTTTCCGTCCTAGGGTCCAGTATCCAAGGGTCCTGGTTGCGGTTTCTGGGCGCCGGGATGGCGAGTATGGCTGTTCTTTATGCGCGGTATCACGCCGCTGTTAGAACGTTGGCTTGGAAACTTGCTGTCCAGGCAGTTCGAGGGAAGACATTCTAAAGGTATTTGTACCATAAGATTTTAGCTTCCTTTGAATATAAAAGTGGTGTTCTTAAGTTGACAACAGCTATCGTAAACCAGTTCTGGACGAAAGCCGTGGTTATATCATGGCTATAATATATAATAGTTGACAGGTTCCCGTCACTGGCTTACTGGAGCCGCCGACATAAATAGTCATCATCACAATCACGCTTACTATCTCATTATTTTAGTATCTCAAAAGAAGAGCTTTGCATATGTGCAGTTGCTAGCTGCCCTTAACCAAATAAAAATTACTCAGTTTTTCCTTCCTTCTAGGGGTCGCAAAGACGGTAACGAAGCAGCGCGTTGAGTCCCACTTCGACCTGGAGTTGCGCGCGTCTGTCATGCACGATATCGTTGACATGATGCCCGAAGGTATCAAGCAGAACAAGGCCAGGACTATCCTGCAGCATCTGTCTGAGGCCTGGAGGTGCTGGAAAGCTAATATTCCTTGGAAGGTAAGAAATAGATATTTGTTTTTGTGTGCTCTTTATAGGATAATTATTTTGTTGTTAAAAGTGTGTGCGTATGTGTGTATTTCTCAATCTTATTTTAATTTTATCTGTTGTATTGTTTGAAATTATGAACAACAGATTAATAGGTAATTTGCTGTTCATAATTTTGCTAAACCAACCACAACAGCTAACATTTTATTCAAAAGGTTTAAATAGGTACCACAGTTTGAGAAGTAAGGGAAAAAAAACACTCACAGTGCGGACCGAGCTCCGAGAGAGGTCAAATTTATGCTGATTTTGCATTTCTGGAAATGTAAAACTGTCTCACTCAACATTTATTACTTTCCTAGGTACCCGGTCTCCCAACACCAATAGAGAACATGATTCTCCGTTACGTCAAGATGAAGGCTGATTGGTGGACAAACACGGCTCACTACAATCGTGAGCGTATCCGCCGCGGCGCCACCGTTGACAAGACTGTCTGCAAGAAGAACCTTGGACGACTGACTAGGTTATATCTCAAGGCTGAGCAAGAAAGACAGCATAACTATTTGAAGGTAAGCATCATTAATTCAGGATACAAAGTATTCTGTTGGTGTTTTTCAGATTGTGCAGAATATTTATATTCGAACTTGAGAAAGAAAGTTCTGCAAATCACTTCTAGTTTGGTAAAATCAAAAATAGAAATTTGAAAATAATTCTCCCAGTTTGGGTTCTTGTTTATTCAAGTACTAAGCCAGAACACCCAATGATGAGATGAATTTTTCATATGTATACAAATTATTAATTCACTTTTTTTTTGTTAAAATATTTTTCGAAATATGCTTAGAACTAACAATGAATTGAATGTGGCATTTTTCCACAGGACGGTCCATACATTTCTCCTGAAGAAGCCGTCGCCATCTACACGACAACAGTCCACTGGCTGGAGTCTCGGCGCTTCGCCCCCATTCCCTTCCCGCCTCTCTCCTACAAACACGATACCAAGCTCCTTATCTTAGCATTGGAGCGGCTCAAGGAAGCCTACAGTGTCAAATCCAGGCTGAACCAGAGTCAGAGAGAAGAGCTGGGGCTTATAGAACAGGCGTATGATAACCCTCACGAGGCCTTGTCTAGGATCAAGCGTCATTTACTCACGCAGAGGACATTTAGAGAGGTATGTGTTTTTAGGGTTCCGTACCCAATGGGCAAAACGGGGGTCCCGTATTACTAAGACTCTGCTGTCCATCCGTCTGTCCGCCTGTCACCAGGCTGTATCTCATGAACCGTGATAGTTAGACAGTTGAAATTTCCACAGATGATGTATTTCTGTTGCTGCTTTAACAACAAATACTAAAAAACAGAATAAAATAAATATTTAAGGGGGCTCCCATACAACAAACGTGATATTTTTGCTCGATATTGATAACTGCAACAGGTAGACGCTTGAAATATTCACCGAATATTTAGTTATATATTCACTTTAAAAATATTTAAATGGGGCTCCCATACAACAGATATGATTTTTTTGTCGTTTATAAAGATAATGGTACGGCTACCCTTCGTGCGCGAGTCCGACTCGCACTTGGCCGGTTTTTGGCTCAGATGGTATTTTCATATGATGGAAGTTATAAATTAAATAAAGTTTCTTTTGGTCAATTATTTAATAGCTATAAGGTTTAATTTACCTCTCGTTTGATTGCTATCATTACACCAAAAAGATTTTCACATTTCACAGTCTATGTACTGTCGGAACTTATAAAGGGTA
Source organism: Antitype chi (assembly GCA_947359405.1). NCBI lineage: Eukaryota > Metazoa > Arthropoda > Insecta > Lepidoptera > Noctuidae > Antitype > Antitype chi. The sequence continues at coordinate 5,514,579 of OX375822.1, read as the reverse complement.
CGATTTTTCAGCATAATTGTTAGTAGTTGTCATGAAGGTGTTTCTTGTACAAGCCATTATAATCCGTTATAATTAAAATATAAATAACTAAATCATGCTTTTCTACCAGGTCGGCATAGAATTCATGGATCTCTACTCTCACCTGGTCCCAGTTTACGATGTGGAGCCTCTAGAGAAAATCACAGACGCGTACCTAGACCAGTACTTATGGTATGAGGCTGACAAAAGAAGGCTACTGCCTCCGTGGGTGAAGCCGGCGGATACTGAACCTTCGCCACTGCTGGTCTACAAGTGGTGTCAAGGTATGTGAAGCGGCTATGTTTACTGTTTTGAATTGTGTGGTTCTATGTGGTGTTCATTAGGCACCATTTCCGCGGGTGAGAGAATCGCGGCGATAGGTTAGCCGTGCCAACAAATTCTCGCTGAGCGAAGATTGCTCCATACAGTTTTTATAGAATTTAATGACACAGCACTATTGCCGCGATACTCTCGTCCGTGTAGATGGCGCCTTATGTCATAATATGTTTTGAATTCAGCGGATTTTTAAAGTAACCTAAGTTCTCTTCCTATTTGTCTTTTCTCTCTTTACTTTTCGTGTTGTATTGTCTCAAAAGACGTGTCGACGCAGGATTTTTTGGTATAATAGCTAAAGTTGATATAAAAAGGCAGCACCAAAGAACTAACTGTCTTGCGTTCGCGGCAAGTGTTTACATACTTCAAAAATTACGATATTTAAGTTATTCGTCGAAGTTCTTTTAGCTATTGCTGTGATAACAATTTTGATATTATGTACTAGCTTTTTCCCGCGGCCTCGCCCGCGTGGTTCTAAAAATATCCCATTTACTCATTGTTTTCATTAAACTCTATTGGCTTACGCGGCGTAGGCCAGTAAAGCTCCCAGTTGACATTATTTTCCGACATCTTTAACTAGTCATATTTCTCCCAATATACATAAAACCATAATTAATTCTTAAACTTAAACCTTCTTCATTAATAATTCCGTCCATTGGTAAAACCTGCATGTAAAACTGTTCGGTAGTTTTTGAGTTAATCGCGTTCAGACAGATAGTCAGGCGCGGCGGAAGGGACTTAGTTTTATAATAGGTAGTGATTGAAGAAAGAAAAAGAAAGTTGTATGCGACTGCCCGGGGTGTGCGTTGTGGCAAAGGAGATCTGCCTCGTCGATCATCCCCTTGTTACAAACCTCACCTCGGTCGGTCGCGCTACCATCAGATCAAGAAGCGAAGATATAAAGAAGAAGATAGATGTTTGTTTAATGTCTGCTTATAAATGTAATCTCAATCAAACAAAACTGTCAGGTGAAACGAAAGCCAACTGGATTTCAATATTACTTATAAAAGTACACCTTCTGTATAGAGGGTGCCAGTGACATCGAAGCACAGCCTGTTACCGTCAGTTCATGATTCGTCGGTTATTAAAATAAAATAGTTCTGCCATACATTTTGACCACTTGCTAATTGCAGTTTTCTAAGAAATAACAATTTATTTTTATACATTTCTACGCAGAGGTCTCGAATCATGGGCTGAATGAATGATTTCAGTTTGCGTGTTGATGTCCCTGCTATCCCGATAGGTAGTATTGGTAACCATAGCATTTGTTCATCACGTCAAAGCAAGGCAAAGAATAAAATATAAAAGAATGACATAACTTCCTTGCATACTCCAGTAGCGAGGTGCCGAGTGATGACACGGCCTGTGAATTGTAACCACGCTGCACTATCACTTGTATCATCGTCCACTGCTCAGTCTACTCGGAGATATTACACAATCTTAACTCTGACATAATATTTAATTGGTTTGATCGTCAGTTATCATATTGATGATCAAGACTTTGGAGTCTCAAACATGGAATTGCACATCGACTCATTTTTCTTTACCACACCTTTTTACCCAACTGCCAAGAAAGGGTTAGGGAAACAAGATTGAGAATACATTGAAATAAACTAAAAACAATTTCTGTTTAACAGACTATAATAATTATTAAGTATTGAAAGCCTAAATTAAATACCTGCATTAAGTCTTGTAGCAGGGGCGGGACCCTGCAAACTATAAACCGAAAGAAAATTAATGGGGTCCTCCGCCGTCCTCCAGCTATCAAACTTAATGTGGGTATTCAACTTAGGTTTTCAGTTCATAATAATTATTATAGTCTGTTAAACGAAAGTTGTTTTTAGTTTATTTCAATTTAGTTTTCTATTCTAAATCTTATTTCGGTCTTTTTAGTGCATTGCTTAAAAGTTGACTTTTTGCAGTCGGGGTTTTATCTTTATCTTTAGAACAAAGTTAAAGTAATACCAGATAGTAAAAAGACAAAAATGTATCTCATAACATTCCATATTTCACCTTGTTAACATCATATACCATTTTTAGGTATAAACAACCTACAAGACGTGTGGGAGGTCGGTGAGGGCGAGTGCAACGTCCTCCTAGAGTCGCGCTTCGAGAAGCTGTACGAAAAGATAGATCTGACGCTCCTCAACAGGCTGCTGCGTCTTATCGTCGACCACAACATCGCCGACTACATGACTGCTAAGAACAACGTTATTATTAATTATAAGGTAAAGTTGAAAAGTAAAATTATGAATTACCTGTATTTCTTTTAGTTCCTATCAAAGATAATAATAGTGCAAAAGGGCTGAACCAAAAAAAGAAGATTTTAGCAGTACTTTGCCTCTTCGTGCGTATTCGACATATGCGTAGCTGTGATAAATTTACTGATTTTTTATGCTGATCCAATTATACATTCTCCGTGGTTATTTGCTGACCAACGCAACATAGAGGCCTGCACGTTTCAAGAGCATTTTATCTCTAGTCATTCAATCTAAAAAGTTTAAACTTTTACCTCAAACCATACCTCATAGATTCTAATCATAACATTTTCCTACAGGACATGAACCACACAAACTCTTACGGCATCATTCGCGGTCTTCAGTTCGCCTCCTTCATAGTCCAGTACTATGGGCTAGTACTCGACCTGCTAGTACTTGGGTTACAACGAGCCAGCGAGATGGCAGGGCCACCACAACTGCCGAACGACTTCTTGTCCTATCAGGATCGTTCCACTGAAACCGCGCATCCGATAAGACTGTACTGCAGATATGTCGACAGGATTCATATTTTCTTCAGGTTGGTATAGCGACAACGCATACGAATCTTTTTTTAGAACTTAAGTTAGGTTGGCATCGCAATTACTTGAAATGAATAACCTTAAATGAACATAACAAGATCATTATTGCAAGTCTATTCTATTCTATTTTTAAAGGTTTTGGCTCCATCGATAACATTCGATGATTTTGCCAATGTCAAGGTATGAGAAAGTAATGATCGTAAACTGTTACACAACTATTGAGCAGTGTTTGTAGCGGTGGCATCCATGGATCCCCATGCTAAAAAAGGACAAAACAAGCACAATATTGAAATAACAGATCACGAGAGTAGAAAATATTTTTTCTGAATTATCATTATTGCAGAAAAAGTAATAACTTTGTCTGCAATAATGTGACTTATTATTTTCTTTTGTAACACTACCAATTTATTGATGCCTTCGAAAATGCAAATCCTTGCATTTTTTTTTTAACATTTGTTTTCTAATCTAACATTTTACTGACCAGATTCACGGCCGAAGAGGCTCGCGACCTCATCCAGCGTTACCTCACAGAGCACCCCGATCCCAACAACGAGAACATAGTAGGATACAACAACAAGAAGTGCTGGCCGAGAGACGCGCGCATGCGACTTATGAAACATGACGTCAATCTGTAAGTATAAAAAAAAAAAATATTAAAGACCACCACATTATTGTTTTCAGATACATTTCTACACAACCGTCATAATGAATTGATGGATAAATCACTTTACTTGAAAAAAAAACATCAATGATAAACTTTACAGAATTTACGAGGAGATGAAAGGAATTGTATAATAAAAAAAAAAACAAAAATAATTTAGCAACCGAAAAAATACTACAAAGTGAAAAATAAGTTTAATTTCGGAAGTCGGTGTCTTTAGATATGTATTTGAATTTTTGTCACCGCCTTCCGAAATTAAGGTTATTTTTCACTTTATTTTTTAGTTATAGTACCTACTACCAACCAATTCAAAATTTCATCATCCTTGGGGTATACGTTCTCAATGTCAATCAAATCAAAACAATGCATATTTAAAGCGATATCTGCAATCGCGGTTCGGTACCATTTCGGTATAAATAAACCCCTTTCGAACAAATATTTTTTTTTTCAAATTCGTTTATATGTGACGGAACTGCAGATTATGCTCGAACATACATAAAATATATATATATAAATATGTCGAATTGATAACCTCCTCCTTTTTGAAGTCGGTTAAAAATAAGTGATACTGTGTTACATATCGAGCATCGAGAATCCAACAGAGTGTAGCGCGAGTGAGTCTCAGCGCGTCGAGAAAACACAGTGTTCGATTTTCAACTCTCGGCGCTAAGCAGTGCTTTGAAAATCCTGTGCGCGACAAAATCTCTCGGCGATTTTATTACGTTCGTGTTTATGTCGACTCATTGAAAAATCATAATTAATATTAAACCTGCCCCAGACTGATTTTGGAAATACCTTTTACAACAGAACAACTTAAAAAAAGTTTTTTTTTTTTAAGTTAAACTGGCGTAACTAAAAGAAAAATTTTTTTTACCTCATTCCTGTAGGCAGATTGATCTGATATTTGGTGCACACCTTTAGTTTTGATAACAATACAATTTAATATTAAAAAAAAAATAACTAAATAGAATGAGAAATATTAAGTAACGAAATAAAAACTAAAAAATAAAATTAGTAATATTTTTTTTTAGTTAAACGGTTTTAATTTAACTAAAAGCGGTAAAATGCGTAAAACGAATTCGGTAAAATAAAATCGTGGGACGCGAGAAACATATTTGCTAACGTTACGCTACGCCCCACGATTTTATTTAACGAATTCGTTTTACGCATTTTACCGCTTTTAGTTAAATTAAAACCGTTTAACTAAAAAAAAATATTACTAATTTTATTTTTTAGTTTTTATTTCGTTACTTAATATTTCTCATTCTATTTAGTTATTTTTTTTTAAATATTAAATTGTATTGTTATCAAAACTAAAGGTGTGCACCAAATATCAGATCAATCTGCCTACAGGAATGAGGTAAAATTTCAAGTACTAGATTTGACCCATACAAAAAACAACAACAAACAGGGCAAGCTAAATAAACCTGTTTAAAAATGTCTTAATCTCCATTGTTTTATCCTAATCTTTCTTTCATCAGTGGTCGCGCCGTATTCTGGGATATCAAGAACCGACTGCCTCGCTCCGTCACCACCATCCAATGGGAGAACAGCTTTGTGTCTGTCTACTCCAAGGACAACCCCAACCTGTTGTTCAACATGGCTGGCTTCGAGTGCAGGATACTGCCTAAGGTAGGAATAGTTTTATTCACCATGGCAGCTTGTGTAACAGGTTGGTTTACCGCAGAGACAAAGGTTACACAAGATGAGTCATTCAACAGCACTAATTCGCAAGCATTTGCCTACATTTCATGTATAGAGGCCAGCACATCAAGCTACCCCAAACTGTCAAATTTTCCCAATTGAAGATGAACCTTATGCTTATGTAATAAAGTTAAAAATCTATCAAAGAAATTTGACAGATTGGGGTAGTTTGATGTGCTGGCGTCTGTACATGTCTGCATAATCAGCTTATAATGTTCCCACTGCTGGGACACAGCCTGCTTTCGGTGAGTGGAAGGGGCCCACATCCACCACGCGGGTCCAGTGCGGGTTGGTGGATGTTACATATCTTCGAAAAGAGTTCCGTTGTCTGTCTCCGAAACGCATCATCAGATCTATATGAAATTTAAATGGGACCATTTCTGAATAAACCCCTTTCGAACAAAAAATAATTTTGCAAATCCATCTATATTTATGACGGAGTTATGCCCGAATATCCTACCACTCCTAACCGTTAAATATAACAAAAACATTGTTAATACCTATAACATTTGAGGGTTGCCCTTGATTTCTCTGGGATTGCATCATCAGATGCTGACTTGGTGCCAATGGGACCACCTCAGGAGTATACTCTTTCGATTAAAAAAAGAACTTTGAGAATCGGTCCACAAATGGGGAAGAAATTGGTGAACATACATAAAAAAATAAAAATACATACAGTCGAACAAAGAACCTCCTCCTTTTTGAAGTCGGTTAATTAAGGTGCCTGCCTCGTCAATTCGGGGCCCATACCACCACTACTGCTGTACGTGTCTAATTTTTCTTCTAAATCGAAAGAATAAGAAAGTGGTATATGATGCAAAGAAACGCGACGAGTTGTGTTTTACAGTACACAACGGTTTAATTGCACAAAAAACATGTCAAAGGAAATAAACTACCTGTTAGTATTAACAATGTTGCTTCTTGTACTTTTGTTCTTCTAATAAACATGATTTTAGGAAATTATATTCCCCTTGCTGGTGTTGCCTTGCATGTGTGGACGTTAAACACGCTGACAGAATCAAACAGTCGTAATTCCGTTCTCTCTAATAAATTCAACCTTTTCCACTCAGTGCCGGAGTCAACATGAAGAGCTGTGCCACCGCGACGGCGTTTGGAACTTACAGAATGAAGTGACAAAGGAACGTACCGCACAATGTTACCTGCGCGTCGATGACGAGTCTCTCGCGAGATTCCACAACAGAGTCCGCCAAATTCTTATGGCGTCGGGATCTACGACTTTCACTAAGATTGTTAACAAGTGGAATACTGCACTTATTGGTGAGTTCTTTAATTGGTTTTAATAATTAGCTATACGATTCTGTAGCTGCTAAATGTTATTTAGGCGTAAATGACGAATCCTTAGCATAAACCTAGACTAGAGATAGCTTACCAAAGTTAGATTCTGTTCACTCTTGCTTTGAAGGCTTTTACATAAATGTGAATAGAAAATTTAATTAAATCAAATTATTTAAACAAAAAGCTTACTATAACATTGTAGATGTTTACTAGCCTCTTTTATCTAAATGTACTGCATCAGCTTACAATCCACTTTCCCAACAGGTCTAATGACATACTTCCGCGAGGCTGTTGTCAACACACAAGAACTCCTCGACCTACTTGTAAAATGCGAGAACAAGATCCAGACTCGTATCAAGATCGGTCTCAACTCTAAAATGCCTTCCCGTTTCCCTCCCGTCGTGTTTTACACGCCTAAGGAGTTGGGCGGACTTGGTATGCTGTCTATGGGACACGTGTTGATTCCTCAGGTGAGAAAGTTAAAATTTTTAGACCCTCTCAGTTTATTTTTTTAACTGATCCTGAATGTCTCCAATGACATTTTTCCTATAGCTATAACATAGCTACTAATATTTTTAGTAGAGATTTGAATAATAAAATTGGATCTTTTTAACATTCTTAAAGTATGTTGTTTGAAAATGCTGTATTTTTCAGTAATAAAATGCATAAAATAAAAGAACTGTACACATACACACACACACACACGCTGTATACATCTGCTGGTATTGTTAATACAAAAAAACAAAAAGTTAGCCAAAAACCTCAAGCATACTAACTTATAAATCTTTTCCCATCAGTCCGATCTCCGCTGGTCGAAACAAACAGACGTGGGCATCACTCACTTCCGCTCAGGAATGTCGCACGACGAAGACCAGCTGATTCCCAACTTGTACCGCTACATACAGCCGTGGGAGGCCGAGTTCGTGGACTCGCAGCGAGTGTGGGCCGAGTACGCGCTTAAGAGGCAGGAGGCTAATGCTCAGAATAGGTAACATGTTAATAAATTGTGTATATAAAACGGTTGATTTGTCAGTGTAAAACTAAAAATAATTTAATTAATTAAAAAGCGTGGGGTGCTTTTTGAGGTATTTTTATAATCAATTAATGTCAAGCACCCCACGCTTTTTAATTAATTAAATTATTTTCTCCTTTTTTAGTTTGGTTTTTAAAGCGTGTTTTTTAGTTTTTTAAACTATTATTTATTTTCTATTTTTTAGTTCTGCTAACTACAAAAATGTGTTTTTTTTTCTCATTTTTTTTTAAATGATTGAATTGTCATCGGTCCTCGACAAGTTTACAAAGTTTCAATGAAATCTGACCGTTTAAAGTGGGTCAAAATCGCGCTCAAAGGAGTCGGTTACATACAAACAAACAAACCCAAACAAACATACAAGTGAAGCTAATATAAAGCGTGTAAAAAGAGAACTGCTATGACAAATGTTTGTTTTTGACAATCTGCAACATCACATACAAATAATTTGTATGTGATGTTGCAGATTAAACTATGTATTCATAATAAATCTAAGTTGAGAAACGTTTTAGCAACGTTTTTTGGTTTGGCGATACAGTGTTGAAATGTTGCTGGCTGCATGTTAATAAGTACACTCGGCCATCGCTTTTAGACCTTTTATCTCAATCCAAGATGATTACTTAGTACAGAAGTAACTTTCCACTATACGTCACACAACCTTGAAATGATGAACCGCGTAGGGGTCCTGAAACCAGAGAGTATATGTGCTCTGGAGTGTCGCGAGCGTGTCGCGCTTGCTGATCGCACTGACGTCACACGTCGCGGCACTGATAAAACGCTATCTGATCATGCAAACATAGAACTTACCTTAAATTATTATTATAGAACAGAAAATAAACACAAAGTTTCATTCCAGGCGATTGACGTTGGAAGATCTAGAAGATTCGTGGGATAGAGGCATCCCGCGTATCAATACGCTTTTCCAGAAGGACAGGCATACATTGGCCTATGATAAGGGATGGCGTATTCGTACTGAGTTCAAACAATATCAGGTAATGAAACTAGTTTTTATTGTCATTGGTTTTGGTATGCTGTTATCCGCTTTTTTTGTCCAAGGGCAGTATTATGAAGTGTCAAACTCAAAGCATTTATTTCAAATAAACCAATTACAGGCACTTTTGTATTGTCAAGGTCGGTGAGTTAGAAATATGAAGCTAGTTGCCCGTTCCAAAGAGTAGTAGGTACCTATGGAGAAGAACGGGCAAGAAACGCCATGGACAACTCCATAAAAGCGGATGACTTTGATGTCACAGTTACGTTGCGAACAAGATGGTACTATTCATCCTGTATACCTCCATAGCGTTCCCACTCGCCCTTATATGGTTCTAACAATTCATAAAAGAAGTTAGCTCATAATAAAATGGTCCAATTTATTTCCAGTAAAATAGTTAAATGTCAAGATTACAAGGATTTTTGAATAAACCTATGTATGAATTCCTCAGGTCCTGAAACAGAATCCATTCTGGTGGACGCACCAGCGCCACGACGGTAAGCTGTGGAACCTGAACAACTACCGCACGGACATGATCCAAGCTCTCGGAGGTGTGGAGGGCATCCTTGAGCACACGCTGTTCAAGGGAACCTACTTCCCGACCTGGGAGGGTCTGTTCTGGTGAGTCAATATAGTCCATCATATATTACTGTTACAAACATGTTTACCTCTTAACTTTCGGTAGTTGGCGATTGGTCGTCGCTACATGATAAAGGATGGGATATGTGAAGGTGGAAGTCTATGTACTTACTTTATTTATATTTGAGCTTGCAAGTTAACTGAAAGAATTATTTCACCCTTATGGTTCAGTAACATTTGATCTATAGTTTATACCCCCTAGGACAGGGATGGCGAACCAATGGCACGCGTGCCTTTGGTGGCACGCAACAAAATATTTTGGGCACGGCATCCTAAGTCACAGTAACAAACATAGAAATCTGAGCATGACAATTTCATCTTCTTAAGCCGAGTCGTTGCTTTCAGAAACTGTACCTATGTAATATGATTCCAGTTCAGCTTGCATTCTTCTAAAAGTAATATATGAACCTAATACCAGATACCAGAAGGTGCACTAATTTCAGATGAATGAAAGATCATTTAAATAAGGTAGTGTGATGTTGTTATACTGTTTTGTTTACAAATAAAGAGTAGGTACCTATTATTGTGAAAGTATTTAGTTTTATTCTAGTAGTCAATAAGTCAAGACTGTTTGCTGGCACGTCAACACCTTATATACATATATATTTCGTAGAGGAGGTTGGCCATCTCTGCCCTAGGAAATCTCTTTTGGAATTATTGTGGATGTGCAATAACCATTCAAAAACATAGTCTAAACTTCTATTACATTATTTGTGCAGGGAGAAAGCATCAGGTTTCGAAGAGTCGATGAAGTACAAGAAGCTGACCAACGCACAGCGATCCGGTTTGAACCAGATCCCCAACCGTCGGTTCACACTGTGGTGGTCGCCTACTATCAACAGAGCCAACGTGTACGTCGGTTTCCAGGTAAGGCGAAACAAATGATAGCAATAATACACTAGGAACAGTACTAATAGAGTGGTCTTTGTAAACAAGCTCATCTAGGGAAATATTGCCTGACATTATCGCCAGCAGTGTTTCAGTTCGATGCTGGTGCAATTACAGGCACATGATACATTTCAGCTTTTTCATGAGGGCATTGGTATCACACCTGTGATGCCCTTGGTATTACAGATAGCCTGCTTGGTTTGCCACCCAAAATTCATAGCTTCCTGTAATAGACACAGCTGTTTATGTTCCAAAGATGCAAATCATAATAATTATATGTATGTATAAGGAATACCCCTTTTTGCCAGAACGTTTTTATATCTTAGTTTTTCTACAGGTACAACTGGACCTGACGGGTATATTCATGCACGGCAAAATTCCCACACTCAAGATCTCGCTCATCCAGATCTTCAGGGCTCACTTGTGGCAGAAAGTCCACGAGTCTATCGTCATGGACTTGTGTCAGGTAAATATTTGTGTAGTCTTGCATTTTCTTGGGATTAAGTTGAGGCCATAAAAGACTTTAAATGCTGTCTGTTGCGGTCAGATATGGTTTGGACGTCACTTCGGAGTTTTATTGAATAAAAGATCATTGTTATGGAGATGTATAGGTACGGGCGTAGAAACCGTGGAAACACGTGAATGCCATAATCGCCTAAGAGCCTGAAGAGTATCACGTATACACATTCTCATCACAAAATGAGTGAGAAACTTCGTGTAAACATGTTTACGATTTCTGATTCCCGTAAATAAAATCCCCAATACTAAGCGCATTTTCTTTCATCCAGGTATTCGATCAAGAGCTAGACGCGCTTGAGATCGAGACGGTCCAGAAAGAAACCATTCATCCGCGTAAGTCTTACAAAATGAACTCGTCGTGCGCCGACATTCTGCTGTTCTCGGCCTACAAGTGGAACGTATCCCGGCCTTCGCTTCTCGCTGATACCAAGTAAGATGATGTTATTTGCTGTTTCATCGGTTTTAAACTTATATTGCAATAAAAATCTTTATAGAGATGTTTCATACATAATACATGCTGCAGAGGCAATAAAATTTGACATGGATGTGAAAGTGATTACTGCTGGGGAGTTTGTAGCGCCACTTCTTCTTCCCAGCTAAAGTACTAGGAAATGATGAAAGTCGGGCGTTTTGGGGGACTGACGTAATTTTGACGTTCAAAAGTGTTGATTCTCAGCCTAGTTTGAGTAAATGACTTTGATTTTGGATGATTCAAGTCTCATCATTTGCTCAGCCCCTTTTTTTCCAACTATGTTGGGTTCGGCTTCCAGTCTAATCGGATGCAGCTGAGTACCAGTATTTTACATAGAGTGACTGCCTATCGGACCTCCACAACCCAGTTACTGGGTAATACGATACCCCTTGGTAAGACTGGTTGTCAGACTTTCGGGCTTCTGATGACCCGTGATGACTGTCAAAGATCCACAAATGACAGCCGGGACCAACGGTTTAACTTGCTTTCCGAGCCATGGAGGGGTTTTGGTGTGTAAAGATGGACAGTCATTCACGGACCAACGCAGCATGCGTAGTTTAAGCTGATCGCTCGACCCGTGCGGTTAATATACATAACCACAAGCCTCTCCAAGTCTCAAAGCCGTAAAAAAAAACTGAACAATAACTAACTACGGCACTTTAGGCGCTTGTCTAGTAAATGTAATAATAATAGCATGGCAAAAGAGCTTAATAGTGTAAGATTCTATCAACTGTAGTGATGTAGTTTACATCTTGTAGATGAGGTGCTTCCCTTTTCCCTTCACTCAGTCTTCCCTACCCACAGAGACACAATGGACAACACAACAACACAGAAGTATTGGCTGGACATCCAGCTGCGTTGGGGCGACTACGATTCCCATGACGTGGAACGATACGCTCGTGCTAAGTTCCTCGACTACACCACCGACAACATGTCCATCTACCCCTCGCCCACGGGACTGCTCATCGCTATCGATCTGGCTTACAACTTGCATAGGTAAGGATTTTACATACAATTCCTGCAGGAAATTAAATTAAACCCCCACCAACAATCGTCTAAATGAAAATATTGGCCAAAACCTGTTAGCAAAAAGGGATTCAATTAGAAAAAAAAAAACCGGTAGCTGTCAACACAAATAACTATAGTGTGACCATTAGTGCTGTGCACTCCCTGAGGTATGCGCGCGGCGAGACGGGGGGAGAATCGGCTGCTGCGCTCTGTCAGTGCGCCGTCAACGCTCGTGGCGGCAGGTAGTGTTATCTGTATCGGACTGTCTATGTCAGACGCACATGGGATAAATATTCAAAGATGGGTCGTGCATTATCTCGTGATATGAAGACTGTAATTTTTAAGGTGGCTGAATATTTTAAGAAAAGAAAAGCAGACAAAGAATTTAAAAATGATGTGAATATTGCCAAAATCGTTGCGGAGGCTACGGGGTACAGCAAAAGAACCGTGCATAATGTGATTTCTGCGGGTTATTTATCAATTGAAAATTCAAGCCAATTAAAATTTCAATCGCCAAAAAAACCAAAAGTTCTAAAGCAAAAACACGTTGTGGATGATTTTGACCTTGGAGTAATCAGAAGAAAAAATCATCAGTTTTACGAAGTTGAAAAAAAATTACCAAGTGTCCGTAAGTTACTATCAAGTTTGAGAAAGGATGGCATATTGAATTGTGGACGGGAATATTTAAGACAGCTTTTACACAAAATGGGCTACCGTTTCAAAAAATGCAAATCAAAGAGACATCTCCTTATAGAGCAGCCTAATATTACAGTGTGGCGGAAAAAATATCTTACACAAATCAGAAATTACAGAACGCAAAACCGCAACATATATTTTCTTGATGAAACATACATCAACGCCAGTCACCATGCCAGCAAATGTTGGCAATCATCGTCAGAACCCGGAATTCATGCTGATATTGGGAAAGGACGGCGATTGGTAATTCTCCACGCTGGGTGTCGAAATGGCTTAGTGGATGATGCATTGACCATATTCAAATCAGATGCTAGAACCGGTGACTATCATGGAGATATGAGCGGACCTACTTTTTATAAGTGGGTAGATGAAAAGTTAAAAGATAAATTGCTGCCGAATTCTGTGGTTGTAATGGACAACGCGTCTTACCACAGCGTTCAGATTGAGAAGAAACCAACCATATCAAGCCTCAAAAGTTAAATGCAGAACTGGTTGCTACGCCATAATGTAGAATTTTCAGGAACCATGACAAAGGCTCAACTGCTACTTCTTATCAAAAATACACAAAAAGAACCCGTGTATAGAATTGACGAACTCCTGAAAGCCAGTGGACACACTGTTCTGCGTTTACGTCCGTATCATCCAGATTTAAATCCAATAGAGTTGGTCTGGGCTGATATTAAAAACAACATAGCCCACAACTATATTAATTCTTCTCTAGACGAAAAGATAATCGTATTGGATAAATTGTTTTCGGAATTCACGGCGGAAAAATGGCAGAGATGCGACGATCATGTCCAGAAAAATGAAAATGATTACTGGAGTCGCGATGGTAGGTTCGATAATGTTATCGATTCATTCATAATAAATTTGCAAGACTCTGATTCAAGTTCCGGTGGCGAAGTGGAAAATGAAGATGATGACGAAATCGAAGATGAAGTTGAATCAGAATCTATGTCAGAATAACTTTCGTTAGAATATATAATTGTTTGTAAATATAAAAAAATTTCAATATCACTTGCATATTTTTAATAAAATATGAGTATATTTAGGTTACATTTTAATCAACTAAGTAAGTATAATATATTACAGATAGATAGCCTCCGACTATCGTCCCACCACAAGTCTTGCCTTAGAAATGCAAACTGATATCGTAAGATCTGTCCGAGATGTATCGATCTCATGTGAACTCATGCACTTTTTTCTTCGCCTCCCACCTCGCCGCGCATACCTCAGGGAGTGCACAGCACTAATGGCCACACTATAACACAAGATTGAACTTCAAATCTTTGGACACACTACTTCTATTACCATGTATTAACAATAATTATCTTCGCAGTGCATACGGCAACTGGTTCCCTGGTTGCAAGCCGCTCATCCAGCAAGCTATGGCCAAGATAATGAAGGCCAACCCCGCGCTGTACGTACTGCGCGAGCGCATCCGCAAGGCGCTGCAGCTGTACTCGTCCGAGCCTACCGAGCCCTACCTGTCCAGTCAGAACTATGGAGAACTCTTCTCCAACCAGATTATTTGGTGAGTACTAATAAAAGAAGAAGAATATGGTGCATTTGGCTGTTACTGCAACACATTTTCTGTTCGAGTTTTCGTCTGTGTCGCTTATACTTGTGTCTCTTTCAAAAACTCGGTGTGTCCTATTAACTCCAGGGTACTGCATTTTTATTAGTTTAGTTGGGGGAAGTAAAAGGGATAATGACACGTTAAATAAATGTAGTACATTCGCTTCTTTCACTCTCCACATTTCGGAACCACTCAGGAATTATAAGCATCTCGACCCCATAATCCATATGGGTCGCAAACGGCTTAGCCCGATTGGTTGCTGTCGTAATTTGTAAATGCATACGTGGGGATTATACATTACTTTTACTCTTATAATTAATACACAAGTTAAACAATTCCATTTTGTCCACCTACACAGGTTCGTTGACGACACAAACGTGTACCGCGTGACGATCCACAAGACTTTCGAGGGCAACTTGACGACCAAGCCCATCAACGGCGCCATCTTTATTTTCAACCCGCGTACCGGACAGCTCTTCCTGAAGATCATTCACACCAGCGTATGGGCCGGACAGAAGCGTCTTGGACAGGTAACTTCATTACGACATTCTATTTTCTGTTTAGCAATACCATACCTCTTTATCCCACCAAGATGGATAGAACAGAGTTGAAGTGGTTTGGTTTGAAGAGTATCGAGTGCTGGTGTAGTTACATGCACATGAGACAGTTCATCTTTTTGTCTACAATCGCACGAACGTATAAATATCACGACGGAATTTTATCGCGCGCTGCATTTTCAACACTGTTAAAGCAAGCACTGAGTATCCAACACAGTGCATCCGAAAAAGCACACTTCGATTTTCAACGTTCGTCGCTGAGCAGTATGGTGAAGATCGCGAAAAAATGAAAACAAATCCCACCGTGATATTTATATTCCACGTCCGTGCGAACGAGGACTTTCTCTGGGATCTTACCTGCAATTAGTACCCATTAAATTAATAGAGATGGCTAGGCATATCCGAAGACATGCGTCGTTTTCTGTCTTTGTTTACCCACACTCAAATTCGCATTTTGTTTCACTTAGCTCGCCAAATGGAAGACTGCTGAAGAAGTAGCGGCGTTGATTCGTTCTCTACCAGTGGAAGAACAGCCTAAACAAATCATCGTCACCAGAAAGGGAATGTTGGATCCCCTTGAGGTAAGAGAGATAAAAAATATATGATAATATAATATATTATTTCTATACAAATCCTATACTCATAAAGTAAATAAGATTTACGTCCTGGAATAGCGGCACGCTTGAGTATTCTAAATTCGGTCAAACTTTTCACAAAAACATCTGTTTACTCAACTTGTTACATGGAGTTTCTTGCCGACTCTTCTCCATAGGAAGCGACAAATTGGAACCGTGCACCTAGCTTCTGACGTTTCATAAATGTCCATGCAGGTTTATGTGAAATAAAATATTTTGATTTTGATATATATTTTTCTTCATACAGGTGCATTTGTTGGACTTCCCGAACATCGTAATCAAAGGTTCCGAGCTGCAGCTGCCGTTCCAGGCGTGTCTCAAGGTGGAAAAGTTCGGAGACCTCATCCTGAAAGCCACTGAGCCACAGATGGTGCTGTTCAACTTGTATGATGACTGGCTGAAGACCATCTCGTCGTATACCGTAAGTTAACTAATAATATAGCATTACGCCATTTAATTCAAATATATTTTTGAAATAATCATTAAAATCATCAATACAAGTCTTAATTTAATATTACCATAATCCCATTTAATGATTATTTCATAAGAATTTATAGGGCTGAGAAAATGGAATTTTGCAAGCTACCCTGGCGCTTCCACCGTAAACTTTTTGATATTACTTATACAAAAATAATGTTGCAGTCAATATGAAATGATGAACCGCGTAGGGGTCCTGAAACCAGAGGGTCTCTGTGCTCTGGAGTGTCGCGAGCGTGTCGCGCTTGCTGATCGCACTGACGTCACACGTCGCGGCACTGATATAACGCTACCTGATCATATTGACAAAAAAACAACCTAGGCTCAAAATACCTGTCTTTGTAGCCTCTAGAATTGTGAAAGAAAATTAAAAGATAGAAAAATTAAATCTATCTATCTTAGTAAAAATCAAAGTTGCTTTTCGTGTATGTCTGTGTGACCGCTTAGTTCTTTTAAAGCACATAATTAATTATGTAATTAAGTAATAATAAAATTTATTCAAAAATTACAAGGCTTAAAAATATGTACAGTTTTGCTTAAATATAACAAATAATATTTCTAAGAATTACGTGCCTGAACTAGGTAATCCTGTATTTCAGGCAAAAAGAGCTAAAATAGTCTTAAAAATTTAATAAATAATCACAAGCTGAACAAACAATTTTATAAATGTTGAGACGCTTAACTTAGTTTCAAAATTTGACAAATATTTAACATAAATATTTACTTTAACACAGTTAGTAAATTCTCTGTTTCTTCGTAAGACATACTTTGGAGAGCATCATTGAGAGTTCTCTTACAATTTGTGTAGTTCAGGGAATAAATGTTAGCTTTCGAGTTTAGTCTATTATAGAGGAGAGGACCGAGGTACAGGTAAAATTTGGATATAAAAGCATGCTTAGTTATATTTTGTGGACAGACGATATCTTTACGTCTTTTATTAGTATACTCAGTACTGTAATGTAGAGCTGTGTGTTGTTTTAAAACAATGCCCATTACAAAAAGTTGTCGAACTGTTAAAACTTCACATGATTTGTATAGTAGGTTAGTAGGAAAAAGGAAAGGGCGGGAAGTAGACACTTTGAGAATCGCTCTCTGAGCTCTTTCGGTGGTTAGTAACAGTGTTTTACCCGCACCACCCCATGTGGTAATACCATAAGTTAATATCGATTGACATAGAGCAAAGTAAACTTGTCTAACAATTTTTGGATCAGCAATATAGCGTATCTTTTTAAAAACAAATATCAACTTGCGAATTCTACTATTTAAAGCTTCTATATGTTGTTTGAACGAAAGTGTTTCATCCATTATAATACCAAGGTATTTTGTTGTTTTTACCATTTTAATTTTAGGACAAACACATTGGTTATCTGTGGGAATAGTGCAATAATGAGCATATAATGTCGAAATAGGGCCAGTTGATGTTTGCTTGCGCATTGAAAACTTAATGTAATTTGTCTTATCTGCATTTAGTGTTAGTGAATTATTTTGAAGCCATTTATTAACAACATTGAATCCGTCTTGCGCAAGCTTGAAGACATTGTTTTCTGAGTCAGCGGAAAATAGAAGGGCAGTGTCGTCAGCATAAGAAACAATTTGGCCGTGAGCTAGGTTTAGATTACAAAGATCGTTTATGTAAATCAAAAATAGCGTGGGCCCTAAAATACTTCCTTGTGGAATTCCGAAGGACGTGTTCTTTTTATCATCGCTGACGATATTACCAATCCTTACACATTGGGTACGGTCTTCTAAATAGCTCTTAAATAGTTTCAGCTGGGTGCCTCTGATACCTATGGCTTCAAGCTTGTGCAATAGAATAGGAATAGAAACCGTGTCAAAAGCTTTGGCGAGGTCCAAGAAGATTCCTACTGTGTGGTTACCATTATCAAGTTCTTTTGCCAAAAAGTCAGTCAGATGGTGTACGGCATCGTCCGTTGACATTTTAGGCCTAAATCCAAACTGCCGCTTCGATAAAATTAATTTATCTTCCATGTATTTGTTAAGCCTTTTATTTATAATTTTTTCTAATATTTTAGACATTGAGGGCAGTAAGGAAATCGGTCTATAATTTGTTACTTGATCTTTGCTGCCCGACTTATAAACTGGGACAACAACAGCTTTTTTAGGCATTCGGGAAAAAGACCTGTAGATAAACATTTTTGGAAAATATATGTTAGTGGCGGTACCAAAATGTGCCTAAACTTTTTAACAATTTTATTTGAAATGTTATCCCAGCCAACTGCACAGTCGTCTTTCAAACTCATAATAAAATTATCGTTTCTACCTCAGACTCGTCAGTGTCTAGCAACGCAAAGGATGATAAAATAGTGCTACACGCTAATGGAGTGCCTGTTAGATATTGTGAGTGGCCCCGAACGTTTTTAGCCAAGCATTTTCCCACATTCACAAAGAAATTATTTGCAATGTTCGCAGATGTTAACTGTGATGAGTGTGATTGTAATAAACCTGAAGATGACTGATTTTGTTTCGTGTTATAAGTTACATTTTTAATAAAATTCCAGATTTTTTTGCTATTTGTACCGGCCTTTTCAAGTGCAATTTTATTGTAGTTACTTTTTACTTTTCGTATGAGATCATTACAAAAGTTACGATATCGTTTATACGACAGTTGCAAAATTAAATTATCTGGATTAGATTTCGCTTTCATATGCAGTTTATCTCTATTTTTCATGCAGCGAATGAGTCCTGTCGTGATCCATGGTTTTATGTTGTAGTTTTTGTTTTTTAGCCGAGATTCGACAGT
Source organism: Antitype chi (assembly GCA_947359405.1). Classification (NCBI taxonomy): domain Eukaryota; kingdom Metazoa; phylum Arthropoda; class Insecta; order Lepidoptera; family Noctuidae; genus Antitype; species Antitype chi. The sequence goes on along the minus strand of OX375822.1, from coordinate 5,495,518 downwards.
GTTCTTGTGAATTGCATAATAAGGTTATCATATTATTCTGGAAGGTTTATTTATTTATTTATTTTATTATTTATGTATAATAAGCAGCAATAGCCGCAGTAGTGGGCTGCAATATTGTCAAACACTTATTAATTACAAGACTTTTAGTATTAAGATGTATATTGTAGCTGCTTTTCCCAATATAAATAAAAAAAAAATTAAAAAAATGGCACCCATATATCAATGATTTCACATATCGCCGTAGTAGGGGCGGGTCGCTTCTTTATCAATAAAAATGTTCACCAATTTATTCCTAGGCATTCAGTCGTCTTATCCTGATCCTTCGCGCCCTCCACGTGAACACCGAGCGCACCAAAGTCCTGCTGAAGCCCGACAAGACCACGCTGACGGAGCCGCATCACATCTGGCCCACGCTGACTGATGACGACTGGATCAAGGTTGAGGTGCAGCTCAAAGACCTCATTCTTGCTGATTACGGCAAGAAGAACAAGTAAGTTACAAAAGAATGCCAATAACAACTACCATTTGTCTTAGTCAGAACGTTTTCTTTATAAGAATAAACAAAAAGCATTTGATAAGAAAAACACTTTCTAAAGGCAGTCAAAGGGTCGTCTTATGGGCAGCCTTTCTGAAATTAAATCTAAAATTGTTTAGCATGTCATTGTCATCTTATAAAGGCTTACATATTTTGTACAGTATCATTGATCAACCCAATGTTCACTTTGGCTTGATCTAGATTTTTCCTGACACCTTTCCAATATGATTTTTTACTACATTACCATTTTCTTTGCAGTGTAAACGTGGCCTCACTCACACAATCCGAAATCCGTGATATTATCCTGGGTATGGAGATATCCGCGCCATCAGCTCAGCGGCAACAGATCGCTGAAATTGAGAAGCAGAGCAAGGAACAGAGCCAGCTTACTGCCACCACGACAAGGACTGTCAACAAGCATGGAGACGAGATCATTACTTCTACCACCAGCAACTATGAGTCGCAAACCTTCAGGTGAGACTATGTTTTACTACGTCATTAGTGTGACAGTAAAATTATTTGAGAATGTGTAACTTTAACTTTATTTTGCGTTTCATGCAGCATGTTCAACGATTGTATAAATAAGCGTGCCAGTCCAATGGTGATCTTTGGCCCTTTTACAGCGTTAGATTACCTTATCAATGGAGATTGCGTTCTTGATAATGATCTTCGATCTTTAGCCGTCAATATGAAATGATGAACCGCGTAGGGGTCCTGAAACCAGAGAGTATCTGTGCTCTGGAGTGTCGCGAGCGTGTCGCGCTTGCTGATCGCACTGACGTCACACGTCGCGGCACTGATATAACGTTAGCTGATCATATTGACACATTCCATTCCAGTCAGGCTTACATGTGTGCGCGATAAGTTTTTGACCACTCATTGTTTCGCGCTGATGACAACCATTTTTTGCGTATGCATATTCATGTCTCGTTACAGCATGAGATAATGTAATGACAGAATTTTGATACTCTGCGCCTGTACGCCTGGCTGGTCCTCGTGGTAAAACTAGTTTTTACTCTTAATCATGTATATGTTACTGTAAATTTCCTATGCAAAACATTTTGTAACTCTAAATAACATTTCAGCTCAAAGACGGAATGGCGTGTGCGTGCGATATCTGCCACCAATCTACATCTGCGAACAAACCACATCTACGTGAGCTCGGACGACATCAAGGAGAGCGGCTACACCTACATCCTGCCAAAGAACTTGCTCAAGAAATTCGTTACCATCTCCGATTTGAGAGCACAGGTCAGTAAAAAATAAATAAAAGCATAATTGTTTAATTATAGTTAAAAGGTCATCATCGTCATGTGCTTAGCCTTTCTTCAATGTAAGAGGGTTTGGTTTCTGCACTTAGTTCTTCAAGAGGACCATTATGCGGCGGCCGTCGATGGTTATTCCAACCAGCCTACATTGTTCCAGAAATTGATTATGTCTCCTGGTCGGTTAAGAACATTGGTGTAAGATCTGAGTGTCCAGAGGGTTGGTCCTAATTTGGGTGACGCCTATGCATTCAAAGCACATGCGCAACGGTTACCTCAGCCTCCATGCAAGCTCTGCATAGAGGACTGTCCGTTATACCTATTGTGTGGAAGTGGTTGTTTAGCAAGAATGTCCCGTGATGGACCTCGTCACCAGGCCATTCCTGTCCAGGTATAATAAACCGGTTGTTTTCCTGTGTACCCCTAGCTATACCCCTGGCGGTACAGCGGAAGTTCAATTTTAACCGTTGTACCCTTGGCCATGAAACCCGACCAAATTAAAGGAACAGGTGTCATTAATTTTTTATACCGATCCCTTCGAAGTACCAGGTCGTCATAACTTGGTAGGAGCTCACCTAACATACATAGGTGTGTCAGCACTAGGCTTGGTGTCAAATGGTCAATCCCCCATTGCAGTAAGGCTGGGAAGTTGCCATCCAGCCTTGCAAATTTATATGGCTGAAAGGTGTTCAAAGCCCACTTTATCCGGTCTTCTGTGGGTTCTGGACAAGTCTTGATCCATTCACACGTCTTACCCACTAGGTCATCGTGTCGATCGCCCGGCGACGTAGCTTAAGAACTGCTCGTTCCAGCCAGGTGATGCGGGCGGTATGGTTTCCTCGTCTGCCATCGTCGTTCGGGCCATAACGTCCTCAAGTTAGGCAATGTCCAGTCGCGTAACGTGCGACCAAGTGTATTTCCGTGTCGGTAATGGCGTCTTTATGTCCATGCTGTCGGTCTTGGCGTCAGAGGGTTGTGTCGGAGCCAGAAGCGTACGTAAATCGACCCAAGAAGGTACGAAATCCGTCACTCCCGAGCCAGAACCTTTTCAGCTTCTTCTGGTGCCCCAGAGTCAAAATAGTCGAGTAGTTGTCGCCACCGAAGGTAGTTGCCCTGTACAGTGACCATCTGGCAATCTCGTACCAAGTATTCTGACGGATCAGAATGCTTTGGAGCTGGGTTACGTCGCCTTTGTGACGAGGGACGGAAAGCGAGGCCCGTTGGACACGGGTGGTCACGTCGGATTGTTTTAGTACCGTTAGTGTGAGGTCAGTGTTGGGTATTCTTATTTGAAGTACGTTCTGGGTCAGCCAAGACAGGCCAATGTTGTCCTCACATCATATCTGCACCTTGCCTTGCGCTACCTGTCTTTATGTGTTCGGGCTCTTCCTTTGTCAGGTAACTAGAGGTCGGAGGAAAGCGGATAGCTACGGTCAGCCGCGCAGTAAACCTAAAAGCAAGTAGCACAGCAAACTGCCATCAGGGTTATCTGACTGCAAATTTTCTTGTAACTGTAAATTATTGCAAGTGACCTGATTTGTTCGTCCCGCAGATCGCGTGCTACCTGTATGGCACGTCGCCCGCCGACAACCCCATGGTGCGCGAGGTGCAGTGCGCCGTGGTGGCGCCCCAGTGGGGCACGCACCAGCAGGTGCACCTGCCGCGCCACCTGCCCAAGCACCCCGCGCTGGCGCACCTGCAGCCGCTGGGCTGGATGCACACGCAGCCCAACGAGCTGCCGCAGCTGTCGCCACAGGTACGTGCAAACATTAAGAATATGAAAAAGTAGACCGTCAATATTCATTGACAGATAAACCAGCTGCATAATTCAGGATGTTACGTCACTATGCAATGAAAACCTTGTGATTACAATAATCTTTATTTTACAGGAGAAGATCGGACTGAAAAATTACCGTCATTGACGTTTTCCGTGGTATATTTTGTTAGAGTGAATATTATAGAAGGAATTAGAAGCATCTTGGAGTTGTGCAAAATTATGCATCTGGAGATTTTCTACAAAATTACGAAGTTTTCACTACATGGCGACGATATGCCTCTTCCTACGTAAAATTACAATACCCACAAATAAGTACAACTCATAGTAGAATCATGGCTGATAGTTAATATTTTATCCATTCACAGGACATAACAACTCATGCAAAAGTAATGGCAGAGAACCCGACTTGGGACGGCGAGAAAACGATCATAATAACGTGTTCGTTCACGCCTGGCTCCTGCTCCCTCACGGCTTACAAGCTGACCCCGAGCGGGTACGAGTGGGGCGCGCGCAACACAGACCGGGGGAACAACCCCAAAGGATACCTACCCAGCCACTACGAGAGGGTTCAGATGCTGCTGTCCGACAGATTCCTTGGTTACTTCATGGTTCCTTCACAGGGAAGCTGGAATTACAATTTCATGGGTATGTGTAGTATTTTTAATGAGGATTTGGATTATTGTCAACGTCAATAAAAATCTAACATCCGTTGGCGTTATAATAGCTGAGACTTACTTGAACTTCTAGAAACAATATTCCCAGCAGCATAAGTCCTCATCAAGTACACACTGGACCGATATGCTAGCTAGACAATCTACAGATAAACCAGAAATTATGTGCATGAATAAAAGGATTCTAAATAACTACAACAATAAATTTTCCCCCAGGTGTCCGCCACGACCCGAATATGAAGTACGGCGTGCAGCTCGGCAACCCGCGCGAGTTCTACCACGAGGTGCACCGACCCGCGCACTTCATGAATTTCGCCGCCATGGAAGATGCGGCCGCGCCCATGCTCGCAGCCGACCGCGAGGACCACTTCGCGTAGTATGGCTACAGTGTTTTAGTTCTAAGGGATAGTGTAAATAAGCGCAATTAAATGTTTTAATTTTGCTATGCTGCTTTTATTTCCTACAGTACAGTCATTAATCAAACCCTGTCACAAACTGTATCTTAGGCAGCTGTCGCTACACCTGTGACTAACGAGAAGCGAGTAGAGCAAGAAATTAAAAATTAGTTGGCGAGCAGGAGTACGCTACGACGACGAGCAATTATTTGCTGGTTTGCGTGTATACGTTACTCCAGCAGTAAAGTGACTCCTAAGAGTGATGTGAGTGGAACGTATCATCATCATCATCATTTCAACTGAAAGACCACTGCTGGACATAGGCCTCCCCAAAAAGGACGAACGAACGAACGTATAATTAGTGCGTAGTCTGCTGTAAATGTGCGCCAAATAAAAAAATTGTGCGCTTTGTGGTTTTGGCAAGAAACTGAAAAACTATTCCTGCTGAAGTAACGTTGCTCCAGCAGGTAAATTCTAACCGAATGATCGGAGACAGAAATATAGTGCATGGACAGAGACCTTATATTTGTGCAAAAATATGGCACTTCCTGCTGGAGTAACGTTTTGCAGAATCGTATCTCTAAAACCATTATATGTGCGCCTGTAGAATAAACATACACGGGTAGCTCTTAATTTGTGACAGAATTAGATTTAAAAAAATATTAATATTTTCTATGATAACGCGCTTTGTTGAAAATCCGAAAAGAATTCGTAGCGCCTAAATGATAAAACAAACTATTCGGTCCTTCTTGACGCTTTTATTAACCATAAAAAGTTTCAAAAGTGCACATGCATGCGTTAAGAGTTTAATATTAAAATAACAGCTTCCGTTCCTTACTAAATGCGTATGAAAGTATATAAAAAAACATTTTTGTCTGTACAGCCTTGTAGCGATTTTGACGAAGCTTTCAAAGGCAGATATAGCTGAATCTATAATTTGTAATACCTAAAATACCTACTATGGGTGAAATGTATTTGTGTGTTGTGTTCATATACAATGCCTGAAATAAAAATTATTTCATTTAGATTTTTGTAGCACAGTAGCAAGTGGCACATTTTCCGAAATTCATGCGGACGCAGTTAGTACATACTAATTCCATGACATGGCTATCGACAAATCGCCTAATCTGTATGCATAATATTTTTTTATATCGCTGACTATACTCGCTGCAATTGTATCTAGCATTATACAGCCAAAATTTGACCGTACGTAGTGGCTGAGATCCTTAAGGGAAACTCAAATTACTGAGGCTGAGGTTAGGCCGCGTAAACACCCAACGTATAGCGGATAGCCAGCCGCTCAAGTTTAAACATAACATTACACACACATTCCCTGAAGGATTGAATCAAGTTTAAAATGTTGAAGAAAAGGCAACGTCAGCCGCCCACAAACTAAAGTGCTATCTGCACTCTAAACCGCTTTAGTTTATATCGACCTCTGATGTTTTATGGAAATCTTTTTGAGATACTAGCTTATGCCAGCGGGTTCGCCCGCGTGGTGATCGAAAATTATCCCACGGGAACGTACTATAGAAATAAAAAAGTATCCTATGTGTTATTCCAGGTTTTAAACTATCTGTGTATGTACAGACGCCAGCACATCACGCTACCCCAAACTGTCAAACTTTCCCAATTGAACATGAACCTTATAATTTCACATAAAGTTTAAAATCTATCAAATAAATTTGACAGATTGGAGTAGCTTGATGTGCTGGCGTCTGTACAAAATTTCATCCAAATGCGACTCTCGAGTCGTCAAAACACAGATCACATAAACCCATTAGATATCTCGCTAAAATACCGAACAAACTCTTTGTCATTGCCCACCCTATCTTAAAAAAATATTAATTCAAAACTTGGACTAATATAATTTGCCTTTCTGAGTGTGGCTGTAGATTGACAATTACAACTATGAACGAAAGCAAACTATTGTCCTCCGCCGCCGCCGCCTCCGCATCCTAACCAAAAGCGAGTACCTACGCAAATGTCACTTGCAGTTCGGAAAACCGGAAGGCGCCTCTTCGTTTGTTTGGCACTGCCTCAAATTAGTTACTTACATACATTTGCCTTAATTAGCCTAAAAGCGTACCTAAAAGTTTGTTTTTATTTTTCTATTTGTATTTTCACCGGTTAATTTTTTTGTCAAACTTTTACAACCATAGACCATTAGGCATAAGGTTGCTGCTATGAACCTATGACGGACTATCGACTCCTCTGTCCTAGAACAATTTGACATTTGCGCCCACTCTGTCAGTCATTTTGGGTGCGCCTGCGCATAGTCGGCAGCGTGAGATTAAAACGACTATATCTTCTAAGTTTTAGAAGTTACGTCGTTAGAATCGTTATGAAATTACCTAACGGATTATATATGGATTAGTTCAGTTTTGCCTTAAAATATTTTAGTAATTTAAATGTAATTAAAGTAAATACATATATAAACAAATAAAAAAAAAAGAATAATAATTTTTTAAATAAATCAACCACTACTTCAAAAAGTTTTTACTGTGTTTGTATGCATACATACATCATTTCACATCAAAAAATAAAAACAACACACCTCCCAAACATTTTTTTCATACAACATGTGTTTACATTATCGATGACTCATCGTCGACCGTGAGGTGAACGATAACAAAGGGTCTTTAGACGTTCAATTCGTCGTAGGGAAGCAGGTAGTCGATTTTTTATTTCAACTTTGGTCCACAGGCTATACACTCGTCCGTGTGTAAACATCTTGAAACACGGATTATATTACAAAAAAAAAGCCGAAAGCGAACCACAGTCGCAACGGGGCTTATTCAGCTCGAAGGACAAATCGAACGGGGCTGAATCATCGCTGTCCGACATTCATTAGTTGTCAAAAGTGTGAAGGGGAAGGAGAGTGTCAACTGTCAAATAATCATCTTCTGTCAAACAAAACAAGTCGATTCCTGTTGAGTTCCTGTGATTATTTTTCCCGAAATCTTATTCTTGTCTGTACAATCTACATTTCTGATTCAACTTACCTATAGCATTCGAAAAATGGGAGACCAAGATGATTTCGAAGACAACCAGTATCCCGACAATGATGAGTTCGTTCCGTACGTGACAGCCGGTAACCTCGGTAAAGTTGGCGCGAAAGTGACACTCTGGGGCAAAGTCACCAAAGTGACTGCTAGCGAAGGTTTCTATGTAAAAACGGTGGATGACCAGGAGATACTTATTAAATTGAAACGGCCTTTGAATGAGCCTTTAGAAGGTTGGTACGAGATTTACGGCGTTTCTCAAGGAAAGACACTGCTGTGTGATGAATATGTTCCATTCAATGAAGAATTAACGAAGAATATTGATCTGGACGGGCACAAAGCGTTGGCGAGGTTGCTGGTGGCTATCGACGAACCTTGGAAATTGGGCGATGATGCTGCTAATTCCATGGCTGGTGTAGTACCAATGGATCAAAACTACTGAGGTTATTAGAATAAGTTTTATTTTTATGATGGATTACAATTGTTATTTTCAAAACAGAACTATAAAATCGGGCATTCCAATTTAATATTTAACACTTATCTCCCTACCTATTCTGTTCAAGTTCCATCATTGTATATTCTACAACTAAGCGTTCAAGTTGTATGGAAGTAAATGTTTTAATGCAAACTTAAAAAAAACATCAATAAACCATTTCATACTGTTACCTATATCTAAGAAATCTGAAGAGCTACTCGAATATATTGTGCAGTATGAGGAAAGCATATTTCCAAATCTGCCTTTTTCTATTCAAATTGTCTTAAAATTGCAGCATTGGAAGAAATTTTTAGTAAGTTGAAATGAATACCTTCATTATTGAAGGCTATAAATGGTCAAGAAAGGTTATGAGACCTAGCTTTGCTCAGTGTAGACTGAGAAGATTATATACGAAGGGGCGCAAATGTGATGCATGCCCTAACCGCCATTTTGTATTGGTATGCTGCTGATGATGGCGCCCATGGCAGCTGGGTTTACCAGGTTAAGAAGTATTGCATGTGTTAAGCCAGGTTATAAACTGTCTGTGTGCCTAATTGCATCCATATCTCTTGAGCAGTTTTCTGTGATTGAGTTACAAAAATCCAAACATAGAAACTTTCACATTGTACTATATTAGTAGGATAACTTATATTAACAGAAATGTATGAAAATGTGCAAACATCACAAGGCATCATATAGTGCTGCAGTTATTTTTGTCATGTAATGCATTGTTTTTAATCTAGAACTCCCTTACATCCTCTGTTTTATAGATACATACTCATTGATCAATGTTACATTAAGAAGCAAGTATTGCACCAATTGAATTGGCATTTTGTACATTTTCTAATTTAATCGCTTTATTTAATATAAGAAGCACAAGACCTGTCGAAGTGGAGGAGCCTGGGGGAGGCCTGTGTCCAGCAGTGGATGTCTTTCGGCTAAAATGATGATGATGATTTAATTATAAGTATTTTACATAAGTCATGCATTTTTATTTCATAAATACCTTATGATCATTCCAGCACACCTGGGGTAGATTAAAGCCCGCTCTCTCTCGAGGAGAGGAGGCCTGTCCCAGCAGTGGAAACATTATAGGCTGATTATACTATGCTATATGATTGTTTCATAATTACGTTGAAGACAATAATGACCTACTTAAATCAAAACATCCAAAGTACATCTAGTTTACATTACAGAGGTGACATTTGATTTTTGGGTATCACCAGCACTTATTAAAATTATGTTTAAATATAATTGACACAATTTTTGGCTTATTTAAAATTAATCTATTTTATGTGACTGGAAAACAAAGATTATCAAGTTACATGCATAAAAAAGAACTTTGTACTTAATGCTATATGATTATTCCGAATAATATAAGTTGGTTGAATTGATACGATTATAAAAAAAAGTGCACCTAAAACTAACCAACACCAAAATGACTATGCAAGTGCGAGATGTGACGCAACTCCAATGTCCTACCTACTTGCAGTAGATTAAAACCAATATTGTTTCAAAATGCTAATTAAAGTAAATCTTACTACCTACCTGTGGCCCTAGTGTGTTTCTTGGATTGGTGAAGGTTTAATCGGAGCGCTGAACGCGGTCAATATGGTTAAAAGAAACACACTAGGGCCACTGACCTACGACAGGTTAACATGACCAAAACCAGCAAAGGAGGTTCTTCATCTAAACTCCTGGAAAACATTGAAGAAGTATGGGACAGTATTATGCCGACTGCATCCAGCACTGCACACGAGGGTACGCCCTGATCTCGTTGTCCCGGTTGCGTCGCTGGAAGGTACGCATGCGTTTCTCATGCTGCACCGCGTTCGATAATGCACCTTCTATGCACGTTACTGGACGATTCCTAGACAGACAGATTTAGGGCTTAGTAATATTGATTGTGAAAATTCTGTATTTTTAACCTACTTCAAAAAGAATGGCTGTGGGAGAATGGGAGTCAGGCTTGTGGCTTCAGGCGCTCCCGTCATCCACCATAGGCACTATGATGGATGACTCATCGTTTCGGCTCGCTACGTGTCTCCGCTTGGGCGCACCTTGTGTTGCTCCGCATCGGTGTCACTGCGGTGAAGCTGTCGACAGTCTCGGGCACCATGGCCTGTCCTGCTGCAGGAGCGCAGGTCGCATAGCACGCCATGCCAGCATCAACGATATTATTCGTAGAGCCCTTGTCACCGCCGGCGTACCAGCGGTATTAGAACCAAACGGCTTGGTACGTGACGATGGGAAGAGACCAGACGGCATGACGTTATTGCCTTGGAAGGTGGGAAGACCTCTGGTGTGGGACGCAACATGTGTCGACACCCTTGCGCCATCCCATGTTCCTAGCACGGCGGGCTGTGCTGGCGCCGCTGCTGCTGTTGCTGAGACCCTCAAGCGGCGTAAATACTGTAACCTTATGGGTAACTACAGTTTTGAGCCGTTTGGGGTCGAAACGCTCGGGTCATGGGGCCCGAGAGCACGTCTCCTTTTTAAGGAAATTTCTCGCCGGCTGATCGACACTTCACGTGACCAGAGGGCTGGGTCGTTCTTTGGCCAAAGAATTAGCATTGCCATTCAACGTGGCAATGCTGCCAGTCTTCTGGGCACGTTTCCTGATGACAGCGATGCGGAGGAATACTTCGACGCCTAAGTGTCCTTTTGTTTTTTGTATTTATTTTGTATATCGTAGTTTTAATTATTAAGTACATTTGATAAATAAATAAATTATAATATGTTAAAAAAAAAAAAAAAAAACTTCAAAAAGAAGGAGGTTATCAATTCGACATTCTTTTATGTATGTTCGGGCATAACTCCGTCATAAGTATATACAGGAAAAGTTTTTATTCAATGCGCAAACTTTAACCATGAATTCAGCATACCATTCTAGACCCCCCAGCGAAGAAATTGTTCGCCGATTTTACAAAAAAAAAACAGCTGTTTCATAGAAAAGTGCAGTTTTGACCCCAAGGATGATGAAATTGGTGTGGGGTATCTACTATAACTAAAAAGTGAAAAAAAAAACAACCGACTTCCGGAAAAACGAGGAAAAACACTACAAAGTGAAAAATAACTTTAATTTCGGAAGTCGGGTGTTTTAATTTTTTGTCAGGTTTTTCTGGAAGCCGGTTGGTTTTTTTTTACAGTAGTTCATCAATTTATCTTTAACAACGAATATAATTATTTTGCGTTTGTGCCCATATCCAGCAAACTATGATGATTTGCTCTCCACATTTGATATAATAATACATCGTTGCCATTGCGGGTAGAATTTGGATGCAGCTGGAACAGGTAGCGTAGAGATTGTTAGCGGGAAAAGTTGAGCTGGGTATAATGGTGATATCGAAGCTAACTCGTTTGCTTGGAAGTCTGATCGTTTTGCGCTATTTAAGGTGGCAGAGACATCGCATTATATGCGCAAACTGTTCTAGCCGAACCGACGAAAAATGTACTATTCCTTCCCTATATTTTGACCGCGTAGGTATGTACCTACCTATTGCACTTTTCTAACAACTGATTTTATTTAATAGTTGAAATGAGAAATTTCTGCACTAGGGTGTCTAGAATCACGTGCTGAATTCAAGGTTACCGTATGCGCGTCGATCCCTGCCAACCTGTATAAACAAACAACGGCTTGGTGTTTGAAAATGATAAAAATACATACAACGCTCTGGTATCGATCTTCGGCACCTCCGTCCTTATCCTCATGCTCAGCGGCCTGTCCTTGCCCTTCAGAGCCAGGTCCGTCAGGTACCTCTTGATGTAGTTCTTCAGCTGAATGTTCTCCTTGACCAGCTTGGCTTTCTCGGTCCTCAGACAAATAGTCTGCACCTTCGCTCTGTTCACTTTGAGTAGAAACTTGTCCATTTTGCTGTATTCCTTGCATTCATCCTATGACAATTTAGTAAATAAGTAGTAGCAATAATAGGAACGAATTTTGAGTTAAAATGGTAGATAGGGGTAAAAGGTAGGGGTAGGTAAGTTTCTACCTACTAGTAGCTGAACTGTCCAACCAGTGTCTGCCTAATAGTTAATAATACTCATAAATACATACTGATCAAAATCATTAAGTACACTGATTCTGGGACAGTCTTGTATTGACATCATCACGCGTGCATCCCATAGTGGGGAATTAGAGGTGTATAGTAAATAGTACGTGACACCATACAGTTTATAGGTAGGTACATTTTGTGAGTAAAGTTTGACGCTCATGTAAGTAATAGACTAGTTGCGTGTTCATAATGCAAAACCCTAAAAACACTACACACGATCTGGGGTTGCAACCCAAGACCACGTGCTTAGCAGTCGCGTTTGCGACCACCAGACCAACCGTGGCACTCAATAGGCTGAATTGGACGACGAAAAGTCAATTATAGCCAGATTCCCAATAATTTTGTTCTGTACTTACGATCATAGCTTTATCCAGGTGTTCGAAGTCAACCGATTCGAAGTCATACTCAACGTCATTGGTCAGCTCATCGCCTGCATGTTCGTATTTACTGCAGATGTCGGCCAGTTGCAGCACTTTGTTAAGCTTTTCGTGCATGTCTTCAAGATGCTGAAAAGTGGTCCAATATTTTTGATGATTAAAAAATATCCGACTCATTATTGTCATCCATACCTACCGACCACATACATTCCTACCTACCTATTCTGCCTACCTACTGCTTAGTTCACCTTCAGCTAATAGCGGAAGGTGTCGGTCTATAAGACCTTAGCGGTCTTAAAGACATTGGCTTTTCTTCTCTTTGGTAGGTATCCCCTACCAATCCCTTTCTGTTTATTTAAACTGTTAAGTACGCAAATTCGAAGGTTTGGGGTAGAATAGAATTAGATACCGACCTACTTTACTCCCTTTCAGTTCTAATGTGTGGTTAATTTAAAGGTCGAACAATAACCTCTAGTTGCCAATCAAATGCCAGTCAAACGCTGGCAATGGCTACTAGCAATGAGAGCTCAAACAAAGGCCTTAACATCAGAGATTGGATGCGGTGTTGCATGGATATTTATGAAAACAATAGAGTGGAACCTTGATAGTATCCTGGCTGGCATTAACCATGACGTTGAGCTGCTGGCTGCCCCTGCTCCTCTCGATCTTGGAGTCCCGCTTCATCTGCAGGTACTGCCTTGCCAGCTCCTCCTTGCGGTTTGCCATGCGTGTCAGTTTGTCTGTCATCGTACTGGTCGTCTTTTGCCATTCGTGTTGCAGGTTTAACAAGTTCTCCTGAAAATACAAGGATATTTTAGGTATTCCTCCTTAATGTCGGGTAAGATAGACAAAATTATATTGAAATTGATTTAAGTACATATTCATTAATAAAATTCATAGCAAAGATGAAGGCCTAAATTTGAACGAACTAAGTTTTGACGCCCAGTGGAAACGGCTACGAGTTACGAGATGTAGGTCGCAGGTTCGAACTTACAGGCGCTTTACTTTGAGTAAATTATTTCATCACCAGCACTGCTCTCGAAACGGTTGAGGAAAACATCGTAAGGAAACCTAGAAAAAATCGAGACATGTGACATCTACAAACCCGAACTGGGCCCGCGTGGTAGATTACGGCCGACTTAGAGGGCTGATTATTAGAGATGGGCCGACTATCACTTAGGCCGACTAGCCGACTAGTCGGCCAAGTCGATCATTGCTTTCGGTTGAGTTCGGGTGACATCGGTTATGTTCGTGACTTTCGGCTCGTGGGTTCGCGGCGCCCGGCGACCAGGCGGAATTGTCAGGACATGTTTTTATTTGCTTTGCCTTTATTCTATCATTGTTTAATTGCGAGCCGGCGTTTCTTCGTATCCTATTCTAGATTGCACTGAAAGTAAACTGTAAAACTGATTCTACATATACCTAATAAAAATAATTACAGTAAAGATTTCAATTTCATTTCAATCACCGTCTTTTAAATTTTTAAGCATATTAATAGGAGTAAAAAATCCGCCGCGATTAGTCGGCGGTTTTAGCCGACTAATCGCCGACTACAAATATGGCCGACTAGTCGGCTATCACTACTGATTATGCAAGTAATGTATCTATGGACCCTACCTAGGTATCGAGAAGGTACTAACTGTTGGTGTAGCAAAAGTCAGTGAATGGAGGCTGTGGTTCCCAAAATATTTTTTAATGAATTGGTCATGTGTCATTGAAATTCTAACCCTTGACTGTAAAAATAAACTTATCAGCAAATGAAGTCTTAATCTTCATCTTTTATTAGTCTCTTGTTTGCCAATTACATTTTATTACGCTATGCAGCGGCACATGATTGGGTCATTTAATTGTTTTTGGATTTAATTGTTCTGGTTTTTTGGTTCGTGGCCCTTTAACAAGGTTCATCCGTGTCCACTGTGCATTGAAGCCAGCCGACCTGTTGGCTAATGATTCAGTGACCGCGTGCTGCACGGAAATAACAACCTTGCTTAGTTTTTGTAATAAGAACTTTAACTTTGTCAGAACTATCTCTGGTTCGAAATTTAAAAATTGCTCGCTGCGTCAAAAATAAACATTGTTTTGTAATAAGGCCGATTGAGTTTCCACTCGAATGTTTTCAAACGTGTCTGGTTACTAAGTTTTAAGCAACTTCTTACAGTTGCAAGTTGTATCTGAAAGTCGTTCCTGGTGATCTCCTTCTGGTAGAAATCGTCCTTCTCTCGCAGGCTGTGGTAGTGGCCCATGATGGGGTTGTGCTCCTCCTGGTATGCGGTGTACACTTCGCGGAGCTTGCTCCAGTACATCTCGATCGCCAGCTGCTTCGGGACGCTAAAGCTGCGAAGTTCTTCCTCGTGCTGTAATTGAAAATATATCTTTAACAACTGCTTTATTGGGTTTCATGTCAGGTCAGAAGAAAAAAGAAATTGTCTAACGACTTCAGTTAAAATAAAAGAATGGTTTTGCTGAATTTGTAAGGTGGTAGAGCTACCTAATTGTAAATTGAAACCCACAAAATTTACTTTAATTGAGGAAATCTAGAGAGTAGATGATGATGATTCAGTCTATAGCGAGAATGATTTAACAATTATTGCTAATCGCCAGAAAGGTGGATACCAAAGCACCGGAGATTGAAATTCTCCATGGTTATACAATTTGGAGCGTCAAATTCATTGAATTAAAGCGAACAGGAGTCCTATGATTGTATTAGCCGTAGATGACAAATGAATGGTGGTATTGCTACACGTGGCAATAATAGGTAATGACGTAGCAAAACAAACTAAATACAAATAAGATATCTAATACCTTTAAACGAGCAATTCTTGTTTATTTATATAATCTGAATCTCGGAAACGGCTCCAACGATTTTCATGAAATTTAGTACACAGCGGGTTTCGGGGGCGATAATTCGATCTAGCTAGGTTTTATTTTAAGAAAACGTCAGACCAAAATAAGAACCGAGAAACGCTCTGTCATCCAGATAATCATCTAAATTAAGACAAGTTAATAGACATAACAAACAGTCCCTGAATACCACAACAAGAGTTTAGTAAGCACTCATTTTATGATATACTTGTTATTGTGGTGGCATAATATTGTAATTTCCAATTGGCTTCACGAGGTTTTCCTGTAATTAGTGGCTCAGATCGGAACATCCGACCATGTAGGTTGACAGCTTGACAGGCGTGACTGATGACTGATGAGCATTGTTTGATATGATATTGGTTGAGTCCAGAACGTATGATGTAACATGGAGTAAGATTTATGGAAATTCTACACATATTTATGAGGTGATCTAAATGTTACTGCAGCTGTTATCTTATGCAGAGTGTAGGAATTATTGTCAAAGGTGAATGAAGATAGATGGTTTAGGTATAACTAGATTTAGAGGATGTTATCCTTGCCCCAGCGGATTTCAGAGGTCCTTTTATCATAGACTACAAAGTAAGCGAAGATAAAACAAATATTTGACACCAGGGAGGAGGCTTCTGTCTCAGCAGTGGGAACATAATAGGAAGATTATACATGTAAAAATAAGGAGAGAAAGCGGTAAAAATATAAATCGCCATAAAATTATCGAGTCCATCTAATTCAAAAGCGCAATAAGTTACAGTAGGTACGCATGTCATATTTAGATGAAGCTTATTGTCACCTCTTGTGTCTGCGGGAAGTGGTGCGTGGACGCCGTTATCATATATACGGTGCGGCATGACCACGAGCGACATTGTCAGAGTTACAGCCGCTACGACCATGTGCTTCGTCAAGTACCACGTGCTGATATTCTGTTTAATACTCGTGGAAAGCTATGTGAGTAGCAATTAGTATTATTTTAATTAAAGACCCTGAAGTTTGATAAGATACTTAGGTATCTTATCAAACTACAAACCGCCCAAATTTCCCGCGATGCTGGGGTGTCCAAAGTCTCCAAAATGGACTGAGCCATTTCGAGGATCTTATCGTCCAGCATGATTTTGGTACATTTGGCGGTAAGCACTATCGGGTCGTCATTCGGTGCGTTGAACCTGAGTTTGCCGGAGCGCTCCGTTTCCTCCTCGTCCAGGGCTACAAAACCACTCTTCGCGCTGTAGGCTGCCATGTACGAACCAGTCATTTTCCCTTTGATGACTTGGGATGTGACCTTGTCGTACACTGCTGCCTCTGTTTCCTCAAGTAGTACCCTTAGCAGTCCTTCTGAGTCTCTCTGGAAGGTCACCACAAGATACTATCAATAGAAACTGCTATGGCTAACCATAGGGTTAGCCATAGCAGTTTCTTGTGGTGCGTCCTTCGTAGGTGTTGTTAGATAGGACACGATCGTATTGACAGCAAGTTTCTCTTGTGTATGGTTACCTATTTATTACATCTATTACTGAGGGGCTAAAATCTCCTGTAGAAGTGACTTACTCTGTACTCCAATTGAATGAAACTGATGAGTTCATCAGTTGGTTGCCATGATCATACCTACTACCTTTCCTCAAAGGTAGTAGGCGCGATCATAGTATAGCCACAAAAGGTACCAAATAGTCTTAATATTTATCTTGCACAGGCCTTGAACTGTCGGTCGAGTGGAGGACCGAAAGAAGCCGAGCTGAAAAACATTTACAAGAAATGCTTGAAGATGCAAGAAGGGAAGAATTCAAGCAGAGGAAATTCTGAGCAAGACTATAAGGAGCCACGCAGTCAAATACAAAAGAGTGACTGGGAACGAGGTCGCACTACGGGAAGTAAAGAAAATAAAAATAGCAGAGATGATAGAACGAATGGTAAAGATAGAAAAGGAGGCAGTAGTATGAGAGATAGAGATGACATGATGGGCAGGAGCGATGATAGGATGGATAGAAATGATGATAGAAAGAACAGAAATGATGATAGAATGAGCAGTACCAATGATAGATCGGGAGGAAGAAGTAGAATGCCGGGTAAAAATAACAGGAATGATAATCGCGATGATAAGTACGGAAGGGATGATTATGTCAATGGAAGAGAAGACTTCCCTCAAAGCGAGGAGTACGGAGGCGTGAGTATTTTGTAATTTCCTAAATATTGTATTGTTTTCCTTTACTGAACAAAAACATGAGATTAAACTTTGTATCTCAGCAGGACATGGGCCAAGGACAATACAATAATTATTACTCTACGACCCCATCGACAAGGAGATATAAAAGGGAGAGGCGTCCAGAGAACTCAGGGCAAAGAAGTCAGTACAATCCGAACAGCCATAAAATCTCGGGCTACGAAGATAACTTCCGCTCAGACGAGAAGAATAACACTGAAAATAACTCCAGCAAGGAAGGTGATAATAAAGCGTGTGCGCTGCACTGCTTCTTGGAGGAATTAGAGATGGTACGTATTTTATCATAGTTTGATGAACAAATCAGAATTTTATGAAATTTTTGATTACCTACTAGGTTGTGTTCAATTAATATAATTTTTCTAAAGCCCCTTCACATTAGCGTTCGCCCAGTATATTGACGCAGTGCATGCCACGGCAACGCGACGCGTGCGTCACGCACCCGCAGCGTACTCATGTGCCCCGGCAGAGACGCCGCGATAGCGCGACGCACGCGTGTGCGGTGCCCATACGTTCAACGAAAGCGTACGCTGGACAAACACTAGTGTGAATGGGCTCTTAAACCGCCATCGCACAATGTAATACCTAAAGAATTGTAAGAATTTCTGCGATAGTTTGTCAATTGTTTGAGACTCTGATAATTTACTTAGACCAGCCGCCGCTGTATACTAGATGAGAGGGAGACGTACATCGACGCGGTAACTGTAACCATGAATAAATGGATAATGAAGCTTATATGATTCTAGACCACCTAAATTTTTCGTAGGTCATTTTTTTTTACAATTTCTACACAGAAATTGTAAAAAAAAATGACCTACGAAAAATTTCGACGCAGAGGGGGTTCAGAAAACTGATGATTCGGTACATGATACAGAATCAACAGTTTGTGTGTCCACGACCCAGCTTACTGTTTATGTATTACATACGTGCTCATCAAAATATAAAAATCGAGAAACAACTGAACCCAACTTTATCGTTAATTAAAACCCTCTTCGGCTAATTGCCTTTGATTGGTTCAACGAGCTATGAAGCAGCTGTTGAGATTAATTTCTTAATTTACTCGTAGACAGCGGAGGATGGCATACCGGACAGATATCTAGTGACGCATGCTATCACCAAAGATGTTAAGAACGAAGATCTCAGGGATTTTCTGCAGGAGTCCATTGAAGAGTGCTTCCAGATTTTGGATAATGGTAACTATTTATGTCGATTTGATAATATTGTACTTATAACCAACGGCTAAAGATTGGAATAGACAGAGGTTGAGTTCAATCTCTTTGTTTACCCCCTGACTTTTACTCCACGAGCCCCGAAACCTGCATTAAGGCTCTTGCAGACTGGCGCGACGCAAGGGCACGACGCGAGGGCGCGACGCGACTTTAGTCTCGACTCTCAATTTCCATGAAGTTTTCATAAAAATTGTTCTACTAAAGTCGCGACGCGCTGTCGCATCGTGCCTGCCTGTAGAAACTTAAATTTAGCTACTTTGTAATTCCTATTTGTATGGCAATCCACCCTGACTGACCATCACTTATATTTCTCACTTACCTACCTGCGTTTAATATTGAGAGCAAGCAAATGATCTGCCAGGAATTCAGTTACGAAAGTCCTCCAAGATGAAGCCAAATGATATATCTAATTAATTACTAATAATTGCAGAAAACACGGAAGATAAATGCGAATTCTCCAAAAACTTGCTGATATGTTTATCAGAAAAGGGCAGAGCTAACTGTGACGACTGGAAGGACGACTTGAAGTTCTAGCTAAACCTCATAACAGTCTCTATAATTATGCTGTATTTTATTATATTTAACAATAAACGCTGTTTGAGTATCTTGTTTCTTTATTTTTTTCTTTAACATGGGTACAAACTACAGTTGAACAATGAAGATGAAAATCCTAATAACGTCTTTAGCTTTTCGTGCAGCCTAGCCTACAGCAGTCTCAAAGCAGTGTCTTAAAAAAAAAGCAATACAATCCCCAGAACACAGCCTTTTCAAACCATTAAGAGCTCTTGTTCTAAAAATGTAAATTTTTACTACCATAAGTTCACAAACACCACACCATTTTTAAACAAATATAGAGATCTCCCTTACTTCAAGCCTAGCATCATTCTTCTCCGTAGCCCTCTGCATTTCTATGCTCTTCCTCAAAGCCTGAAAGTCCCTGTCATTTATGTATGCAATCAGTTTCAGCTTGTACTCCGCCCTATCCTGACTGTCTACCAGGTCCATCTCATCCCTGTCCCAGTTTTCTAGCAGAGTATTTTTCTGGTAGTCGTATTCTGCTTGTAACTTGTCTAGGCGTTGGGAGCCTATGTCTGGAATAATCACAATAATAATGTTATGGTTTTATACATTATAGAATAATAGTGATTACAATATACCCCAGGTTTACATCTATACCATTTTTCTTATCTCATGGGTAAAACTGTAATAGCTAATGCTAGGATAAATCCGTAGGTACGCACAGCGATATATCAAGCTATACATTTCTAGTATCAGCTGACTTCTCATTGCACGAAAAGCCTAAACAATGCGAGGTCAGCTAAAACTGGAAATGTATAGTTTGATATGTCGTGTCACTGTGTATACCTACTGGTGAGCAAAATCGTGAGTTCCATTCTCATTCGTTGCATTATTGAGATGAACCAACTAGCACCTACCAAGATGTTTTTTGTTGGAAAAATTAACAGAAACGCGAGTTACGATCTTATCCACACCGGCATTTTTTTTTTGGTTATTGGGTTACTAACATCCCGTCCATCTGATGATAAACGGTGACAGGCGCTTGTCATAATTTCAGAGTTATTGCAAATCGCATTGTGAGTTTCCTTAGTGGAGACAAAATTAAAATGCTGTAATGTCTTTTGTCAACAGCCTTCCTTTTTGGCAGAATCGTTTTGGCTGATAGTTCTACAACTATGTAAGTACTAGGTACAATAACTAAAATGAAAAGGGTTTTACTGAGAAAATAGCTGACGTTCTCCGTATGGGCCTGGAACGCTCGGCGATGTTGCTCGTCGGAGTCATCAGTGGCCTTCATCAGCGTCGTTATTAGCCGGTTCTTGCGCTCCATCAGGAAGTTGAAACTTGTCAGCATGTTCTAGAAAGACCAGAAGATTTACATGTATAAGGAAAAAAAATAAAATAAAAAAATAAAAAAAATATTATTTGGAAATATGTTAAAGTGCTACCTCAAAATAATAATTAACTGTAAGTACTAAGTTTATTGAGAGTATAGACACTCGCCGACCCCTCAGTCAAACCATTACTACGGTTTTGTGGGGCTTAGTTTATAAGTTATACTTACCATAAGTGAATAAAAAAATAAATAATAATAATAAAGTTCCCATTAGTAAGTAACATAGCAATACCAAGCCTTAGTCTTTTCCCGCAAGTGGTTATATATTCGAATTATATGACGCTGATAGCAATACTCACCTTGTGGAAAAACACACAGTTTTAGCGTAGATCGTGTTTAAGAATCTGCAAACAAGCATTCTTCTTTTTCTGCAATATTTTTACGACTTAGCCAAGCAAGTCCAGATTTCGTGCTCAGTCACGATATTTTTCTAAATAACATTAAATCAAGCGGCAGGAGAGATAGCGACTCAAGATACCATAAATATCCTGTATAAAAACAAAATAACAATAAACCAGATAAATGATGAGTTTACCTGGATATCCACCGTCATTTGTTTGCATTTTATCTTGCGCAGTATAAACCTCCATTGTTGATTTATTTTGGCTGTGTTCAGACGACTGAAGGCTTCTTCTTTGTCGAGTTTGTTCTGCAAAATTTAGATAACACCGCTAGATTTTTGGAAAGAGGAAACTATCTAAGTGCCGAAAGTCGATAATTATATTTATTGCCGCCAATGACATAACTAGATCGAAATCGGCGGGTACTTATAATTTGCCAATGATTTGAACGACGCCATCTGTCTCCCGGTCGTATTTATACTTATTGAAAATGGCGGCAGGCAATCACGATTCAGAGGTTAATTGCGTAACACACTACTACAGTAAGAAAGGCTTTCATTTTTACAGTTCTGGTACATTCATTGCGTTATTTACGTTCTTTTCGAACATGATAAAAATTCAGATTCCGATTTATTAATCGGAATCAGAATTTTACTACAGGACAACTCATGGAGGTTTTTGATAAACCGCTAGTCTTTGACAGTTGACTAGTTGAAACAATAAAACTTCTAATTTGTATATATATAAATTAAATTACCCTTTGATGTAGGTAATGTCATTGTCGTATTATTATACTGCCTCACTCCTGAGTAGAATAATATTCAGTCGCAATAGTCAGCATGCTATAGCTGCAGCTGCAGCTGAAGGCTGTAGTTGCAGACAGATAGGTTCTTCCTCCACTCTGATTCGACTCCTGTCATACAGCACCCTAATTGCGTAGCTCACGATTCATCATAATTTGTTTCGTTTTGAAACAGATCGCTAAACCATTGCTTCATACGAGTATATTCAAAAAATGTGTCTGATCAACAACGTAAATAACGCAATGAATATTGTTGAACTGTCAAAATCAAACCGAATATGTTACGCAATTAGGGTGCTGGTGTCCTAGTTCAGGTCGAGACCTCTGAAGTTTGGATATGAAATACTATATCTAAACTACTATAGTAAGTAAGGACATTCGTGCGAAGACTGGTACCCTAGACTAGATTTATGTTTTTGTGTTTTAGATGTTTGGCTGGCCTTTCCAGTCCATTCGTCTGTAGTTTAGGTTACTTACAATGATATTTTAAGTACAAACCTTTTACTATCAATTTATGGATCTCATGGTCCGAAATAAAATGGTTAATTTAATTTGATTTTGATTTTATAGAAGATGGACCGGAAAGATGAAAATATGTATCAACCTTGATGAATCTGTGGATGAGCTCTTGCTTCCTCCGGCGAGCCTCCTCCTCCAAGTCAGCTCGATGCTGCAGGTACCTCGCCCGTTCCTCGTCTGACATCTTAGCCAACTTGTTCACTTTGCCCTTCTTCCCCATTTTGAAGTTTCAGTACTCTTGCTGTGAAAATAGTATAAATATGACAGGCTGATAGTATACCTAATGCTGATGGAACAGACAACAATAAAAGAAAAAGTTTATTTTCCCTTTTACCCTTACACATACGCTGTCTACATCTCTTTATCTTCTCTCCTATCACAGGTATGCTGGAAGAGATTTCTTTAGAAATAAGCATCCCCTCTGTACCTATTTTTCTGTTCTAATCTTCTTGTCTGTATAAACAGGAATAGTTTTTATTCAGTGCGCAAACTTTAACCATGAATTCAGCATACCGTTCTAGACCCCCCAGCAAAGAAAGTTTTCGTCGGTTTTACAAAAAAAAAATCTGCGGTTTCATAGAAAAGTGCAATGCCTACGCGGTCAAAATGTAAGGAACAGCTTTTTTTTTTTGTAGAACCGACGAAAAATGTCTGCGCTAGGGGCTCTAGAATGATATATAGAATTCATGGTAACAGTTTGCGCACTGGATAAAAACTTTTCCTGTTTAAGTGTGTACATAAATGGTTAAATAATAAACAAATTATTCTTGTCTAAGTAAAGCGCGGGGAAAATTACCTTCTGTCCTTTATCTGTAAGTATCTGAAGTTACAGGGATATTTCTCAGACAGAGCCATAAAATGGCAAAAAATAAATGAACACAAAATATTATCTAGTTCATTAGTTACCTAAGTATAATTCTGCCCTTGTCTCATATTACTTGAGGTCAGCACCCTAATTGCGTAGCTCACGATTATTCATAATCTGTTTCGTTTTTAAACAGAGTGCTAAACCATTGCTTCATAAATGTTCGAAAAATGTGTCTGCTCAACAACGTTAATAACGCAATGAATATTGTGGAACTGACAAAATGAAACAGATTATGATTGATCGTGAGTTACGCAATTAGGGTGCTGATCGGCGCAAACCATTTTCTTCCCCACTGTCACCTATCACACGTCACGCTATCATTCACTCTCTCCCTTTCATTATAATTCCTCACACAACCCATCCATCTTTTCTTTCGCCTTCCTCTCCCTCTCCATCCATTAACATTTTATTCATCACTCTTTTAGTCACAACCGTTTCCGCCCTCCTCATCACATGAATAGCAAGCCAAACGATTTCCTTTCAACTTTTCTGTCACTGACGCCACTTTCAAACTCCCCCTTATTATACTAATTTCTTACTTTATCCATTCTCGTCACTTCACACATCCATCTCAACTCAACACTTAAATATAAAGTACCTACCTTTTAGGTGTGTTCGTATGTTAAGATGCAACAAGTAGATAATTATCTGAAGAACTCCAGTCTCCTACGATGCACATGGACACTAGATCACGTCTATTTTAATAAATAAAAGATACTATCAATTTCCTTACCTTCACAAATAAATGTACAACGTTGAAGTCGTGGCTTCTATTCTAGGCACAGATAGTTATGCAGTTATTGAACAAACTAGATGTAACACGGCAACAAGGTGTGTTGTTTTTATTGATTATCTAATTAATTAAGGTAGCTATGGTGTTATGAGAAACCTTGACGATATAGGTAAATTATTTATAGTTAAAAAGTACTTAGTTACTAATGTAGTTTTGTCAAACGAAAAATCTACGCAAAATCCGCCGTAAATCTTACATTCCTAACTTGGAATCAATATATCTTTCTTTATTAAGAGCTTTTGCCCGCGGCTTTGCCCGTGTGTATGTCGGAAAATATCCCACGGGACTACCGGGATTAAAAGTCCTCTATGTGTTAATCCAGGTTAAAAACTATCTGTGTGCCAAATTCCATCCAAATTCGTTCTGCAGTTTTTGCGTCTATCCGGAACATACCTAGTATCCAGACAATCGGACAAAAATTCCTCGTTTGATATTAAATTAAACTAAATTTTGTGTGTAAATAGCGTAAGGTCTACCAACAGCTTAATATTATTACACATTTAACATTGGCAGACAAAAGTAGGTAGGTACTTAGTCATAGGCAGGGCTGAGGTTAAGAGAAAGTTCCAAGTAAATACTTTTATTCTTAGATGAAACTTGATGAAACCGTAGATTAAATAAAACAAGACAAATTAATCCAAAGGAATAGAACCATTAACATATTAAAAAGTTTATACATCTGTAAATATTATTACGTAAATCCCATCCATTACCTATTTATTAGCTACAGCAGTAGATAATAAGTTAAATATTTTATTCAGAAGCAACGGCGAATTCTGTGTGCTTAATTATTTCAGTTAAATTATTATGATAATGGCAATGACGTGATATTGGTAATTTATTAGGCAACATAATGGCCTATATAAAAATTAAACGGGCCACAAAAAAAAACAATATAAGCAACCTGGTTGCCATAGCTACTGTTACCATAGTTACCAAATTCGCGACTCTTGATTATACCCACAGAGTACATTTTAAATTATACCACTGTAGATAGAGTTTAATAATATATTGGCCATTATACCTTGAAACCACGATCAACCACTGAATCAACCACTGACAATCAAACCCAGTGATAATTATACAAATCGAAAACATTATATATTAGTTTAATGAAGGAATAAATAATCATAATGGATCCTCCATCAATTTCGGGAACGATTCAGTCTACCTCTACATTATCAAGCTCGAAGAACAGCAGTAAGAAGTCTGGCACCAGTGCTGACCGAGACATCGAC
Source organism: Antitype chi (assembly GCA_947359405.1). Classification (NCBI taxonomy): domain Eukaryota; kingdom Metazoa; phylum Arthropoda; class Insecta; order Lepidoptera; family Noctuidae; genus Antitype; species Antitype chi. The sequence continues at coordinate 5,470,190 of OX375822.1, read as the reverse complement.
CTCACGCAAGACAATGGTAAGTTAAAGAATCCTGACGCATTCTTGCTGAATTATCCTCAGCCAGTTTTTAGTTAAGAGCTACGACGCGACGCCGACGTGGGTCATAACCAGACATCGGATATTTGGATGCATATTCACCTAAAGTTGAGATGTTGGCTAGCATGGAATGCGCTTTTGTATCGAAAAAGTCTTAGTTTAGGTAAGTAATTTGTTTATTTTTTGTTTTAAGTAATACAAACCACCCCTCCTCCAGTACATATACATATTTGTATCGGGTTAAACATTAATTTTAAATTAATACGTACATCTGAATAGGTATGCAATCAAGAATTCCGGGGTTTTTAATAAATATTAAAAATAATTTATAAAGCCGCTTCCATACTTTCATAGCTAAAATTTATCTTTAGGTAAATATGCATCCGAATATCCGATCTCTGGTCATAACTATCCTCGCATAACGAATGGGGTAAGAGAATATCGCAGACAGATTGGTGATCCCAGTATCTATGTCACCAGATATCAGCCATGCTTTCTGGTCATGAACACATTAACTATCTAGGTAGTACCTGGATAGTTAAAACAAGAACTTGAATGACACTGTATATTAATTTACAGCAGTAACTGCCTCTTCCTCTTCAGAAAAAGTATGCTTTCTTCAAGTAATATTTATTTATAACTAGCTTCCGCCCGCGGCTTCGCCCGCGTGATGGTTGGATATTATTCTACGGGAACGTACTACCGGGATAAAATTATCCTATGTGTTAATCTAGGTTATAATCTATCTGTGTGCCAAATTTCATCCAAATCCGTTTAGCCGTTTTTGCGTGATTGAGTAACAAACATCAAAACATCTTCACAAACTTTCACATTTATAATAGGATCAGTGGATTGAAATTACAATGAAATAATTGAAATTAACAATAATTACAAACGCTTCGACATTCTTGTTCCAGTGGCATCACCAATTGACCTGGAGTGCCACATCCAATGTGAACGCATCAGCAAGATCCTTAACGACGCAATATACAAATGCAAGCTTTCCATCTGTTTGGCGGACCTGGTGCAGGAGTACCGCCTCCTTAACAGTGTCCTGTCGCCGATGCACATGGATGACCTGATCTTCATCTTCGAACAGTACGACAATCCTCTGTTTTCATCCAGTCTATTGAACATGGCGGTTATGGAGGATTTGAAAGATGTGAGTTTCGATTTGTGATTGGTCCAAGCTTTTTAGATTTTCAGTAGGAGTTCGAGGAAAAATACAAAAATAAAAAAGTAGAATAATTAACTATCGCATGTGTAGTCATTGCTTGCCTCACGATCTCTACATCTGGTTCTGTTAGGTGACAGTCTGGCGCATAGTTTAACAGGGCGTCCAACCTAGGATTTTATTTGATCGGTGCACCTCATCGGTGACCTCTCGTGTGGCCTATTATCTTCCCCTCTGCCCTGCACCATTAGACGCTCTACAGAGTCACAATTCTGCGTGAGGACATGACCAGAGGACTTCAGTATCTGTTCTAATATCAACTTAATTTCCAGGGTGACTTATCGCTGAAAAATCGCCTGAACCCGGAACTAGGGCATCTTCTCTACATCATGGACAGCTATCCTGAGCTCCAACCCACAGTCGATGAAATGATAGCCAAGGTGTGTTCATTCAAACCATTTTCTGATCTTTAACATAGTAGCAGTACGATACGTGTGACTTAAGTAGTAATGCTCAGGCGCTAAATGCCGTGCATGTTAATGCACGGCGTTTAGCGCCTTAAACTTAAGAGTCTGTCGAGACTTACTTAAGTCACGAATATCGTATACTATTTGTTAGATAGCTTTCATCATAATAATAATATTGATGATTGATTTGGGTGCGGTTTATTTATTTAAAAGTAGGTTTTTTAGCAGTGGTTTTTAGATATGTTTCGTCAAAATCGGTTCAGCCGTTTCAAGGTCATCTGCTGTTTTGTTAGCTGCAGTAGGGTACTTAGGAGCATTATGTGTATTTACTTTACTTTCAAACATACGTGTGACCTAAAATTAGAAACCTCTATGTATGCTATATAATAAAATAAAAATAAAAATGTTTATTGCATCAACTCAAATAACTTATTCTAGTTCCAATGGGGAGAATCCTGCTATGCAAATAGTTTGCTTGTGTTAGGATACTCCGCCCTTCCCCTGGTTATTTATTTTCTATTTCGTTTTTGAGCCAGTACAAAATAAATTATACGTATTACTTAAACTTAAACCAATAACAAAAGAATGAAATGAAAAAAAAAACATCAAAAAGCGCACTGGAACGTGTGTGGTTATGTGTGGAGATGGTGTGGAGGTAGTGGTGGTGAATGTGTGCATGTGAGTAGTGGGTGTAAGTGTAGGAGTGAGGTTTGGGTCTACTCGTTATACATTGTGAGGATTTAATATAATCTACTAAATTGGAGTTAAACTGCAGAATTATTTGATTTTTGTAATTGCTGACTAACCCTACGAACTGGGTCTTGGGATCGGAAGATAATGTTCCTAGGACATTATCTTCCATTAGCAGCAGAAATATCATGGTGTAGTATATTATATTTATTTAATTATAGTATCATTGATTGCACTATACATTGATATAACTATACAAGATTATGGAAATCTTGGTCTGATGCTGCAGCCAGGATATTCAGTACACTAGTACCCTCTTGAAGAAATAATAGCAGATATTATGTTGTGTTTGGATTAGTTTTGATCAGTATTTGTTTTTGTTTTGTCTGAAAAATGTCTTAATCAGGGTCGGGGGTTTCTTAAATTTTCTTTTGTGATTTCAGATGAGAGAATCAATAGAGAACCAAGCTGGCGATGTAAGTTTGACATATAATACAAAACTGAGTGCTTTTAGTGTTTGATGAAGCAATTACAAATGCTAGCTTTTTCCAGCGGCTTCGCCAGCGTGGAAGTCGAAAATTTTCCCACCGGAACGTACTACCGAGATAAAAAGTATCCTATGTATTAATCCAAGCTATAATCTGTCTGTGTGCCAAATGTCCATGACCACCCGCAGGAACCAAGTAGCACAAGGGCCCCAGACTACCCTGGCACCCCTGGCACCCTTGGTCCCCCTGCGACGGGTCGGCGCAGTGGCCCCGCCGCCTACCACTTCTCGGCCGCAGGGGATATATCGGGAGGGCGGCCAACGCTATACCGACACTCCTCTTCCCCTGCGGCCCCACCGCGTCCGCCATCAAACGGTGGTAGCCCCGTCCAGGCCACGGAAGGGAAGAGCGCTACTCAGAAGTACCGGCACTCCTCCTCCGCCGCAGCCTGTAACCCTCAGCCGCGATGCCTCCCATTCGACATCGCGGCTCGCCTCAGTTGCGGTGCACCTCACCGCAATCTACTTTTTGGCCGCTACGTCGTCGGCTTGGAAGCAAAAGCCCTGACGAGCGGCCCCACCTTGAGGTTCCTCTTCGCTTCACCGTGGGAGCAGACCACGGCTACTGAGCCCCCCCGCAACGACAATGCGGGAACCCACTGGGGGGGAGGGGTCGAGGGGTCAAGTTTGGATACTTACCTGTTATATATTTTTGATTGATTTAAGCTAATGGACAAGGCGTTTGCATTCTCAACTTTAAATGGTCTCAGGACACTAAAGCATTATGTTATCAAATTATTTGTTTCTAGGCCAAGCAAATGCCGCCTGGTTTTGACTTTCTCTTGGAATTGGAGCATTTTCGAGATCTAATGATAAAGCAGATGGAGACCACGGCAGCAGAGGAACTTTCTGCCAAGATTAGCACCAAGAAATTGGAAGCTTCTAATGAGCATCTTATACAGCGTATCGCAGGTATAGAGAAACAAGCTCAGGTGGAATTACACTTACACTTGCTGTAGCAATAAAAACTAAGGATGTATTATGAAAATGAGGATATACTACTAGATAAGCAGACTGATTGTCAGACGTGGTAACCTCTATATTTCCTTACGTTTATTCCATTTAGATTTTTGACGTTTTGATTTAACAGAGTGCTCGAAGAATTTGAAAGAAGAGACAGACGTTTTCCATGAAACTATGGCACTAAAGACGGAGACGATCTCTAAGTTGGAGCATGAACTAGTGCTGCTTAATCAAGAAGCTACTGTTAAGCTCAAAAAGAAAATGTGAGATATTTTTTTGGTTTTTGTAAATATTCTTGTAAAATATGACCCTCAGTGGGTGGGATACATTGCCCCAAGACCAGATTACCGATGGCGTCGAAAGGTTCTCAAATAGCGTCCGCGTACCGGAATTTGCAGCGCGTCTAGCCACAAGGTGGACTTACAACCTGGTGAAGGTCACAGCTATCTGCTTGTAAAAAGCACAGTACCTACTAATCAATGTGCATAGATTGGGGAGAGGTCTGTGTCTAGCGGTAGATATCTCTCAGCTTAATTTATCGTGTGCATTACCCTGGCAAAATGTTGTGCTTTAGAGAAGTGACACTATAACAAATAATTAGTGTATCATGTGGAGCAATGTGTTTACTAATAGCAAAATTTGTTTGAATTGTAGTTTATTCTCTGCGCATTCGATCGCTGAAGTACGACTAGTCTAATATTGAACAAATTTGTTGTATCTTCATATCGTGTAAAGTTACAAAATTTAAAAATTCCTGACGTTATAAGCGTCTACCACAGGTTTTTTTTACAGCTGTTTATTTGGTTATAATTGTATTGGTTTACTTGTAAATCCGTTTTTATTTTACTTTTGAAGCCATTTAATTACATTGGTTTACGTTAACCAAATCAAAAACGAATGTTTAATTTTTTTTAAACAAATTAAGGTCTCTTATGGGTATTTTTTTCAGACTTCTGCGTTGAGACTTGAGACGTTTTCGAGATCTGGGAAATCCCAAAACGTTACCGCAGCAAAATCTTAAATAACTGAGGAACTCACACACAAATTTTGCTAATTACAAACGTTTACTACGCAACAAAAGCTATTCTGTTCATGTATTTGGTTCCGGGGTGAAGAGAATTTTTGTAAATGATTTTGTCAGGGTAACGTTTCAAACCATTACCAAACCGTTTGGGAATTCTTGATGTGCTGGCTTCTGTACCTGTATGTCAAATCAGAGTTAAATATTTATTATAGGTACTTCCGTAATCAAAATATCACACTAACCAATAACATTAAACACGAAAAAGAAAATAAGTACCTACCTATAGCAAAAAAAAAAAAAACTATTATGTGTCATACTTTGAACTTACTTTTTAAACATGTACCAAATTAGAAACTCTGATTTGACACTTAAGTAGTTTTTATTTTAAGAATGAGGAGAGATGAATACATAATATATCTATTTATATCGCAATTCGGGTTACTATAGGAATGATACGTCGGGTCAGGGGGCCTACCCTCTAACTCCGTCAACGAAGATACGGGCCCGTCCGAACCTTCTTAGGGAATCTTACAGCCAATTAACTAACTTTTTTGGACGGGCAAGAACATAATATCGGGAGTAGGGACAGCCGTCAAATCGTGTTGTCATTCATTCTTAGTTCGGGCTCCAAACTAATCCTCTGTCCGTGAGTGATGCGGAGTTGGAAACGCCCGTCACTTCGACCGAAATGACGGATTTCGAGCTTAGAAAGTAGGCCCCCAGGTTAGGAATAGGGTTACGTTCGGAACAAATATTATATATTTTTTCAAGTTCCTAACCTAACTCGCGACTAGGTTAGGATTTCGGGTCAGGTTCGGAATAATCCGATAAAAGGATGATAAAATTCTTGTTTAGCTTGGACTCAGAGCGACAGATGGTGCTGGCAACTCGAAGTCACGCAGTAAAAAATGAGATGTTGAAGGAAGAGGAGGTGGAAAGCCGAGAAGCGTACGAACAACTGTTGAGGCAGCACCTTATTGAGGAGAAGAACCAGAGAGCCCGCCGGTAATAAATAATCAGAGGCTTTCTTCATAGTAAAGTATGTAGAAACCAGTTATCTCTTTCAAATATAAATACCAACCATGATTGTACCACTATTAATTACTTCATCGCTATCGTATACCTACGTTCATCATAAGATCATCGTTAAAAATTAGGGTAATGTACTTTTGTTAAAGGCAGCCTTTTTGCGCGATTTAGCTGTAAATTCTAGTGAAAACAGCCAAGCTGAACCAAATATGACGCATTTTAATGCGTAGAAGGATTTTAAGACTGAGGTATTCATTTTTAAATAACTTAACCGTTTTCCATGTCAACTTACGAAATGGTCTACTTTTCCAACAGTAGAAATGTTAGGTACCTAAGTAGTTAATTTCATACTTTTTTATCACAAAAGGTTCAAAGTAGAGACACAGCTGTTGTCGTGGCTGCAGAAGTACGACATTGAGATGAGCGACAAGCAAACGGAACTGGACGAGTTCACGCAGAAGTATCAAGAAGAAGAGGACAGGTGCGCGGAATTGGAGGTGACGTATCAGACCGACTCGAAAATAATAAAAAAAGAAATTTAAGTATTTTTACCCGACTGCGCCAGAAGTTATGTTTTTCGAGTTTATGTATGTATGTGGATTTCTTTGGCACGCTCTGTAGCCTAAATAGCTTGCTCGATTTCAGCTTGAGAGGTGCCGTTAGATTCGTCTTAATTCTGAGAGTGACACTGGGTATATCAAAATTGAAATGGCGCCATATTGTTTTTTTTTCTCAATACCTATTGAGTGGGGTATCAAAATAAAGGGTTTCACAAATAGGTCTCATTAACTTCAAAAATAATTATATTAACTAAAAACTGTGAAATAAAAAAATCATTTACAAAAACAAAAACCCGACTGCGTAAAAAGGTGAATTTTAATTTAAAAAAGATTGAAACAAGGAATATTGTTTTAAAGCGATGACTATTAGACTGAATACTGTAAGCAATCTCATGCAGTCGGAGGCAATAAAGGTGTTATTGTTAAATGTAAGAAGATGCCTCCGACTGCATAAGATTGCTTACAGTATTCAGTTAGTCATCCTTTTAAAACAAGTTTCTTGTTTCCATCTTTTTTTAACTACAACTCACTTTTTACGCAGTTGAGTTTTTGATTTTGTAAAAAAAAAATCTATAATAATGGTAGGTGAAGGTATTGTGTTCTATTCATCCCCTAGAGAGATAAATATTTAAAAAAAAACTATCTTTTGAGATAGTTTTTAACGTTCAATTCTAAACAGCTCACGGTAACTTTATTTTCTGTGTTTAATCTAAGAGAAAATATCCACCTATCTCTAGATGTATGCCTTGAACAATTCGTGAAGATGAAAATGTTAATCAAACAATATTCCCAACAGAAAAAGTTAGCGGAACAAGACATCGAGTACATCCCGCTGATGGCGGAGCGAGAAGCGGAATACCACCAAGAGATGACGGAGAAGATGAACAAGTTCATGGCGGACCACGCCGCGAGGGTCATACAGACCGCCTGGAGAGAAGTGCTGGCCAATCGCGCAGAGAAGAAGAAGGTATGACATCCAACAGTCTTGGGTTAACTTATATTTAAGACTAGGTTCCTTTTAGAATCAAGTGCCGGGGTGATAGAAGTCTGCCAGGGTCGCGGATTTGTTCGAAAGAGTTACCGTGGCCCTGGCACAGGCAACTGAAGGAACACGGGTGGCTGACTCAGTCAGTCAAAGTCCGACACGCCCTCCTGCTCCACCCAGAGCGGGAGAAGTTATTTGATGACCTCCCAACCTCAAAAAAAAAAGCCTTGTGAAAAAGTTAGATTACATGAAATCTAGATTTCATTGAGTGATAAAAAAAGTTAAGTAAGTTATGTTGGCATGATAAAAAAAAAGTTTGAGGAAAACTGAGGAGCTGAAACTCCACGTTTCATGTTGCAACGATAATATAACTATACTAAAAGGACATGCCTCCACCCAGAGCGGGAGAAGTCATTTGATGATTTCCCATCCAAAAAAAGCGTAATAGAGGTGTATAGAGCAGAAAAGTGCTGCTTGACTATAGTATGGTATGGTTTTTGGACATTGGATTGAAAAGAGAAAGTATGAAAAAGGAAGGTTATTATGTGAACCATAATTATGGGCAAGGTAGGTGGATGTATGTTGGTGGAGAAACGATGAAGCAGAAAAAGGTCAGGAATGTTTTCATTTCAATTAATTTTTTCACAATGGTACCTGTACTATAAAATCCAAAATTACGATTAATACCAAAGTGGCACATATTTCTGATGATTATCTTTTTATTCATGCAGCTAAAAGGAAAGGCAAAAAAAGGAAAGAAGAAAGGTTAATGAAGAGAAGAGTTTTTATCCTCGACCCTTTCCTAATCATTTTACCAACAAATCCTATAGTTACCCATTTCTCCTTCATTTGAATTCTTTATCGAGATATATTTTTGTCTCTATCATCGGTAAAGAATTTAAAATCCCTTGATCCATAACCTGATCCTTTCTTACAGTTGAGGAAGTTATTGAAGAAAATTCAATTCGACCAAGTTCCGACGTCATTATTAAAGGGGAAAAAGAAATAACTACACACGGATGGGTAGGTCTCTCGAATTTATCTATTGGTCGTTTTAATATATTCAATTTGTTTATTTTTTATTGATTAACTTTATTGATTGTTTCTGGATTCTTTATTGATTGGTAAATAAAATGATGTATCAGAATCGGAAAGCAAGACATACATTTTATTTACTTAAATAAAAAGTTTTTGCTACAACGAATTATTAGGAGTAATATTCATTTTACAAAAATGTATGAACGTACATTTAAAATATAACTCAGTATTTATGACAAGTCTGAAACATATTTAAGAGAGATCGCCCCTGTACCATTCAAATATTCGAGGTAATAATATATGTCATCCACATATAAAGCAATTTTTAAACATTGGTTTTTTATTTCTAGATGCTTAATGAACCTAACTGCGTTGCTTTTATTTACCATAAAATCATCCACACAAGTATAGAAATCTAATAAAAAGTCACAAAAATGTAAGGAAACCATCTACAGTTTCGACATAGACTTGATAAAACGCCTTCTTTAGATCTTTATAACAATGACTGATGAAATATAGTCCAGTTTTCCAAGCGCTTTAATAAGAGTGTAGATTGAATATTGCTACACAGTTTTATTAGTCATTTTGCTCATCATCAGATCATAATTTCTCTTCATCATCGAGTATTTTCAGATGCCGTATGGCTCTGAGATCAATGAGTGTGTCGGATGAACTCTTGGTTGTTGGGACGAAGGATAGAGCACGACGTGCTCTCTCACCGTTGCGGAGCACTGGGTTCAGATCCTGAGAAAATAATAATCATTGAAAGAGTTATTTATTATTCTGAGCCTAAAATTAACGATAGCTGTCCAACTTGAAAATACTAGGCAAGACATGTCTGCCGGAACAGACTGGGCAGAAATATTACAAAACCGGTGGATACACATACATATATGTACAGAGTCCCGGCAAATCACGAAGGAAATGGTAAGAGGAATAGAATGGCGTCTTTAAGAACAGGAAAGACTGGTGTGGTGGCCTTTGCCCAGGAGTGGGAAATAATATTTTAGCAATAATTATTTCATGACAATATTTGTGACAGAAGATTAAATTACACATTTGAAACGGTTTTGAATGGTTTTATCAACTTAAGTAAAAGAGTTACTCACTCTCAGTTGTACCTGCAACGCGTGTGCCGTGTGTTCAGTCTTAAATATTTTATGTTGAGCTGCTTTCAGTTCAGCATCCAGCCGTTGTTTCTCTTCTTCTAGCTCCTTCAAGCGTTTTTCTGCTTCTGTAACAAGAATCAGACGTGATAGATAAATAAGCTTGATCACCAACCCGTCGGCTAAGGCTTATACATTACTATTTTAATAATTAATGTTAATAATTTTGGGGTATGCGTAATTTGCAAGTCAATTTCAGGTTGTCTGTTGATCAAAATATGTCTCGCGGCCGAAACAAATTTGTATTTCCGGAATTTTTCAATTAATCATTAGAACCGCCGTGACAACTCTTTAAGTAGAATGGATCTCAAATGGCTCAAATGGGAAAATTTGATTTATGTGGGCTTCCCCTTAAATACCTTTAAACTGTGTTTCCTTCTCAGCCTGCAACATTTCAAACTGTTGACGTTTTAATCTTTCTTCCTCTAGCATTTTATTCTGTTCTTCTTGAAGTCTTTCTAATTCTTCTCGCCTTTCCCATTCTTCTGCTAATACCCTGACAGGACGAAACATGCCATTAGCTTTCTTTGCATTTTGTTTTCTAGTAATAAAAAAATCAAATAGATTTATTTACAACTTACCTAGCCTGTAATGCTCTAACAATTTCTTCGTCTCTTTTAGCTTGTGTTTCTTCTTGTAATAGTTTTTCAAGTTCTACTTGTGCGTGTTTCAATTCTTCTAGCTTCTTGTTGTCTTGCTGTGCTAATTCCACTAATTCCTGAAATAAAGTATCATTGTTTTTATTAGGAGTATTTTGTGGAGGACTACAAAATACTTTAAGAGTTAATGAAGCCTCATATAAAATTAAACTGTATGCGAATCAATTCCTTTAGTTCCTGATTCTGTAGTTTCATATCGAGGATTTTTCCTCCTGTCTTATCGTGTTTTGATGTTGCTTTTATCAATGTAAGAGTATTCAGTATTTTGTACCCTCATATATGCATAATCAGCCTATAATGTTTCGACTGCTGGGGCACAGGCCTCCCCTCTGTGGGAGGGAGTGGCCGTAATCCACCACGCGGGCCCAGTGCGGGTTGGTAAATGTAACATGTCTTCGAATTTTTGGTTCTAGAACATACCGGTTTCGTCACGATGTTTTCCTTCACCGATTTGAGAGCAGTAGTGATTAAATAATTTACAAAAAGTACCTAAAGCGCCAGTCTGGTGTCGAACCTATGACCTACAACTCGTAAGTCACGGTCGTTACCACTGGGCTACCACTGCTCTCCATAGGATGTAGCCTCATTTAGGAGATCTTTTTTTTCATACCTCTTTAGTCAGTGCGCATAGAAGAATAATAATGGGTAGTAGGGACAGTAGTGACCTGTGCCTGTGCCTCAGCGGCGAGGCGTGCTTTGACCTCGTGCTGCAGCCGCGCCCTGGTGTCCCGCACCTCGCGCTCCCGCCTGGCACCCGCACCGCGTCTCACAGCCCTGGCGCGCCTCTGGTAACCTTCCACTCCACCAGATACAGCTGCTGCTTGCCGGAGAGCTGATATCCATTGTAGACGACTCCTATGAGGAAATAAAACCAAATAAGCTGATTATGGACTCGTAAAGTTTTGAAAGTACACTTGCACATAACATAACATCACGCTTGTACCCTCCAAAGGGTCACGCAGGGTACACTTCTGAGTATCTTTTTGAAAAACATAGTTCTAAGCTGAAATACTGTGACAAGCTTTAACCATTAGCTTTAACCAACGTGTCTTTAAGAACTATACATATCAGGACAGAGGAATTATGAAAAGCCAACCGTAGCTACAAACATATATTGCCTATACTAAAATAAACTCGTCCGATCAGAAAATGAAATCGTGAGAGGCAGAGCTTCGAGATTATTGTTCATCGTTACAGATCTCTCTGGGCTAAAGAGTCAAAGAAATAAAGTACAGCTATATTTACTTGTGATCCTGAGTCCCGAATTCAAACGTCCTATCCGGCGTGATGAGCTGGAACCTCTGTATCTTGCCCTCCCCGATGGCTGCCTCAACGGAACAGTATTCATCGATGACGACCCGGCCACACTGTTCCTTCTGAGAGGAACTCTTGTAGTAGGTGAGGGCACACGGCTGGAGGACGCACCAGTACTCCCGCATGGTTGGGAGGAGGTAGCCGCGTTTGAATAGGTAGCCCTGGGAAGTGAGAATAGATGTTTGCAGAATAATCTTCAGGGAAATCACAAAAATGTGGTTCTGTTTTATTAAGTTCGCTAACGTTTTCAAATAATACGTTTTGGTCATCGTCACTGGAGAGTCAATGTTTCTAAGATTTAATTACTAGAGTTTGCAAAAAATATTTTTTATCTGGCCTAAAATATATGATAGATGGCTTTTTTATTTCTGTTTACCTTCTTAATAATATCCTCGATGAAGACATCGTATATCTCATCGACAGCTTCGACCAGAGCCTCTGAATGTAGCTGCTGGTCTCCACAATATTTAGCTTCAAGCACGGCGAGGAATGCGGCCCACTTGAAGTGGCCTATGGAAGAGCCTAAGGCTTCCCAGTCAGCTGTGTCCCAGCGGAGGCCGAGGCAGTGGACTAGCTGTTCTGCTACTATGCCCGCTTCTGAGGGTTGGAGTACGACCTGAAGGAATGATGAAGTAGTCGATTTTATTAGCTGCAATATTAAGTAGAGAACCAGGAATGAGTGAATGTAAGTTATCATGATGTGACACATGACGAATAGGGCAGCCTAATATTGAGTCACGGTAACATCCGCAAATCCGCGCAGTTAGGTATCTACTAAATACAACATCCAAAAACGGCCGATATGTTACATTTTAATTAAAAAAATAGTAAAACAACTTATTCTAATTTGCGTTAAGCTATGAGGTTGATCCTAGTCAATAAAGCCGAAAATCCTTGCCGACTCGTAGTCACACCAGATGAGAAATAGGATTTTTTTCTCCTTTGTCACATTTACCGCCATAAATCTGTAATATCATATTCTAAAGATATGGAAATTTCTTAAAACATTTAAGAAAATCTTAACTAAATCCTTAAATAAAAATTATTTACCCAGAGATAGTACTTTCTGAATGTTAGGCTATGCCCCTTTATGCACGCGTCTGGATTGAGGGCCCAAGTTATTTACTCATAACAGTTTTAATTTACGTTTATGAAAATCATGGCCCTTTGTTTTAAGTTTTAACTATTTTTTAATAATATTTTATTTCCATATAAGCTTTATTTCGTTTCGCAAGGATTAAAAAAATGGGCCCTCAATCCAGATGCACATAATCAAATTGTAGTTTAATTTTGAATATGAAAACTAAAAATTCTACGGATTCATTTTTAAGAGGGAATTTCAAGTTTCAAAACACACACTCGACAAACAATCTGAAAACGAGTGAAAGTGTAAACTTAGTGTGCAGTTACGCAAGTTGTATTCGTAAATGACAAGCATTATGAAACCTACTGTTACGAAATTGAGATCTACACACGAATGTGTTGATATTATTGGCGAGAAATTAATTCTCCTTTTAAGTGATATCCTAAATCTGTATGACTAAGTAATGTTTAATGTATTCAGATGACGAAATTGCTGATGATGCAAACGATGTACCTAATATTTTTAGATATAAGTATTTGGAAGTGGTAGAGAGAATTCTGCGCAAGTAGGTAGGTAGGTACGCTCAAAATTTTGATCTTAAGGCAAGTGTTAAACCATCGAGCTAGTTTTTGATTTAAGAACCTAATAGGTATATATAGAAATGCAGTTCTTTTTAGAAAACCGACAACTAAATCGGGTGCTATAATTAAGTTGTCATTTTTGTGTTCAGCACTTTACCTAAATCGAAATAAAGTTTGAAATGAAAAAACTGGCTCCGAGCGTTTTGTATTTAAATAGTACGAGACTAAACTTTTGAGAGAGCTTGAGTACGAGCTCACATAGGCTTATAGCCAATAATTAACGTGATCTACAAATTAGCAAAGCTTGACTTACACTTTGCACGAGCGCTGAGCAAGCGACCATTTTAAACGAAGTGAGTTTAACACCAACTTCATCTCTAGTCTCCGTAAGACCCAGGAGAGTAAAAAAAAATCTTAGATATCATTGCATGTGTAGAGATGAACCCTCTCCCAATTACTCTCGTATATTTTCGGTAGTTTCCTGACTGAATGTTCAGTAGTTCATCATGTTTTCTATGATCGTTTCGAGAATAATTTTTTATCGGTAAAACATAGCATAATCAGCCTATAAACTTCCCACTGTTGGGACACAGGCCTCCTCTGTGAGAGGGAGTGGGCCATAATCCACCACGTGGGCCCAGTGCGGGTTTGTTGACATCGCATATCTTTGAATTTTTGGTTTCCTCACGATGTTTTTCTTCACCGTTATCTTTTGAGAACAGTGGTGATGATGAAATCAAACGTAGACGTTTGATTTCACACAACACACATAATAAAGTGCCTAACTATACAGGGTGATTGGAAGATGGGTGCAAAGCTTTAAGGTGAAGATAGTATAGACAATTTAGAACCATTTAAGCCATGGTTGTCTTAGACGAAGTCTTACCAAATTTTTTTTTTTTAATAAGGTTTAAAAGACGTATTGTACAATTTTTTTATTTTTTCTGAGCTTACGATTTCGATCGTTTACGATTCGTAATAAAAAAAATGTCTAATGACACAGAAGCCTAGAACATGTTTTGCTTGATTGCTTACACATTACTTTAATTAAATAAATAAAAAATGAATTCATTTATCATTCAATTTGGCCATAATTATGCAGTTTACATTAAATTTTGAAAATTTCCGAAAAAAAACTTAAAAATTTGGTTAAAAATATTTGGTAAGACTTCGTCTAAGACAACCATGGCTTAAATGGTTCTAAATTGTCTGTACTATCTTCGCCTTAAAGCTTTGCACCCATCTTCCAATCACCCTGTATATACCACTGGGCCATTATTCTTCTATATATTTTACATAATTATACATTACATGTCATAAATAAATGTCACTACTGATTTGAAGAGATAGATATCCTTCGTGATTCACTAATTAACGCTTAAGTGCTGGCTTATAAATTGGCAAAATACTGTCACATTTATATAACAGTGTGTGTAGGAGGCGACGACCCACACGTAGGTACTTAATACTAATTTTAGCATATCTGTTGAAAAGAAGTGAAAGTTTGTGAATTGATGTCCTGAAGAGGAATAATTTATAACTCACTATACTCCATTTGAAATAAGATTAGATATTTAACTAAACCTTTTTTACAGATCAATCAACCGATTTTGACTTCTTTTGCGTTAGTGGCATAACAAATGGCAGCTGCAGTAAACAGTTGGTATTGTAACTACTTTTTTGCTTTTAATGCCATCCTTATGCCTACGGTATAGAAGTCAGAATCTGTTTAACTGACTGTAAAAAAGGTTTGTTTAAATGTCTAATCTTATTTCAAATGGGGTATAGTTTGTAGGATCCATCGTCGATCCACTTCCACAATACTGTTACAGTCACGAAAAAATGTGTAACCGAATGAATTTTTTTATAAACGAACTGTTTGTTTCGTAGTAATAAAATTTGATTTTATTCGATCTTTATGTGAACTTAAACTGTAGTGCAAGTGTTGACTTTTAAAAAGAACACGTGAATCAAGTTTCTACCCCTTAACTTACAGTACATACGAAAGACGTTATTGGACGATTTCTTAGTTTTATATTGTAATTACCTAGTAGCTAATAGGCTAGCTTGTAATGTGGATAAAATATCATCAATTGTGATATTTATAAAGGAAAAAGAAATCGAAAACACCCATCGGTTTCTTATTAGACTTCAACTATATTCAACGACCCTGGTGACTTATCTCTTCTGGTGACCGTACATATGCAAAAAAAAAAAAATTGAAGTTCCAAAACACCTTATCAGCGGAAAAGGCGTAAATCACGCTGCGTGATGTTTTTAATCGCAATAGTTATCATCATCATCATTTCAGCCGAAAGACGTCCACTGCTGGACATAGGCCTCCCCTAAGCTCCGCCAAATCGACCGGTTCTGTGCTTCCCGCATCCAACGTACTTCTGCGGCCCTCACAAGGTCATCGGTCCACTTTGCGGGAGGCCTTCAAACTTTACGTCTTCCGGTACGCGGTCGTCACTCCAGAACTTTTCGGCCCCATCGGCCATCTGTTCTGCGAGCAATGTGCAATCGCAATAGTACTGTAAGACTATTCTATTTCCAGGATTATTGTGAAGTTATAATAAACCAAGTTAACACCATCCACATCCACAGTCATTATCATTAACAGCTGGGCATAATGTATCTCTTATCTTGTTTCAGTCCTTAAAATTACTAAATATGTATAACAAAACACAGTTACGCCCGCTATTTAAGTATGTATGTTTCTTTTTAATATGCACGAGTCTGTGACAATTTCTTTCCCTTTTTTTTCTTGATTCTCAACCCAAAAAAACCTAAGATATCAGAGCGTTAACGATGTAAATTAGAACTCTGTTAACATCTGTACATGAGACGAGAAATTAGAGTAATTAATAAATACAATACGAGACGTGTGAATGACCTATTTGTGATACAATACACAGTGGCTATAAGGCAGCGGTCACATTGGTTGAGCGACAGCGGAATATTATGTCTCGAAGTACGTATTCTAATCTTTTACCCAAAATGGTGTTTGATAACGTTGTTGTCGTCTTATTTTTTCATTAAATCACAAGAATTTACGTGGTTTTGAAGTGAAAACTCCTTTATACGTTCCTTGCGCTATTTCTGAACTGGGACGAAAAGATATCAGGAAGAAGGACAGCTGTGAAATCGTGGTGTCATTCATTCTAAGTTTGGGCTCCAAACTAATCTTATGTCCGTACGCGACACAAAGTTGGAAACGCCCGTAACTTCGGCCGAAACTAAACACTTCTTGCTTAGGGAGTAGGCCTCCTGAACTACTCTCCTACTCTGGTCGGTGACGCTGAATCGTGTATACTTGGCGAGTCGGCGCTGAATCGCGTAATTTCGGCTCCAGAAGCCTAAGTGTGAGTTTCTTATAACCATCTCGATTTAATGCATCGACTGCGTTCGGTGCTCTGATTGGCCCTGGGTTGGTGACAGACCAATCGGAGCGCCGAACGCGGTCGATGCATTAGGTCGAGATGGTTAAAAGAAACTAATACTCGGGCCACAGAAGTAAAATTTCACTTCTATCGTGTGGTTATATCGTCAGAATACTCCATAATAACGAATTTCATTAATCCAATGTCGCTATAAACTGAGACTATGCCAACATCCTATAAAGATTAAATACTGCTTCGAAACATGTGGTCAACACATGAATGAAACCATGGGTGAAATTAAAATGTGCTGATAAGAACGCAATCTTTGTATATTACTTTTGTTCAACATTAATTGCACACAGAGAGGTAATTGCGTAAGACACTGAAGCAATGGTTTTCATTTTGACAGTTCAACAACATTCATTGCGTTGATGAGGGCAAAAAAATTTTTCGAACGAAGTAATGAGTATTAGCAATATCCTTCTAAATGAATCCGATTCTGATAGATAGTGTGTCTGTGTGTTACGTAATAAGGGTGCTGGGTAAGGAGTTAAGGACATAGACTACTTCTTATCCTGGATCGCCGACGAAGTCGCGGGCAGCAGCTATCCTTACTAATACAGGATAACATTTTAACCAGCGCGCAAACTGTAACCATGAATTCAGCATATCATTCCAGCCCCCTAGCGTAGAATTTTTCGTCGGTTATACAAATTCATGGTTACAGTTTGCGCACTGGTTAAAAATTTACCCTGGATAATAAATGCGAAAGTAACTCTGTCTGTTACGCTTTCACGCCTAAACCGCTGAACCGATCGTCATGAAATTTGGCAGAAATATAGCCTGGGATATGGAGAAGGACATAGGCTACTGTGTTACGCGATAACCAACATCCACGCGGGCGATGCCGCAGGCAAAACCTAGTTATTTATATTTTAGACAGTGCATGGTCAACTTGTCTGTAGCATTGCAAGTAGGTACTTAAAGTGTTATTTGACATTGCTTTCTCTACTGAGACAAAATTTTATTACGCGTATTAAATTTTTACTACAGCGCTTGTCATAATTTTGTACCTTTATGCAAAGTTCGTGAACCTTTTATAAGTTTTACACTACAGGCTAGTGTGAAAGGGAACAGTAGGACTTCCGGCTTCCAGCAGGCTTAGCACGAGCACCGATTTGTCGACGGAAGAATAGACATGACTATTAACTAAATGATGTACAATAGGAGAAGATAGCTATGTTTTTCTATTAATTATCACAGTTATGCGTTCTAATCGAATCATGTACGTGTGTCGTCATCGATTTTGTAGATAATCGTATCTACTTTGTGGCCGTAGAGTAGAAAGTTTGTTGTCAGTGTGATTTTGATAGTTTGCGAAGAAATATTCTTCTGAAATAGTCTACATTTATAAGGACCTAGACAAAGATCGTTAGAAACGAAAGACAAAATGACAGATTGTAGAAGGATATCTACGGTGCGATGTCAACAATGGAGAAACGAAATGTCACTTTGTACTGGAAAAGCACTGTCTATTCTTCGTAGAAATAGAATACGTCATGCTGAGCCTGCTGTAGAAGCGTTTTGTCGACGGAAGAGTAGACAAAAATGACGTTTCCGTGTAGCCAATTGACAGTTTTGTACCGAGAAATGTAGACAAGCGATTTCTATTCTACAGTAGAGTAGAAATAGAAAGCGTCATGTTAAGTCTGCAGTAAAGGTCTGTACAGACAGAATGAAAAAATCCTCGCGCAGGTTCGAGCCTTCTATGGCTGCAATTCAAACAGCGAGCAACCGCGTCGCGAGCATGCGCAAGCCGATTGTGTCGATATCCATACAATTTTCTACTGTAGGCTTTAATAATACGGTCCTATTTTCAATGGAGCTAGTAAATTGCTCAGGCATTTTTCCGTTCTGTCTGTACTGACCCTATCTCTTTACTAAAACATTTCCCCGAAAACTCTCTTGTTGTCTAGTAGGTAGGTATCTACACGATCATTACAAGAATTTGCACTAGTCATGGCACGATAGACTCTACGTTAAAACCCGAAACTTAGCTATAATAGTATGTATGTCTAGTAGTAGTATGTGTAGTTAGTTACGCTAGTCCTATCCCTCTTATTTAGACAAGGAATGGCACAAGAACTACAAAGACATATACAGAAGAAATATCGTTTAAATCCATCTAATAACTACCTGATGAAAAAGCCACTCACCACATAATGTTTGGAGTCATCGGCATCCTGCACCAGATCTCCAAGCAGGCAGAAGATTCTGAAGAGTTTGAACACGGAGTCATCGCCGAACACTCCCGGGTCACGTCCCAGTAGACTCTTGCGGCAGACCAGCCAGCACACCTAGAAAATGAAACAAAAAAAATTGTTAATTTTTTGTTGAAACCGACGAAAAATTTCTTCGCTGGGGTCTAGAATGATATGCTGAATTCATGGTTAAAGTTTCAAATCAAATCAAATCAAATCATCATTTATTTGCTTGAAATATGGGTAGTTACATGAGGTGATACATACAATAATAAAAGTTCTTATGACCATATCCTACCTTAATAGGTGTGCAAATATCTATTGTACTAAAATATACACATTATCATAGGTTAATTAAATTAAAATGCACGCCTTCCTCCTATGGATGTAGGCAGAAAACTACAGAGCGCCACCAGTTCCGATCCTTACATACCAGTTTGCGCACTGAATAAAAACTTTTCCTGTAAGTATAGGTATAAATAAGATAAATAATTGGTATAAAATCTGGCCGATTGTCCTATCCAGAAGAACAGGCTAGTCATACCAGTGCTGAACTGGGGGTTATTTGGCGAAGCCGAGAGGCATACGTTCCTGTTAATTTCTTCTTACAAAGCACTTTTTATTATAATTGATTTTATTTGCAGGATATGTTGTGTGCGTTTTAGTCTGTGCTAAATTAAGGTACTTATACTTCTTATTTTTTTTCTATAACGGACGAACAACATGATCGCTACTGTTTCAGTCCGATCCAATCTGTCCCTTGCGGCCCTGTACCAGCGATGCTCTAAGCAGAGGTCCATGCCCCACAGGAGGTGCCCTTAGCGAGCAGTCGCTATAGTTTTAAGTTTTTAAGCCCTGGCTGATAGCCTTAATTTATTAAGGTTATCACAGGCAAGTCCGGTTGAGCACCCGACAACCTTATGGGTTCAAATGTGGGAAGTTATTCCCAAAAATATAAATCTAGGTTGAAATGTGGGAAGTCATTCCCAACAAAAAAAAAATAGTTTCTTTAATTAACGTCACGCACGTACTCTTGCCCTTACCCTCTCACTGTGTTACTGTAACCATTGATTTTACTTTTTCATTGTTTTTTTTTTACTCCATATGTCAGGCACCGCAAGTCACATCATTGGTACATGCTAACTTTGGTCCTCGGAGATGACCACCACGACATCATTATTAAAATATTGAGAAATTATAATAGGTGGGTATGTTTGCAGTTACATACCTACGTGACCTTTTACGCGGTAGCGAGAATTATGACACGACAGACGTAACCTTATCAAGGAAAACTATTGCTGTGAACATCAAATAGATAAGTAAAGCCAAAAGAACACGTCGTGTCATAGAGCAAATTCTCTATGCTGAACAAAATTGCGCAAATTGAATGTAAAACCAATGAAATAAATATTTTGCCGGGCTCTCATTTATATTTTGGCGGTTTTCATTTCACACAAAAGACTCGTTAGTATCACCAACAGTGTGTGTAGGTATGTATACCATATTAGTCATCAAATATAAATAAATAAAAACTGTTCCAATACATATAATAATGCTACCAAATTTCTCAATAGTTTTTAAACAACTCTGTACATAGAGATACAGCACGTTCGATTATTTACTCGTGAGGCAGTAGGTTGCATGTACTTACAAACCATGTGATAGGCATTGCCTCGTCGCGACCTACTTGCACAGCTGCACAAAGAAGTATTGTGCCAAGTTGATTCAATATGGAATTTTGAATAAAATGAAGAAGATGGCTGCTTTTGGCGAGGTGCCTGTAACCTATAAAAATACTATTGTTTGTACGGAGCCATGTGGCCCTATTAAGCACAAAGTTGGCAGAAATGCAATACATAAAAATATTGCCAACTGTTCTTTCATTATCAACCTATAATGTTCCCACTGCTGGGACACAGGCCTCCACTATGTGTGAGGGAGTGGGCCGTAATCCGCCACGCGGGCCTAGTGCGGGGTGGTAGATATCACGTGTTCGAATTTTTGGTTCTAGGACATGCCAGTTTCTTCACGATGGTTGTCTTCACCGTTTTGAGAGCATAAGTGATGAAATCATTTGCACCTCTCTGGGTCGAATTCGAACCTACGACTTACAACTCGTAAGTCGCGGTCGTTATAACTGGCCACAGTGGCCACCCTGTTTTTTAATATTTCTATGGTGCTGCCATTGCTCTCGACCATTCGTTTCTGTCTGGAACTCACACTTTGTTACACTTTTTATTGCTAATCTACATAAAAATGTTGTCCTATTCACTATTATGGCGAACATCGAGAAAATATCGAGACATTCGATCAGAACAATTACCTAAACCCTATAGAAAGTTCTAGAAAGCCACCCTATAAATAATCAACATAAATTTTTACGCGTGACGCGACTGCTCTTCTTGGGCACACAGATAAACAGATTCATATTAGTTTTGTGGCTAGGGGAGCGTCTATTAGGGAGGCAGTGGGCAGGGCAAGTGTTTTCTATGTCAACAGACGGACGTAGTACTGTGTATCACGCTCCAGACAACTTTAGCGGAAATCAATACCGTGGTCGCGGTGCCGAGAACCTAGACACTTGAGTCTACGTTTTGCCGACTGCATTTGTAGCTGAAAAAGTTTTGCCGACTCTTGCCTGGCTACTCTAGACATTTTGTTTTGCTGAGAAAATAATGGACATTTGTTTTTCTTTTGGCTAAATATTCATCTTTATCTAGATACTAATATTATAAAAAAGGTAACCTAGAGTTAGTGAGTTTTTAATGTAGCGGATAATATTCAGAACTACTGATCCGATTCCGAAAATTAGTTCACTAATGGAAAGCTACAGTATTGCCGAGCGTTGTAGGTTAAATTTAATGCAGGCGAAGTCGCGGGCAATAAGCTAGTTTTGAATAAGTGGAATTTCCAGCAAGTCAATACGTATACGTTACGTACGTATATGTTACTCCTTTTTGCGGAAAGGTCATCGAAATTATTATGTTATCTTTAGGATTTCGACAACATCTTTGTTTTAATTGATCAGATAAGTGATGCCAACATGAATCACGATGTATTTTGGTGGCTGATCCAAAGATTTTTTAGTACTAAAATAACCTACATTTTATAATGAGAAGGTACAGACGCCAGCACATCAAGCTACCACAATCTGTCAAAATTCTTTGATAGATTTTCAACTTTACGCAGTACATCCCCTTTGGCGTCCCACCACCTATTAGACACTCACTTCGCCCTCGCCAACGTCCCCTTTTCTCAATACCGCAAACCAGTACGATAACCCTTAAGACCAGTCCATTGTACCAAGCCCTCACCCATATTAACAACATTTTGTTATATGACGAATCCTTAGATGTTTTCGCGAGTACTGAACTGGGATTCCTGAACACGACTACTCAATACCTGGAGTCTATTGCCACTCCCAGTACAATCTCTATGGAGTAAATTCTTATATTGTTATTAATAATTTTGTATCCCGATTTTATTTTGTTATTATTGATTCTGTATCCTAATTTCATCTTATTACTTATTAATTTTGTTTTCTAGTTTTTTGTATCCTAATTTTTATCCCAATTCTGTCTAATTTTATTAAATGTTATCTAATGTTATCTAATTGTACCTAATAATATCTAATTTTACCTTATTTTTACTAATTTTGTTCAATCTTATAATGTCTTCTAATTTTGTCTAGTTTTATAATGTAATTTAATTTGCATGTTCTATGTTTCTATGATTGTGTGTGTAATAACCTGTATTGACCGATAACTTGTATGTGTGGTGCAAACTGTTAGTATAAGTTGGTTATTAATAAATAAATAAATAAAATAAATAAGTACGTATAAGGTTCATGTTCAATTGGGAAAATTTGACAGTTTGGGGTAGCTTGATGTGCTGGCGACAGTACTTCGACAACCACGGAAAAAACGACAAGTGCGAGTTGGATTTGCAAATGAAGGGTTCCGTACCACCCACATTTTAAAAACTCGTTGCTTGTACGGGGATGAGGATATTTTTAGCTTATTTTTATTATTTGTTGTTTTAGCGGCCATAGTAGTCCATCTTCTGAGAACATTTCAAGAGTCTACCTATTACGGTTCAAAATATACAGCCCTGTGGCTGACAGACGGTAGAACGTATAGTGGAGTATTAGTAATTTCTTTGATAGATTTTCAACTTTATTATTACAATAACATAAGGTTCATGTTCAATTGGGAAAATTTGACAGTTTGGAATAGCTTGATGTGTTGGTGACTGTACAATTGGCGCCTTTAAGGTACAGAAAGTTAAAAAGGTAAACACATGCTATCCTGTTTTTAACCGACTTCAAAAAGAAGGAGGTTATCAATTCGACATGTTTATTTTTTTATGTATGTTCGGGCATAACTCCGTCATATTTAGACGGATTTGCAAAATTCTTTTTTTTAGTCCGGAAGGGGTTTATTCCGAAATGGTTCCGTTAAAATTTCATTTAGATCTTATGATGCGTTTCGGACACAGACAACGGCAATTGCTGCTAACGTATAAATATGAATTGTTTTGACCCCAAGGATAATGACATTACGAATTGGTGTGGGGTAGGTAGGTACTATTAGCTAAAAAGTGAAAAAAAAGCAACCGACTTCCGGAAAAACACTACAAAGTCCAAAATAACTTTAATTTCGGAAGGCGGTGACAAAAAATTAAAATACATATCCAAAGTCACCGACTTCCGAA
Organism: Antitype chi; assembly: GCA_947359405.1. Taxonomy (NCBI): domain Eukaryota; kingdom Metazoa; phylum Arthropoda; class Insecta; order Lepidoptera; family Noctuidae; genus Antitype; species Antitype chi. The sequence goes on along the minus strand of OX375822.1, from coordinate 5,446,516 downwards.
ATTAAAGTTATTTTTCACTTTGTAGTGTTTTTCCGGAAGTCAGTTGTTTTTTTTTTGTTGATAAAAGATTTTTTGTGACTCATGTTGAATTTAACTTGACATTAATTAAAAAAATTAACACAATAACATTCAATTGCTTTTGGGGCAGTTAAACCAAGTGGAAATCCGCTTTTGAGTTCACTTTTCAAGAACTTTTAAGTAGGTAGCAAGATTGTGGACAATACGTACATTGTAAATGAGATATTACAATGAACGACAAGCCATTAGCTAATCGATGTCCGTGGTAACACTTTGACCTCGAGCTGCACCCTAATTGCGTATACTATTCCTTCTAAGTCACGTTTTCAGTTTAATCATTTATTTATATAAGTAAGTATGTAGTTTCATATCAACTGATGTGACAATTTAGCAAACACACAATACTGGTGTGTGTACTGTACGTTCTTAGAATTTTCTGAAGCTTGACAAGTTAGAGGAAATTCTTGTACCTATTCATGATCTTATCTTATTGTTAGTCTTAAGAAAATTACGTGGAGTACATAATTAATTAATCACTCGTACAAAGGATTGTCTAGCATTAAAATTTTAACGTTTTCCTCATGATTAATCGTCCATGAACTCAACCTTCTAACTGGTTTAGATAGGTATTTAATTATGAATTTATTCGTAATTAATTTTAAAGTTTCGAACATTTATAATAATCATAACAAACCCATGTTTATAGGTCATTCATGTGAAAAAGATTAATACAATTTATTCAGCTAAGTACTAGATTTGCCCGCGGCTTCGCCTGTCTGGAGATCGGAAATTATCCCCGGGGACGTATTGCAAAACTTCCAGTAAGTTCCTCTGTGTCAAATTTCTTCGAAATCCGTTCAGCTGGTTTTGCGCGATGGAGTTACAATCGTCCAAACATACAAAATTTCACATTTATAATACTACTATAATATACTCCATTTGAAATAAGATTAGACATTTAACGAAACCTTTTTTACAGTCCGATCAACCGATTTTGACTTCTATTGCGTTGGGAGCACGACAAATTGTAGCTGCAGTAAACAGTTGGTATTGTAACTACTTTTTTGCTTTTAATGCCATCCTTATGCTTACGGTATAGAAGTCAGAATGAGTTGAACGGACTGTAAAAAGGTTTGTATTTAATGTCTAATCTTATTTCAAATGGACTATAGTTGGATTAGACAATTAGGCACAAACAGTGGCAACCATTGTTTGAAACTAATTGTGTATTATAGCGCTAATGGTTCCATCGCACTAATAGACCTCCGTCTGAAGAAAGGCATGGGCATAGAATAGCGCCTCGGGGAACAGTCACGCAATCCGAAGTAGTCAAAGCACATTAGTGTCGACCAAACGTATCAATTCATCGGGGGACCACTAATGAAGAATGTTGGGGACGTCTACAGGTTGAAATTGAAAACATGTGACAAACCGAAATGGGAGATTGTACTCATCATTATGAACAACTTTTACTAAGGGACCAATGATGCAATCGCAAAAAAAAAACAGCTGTTCCCTACATTTTGACGAGTTATGCGAACATAAATGTAGGGAACAGATGTTTTTTTTTTTCGCGATTGCATCATTGGTCCTTTAGTAAAAGTTGTTCATAATGATGAGTAAGTACAATCTCCCATTTCGGTTTGTCGCATGTTTTCAATTTCAACCTGTATATTATACTTTATTTCCAATCGAGTAGTTATCTAAACTAAATATTATAAAGAGAAAAGATTTGATTTCTTGTATGTTTATTTGTTCTGCTTTCACGTTAAAACGGCCGAACGAATTTGGATTGAAATTGGCACTCCCTAATCCAGGTCATGGGTAGACCATGACCTGAATTAGGGAGGATACTTCTTATCCCGATATTCTCACGGGATCGAGACTTTTGCGGTGTAAACCACGGGACGCAGCTAGTTTACAATACTTAGAATACCTATAATATTATGCCCGCGACTTCAACCGCGTATGTCGACACTGTGCAATACTGGTAGCTTCCCATTAGTGAAAGAATTTTAGGAATCGAATCAGCAGTTCTTTCCGAAAAGAATATCTCCTACGGCCCCTAACTAAATACAAACTCACAAATTTTACCTCTCTATAATTATGATATTATTATGGGTAGAAGTATAGATACCTAAAGGTTTGGGTTTTTAATCAGAATACCACAGTACATGATGGAATATTTAGAATGTAGAAGGAATAAGAAAGGAAACAATGGAGCAAACGATTTTCTTTAGAAAATAATCAAATAAGCGACGCCGAGAACAGTAGATTGAATCTGATGCGTGGCGTGGCAGCCTATTCCTATGCACATAAATTCCCCTCGACCGACTTCGTCGTACGTCGGAATCGAATCCAATATATTTATATTAAGCGAACGCCAACAGCTTCGTATTTATTATGGAGAATTCAGCGTCTCTCCCTCTTCCGCATTTTCTAAAGGTCACGGGAAAAATTCCGACATTGAATTGTGTTCCCCTTTATTATTGTGGAAGATTGGATTATATCAGAAGAATCGGCAGCGGATCTTCAATCCATTAAATATGTAATTGTTTATAACTTACTATGTACTTATAATAATAGTGTCTTGGTCATATTGTACCTACAGGATACATTTTAAAGCACTGCGCAAACTGTAACCATGAATTCAACATATCATTCTTGACCCACTAGCGTAGAAATTTTTCGTCGGTTATACAAAAAATATATCAGCTGTTTCATAGAAAAGTGTAATACCTACATACGCGGTCAAAATGTATGGACCCACACCGTCGCTTTGCATCGCCTGCCCTATTACCTACTTCGTTTTCGTTTAGCGGTCTTTCACACTGTTTTTCTTTTTAATCGTCTCCTGAGGGTCTTGAAGTTGTGAAGTTCAAGAATTAGGCTATCATACAAATCGTTTTTTTTTTGCCGACCGGTACCTAGTTGCAGACATTAGCGCGTACAAACAAACTAACCAAAATACAAACAAAAACTTCAGCTTTGTTATGAGTATAGATTTAGATTATTATAGATAGGTATTATGATGCTCATGGCTAAAGAAGCAGGGGTTTTTTTTGGTATATGTATAAACCGCAACCCCGTCAGCATCGTCTTCCCTTACTTTCCCAATAGATTTGTGATCAGGGCTGCTTTGTCTTCTTCCATACATCTCTATCTGCCGTCTTCACCCTTTTTCTAGCCAAAACAGATTACACCATTCACTAACCAGTTTCAGTGTTAAAATATTTTCAAAATCGTACCTCACTGATCTTCTTCTCATATTCTCTGACTGTTGGCAAGGTGGTGGTCTTCGGCAAGGAGCTGAAGACCTCATGCTGGAGGTAGTAGCGAAACTCGTCGAAAGTCAGCTCCTGTGAGGACCTGAAGTGGTCCAGTCCCTTCTCGACTCCATACAGGTCGAGCAGAGTCCCTATGTTCGCTGTCAACACCTGGAAAGATAAATAATAGTGTGAGTTACACATTTTTTAAGGCCGGGTAGATGGCCGCACCTACAACTTGGGGCTTTTGGGTGATAGAGCTTAGTAAGCCAACACTGACACACATGGTTAAAAAAGACTAGTTAAATCGACTTCTTAGGAAAGGTCAATTAACTATACAGGATGAAATTAAATTAGCTAGCAGAACTCCGCAAACGGGGTATCGATTTCTAATAAATTAGATAACTTTTTGGGGGTTAACGACTGCTGGTCGTGTCGTTATTTGAAGTAGTAGTTGAGAAAATGTGTTTTCTTTTGTTTTTCCATGTTTGATATCGATAGGTACCCATTTCGTTAGCGGAGTTTTGCTAGTTTATTTAATTTGACCCTGTACCTATATCACTCACGTCATAACGTTAATGATCATGTCTTATTAAAATACGTTGTGTGGTTGTGATTGTTAAGCCATGCTTAACATATTATAGTCGGTACTAAAGGTAATAATGTAAATCATGCTCTCATGGTCAACAATTACCACATATCCTAGACTCCTAGACAAATACATACGCCACCATAATAGGCACAAAACATTAACTTTATGTTCAGAGGTAATAGGTGTGCAAACATCAATAATATTCGATTAAACTTCAGTTGTACGTGCCTTTCTTTGTACTACTCTGTTTATTTGCCCTAGAAGCTAAAACAAACGCTACCATACATGTATACATCTATACCACACTAGAAACATTGCAAGTTAGACGTGGCACTGCCACTATACTATACAAACAGATGAAATCACCAGTCGCAAGTTACGCTGCTGACTCATTGTTTCTGCCGCTATCAGCTAACTCACACGCAAACTGACACGTTTTGGGTCTCAACATCAATCATACCTACAAACATTGTTCAGAAAGTTTGCTCTATTATTGCTAATAGGGCTTATGACAATCAGAAATTTAGAACAATGCAGTAGGTATAGGGCTTTCAAACTTACAGTGATGAAGACCAACCCAACAAATCCGGTATTAACAGTTGCTAATATTCGCACTGCACTACACTAAGAAGAAAAATAAGGCAGAAACTAAAGAAGACGAACTGAAAAAACTGGCTAAGTGTGAGTCTGATTCGCACACAAAGGCTTCCGTCAAGGCAAAAACGCCAAAAAGAACGTCGTTTCTTGTATGGAGACCCCTTTAATTTTAACTTTGTTTTTATTGTTAGTGGCACCAGAAATACACATTCTGTGACAATTTCAACTGTCTACCTATTACGGATGATGAGATACATCCCACTGACAGACAGACGGAAGGACGGACGACGAGCGGAGGCTTAGAAGTAGGGTCCCGTGGGTTACCCTTCGCGTATGAAGCGACAGAAGTCAACTCGGGACACAACTTGGACAGTGAAGATGCTGTCATACATGAAGATGATAATTTTCCCTTAATGTGTACATCTGATAGGTTGAGATTACCATGACTGGTTACTGGGTGTCCTTGATACCTCGAATCTTTTGAGCAATTTAATTTAGGTAGTTGAATGCCATGCTTAAAAGCTAGTCAGAAGGTTGGTAGTTGGAGGCACAAGCAGGGCTCAAGCCGTTTATCTACTCATGTGGCTCAAGGATGCACCAGTCGAACACTTATAACAAGATAGGTACTACTTAAATAGTGAACCTTTTATCTTAAAAATTTAAACTAACTAACTAAACATATAAAAAAAAAATTGTTTAAAAAACACGCTTTAAAAACCAAACTAAAAAAGGAGAAAATAATTTAATTCAATTAAAAAGCGTGGGGTGCTTTTTGAGGTATTTTTATAATCAATTAATGTCAAGCACCCCACGCTTTTTAATTGAATTAAATTATTTTCTCCTTTTTTAGTTTGGTTTTTAAAGCGTGTTTTTTAGTTTTTTAAACTATTATTTATTTTCTATTTTTTAGTTCTGCTAACTACAAAAATGTGTTTTTTTTTTCTCATTTTTTTTTTTTAATTATTGAATTGTCATCGGTCCTCGACAAGTTTACAAAGTTTCAATGAAATCTGACCGTTTAAAGTGGGTCAAAATGGCGCTCAAAGGAGTCGGTTACATACAAACAAACAAACAAACCAACAAACAAACATACAAGTGAAGCTAATATAAAGCGTGTAAAAAGGACACTTAGGCGTCGAATTATTCGTCCTCATCGCTGTCATCAGGAAACGTGCCCAGAAGACTGGCAGCATTGCCACGTTGGATGGCAATGCTAATTCTAATACCTTTTATATTTTGTACCTCCAAGATATTCTAATGAGCTTAGTCATTAAGTCATTAGACATGCAACGTCAACCGATACGTTTCGGGTTACGTTGACTTATCTAATGAGTGGTCATCAGCTGCCTTATAGTAGTAAAATTAGTGATTAACATTTTATAAAGCGGATATGAGATCGTGTGGTTTGATGACGTTATTAATCTGTTGTAGATTGTGAGCAGCAAAATGTTTAAAAATGAGAAAGAATAGAATGAACAGACGTCTATGACAAGGTGGACTGATGACCTTATGAAGGCCGCGGGAATCCGCTGGATGTGGGAAGCACAAGACCGGTCGAAGTGGAGGAGTCTGGGGGAGGCCTATGTCCAGCAGTGGACGTCTTTCGGCTGAAATGATGATGATGATGATCCTCCATGACTAAAAAATTTAAGTAGGTACCTAGTAGGGTAAAAGCCGGATAGTTGCCACAGTTTTTGAAATAACTCTAGGTATATCTGAAAGAACAAAAAGAAAAATACCACGGAGAAAACTCTTTTCTCCGTAAAAAATACTTACTTTATTTGCAAAACTGGCCGATACTTTGGTTTTTTATCTACAAATTTATGAAAAATAAAAATATTATCTTTAATATTTCCAGAGTATTTGTGATTTTTGGACATCTAATCTATCCCACATAGGCAAAGATAGAGTGTGGTTTTATAGTCTTTGCACATAGGGGATAGTTGCCTAATCCATATAAATTACGTTTAGGGTAGATGCTATATGATAGGACATCTAACCCTAAAAACATTTTGCTTTCCCATGCAATCGCACAGACTGGTAGAGAAATCCGACACGGTCAACTTAGTGGTAGTTGGAGAGTTCGATAGATTATTAAAATAGCATGCGATTCATCCGCGTAACTAGAAAAATTACAATCGGGGCATCTATAGCCCTCGGGCAACTATCCTGGTGTTACCCTACAGGAATAGTGTTCTTTTTTTTTGGGAAATTCTCGGATCAGTAGCAGTCCAGACTCTGGAATAGGTTTGCCCCTTAACACACTCAATTCGAGATGTTACCTGCCATCTTGACAAGTTTGATGTGATGGTTATGGTAACATTGTTGGTTGGGCGGTCTTTGGGTTCCCTACGTTCAGTAGATAGTAAACAAACATGTACTATCTGAAAATATTGAATAGGTATTTGAACAACCTTGAATTGTCGATATAGACAATGGGACATTATGTCACCATGGGCGTATTAGCGACTGATACTTCGTTTGTCAAACTCATTACAATGATTGACACTCCAGTAACCAGATATGTCTGCTAACCTCGCAAGAAATGCTTGTATGCGTCATGTTTTGTGGTTGTCACAATCACATTTTTATTTAAAGTGCTCGACAACAGGATATATGTTACTGTATTTGTAACTTGTTAGAGACAGGATTTAATCGACATTACAATGAGATAAGTAATGATGACTACCTAATGTTGCGAGCTTCCGTTAGTCGCCTTGCGAAATAATTTTAGTAAAATACTCTCGAATATTTAGAAAACACTTTTGAATACAATTTTCCAACGTAACAAAGAAAACATCAAGCCTTTATTCCTCGAAGAAGGGTAAGGCAGAAGTGTATTTTAAGAAAGCCCACACCTTCATTTTTCGGCAGTTATAATTAAGTTCCATGTAAATATATCAAACCTATTGACATTACATGTTCCAAGGAGCTCTTCGTTGGTAACAAAGTCAAATAACCGGCCTTACCAAGGGGTATATTATTTAGATGTGAAGGTCGCTGCATGTAAAATAAGGTATTCAGGTGCATCCGGTTGGATTAGGAGCCCAGCCACGGGCGTAGCCAGGTTTTAGTATGGGGGGGGGGGGTTCAATAAAATAAAACGACTAAAAGTACTTAGACCATTACCGAATACGATCCGATAAATTAATCGACGGTGGCGGAGGGATCCAAACCACCGTATATTTTAATGTAGGTAATAGTTAGTAATCAATTAGATATGCCGCACGCCTGTTCTTGTTTAAATTCTATGAATGTTAATATCTGAACTTTTCGGGGGGGGGGGGTTGAACCCCCGAAACCCTCCCCCTGGCTACGCCTGTGAGCCCAGCCCAACATAGTTAGGAAAAAGGCTATGCAGATGATTGATGCTCTTCGTTGACAACTGACTGTTTTACCTATTATTATCAATGTAGTTACCCCTATTTCTAGTCTTACAAACAATGTGCAAGATATAGTGTTGATGACTGTGACTGACGATGAATAACCGGCTGGTTTTTATATCTACGAATAACAGACGCTGGCGTCAAATAACAAGGCCTTATAAAATAAAGAATAAAAGAAATCTACTTAAGTAACAAAAAGCCGACAGTGAAGGACTGTGTCTCAGCTATAGTCAGCGCTTCAAGCGATGCATCCGTTATTATGCAGAAGCTTATTAGTCAAACTGTATGCAGTGTCTGTCCTATACTTGTAGGGTTACCAAAGTTATAATTCGACAGGATTTTTATTGATCTATGATGTACCTAATAATAGGAAATATAGAGGCTGGTGTCCTAGATGCCCTAGGATAAAAAATTTCATCGGTTATCAAAAAAAAAAAATCTGCTGTTTTATAGAAAAGTGCGGCCAAAATAAAGGCAGAGCAAATTTTCTTTAACTGACGAAAAATTTCAACGCTACTGGATCTAGATTCGTGTGCTGCATTCATAGTTTCAGTTTGCGCGTCTATGTCGCTGCCACCCTGTATTAAGCCAGGTTAGGATTTTTGTTTCCAGTTTGAAAAAAAAAACCATTGGAACCAGTACCTATTGTCCTAATCTTTAAGAATTTTCAACGATGATTTTCTCAAAAACAAAACCTTGATTGTTTGTAGGTATCCTCAAACAGCACAGCATGTGGTCTGAAATACGGTTTGCAAACCTTCAGCTTAACATTTTTCTACACTTACTATTCTACCAAGAGATTCATTCAACTATTTTTGAGAAACCTGACATACCAACAAGCAAAAATCATTGGGGAAAATCATACTTCTGTTGTCATGCAACAATGTCGTTTAACTTACCGATTTACAATGTCATTTAAGTTACCGATTTGGTAAAAAAAACATGGTAGCCCTGATCGGGTTCAATATCCGACGATAACTTAGTGATTCATGCAATGTTTTGTTGCTCAGAGAGCGGTGTCTCAGTCGGTGAAGGATAATTCACCATTTTAATAATAAATATGGACATTGTGTCTTTGATTTCTGTCGTTGTTACAAGAACGTCCTTTTTTCTGTGTTTGTAGAAATGATTCATAGACATACCTATAGAAGTACCACAGACATTTTATATGTCTGTGGGTTCGGGTTAATATTTTTTCTACTCTACCTAGCATCAGGTACGCTTGCCGCGGTTGGTCCATGGATGGATGACCATCTTTACATACCAATACCTAACTGTGCCTCGGAAGCACGGTATGCCGTATATTCGTGGATCTTTGACAGCTGTAGTTACGGGTCGTCAGAAGCCCGAATGTCTGACAACTAGTCTTATCAAGGGGTATTACTCAGTAATTGGGTTGTGGAGGTCAGATAGGCAGTCGCTCTACCCAAATACTGGTGTTCAGCTGCATCCGGTTAGACTGGAAGCCGTCCTCAACAGATCCAGCATCAGGTAGCATACTCTAAGATAAATGTCGTTCGTTCTTTATTTTACTAATAATGCCATATTGTACCTAGCTGTCATATTATGTTTATTTATCCTCTTTACTTTTGGTCAAGTTGATGACTGGTAGTTGGTTTTTAGTTGTTTTTGTTGGTCGAGTAGGATAGTTCAGTTGTTGTTAAGAACCCGTGTATAAAATTCAATTGCTAGAGTTTAGGCAAACTCATTGTGATACTATGTTTGTGTGCACCGTTCACGCACACACTTGATTTTAGGATAGGTACTGTGTTATAGAAGTTACCCTATAGTACCTTCAGTAAATTTAGTTTAATGACCTAAGTTACTGTAACTAGAACACATAATTACGGTATCTAAGTTCTTTGCCTGTCACATTATTTTAACAAGCTATCGAGTTTGTTGTACAATTACACACTAAACGCTTGTGGGAGTAATCATAGCTGTGCGTCTCGCAATCATAATATGAATCATAGCTATTACTACACGAATACTATGCTCACTGGTAATGTGTAGTAGAATTACTTTACACCCACGTATCTGACAACTCTTTAGCGTAGCTATCGAATGAATTGATTTAGTTCTCTATTATGATTTGAAATATTAGTAATATCTGCAGCTACAAGGATCCTGATTAAATCGCTAAACCCGAGGAACATTTGGCCCTCGGGCGTGATCTGCAATGTCCAGTGTCCTATATGAAAAGCTCTCAACCGATTGCGTACCCAAGTAGGCCGCTGCAGACATAGTTTGGCCAAGTGGGGGATTACTGACCCATCCAACACCCAGTGCGAGTGCTTCTAGTCAGACCATGCCTCACTTGCTGGTGTGTCCTATATCGTTCTTCTTTTCGTGTCGATTGTACTCGTACACTTTTTTTTAATAGTTTGGGACCAATAGGTGGCCAGTGTCCACGTTAATTGCGGAATCATTGGCATTCACTGATATTATCATTTAAAAAAAAGTGTACGAGTACCATCGACACAAAAAGAAGAAGAAGAAGGATCCTTTTTTTTTTTTTTTTTGAGGATGGGAAATTATCAAATAACTTTTCCCGCTCTGGGTGGAGCAGGAGGGCGTGTCAGACTTTTACTGACTAAAACCCACCCGTGTTCCCTCAGTTGCCTGTGTGCCAGGGGCGACGGTATCTTTTTCGAACAACCCGTACCCCTGGCAGGCATCGGCCCTTGCGGACCCCACCAGTCCGGCGCACCAGGACACATGGCACGCCATGACCAATAATTACGATGGTACCCTGTATCCCGTATTTCCATGTTACATTAGGTGAGTTAAATATTAAATGTAAGCGGCTGTCTTGACTTTTTTATTAACCGCCTTCAAAAACGGAGGAGGTTATATGTTCTAGTGTATTTTAAATAAATAATAGTTTAAAAAACTAAAAAACACGCTTTAAAAACCAAACTAAAAAAGGAGAAAATAATTTAATTCAATTAAAAAGCGTGGGGTGCTTTTTGAGGTATTTTTATAATCAATTAATGTCAAGCACCCCACGCTTTTTAATTGAATTAAATTATTTTCTCCTTTTTTAGTTTGGTTTTTAAAGCGTGTTTTTTAGTTTTTTAAACTATTATTTATTTTCTTTTTTTTAGTTCTGCTAACTACAAAACGTGTTTTTTTCCCATTTTTTTTTTAAATTAGTAAATTGTCATCGGTCCTCGACAAGTTTACAAAGTTTCAATGAAATCTGACCGTTTAAAGTGGGTCAAAATCGCGCTCAAAGATTCCGTTACATACATACATACAACCCGAGCTAATATAAAGCGTGTAAATTATTTATTAGTGACAATAAAATAATTATAAAATATTATAAATACGGGGAATCAGAGTTCGATTTCGGAGAGGGAGCCTGAGAAACGGCTACCAGAACCAAGGAAGGCCGCAGGCGCGCAAATTACCCACGGAGAGTTACATACTGAAATACTGACATACAAGTGAAGCTAATATAAAGCGTGTAAAAAGTGTATTTTCACCGATTTCTCCGTTAATTGCGGATGGGTTTCGAAATTTCTTTTTTTTGTATCTAAAGGGTCGGTTTTGCAGGAAAATTACAGACATGGCAACTGTTGAATAATAGGCACTAACTAAGTACCTAACATACTACCTAATAGGTAGTCAACAACTCATAATTTTCTAGGGTAGGGTAAGGTCGATAATAAAATGATAAAGAAAAATATCTTACAAATTGAATGTGACATTTTACGCCTTTATTTATAATCGTTGCTTAAAGACACGAAAAATGTATGGCGTTAATCATTACTTAATTTTAAGCAACGTTTATAAATTAACCCCATAATGTAAAACCCCAGCAGTTAATCAAATAGAATGTTGAGACTTAGTATAAATCAGTAGAACAAGTAACATTCGGTAAGCCACAACAGTCAAGTGGCTGTTCGTCATAGGAGTGTAGGGTCACGTCAGGGTCAAGCTGACTAATAAGGACAGCTGTTCTCTTTAGGGTCTAATATGGTCACCCGGATGTGACCTTTACGTTTATTATGTCAAATATATTTAAATCACTTTATGGCATGTTCTTTTATGTAAGTAAATATTTTGTACCGACTTGTAAGAGCTTACGATTTTACTAAAATGATACCTTGAAAAGACTGACGTAGTTAGGCACTCGCTTTCAGGATTTGCAGTGTTTGGTTTTGCTAGGTAGTGGCTTTTTTAAATAATAAATAAATACAAGTACTTCTTTCCTTTTATTCTTTAAGGAATTAATGGACCCCTCAAAACTCTCCCATAATCTAAATCCCAATCTTTATGATAAATGATTTTATTTCTGTAAGTAGATAGGTTTGCACAACACTTTACACGTCAATCATATTTTAAAATTAGATGAGATCGGCTTTGCCTTTCTGATTACTCTGAGAAGACCGAAATAAACTCAGAGGTCACAGTCTCTTTTAAAGTCCAGACATAATTTTGGCCAGAATATGTGGGGACCATGTAGGTGTCTGAAATGTTTTTTTTGACGAAAGAACCACACAGATTGATTGGACCTGTCCAGTCAGTGCGCATGCACTTGTCAGTGAATCGTGCAGCTCAACTGAGATAAGCATTGAATCAGGAGCTCAACGATTCAACGAACAGCGCCCTAATTGCGTAACTCACGATTTATTATAATTTGCTTCGTTTTGAAACAGATGGCTAAACCATTGCTTCATATGTTCGAAAAATGTGTCTGCTTAGCAACATAAATAACGCAATAAATATTGTTGAACTGTCAAAATGAAACCGATTATGATTAATCGCGTGTTACGCAATTAGGGTGCAGTACCATTGAAAGGACATTCGGGTGGGCCGCATAAACTACCCAAACTGCACTGCTAAACCTACTAATGAAAATCCTAATAGGTACCTAGTTTTATATAATTCTTTCGTCGCTTCATGGAAAATACTATTACTGTATTCAGCTGCATCCGGTTAGCTGGAAAGCCGACCCCAACGTACTTGAGAAAAAGTTAGGATGATATTCTGCTCTGTCAGTAAACCTATTCAAGAGAAATCGTGATCGAAACAGTCATTAGTTTCCAAAAATCGAGCGATGACTTCAAACAAGTTAATGCGATTTAATCACTAATAGCGTCAAAACTATTATTTGTCTAGACTATTGTTAAACTAGTAAAATAAATTATAGTATATGAACACATAGGTACCTCTGACACACCCTTTCTAGGTAAGTAAGATTATATTTAATGGATATTATTGATTAGTCGAGCAGAGCCATTCATTGCGTTATTTACGTTGTTGAGCGGACACGTTTTTCGATCATGTGAAGAAATGGATTAGCAATATCGTTCAAAACTATTCAGATTCTGATGTACCTATACTGTGTCACGCAATTAGGGTTAAGGTTGTTTAGAATTATGCCAGGCTGCATGGTAGAATTCCGGATTGATGTTAATGTATGTAACTTTACATTTATCTAGTTGAAGTGCCAGCCCTGTCTAAATGCGGACTCTAATCTGACACATATTGTGTAGGATACCAAATTGATATCTAATATATCAACCCCGAATATGGTATGTTCCTACAATAATATACGAGTATGTTTCCTGTCTAGACAAGTAGCGACCTTCATACTTTCATAGACTGGAAATGTGAACAAAACCCAAGTATAATATCTTCTGGTATTCTGCTAATTAAATTAGAATTTGATAAAATACCTTGCCTACTACAATTTGATATGGTTTGACATATTGCATTGTATGAAGAAAAACATTTTTCTAAATGGGTATGGTTTACCTTGGTCGAACCCCAGAGAATGCAAGTGCATTATAATTAATTTAATGCATCGTCGTTTACATACATTTATATTATGTTTCTAGTGTGTAATCGTGTTTACACATTATGGATAATACCTGCCTAATACCTATAAACCACAATAGCATTTTGTTGTAGATACTACGACATAGTGTTATTGCAAAAATTAATTAGCCACCTTGCTAGGATATTGCCTGGCATTTTTAGATTTTTTTAGGACCGATAGCCTTGTGAAGGCCGCAGCAATCTTCTGGATGCGGGACGCATAGAACCGGTCGAAGTGGAGGAGCTTGGGAGAGGCCTATGTCAGCAGTGGACGTCTTTGGGCTGAAATGATGATGATGATGTGTCTTATTTGACCTTACATAATTATATGATTCCCAGAACTGCCTCGAAATATCAAAAGCTCCAAGACCTCAAACAAGTACCAGTTGAATGTCATAATTTTTATGATACACTGGCCCATTTGTAGAGTATTCTACTATAAATAATTTTGAAAATTCGTTTTAGTTATTTCGAAGATTGTTTCAGTTATTTTAAAAAGTTTTTTTTAGTTATTTTGGAAATAATATTTCATATACAATTGTTACAATTAAAAAAAAAGATTTTTCATTGTGTTGTTTTATTTGAAAAACGGCTATCTACTACTTATTAAAAAAAAAAATTACACTAATAAAACTAATACTACCTAACTCTAATGCTAGGATATCCATCTTATTTCAGCATATTTTTTAAATTTTTAAAGATATAAACATTCGAAGTATCATTCTATTTAAAGCATAGAAATGTTTTTTATTTTATCTCTTGTAAAGTTAACATTATTGAGATAGACACTATTGATTCTGAACCGTCGAATAGATTGTGGGTAGGTATATTTTAAATGTCATTTTTCGCGTGAAAGTAGGTGTCGACGCTTGACATTTTCAGCAGTGTCAGGGCTGTCTCATAATTACAGTTTTAATATTTTACTATGTATTTAATTTCCAATTTACCACCTCGATTGCTTGTAATTATTTTTGATATCTTGATCTCAGTAGGTAATTTACTTTCGAATTTATAACGGTTATTTATTATTGTGTAAATTTTACAGACCACACAAAGTGTACCTACCTATAAGAGTTTCATTTTGATTCATTAATTTTACGGTCAATATTCAGTTTACCTCTCATTAAAGTTGTTGAATGGAAATTTTTGATAATGTTAATAAGTACCTACCTATTGCGGTTTTTCCTTGCCCTTTCTCATACTTATGTAAATAACATAATTGTAATATAAGCTCACAGTCTCCAGGCAAAACCCAATGACGTGTTAAATTACAGTACCTACCTAAGTAGACCAGGGTACCTATGACTGGATACTAGGCAGTGCGTAGAGCAAAGACACTTACTTTTGGACTCAAAATCGTATTCAGTAACTTGTCAGTTGAAGGGCTCCCAGATTATGACAAAAAATAAATATTGAGGTGGTGTAAGAATGAATGTATAATGAACTTAAAATAATGTACTTACATACAAAAAATATATATTATTTTAAAACTTGTCCTAAAAACAAAAAAAAATGTCGAATTTGGTATTTCTTATATTGCACATGTTACAAACGAATTTTTAAAGTTTTATAACGAAATTAAAATTAAACCATTTTTATCATTCGTTCTTTACGCAAAATCTTTCACTACCCCAACACTATTAGTTTTAGTATGGTAACATTATTTTTCTTCGAACTATCAAGTTACTGAATACGATTATGAGTCCAAGTATAGTCGATCTTTAACGCATTGCATAGTGCCCAGGGTTAAAAATCGAACAGTGTAATAAACGCGCAGAGATGCATTCTTTTGGTAAGAAAAATAAAAGGTAGAACTCACAATAGGGCCTTCGTTTAACAACGAGACTTGACAATTCAGTGCTTGATAAAATCTCGCCGTGATATATTTACGTCCGTGTGATAATAATAATCAGTCTATAATGTTCCCACTGCTAGGACACAAGCTTCCTCTCTGTGGGCGGGAGTGGGCCGTAATCCACCACGCGGGCCCAATGCGGATTGGTAGGCGTCACATATCTTCGAATTTTCGGTTCTAGGACATGCCGGTTTCCTCACGATGTTTTCTTTCACCGTTTTGAGAGCAGTGGTGATGAAATAATTTACACAAAGTAAAGCGCCTGGCTGGGTTCGAACTTATGACCTACAACTCGTAAGTCGCGGTCGTTACCACTGCGCCACCACTGCAAAAATAATACCAGCATATAACTTGTGCCACCGCTTAGCAAAGGTCTCTTCTTAAGGGGAACCTAGTCGCGAGCTCGAACTCACTGGTGTGGGCCTGGCTAAAAATTACGCTGTCTCACCAGGCTTCGTGTCCGACAGAGATAGTATCAGTGATGACCAGTTAGACGCTAGTCTACACGCACAACGTTATTGAGTGAGATGCAGGATCATTTATAGTAAAAAAATCGCGAAAAAATTAAGAAAAGTCCTTTGGAAGATCGGGTTATAAGAAAAAGCCAATGCATAAATCAATGACCAATAAAGTTTATTGAACTTTTCGATAGTTGAAATTTGTCGGTACAGACTTGGTTTTGGAGATTTTACACTTCTTTTAATACTTAAACACACCCAAATTTAAGTAAAATTAGCAAGAAAAACGAATCTTTGTTGGCTCCTAACTTTATAATGTGTTTTAATTTTAGTATTCTGTTTCCGTACAGACAATATTAATAATGAGACAAAACGATACCATATTTTACTTTGGATGTGCCATGTCAGACAGTGGATTAAAACACTCCCGAAGTTTGTATGCAAAAAATGTGGACTAGGTTCACCTTAAACAAAGAAGGCACATACATTGATCTCTACACTCGCTCAAGACGGGAAGGTTTCCTCACGAAGTTTTCCGTCACCGATGTCAATAATGTCCAAGATTAACTAAGAAAGTACACTCATATGAATTAAAAAAGTCAAATTTGTACTTGCTCGGATATGAACCCACAACCTCGTGCTGTCGTGAATAAGAGGCGAGGCCTTAACCACTGGGATATCACGACATTGCTATTAAATTGAATAAAATAATATAATTAATCAACAAAACCTTTTTTAGATGACAGACGTTTGGTATCTATCTACCTCCATGTTTTGTGAAACAGAGCGATTTAATACGACACGGAAGAATTCTCTTGTTTTCAATTGCAATTGATATCTTGATATTGGATATCATCGACTTAGCGAATGATTTATGAGATGCAGGGCTGACCCTGTGCTCACAAAAAGTATGAATTAAGTTATTGATGGCCCAACATGTGTTTGGCGAATATGTCTTCATAAACAACACAGCTAAGAGATTCTAGCTTCTGTCCGCGATTTCGGCCACGTGAAATTTATTGCTCCCCGATCCGCCCCATCGCATTGTATGGCCTGCTCACGGTAAGTATTACTTCATTTGCTTAACATTCTTTCTGACTTTTTCATTTTGCATGGCTCCTAAGGGTGCTAACGTGATGTTAAATATCCAATAACCTTTTCCAATAATTGGGTTATCAAATGTGAAAAGAATTTTTCAAATCCAACAGGTTGTTCTAGAGATTATCGCGTTCAAACAAACTCAGCTTTTTTTTTTTTTTTTAATCTAACTAGGTTTTGCCAATGGCTTCACCCGCGTGGAGGTCTAAAATTATCCCACAGGAACCTATTACCGGTATCAAAAGTATCCTATGTGTTAATCCAGGTTATGCTTTACGTTTGTGCTAAATTTCATCCGAATCTGTTCAGCCGTTGTTGCGTGATTGAGTAACAAAAATCTAAACATCACAATATCCAAAAGTTTGTAACTTTCACGTTTATAATAATATGTATTAGTAGAATGCCTGATAAGAAAACGTGAAGCAAAAACTTTGACGTGAAGCAAACGTGAAGCAAAACGCGGAAGGAAGAGTAAGTATGAAATTTAGCACAATTAAAGTTCAGACGTGGTCCAAGGGGGGGGGAATCCTAGGGGTCATGACCCCCGTAGCCGTAAACGTAAAGCTTAAAATAGTAATTTTTCGAAAACATAATATTTTTTTAAATTAATATGTAGGTAGTCTTTGTCTGTGAATACCCCCCCCCCCCCCAAAGACTGGCTGCGACCGCGCCTGTTAAAGTTTATGTGGAGGAGTGCAGAAATCTAATATTTTTGATTAATATTGATTTAAATTCAAACGAATTATAGTCTTATTTCAACCACTGAACGCCCACTAGTTATTATAGATACACTCGAGAGCAATGAATCCGGGTCACTTAAAGAATCCTAAAAATCTCGGAAACTAAAAATGCTAGGTTAATGCAATAAATTGTATTTAATAGACAATGTAATACTCCTTAAATGAAGGTATTAAAACTTCATAGTTATTGTAAAGTTATATCATAAAAAAATCTAATTTGAAAAAGGGCCACTTTCGAAGATGGAACTACGAAATTACAGCATTTGGTTTTGCTTTTGTTTGTAATCTGTCATTTATGTGGGTACATAAACCATGTTGATAGTGCTCTATATTCATTATTCAAGCTGAAATTATGTCGCTTACGCCTGAAGAATGCACCAGAATACTTACAATGCTGGAAACCGGCCGGAGTCAGCGCGATACAGCCAGGACTGTCGGTGTGTCGCTGTCAACAGTACAAAGAGTTCTCCGACGTTACGAAGAAACTGGTTCTAACCTACGCAGACCAGGAACGGGCAGAACCAGGTGTACCACAGCACGAGAAGACCGATACTTGGTGAACACCATGCTTCGAAATCGCTTTCTCACAGGAACTGAACTCACAAATCAGTTTCGACGCCTCGGAGGAAGTAACCCAAGTGCATGGACAGTAAGACGTCGGCTTGCTGAATCTAACTTAAAACCCCTTAGACCTGCAAACGGCCCTAAACTGGAGCGTGGGCATCGTATTTCAAGACTAAGATATGCCCAGAGCCACGTAAATTGGAGTATTGAAGATTGGTCAAAAGTTATGTTCTCCGACGAATCAAAATTTATGCTCTACAAGCACGATGGAAGACACAGAGTGTATCGAAGACCAGGGGAAAGATTCAAGCAAGCATGCATCGAAGAAAAAGTAGCCTACGGTGGTGGGTCTGTACTTGTGTGGGCCGGAATTTCTTCTGAAAGTCGCACAGAGCTGGTGATCATAGAAAACGGCTCTTTAACTAGCGTAAGATATGTGGAAGAAATCCTCAATGATCACGTTGGTCCATTTATGGTCAATTTAGGTGAGGATGCTATATTTATGCATGACAATGCCCGACCTCAAACAGGTAGGATTGTGAATGACTACCTTCAAGAGATGAACATTACTCGTATGGAGTGGCCAGCGCGCAGCCCGGATATCAACCCGATCGAGCATGCTTGGGACGAGCTAGGCAGATGCGTAAAACAACGAAACCCTCCCCCAATCACGCTTCGTGAGCTCAAAATTGCTCTCACAGAGGAATGGGAGAATATTCCCCAAAATCGTATAAGGAACTTGGTGTACAGCATGCCAAACCGCGTAAACGCAGTAATGGAAGCACGAGGAGGCAATACGAAGTATTAAAATTCAAGAAAATCGTAATAAAGTTCAAAAATTTCATGTTTCCTATTTTTGTTTTAAGGAGAGATCAGCAGTTTTTTTCTTTATGTAATTTTGTGTTAATAAAATGTATGGTGACTCATATTTTTTTTACTTTCATTTAAGGAGTATTACATTGTTTAAATACAATTTATTGCATTAACCTATCATTTTTAGTTTCCGAGATTTTTAACATTCTTTAAGTGACCCGGATTCATTGCTCTCGAGTGTAGATATATGAATTGCATAGAGATAGAAGGTTGGAAGTTGCTTCACCTACAAATACAAAACATAATATATAGATGCATGGACTTGGACATCTTTATTGTAAAAATAATAATTTGACAACCCTATTCGCGATTCTGTCGTATCGTCTCCAAAAGGGGAATGTCGTCCTTACCTTTAACGATGCGTGAACACGAATGTGAGACTTGCGACATTCATTAAGGCGGTGATTTCTTGAAAACGCTCAAAAAGGTGGTTTTTTAAACCAGTGTATCTTTTTAACCGTAAATACTTTTGAAAGCAAAAAAATATATGATATTTTCAAGTCTTTTTTGCATAGAGTGATAGAACTCAAAACATAATTAAACATACTTTAATGCATCAAAAAAATCATCAAAGTCACCTCTTAATTATTTTATTATTAACCATCAATAACAATTATAATTATAATAAAAAATATACCTACCATAAAATTCCAAATGCCAAACTGCATCCAGTGATGGATTATTTGTTATTAAATAGTTAATATCTAATTTTATACGATTTTATTGGCATTTTGACGACAATGCTTGCTCATTTATTATTCGAATTTATTACAACAGATTTTAACCCATATCGGATTGCAATAAGAACTATTATCGCTCATAACGACAATATTTAAAGTTACCAGGGCCTTAAATTACTAGCTTCCGCCCGCAGCTTCGCCCGCGTGAAAGTCGGAAATTATCTTGCGGGAACGTACTACCGGGATGAAAAGTATCCTATGTGTTAATCTAGGTTATAATCTACCTGTGTGCCAAATTTCAATCAAATCCATCCAGTAGTTTTTGCGTGAAAGAGTAACAAACATCCATCCATCCATCCATACTTACAAACTTTCGCGTTTATAATATTAGTACGGTTAAGTGTAAATATACAAGAGTTTTAACGGTCCGTAAATTATAGGATATACCCTAAGCAAGCAAAAATAAAATCTACCTAGGATGCAATGTATGAGCACAGATTCTATCATAAAAAAACTGCTTTATTTCAAGCCAATTTTATTCTACACAACATCAATCACACTGAGTTAGCGATACTAAATATCTACAGATATCACCGACCGCAATATAAAATAATGAGATAAATTGATTTGCAGCAAGCGAAGCGGGCACTCAGCTAATTTGATTTTATTGTCGAAAGTCTTTACGAGCATCCAGGGAGCTTCAATACGTTTTCTAGGCCTTCGTCCTCCTTGGCAACTGGTACCTACTGCCATTGCTGCCATTTTCAGAACATTATTTTTATCGTTGCAGTATATTTCACCACCATAAACCTAGTTTAGTTTTCAGTTAATGACTCACTTTGCATGGAGTTTTTATTATCCTTATAATAAAAGTTTAAGGATAATAAAAACTCCATGCATAGTACTTATATAGAGCGTTCTTCTTCGCTTCCACTATACGATATCTATTATTGTACGGCATAACAGGCAACTGAAGGAACACGGGTGGGTTTTAGTCAGTAAAAGTCTGACGCAGCCTTCCGGCACCCAGAGCAAGAGAAGTTATTATGACGATTTCCCATCCTCCAAAAAAAAACCATGGGTCGGAATTCGGAATAGAAGGTAAGACCAATATTTTTCCTTCTTGGCATACATGGTCAAAGGCTCAACGCAAGACAGGCGCAACGCGATCCTGGTAGAACAATTTCCATGTAGTTTCACAGAAATTTACTACTATAGTCAAGTCGCGCCTGTAAGAAGTCTTTTTTTTACACGCTTTATATTAGCTTCACTTGTATGTTTGTTTGTTTGTTTGTTTGTATGTAACCGACTCCTTTGAGCGCGATTTTGACCCAATTTAAACGGTCAGATTTCATTGAAACTTTGTAAACTTGTCGAGGACCGATGACAATTCAATAATTAAAAAAAAAATGAGAAAAAGAACACGTTTTTGTAGTTAGCAGAACTAAAAAATAGAAAATAAATAATAGTTTAAAAAACTAAAAAACACGCTTTAAAAACCAAACTAAAAAAGGAGAAAATAATTTAATTCAATTAAAAAGCGTGGGGTGCTTTACATTAATTGATTATAAAAATACCTCAAAAAGCACCCCACGCTTTTTAATTGAATTAAATTATTTTCTCCTTTTTTAGTTTGGTTTTTAAAGCGTGTTTTTTAGTTTTTTAAACTATTATTTTTAGATACCTCTACTACGTTGGTACAGTTGGCTGCACCTCAGTAGTAACACTTTGACCTTGAGTTGGCCTAGCGTAGTACGGAGTTTTTTTTAATACTGTTACCGACGACGTAAAGTTAGCCCACGTTTCCACGGACGTGATAAAATCGCGGCGGGTTTTTTTCGCGCATTTTATCTTCAACGCACTGATTAGCGCAGAGTGAAAAATCGAACAGCAGGCTTAACATGACGTTTTCTATTTCTACGAAGAATATACAGTGCTTTTTCAATACAAAGTGACATTTCGTTTCTCCATTTTTGACATCGCACCGTACCTAGATATCCTTCTACAATCTGTCATTTTGTCTTTCGTTTCTAACAATCTTTGTCTAGGTCCTTATACAGGGTTATTGGAAAAACACCAACAACCTCTTAAGAGGTCATTGTACTCATTATTATGATCAACTTTTACTATGGGACCAAACCTGAAATAGCGAAAAAAAAATCAGCTGTTCCCTACATTTTGATGAGTTATACGAACATAAATGTAAGGAAAAGCTGATATATTTTTTTCGACTTTTCAGGTTTGTTCCCATAGTCAAATTTGTTTATAATGATGAGTACAAAGACCTCTTAAGAGGTTGTTGGTGTTTTTCCAATAACCCTGTATATGTAGACTATTTCAGAAGAATATTTCTTCCCAAACTGTCAAAATCACACTGACAACAACCTTTCTCGATAGCCTCAAAGTATAGACGATTATCAACAAAATCATGATCCTATTGTATACACGGCTACACATCAAGCTATAATTTTCCAGTTTACGTTGATTTCGCACTGTGCGGAAATCCTATAAAATGCGAGATCAGCTTATACTGGAAATGTATAGCTTGTTGTGTAGCCGTGTGTACATCATTTAGTTAATAGTCATGTTTATTCTTCCGTCGAAAAATCGGTAATCGTGCTAAGCCTGCACCCTAATTGTGTCGTTTTGAAACAGATGGCTAAACGATTGCTTCATATGTTCGAAAAATGTGTCTGCGTAACAACGTAAATATCCCAATGAATATTGTTGAACTGTCAAAATTAAACCGATTATGAGCTACTGTAAAACACACGTTTCGATTTTCGACACTCTGAAATGCACTCTGTTGGCTTCTCAATGCTCGACAATGATAGTTGCAAATCCATCGCGCGAAAAAATCGAACGTGGTTAGATACTGACGTGTGTACAGTACTTAGATGAAAGTTTCATGGAAATACGCCCGATAGTTTTGCGTGATTATCGTTTTTATGTCCGCGATAGACATTACTTTACCAATTAATTACAGTATGTTATAAAAATATATTTTAAAATATTCACATATCAAATGACGAAAAAAATGTCTAGTTTAACATATATTTATTTCAAATACATGAGATAAGCCGTTTAGACGTGATCTTCAATCTAAAGTCCTTAAAAGTCATCTGTCCCCGCCTTAAACTAGAAATAATCAATGTCAATCAACAGTCCGGTCGATGTAGACACTGCTCCATTTTCCTTTTCCCAAGAGACAGCATAACCGCAGTAATGTATGACACAATCGCCCTACTTTTCGAGAAATATCAAATTAATTAATTTTAACATAATTACGAGCAATTTTCGAGCGTCAAAAGTGACAGAAATGCTTGCGGAGAAAGCAACCCCCTGCATTGTATAATGATTGTAATTTATGTCAATTATTACTTTTTGTGCTTTTGAATCGGACATGGAACGACAAGAAGATTATATAGGCAGCTATGTTAAATATTTTAACTGCAGTCTTTTAAGTAGGTGTTGAGATAAGTACATGAACTTTTAATGAACGAGCTTTGGCAAAATTGTAGCGTGCTTTTTGTAAAATTCTTTAGAGGTGACAGTAACAAGCACGGGCCGAAATAGTTGCATTTTAAACCTTTTATGAAATGCTGCTACCACTAGTTACCGAAATTCATACCTATATATTTGCTTATAACCCGGTGTGTTATTCCTCGGTCATTCTTAAGGTAGATGTCAAATAATACTAGACTGCCTCTAGTGCCTCTTTGGTGTAGTCGTGTAGTGGTCGCAAGCGCTACTGAGTTCGATTTCCGTTCGGGCAGTGTTATTGGTATTCTCCATCTGATATTTCCCAGCCCGTACTCTGGATTTGGGCCCGGTTGATGGCAATAAGTTCGCCCCCTTATTACATTTGACTAAATAAGGGGCGAAGTTATTTTAGGTCGACAAATGTAGGTAGAGGCAAAAGTATGCGCATAATTTCATTTTGTTTTTCCGCTAATGGCTAGTCTTGCAGTACCTATCGACTCGATTTAGGCAAATTATGCGTAGGCGCAGATCAGTATACCTATCTTATTTAGTAGTTTCTTAAAAAGATTTCAAATCAAAATCGATTTATTATTTTTGGAATGTGTGCCAATGTGCGTCTATGTTTCGTAATACACACCTATTATGTGTTACAATTATAATAAATCACTGTCCTAAAAGGAAATGATTCATAGATACGTCTCATTTGTATTCATTTCTTGCTTTTGTTTATTTGATATCCACGAAATGAATTACTAACAGGCAGATAACTTCGCCAGCGGAAACCGGCAAAGTTATACCAAACATAAAGAATATGAAAAAAAATATGGCTTATGTTTTGCTAAAATCTTACAGAACGTATTTTTTTTTATGCTGAAATTATTCAAATGACCATTGCGAGCTTCTCGGTGACATCATTGTACAGTCTTGTGCGGCTTTCGAGGTCAAAAACTTCAATCACAAAACATAACATGACGCCTGGCCTGTAATTCCCGGAGAGATCGGCTGCGGTGTACCTGTAGTAGTTACACTGGTACTACTGGGTGGGTGATGGAAAAACCCAAAAACATTTTGTCCGACGTAGTGTAACATTATCTAGCTATAGGCACTAAGTTCTAGGCTTTTAGAGGCTCTTGTTCAGCCTAGATGACGACGGGGTGTCGCCAGCCTGACACCCTTGACCGGGTCACAGCAAATAGCTAGAACGATCGCAATAAAATGCAAATGTAGGTTTGGTTATTTCTAACTAGCTTTTGCTTTTGTGGATTCAGCCTCTTGGAAGAATGTAGGTAGTTATGGCACGGGAGCGAACTACTGGGAAAAAGTATTCTATGTAAGTAGCCCAGCACCCTAATTGCGTAACTCACGATTAATCATAATCTGTTTCGTTTTGAAACAGATGGCTAAACTATTGCTTCATATGTTCGAAAATGTGTCTGCTCAACAACGTAAATAACGCAATGAATATTGTTGAACTGACCGATTATGATTAATCGCGTGTTACGCAATTAGGGTGTAGGTCATGATGTACCTGTCTGCTTTTTTTCATCGAAATTCGTTCAGCCGTTATGGCGTGAGAAGGTAACAGAGAGACAGAGTTACTTTATCGTTTTTAATACGGTATGGAAGTATGAATTACCATGTTATTATGGGCATTGAGAAATACGATTTCATATTGTTACTTAAAGGCGTCTAAAATAGGTACATGTAGATTGGGTGCAGCGCCTAGCATTTTTATGCTAATGAATGAATGAATTATTTTATTTCCAATACTGGGTCATTTATAAGATACTTAGCAAAACAATGACATTGATTTACCTAATAAATAATACCAGCCCATTAGATAGTGACATTATTTGTTATTATTAACCGTTTATTATTAATTTGTCATTTATTTTGTATTCTCGGCTCATTATTAGCCGGAAAAAGCTGATAACACGGGCCTAAGCCAAGTGCTTACCAGTTGGATTAACTGCGGTCGCGTGCAGAAGATTGCACAGAAGATGGTAGAGTATTTGTGTTTTGATGTGGGTTTTCTGAGTCACATTGCAGAAACTTTCTCACGAGTCATATTATTATTATCTTCGGGATCCTAGGGTACCGGACCTTCGGTAGTACGAGGGGCTGCAGTTAGACTGTGTTATGTAAGACAGTTCGGACTATGCAAGTGCACCCAAGGACAACCCCCGGTTAGTGTGGGACATGGAAGCAAATACATATCGCACCTACGGTGCAATAACGTCACTTATGCAATTTTTGTCAAAACTTAACTGATTATGAGAAAATACTCCAAATCCACCTCTTTACTTGGTGCGTTATTGTTATTTGTGTAGTACGCAAACTTCACGAGGAAAGTTTTTTGGAAACATCGGTCAGGCAATCATGGTCCAATATATATTGGACCATGATTGCCTGACCGATGTTTTACATAACAGACACTGATAAAATGGCGGGGGGTGACTTGCAGACTCAAAAATAGACCCCCGAAAATGGTTGCTAAACTAGTAGCACATAGTGTCAGAAAGACAAGGGGGCAGCATGTCCTGATTTGCTTATGAGGAGTGGAGATGTATTCTTCGGATATCAGGATAATCCGGGAAACGGCCAAGATCCCTGCCAGCATCATACTGGAATATTTCTTTCCTCCAAGCACGTTTGCTCTTGTGAATCTCCCCTCAAACCTGCCAATAAAGGCAAGCCTGAGGTCAGAAACACGACTTCTCCCGGGAGAATAGGGTCCGTGGGTTGCTACTACTCAATAACTCACCACATGTCACACTGCGGGTTCCTGTAGTATCTCTCTTGTGGTCTGGCTTCTCACCCTAGACCTGTTTTGGCAAAGTAAACACTACCGGCACAGACCTAGAGTTCAGGAGCGCGCAAGCCCCTCCACGTCGTCAACATACGGCGCGGTGGGGTTATTTATTTATCATTATAAAAAAAAATAAGGCAAAGGGCTCTTCTCCGACAGACAAGGTACGCGGAGCAGTCATAATATTAAATTGAAATATTTTGGTCCATATTATGTTCAGGGATTTTTCAACCGCACTTTGTTACGAAATAAAACCCTCTTTTACATATTTTTTTTGTAATAGAGGGCACAGAGCACTAGTAAGCTAGGCTATGCTTTGCCAGTATGTGTTAGCCAATAAGTACTCATGTGAAGTGTTAGGGAACTAAATGGTAGGTAGTTAGATACCAACCTATTTAGTTGAGATAAAGGGTGTTTGCGAAGACTTCACGTGGGTAGCACTGGCATACCCAGCCAAGTGTCTTTCTAATCTAGGGTCGGTGACCTAATCTAGGATCATTTACCTCGTACGTTTTGCATACATTTAGCTTACGCTCGCTAACAAGCGGGCAAGCAAAGTTTTCAAAGCTAAGTTAGAAAATATCCAACTAACTACAACAGTAAGTAATCTCTTCTCTTGTAAAATGTTTGTGTTCGGATTAGAACGGGAAGATGTTTTTTATGTTCACATCGAGTCTAAAAATCGTACAGTCTGATTGACATGATTGTCACAAACAATCAAGTTATAGATACAATATTCGTTGATAAACAACATAGTAAACAATATGGTTATCATATCACCAACCAAATACCTATATCTCTAGATAAAACTGCTCAAGAATTCCTTAATGGCATTGGCCTGTCATGTTCTCAGTACCTACGAATAAATCTAATAAAAGGGAATCTAGTCGCGGGCTCGAACTCACTGTTGGGCCTGGCTAAAAAGCACGCTGTCTCACCAGGCATCGTGTCCTACAGATGTAGTATCAGTGATAAGCAGTTAAACGCTAGTCTACACGCACAATGTTATTGAGTGAAATGTAGGATCATTTATAGTAAAACAGGCGCGTAAAAAATTTAGAAAAATCCTTCGGAAGATCGGGTTTTATTAAAAAACCACTGCATAAATCAATGACCAATAAAGTTTATTGAACTTTAAGATTTGTATATGAAATCATAGTGTAAGTTTTTAGTAGTTACTACCTACTATTGATTGTTATAAAACAACTGTGTCGTGAATCTATTATTAATAATAATGTTTAACAAACGTTTTTGAGAAAACAATGTTTGTGTAAGCATAACAGTTCTAGTAGGAATGTAAATAAATGTTTGAATGTTTCACTAACAATCACGGCACGGTTGGCGCAGTGGTTAAGCGATTAACTGCTGCGCTGCGTGTCGCGGGTTCGATTCCCGCACGGAACAAATATTTATATGACCTGCAAGTAATTGTTCCGGGTCTGGCTGTTTGTGTACGTGAGTTTAAATGTTTGTAAACGCACCCACAATACAGGAGAAATTCCTAGTGTGGGGCAAAGTTTAAAAATAAAAATCTAGTTAGTATCTACAAATCGGCGAGAAAAACGGCACTTTTCTCCACCTCAAAATCTGCTATTGACCTCCGCCAACCTTCTGATAAATCTCAGTCCTGTATCAGGTCCCTTAGAACTTCATATTGTCACCACCAACTTTGTTAGAAAAGTCTAACTAATAAATAATAGCCACCCTGTCTTTTGAATACAACTTGCATGCACACCAAGGTATGTCCAGGCACATTAGAACACACTACCTATCATCACCAGGTAGTTTGGTCATTGAGGGATTTATACCTATTATTTACCTAGAGTCCTACAGACCGAATTTCGGCCATGGTAGCCAATGTCAGCGGAGACTAGGTATACGCAGGGCATACTAAAATGCACAAGTGTGTACGCAGAGTCGCAGACACAGGTGTAATCACTCTTCCACCACTCACAGACCGATGGGACGGCAATCAGACACGACCGGGGAGAAATCCTTCCTAGGCATGGGGCTCACACCGCCAACTTCTAAACTCCGGGATGTCACTGTGAACTTCCTTATCTATACTTAAAGAGGAAAGATTTGATTGTTTGCATTGAATAGGCTCCGATATTACTGATCCGATTTGAAAAATTATTTCACTGTTGGGAAGTTACACTATCCCCGGGTGACATAGGCTATATTTTATCTCCGTATTCCCACGGGAACGGGAACTACGCGGGTGAAACCGCGGAGCGCTGCTAGTCGAAAACATTTTCGTTTTTTTACCACCAACTTCCGAAATTAAAGTTATTTTTCACTTTTTAGTAAGTGTTTCTTTTGGAAGTCGTTTTTTTTTTAAATAAACTTTACATTTTTCACTTTTTAGTTGTGGTGCCTTCGCCACACAAAATCGCATACCTTCACTTGCTAAGTACATAAAAACATTAAGCAAAAACCATAAATAGAACCTCTTCCTTTTTGCGAAGTCGGTTAAAATCGTATCGTATCGACCTCAAGTAACATGGGACATGGGGGCAGGAAGAGTGTATCTTACTAGATCCTTCGATTAATTGCTGTGATTGGCCTAGTTATTCTAAGATTTGATTTTTCCTTTATAGTGTAGGTAGAAACTGCTATTCTATTGTATTTTGTTAATGTAGCTGAAGTAAATCGTTCCTCTCCATTGAATTTAACGACCTTTGCATAATACTTAAGCGAGCTTACCGATATCCTATTCTATTTTGCACTTTTTTTGCAATCGCTTCAGCAGACTGAGCACGAGAACCATAGATAAGTGTTTTGTCGACAGAAGAGTAGACAAAAATGACGTTTCCATAGAGTCAGTTGACAGTTTTTCACCGAGAAATGTAGACAAGCGATTTCTATTCTACAGTAGAGTAGAAATAAAAAGCGTCATGCTAAGCCTGCTGATCGTCTCAAGATTTCCATTATCTACTGAATAATTTAAATGTCCAGTTGTATTTACTGTTAGCGTTATTAGTACCTACTAGGCACGTTACGCGTTATTATTATTTAGTAAGTATATTTTTTACCAAATAAAATGATAATGTAAAACAGTGCTAAAGATTATCTTGAGTGAGAGAAAAAAAAAGTTATGAAAAGTATACCTAAACGTACCTTTAACTTCGACTTGTGCACGACGTCTTTAATTTGCAAGGAATCAAAAGCATGCCAGATGCAATTAGTTACGTTCTTCAATAATGTAGACATTTTCTCATTCCACAATTTTCAGCACCACAAGTTTTACTATTTTCTAAAAACACAAACATATTATTTCTTCAAAAGACGCTCTATTCGTTCAAATGATTAACACCACAAAATGCAGAAAAGTAAATAAAAATCTATAAACAGAACACGCCTATTAATTTAAATCCACTATTCCAATTTTAAAATAAAGCAAAGCGCGCGAAATATTACTTTTTTAGTCACAGAACTCACAGAGTGATAATGGCAATGGAAGGACACGTTCTGCCTCCGCCCGCTTAAAAACCAGACTGGCAAACGTAGTGCGATAACCAGCCAAAGGAAATGTCTCACGCGGAACGGAACTAGCACGACTGACAAAGTCGACTTGCTTGGTACATTATGTATGGTAATTATTATCGATGAATGCAATGAAACTGAGAACTTTAATGAGAGAATGGTCTCAAAAATTTAAATAATTAAGACAACCAGCACCCTAATTGCGTAACACGCGATTGATCATAATCGGTTTCATTTTGACAGTTCAACAATATTCATTGCGTTATCTACGTTGTTGAGCAGACACATTTTTCGAACATATGAAACAATGGTTTAGCCATCTGTTTCAAAACGAAACAGATTATGATTAATCGTGAGTTACGCAATTAGGGTGCAGGCAGGCTAAAGCTAACAAAGGTCTATCGATTTCCAAAAAAATAAGATGGTTATAAAGTTATGTTATCGAAAAAAATAAGATTGGTCTCTAGTAAAACGGTAGGTATTATTTGCATGGTTATACATAATAATATTAAATACAACATTTTAAAACCACTATTGGTTAAGAATGTTTGCCCTATGCAAAAGTTTTATTTGCGTCACTTCATCAGCTACAGTTGCACTCAGACTCATGATTTGTAAGTAACAGAATAATACCTACTCGCTAAGTGCTGCATATTGACAATAAACATGTGTTACATTATAACATAGCGTTAATCGGGCTTCCTGGTGAACGCGGGATGACCTTAATGACTACCAACTTGTATGGCATGTCTGTTGCATTCAAGCCGGATGTCTTCATTCATTACCATAGGTTAAAAAAAGTGTCTCTAGCGATCAAAATAAGAATAAAGGTACCTTTTCGTTTTTGCCATTTATTCACATCTACTTTATATTACTGGTAGGTAGGCAGGTACAACGCAAGGCTGGTTTAAGCTATCAATGTGAAGTGAACCCATTAATGCCAGTCTTTATTTTTAGTACCTACATTCTTGTTAAAATGCCCTTTTCGCACCTTTGGGCTGTACCTACCTATCTACATAAGTTGACGGACTTCGGTAGGTAGAATACCTACAGATAGCGCATGTACCTACGGGTTAAAGGGTCCCCAAAACGATAAAATTGCAATTGTCAACTTTTACGTGATTGATGACATTACACATTGATGATTGATCGTCTACCAAATACAATTGAAGCGATTGACAATATTAGGTACTACAATTACAATTGATCGTTTCGGGGACCCTTACCAGGGGCCTTAGTCTGCTATTTTTATAAATTCGTCATTCCAACACGATCCCATTGTCATTCATTTGTCATTTTGCTAAAAGTTCGTAATCTGCTAAATTCATAATGGTCGATCATTGGTCAGTCAATGGTCTCGTAATAGAATTGTGTCATAATGGCATTTTCGTATTGCCATTAATATAAAACTCGTTAGTAGAAATGTTTTTCGAAAAACTACTACAAAATTTGAACATTTATTCATGGCAGATTTCATTTATATATATTTTTACATATTATTTATTAGTGTTTTATGCAATCTAAAGTAGTAGGAAGTTCGTAAATTAAGTCAGTCATTCATTTGTCATGATGTACGAGATTACCAATAAATGCCATTTCTTTCAATGGAGTGTCAGTGGCTGACCATTGGAAAGTCATAATGACGCCATTTTATTAGTAGATTACCAAACTTGTCAAAATCAACAATTATGAAATCAATGATAGACCATTCTGACACTATTGTAATAGCAGACTTGAGGCCCAGGTGAAATCTGCCGGCAACTGTTAAAAGCTTTCAATCTAATCCATGATTCCATACATGTGGATTCCACACCTACCTACACTGTAGGCAATCGAAGAGAACGTGGAGGAAGAGCTTTATCGACCCATCTGAGTGCTTTCCACCTGGCTAAGCTGACTCCAAACCCAAGTTGGCCGTAGCAAAGAGAGCACAGATGGGGGATAAAGACGACTTAGACCTCAAGTGTACCTATATGTATGCAGCCTCTCCGCAGACAATGGCCCTCCTTCCATCTCGCTCTGCATGCCCTGTCATCTATGCAGTTGAGGATCTATAACTGCGTCAGCGAACGGAATTCGCGTGGCTGAATTTTGGGCTAAACATAATATTTGAATTTTTATGACTATCGACACGCTAAGGATACTGGCAGGTTGGTCTGACTCCTGAACCGATTGCACCATTTTCTGACTTGTAGGTAATACCTATGTACCAATATGTGTGTGCTTAGCTGTGCGAAAGGCAACTGAGCGTTTTACCAAGCCCTTCATTTAGGCAGTACCTTATGTAGGTCCCTAAGATAGTCCTATTCGACCTACAAGACCACTAACTACTGCATCGTCTTCACTTGATTTCCGCAATAAAAACAGCGGGCTTGCGATATCCTTTGCATATCGGCAGTTTGATCTCACTGAGTGCACGGCCTACCTCACATTATAATTACATTACTCATCATTCGAGATACCGCTCGCCTTCAGATGTTTTCACCATAAGCGCACGCGCCAACACTGAGTCATGACTGTCATGAGGACACACGACTCATTTAAATATAAAGGATAACTTAGGTACCAAAGATGCGTTGAGTGGGGTTATTAGATTTATATTGGTGCCGATTCTGTTGTACACCGAACTAAACTAACTAAACTATCACTAAAATTCCTTACTTTTGGCTATGAGAATCTTAAAGCTATTCTGCAAATAAAAATCTCTAAACTTAAAAAATATTTTGACACAACTAAAATCGAATTTGACAATCGCGACTCCTGCAGGCTTAGCATGACGCTTTCTATTTCTACTCTACTGTAGAATAGAAATCGCTTGTCTACATTTCTCGGTGAAAAACTGACAAGCGTCTACACGGAAACGTAATTTTTGTCTAGTCTTCCGTCGACAAAACGCTTCTCTACGGTTGTCGTGCTAAGCCTGCAGGTGGTATTTTTTTTTCTTTTGGCTTCGCAACGTGGTACTTGTGTGCCCTACGCAATGATTTTTTTAAGAAGAGCTGAATGAAGCGTGCGCAGGGGCCAGCCTCGACCTTTTTATATGGAATTTTCCACTTTTTGTATGAAAAAAAAAAAAATTACCTACATGTTGAGATTATGGGGCTTATGGGCTTATTAAAGGGGGTCCAAATTATCATCATTTTTGCGATAGGACACACCATTTTCGAGATATAAGCAAACGAAAAGAAAAAAAAAGATTCAATACTGTTTTTGCACCTGAAGTCGAAGTGTTGGTGTAAATTTTAGTTCATGACCACTAGTTTTATTCCACACGTTTTTAATCGCGATTAAAAATAGTCAGATTTAGTTAGAAAAATTAATATAGTCAAAATTTTTAGTGAAAAACGGCAAACTCAGAATAGCAAAATTACCATCTTCACTAAACTAATAATTCAGTGCAATCTTAGTGCTGTCAAACTAAATTATAGTTAAGTTGTGTCACTTTAGTCAATTTCAGAATGGGAAATCGCCGTTTGACAGGAATAAACTAAATTTTGGTGATTTTTAGTTTAGTTTAGAGAATTTTGTGCCAACAGAATCGGCACCATTGTCAATATTTCGTTTTTAATCATTCCTTTTTGTGTTTTTGATGTTCCCAAGACCCAACACTGATCTAGTACATAGTGTTTAAGTGTGTTATACATTAATTTATCTCTCTCAGAAAATCAAACTCTCAACTCCCGACACCTTCTTCTAAGCGGTCGATAGCAATCTAAATATCAGCCCAGAATTTGGCTACGAGTTTGCCACTTTCAGTAGCGTCCATCAACTCCTGTAGCGTGCAGACAGTAGGACACGCTGGACAAGTGCCCTATTGTTTGTGGGACAGCGCCACATTTACACTGCAGGGCGGAGTCATCTGTGAATCTTCACTTGAGCAGGTTTTCTTTACTTCAGCCTACTTGATCCAGAGTCTATTTAAAGACTTCCAGGAAAGCCAAGGCAACTCATGTTCTGGTGTGAGATTTGGTTCAGCAGGTGGACCGAATGGGTTTGGTCGGGTAACACCATAGCGCCTTTCTTTAGACCGTTCGCAACTCCCGACAAAAATAATAAAGTCCGCATTCGCGTACCAAAACACAAAGAAAGCGTGAGCACAATTTCATTAAACGATCTCTAGTAACGTTTATTGTACATAATTACACAGGCCAACAAATGATTAGGTATTTACCCAGATACCAGACTATACATTTCCGAAGTATTTTGATAGATTGATCCGCAGAATTGCTCTATCACGCCAGGATTTTGAGATATCCTAACCTGGAAGAGTAAAAAACACCGTATTTACTAATTTTTAGGGTTCCGTACCTCAAAAGGAAAAAACGGAACCCTTTGCTGTCCGTCTGTCTGTCTGTCAAGACCCTTTTTCTCAGGAACGCGTGGAGGTATCCAGCTGATTCGGATTCAGCGCATCAAAATACTTCGGAATTATATAGTCTGGTGTCTGGGTAAGAGTGATCGTCTAATTTTTTCGGCCTGTGTTATTTACAAGCTTTTTTGCGTAGTTAATCAATTTTTGGAACAGCCCGTGATTACTTTCGCCTACAAGTAGTGGCACTTCAAAGAAAACTTATAAACTGACAAGTGACAGCTGCATGTCATTTCACAAGAACGAAATTTAAATATTGCCATTTGCCGCGCAGAAACATTCCTTTACCCGCGCGCGCGTGCCCAATGCCCTACCATAAACACAATTACCCTCATTCTCGAGGTCGTCTGTTACCAAACGAGTTGCAGGAATCATCTCTGTCGTGTCCATATGTGGTAGGTCAGTCATGCAAATAACTACTTCTATCGGAAGCAAATCAAGGCTGTATCCATATGTGGAGTCGACAGTTCACGATTTCAAAATATAAGAGGGGCAATTCTCGTAATTTTAAGAAACGTTCACAGTCTGATCTCAGTCTCAATCTGTCAAAAATACCTCGAGTTTCCATACATTTTGGACAAGTTTTTGACATTTCGTTGTCGCCAAGATGACACTGCGTCTAGATTTTGAACGTTTTTAATTACGAGAATTGGCCATAAGATCTTGTTTCTCAAATAGATGTATGAATGCAATTTTTGCAGGCTGTTACCACCTAATAATTATGGCTTGGTTAGTAATGTTAATCACATAACACACGACTTTGCTTGTTATTTTATGTATTGACATTATGGGGAAAGCGCCAGGGTAGCCACATTTCGGGAATAGGAAATTCGGATAAAATAAAACACGAATTTCTTTGGTAAGAGTTTATTAAGGTAAATACTACTACACATAAATTACATATAGATAAAAATTACGATTACAAAAATGTACCGTCTTGTCGATTGTTACCAACCTCCCTCGATAAGGGCCAGCTGCCAATATCTCAGGGTTGTCAGTCTTGATAAAAATCCAGACATATAAGTTGTAAAATCCGAAAAGTCTGAATATGCGCCATCTATTTCAAGTCAACTAAGTTAGCTATTCCCTTTTAGGGCTAATCTGGGCATGTTTATATGTATGCCCAAATTAGGTAATCTTTCTAGTACATTTTCTAAAAGCTTTTTTGCTTTTGCAAATCTAATGCATCTGACAACCCTGATAATCCCTATTCCTTAAATCTATTGGCTAATAAGCGCCACAAAAAGCCGAAATTATGCTATGCATGCACTAACACTATTCCAATATATGATAGTAGAATAAATAACCAATATTGTAACGTTTTTCTTGAAATATTCACAACAAAACAAAGTTGTGCAGAATAAGTACTTTCCCATCCCAAATCTGTCTCGCTCCGAAACACATGAAAAGAGTTTAGTATAATCTCATATATATACAGAAACCTTATTGGAATGTAAAATATTTTAAATTTAACAAACCATATAAATAATATAAATTATAAAAATAAATCTAAGTGCGAAAATGGCAAGGAATTCTTTTTTTTTTAAGGTACACACAAATTATAACTAAAGCAATCGTTAAGCTTGTTCACAATGGTTTATGTTATGCAGAATGTAACTTCCTTATTTGTGTTCATTTCCCAAAAAAATGATGTCCTAGACAAATATTGAATTACCATCAAATGGGGTGAATAGGGATGCTGGAGTGAATCGGGACGAAACTTTAAAAGAGATTATAGCATATTATTACATTGAATCCTTTATATTTAACGATTATGTGTCCTTGTTGGCAACAAACTATATTATTTCAACGTTAAAGTCCATTTTAAAGCGTCATCCCGTGTCCGCCCTGCGTCCCTATTCACTTCGTTTGTAGGCATTGGCACTAATGTCTTTATTCAGTACTGGCCAGCCTGTCTGAAGCTGTGATTAAGGGAAAATATGTCTTACGACTGGCAACACTAATCAAGATTGTATTCCAGATACGTAAACTATTTCATTTGTGTCGGAAGCACACCCACATTAACCTTTGTTCCACAATACCTTAACTTATAAAACTATGTTTAAATACAGTTATTAATAGCTTTTAGTTAGTGTTGCAATAACACAAAAATAATATGCCAATCACTATGAGATTTTAAATATACCTTTACTATTTATCCATTTTCTGGAAAATAAATATATTTAAGTTAGGACTTGTATTGCAATACTCTTAACTGGTAGAGAATTAGAGATTCAAAAGCTTAAGGTACAACACAACCTTTGCAAGTAAAATGTAATGAATAAATTATGTGTAGTTTTCTAACTTGATTAATATCTAAAACATACGACACATGTGTTTTCTCTTTCATTCGCTTATTACAATAAACAACTCCAAATAAATATAATTTAAATTAAAATAACATTAACTTTGTTTTATTTTCATAAAAATATCGTAACCATATCTAAAAAACTTGTTTACAAAGAATAAAATTTTAAACGTAAACTCGAATATCAAAAGAATCGAGTCTACTCCCAAATAATTACTAGAACAAAAATTATAACAAAAATTTGTCATGTGACATGAAAATCTTATTCAATCTAAGACAGGTTAGATATAATGTAATTCTTATTTTTAATGACTTATTATTCGGTCAATTAAATGCAATTTGCCACGACTAGACGAGGGCCATCTTACCAATGGGTAACGTATTACCCAGTAACTGGGTTGCGGAGGTTAGATAAACAGGTGATCCATGTAGTATAGTATAGTATATTTTATTAGAATACTGGTATTCAGCTGCATCCGGATACACCCTAACAAAGTAGGAAAACGATACGCGGATAATGATACGAGGGCCATGCATAGTATATCTGCACGTAGACATACCATAGACTTTATACTCAATGTGCAACCAGAAGTGATTATTTTGATCTTAGAGCAAGCAAGACCCAGTATTGGCGAAGTAGTAGTTGGTACAGTGTGCGTTTATCCTAAGTTAGACTTAGTGGGTATTAATTACGTGGCTTGAAAGCGCTTCAGAAATTTATGTTGCAATTTTAAAGTCTGTTTTTTTAGATAGCTTTTATTTCAGGTAAATCACAAGATATTTTCTCTGAGACATTTCTTATGTGCAGGTAAATTCCCTTTGATGACTACTCCGGTACATATATTTTAAAAATGTTTTTTGGATCATTTCTTAGTTTCAATTTGTCTCGGATCTTGTTTTTTTTTTCCTGCCCCGCTTCCCAACTGACGCAAATTTACTTGTTGTAAGACCCGTATTACACGACCTAACTCAAAAATCAAGAATTACTTAAGACAAGTTTCAGCCAATCAAATGAATTTAAACTACGTCATAGTTAAATAAAGTAACGCTTGAGTCTTCAGTGAGGTTCTGTAATACGGGCTTACTGTACTTGGATCTTTATTTTTTTTATTTTTCTTTGAACGTAAATTTGCATGATTGAGACAAAAACAAGTTTCATTTGTATTTAATTAACCGAAGAACGCAAACATTTGACACATAGTTACATTTATGATTTTAATATAATTATGTGGAATACTAGTATATGATGACTAGACTCGTCACAGAATCGTGTCTTAAGCTAAGAATACATTCAACGACTATTACATTTATTATTATTATTTTGTGCCATCTCACTTTGGCAATAGCTGTTAAGAGAACTGCAGTATTCGACCAGCGTTTGGAACAGTATTTAAAAACTTTGAAGTAATAAAACTTTCTCTAAATTCTTAGATCATGCCTAAATGGCTAGATACGCAAATAACCTGTATTTTTATGACCCATAATTTCATTCAAGATATATATTGATTTTGCCACTAAATTTGTAAAATCAGAACTAAATATTTAAAAGTTGTGAGCAGCTGTATTCCGAACGCTGGTGTGGGTGTTGGGAATGACGTCAAAATAGACATCAACTGCGTTACTGTGAACTGTTCTGAAATCTTTTGCAGTGTAAGGACTATGCCTTACATATTTACTGGTTAATACATCTGTGAAGATCCATTCGACTGGCGTGCGTATGATCTGTTTACACTTTGAAAAGTACGAAAGCAAATAAAATCAGGACTAATTAGAAGAAAACCTTTTACATACGTGTTTTTTACTTTTTGACACCAGGTTCCGATTTATGAAGTATTAATGCTATAATTTTTTCCAGTGCGAGAGAAACAGATGGCGCTATACATGACCTATAGCACCATCTTTTTCTCGCAACGCAATCTAGACGTTTATAATACTTCATACTACGGCCCCAGTACTTTATTTGACTCACTTATCTAAGTGTAAACCGACCTTTATTAAAACACACAGCGCTTTTTAATAATTAAAATTGTAGAGATTTTACGATTATTTTGAAGATTGAGATCAACTTTAGAAGTTTGCGTTCAAAAATGCCCATCTACTGACGATTTCCGTACACAAATAAAATAATTTAAATATAAAGAGATTTCAAGAATTTGGGAAAACTTGGAAGGTACTTAGTAAGAGTATTAAATATAAATACAAAAGGTATTCCTTTCAGATTTGCTATTTCGTTAACGCGTTGAAGTTTTCTAATGACAGATAGAAAAACAACTTGTATAGTATCCTATTAAAGAGAATACTCACAATGGCAGTCTCAATCGTTTTAATTTAATATTCGAGGGTTCATTAATTTAGGATGAGATCTAGTTTCGACTTAAACTTTGATGAAAACGGCCCTAAATCCGGCAAAGTTGTACATCTGACTACAATAATGGCAAGGCCAGTTAGTTTTGTCGAAAGTCCTACTATTTGTCGGGTAGGTTAGCAGATGTTAATCGATATCGCTGCAAACACAACCACTATTGATTGGACACAACAACGTCGGATTGTACAGCCAGTCTATTCTGTAAACATCTCACCTTGAAAGCTTAGGTGCAGTGTACTGACATTCCACCATATGCATGGGATTGAAACTATTGACTCAAGCTCACTTCACCTAACTTTTCACGGTGTTATTTTTACAGAACAACACTGCTGGACTTTCTTTATGAAAATAGCAATCTGAAAGGGGGTCATGATTACTGATTACATTTTGTAAACTAATTTGCAACTAAATTCGCGAAATATTGGCAGGGATATATAATAGAGTTCAGTGGTCCAATCGATATGGTCTAAAATTACAGTAGAAAGCGCTCCAAGCGCCTTCAAAAATATAAATAGGATTCGGTAACTAGGGTAAATCGTCAGTCTTGAGAGGTGCGGTTCAGTCCGTTTAAGCAAATTAGACCCTGTAGTCTGATAAAATATATTTTCAGTCCCCTGTGCAGTCTCGATAACTCTGTTTATTGTCATATATGTGAACACTGACAATGTAACAGTGACATAAATAACAATACGTGCCATTTGGCGTGAATATAAGTACGGTTTGCGCAATCGATATTCAAATGGAAACTGACAGGAGACGCGTAAATATTTAACAAACGCGGACGGGTTTAACGCGTTTTTTAATAACATTCCTGGCCAATATTTAGGCTGTATCTTCACAGATGTATTACCGGGGTTAGATAGGTGATGGTTGGCAACAGAGTTCAGTGTTGGATGGGTGGGGCGTTGGCGGGCGGGGCTGGTGGGGCTTGCGGGGCTTGCGGGGCGGGTGGGGCTGGTGTGGCTTGCGGGGCGGCGCTATGCAGCGCGCGGCGTGTAGTCGGGCCGCGCGGGTCACCGCGCAGAGCCGCGCCCGCGCCGCCCCGGCTTGCCGCGCCGGTTGAAGCCCCTGCAACGAAACATCATCATTTTAGTCCGTTTTCCTACTTGATATTTAAAAACAGAAACCAAGAGTATGTATAGTCTGCCCGCTTACACAGTGGCGGTACAGCCAAAACGATTGTGACGATATATTTCCAAAAAATGGTTAGATTTTATTAATTTTTATTCTTTAACATTAGAAACCTGGGACACAACCGTATTAATAAAAAAAAAACATTTACCAGTAATTGATGTCACTTTTATTGTGTACGCGGAGGCTTAATTTTTTTTCAAGGCGAAGCCGCCTTCTCTTATTTGTTTTTAATTTAAGACCAGCCCATTTTTTCGGACGGTCTATGTAGTTACCTGAAAGGGCCGCGGTATGCAGGGCGAGCAGCCGGGGACCCAGGAGCAGAGTTATTGTTGGATGAGTTTCCGTTCTGTCCTCCGTTGACGATCCCGTTGCTAGCTTTCGCTCCTTCATTGGAGGCCCCAGGAGATCCGTTAGTATTCTCCTGCACACAACATAATTATGTTGACAAACAAAAAATATAGTAAAATGGAAACAAATTAAAGACCACACAAAAAATCAAAAAAATATGCATTACTAAAAAAGGCACACTGTAATATAGCTTAACAAATCAAGGCAGAACATAAGAAATACTAATTAAAAGATTTAATTGGGCATTAAAATATAAATAATAAAAATATTATACATATTATTACATATCTAAAACTAATAATATTACATTAAATTTTATACAGTTGTTAATATTAAATTACTGGTAAGACTTAAAATTGAATTGATTGAGTAAAATTTAGATTTTGCACCATTTCACAAATATGGAGCAATAACATCACTTGGTGTCTCTAGAATATAAATATTTCAAATGATACCGTGTTCTAGGTCCGACATAAGCCAATTAACATTTTTTTTTTTTTTACAAATATGTATTGCAAAACATTATTTTGGGTAGGGTATTTGATATCCAATTTTTTTTTTTCGTTTCATGTAACGACACCATAGTTCGTTTGCGCACAAGATAACCTATAAAAACATTTAGAAATAACTTTGAAAGAAATTCAGCATTAAATTCAGTTATCAACGTACTTAAATCTAATGACTCCCTACGATTAATCAGGCTATCAAGCTAAATATTAACGATTTTAATTATGATGGAAATTTTCTCGCGCCGATAGATATAATAAATATTTTTATTTTTATATGATAGATGATGAACGAACCTTTTTAGAGCTCGCGTAATCTCTTGCATATCAACATCAACCTGAGATGAGCATACCTGTGACAAATAGTCCAAGTTACTGCGAACCAACGTGGTGGCCACGTATTCACTAGACAACAAACGTACAAACCTTGATGACCGAAAGTCGCACAACGCTGATTTACCAGACCTGAGTGGCAAGTTGGCTTATAACCTCAAAATTGAACAATAAACCCCACAATACTCAAATTACACTTGTATTTAACCCGTTCATAAGTCTTTCTGTCGCTGAAATACGTTTTGAAGTGACAGGGACAACAAGACTTAAACGCGATATGTTTGTCGCCTAGTGAATGTGGAGCTATGTACACCGTAATGCTTTTATCATTTTCAGGACGCAGTGTTTCTTTTTCCCTCTATACTATTTCAATGATTTATTGTTTTCTGAAGATTTCTTTTTTGTCTATATCAGAGTTTTTTTCATTGGACTTAATAGCAAAAGCGTCATTGTGGACTTAATTAACCGCGCGGGAAAATGGCAACAACATTATTTTGGCTGTAATAATTATTTCGTGGTCCTAAATCCTACTCCTTATTAATAATATTATTTATACCCACATAAATGTTTGTTTTTGGGTTTCCAGTTTTTGTTTTTCAATAAGTGTACAGTCGGGAATAGAGTATTGGGTTGTACTTAATAACTTGTTCGTTACGCAGTAGGTAATGATATAAACTAGTTAAGTAGTGAATAATAATGAATTATGGTCGCAGTTGTGAACCTTGTGGTACTCCAGACATTAGATATACAAGGTGTAACTTAAATAACGCAAAACCTCTGAAGTAGTTATTGTACTCATAAT
Organism: Antitype chi; assembly: GCA_947359405.1. Classification (NCBI taxonomy): domain Eukaryota; kingdom Metazoa; phylum Arthropoda; class Insecta; order Lepidoptera; family Noctuidae; genus Antitype; species Antitype chi. The sequence continues at coordinate 5,404,617 of OX375822.1, read as the reverse complement.
TATCAACAATTTTTACTATGGGGCCAAACCTGAAATCGCGAAAAAAAAATCAGCTGTTCCATACACTTGTATTCACATAAATCGTCAAAATGTAGGGAACAGCTGATTTTTTTTTCGCGATTTCAGTTTTGGTCCCATAGTAAAAGTTGTTGATAATGATGAGTACAATAACCCCTTCAGAGGTTGTGCGTTATTTAAGTTACACCTTGTATATTCTTATCTTACATCACAATTTAAATAAAATAATATACAAAAGAAATGCGACTATTAAGCTATGTATTTACCTTCCAAACACAAAACAACCACAACCACCAATAACTACCACCAGTTTTGTGTTTTTCACTTTCAAACGCTTTGCTAAAATCCGTGTAAAGCTTATTCTTAAGGAAGCTTTTACCGAGAATTTCACCATACCAGCGTGTCAGGTACAAGCATGGGTGCGTACAATTTGAAGTAATTTTTAAAAATTTAATCTAGTTCATAGAATTAGGCATAGTTTTATTTAAACCCACCAATCACGAGATACTAAGTAACGGTACCCTTCGTATTTGTCTCATACAGCTTTAAACTCTCCAATTATTATGCAGGTAATACATAGTTTTTAAATAAATGTGTAAACTAATATTTCAGGGTATATATGGATAAATACTATCAAACGCCTTTAAAACCTACAAATGCGTAATGGAAATCTAATCTAATAAAAATAGTAAGTAAGTGAGTACATTATTTTCGTTGTCCTCAGGAGTAGTGATGGTCAGCGGTGGTGGTCCAGAGTCGCCACATCCAATCACGCCGCCCTTGGACATCTGGTAAGCCAAGAGCTTAGCCATCTTGGTCTGCAGCTCCTATAGGAAAAGAAAAACGTTCCCCTGTAAATACTAGCGCCAACGGTTCAAGAAATTAATAATATTCTTTATTGTTCTTTAATTATCGCAAACACGGTACAAAGTCAAGATAATACTTAATAGAGACTGTTTTAAATGAATATGTTACCGGCCAAACCCGATTTCAGGCCAAACTAGTTTGTTCTAGGCCATACTGGTTTATTAAGCGATTAAATGGGTTAGGTTAGGTTAGAACTGTGACCAAAAGTGCGCGAGCCGAGCGAGCGCAGCGAGAGGTGCCGCGGCAGCGGCCGGCGAGCGTTACTTCCAAAGGCTGTTAACGAAACGGCTAATTAAGCTAGTTGGCTGCGACATATCACGCGTAGGATTAAGTCTGTTTGGCTTGAAATTGGGTTTGGCCGGTAACACTCGGCTCGCGCCCTTTTGGTCACAGTTCTAACCTAACCTAACCCATTTAATCGGGGTGCCCCGGCTTAATAAACCAGTTTGGCCTAGGACAAACTAGTTTGGCCTGAAATCGGGTTTGGCCGGTAACAAATATACACATACGAACATAGTAAAACACTATTACAAATTAATAATAACAAAAGAAAACAAAATAGAAAATTAAAACTAAAGTAAAACAATTCTGATGGCAAAAGTGGCTTGATATTCATTTGGGGGTGTGTAAGTGTACTGTGTCTGTGAGAGTGTAGATTGATAAACTTGTGGGGATGAGGAGACTGTGTGTTAAACTGAGTGTGAGAAAGAGAAAGGAAGAGAGGAATATGGCGAAATGCGCAATCCTGTGCGTACGTAAAAAATATAAACAAAACAAAAGTGTTTACGTATCTTGGCGTTTTATTTGCCACATAACTGATGGTACGTATGTTGCAGAAAACAAAACGCCTGAAGTAATATGGCAGTTGTTTCCATTTTCGTACAGATCAACTAAATTAAGGGGTCCGCCCACCACAATCCACGATGTTACGGTATTGTTTAATCTCCTGTGAAACTTGTCCGTTAATTCCTCGGCTACCATAATCATCTTCAGGAAAGTTTAAGTGCAGAGCAGAAACTAAGTGTCAGTTATTAGTAGATGCACCAGATAAATAGAAGTCTTAAAATGACCTGCTGTAATATCTTCCCAACCGAATTTCGGTCACGGTGGTCAATCTCGACGGATTAACAAGTGTAAGGAGATATTATAATGCATAAGTATGCGTGGAAAAATAGGTGGACGCGCTCTCCGACTCTCAGAGTCCGGTGGGACCGCAATTCGTCACAAATAGGGAGCGATCAGACGCCGGATCAACGGCTTTACGTTCCTTCCGAGGCACGGGGGCACAAGCAGTTACTCTTACTTTCATTTCATCGGTCAAGATGAAGGGCGCTGCAGTGAATGACGCCACGGGCGGCGGTGCGTCGGCCAGCGTTTCCACCTCGATGGTAGTCAGCGTGATACGGCAGACCGGGCAGCTCTCCTTAACACATAGAAATCACTTTAATATTAGTCGAGTGCAGCGTCGCATCGAGATAGTAATCTCGATATCGAGTCATTTATTTGATAGTTGTATCCAGAGTCCACACTGGTCTAGTCGAGTTATATTATTTGAAGAGAAAAAAAGACATGAGTGATGAAGATGCCGCGATGCAACTAGACGGTGGTCGATCGACGTCGATTAATGATATTGATACATGTTTTGAGACTGTTTTGTAACGAATTTTGATTCAACGTCATTCGATCACAGTTGGTTGGACCTTAATCTTGATACAGCGTGATAAGAAAATTAAGACATTCTATTTTGTAGTTCCTGCAAATGAGACTAACCTTAAATGGTTTCCTGGTCGCCTGCTGCCAGTTCGGCAGGAGTTCCAGGTCTTCTTGATAAAACCTCCTGCCAGAAATCAGGTGCGCAGCAAGGCAATGGCTATGAAAGTAGTGATAGCATTGGGTCCTGACGAACTCATCCCCTTTTGTGAAGCCAAATAGGCAGATCATGCATTGACCGCTTGGCAAGTTGCATTCCGTAAGACAGTCGCGGATAAGCTGTAAAAGACGTGTCACTGAAATCTTGAAGATTAACTGTCAGAAAATAATATTGTGTGCTTTTCCATACTTTGAGCACTTGTCAAGTAGGCAAAATCTTAATATACATATGCTAAATAACCATATGCATTTATTAGCTAATTGCTATAGTGACAAACTTATATTTTTTGACACCAACACTTTTGTTGAGAAATTAAAATCGACTAGGGATACTGCATATCTGCCTATTAGTTTTAGACGTCAAATAGCATGGCTATTAGCTTTTAATATAAACTCAGACATAAGTAGTATGTCGAAGTCTTCTTTAGTTAGCACCACAAAAATTAGTAATAATACTAATATTAAGGTGGTTAGTGATACCAATTTAAACTAGTCAGTAAGACAACAGAAGGTACCAGTAACATTGTTTTTAATCTCACCACCAACAAGGTATCTTCTGGCATTCAATTACTAAATTGTAAAAAGGGGGCTAAGCAGAATCCCTTGAAATTGTTTCATCAAAATATTCAAGGGTTTTCTTCCAAACAATTGGAAATTGAATTGTTTTTAGAAAAAACAATGTTTGATATTATTTGTATAACTGAACACTGGTTGAAAGATTATGAAATGTTAATTAATTATGAGAACTATAGTGTGGGCAGTTGTTTTAACCGAAAATCCATGCTTCGTGGAGGTTCACTGATCTTAATAAAAAAATGTATAAAATCTAAAACTCGTACAGACATAGTTAAACTATCAGTGGAACATAGCATTGAAATGTCCTGTGTTGAGCTCGATAAGCATTGTATAGTGTGCGTTTACAGACCTCCTAATTATCAAAACTACTCTATATTTGAGTCAGTAATGGAGGATGTTTTGGCGAAACTTGCAACTGGTAATAAATCAGTAATTATTTGTGGGGACTTTAATATTAATATTTTGGAAAATAATTCAAATAGTAGCAGATTGTTAAGCCTCTTCAAATCATTCAATCTTTCAAATGTGTTTTTGGAACCAACGCGAGTAACTACGGCTACTGCTACATGTATTGATAATGTTTTTTGTGACTGCGACTATTTAGATAAAGCCATTGTAAATTATCTCCCTTCTGATCACAGCGGTCAAACCGTTACTTTTGAGTCCAACACACCAATTCAAAAAGTACAGATACAAACTAGACCAATAACATCGGGTAATTTAAATAAGTTTAATAGCACTTTAATTAGCAAGTTAAGTGTTCAGGGCCTAAATGTGAATAATGGTAATATTTTGTATAAAGAATTATTTTCATTAGTACAAACAGAGTTCAATCACTTTTTTAAGCAGAAATCTAAAACTATTTGCCCTAAATTTTTATTTAGTGACTGGGCAACTAAAGGCATCAGGAAAAGTAGAGAAAGATTATTTGAATTGTATGGCCTTAAGCCGTATATTAACACAGAAACTTTTACTAAGTATGTTGCTACTTACTCTAAAACTTTTAAAAATATCTGCAAAGTAGCTAAAGCTTCATTCATTAGCCACAAGGTTAAATCAGCAGATAATAAAATTAAGGCAGTTTGGAAAATTATAAACAATGAAACGAACCGAAGTAAAAGCCTTAATAATGATTACGCACTGAACACTTCCCGCGGTGTCATTAGCGATAACATCGATGTTGCTCAGGAATTTGCAACTTTCTTTACCAACATTCCTATTAAAACTACAGAAACTTTAAATTCTTCGCCTGCACTTGCTATAGATTTATTAAGAGGGAATGTTTCAGCCTGTCCCGTGGAATTCAAATTTAAACATATTAACCCTGTGGTCGTTGTAAAGACATTTAAGCAACTTAAGATCAAAATTACCGAAGATCTGTGGGGCATGTCTACTAAAGTATGTCAATCCATTATTGAGACAATTGCACCCTATTTGGCTTTAATATTTAATTTGTGTGTAGATCAAGGGGTGTTCCCGGATTTAATGAAGTATAGTAAAGTTATTCCACTCTTCAAATCTGGCGACAGCAAAGATACTAATAATTATAGACCCGTATCGATTTTGCCAGTTTTCAGCAAGGTGTTTGAAAAAGTTATGTTAAATCAAATGCTCAATCATTTTAATCGTAATAACATCCTACACGATCAACAGTATGGTTTCACCAGAGGACGTTGCACAACCGACGCCGGTGTCACCTTATTAAAACACATCTTCACCGCATGGGAAGAGGCGCAAGATGCAATAGGTATCTTTTGCGACCTATCCAAGGCGTTTGATTGCGTGAATCACGAAACACTTCTCTTGAAACTTGGGCATTACGGACTGGGTGAACTTGCGCTTAGCTTTGTAAAATCGTACTTGGATGATAGACTGCAGCAAGTTCAAATAAACGGTGTGAATTCCTTGGGCTTAAAAGTCAAAATGGGTGTACCGCAGGGCTCAATATTGGGTCCGTTCCTCTTTTTAGTATATATAAATGATTTACCTCATTTACTTAAAAACCGACTACAAATGGTGTTATTTGCTGATGACACATCACTGATTTTTAAAGTTAAGAGACATGCACAGGAGCTTGACGACGTAAATAACGCTATAGTTAAGGTCCATAATTGGTTTACTGCAAATAATTTGGTATTAAATGGAAAGAAAACTAAATGCATAAGATTCACGTTACCGAATGTTAGAAGTAGTGAATGTCACGTTGTATTGAATAAGGAGATTCTAGAATTCGTCGAACAGACGGTTTTCCTGGGGATCACGCTTGACTCAAGGCTACAGTGGGGTTCTCACTTAACATCACTTGCAGGGCGGCTAAGTTCTGCCGCTTACGCTGTTTGGAAGATCCGTCAATTAACAGACGTGGATACCGCTAGACTGGTCTATTTTAGTTACTTTCATAGCATCATGTCTTACGGTATTTTGCTATGGGGACGTGCTGCGGATATTGAGTCGATCTTTATTCTGCAAAAGAGGGCTGTCAGAGCCATCTACAACCTACGCAGACGCGAATCTCTTAGGGAACTGTTCAGAACAATTAACATCATGACGGTACCTTGTCAATATATCTTTGAAAACATTATGTATGTGCGTAAAAATCTACATCTTTTTAGTAAGATAAGTGACAGGCACAATTTTAACACTAGAAATAGGAACAAATTAGATCAACCACGTTTCCGATTGTCTAAAGTACACACTTCGTTTATGGGGTACTGTGTAAAATGTTATAATAAAATACCAGCCCATATTCTGGAACTAAATGAAAATAAATTTAAATTATGCATTAAACGCACACTATCTAGACAAGCATATTATAAGTTAGATGATTATATTGTTGATAAAAATGCTTGGCTTAATGCTGGTCCGACTCCACAGGCTCCTGGGCTTACTATTTAAAATTTTCATATTTGGAAGAGATGCGCCCCTTTTTTATGTTTTCTGACATTATGAACATTTCTGTTCCTATTATTTTTATTTTTTGACATTACGATTAAGTTTTTATTTTTACTGAATCAAGTATTGTTTATTAAAATTTCAAAAGATGTTAAATATTTTTCTTTCTTAATTTTATATAATTTAGAAGCATTTTGTTTAAACTTTGTAAATGTGAGTACCATGCATCCGTATAATAATTATGTTGTTTTGATGTACGTTGACTTGAAAAAGCGTGGCAGTCGAGAGTATGTCATGCTCACTTAAATGTCTCGCTGATGGTGGCGCGTGTGTTGGATCATTCGGTTCCCTACAAAATGGTTGAGCTGGATGGTGCTGATCCACGCGTCAAGTTCGTGAACGGGCGCCGTCGGTTGAGACTGGTCATCTCCTAACTTCCATGGCTAATTTTAAATTTTATATTTAGAATTGTTTTTTTTTTACATTGTCTCACATATAGAAGCAACAAGAATAATGTTCCCAAGTTTTTGTAATACATAACATGATTAAAAAGAGTGTCCATGGAGTTTCTTGCCCGTTCTTCTCCATAGAGATCTACGTTTTGGAATGGGCAACTAGCTTCAACTTTCCAACTGGTCGACTTTTTGACAATTCAAAAGTACCTTTAAATGGTCTAATTGAAATAAATGCTTTGAGTTTGAGTTTGAGTTTGAGTTTATTTCAGGAAAATTATAAACCTGGGAAGTACTTTTATATTATTTATATTAAGTAGGTAAAGTCAGTCTTTGTATGTAAAGTGTAATCTTTGGAACTAGTAATCCGATTCCGAAAATACTTTCACTAACGGGAAGCTACAATATTGCCGAGTGTCATACATATTATATATATTTTGTTTAAACAAGAAATTTCCCGCGGACGATGTCGCAAGAAGAAGCCAGTTTACGATAAACTATGTACAAACATGGCGAAGGGTAATGACTGATCTTTGCGTTATGCTCGTGAACGGGTGTTGCATGTGGCGACTTACTGACCATGATTTTGTAATTTTTACTAACTACCTGTTTATTTATTCTACGTCGATGGTCCTAGGTTATCATTTGTAGCTTCGAGTTGAAAACTCGGGTCGTAACAGCTATGTTAACATAATCCAGCATTGCATATGTAAGCCTTTACCTCTAGAGGCTTTTATTTTGGTACTATGATTTGTCTACATTTTTATTTTTTGTGCTTGAGTTAAGTTTGCATTTTATTTGTTGATATATTGGCATGGCTAGCTGACATATATGATAAATTATTTAACTAATGTTCTGTGTAATGCGCGGCTGTCTATTTAGTTAGATAGACTTGATTCTATAATCGGATCTAACTAAATAGACAGCTGTGCTGCTGGGGAGTTTGTTGCGCCACTTCTTCCCAGCTAAAGCACTAGTATTGGGGGACTGTCTTATGTAATTTTGACGTTCGAAAAGTGCTGATTCTCAGCCTAATTCGAATAAATGACTTTTGATTTTGATATAAAGGACCGAAAATGTTTAAAAGCTTTCAAATAGTTTAATTTCCCACATGCCACACCCTTTTGAGCTAATAGGGTGCAAGTGAAATTTAACCATTAGATGCTTTAAATTTTCATTCTTAAGACTGTTAACATATAACACTTTCCCTCGTCAGTTAGACAAGTAATTGTTTTAATGACTTGACAGTTGAAGATTAAGTACAGAAAGATGAAAGTACATAGGTACTGTTTATTTCGTGAGTGTGAGATAGTTAGAGATCAGATATTCGGATACATATTCAACTAAAGTTGAGATGTCGGCTAATATGAAATGCGCTTTTGTATCGAAATAAATCTTTTTTTTATCTAACACTTACCACCCTTTCTCTTACACTCCTAAATAAATATTTTGCATCAGGGTTCCAACATTAATTTTAAATAAAGATGCATCTGAATAGTTACGTAATCCTAATAATAGGGTATTTTACTCTATATGAGAAAAAATCTTAAAATATATTATTGAGATAGCTTAGGCAAAATGCAGTCGGAAAATGTTAGTTTTAGTTCATGAAATAACAAAAAAAAAATTAAAATACAATTTAAAGATTTCTTTTTTTTATCTGTTTTTGAACACCATGAAATAGTAGCCGCCATGTTATTACCTCATACGGCATGTCTACTGAGCAACTTTGTACTTTTATTATTCTTGTATTGTAACCAAAGTAATTTTTATTTAAATAATGTTTACTTTCAGGAACAGCAAACCAACGATATTTAGAAAAATAACTCATGTTTTAAATTATAAACTATTATCTTATAGAATATCAGCGCATTTGATTTTGCGCATTATCAAACTGACGTCATACCCACAGAGCAATTTGGTGTCCACTGCGTCCAGCGTTTTCGTAAAATTACGCGCGAAATTTTTAAATTTAAATGCATTTTATTGCACTAATCAATTAAATAAAAACGTTTTTTTGGGGTTTATTAGCACTCAAGAATCTAATTAAGACACTTTTTAAAAATGGCTGTAATACGCTATTTAGAAGTCGCTTCCATACTATACACCTGACTAGTTAAGCATTCCCAGTGTTCCTAGCATCCCTGGATTTTTTACAAAACAAATATTTGAAGAAAGCGCTTCCATACTTTCACAGCTAAAAATTAGCTTTAGGTAAATATGCATCCGAATATCCGATCTCTAGAGATAATACAAGCTAAATTTGCAAGTCTTTAGTAAAAAAGTTGACATTGTTTTTATTTTGACCACAATAAAATTATCTTTTTATTCTAGCTAAAAAGTGATTCTGATAGTTGACAACGTCGCAAAGAGCTGTAAATATTTCGCTGTTAATTTACCAATATTTACACATATTACATCACGCCTGTATGCCCCGACGGGTTTGGCAGAAGTTCACTTAGTGTACACCCACATTTCGTAAGTCAACAACAGTGGCAATGGCGCGCAACAAGCGTTTACAGTTTTTTTTCAATACTACTAAAATATTTGTACATTGAATATTTCGTTTTAGGTGCAAAAACCGTTACAATATGTTATTGTACAAATAAATAAAATTTAAGGAACTGCACCCTAATTGTGTAACTCAAGATTAATCATAATCTGTTTCGTTTTGAAACAGATGGCTAAACCATTGCTTCATATGTTAGAAAAATGTGTCTGCTCAACAACGTAAATAACGCAATGAATATTGTGGAACTGTCAAAATGAAACCGATTATGATTAATCGCGTGTTACGCAATTAGGTTGCTGGTTTTCATGTCAAAATAATAGCTTTTTACTAAATCATATGAAAGTATACGGTACTTTTAACCAAATACTGTCTGTTCCGACCAATCTCCAAAACGACTGAGCCAGTTTTTATGGAATTTGGTATTAGGGTATTTTGAACCCTGGAGATGGACATACGCTACTTTTTACCGACATAACACGCGGGCGGAAGCAAGTTCATAATAAATATTATAGTAATACCAGAGAGTAATCTATAGTACCTATACTAATATTATAAAGAGGTTAAGTTTGTGACGTTGTAGGGGGCAATCTTTGGATCTACTGAACCGATTTTGAAAATTCTTTTACCAATAGAAAACCACGTTATTTGTGAGTGTCATAAGGCTATTCGACCTCCTTCTTTTTGAAGTTGGTTAAAAAAATTACCGCCCAATGAAGTGGGCACGGGTCAGCTAGTAGAAGTACTAGCTGACCCGTGCCCACTTTGTTGGCCAAAAAAATTTATACAGCTTTCAGGGTCCAACATGTAACTAAGGATTATGTTTCTTTGAACTGAACACCACCCGCTTTTTCTCATAAAGAAAACCTGTCTGTTAATTTATAAATATGTATTACCAAAAGATTATTTTTTTAAATGTTTTTTTTTTTACCACTGCTATATTTATAAGTTTTTTTTTTTTTTAATCTTCATCATCATCTACCTAGACTTTCCCAAATATGTTGGGGTCGGTTTCCTGTCTAACCGGATGTAGCTACCATTATTAAATGGAGTGATTGCCTATCTGAGCTCCACAACCCAGTTACTGGGTAATACAATACCCCTCAGAAGACCTCATGTCTTTAATTTACATATTATATTGTAAAACATGATGTACCTTCATGTCAGGTGCTGGACCCTGAAAGCTGTATTAACTTTTTTTACCACAATTTGTGAGCCATAAATAAATATTTAATTTTGATCTACCACTGCCATATTTATATGTTTAGTTTTATCCTTTAACTAATTATTAAGTATAAGAACTAGGAACTTCTAATTAAAGGATAATTTATTAAACTTGTCTGGTTATAAAAAAAACAAGAATAATTAAAATCCATTCATTATTAAAGAAGAAAATAGGGGAATATGTGATAATGGTTTTGTTTAAAATTTTGCATATGAATAATCTTTTCAACCTGCAGTTCTCTTTCGTGCTCAATAATGAGCGAGCTGAAAGCAGTAGCTCAATTAAAAACAATGTTTCCTCTGAAATGGTTACAAAAAGAATGTAGAAGCTAAGTTAAACAGGTTCTTTTCTTCTATAACCCTATAGACTAAAAATTGATATCAATGTTACAAAGGTTTATTTAGATAATATCTGTTTCTGTAACTTACAAAATAATTGGCAAAATATGGGTATACTATAAGGATTACCTCTGCCTAACTTTTTGGGGATTAACGGTGTGATGTTATGTTGTTAAGTGTTACGGTTCCACTTATATCAGATGCTTCCTACAGAAACAACTGCATGTACTTGGATAAAGTCTTGAATACTAATTCCACTCAACATGTTTGAAATAAGAATCCTATATTTGCCTAAATCTTTGTATGGAATACGTATGAATAAGCAGCTACGTATGAATACTAGAGAATGGGCAGCAGCATTCTCTATGCATTTTACGACCATACTGTGATCGCCAATCCGCCTGCCAAGCATAGTGATTATGGTAAACCCTCCTAAATTGGGGGAGGCCTATGTCCAGCAGTGGACGTCTTTCGGCTGAAATGATGATGAATGATGAAGCAGCAATGGAAACAAACTTTCCACATTGAGTCAGTCCCATTTTCAACACAGGACACTGGCAGTCAATACTAGATAATCATTATGATTACATAGCGAGGCATTTTTCTGCATTAGTAGAACAAAATGTACTTGAACTTTATCTATATATATAAAAATTAATCCCTATTTCTCTTGGTCACAGCATCACACGTGAACGGCTGAACCAATTTTGCTCATTCTTTTTTTGTTGTTTGTTATTGTCAGTCGGTTCTTAATAAAGAAAAAATTAAAAAAGTTGCACATAACATTAGAAAAAAAACCACAGACCCTATGAATTTTTCTAATATTATACCAATGCGAATTCAATATTCACAGTTAAGACAGGACGACGTCTGTCGGGTCAGCTAGTCTATCTATATATGTATATATAAAATGAATCCCTATTTCCCTTGGTCACGGTAACACACGTGAACAACAGGACCATTTTGGTAATATTTCTTTTGTGGTGTTTGTTATTGTCAAAAGGTTGATATGAAAGAAAAAAATAAGAAACTTGCGCGTAACACATATTTGAAATGCGAATTCAATATGCATAGTGAAGACAGGACACGTCTGTCGGGTCAGCTAGTTTTATATAAGTATATTCGAAGCCTTACCTCAATCAGTTCAAACACCACAGGCTCACCACGACAATCGGCCAGTTTCTCTCGGATTTGTAAGTGAATGTTGGCCAAGATCTCATCGTCGAGTCCTCGCGGGTTCCTCAGCGTCACCTCCGGGCTACTGTCCGGGTACCCAGGAGTTAGCTTCACTACCAGGGTGGCACAGACGTACTGACGGTCGACGTCATTTCCCGTCGATGGATGAAGGACGGTTTCGATTATATGGGGCACGTCCCCAACACGTTTTATGACAACATCCTCCATTAAAATGGCTTCTAGAGCTTCGATCTCATCCGACACTCTGAAAAATGCAAAATATCGATCACTTTGCTCAGGATAACATAGGTTCAAAATCCTCAACAAATTACACACCTTTCATCCATGATGGACGACATATTGACTGGTTTATTTATAAGCTAGATAGACCCGAGAATCAGGGTTCAATCAGTTCAGACAGGCGCACTGCAGCTATTGCAACGGAACAGCTGGAATTTCAGTGGAATTCTAGACGAAAATCAATCATTACCTCCATAGGCTAAAAATATTTTAGGGTTGTGTGTGGGTGGAGTTAGAGTTACTCGACTAAAAGTTTAGGCGAGTTTTGTATTCTAGGTTATTGTAATTATTTTAACATTGCATTGATAAAATAAAAAGTATAGCGCAAAGCGCAAACGAAATCACTTGCCATGAAACAGCACCACCATTAGGTATACGTAACACACAATCTGAATTATTTCGAAGGATATTGCTGATCTGTTGCTTGCTTCGTCTGCCCGAAAAATTTGACTGTTCTACAACGTAAATATTGCAATGAATGTTATTGTATTGAACACTAAAAAATAAAATACATTCCTACTGATAATGTCGTAGACAGAGTAGCATTCTCTTCTCTGTCTACGGTTAGTGCGTTGCACAAGTACCTCGCTGATTCTAAGCCCAATCCAAAGAACCGTAGACAGAGATAGCATTCTCTGTCTACGCTGGTCTACGCTAGCATTCTCTCTCTGTCTACGGTCTACGCCAGTCTACGCCATACGCAAAGAACATTTTGATAAAACTCACAGAAATAAAAAAAATCTTTTTATGGGTAGGACACTGGTTGAAGACCATAAAAAAATAAATAGAAAAATCATGATATATATTTCCTATCTGTATACTATTATAGAGGTATATGGAACAGGGTGTAAAGATCCCCGACCAGTCAGGTGTTGTGTCTGGTGGGCTACTGCCCGACGGTTGATGTCGGGATGTTGTATATTATGTCAGTTTCGTGGTAAACTTTGTCTGAGCGGTCTGAGCGATGTAGGATTTCTGTGACGTCCAGACGCGTCGTTCGCATGTGGCATTGTAGATGGCGCCACATCACTTTTTGAATTTCAAGATATTTGTTGCGAAATATTTTTCTGTAGTGCCGCTACATCACTCCCCCCGGCGACCGGTGGTCGATAGTGGGCTGAGTCAGTGTTGCTTGCCAGAGCCAGCTGTGGTTCCAGTGGGTCGGAACCGCGTGTGTTCGCGGAGTGTCGGAACTGTCTGCGGTGGTGCGAACCCCAGTGAGTCAGGGCCGGCGTTGCTCCAGTGCGTCGTGGTACAGCGCCACGATGTGGCTGACTGCTGTTGTCGACCGGGAGATCAAGCTCTCGACCGGCCGAAGAGCAGTAGTGCCGTGGTCGCTTGTTGAGGCTGAGGGTGCTGACCAGGAATGTGCTAATATTATTTCGAATATACTTGCCGATACTCGCTTTGTAAACGTCAGAGAAGTAAACCATGGAATAAGTAAGTACTATTTGATGTAAACTTGTCTGAATTGATTCCTTTAAGGGGGAAGCGCCAGGTAGTGTGTTTTTCATAAAACAGTCATTCAATGGGATTATACGAATTTATAGGGTTGCATTGATGATTTCAATAATTATAATTCTTTTATAACATACCTGTTACGGTTGCGAACCATATCTTGTTAAACATACAGCCAGACACCGAAAATTTGAATTTCGCGGGCTATCCTGGCACTTCCTCCTTAATCTACATTGTTCATCTATTCTCTATATTTATCATGGAATGGGGTTAAAATACTGAAAGCTCGTCTTAAGTGGTAGCACTGTTCAAGGTCTACAAGCTGACATTGTTTTGTTCATGCTTACTTTTATGTCGATCAAAGATTAGCCGTAAACGAAAACTACATAAATAATCTAGCTTTTGCCCGTGGCTTCCCCCGCATCATCATCATCATTTCAGCCGAAAGACGTCCACTGCTGGACATAGGCCTCCCCCAAGCTCCGCCACTTCGACCGGTTCTATGCTTCCCGCATCCAGCGGACTCCTGCGGCCCTCACCAGGTCATCGGTCCACCTTGTGGGAGGCCTTCCAACTTTACGTCTTCCGGTGCGCGGTCGCCACTCCAGAACTTTTCGGCGCCATCGGCCATCTGTTCTGCGAGCAATGTGCCCTTCCCTCTGCCACTTAAGTTTGGCAATTCTTCGGGCTATGTCGGTTACCTTGGTTCTCCTGCCGATCTCTTCATTCCTGATTCGATCACGCAGGGAAACTCCAAGCATAGCCGTCTTCATTGCCCTTTGGGTGACTATTTAAGCCTTCTTGTGAGGCCCATTGTGAGCGACCACGTTTCGGTTCCATATGTCATCACTGGCAACACACACTGATCGAAGACTTTCATCTTGAGACACTGCGGTATGTGAGACGAGAAGATATTGCGAAGCTTCCCGAACGCTGCCCAGCCAAGTCGGATTCGACGATTGACTTCTTTCTCCAAGTTGGACCTACCTAACTGGACAGTTTGTCCACCCGCATGGATTTCGGAAAATATCCCACGGGAACATACTACTTACCGGGATTAATTAAAAGTATCTGTGGCAAACCACATAAATACTCTTTTAGATAAATCATGGATGAAAAGAAATGTTACTATTGACGCATGGCAAAATAATAAAAATCGGTTGCCAAATTTCATCACAAACCGTTCAGTCATTTTTGCGCCAATCCGGAACATACATCGAGAATAATCTGAGCATACAGACAAACGGGCAAAAATTCTAAAAACTATATTTTCGGCATTAGACTCGTTCATAAACTTACTCCTCGTAGCAATTATTTTTTACTAAAACTAATGTAAAGTTTTGACTTCGTTAATATTTTATAATATTGAGTAGGTACTAGGGGTGTTCAATAAAAAGTGATAATGAGTATGAAGCAGTTAAATATTGTTTATTGCTATTTTATTTCTCGACATAATCACCTTTGAGGTTTATACACTTGGTATGTCGTTTTTCTAATCCTAAGATTCCCTTCTTGAAAAAATCTTCATCTTGATCGCTTAGAAAATCATGTAGGTACCTATGGGGGCCATCACTTCCTCATCGTTGCCATATTTGTGACCTCTCAGTTGTTCTTTTAACCGCGGGAACAGGTAGAAATCACTAGGCGCAAGGTCAGGTGAGTATGGAGGATGTTCCATCAATTCAAATCCAGCATCTTGGATAGCAGTCATCACAACTCGGGACTTGTGTGCGGGATAACACAACTTTAGCAAGTTTGCCGCCGCGATTAATCATAATCGGTTTCATTTTGACAGTTCAATAATATTAATTGCGTTAAGTACTTAAGTTGTTGAGCAGACACATTTTTCGAACATATGAAAGCAATGGCTTAGCCATCTGTTTTAAAACGAAACAAATTATGATTAATCGTGAGTTACGCAATTAGGGTGCTGTTCCTCATACCTCTATATTAGCTTTTATCCGCTCCCCATTCGTTCTTCAAATGTGTTCAAATTTTTCGCGGATATTCAAGTTATTTTCGAACTGTGGGTACTTTATTTGGATGATGTGATTCCCAAAGATTACAAAGATCCAAGTGACGGTTTTAAAATGTTTCCCAGCGCCCACATAATTATACACAATCAAACTAAAGTACTTTCTTCCTGAGGGCAGTTTTGCAAAAGGTCTATTTCTGGATTCTGCTCCTTAGACCTGCTCTTAACAATGGAGCTGGCGAGCCCAGTAGATCTGGTTATTCCACTTTTGGTATGCTGGGATGCTTCTAATTTTCTGGTGAACCGATTCCGTATGTTAAACCTGAAAAAAATAACACAGAGCTTTGTTAGTGAACACAGAAGTGGATTTTAGTTTTGTTATCATCTATGACTCATCATAATGTAGGTAAGTCGACATTCACACGGACGTAATAAAATCGCGACGGGTTTTTTTTTGTACACTGGATTTTGAACTTTGGGTGTTAAACCGAACATTGAGAATCCAACAGAGTGCAGTGCAAATATTTCTCAGCGCGTCGACTCTCTGTGTTAATCAGTGTGTTGAAGAAACAGTTCGCAAAATAATCCCGTGGGCACGTGGCCTTAGAGCAGGAAACGATCGATTGAAATTGTCAATGTATACGTGAATACAGATTCTATTCGAAATGGTAGACGAATAAAGCTCCAATTGAAGGTATTTAATTTGCGCACGCCTCATTAAATTTTTGAACAGTGGGTCTATTCTGTAAAGACTTCACCGTGAAAACTTAGGTGAAGTGGGAAATCAATTAAATCAGTTCCTAGCATCAGGCGGAATGACAGCTTATGTCAAAATCACTTCAGCTGAGTTGTCACAGTGATATTTTTACAGAATAGCACACTCACTCATCCATGATTTCAAACGCAATTAAGTATGATAATTATGCATTTCTTGGAAAAACGGTATAAACTGAGATGAAACAGACGCTCCGTGGACAGACGTAATGTAGGTAAGCTGGCACGGTCGATTCTAAAATAACGATTGTCATTTGCTGTTATCAATGGTGCCTCAATTATCAACAATCAATTGATTTTTTTGTTATTTTCTGTCAATCTCGTATTCGTAATAGCCGGAATGAAATAAAAGCTGTTTCTATCGCTTACTGTCATGTTAACAAAAACCGGTCGACCGCAGCTGTCATTCTATTCCAGGTAATTAAAAATCAGAGTCCAGTATTGGCAATCGCTTCAATTCCTATGCCAGGAAAGGCACCGATTAGGCCTGATAATGAAGAGGGTTTCGTGACGGTGCAGAGGAAGAAGTGCCGATCGCGAACTAACAAGAACCGCTGCGGCAAAGCTCCAGCGAGGCCTGAAGTGAGCCTGCGTGCCGCTATGCCGAACACTCCGGTGTACATCTCCCGCCTGCACTACACCACTAAGGCGGAGGACATCGTGGAGTACGTGCGCCAGAAGACAAGGTACACGCCGAGGGTGCAGTTACTGGAGTCGCGCCGCAACGTCAACTTCAAGGCGTTCCTGGTGCGCGTGCCGAATTGTTATCTGCCCGTCGTCTTGGAAGAGGACTTTTGGCCGCAGGACGTGGTGTTCCGTCGCTTCCGCGGACAAGTTCCACAGGAGAGCACAAGGGAAAGCTAGTGCAAAGTGAAGTGCTACTATTGTGTGGATTTTCATAATTATGTATGTTAGTCTATAAGGTATTTATGATATGGGTCTTTGTTACCTGAATTAAATGATTTATTATTATTAATTCCATATTGTAGAAGATAATTTTGCACATCAATGCTACCAATCACGTACCTAAACAAATGACAACTGCAATTGTTCTTTATCGTACCATTTAGCGTATGGGTCGAAGCATTCCCGTTTTAGCATCTATTTTTTGAGCACATATGCATTGAGCATCAAAAGTAGATATTCCCATTTGAGCACTAATCATGGTGCTCAAAGGAGACCAAAAATAAAATTCGAATTTATTCCCTTTTGTGCACCTACGGTGCGGTAGCTTAGTGATGGGGTGTATAATAAATCATATCGATAAAAATAAGCAGTTTTATTGCATAACTAGCATATTGCAGAACTTCGTACTGTCTCAAAATTAATAAAAGTTGTGTTAACCTATTAGCAAAACATCTTGAGTCATTGCGCATAATCTCCTACCAAGTTGAAAGATGAGAGTGTGCACAATTTCAAATGAATCTGCTGTCTTGAAGTTGGTGAACTTCCAGTTGCAAGATTACGTCACATAGATAGATGGATACAGGCGTAGCAAGTAAAAAACGTGTTAAAAAAAATAAACTCACTTTTTGCACAACTGCATCAATGTTGATTTCTTGCACACAAACCAATAGAATATGGCGACCCCGATGAGTAAGTTATACAAATTGATCAAGATGTGGTACCATAGCAAACCTATGTCAGGAA
This sequence comes from Antitype chi, assembly GCA_947359405.1. Classification (NCBI taxonomy): domain Eukaryota; kingdom Metazoa; phylum Arthropoda; class Insecta; order Lepidoptera; family Noctuidae; genus Antitype; species Antitype chi. The sequence continues at coordinate 5,386,538 of OX375822.1, read as the reverse complement.
GAAGCTCCAAGCACCAACTTAGTCCCATCATCACAGATAACTTTACGAATGTGAAGATTCTGAAATAAAATGAAATTAACTTGTGTGAGTTATTTAAGACCAGGGGGCCGATTCTACTAATTTGCAACGTTACACGTTAAACTGTGTTTCCACAACAGTTCGATTTCGATCGCCGTTCGATAGTTACATAAAAAGTCATTCTACTATTTTATAAGCAAAATGGAAACTAAACTTAAAACGAATTGCAACTGAACTGTAGCGGGAACACAGCGGGTAACCCGCGTTACCAACATGCCAAAATAATATGTTTTATTAATACCAAAAAGAAAAAAGTTGAATCTAAAAATGTTACTAAACACGAATATGTGGCACTAAAAGTATTTTCTATAATTAAAAGACATAATGATCATAATTTTATCATTAACTTTGTCCTATAGTAAACGTCACGCTCATGTTCGATTTTGTTAGTAGAATAGGTTTTGACATTGTTTCAATCGATCGCTGGCGTAACTAAAACGTAACCGCAGCTGTGTCGCAGCTGGACCGTTGTTCATTTTAGTAGAATGCGGAAACGCTTAAAAGTGGTGATTCGGTTGCGGTTCTATTGCGTTTTTTTAACAAATTTGTTAGTAGAATCGGCCCCCAGATTAAAATAAATTGTACCTATGTTTGTCAAAATCATACAAAAGTGTTAAAGTCTGTTCTTATTTATTATACTCGTAGTCATTCAGAAAACTGAAGGTAGACGGACCAATAGTTTGGTCACAATAGGATAGTGATCAGTATGAAATATATATCTCTATAAATATTGTTTTGTAGAATGTTTTCGGGTTAAAAATGGCAAAACACAACCATTTTTTTATACTTAATTTTAAATAACATAATATTTTTTTTTTTTTTACGTAATAACAACAAATACACGAATCACTGCGCAACACGACATTTCTTGTAATTGATAGAAAACGGGGGACGCGCCGGCAAAATTAAATTCACTATTTAAAAGTCTTGATTGTTTGGAGAGGTTGGAATGACCCAGCTAGAGTGGACCCGATGACTCTGGGCTCTACTCTGTGTTCTTGTCAAAGGGAATCCAACCTTGAGACTCTCCTACCTGAGGCAACGGAGGACTCGTCCCGGCATAAAGAGGCTCGAGACTGTTTTACCGTTCAAGTTACACCACTGGTTGTACAAGGTTCACCTCAAGTAGCGCAGACAGAGACTTGTGGCCTCGCTAATTATCAGAAAATAATATTGTGTGCTTTTCCATACTTTGAGCACTTGTTAAGTAGACAAAATCCTAATATACGAATGCTAAATAACCATATGCATTTACTTATTAGCTAATTGCTATAGTGACAAACTTATATTTCTTGACACCAACACTTTGGTTGAAAAATTAAAATCGACTGGTCGATTTATTTAAAGCTAAAAGCCATGCTATTTGACGTCTAAAACATTAGTTTTAGACGTCAAATAGCTATTAGCTTTAAATAAATAAATAAATAATTGTAAAAAAGGGGCTAAGCAGAATTCCTTGAAATGGTTTCATCACAATATTCAGGGGTTTTTTTCGTGGAAAGTTATTGAACTACGAAATCCGATGACACGTTTGTTATGATTTTAATTTAAGAAACACATGAAACCGAAAATTTGGTATCAATTCTAGAGTATTTTATTTTGAGCTGAAACTATGTATAGTGATTACCAGCTGTTATCTTTAGTGCCTAAAGATAGCAATAGGGTTTCTGTTACACCCTGTGTACGTAATAGGGTGGTAATTAGTGACCGATATAGGGTATAGGTATACAAAAAAGTGCGTTCTAGACTTGAAGTTAGGTACTACGTCTGTGTCTGTTATTAGGAGTACCTACACCCTTAGGTGTCTAGCTTTTCTTCTTCTTTCATGATATCTGCAATATCAAATGTCTCCACAAATATCAACATTTTCTGTAGCCAGTCCACCACAACTAATGACCTTTCCAGTAACACACAAAGCTTCTCGCGTTCGTAGAAAACGAGGAAAACCTGCTATTATAACTTCATCGCCATAAAAACGAACTGAAAGAAACGATTACAGAAAAGAAACTAGCAGAAGAAGATCCACTCCCAAGCGTGCGCGAGGACTTTTCACTCCCGATCCCATGATGGCAAATTCGGCAAGGAGGTCCCTACAGAGTGGTTAAACTGAATGGTGCTGATCCACGCTTCAAGTTCGTGAACCGGTGATGCCGTTGGTTGAGACTGATCATTTCCTAACTTCCAGAGCCTATTTTAATCTTATATTTAGAATAGTTTTTTTTACATTGTTCGCACTAGAGAAGCAACAAGAATAATGTGTCCAAGATTATGTAATACCTAATTTGGGGCAACTAGCATCAGTTTTCCAACGAATCGACTTTTTGACAGTTCAAAAGTGCCTTTAAATGCTTTGATTGAAATTTAAATGCTTTGAGTTTGAGTTTAAAACTCATTCAATGGAATTTAATGAACTTAGAAGGTTATATTGGTGATTTTAATGATTATAATTCTGTAAATACGTATAAAGTATAAACACGTGCTACGTTCACGAATCATAATTTAATCAACATACCTACAGCCTGACACTGACAAGCTTACAAAACTCGAATTGTCAATTTTGGTTAAAATCAAGGTCTTATAGCACAAGTAAAGGAAAAGCTCCGAAAAATTTGCCCATATCTTTTTATCGTTCCGACTCAGGACCTTGATTTTTATACACCTAATAGGCACTATAAACCTCAGTATCTGGTATAAATTTAAATTTGCTAGGTCCACTGGTTCCTTAGAAAATCGGTGGTGACACACGGACAGACAGACAGACGGACAAGAGAGTGATCTTATAAGGGTTCCTTTTTACCTTTTGAGGTACGGAACCCTAAAAAAAAAGAAAATTTTAATTTTGCGGGGTACCCTGGAGTTCCCAACTTATGGAGGATGCGCTAAGGTACCTACCCTGCGAAATATAAATTTTCTAACGTTTCTTGTAATTTGCTAGTGAGTGTCAGGTTATATATGTTTACCAAAATATAATTCGCGACCGTAACAAGTAGGTTTTTTTTTACAGAATTATAATTATTATTAAACTCATGATCTTTCAGGGTTACCTAAATGATGATTCTGGAGCCCTATGCATTGGAATTTTTTGTAGGCTTAAAAAAACAATTGCTGTTCCACACATTTTGACCGCGTAAGTGTTGCACTTTTGTATCAAACAGCAGCTTATTTTCCAGGTTCCAGGTCGACGTCCCTGCTAACCTGTATGTAGGTACCTACATATTAAATATACTCTGGATGATACCCATTTTTAATCCAACTATACAAAATACAACAAGTAGCTACGCGTATTTCATAAAAAAAAGGAAGTAGTTACGTACTTGCTGGTTTGCTGCTTGCTGCGTCTGGAATCTTGACATTTGTTAACAGCATGATTGACCATCCATATGTTGTAGACAGTCATGGTGAACAGTGCGATATTAAACAAAATTAATATCCCTGTTGGTATCTTACAGTAAAAATCATATGATTTCCCTGAAAAGAAAAAATAATTGAAAACGGCTTAGTATGTAGGTAGGTACAATCAACAAACTTTAAGCATGCGAATATTTCTGCGGCAGCGCAGCTAGTGACAAACCACACCCCTTCTTGGTTTCACCTAATTAAAGACAATATGTAGTTGTGTGAGTGCATTCACAAAATCCATATTGTCTTATTGTGTCTGTTACACGCCCTGCAGGTGTAACAAAAACATTTAGGCAGGGCCAAATTGCCAATTTTCATCTCGCTAATTGCCCATTTCTATTGCCATTTCATTTTACGACCTTTTTATTTCTATCGGACTGATTTTCTGCCTAACTGTGACCTCTGCTTGTATACCGGACTGTGATCGATAGCCTCTTTTTGACCCTAGCTCGTATCCTGGACTGTTTGTGTGTATTGTGCCTACTGTGGACTGTTACTAACCTTGTCGTTAACCATGACTACCCGAAACCTGAATCAAGAAGAAAGAAATCAAATTCTTGTCTTGCATAGACTAGGGTTGAATATATCCCAAATTGCGGTGGAGTTGAACCTACAAGTAATGTTTTTTTTATTAAGATAGAGAGAGAGGTAGAAGTAAATAAAGTGCTTGTAGCTATCATTTATTTGATGAACACAAAACAAAGCTAATAATATACGTACAGGTATATAAAAATTCTGCTGTTTGTTGGGGAGTAACTTGGGTATCCTAAATTCCAGGTGATGCTCTAGCATCAGTTCAAAGTTACTTTGTTCGTCTAATATCATTGAAGTAATAGAATACCAAATTTCGACTTGATCAGACCCGTGGAAGATGCTCAGATCCCTTCATCAACCAGAAAAGAGCTGATAATTTCCAAACGGCAGAACCGATTTTGATTAAACATATCTAAGAACACTCCCGACTAATTCATCTTTCAAACAAAAAAAAAAACTAAATCAAAATCGGTTCATCCGTACGGGAGCTACAATGCCACATACACACACACACACACACACACAGACACGTCAAACGTATAACACCCCGTCGTTTTTGCGTCGGGGGTTAAAAAATACAAACCAGTTACGAAGCACTCCTTGAAGCGTGGTTCGACCGTAACCAAATAGGGCATGTTATCCAGCGTGGTGACTATTGCCGTTATCAGGAACGAGGATCCCCAGGCGAACAGTCCGTACCACATGAACTTCACTAGCTTACGATGCTTAGAAATACGCTTAACACGATAAGATCTGCGTGAGAGAAAAAGTAAATGTGAGCTCTTAGTATACCAAAGGGATCCAGATCTACACTGCTTTAGGCTAAGCGAAATATAATAGTACGGTTTATGGTACATACGGCTACACATCAACCTATACATTTCCAGTTTACGCTGATCTCACACTACGGAAATCCTATACAATGCGAGATCAGCTTATACTGGAATTGTTTAGCTTGATCTGTAGCCGTGTGTACATATGAAACCGTACCGTGAGAGCCGTAGGAGTCCGCTGGATGCGGGAAGCACAGAACCGGTCGAAGCGGCGGAGCTTGGGGGAGGCCTATGTCCAGCAGTGGACGTCTTTCGGCTGAAATGCTGGTGATGGTGATGGTCAACCGTCCCATGGCTGCCTAGTAGTGCTTAGGTAGTGTTTTAGTGGCATAGGCTCGATTATAAGGAATTCTTTTTAAAGTTCTGTTCAATGCATATTTATAGCCGATAATTTTGGCACTTTTTCGCTTATATCGGGAGCACCGTCTTAAATGTTCATTCAGGAAAAACATATTTTGTTCTAAACAAATAAAGGATTGTTATGTTTTCAGAGTTCATGTATGTTTGTGAGTTTCTTTATTCCACCATAACTTCTAAGCGGCTTTACCAATATCAATATATAAAGTATCGTTAGAAGCCTTGTATATGTTACCGGCCAAACCCAATTTCAGGCCAAACTAGTTTGTCCTAGGCCAAACAGACTTAATCCTACGCGTGATATGTCGCAGCCAACTAGCTTAATTAGCCGTTTCGTTAACAGCCTTTGGAAGTAACGCTCGCTCGGCTCGCGCCCTTTTGGTCACAGTTCTAACCTAACCTAACCCATTTAATCGGGGTGCCCCGGCTTAATAAACCAGTTTGGCTTAGGACAAACTAGTTTGGCCTGAAATCGGGTTTGGCCGGTAACATATACATATAAAAAGCAAAAAAAAAAAATTTATCTTTCGTGGCACTTGTGTTTGCAAAAATATCGTTTTCTCACTAAAAGGTATGAAATAAATAAATAAAAATAACTAATAACAATAAAAAACACGCCAGCCTTGTCAGAAAGTGAATTAATTATGTGGAAAACTAAAAAACTTTTTTTTTAAAACTGATTACCTAACTGATTTTCGAAATTCGAAAAAAATCTTTTGTTTTATCATGTTTAGATAAACCTATCAGGTTTGTGGAGTTTCGTTAGTTAAATTAATTAGTCCCTGTGGGTAATTTGGGTCACATTATTTATAGGTGCGTATAGCTGGATCACACTAAATGGACGTAGTGAAAGTCAGAGAATTCTCTGGAGGAGGCCTTCACCTCAAGGGTTCTCAATTAAAAATAATAGAAACTAAAAGAAAAGATTGATAAACATTGTAAATTAAGAGAAATGTAAAGACCCCTGCTAACAGGCGCGACGCGACTCAAGTACAGCAATTTCTTTGAAAACTTAATTGAAAGTGTCGCGTCGCGCTGTCGCGGCTTTTTTATTTCATTATTTATTTATAGGTCCAGTCTATTATTATGTCCACTGCAGGGAAAGCCTTCTTCTAATACAGAGAAGGCTCGGGCATTGATCAACACGCTTGCTCAAGACGGGTTGGCGATTTCAACCTCATTAACTATCAGACCAGGTTTCCTCAAGATGTTTTCCTTCACCGGTGATAAGATAAACTCAGAAAGAACATATGAAATGAAAAAGTCACTTTGGTACTGGCCGGATTTGAACCTACAAAACCTCGGGCATGAGAGGTGAGGCCTCAACCACTGGGGCATCATGAAGTTTTTAGTTGTAAAAGGAAAATAAATAAATATTTCGTAAATGAAAACTTTTCGATAATTACCTTAATACCCACCAAACGTCAAATGATATGACACTTAGCCAAAACATACTAGACATAAACCCGAAATACATGACAGGAGCTGAAATAATAATTTAAAAAAAATGTTAGATTGTTAAGGCGCGGTAAGAGGCAATTTTTTAGATAACACGGTAGCGGCACAGGTAGGGGCAACAAAATAAGGTCCAAAACAGCGATACATTTGATGGTAGTTGAATTGAATGACCACCAAAGTAAAAGTGATTTTGTAGTTTTAGTTAAATTAAAAAATAAATTCTCAGCTCAGTGGAATGATTTTCAAGTATTTCTTTACTTGATTGAATTCCTTTTATTATTGTTACATAATATAAGATATTTTGTGCCCTGTTTTATCATGATACCTTATAATAGTTTTGGTTAAATCTTTTCTTTGAATATTTGACAATACAATTAATTTTTCTGGCTTACATTAAGTACAAATACAGGCCTAACTGTGCGACAAAATAATGAGCTTTTACGCGCGGCGTTCTTCATTTGAGCAGAAATTTATGAAATTTTTCAAAACAGTCTCAACAATTATTCGAAACAGTTTGAGTGAGGTCCATAAATCAAAATCAAATAATAAAAAAATAACTCATTCGTTTGGATATTGATTGAAATGATATTTCATGTGGTTGAAACTCATAGAAATACAGAATTTTAACTGTTAGGTAAATCACGTAAATCAGCGAAATCGACAAAATTTCGTATACGGCTTCTTAAGGAAGTAAAGAAACTGCCAAAGGGTTGAAGATTCTGTACCTTGGAAAAAAAATCTATCTTAACATCATCTTTAATTCCAGTTACTTATATTCCTAATTAATGGTCTTGGGTCTGTACACTGTTTGTTTGTACAGGATTTATTGTTGAAACTGTGCCACTGACCGTAAAAAAACCCGCGGCGAGTCAAGTTTGTCGAATAATTCAATAATTGATTACTTACTAAATTTTTTGCAGAACCCCTCTGGTGGGTCCTTCTTAACGAAAATTATAATCAATTTATTTACGAAAGTGAAGAGTAGGGAAAATGTGTAAGCCATCAAAACTAGGCCGGAGAGGTTTCTGAGATTAGGTAGCAGACTGTACACCACCAGCACCAATATCAGGAAGAATGACGATATCAGGATAACTGGAAATTAAGAACATTTTTATTTTGGATATCAGCCATTTTCCGTTCTTGAGTGACGTAACACGTGACACAAATTATACGGCGCATTCGGCTCGGGAATCGAACCCGATTATTTTTTTGCGGTAATTGATTTTGTAGATTGTTGGGTTTCAAATATTAAGAACGCCCGGGGTTTTAAATATTAGGAGGCCCAGTGGCCCTGACTTACCGAGTTGCGGGTCGTGAGTTCGAACCCAGTTACTTTGTGTATTTAATTTCATCACCACTGCTCTCAAAACGGTAAAAGAAAACATCGTGACGACAGCGGCATGTCCTAAACCCAACAATTCGAAGACATCTACCAACCAGCACTGGGACCGCATGGTGACGTAGTTCACCACACGGTTGCCACCTCCGGGTTGGTAAATGTCGCATGTCTTAGAATTTTTGATTCTAGGACATGCGGGTTTCCTCACAACGACGTCTTTATTCACTGTTTTGACAGTAGATGCGATGAAATTATTTACACAAAGTAAAGCCTGCCTGAGTTTCGAACCCACGATTTGCACCATCCACTCGTAAATCGGGGACGTTACCAGTGGGTCACCTCTGCTCTCTTTAACTAAGTCTAACTCCTACTCACCCGGTATTTGGAACTCCTCTATCTCGGTCTCTTCTTTTCGAGTCTTAGTAACTCCTCTGATGATGATTTTAATGTCTGGTTTAGAATTTACTATAACTACTTTGTAGTCTATGCAATATGCGAATTTATTCATCTGTTTCCATTTGTTTGAGTCAATCTCTTCCCACCATATCGATCCATCCTGTTAACATGTAGAAACATTCGGTTACCAAGTTGAAAGTATAATAAATTTAAAAATAAATACTTGGGTGGGAGTTGGTTAAATGTATGAAAAACGATCCCGGTAACATTCTGTACAAAGATGGAGAATAGAAGGTTTCTTTTGAAAAGCTAATGAACGAACAGAATAAATGGAATGGTGTGCTCAGACAAGTACAAGTAAATATGGGTTTGGTGAAGGAAATTAGCATGGATGAAGTAAGAAAGGCAGATCAAGGTATGAAAAATGGAAAAGCTATGAGCCCAGATGATATACCAGTAGAAGTTAGGAAGTTTAAAAAAGATGGATGTATGGATGGACTTTATTCTTCAATAAGTTGCTGCATGAAGGAGGGAATCCCACAAGAATGGTGCATCGGTGCAATGGTGTGCCCATCTTCAACAATAAAGGTTTAGTACAGGGCTGCAATTACTACTATCGAGAGATAAAGCTCATGTCACATAGTATGAAGATATATGCGAAAGTAATAGGGAAAAGACTGTAAGAGGAGAGTGAGATGATCTTAAACTAGTTTGGGTGTATGTAAGGTAGAGGAACAATGGACGCCACTTTTTCACTCCGCTAATTATGCGAGAAGTATAGACGTGCGTACAAGAACTTGCATATGGCGGTCATTGATCTAGAGAAAGCGTATGATCGTGAAAACCGCAAAAAAATCCGTTGCATACTTTAGGAGAATAACGCGGTCACTCAGGCAGATAAAAAAGCAACTTTGTTTTATAATATTTTGAGATAGATTTAAGAGAAGAGAAGAGATTAGAGATAAAGATAAGAGGCTATAGAGATAGAGATAATATTTAGACATTACAGATTTTAAAAAGATAATTTGGGATAATCCGCTTTTAGTTGATTTTTTATTATTATTTGTGTTCATTATAAAAGTACACACACACACTTAAGAACACAGTTTGAATTATTTATGGAATGTTAAAAATGTGAATGTATCTTTTGAAATACTGAATGTAGAGGAAGTTTAATTACGTGAATATTTTGTAGAAATTTCTAAAAAATATTCGTGCTATATTTTTTTCGATTTGATCAATTCTTTTAATAGTACATATTGTATCTTTCCTGTAGACCGTCAGAATTGAGGAGCTACATAAAATGTGTTGTATTGCCGTAATTATGAAGATTTTGCATTTTATTTTTATACTACAAGTTAAAACAAAGTCACTACTAAATTATACTACAAAATCTGTTTTAATTTCTTCATTCGTTTCCGAGAAATAGCGCGGGGGGAAATTTATGGATTTTTCAGATAAATCAAAGCATTGTAGCTATCTCAAATTCAGCCGTATAAGACGCATTTATTTGTACAGATTGTGCAGAAACACTATCAATTCCTACCAAATTTTCAGAAATATCCATAGGCTGGTTTTGAGTTCTTAGGTGGCTCCTCAATCTAAACGTCCTATAACTTTTAAATGGTTTTATTACAAATTCCAGAATCGAACCTACAAAATCGGGTAATTTACTAAAAAAAATTGGTAGTACTCGCGTTTAAATATGAGACATGGCTCCTTAATATCCTTATTTAATTTTTACTTATATTTCTTTTTTAATCTGTTGATTTTTCCAATTGTTTTATATAAAATAACGAAAACAATACAAATGATTTGTAATCAAACTAAGCATCTAAAATTTTTACATATACTATGTGAGTCTACGCTACTACCTGCAAAGTAAAAAAAACAAGTAAACCACTATTGAATGTGTGATACATCTTACCCACATTTTGCTTTGTATTATTGTTAAAGTAGGAATATCCAATTATTCTCTCACAATCGGCTTAATGCAATAATGTTAACTGAGAACGACGAAAACTGTCCCACCGTAATACAGTTTATAACTAGTACGGGGGTCAGAGTGAATCGGTTTCGTAATAACCTGAATGTAATAAAAAAAAAAAAATTTAAAAAAAAAAAAATCCATACGGACACCAGCCGAGGGAGAAATTCGAGAGAAAAATAATATTGGATTTTTTTTTTAACTTCTTGAAGTAACCCAAAGAAAAAACCAACAAGTTTCTTGATTTTCATGCATCATCAGATTCAGCGGCACATTCACCCACAAGGTTGAGCGAATGTGCAGAGAATGAGAGAGAGAATATTCTGCTAAGGGATAAATAATTCATTATTTTATTTATTATTTAAACAAATTCTTTGATTTTAGCCTGTAATTCATTATAAATGCCTGACATGTTTGTTGCAGTATCATAGGACTGGCGTCTGCAGTCTGTTATATCAATTTCAAACAAGTCTAATGTTTTAATATTAGCACCTGTCATATCTTGTGATTTGTGATCGACATTTGCGAAAACGTTCGACGGGCGTACCATCGGCTTGAATATATCGGATCACGAAAGTTATTTGGTCAGTGTTGGAAATATTTGGTGTTGAATCTACTATTATTGAAAACACGCGCGTCCTTTTGTAACCTCGCGCCCCTAGACACGTGCCTAGTTTGCCTTAATAGATAATTCACTACTGTATGTTGGAGTGTGGTTTTCATACAAAGCTGGGCCCAAAATCCAAAGCGACCAAAAAATTAGTTATCCTGGCAGAAGAAGTCCTCCTTGTCAATTTTTACTAATGCGGCGAATCTCTAAGACCTTTATGTTTGTTTAAAGTTTAAAATTCTAGTTTTACACATTTTAATAAAATATAGAACTACTGATTGGCGAAAATAAATGAAAGGAGTAGGTAATTGTAGAGTTTCTTGCCGGCTCTTCTCCATAGGAAGCGACAAATTGGAACCGTACACCTAGCTTCTGACATTTCATAAGTGCACATAATATGCAGGTTTATGCGATTTTTTTTGGTTCAGGTTGATCTTGAACTTTGGATTTTGGGCCCAATAAGGCTGATCTCCTTGTTCTGTTGAATTGACCAAAATAAAAATAAAAGTTAAAACTAAAGTCTATGGGGTCTTGTTTATACCTAGCTTTTGCCAGCGGGTTCGCCCGCATGAAGGTTATTATACATATAAACCTTTTTCCTGTCTATTGATGAAAACCGCATTAAAATCCGTTGCGTAGTTTTAAAGATCTAAAGAAGCGAAAAGACGTGTGGCGAACAAAATTAATATCTACGGTTCCCACTCTTTGTTTGGTGGCAACACTATTATTTGTCTCTAGACGAGAGGTCTATGGTTGACAGTTTTTGAACAGAGAGAAATATGATATTGAGAGAGGCTGAAAGCTCAGCAACGTAATTACTAATTAGTTTATATTTCGTATTCCATGATAGCCAATTGTGTGTGCTATTTCCTTCGTTACGATATAATGTGTATACCTACTGTGTGAAAGAGGAATATAAACCTACTACAACTATGGACATGGTTTCATTTACGTAAACCGGGCGCATAACGCGCCTAAAGACGAAAGAAAGAAAACACGAAAAGCGACTTTGTTCCATACCATGTAACGATTAATTGGCGTTTTGGTTGTAGTTGGGCTTTAGATAATGAAATTGTTATGAAGAAGACTATAATCGATCATTTTAATTTTAGACCAAATTGTTGGCTACACGTACGTATGTAATAGTTAATTTCCCTTTAAATCAATAACTACGAGGAAAACAATACAATAAAATAATTTACGTACTTATGGTACTTATTTAAGGAAAAAAGTAACCTTCATATAAAATGAAATCGGCAATTTAGTAGGTACCGTACTTGTCGTACATAAAACTGCTAGCTAGTACAGTCAAAGCCATAACGAATATTTCAACGATCTAACTTTACTTCAAGGACCCAGTGCCAAGTAAAATAGCTCCCTCAACAATATTTATATGGCAATGAATTACTATACTTAATAACTAGATTTTGTCTGCGGCATCGCCCGCATGTAAGTTGGACATTATCCCACGGGAACGTACCACCCAGATAAAAATTATCCCATGTCCTATTGACTGCCTCGTTGGTGTAGTGGTCGCAAGTGCTACTACTGAGCATGAGGTCTTGGATTCGATTCCCAGGTCAGGCAAAGATTTGCAACTGGGTTTTTCTTGCTCGCTGTCTATTACATGGGACTTAAGTCAGTTATTCTTAAGCATAACTGGCGAAAAGTGGGTGTACAGACGCCAGCATATCAAGCTACCCCAATCTGTCAAATTTCTTTGACTTTTCAACTTTATTCGCATAATCATAAAGTTCGTGTTGAATTATGAAGATTTGGCAGTTTGGGGTATCTCACTGTGCTGGCGTCTGCACTATAGCTACACCTTTACACACCCCTTTGGGAAAACAAAGTATGAGGTTATGTATGTCCTCCCAAGCAGCACAAATAGCTGTATAGCCACTGGACAACAGAATTTTTGAAAACTCGACGCTGTTATGCTGTTTGTACAAGGGCTGTCTATCCCGCTACACAGCCCCTATAATTCTACATTTGGCCCCAAATTAACCAGCGCTGAGAATTATAGTAGCTTGTTAAAAGCATTCCAGAGCATTGTAAGAGATGTACATGGGCTGCACAATAGCTTAGACAGCTGTCAATAGGCCACTATCCAGCTCCTTTAATTCTCTTAGACAGCCACTAGATGGTGTATGGTTTCCTTACGGCGATTAATAAATCTACAAAGAAATAGCAACAAAAGACTATTTGTGCAGTGCAAGTGTTATGTCAAACTCTAATCTGTGGGCAAATATATAATTTCCAATTTAAGGTAAGTAATTTTTCACGTTTATTTGTATCTCTATCGCTAAATTGTACTGCGGGTGCCAGTTTACTGTTAATATATATAGGTGTTATTATCAAATATTACACGCGCCACAGAAATAATATGGTTTTACTAAAAATATTATTCAAAATAAATACGGTGTACGAATTATTCATGGATTTTTACAAAAAAATAACATTTTATGAGCATTCATATCTATTTGTAGCTAATAAATAATGTATTTTTACTTTAATAGCTTTGAAATATCATGAAAATTTTACAGATATCAGTAATTTTTTTCATATATAATCGGCTTGTTTACATTAAAATGGCGTTAATTTGTTATCCAGCAATCATTCTAACTAAATTCTCTTGAAACTCTCTTTTCTGTGCAATGGCCATATTTAATTCTATTGATCAGCTGAGAACTTTACGCTAGCTGTACAATGGTTTTCAGTTATTCTAACGACTGGTGAAAGCAGCAAAGTGAGAGTATACAACAGCGTCTTAGGGATCTCTAATATTGATAGAAAACTATTTCGGTCATTTCGTACTCAAGTAGCTTAGGTACTTCACTTAATTTTGTGATCCTACTTATTCTTGCCTGTTATGTCAAATCAGAGAGCCATTACTTGCCATGTTGCTTAGAAATGTATGTTATAAAGTAAGATAAAAAAAACTATAACTTCATTTAACCTAGCTAAGTGAATATTTAGCTAGGTTTAACTTTACGCTCTGCCGGCCGTGTGAAAGAGATGAAGCGAATTTGGACTGTCGCTTATTCGCGAATTTGCTTTGTCGCGAAGGATTTGTTAGCGCCATTTAAATTTAACCAATCATATTGATATATATATATTTTATTGAAAGGAGTTATTCAAACTTGTGTTAGCCAGTTGTTGCCAAATCTTTACCATATTATCTTTATATATTGTGAATTTGTTACCCGTCACGCGCTACGCACCGCACGTATTATTATTGTTTCTATTTTGTTTACGATTTTTTTTTTGTGTTGTAAATTGCGAGTCGTACGCACTCTTGCACACTTACACACTTCTGCAATTCAATTATGCGAACGAAGTGAATAACTTAGTTTGTTTTATAATTTATCAATTAATAATAGTGTACATATTTTTTGTGATAGTACCTGTAATAGGTGTAAATATTTTAATACTATAGAGCGTTTTACTTATTGGCACAAATACTAAATCCGCATACTTAATGATCTCTTACTTCTGACGTAGTAGGTAAAGATGCTAATGTTATTGCTAAATAATTGTTCTTGTTTTCAGAAAATAGAAATGCCGTTCAAAAAGTGAAGACAATAGAAAGAGGGGAAGGAAAATTATCTGTCATACCAAGTGCTTGAGAAAAAGGATGGATGGTTGAGATGATATATTAAAAACGTCACGTCGAAATTGATGAAACTAGAATATTCAAAGCATCATACAGATTGGACAAAAATGCAATGCATAGTGAAACGGTCATCCATTGCAACATATAACAATGCAGAAAAAGAACTAAGTGGCATGTTGAACCATCGTGACACGTCAGATTACCCAGATGATGGAGAAATAAAACCAACTAATGGTTTAACATATATAATTACCAAAGCCAAATCAAGAGTATGTGATTAATAAAATAAAACGCAGTAAATGTATACCATTACTTTTATTTTTACTGACCATTCCTTAGCCAACAGCTATAAATTAATAAAACTTTTGAGCGCCACTGACACGGCTTTATTGTTTTGTAACGGCCACACAATATTAAAATTTATCTTCTCATAAAGACGTGGCGCTGAGGGCTTGAAAATGCACATACCTGTTATAAAAGCCCTTGCGGGTGAATCGCAAGTAAAACATCTAATCTTGACTTTTATAATCTCGCTTGTTGATAGAAGGATTCCGTCATTCAATAACTGTTTCATTTCAACTACAATGGTGCCGATTCTCTTGTATACCGAACTAAACTATCACTAAAATTCCTTACTTTTGGCTATGAGAATCTTAAAGCTATTCTGCAAAAAAAAATCTCTAAACTTAAAAATAATTTTGACACAACTAAAATCGAATTTGACAACCGCGGATCCTGCAGGCTTAGTAGCATGACGGTTTCTATTTCTACTTTACTGTAGAATAGAAATCGCTTGTCTACATTTCTCGGTGAAAAACTGACAACTGTCTACACAGAAACGTCATTTTGTCTTGTCTTCCGTCGACAAAACGCTTCTCTACGGTTGTCGTGCCAAGCCTGCAGGTGGTATTTTTTTTTCTTTTGGCTTCGCAACGTGGTACTTGTGTGCCCTACGCAATGATTTTTTTAAGAGCTGAATGAAGCGTGCGCAGGAGGGCAGCCTCGACGTTTTTTATGGAATTTTTCACTTATTGTATGGAAAAAAAAAAATATTACCTACATGTTGAGATTATGGGGCATAGGGGTTTCATAAAGGGGGTCGAATTTATCATCATTTTTGCGATAGGACACACCATTTTCGAGATATAAGCAAACGAAAAGAAAAAAAAGATACAATACTGTTTTTGCACCTGAAGTCGAAGTGTTGGTGTGAATTTTAGTTCATGACCACTAGTTTTATTCCACACTTTTTTAATCGCGATTAAAAATAGTCAGATTTAGTTAGAAAAATTAATATAGTCAACATTTTTGGTGAAAAACGGCAAACTCAGAATAGCAAAATTACCATCTTCACTAAATTAATAATTCAGTGCAATCTTATTGCTGTCAAACTAAAATATAGTTAAGTTGTGTCACTTTAGTCAATTTCAGAATGGGAAATCGTCGTTTGACAGGATTAAACTAAATTTTGGTGATTTTTAGTTTAGTTTAGAGAATTTTGTGCCAACAGAATCGGCACCATCTTCTAGATAAAGATCAAGATTCTTCGGTTTTCCAACACCATAATAAACACCATAAATAGTTGGGTATTTCAAAAACATTACGGAAAATCGGCCAGAACTCATATTTCGAATTTTTATATAGAGGCAAGCCATCAAAGGTTATATTCAAACCAATGCTCTTAATATTTTCTAAAACGTCTAGCCACTTGTTTAAAACTATAGTTAGCGGATTGATTAGTCCATTGTACCAGTATTCATCAACAGATTCGATTTATATTAAAGCAATTATTCTAGCTTGTAGAATCGTTCTCGGATCATTTGGTAAAATATCTGGAAATCTCTTATTCACAATAATTATTAGTAATTCCTTCAGTGCATCTTGAGCAACATTTCTCTTTATTGCCCATTCTTTTATATTTTCTTTAAATAAAATGTTTACCATATAAATATTTTCTCCCTCATGTCTGGTTTGATTCATTACTTTCAGTATTTCTCGTTACAATTATTTTTTTAGAAAGGTCACTGACCGAATCCATTAATTGTACGGAACTATGATCATTGGTAACAAAATCTATGTGATTAAGTCGTGTTCGAGGTTATGACAAAATTGACGTTATCATAGCACTACTAACCTATGTCTACTCTTCAATAATGCTAAAGGCTGTGAAATAGATAATATTTACACTATAAGCTTTGGAATTAAAGTGGAGTAACACTACACTAATTTACAGCTCATGCAGTCTTAAAATGCTTTTAACCAGCTAGTGTTAAGCTCATTGAGGAAGCATTATAATAGAATTTGTGTACTCCATAAAAAATGCCAATGGCTAAATTTTATTCTCTAATACAGTTCAAAGCTTACAAACGGTGTGACGTTACCCCGTTATGCAGCTGTTTACAAACTTTGGTCTTCTTACCCAGCTAGTAGCATTATACTTAGCCAAAAGCTGGACAATAGTTCTTTCAAGTTCTACTAAAATGCATTTTGTTGTTTTTTTGTCCATTGTACTGCCATTAGTCAGCTGTGCTGTTTAACAGTGTAGAGATCGCCCCCCATACAGTCCCAAGAATCGTCTTATCCATTAGTACAGCTACATAAGAGCCTTTGACTGTAATATAGCTTGTTTATGGATGTAATTTCCGCTAATGTGCTGCTTGGGCTATTCCGACCTAGGTCATGGTATACTAACGGATTTTGCATGCGAACTGGCTGGAATGCATAGGTATGCGATAAGTCCCGTGACATTTAAAGATTAGTTCTTAGTCAGGTAAAACATTACTCTCCTTTCGGGCTTCGCCACACAGCTTCACAGGTAATGATGAATACAGCGAAAAATAATCGAAAGCAGCAAGAAAAATAAAATAAAATGGGGTTACCTCTGAAATTTCATAATTTTTGGCGTCGGTTTGCTCAGAGGTGCAATTATTTAAATTTCTCTCATTTTGAATGAAAACAAACTTTTTCGATTTTTTATTCACGTTCACAGAAGATAAAATATTGATGGAGTTGAGCCGAGATTCAGCAGTAGGCATCTTTGTTGTTGCCAATTTATAAAATCCCGTTTTACTCATACAGGTATTATTTAAAAAAATCAATTCCTCAGGGCCACAGCATTTCTCGATGCACAGTTTATTAGAACAATAATCAGAAACATCGATTCGATTATTGTTCCGATCTCTGTATTGGTTTTTGCATTCAGTTTCGTTGTCCACTTCACTTTTTACAACACATATCGTTATTAAAATTAGAAAAGCATTAAATGTTAACATTATGATGTAACAGTATCGTACATTTATGAGAGAATTTAAAAAGAGACCGTAAAAACACCTAACGGCACTAACTTCCAATCGTTGAATAATGTCGATATTATAATAAAAGTTTCCGGTCCAATATTATGTATACAGGATAAGTTTTTAACCAATGCGCAAACTTTTTTCACAATTTATTTTTTGTTTAACCGACGAAAAATTTATGTACTGGGTCTATAATGATATGCTGAATTAATGGTTATAGTTTGCGCGCTGGTTAAAATCTTATCCTGGGTAACTTAATAGGGTTCCATAACCTAAAAAGTCAAACTTACTGATAACTTTTTTCTCTGCCTCTCATAGAGGTTAGAGATATGTAATTTTGGCATATCTTCTCCTTACAACGTGCACACAGATAAACAGACCAAGACTAACACAAAACAATCGAATCTAAAAATAATCTATTACTAATAATAAAACTAAAGAGTTTGTTTGTTTCCACGCGCTAATGGAACTCTGGACCTCCCACTTTACCAAAACACACATTTTGAAAAAAATATTTTTACATTTGATAGCCCAATTCTTAAGAAAGGCTATTTAACCATCACGCTAGGACTCCAGAGCCCAGCAATAAGAAAAAAAAGTCAGACAAAACGCTCAAAGCATACGAAGTAAAAGCGCCAGCGAGCGATGGGATGCAACGCGGTGGACCAGCAGGGGCTAAAATTTCATGTGGACGAATTCGCGGGCAGAAGCTAGTGTTTTAATAAAAGTATCATGGTGGATTGTCACTTATTTTTATAATATATGCGCTTAGTGCTGTATAGATAAAAGCTGTCAGGGGATGTCACATTTTTTACTGCAATGTATTTTTTCACGGCACTGATTTGGCTGCACTCGGCACCACGGCAGACCGCTTTTCTTACCGACTTGTTAACCTGATTTATTGCCCGTTCAAAATCAAAATATTTTATTTCACTCTGCATGGGCACTTATGAAACGTCAGAAGCTAGGTGCACGGTTTCAATTTGTCGCTTCCTGTGCAGAAGAGCCAGCAAGAAACTCCACGGTTACTCTTTTAAAAATAATTGGCTTTTACAATGTTTTAAAATTACAGTGATAATAGGTATGGGAGGACAGTGCAGGCCTGTCAATAAGTACCAAGTACTAAGAGGAATGAAAATACAGAATAGAAAATGGTCTATAAATCTAGTCAGTAAGGCCTACAACGGTTTCTCATTCACAATATGCAATAGAATCTACATAAATAAAATGAACCTATTTGAACCAAGTGACATGATTTCCATGACAATCGCTAATAAATAGTCGATATTAAAATTGCCACTGACAGACGAGGCGCTGGCGACCGACCGATGGCGGTATAACCATCCAACAAGCCAACCTACATTTTCCAGAATGACGACGGGCAGCAACGCCATCAGTGCGAAAGGATTGGCTCTGCGGTCACCAACCCGCAGGCTCAGTGTGGTGACTACGGACATTAAAACCTCACATGATTAAAATGCCAAAACAACGGCCCCCAGTTCCCGGTAGTCCCGCTATTCCTGGTCAAGGTAGCGGTCACGGTAACGGCGGGACGGGGGGTGCGAAGAATCCCCGGGTTACGGCAGGCTACCAACGACGACTACATCTGGCTACATACAATGGACGTTCGATGAGGCTGGACCATCACCTTGCCGAACTTGAAGTAGAGTTAGGTCGCATTAACTGGCATATACTGGGGTTATCGGAAATTCGAAGACAGAGAGAGGATACGATAACCCTGGAGTCAGGCCACCTACTCTACTTCCGCGAAGGTGATCAGCTCTCGCAAGGCGGTGTCGGTCAACAAGGAACTCACTAGCAGCGTTGGGGAAATCAGTAGTGTGTCGACACGGGTAGCGTACCTTGTATTGAAACTCACTGATAGGTACTACCTGAAAGTGATACAGGTATGCGCTGACTTCGACATGCTCGGACGAAACAGCCGAAGCCTTGTACGGGGACGTTGCCAAAGCAATGAGCAGTACGACCAAGGCTCACTACAACGTTGTTACGGGGGACTTCAATGCCAGAGTGGGAGAAGGTACAAGAATGCAGCGAATCGAAAGTCGGACCGATCGGTTTGGGGCGCAGGAATCATAGGGTGCAAATGCTGGTCAACTTCCTAGAGTCACAGGGGCTCTTTTTGATGAATTCGTTCTTCGAAAAGAAGCCCCAAAGGAAGTGGACCTGGCAGAGCCCCGATAACGTGACAAGGAACGAGATCGACTTCTTCATGACGGATAAGAAGCACATATTTAGAGATGTCTCCGTGATCAGCAGGTTCAATACCGGAAGCGATCACAGGTTTGTCCGAGGCACTCTAAATAAAAATTTTCGCTCTGAGAGAATCCGCATGATAGGGCCTACCCTCAGACCTACGCAGCTCCAAACTGCTCTAGGATCCGAAAAGTTCCAACTGGAACTTCAAAATCGATTCGCCCTGCTGGAAACCACAGGCACTGATGACGGTAATTCCCAAAAATACAGTTTCCGAAATAGCATCTAGTTTCTTGCCATCAAGTTTTAAATTTAGATCTACTTGGGGTACATTTGGTAACGAATTGTTCAATCATTTGACTGCCTATACTCAAGTAGTGTACCCAATAAATATTTCCGTTCCTAACCTAAATTATAGGTACTACTTACTTTTTATTTTTATGACTAAATAATTATATCTGGAAGTAATATCACATAATCAACGTAAAACGTTCATAAAGTGGATTAAAAACGTATAATCGAAGCTAACTCAAAAATGCCCTAGCGAAGTTAGTAAAACTTATACCTACAGGACCACCGCGCAAGCTTCTTCTACCAAATGAAATAACAAGTTATAATAGTCCATAATTAACGAAAATATCTATGAAACAAAAAAACAATATAAACAGACGAACTCAAAAGTCAGTTGAAAATAAGGGTAATTTAATTGGTCATTAGAGTGGGGTGGTGGGTAAGTAAGCCATAATTTGGAAAATATATTGAAGTTTTTTTAAATAAATAATTATAAATATAAAAATGTTTTTACTTTCTATCATAATTCATCATCATCATTATTTCAGCTGAAAGACGTCCATTGCTGGACATAGGCCTTCCCCAAGCAACGCCACTTCGACCAGTTCTGTTCTTCTTGTATCCAGCGGATTCCTACGGTCTTCACCAGGTCATCTGTCCACCTTGTGGGAGGCCTCCCAACGCTACGTCTTCCAGTAGGTACGCGGTCCCCACTACAGAACCTTTCGGCACCATCGGCCATCTGTTCTGCGAGCAATGTGCCCTGCATGCTTAGCATGACGCTTTCTATTTCTACGAAGAATAGACAGTGCTTTTTCAATACAAAGTGACATTTCGTTTCTCCATTTTTGACATCGCACCGTAGATATCCTTCTACAATCTGTCATTTTGTCTTTCGTTTCTAACAATCTTTGTCTAGTTCCTTATAAATGTAGACTATTTCAGAAGAATATTTCTTCCCAAACTGTCAAAATCACACTGACAACAAACGTTATACTTGACGGCCACAAAGTATATACGATTATCTACAAAATCATGATTCGTTTAGAACGCATAACTGTGATAATTATTAGAAAAACATAGCTATCTTATCCTATTATACATCATTTAGTTAATAGTCATGTCTATTCTTCCGTCGACAAATCGGTCCTCGTGCTAAGCCTACTGCCCACTGTTACTTAAGGCAATTCTTCGGGCTATATCGGTTACCTTGGTTCTCCTACGGAGCTCTTCATTTTTGATTCGATTGCGTAGGTAAATTCCAAGCATAGCCCTCTCCATTGCCCTTTGGATGAGGTTCAGCCACTACGTCTCAGTGCCATAGGTCATAATTGGTAACACGCGCTGGTCAAAGACTTTCACCTTGAGACACTGCGGTATGTGGAACAGAAGATATTGCGTAAATGATAAAATACTTTACTACTGTAAGTACAAACACTTTTACATGTCAATAATATTTTTTCAACTAGATGACGTTGGTTTTTCCTATCTGACAACTCTGAGGAGAAAGGCCGAAACAAACTCAGAGTTCACAGGCTTTTACAGGCCAGGCATAATCATATGAAGACTATGTAGATCGGTGTCTGAAATGGTATTTTGAGGAAAGAACCACACAGATTTAAGTGGACCTGTCCAGTCAGTACCCGTATTTGACAATTATCGTGCATCTCAACTTGGAACTTAAACCCAAGCCTTTTTATCCTCAATATAGCTTTCGACAGTAAAGGCTTTCTGGCATAGTTTCCGCTTTATAATAGGTTTGAATTTATTTAGGCTTAGTTCTTGTATGGTAGCTTAGCTTCTCAAACGCTGCCCAGTCGAGTCGGACTCTACGATTGACCTCTTTCTCGAAATTGTACCTACCCGACTGGACAGTTTGTTCTAGGTAAACATAATCATCCACTACTTCGAGTGTACAGTCTCCGACCTTCATGGCTGTTTTTCAGCCTAGGGTGATTATAGAATAGTAGGTACCCACGCAACCCTAACACAAGTAATATATATTTTATATCAGGATAATTTAATACAAGGAAACATCCTTCTATTACTTATTATAGATTAATTAATTTTGAAATAAGTACCTAC
Organism: Antitype chi; assembly: GCA_947359405.1. Lineage (NCBI taxonomy): Eukaryota > Metazoa > Arthropoda > Insecta > Lepidoptera > Noctuidae > Antitype > Antitype chi. Next base: position 5,364,042 of record OX375822.1, on the reverse strand, counting down.
ATTCTTGTTACCATGGAAACTCCACAAGCTTTAGTATTTAAATTGCATTTGCCCCAAACCACATAAATGTGTCAAAAACAACATACAATTTAACGCCAACATTATGTATAACAATTTCCCCTATAATTAAAACAGCACTTGTCATTCTGAAATTTACTCAATTCACATGGTAGTAAAGTTAATATTTATTGAAGAGGAAATAACATGTTTACTAGAATTAATCGGACCAGTACTCCAGTAGGCACTTTTTGGCCTGAAAAGGTGATTTGGACTGCTTTTTCCTTGCGGCTGGGCATTCTGAAAGTTGGCAACGTCGGCGTCGTCATAAGCTATCAAATATTTAAATTAAATTAAACAAACTTATTAATAATAATACCATTGACACTAGCTTTAACATTGCTAAAAATGAAATGGGGTCATTCAAGTATTACGTAAGCAGATTTTTTGCAATTTGTACCCCTCGTCTTCAAAAGTAAGCAAAGCCCTTACCCCCTCCCATGCTCACGTAAACATTGGTACATGCATTTTTCAATGTGTTTTGGTTTATTTATTAATTCATGAGTAGCAGTTATAACTCTAGAAATAAGGAATAAGCTTGGAATTGAGGACTTTAACGCTTATAATATTAATTTAAGCAAATTTTATTGAGATGGTATTCAGTTATTATAATCTTTGACGAACAAAACAAACTTCTTTTAAAATTTTGGTATATTAATTCCAATTAACAGTCTTCAGTCCATGACATACGAATCCATGACTCTAGTCTTCGATGACATTGGATGTTTGCTGCTCAATGTTGTGTGTCTGCCCACTTTCGTGTGATTTTGGAATATCGTCATCGTTTTCTTCGAGCCATTCATAGATTAGTAGGGTTGCCATTTAAGTGTTCAAACCAAAATCTACTACATTTTGTAGAAAATCAAAAAAAGTAAACAAATAAATACTGCTGACGTAATCGCCATCCAGACCCCCCCATCTCCCAAGTCATCAAAAAAAAGCAAAGACCCCCCGCCCCCCTGTAGTGCTGACGTAATGCTTGAATGGCCCCAATGCTGTTGGTAAGCGCATCCCTTGAGAACGGCTTTGTATCTTTTTTTAAGTTATTAATAGTCTGAATAAAGTTTTATGGAAAGAAAAATTGGAAAAGTACCCAGGAAATCCCTGAAAGTATCCCAAATCTTAGAAAAACTGAATATACCTACCCCCTATAATAGCCATGTGTAATACACCATTGAATAGCTTTGCTTAAACTGATTAAAAGTTACTTTGGCACCTAATTTACAATCCTTGTCCGTTCAGAATTATTATTGTACTAGACATATCAATTTTTGCGATATAATAATAAGATTTTTTCGAAGTTTCATAATTCGCTGCCCTTTTGACCATCAAAGTCGAAGTCAAAGTCAAAGCATTTATTTCAAATAGGCACTTAAAAGGCACTTTTGAACGTCAACATTTACATTACAATAGAATTGATTCATCATTAGTAATGCGTCGACATCACTCGCTACCCAGTAACCAATCATGGGTTGACTCTTCCCCCTTTCCTCCTAACGGTAAATCTTAGGTTTGTATCGTCAATTAAAGCTTGCAGCATTTCAGCTTGGCACCGAATCGGTATCGCTATGAAACTTCATTCATACTCGTTGTGCTGGTTGGTGGCGTTTCGATGAGGTGAGGTGGTGAGTGGTGCTGATCTGGTTCTAGGCTAGGCTGAAATGTGGGTGATCTTTACGGCTGCAAAATAACAGATGTCCTGTAAATCGTTGTTATGAAATTATGGCAAAAAATTTATTGAATGACGGAGAAAAAAGTCAGTTGATCGTATGTATCACGATTTGTGTGTCACTGCGCTCCGATTTTTACTTTTCTGTTCAGGTCTTCGCAATCAGGACTCCAGTTATACCTAGTTAGATTTTTCTTGTTGAGTTCTGCTATCGCTAGGTTTTTTTTACCTGTTTCATTTGAATTGTAGAAGAGCATTTGAGAACAACAAGTTATGTACATATTTAGTAGTACTTCTATTAGATAATAATATGTTGAGCTGTATTTCTTAGAAGTTTACAGGGAAGATCATGGGAAGATGTAACTGATTACGTGATTAGTGAAGTTGCTTGGTTCTTAAGTGGTTGCATCCAATCACGACATGTAATCATCACCATCAACATTTCAGCCGGTTCTGCTGCGGATCTCTTTATTTCTGATTCGATCAGGGAAACTCCAAGCATAGCCGTTTCCAATGCCGTTTGGGTGACTTTCAGCCTTGTTATGAGGCGCATTGTGAGCGACCACGTTTCAGTGCCATAGGCCTTATCACTGGCCGACTGCTTTCATGCAACGATGCGCAAGCGGTGCGCGTCTCTGGTGCGCAGAGTGCGGGGCAGCGCCAACACCGTCCTGGCGATGATCGCCAACAGATTGGATTGCCCTTATATCCGGCAATGCTACAGCAGACATGTTATTTTGATTTTTGTGAGTGTTCGTTCTTGTTTGTGCTTTTGTTATCCTGTCTGTATCCTTTAAGTAACTGTTTGCATATGAGTCTTGTTACTTGAATTAAACCTATTTTTTTACCTATTGTATGTATTTATGGTTCGTGGGTTAGGTATTAATAACAACCGTACCAATGTCGATTGATGGTTTAGCTACGCTTATCGCGATTGGTTCCTAGATGGGTTACCATCTAAAACCTATATATCGAGACACATCCATGTCTCAGAAAGCACGTCAAGCCGCTGGGCCCAGATAATGCTCTCTTATCTCTGCACTCAAGAATTCTGAAAAATAAGCCTGAGGGGTATAGGGTTTTCGGAGATCTAGTAAAGTCCTATGAAAGTTATTTAAACTCTGGCAACAGCAATCCAATAGCACCCTTATTGTAAGGAAAATCCAAATCACTGTGATTTTGACAGACCTGGCAATGGTAGCAATCTAATAGCAACCTTATTGCAACGGTGATAAAGATCATTTTGACAGTGATGCAATTTCAGAGGTAAAAATAACTTTGAAAGGAAGTGAGGTGTATAAGTGACATGGTTTATCATTCTTCTTTCTGCCTGACCGACTACTTGACGGTTCAAAATTAAATGAAAATGGTTTTAATAAAATAAATGCTTTGAGTTTGAGTTTGAATAACGTGGCTAAATTCTTGTTCATATTTAATCCAGGAGGAAAAGTGTGGGTTTTTTTTTTTAATAATTCGTAATTTTGCGTTGCCCTTTGTTGATTCCAATCCATACCAGGAATGTTAGGTACGGTAAACCGTACCGCGCACGTCAGTACACAGCATTTGATTTAATTATCATGATTTATCTGTAAGTAGGTAGATACAATGGTAGGCCCGAAACAAACACATATTATGTATATCACAGTCTCTTTTAAAGTCTAGAATTAATCTAGTTTACAATGTTAAGTAAATTAAAAATAAATAAATAAAGTTTTTTCTTTTTGTGTAAAGAACCACACAGATTTGAGTAAACCTGTCCAGTCAGTGTACGCATTTGTCGCTAATTGATAGAAAACATGTAGTTTATTCCTTCCGTGAAATATTTACTCCACACTAAGGGTCTATTTTGGTTTTTAGAGAGTACCTATTTTGGATTTAAATTGTTTAAGAGGAAACTAAAAGTAATTGTGTTTATAAAGTGTACGATTTATATAGTGAATCCTTAAATTTTTTACATATTAATTGCATAACTAAAGATTAAGGAATAACGATGCAGCGAGGGATCTAACGAATCCAATTATTTCACAATTACGTATCGTTCCCTTTGTACGCCCTTAACCCGGAACTTAGGAGATCAACGACTCGACAAACAATACTATAGAGGTATGAGGAACAGGGTGTAAAGTTCACTCATTCTCCATAGAAAAGGGAGGATCATCCGACCTGGGCCTCAAGTCTGCTATTACAATAGTGTCAGAATGGTCTATCATTGATTTCATAATTGTTGATTTTGAAGTTTGGTAATCTACTAATAAAATGGCGTCATTATGACTTTCCAATGGTCAGCCACTGACACTCCATTGAAAGAAATGGCATTTATTGGTAATCTCGTACATCATGACAAATGAATGACTGACTTAATTTACGAACTTCCTAATACTTTAGATTGCTTATAACACTAATAAATAATATGTAAAAATATATATAAATGAAATCTAGCATGAATAAATGTTCAAATTTAGTAGTAGTTTTTCGAAAAATATTTCTACTAACGAGTTTTATAATAATGGCAATACGAAAATGCCATTATGACACAATTCTATTACGGGACCATTGACCGACCAATGATCGACCATTATGAATTTAGCAGATTACGAACTTTTAGCAAAATGTCAAATGAATGACAATGGGATCGTGTTGGAATGACGAATTTATAAAAATAGCAGACTAAGGCCCCTGATGGATGTTGTGTCTGGTGGGCAACTGCCCGACGGTTGATGTCGGGACGTTGTATATAAACTAGTTGCGCGTTAACCTGTGCTTACGCGCTGCAGGATTTTGCGTGACGTCAGTGTGATGCGTAGTTCGTTCGTTTGTAGATGCCGCTACAATACTAAAGAAAGAACATTTGCACAATGCATAACTAGTCAGGTGTATAGTTTGAAGCGACATCTGAATGATTAAGATTGCATAGGTAACTATTCAGATGCATATTTATTTAAAGTCAACCCCGATGCAAATATGTCTATGTAGGGTGTAAGTCTGTAAGAGAAGGGGTGGTTGGTTTTTTTTTTAACTTTAAATTAAGATTTTTCGATACAAAAGCGCGTTCCATACTAGCCGACATCTTAACTTTAGGTGAATATGCAGCTGAATATCCGATTTCTGCTTATAACACACAAACTATCTTAATTCTATTAAGGCACTTAATTACAATCTAATTATTTATTTATTTTCACTTCAAGTCACTAACATCACTGTAGCCCTGGCTCTTGTACTAGGAATTCCTGTCACAAGAGCCAGTCAGGTTCTATTTTATAACTAATAAATACCTGTAAAGCCTTCATGTAATCACGTGAAGCAAAAACAGGTTCTCTTTTGTGTTCTCTAACTTCACATAATATATGAAATTCCTAAATACAATACCTATGCCCTAGATTTGTTTGTCATAAATATTACAACCAATAATATACAAAATACTTTTAAAACCGTTTTCAATAAAAGTTATAAGTCCTAAATTAAAATGAATTAATGTTTATTTATCCTAGTAATGTTTTTAAAACAAATTTGTATTACAAAGCTTTTGCTATTAACTTCTCTCAGGCGTTACGTAGATACGAATTAGGTAGGTATAATTATGACAACGGGCAATATTTTTTCTTTTACCGACTTGTTCTGCATGTATTGTCACTCAATAAAACAGTTGATTGTGACCGCTCCTGTGGAACATCGGGTACAACTGGGTGCTGAGGGGCGAGCTCCAGCCGGGCGTGGACTTGACGTGTTATGCAGATGACACGCTGGTTACGGCACGGGGGAACTCGTACAGGGAGGCAGCGTTGCTGGCAACGGCTGCGGTGTTACAGGCCTGGAGGTGGCCCTCAACAAGTCGGAGGCCATGGTCTTTTATGGTCCCCGGCGGGCGCCGCAGCTGGGATCACACATCGTGGTCGGGGGTCTCGAATCGCTGTCGAGTCCACAATGAAGTATCTTGGATTGGTGCTCGACAGCCGGTGGGATTTCGGCCCCCACTTCCAGCGGCTCGCGCCCAAGTTGTTGGACGCGGCTGGGGCGCTGTCAACGCTGCTTCTCAAACTGGTGGGCCCGAGCGCCGCTTGTAGGCGGCTCTACATGGGGATCGTGCGATCGATGGCCCTGTATGGGGCCCCGATCTGGGCGGCTGACGGCCGGCAGCATCGCTGTCTTGCGAAGGCCACATCGAGCGATGGCCGTCAGAGTCATCAGGGGATATCGCACGATCTCCTTCGAGGCGGCTTGTGTACTGGCCGGATCCGCGCCCTGGGACCTCGAGGCGAAGGTACTCGTGTCACTGCATCGGTGGCGCGAGGACTCGAGGGCGCGGGGCGAGTGGCTGACGCAGCGACATAATTATGGAGCAGCGTCAGTCACAGCTTCGCGCAACCCTGGTGGCGGAATGGCGGCAAAGGCTCTCATGCCCTACCGCCGGCCCCGTCGCGATCAGGCCGGTCCGGCCGGTACTCGAGCGCTGGCTCGGGAGGAGGCATGTTTCGCTGTCGTTTCGGGTGACACAGGTGCTCTCGGGGCATGGTTGCTTCAGGAAGTACCTGTGTCGCATAAACAGGGAGCCGGACGCTCGGTGTCACCACTGCGTCGACTGTCGGGAGGACACGGCTTGGCACACGCTGGCAGAGTGTGCCGCTTTTGAGGAGCCGCGCCGTGCCCTCATCTCAGGAGTCGGTAGTGACCTGTCGCTGCCGGCCGTTGTCGAATCAATGGTCGGCAGCGAGGAGTCCTGGGACGCGGTGGTATCCTTCTGCGAAACAGTACTTTCCCAGGAGGCTGCGGAGAGGGAGCGGGAGATTGCTTCCGCTAACCCAATCCGCAGCAGAAGCACCGGGCGTTGGCGGAGGGCGGATAACGCCCTCTTCCAGCCGCCTAAATGGGTCCAGGGGCGACGGATCTGGGGAAATCCGTCGCTCCCTACTTCTTAGGACCCGAGAGGGCGGCGCGTAGTGTTCTACGCGCGCCTCTTTATGATGTAAGGCGGGAGTCTAACACCTCACTCCCCCCCCCCCAAACTTGAGGTGCCCCGCAGAGGCGGGCCGGCACTAGCCAGGAATCGCGGAAGTCGCTCTTGTTCCCGTGATCCCCGGTGCAAGTGTGAGACGGAACACCGGGGTGGTTTTAGTCAGTAAGTCTGACAGACCCCTCCGTCCTCCCCAGGGTGGAGGACATCCATGAGGATTTTCCCCCGTAATCAAAAAAAAAAAAGGTTAGAACTGCGACCCCCTGCGCACGAGCCGAGCGAGTGCCAGAATCGAATTCTACCTATTTTACTTATGCCAAAAGACGATTCTGACTGTGAACTTTCTGCGATATGATGGTCCTACTTTTTAATTATTACGGATATGAAATTTATGCCTAAAGGTGATCCTGACTTACAAAATTATGAGTTTTGAATGTATGCTAAATGAGTGTGTGCCAAACAATTTTCTGCGAAATGAAGTTTATGCTATTCGCTGTTATGCAAAATAATATTATTACATAAAAAGTTCAGCTATGAAGGGTAGACCCTTCTTCTTCAGTTGAGCCAGTTCACGCATTATTTTCATTTTCAATGTCATGTCTTAATTCATAACTATAGGTTTAATTGTATTCGGGGACTTAGGCAGGTACAGAAAACACGGAAAGATAGTCCATCTTTAGCTACCATTCTTGATACTTTTTTCTCCATAGAAGTATCTTTAACCGGGAGGAAGTGATCACTATTTTTTTGCCTCTTATTTCTTGTTGGTGGCGCTGGTGCCGAAGATTCTGGTGATTCTGGACTAACATTCGACGTAGATGTGGATGCTATTTCTAATTCCATGTTTTGATTAGTAGACCCAGTATTTGATGATGGTGGCGGCAACGGCGGCGGTGATATGACTTGCACCTCGCTCACTTCTACTACATTCTTAGTTTTTGTGTCAATTTTGTGAATCGATTTTAAATGCACATGTAAGCCACGCGGAGATCGATCTTTGGTTTTAAGAATCTTCTTACAAAGTTCGCACTTAACACTCAATCCATTGGGCACGCCACGATAGCGGCGGTAAGTCCCCTCTTTGAGGAGCGGCTTGAGAGGCGGCACGTCGTCCTCACCTTCCGCCTGACGCAGGTCCTCACTTGACACGGTTGTTTCGCGAGGTTCCTATTTCGGATAAGGCGGGAGGAAACGCCCGGGTGTTTCCCCTGCGAAGATCACCCTGAAGACACGGTGGAAGTCTGCCTGGTTTGGGCGGAGCACCGCCGTGTCCCCGTGGAGGCGATCAGCGGCGGCGATCTCTCGCGTCCGGCCCTGGTCCAGGCCATGGTACGGAGCGAGAGTACATGGGTAGCCGTCACCTCCTTCTGCGATGCAGTAAAGCTCGCGAAGAGAGAGGCGGACCACGTGAGGGAGAGGCAGTATATACGCCCTCACGGCCTTAGTCGCCACAGGAGACGCCCTGGGCGTCGGGAATCCCAGTCTGATTCCCGGCCATCGTAATAGTATTGGTTAAAATATATAAGGTGTAAGGGCATTCACCTCATCAGCAACATAAAATTATCATTTTTTTGTTACTATTCCTTTATTTTAATGTAAATAACATTCTTTGTACGCACTCCATTTATGTTAATAAAACAGCCTTATGAGCCTTATTAGCAAAACCTACAATGGATATTGAAATATTCTAATGAACGAGGTGAATGAAATCAGCCGTTCAGTTTTTGCCTAGCAGCCGAAGGCTCACTGCGCTGCCGTTCGCTACGTGCATTTTGTCACGGTAACGATGCATTGCGTATAAGGTAATAAAACAGGTTTATTGGATTTCCATAACGATCCTGAAATAATTTAATGTACTGGTCATCTTAGTGTGATACACTGAATACACTCTATCAGTCTGCGGAAGAAGGTCCCGACGCGACACTCGTAGGACAATTTCTACGAAAACTTCTTCATAGAAATTGTTCCACTTTACCGTTACACTTTTGTAAATGTTTTGGGTTAACACATTGACAAACACAAGTAAGATAAGATATGATAAGATACATAAGTTATAGTAGTAGCAGTGTGTGATAGGTAGATAAGTAGTAGATACATATTTGACTCTGTTATCAATTCAAAATATAACACCTTTAATTCTGTAACATACCAATTTCCCTGTAGTGACTAATTGCGTAAGAATTTAATCTGAACAGGATATTTTGTACTCTCATCAGACACTTTCGAAATCTTACATTCATCATCATCATCATCATCATCATGATTTCAGCCGATAGACGTCCACTGCTGGACATAGGCCTCCGTCACTTCGACCGATTCTGTGGTTCCCGCATCCAACGAATCTTACATTACTTTCACACAATTATTTTGTATGTGATGCAGCCGTATTATGCATTTGTCTTAAGGCCCATAGTATCCTCATCTCCCGTTTGTATGCCAAAGCACGACTGCCGCCCGCGCCCGCGCAGGGCACCTCTGAGCCTTTATCTCAAAATGGGGATATTCCTTTGATTAATTTACAATTGTACTTCGGCGATTCTGTGGTACCTCTAACTATCTATTTTTCAGTGTATTTCTTTTTCCAAATAACGAAGCCGTTTAGTAGGAGTATGGAATAGAAGCCAAAATATTGCGTGTTGGAAAATATTTTTTTACAGCAAAAGTATTAACCATACAAAAAAAAGTACTTCGGGCAAAATGATCTATATGAATCTATAGCAAAATCATATATTTTTCAAATCTTCAAGACAAGCCGTTAATGAGCAGTACAGTTCATAAAGTGACCGTGTTACGCTACCAAACGGGACGTAGGCCCTTAAGGCGGTGATTTCTTGAAAACGCTCAAAAAGGTGGTTCTTTAACCGTAAATAATTAAGAAAGCAAAAAAATATATAATATTTTCAAGTCTTTTTTTGTATACAGTGACGGAACTCAAAACATAATTAAACATACTTTAATGCATCAAAAAAATCATCAAAGTCACCTCTTAATTATCTTTAAAACCAGTTTATTCGTTCAATAACAATTATAATTATAATTAAAAATATACCATAAAACTCCAAATGCCAAACTGCATCCAGTGATGGATTATTTATTATATCTAATTTTATACGATATTATATTGCATTTTTACGACAATGCTTGCGCATTTATTACAACAGATTTGAACCCGTATCGGATTGCAATAAGAACTATTATCGCTCATAACGACAGTATTTAAAGTTACCAGGGCCTTAAGGGTGGCTCATCTAAGCTGTGCCGAGGATAAGCCAACTTTCTCTTACTCTCCTTTGACAGTGGCCCATGATGCTAACAGCTAGTGCGAACGAGACAGATTGTTTACTCTATAATATAAAGTATTCTTAGAGGATTTGTCAAGTGAGGAAGATCACGTGACCATTTAGACGCAGCGAGTGAAAGGGGCGACAACGTCAGTGCACAACTGCACACGCACCTCGATCACTTTGCTCGAGAGCTCAGAAGCGATGGACGTGAATTAGGAACTGTAGATTTCAATTATTTCGATGTCAAAAGGTTTCTCGTTATTGTTATTTATTTTCTATTCGGTTATTTTAAATAAATAAATCAAGGTAGTTTTGCGTTTAAAAAAAATATAATTAAATGTGTTTCTGATCCATAAGAGTAACTACTTATATTATTTTTATCTCACGAAGCGGAGCGCGCTTTACTTGTGCTTACCAAGTGTACAAACACACAGTACGGCGAAGTATAGCGTAATATTAATATAGACTTATCTACTAATAATTATGTAATTAAAATTAATGAGATATTAAAATAAGTAAAAGGCTAAGTGATATGTATAACTATAACATACTAATAGCATAATGTTAAGACTACACAGGTACCTTAATACTAAGCATTACGTTCTGAATTTCAGTCAGCAAACACCACCAAACGACAAAAACGACTATAACATCGTAGGTAAAGTATATTTTTTTAGAGTTTTTCTCGCCACATTCAATGTTTGCAATAAATTACATGATTACAATAGACTAATCTTATAGGTACTTCTTTGGTATTTTGCTATTTATCTATACAACGTGTAAAATAATTAACGCAAGACCTCATACACCCCAATTAGATTATTCAGTTAAAAGCATAATACAACAACCAACAGTATTTTTAAGCCAACTGTTTTATAAATCTAATTATTAAGAAAAACATGTTGACCCTAGCATTACTTTATACATTTAAAATAGAGTCTTATTGCGATAAGATAAGATTGAATTTTATTTGGCTCAATCAGCGGTAGGTATGGCAAAATCGATACATATTTTTTGAAAAAAATGCCCTTTTTAAAAGTTACTAACATCGATTCAGTAGTCAATTAGGAACAAACTACTTTAAGGTCACTTGCGTTTATTATGTTACACCTTGTATCTTGTATATTAATACGTGAAACAAAAACATTGTAGTCATTAACAGCAAATCCGTGTGAAAGTCTATTAACTGCTCCCAAATTGCAATGTTAATTTTTATTCTTTTTTTTTTTTTTTACAATGTCTGACATATTCTCGTCATTATTTGACATTATACATCAATTTTACTACCTACTAGGTATTTATTTTCAGTGATTGTCATCGAAATCATGTCACTTGGTTCAAATAGATTCATTTTATATAGGTAGATTCTTTTACATATTGTGAATGAGAGAACGTTGTAGACCTTAGAGACTAGATTTGTAGACGTTTTTCTATTCTGTATTTTCATTCCTCTAAGTACCTGGTACTTATTGACTGGCCTGCACTGTCCTCCCATACCTATTATCACTGTAATTTGAAAACATTGTAAAAGCCAATTATTTTTAAAAGAGTAACCGTGGAGTTTCTTGCCGGCTCTTCTCCATAGGAAACGACAAATTGGAACCGTGCACCTAGCTTCTGACGTTTCATAAGTGCCCATGCAGGCTTATGTGAAATAAAATATTTTGATTTTGATTTTGATTGATGTTTATGAAAATTACGCGGACGTGTCAGTATGAAATTTGGCACAGTTAAAGTTTAGGACCAATCGGAGTGCCGAACGCGCTCGATGCGTCAGATCGAGAACTCACACTAAAGCCACAGTAGTGTGTAGTCTATAAGGACTGTTATATTGTGCGCAAAGTCTGGATCCATAAACTTAGCATTCGCAAGTTTTGCAAACATTATTGTATTAATACATTTATCATAATAGTTACATTGTGTACAGACGCCAGCACATCAAGCTACCCCAATCTGTCAAATTTCTTTGATAGTTTTTAAACTTTTTAATATAAGCTTAAGGTTCATGTTTAATTGGGAAAATTTGACAGATTGAGGTAGCTTGATGTGCTGGCGTCTTTACAAGCATTTGTGCACACTTTTATTCGTTAGGATCTCTCAAAAGATCCATTTCTTGGGCTTGGTACGGCTTGTTAGTCTTGTTACTGTTTGAGGCCCTTGTTGTTCTGCTAGAACCAGTTCTGGTACCCTGGGATGGCTCAAACCTTTTGATGAAATCCTTCTTTATGTTAAACCTAAAAATAACACTTTAATATTAAACTTGCTCAGGGGATGGATGGGCTTACAGCTTACAATCGGTTGCTGGATCGGAAATCAACGACGTGATCAGATTGGCTGTTGATAGTTCAGCCAACCGATCACAACAGTTGATATCATCATCTGATGATGAGGCTGATCTCTACAGAAGTCTACTGCTGGACATAGGCCTCTCCAATAGCACGCCAATAGGTTTATTCTCGGGCTATGCATGGAATCTCTCTGAGAGATCGAATTCGGAATGAGGTGATCCGGCAGAGAACCAAAGCTGTCGACATCATAGAAAAAGTAAGCTAAGTAAGTAAGTGGCAATTGGCCGGCCATATTAGCCGTAGAACCGATGACCGTTTGGGTAAACGTGTTCTTGGGTGGATACCGCAAGTGATATGCGTTTGACAAATTGCTAGCTAATTTTTGTGATGGTTTTCGCTCCAGAAATTGGGTATAGTATTATTACATGTTTAAATCAACTATTGTATTTGCACTGGTCCAGCTCTGCACCAGAACTGACTGAACAAAACAATTGTCGCATACTGATGATTCGACCAACATGACGCGACGATTAACCCGACCGCCCCCGTTAGTCATGCGCCTGATCTCTGAGTCTGAGTCTCAGTCTCATTGGACTATGTGTCTGCGCACATACTCGTGCACTATAATATCTACCGCGCCAAAGGCAGGTCTCCGCTGTGATTGGTCGCTGTGGCCGATATTCGGGCTGGAGGACTATTATTATTATTATGTACCCCACGAAAGACTTACAAAAGTTTAGACAACTCACCTCTCACACAGCTGGACAAGTAATTGCTTATTGAACACAAATAGGAAGAATATGGCGACCCCGACGAGTAGGTTATTCATATTGATCAACATGAACACGCCTAAATTCAGTTTCCGCGAGCCCAAATCCAGGTCATAAGGAATGAGCTCCAGGCACCAACTCACTCCCATGACCACAGATAACTTTATATAGGTGGCGAATCTAAACAAAAAAATATATTTATTTATTAAAAATACCTATACATAAACATCATAAGCATAAACCACCTGAGGCACCCGACGAGGAAGCGACTAGCTATCTACTATTTTCTCAGTCAGTAAAAGAGATACAGACAGGTACAAATAAAATTAGCTCGTCAGCAAATATATCACTTTTTGTTTGGTGAAATCGCGACTTCCGGTTGTTCGAACAAAAATGAAATATACGATGACGATCAGTTTCTATTAGGACGAGGCCTTTGAATGGCAGTCGTGTGTCGTGATCGCACTTTCGGCGCCACATAAGACTACATCCGTCATTAGACGCTGCCGGCGTGGTTATTCTGTGTTCTGTGGTGGGTGAGTCTTCAGAGCGTTCATCCCACGCGGTCTGACAACATTGAATTTATAGGGGTTTTTCGTGATTATTTCACGATTCACTAGACCGTTGGTATTTCAAATTATTTTTAACATTTACTCTCAAATAAGAACATTTAGGGCTGATTTTTCAATAGTCAGATGACTTTTATAGGAGAAATAAATATGTCGGTTTGACAGCTTTTGTATAGAAAATATATCAATTGACAGATTTATTCATTAGATAAAAGTTATCTGACTATTGAAAAATCAGCTCTAAATCGTAATAAGTAGGTAAGTATACTGCAAATAGAAAAACTACGGTATGTCGATTTTATAAGAAAAATACCAAAAAAAAACTGTAAAAATAGCATACAAACGTAAATATACCTACCAAAGATCTAGTGCTTGCCTGAAGAAAAAAAATTGTATTTTGATTATCACTTGAAATGCGAAGTTGCCAGCCCTCGTCGGATGAATGCTATTCAGTCATAACTACAATTAAATACATATATGTCACTGGCCACAAGGAAAATCTACTAAAAAAACATAAATTCATAGCAAAGTAATTGCTATGAGTTAATCATTGGTGTCAGAGTCACAGTATCTGAGTAACTCGTACGTAATTAATTTTATTATTGGTCTAAGGCCCTAGTGAGAGTTTCATTTAACCATCTCGATCAAATGCATCGAGCGGGTTCGGCGCTCCGATTGGCCCAGGATTGGAGAAGGATCAATCGGATCGGGCTCGATGAGTTAGATCGAGATGGTTAAAAGAAACTTACACTAGGGCCATTGATGTACAAGCTACTCAGTATCTTATCTGAATGACAATTTGACTTTAAACTTTAACAGTAGTTTATGAAATTGTTATAATTATAATAAGGGTATTAAAACACACGGGTCGGTTTTTAATAGTATCACACGAGTGTTTTAATACCTAGTTATGAGCAGTTTCATGCACTACTTTATCTAAGTACTCTCAAACATTGAAATTGAACCTACTAAACAAAAGATAAAAGTTAAAGGAGAAAAAAATAGATTTTTAATTGTTTTACCACCAAGTTTAAATGTCACTTGAACGTCTTAGAATGTGCGTCTTAATTTCAGAAACCTATATATCCTAGAAACAAAAAATCGAAGACATGTGACATCTGGGTCAATCAACTATTTAACCCACACTTTGAACAGGTTAGAAAAATCTTTTTTCGTGCTGACGCCAGCCTAGTTTGAATTAATTTCTTTTAATTTGATTTGATTTGATTTGCGAGCGTAGGCAAAAATAATTGAATCTACTTACGATAACTGTTTATCGTAAGTCAATGTCAGTCGTCTCAATTATGTTTGCCAATGTTTGATTCAATTAATTTCGCCAAGAAACACATAAATGCTCTGTAGCCATTCATGTGTTTCTTGACAAAATTCTTGAACGTAACTCAGTATACGAAAGATAAACAGTTCTAGTAGGGGACACAACTTTAGGTTTATTTTTTGTAAAAACGGTTTGTCTTATTACAGTTTTGTATTACACACGATAAACTGTGCTATACTGTCTTTTACTATAATAAAAATTACCCGAAAGCGAGAAGTAAAAGTTCATTTATAATGATAGTGCACAAGTGAATGTGGTCTTCAGACAGGAATATTTTGTATGGTGCTAATATTTCGTATCCTGAGTTACCATAAAATTATATACAAATTAAAAAATTTCGACAACGAATCTAGTTTTCCGTTGTGCCTAACAATCTTAGATTCAATTGTGATATTTGTTTTGTGTATGACTATCGTCAATTAGTGCTTAATTATAATAATGTGTCGGGGACAGCAATGTATCAGTTAAATAGTTGATTGACCCATCTACCAATCCGCCCCCGTGGCGGCCCACTCCCGTTCACAATGAGGTGGCCTATGTTCCAGCAGTGGGCACGTTCTATGCTGATTAGGTATGTAGATAACTTCAATTTAGAGGGAGTCTTTGTCAATAGTGGTTAAGCAATAATGAGATTGACTATTCAGTTATCTTTAAAGTGCGTAGGTACCTGTTTGTGTCCTGTTTCGTGTTTCCGGAATCTTTGCATCGATGAACAGCGTGCTTGATCATCCATATGTTGTAGACAGTGAATAGGAACAATATGATATTTACGAAGATAATTACCCCTATTGGTGTTAAGAAGTAAAATTTAAAACCCTCCACTGAAAAAAAAAAACAAAAAATAAATAATTAACGAAGAAAATTAAATATATTGTTAAAAAAGTTTTTTTAATCTAAATATCGCCCTCTGTGCATTTGCGTTTCACTCAGCCTATAAAATTCCCAATGCTGGGCTCTCTGTGGGCCATAATTCACCATGCAGGCCCTATGCATGTTGGCGGATGTCTCATAGTATAGTTTATTATCGTAATATCCATAGTGGTTTGTAATAAAATACAACTGTTCCCCAAATTCTATTTTCTATCATTAGTGGTTTCGGGTTGTGTGAGTATGTTCTTATGACATGTTCTTTTATAGAGAAGATAAATTGTGTGGTAGTACACTGGCGGCTTAGACCGTAGGTATGTAATTGGGAGGTGCACAATCGATGGGCATTTTGATAATTCCTAACGTGAACGTGAGTAAAATGTATGGAAAAATACGAAGGCCCTTTTGATATTTCGTCCACGGTAACGCTATAATGTGCACGTATTTCCATAGAGTTTACTTCCCTACCGTGGCCGCCCACGATGTCTACTTATGACTTTTACTACAGGTTGCCGCTAAGGCGGTGATTTCTTGCAAACGCTCAAAAAGGTGGTTTTTTAAACCAGTGTATCTCTTTAACCGTAAATAATTTTGAAAGAAAAATAATCTATGATATATTTGTAGCTGCACCTACGTCATGTATATATGCATCCAATCATCATGCGCGCGCGCCGGTGGCTGGTGTAATACTGTCGACCCATTTTTTTTTTTTTTTTTTTGTTGGGCATCTCGCAGTTGGCCTTGAGAGGCCGTGACTGCTCAACCGGGCTTTCCTGGGGCTGCCATTAAGATTTTACACTTAATGCCTCCAGCCAGGGCTTACAAACTAAAATTTACAAACTAAGCGACTGCACGCTGAGGGCACCCCCTGTGGGGTACGAACCTCGGCTCAGGGCGTCACTGATAGGGGGACAGCTATCTCTATTGGGGACAGGCTGGATCGAAAGATTGGCATTATTATTATTAGGTGGGGAATTTAAAGCTACTGGCTCAGCTGCGGCGCGGGCTGGCGCTTCAACGAGCAAGGGTCGGTCGGGGGTCTCGACGTTAGGCGCCGATACTACTAGGGGTCTTCGCGGGGCGCGAGGACCTCGGCGGCGAGGTCGGAAGGACGATTTTGTGCGGTGTGTGCGAACTGTACTGGTGGCCCTATTGCTTTCCTGGAGGAGAGTAATGTGGTCGTCTGGGTCGGTGAGGACATGTCTCGGCCGTCGGACAGAGCTAATCCTACTGGGGACATAAGTGGCGGCCTTCACAATCAAGGGATTGCGGTGAATTTCGGCTTTATCGAAGAAACGCTTCGCGGTGCGTTTCATGAATTGACTGACCGTGGGGATTTTCAGATCGAGATGGAGGATCTCGTTCCGAACGAACCAAGGGGCGCCTGTGGCTTGCCGGAGGAATCGGTTCTGTAGGGTCTGCATCCTATGGATGAATCGGGGGTTCGCGTGCGCAAAGATTGCACACGCATACGTCATGATGGGCCTTATACACGCCGTGTAAATCCGCAACTTGCACTTTAGTGACAACTTGCTACGTGCATTTAGAACAGAATGTAACCTGCCGAGAGCGAAGGCGGCGCGTGAGCGCGCCTTCTTTATGTGCTCTGCGAAGGAGAGATGCTGATCCATGGTCACACCAAGGTATTTGGCTCGCTTCTCCCAAGGGATAGGCTTGCCGAACAAAGAGATGGGACGGGGGGGCTCAGGTCTAATGCGTCGCGGTCTCGTAAAGAGGACTGCTTGGCTTTTATCCGGATTTATGTCGATCCGCCACTTTCGAAACCACGCGCCAAGGACGTTGACGGTGGTTTGGAGAGTGGCGGCTATCGCGTCCTGACTTTTCCCAGTGTAGTAGATGGCTGTGTCGTCTGCGAACAGTGCCAACTGTGCCTTTCTACTTTTGGGGATATCGCTCGTGAATAGAGTGAATATGAGCGGGGACAACACCGCGCCCTGAGGGACGCCGGCGCGAATGGGATGGGGAGACGAGATCGCCCCTTCGATGCGATAGCGAAAGGTGCGGTTCGACAGAAAGTCTCGTAAGATGAGCACGAGACGGTCTGGCACACCGAGACGGTACAGCTTGTAAATCAAGCCGTTGTGCCAGACCTTGTCGAAGGCTTTCGCTATGTCGAAAAATACTGCACCGGTTATCGTACCGCGCTGGAAGCCAGCGCTTATATGTTCTACGATACGGTGGACCTGTTGCACACAACAATGTTGGTTACGGAAACCGAACTGTTCGTTGGGTATGAGGCCTTTTGTCTCGGCGTAATTTCTGAGTCGCTTATAAATAAGTCTCTCATAGATCTTGCCGAGACTACTCAGTAAACTGATGGGGCGGTAGCTCGTGGGCTCGGATTTGGGCTTGCCCGGCTTCGGGATACCGATAACCGTGGCCTGCTTCCATGCATCGGGGAATATATTATTACTCAAGGCACCATTGAAGATGGTGGTCAAGAGCATGATCAGGTGGGCGGGCAGCATCTGGAGCACCTTATTGGTGATACCGTCAGCGCCGGGGGCCTTGCGGGGTTTCAGACCTTTGATGACCTCGTGTACTTCGTCCGGGGTGACGAGAGGTAATGGGTTCTGTCGACCCAGGCCCGGCGCAAGCTTTTATATGTGAGCCATAATGCGAACATTTTCGTCTTACCGACATATGATTTGTTTATTTTATTATAATATGCATGTAGGTAGCCTTAAATAATATTGTAAATATTTTTGTATATAATAGGTGTAGTTTGGCAATACATTGATTCTAATCTCAACCGTCTTTCACTTCACACTCTACCAGGGACTCCTACCTCAACAGTGGTGACCCCGACGTGATATCACCATCTACGAGCAACACAAGAATGAGTCACGACTGTGCGGAACAATTACATCGAATTATCACTCAACTTACGCCATCGTATGTGCCGCATAGCAACAAGCGCAGTATGTTCGTGCATAAAGATCTGCAAACATGCAACTCAGTGTTTCTACGAATAGACACCATCCGCAAGTCACTGCAACGACCGTACGAAGGGCCTTACCTTGTCTTGGAAAGAAACGACAAGTACTTCAAGATACAGATGCCCGGCAGAACTGCAAACGTCTCCATTGACCGCCTTAAACCTGCGTACACAATCAACACAGACAGCGAACATCGCACCGCGAACATAACTTCAAGCTCAACATCATCTTCGACTACAGACCCTAAGACATCAGTGAATGATGAGCGGAGAACCAGATCCGGAAGGCTCGTGAAGATGCCCGTACGCTTCGCTTGAGGGGGAGTCCTGTAGCTGCACCTACGTCATGTATATATGCATCCATTCATCATGCGCGCGCGCCGGTGGCTGGTGTAATACTGTCGACCCAGGCCCGGCGCAAGCTTTTATATGTGAGCCATAATGCGAACATTTTCGTCTTACCGACATATGATTTGTTTATTTTATTATAATATGCATGTAGGTAGCCTTAAATAATATTGTAAATATTTTTGTATATAATAGGTGTAGTTTGGCAATACATTGATTCTAATCTCAACCGTCTTTCACTTCACACTCTACCAGGGACTCCTACCTCAACATATTCAAGTCTTTTTTGCATACAGTGATCGAACTCAAAACATAATTAAACATACTTTAATGCATCAAAAAAATCATCAAAGCTACCTCTTCATTTTCTTTAAAACCAGTTTATCCCTTCAATAACAATTACAATTATAATTAAAAATATACCATAAAATTTCAAATGCTAAACTGCATCCAGTGATGGATTACTTATTATTAAATAGTTAATATCTAATTTTATACGATTTAATTTGCATTTTTACGACAATGCTTGCTCATTTATTATTTGAATTTATTACAACAGATTTTAACCCGTATCGGATTGCAATAAGAACTATTATCGCTCATAACGACAATATTTAAAGTTACCTGGACCTTAACTGAGACGGTGCCTGATGTAGCTGCGGCACACACATTTACGGTCCCTTAGTCTGGGATGTGACTGACTGGAACTGTAAATGTCTGCAGACGGGGGTCTACATTTTCAGCAGGAAGCGCCTTAAGTCGCGGCTGGTCGTCTTCTGCCGGGTCTCCGTCAGGGAACCGGACGTATCACCGGGCGGAGAAAGACCGCCGAGGTGGCGTGAAGAAAGCGTTACTGTGGAACAGTGCCCTAGCGCTCCTGCTGAATACCAATGCATCCAAACACGCGGCAGGGGTTACGTCTTGCGAGAGTTCTTATTGACCCGCTGACGATCGTCACACCGACCTCCACCTCACGCTACTACCTTAGACACCGTCCCCGTAGGTCTGTATTCTCTAATATGAACCTTTTTGTCTAATAAGAATCAAGTACTACATACCATTAACGAAGCAGTCGTCGAATGGTGGTTTGATTATGTTCAAATTAGAAAGGTCTATGTTATCCAATGTTGTGACTATCGCTGTCATCAGGAGTGGAGCCCCCCAGGCATACAGACAATACCACATGAACTTCACCCGCCTGCCTCGTCGGTTGATGTCACACCGTTTACGATGACCTCTGCGAGAGAAAAAGTGAACTAAATAAATACTAAGCCGAAGCAAATATATAATATACTATATATATCGGAGCGTGGCGTATTGAGATTCGCAATCCGCTCTCCTACGAGATCAGAAGTAGCTCCTATTGGGCGTGGTAACGCGACATTAATTATTTAAAAGATAGTTGTGAATGATCTACGATAATAACTGTCTTTAGTTCTCACAATGACGCTAGTACCTACACAACTTAAATCTTATGACCGAATTATAAAATGGGATTTCGCAGAGAGGAACGTTTTCGTAGGTCGCGCCTATGCCTTACGATGTCTCAAAACAGAATGTGGGCTCGAGGCCCCTCTTCCCAACATCTCTCACCACCAGAGAACATTGTTCCTTATTCATCATAGACCGACCCACGACTACGTTCGGTAAACTGCATATCGTCGGTGATATTCTGAAACCGCGGAACTAACAGTGTTTAAAACCGCGTAAGGTAGGTGCAGTGAATTTTACAGGAACGAGGAAAAACGTAATATTTACTAAACCACTTGACTTTCTATTGTTTAAACTTTTAAATTGTAAAATTATAATATTTCTCTTAATATTGTAGGCATTAGTTATGTAAAACATGTATTAATGAATTAGAAAATCGACTTTCGCGGATTTATCATCACAAATAAAATCAAAATAAGTTTTTTTATGTCACTTACGCGGAATTGTCCGCCGAAATAAAACAAAAGAATAGAATCAAAATCTTATTATTATTTATTCAGTCAACTTCTCAGTTAAATTTTTGGCACATAATTATCATCGGTAGACTAGGTAATCAACAATATACAGGAAAATAACAACATAAATCCCCACAATGTAAAAAAAATCGCTGTTTTTAGCTAAGTATGTTAAAAATACCTTGTTGTAGGGTACTTACTAATTAACAGTTAAAACTAAATATGAATAAACAAAATGTATAAAAATATTACTTCTGAGTAGAATAATAATTGCAACTTTGAGGTCTTTGTTAAAATATGAGATCAATAAAACTTTACTTTTTCTTAAATGGCAAATTATCGTAAAATAAGTTACAATCTGCAGGTATCACACTCTTTAAGTGCTGATACTTACTGTCTGATATAGGCAGTCTAGATGAATACAGGGGAGATACATTAGTTACTACAGCTGAAATAGGTTTCGGTCTTCGAGGAAGTGGGCTGAAATCATCTTTAAAGTGTTTTTTAAACTCTATTCTGCCGTTAGGATTATACTTTAAAACCCTCAGATCCACTACGCAATCATCTCCAGCAGAACGCCCAGAACGAATGGAATCATAAATTTGGTATTCTTTTAGACTGTAGTCTTTAAAAAAGGTGTAATCTGGTTGAAAAACCTGGTATGGAGAAGCCTGGCTTCTTTTGTAATTGAGGCATACTGAGATGGAAGAATAATTTCAAAATTTTTCAGCTTTCTCTCCACCAATGAGTGTATGGAGTCAACCTCCATTTGAGTGTGACCTTTTTCCAGATACTTTTGTGTAATTGTTGTATTTTTGTCTATTGCTAATCTTAGAAGGGCATTAGAAACTATTGAGTTTCTGTTCTGTGCAGTGCAGCCATTCGTCCAGATGACAACATCCCTGCAATCTTCTTCTAATAACTTAGTCAAATAATCAATGAAAAAAGATGCGTAAGTGGTAGCTCTTAAATCACAGGCGGTTTCGTCGAACCAGTAGCAAGTTACATGACCCGTTGCAATATCGTATAAAGTAAAGTTGTGCACAGCTAATTTGGTCTTAAAGTATAAAGCACTAGCTGCTAGCGAAAGGCACAGCTTAACAGCCTGCAAATTGGCGGTCACAGCATGAAGAAGTCCTCTTTGAGCGCTTTGTTTGTCGCTAAGTTTTTCAGCTTGAGCCAATTCTTTCAGTTGGATGTGGTATTGGCAGTCTTCTTCAGAAACGTTGCCGGCTTTATATGAACAACAATTATCACATGCATCTTTCTTGGGTTGAAATAGTGCAATGTTTTGTTCATCTAAGATGTCACAAAACAACTTTCTTGAAGCTGTTGGCTTAGACATTGATGATGCAAATTCTACGTACGTATTATATAGCTGAGCTTTTGATTGAATTAAAGGTTCCAGATATTGTTTAGTGGTTGTTTTGTGGCAGTAATGAGACGGTAACTTCGGTAATAAAGTCAGGTAATCCTTAACAGACAATTTTTTTCATGTTGTGATGCGCAGATTCGCGGTTTGGGCACAATAAACAATCACCTGACGTTACGCGGTTTAAAAAAAAATAGATTTCATGGCTTCCTATTGGATAATCGGCCCGGCCAACATCACAGAACGCAGCCAATCACTACAACGAAGCTAAGCCCGCGAAATCTCGATTTTGCTACTTTTGTAAATACGCGGTTTTAAACACTGTTAGTTCCGCGGTTTCAGAATATCACCGACGATATGCAGCGCAGATGTTACCGCCGCTCTCCGAAACCGTTCGTCTTGTCCTTCCCAGAAGGGCTCACATAAAATCTATGCAATTTGTTATACGACATAATCACCCATGCAGCGGAGAATCCACTACGCAACAATGGATGTACAGATGTGTAAAATAAACAATGTAAACTCCAAGAAACTTAAGTAATTTGCTTTTAGTTCTTAAACTGTAAATCAGAACTAAGCACTGCAGTAATTAATGCTTTACGCGCCTAATTGCATGCGCGTCGACATATATATGACAAGTAGATGAAACTTCACAGTTACCATAAAAAAAAGGTTTTTACAGACTAATATATTATCTAGGATGCTACAAAGATATTTTGCCGCCTGTACCCGAATTTGGTAACTAACACACTGCATAATCTTCGAAAAAAGTCAACGGAAATAATGCAATGAATGTTGTAGAACTGTCAAAAAGAAAGCCATTGCTGCTGTTAGAGTGTTACGCAATGAGGGTGTTCATCAATATTGAAGCCACCAATTGGCGCCACTTTGACCAGAGGTCTTCCAGTTCGACAATGAACTTAAAATATTTGATGTGATTCGTTTCATTCTTTCGTTTACCATTCAGTCCGAAGGCGCTTTGACAGTTTTGACAGGTGCCCGGACCTGAAATCTCAGTGCTGCCACCTAGTGAACGTCATTTCAGAACACCGTCATTACCCCGCTGAATGAAATTGACACGGGGAGTTGTCATGGTAACGTTTTTGAAAATCTCACAGATATTGTTTTGTAACAAGATGGCGACGGTAGTTCCAAATTCGGCCACGCGTTATAAGATTCTTGTACCGTTGTGTAACAGTGTTAATATTTTAAATTTCAATTACCTTAATGACCACCAAACGTCGAAAGACATAATATTCAGCCAAAAGAAACTCGATACCCCACCGAAATACAGCATTGGAGCTAAAAATAATTATAAAATTAGATGGGATTAGCTTTTATTATAGAAATAAGCAATAAACAAATAAGCTTTTATTATTTGATTTAAGCGATAATGATATTTATACATATACTCGTACATATCTAAAAAAACCCCGACCCAAACAAAAATCACTAAAAAGTAAAAAAAAAATGATTGGCTTTTTAAGTTGTAGGTAATATTTTGATCAAAGCATTGTCACGTTGGGGGACGGCTAATGAAAATGTTATCCTTTCTACAATAGCATAGTTACATTTTATTATTGCTGGGCATCGCCTGTTTGGCGTTTTTATTGGCCGTCCCCCGCCGTGACAATTCTTTGATCAAAATATTACCGACAACTTAAAAGCTACCACTACTTGCACTGCTAGAAAACCCAATGAAATTGGAGATTTGTATGAAAATTTTAAAATAAATATTGGTATTTTTTTTATTTTAGGTCCAGTATGAACATTGATTAGCTAAAATAAAATAAAAAACAAATAATCTACACAATTTTGAAATTTTTATGGCAGTTTGTCTATCGTTGAGGCTCGTTCTTCAACACAAAATTTCCAGACTTAAAACGATTGAACCAATAATGGACCGTGCTTATGCAAGCAGTGTTAGGCCCGTACACGTCGTTAATGTTTCGTGTTGTTTGCGCAGTGGTATTTCCACGTAGGAATAAAATTTATTTGAATTTCGAATTGCGCGCCAATCCAAACATAATTAAATCTGAAAATGCTGGATAAAAAATCTCCAACTATATATAGGTAAATACCTATTATTATTTATTTAAAACTAGATGAGATCGGCTATACCTATCTGACTACGTACTTTAAGAAGAAATAACGGGACAAACTAAGGGCCAGCGCCCACTGGCGGCACAGCACGGCAAGGGATTTTTAAGCCACGAATAGAAATTAAACCTAATAGTATGATAGTAAAATTGAAATTTCAACGGCAACGATGCCGCGGTATCCTTAGACATGCCGCAACGTCCTTAGGCATCATCATTTAAATTTGAATTTTATTGTCTTACATTTAAGTTATATTCCTATTCGTCGCATAAAAATCCCTTGCCGTGCCGTGCCGTTAGTGGGCGCAGGCCCTAGGAGGTCACAGTCTCGCTCCCTCTATAAAGTCCAGAGTTGCCTTCGTCAATTCATGTGAGTACCATGAAGAATAATAAAAGCGTCTGATGTAGTCTGATTTTAGACATCATTGATAGTTAAAAATCAAAAACATAGCTTACTTATAATTTTGCAGTGCACCGATTTCAATGATTGATTGCTTAGACTTATGACGATTTTCAATAAGAATGTGACAAGA
This sequence comes from Antitype chi, assembly GCA_947359405.1. Taxonomy (NCBI): domain Eukaryota; kingdom Metazoa; phylum Arthropoda; class Insecta; order Lepidoptera; family Noctuidae; genus Antitype; species Antitype chi. The sequence goes on along the minus strand of OX375822.1, from coordinate 5,338,997 downwards.
ATGGATGCGGTGTAAGCCATGAGTACTAGGCCTATGAGGTTCTGCAGCTTGGGGAGCAGAGAGTACACCACCAGCACCAAGATCAGGAAGAATGACGATACCAGCAATCCTGGAAATTACAAACATAACCCAAAACCGTTGTACTCTAATTATAATATAATTATGTCGTATTCCTAAGTATTTTACTGTGTGTATACATAAATAATCAATTGGAGAAATCCGCGGAGTTGACGTACCACGCGTATGGAATTTAAATACCCCCCAATGCCCTATTTTTAAAAGACCTGCAAAATATTTGCATTATGATACCTAGTAATAAAGTCTCACTCACCCACTAATACAAATGTCGATTTTATGTCTTCATCATTTGGCTCTGCATTATATTCTCTCACGAGAAGTTTGACTACTACTTTTTGGTTTAATTTAGTTAATTTGAAGTCCATACAATATTTTAGCCTTGGAATGTTAGACCATGATTTCGATCGGCCTGTGTCTTGCATCCTTATAGATCCATCCTGTAAACATGTGAAAGTTGTAGCTAGTCAGTTGAAGTTGATAAAGTTGTTGAAGACAGTCAAAAAACTCCAGGCCAAACAGTCACGGCGGTGGCGCCAAATACGCTGTCAAAATGGTAATTGTGCGCAAACACAGGTGCACTATAGCTTATCCCTAGCTCTCGTGGTCTGAAGAGACGGCAATCTGACTTGGCCGGGGAAAACCAACGGCTTTGCGTACTTTTCGAGGTGCTGTAAAACCACCAATGGCAAAACTCTGTGCTGCTAATGAGAAACTCCTGATGAGGAAACCCAATAATACTTTGGAGGAAGGAATCGAACCCAATCGATTCAACTCCACTACTTCCGTGTGGTGCCGGACGTAAAGAATAGCACCATCCCATTTCTTCTCGTGGGTGTCGTAGAAGGCGAGTAAGGGATTTGCTAGAGAATGGGCAGCAGCGTTCTCTATGCATTTTACCACCATACTGCGATCGCCAACCCGCCTGCCAAGCGTGGCGATTATGGCAAACCCCCCAGTTTTTTTTGGGAGGCCTGTGTCCAGCAGTGGACGTATATCGGCTGAAATGATGATGATGATGACTTGCGGCCACGAGATAAGTAGGTGCAGACTCGTACGTAGGTAGGTACGCAACGCACGGGTCGAACGTACGTGACACAATGTATTCGTGGTATTTTCATACGGCGTTTGACGTATTTGCAATGTGTGTACGAGAGGAGGAGAAGTAGAGAATTGCAAGAGGAATGTGTGAACACCCAAAATTGCCTGTTTGGATTTTAACAGCTGGTCTTCAGACAACGAACTGCAATTTTTCTCTCCTACTGTTAATTGTGTTAGATGTTGAAGGGGAGTATAGTCCGCGGTTTAAAGCCTAGAGGTGATAGGCACTCAATGGAATTCCTGAGAATACTCATACTCGGCCGCTTGCAATACCGACGAGTTCAGTGTGAGTTTAGGCTTTCATCAAGGCTCAGTTTTCAGGGGCATCAATCAAGCTATTCAAAAAAAAAATATCTTTCGAGTGGTACATTAACTTGCTGCCTATAATTACAGCAAGATACATCTTTCTTGAATTTTTCATTACAGACAGTAAATAATCTACAAAATAAATATCTTAATAATAATTCACTTATTTACTGCCAGATTACGCACAGCCTTATATACTAACTCGGTCTAGAAGCATGTTTTGCACAAGTGTTCCTTTTAAAACGAAAGTAATAACTACAGAAGGGTTTTTGAAAATGTATCCACTAAAGGGATTAAATATGTAGTAGGTATGGGGATGAATGTGTCTGGAAATTCATTATTTTTACCGATGAGAAATCCCATCGGTTGCACGGTACACAAAAGCAAAAGCAAGAAAGCAAAATAAAAATAATTAGGTACCTACCTCTAAAATAAAAAAATCATTTATTATTGGATGCTCAGACGTGCAGTTTTTCACATCTCTATGATTTTTAACGAAAACGAAATCCTTTTTCGAATTGTTTTTAGTAACTCCGTCCCACGAAAATAAACTTATCTTGGAATAGTCGGCTTCTGAAGCTACCATTGCCGCCATCGTTTTATTTTTTTTAAACACTGTCGTGGTTTTGATGCATGTACTGTCCGGAAGTAACATTTCACCTTCACCGCAGCACTTCTCGATACACAAATGATCAGAACAATATTTCAACACATCGATTGGATTATTAGTTAAAGTTCTGTAATCGTGTTTACACATAGTTTTGAAGTCCTCTTCACTTTTTGCAACACTTAGCAATAGAAGAAACGAAAAAGCATTATAAGTAAACATTTTCTCAACATCACTCAACTAACTAACATAGAACAATGATAATTAAGGCCGGTACAGTCACGTTTGAGCAGTCTGTTGTCCAATATAGACAATGAACACTTAACGCGGCTTACAGGATAATTGAACTACAATTTTCCTGTTATTAAGTCGACAGTATTTTCCTACCCTTAATCTTTACCACATTTCCAATTCGGTCATAAACGGGAAAAAGACGACAGTGGTAAGTATTGGGATACGAGTATAATCACGCACACACACTAAATGTAGAACAAGATAATGTTAACACGACCAAAGCGGCCCGCGGCAACAAATATACCTACCAAGCGTGCTATGGGTGCGAGTGCGATATCTTTTGCATTCACGGAGGAAACCCCCGCCTACCGCACCACGGTCAGAGGCGTCGAGCGCCGCGCCCTGATAAAGTCGACTATGGCCCTATCGACATTACTCGAGCACTACTGCTTCGCAGAAGGAGGTGACGGCTATGTACTCTCGCTCCGTACCATAGCCTGGACCAGGGCCGGACGCGAGAGATCGCCGCCGCCAAACTTTTTTTTTTACCAATTTACAGAAATAAATATCGTTTAATCCGCTGGATGCGAGGAGCTCAGGGGCCGTCGATGTAACTATGCTTGGTATCCACCAAGGAAAATGGAAATGGACATAGGCATCCGCCTATGTCCATTTCTCAGCAGTGGACGTCTGGACTGGATGAAAAGATGATAATGAATCCAATGCAGCCAGTTGTGAACTGGGCTCAGAAATTATATATTGCTTCAGATATTCCTATACAGTTAAAATATTCTAAAGAATTAGCATTGCCATTCAACGTGGCAATGCTGCCAGTCTTCTGGGCACGTTTCCTGATGACAGCGATGCGGAGGAATACTAAGTGTCCTTTTGTTTTTGTATTTATTTTGTATATCGTAGTATAAAATTAGATATTAACTATTTAATAATAAATATTCTTATACAATATAATATACTTGCTTACGTCAGCATCAGTATCAATATGAGTTGTAATCAATAATAATAAAGCAGTCAGAACATTCGAACATTGTAAAGTAACGCTTGACGTTCTTTGTGTTAACAATAGATATAAACAGCAAGGGGTTTTTGATGGGTACACCACAAACCATAAATACAACCTACATAGTAAACAAGCAAACAAAGGAACGAGTTTACTGCGACAGATATAAAACTAACGAGTAACTATTCATATACTCGTTGTAGGCAAAACACAACAAACAGTACCTAGTTGAATAAAATCTTTTTTCTGCTGCTCAGTCATTGTTATAGGTACCTAGTCCTATCTCTTCCCCTTCCCAACTTTTCCTTCTGCCATAAATCAAACGGTACAAGTCAAGGACGAAAAAAAAACATAAGCAGTGAAATTAATATATTCTTAAGATCAGAAGAAACGTATGGAAGTTGGTTCTGATTGAAGATCGACTCTTCCTTCGATTACTTTAGCTCACACACTGACTCATTACTTGTTAATATTCTAGGAAAATCGTATACTTAAATATTGTATTTAAAACATTTTAAAAGAGTAACGGTGGAGTTTCTTGCCCATTCTTCTCCCTACGAAACTACATTTTGGAAGGGGCGACTAGAATCAATTCTATTTTAATGTAAATGTTGACGTTCAAAAGTGCCTTTTAAGTGCCTATTTGAAATAAATGCTTTGACTTTGACTTCTTCCGAGCTCGCGAGCCAGTGATGGATACGATCCTAGTAGGTATAGGGAGATAGGAAGGGGAAGAAATGGGACTATATATACCCCGGCTTTATCACAAACTACCCACCCTCACCGACCCAGACGACCACATTACTCTCCTCCAGGAAAGCAATAGGGCCACCAGTACAGTTCGCACACACCGATCAAAATCGTCCTTCCGACCTCGCCGCCGAGGTCCTCGCGCCCCGCGAAGACCCCTAGTAGTATCGGCGCCTAACGTCGAGACCCCCGACCGACCCTTGCTCGTTGAAGCGCCAGCCCGCGCCGCAGCTGAGCCAGTAGCTTTAAATTCCCCTAATAATAATAATGCCAATATTTCGATCCAGCCTGTCCCCAATAGTGATAGCTGTCCCCCTATCAGTGACGCCCTGAGCCGAGGTCCGTACCCCACAGGGGGTGCCCTCAGCGTGCAGTCGCTTAGTTTTTAAATTTTAGTTTGTAAGCCCTGGCTGGAGGCGTTAAGATTAACTTCTTAATGGCAGCCCCAGGAAAGCCCGGTTGAGCAGTCACGGCCTCTCAAGGCCAACTGCGAGATGCCCAACAAAAAAAAAAAAAAACAAACTACCCATGTAGTTTGACGTATTACTACGGTGATGCGAAGTAAAGCCAATTCTCCTTGCTATATCCGAGTCGTTTTAGCATAATAATAACGGTCATTGCTCTTTGCCTAACATCTCTGCGTAGGAACCCAAACAATAAACTATAAATGGTTTTTCGTAATTGGAACATGCATGTTGAAAATCACGATAGAATATTAATTCAGGACATTAACGATGCTTTATTAGTTTTTGAAATATAGGGTGCTGGAAAATGTAGGTCCTTTCTCGGGTATAGCTGTCCACTGCTTTTAAGACGAAATCGCATGTGCGGTTGCGCACAGTACTTCCAAGTCTCGATGTTGAACCGAGCAGGGAGAATTTAATAGAGTGCATCCTAGAGCGCTTCAAATATTGTTAGATGCTCTGTTAGATTTTCAACTCTGTGCCCTGAACAGTGTGTTGAAAATCTAGTGTGCCGCGTTAAAACTACCCGTGGGACCAAGGCTTAGGGTCACCATGGGGACAACTAATTGGGACATTTCCTTCCTCGGATGGCCCGTTAGCCATCTCTGGTAAATAAAGACTAATATTTTATTCAGAAATAATGCTTTATTATTGCTTCATTTGTGTGTAAATGCATGTTATGATGACAAATTAATTACCTTTACCAGTAATGTGATTAGATAAACTAATGGTGACCGAGCAAATTAAGTATTCCATTTGCTTCGTCACCTGTCTTATCTGCCTCTTCCAACATACCATGCACTTATCCTGACCTATCTACATACGTACCGCCAACTACCATTTAATATTTTCCTTCAGTAAGTAAATATATTTCTGCTACCAGGTGGCTAGGCGCGGCATGGCATGGTTAAGAATTTTCGAAAGCAGACATAATTTTGAATCTTATTTACATACCTTTAGCACTCACAATTCTCTGATATCGTCATTCATTCATCAATAATTGTTCGTTTTACCTATTACAAATTATCAATCACTTGAGGAAATAATGTGTACTTGTAACCCAGTAACGATATAGGAGCTATACAATTCGTTAAATCATTTTGGTTCTGTAGTTTCTGATAAAGAAATAACATACCATTATCTTTTCATGTTTCTGCTAGGGATTTGTTGCGCCACTTCTTTTTCCCAGCTAAAGCACTAGGAAGTGGTGAAGGGTGGGCTTTTTGGGGGACAGTCTTATGTAATTTTGACGTTCAAAAAGTGCTGACTCTCAGTTTTAGTTTGAATAAATTAATTTTGATTTTGTTTGCGTTAAGCCATAATGTAACTAGTTTTTAAGAAGGCAGCTATTAGCAACCCAATGAAAATAAGGTTTTTTTTTAGGTGGGACATCATCAAATAACTTCTCCCGCTCTGGGTGGACCAGGAGGGCGTGTCAGACTTTTACTGACTAAAACCCAGCCGTGTTCCCTCAGTTGCCTGTGTGCCAGGGGCCGCGGTATCTCTTCCGAACAACCCGCACCCCTGGCAGGCTCTGCCCTTGCGGGCCCCATCAGTTGATGCTGACATCTCTTCGAGGCGCGCGTGGAACACAACGCGCCGTCGACCCGGGCTTGGTCCTTACCGGACAGGGAGCTACCCATTACTGGCCGTCCGCAAGCCCGCGCGTACGGTGGCCTGGAATCAGCCTGGGATGAAAATAAGGTGGAACGGACCGGTAGCAGCAGAGGTTAATGTAATTATTTCTAATTAGTAAAGTTGGCGCATATACCTGCATCACTTTCAGGTAGATCTCGCACTGTATGGAAATCCTATATAATGCGAGATCAGCTTATACTGGAAATGTATAGCTTGATGTGCAGCCGTGTGTAACTGTCAGTGAGCCTCAGTACAAGGTACGCTATCCGTGTCGACACACTACTGATTTCCACAATACTGCTAGTGAGTTCTCTGTTGACCAGGAAGCCGACACCTTGTTAGAGCTGATCACCTTCGCGAAAGTAGAATAGGTCGCCTGACTCCAGGGTTATCGTATCCTCCCCCTATCTTCAGACTTCAGATAACCCCAGTATATGCCAGTTAATGCGACTTTTTTTTTGATAATGTATCGTTGTAGTTTTTTTACAGCACATTTTTTTTCTTTTTATAATAGATAGGTACCTATATTTTCGAATTTTCCATCATGGTTGACGTTTTCATGGTTTTTGGGGGTTCTAAAGTTGGTTCAAAATTAATATTTTTAAATTAAAATCCAAGATGGCGGCCATGAAAATTTCAATTTTTCCATCTTCTTGGCCGCTTGCATTTTCATTTAGATCCCACCATCAGCTTAAGAACCCCCGAAAACTCTTAAAACGACACCCATGATGGATAATTCGAAAATTTTCTTGGCCGCCATCTTGGATTTTCATTTTGTGCCCACCATCGGCTTTAAAACCCCCGAAAATGACACCCACGATGGAAAATTAGAAGCAAAAATTGACCACCATCTTTGATTTTATTTTTGACCCCACCATCGGCTTTAAAACCTCTAAAAACCCTGAAAATGACACCCATGATGGAAAATTCGAAATTATACCTAATAAAGAAAGAAAAAAGATGTGCTGTAAAAAAACTACGACGATCACTATTTACGTCTAATTGGAGTGTTTATTTCTAGATTGCTACATCCCTGCCCAACCCTTGCATAGAACACAGGCGTGATGTTATGAAGAAATTGCATTTCCGCAACTTTTTCGCGCAATGGTTCGTTCGCGCATGTGTCTTTCGCGCAAGCGGATTAGCGCAAGTGTCCTTCGCGCAACTGTCGTTCGCGCAAGTGTCTTTCGCGCAAATGTCCTGATGCCAATAACTATATCAACAAATAGTCCTACTTTCTATACTGTCCATATTTATAATGTGCTGCTACCACTGATGTCCCGTGTTGATTGCTTGTCAGTACTTTTAAATTGAATACAAATAGCTAACATAAATTATAATAATCGATTTACACGGTACATGGCTGCATGTATCGTTTCCTCTATTTATTTGAGTTTAGAGGAAACATATTGGTACTGTGTTGTTATCTGTGATCATGGGAACAACCTGTGTGATGAGGTCATTTAATTTTACATCAGTGCTATTGGCTGTATTCCTGTTGGCTGAAAAAGGGAATGGTAGGTATGCTTCGTATATTTCTCCTTTTTTGAGTGTTCCATACCAAATGGGGTGGGTGGACGCACTATGGAATCTTCTCCCCTGTACGTCTGTCCGTCCGTTTGTCACAGGGTGGTAGTCTTTGAACCGTAAGAGGTAGACAATTGATTTTTTTACAGAGTATGCACTAATATGACCGCTATAACAAATAATAAAAATAATATTATACTTAGACTGAATGCTGGACCGTTTGTTCACAGCTATGAGCAAGTACTGCAGACACAAGTGGCAGTGTAAGGCAACTCGGGCGGAGCATTCTTGCGATTGTGTGTTCTTGTACAGTGACAAGATCATCGGGCGATGTGAGTGCGGGACCACTGGTACAAGACACAACTCGCACAAAACACTAGGCTTGCACGCCATACCAGGCCAGGAACCAGACCTGGAACTCCTCTACACATAACCAATACCAGTAATAGTACAAGCATTGTTCTGCATAATAATAAAAGTTGAATTAGAGCAACGGATTAATTTATAATGAATTTTTTTTTGTATATTGTTGAAATTTTCGTAGGCCCATGGTTGACGTTCAAATTAACGAATGCCCGAACGACCTTCCTTCTCTTGTCCCATGTTACTTGGGGTCGGCGATACAAGGTTCTTCTTGCCTACCTATGCCTTCTTTTATCTCTTCTTTGGTCTCCCTCTTTACCATCTCGAATTCATCACCATATTTCTCGTCATTGTTGGAAAACACTAAAGCTTGCTATAATAGTAAGATTCTGATTGTCGTCTTGGAATCGACTGGTTTATTCTGTAAGCATTGTCTCACCTTCGCTTTCTTTTGATTTAGTTAGAGCGAACGTTCGACTGCTCGATTGAATTAACCTTTAACCATAGTACCTATCTGCCAGGGGTGCGGGTTGTTCGAAAGAGATACCGTGGCCCAGGCGTTAGTTGCTTGTAGGCCAGGGCCCACAGGCAACTGACGGAACACGGGTGGGTTTTAGTCAGTAAAAGTCTGACACCTGTTCCTGTCCTGCTCCACCCGGAGCGGGAGAAGTTATTTGATGATCTGCGCTGGGGGGTCTAGAATGATGTGCTGAATTTATGGTTACAGTTTGCGCATTCAATAAAAACTTTTCCTGTATATAGATTATCTTATTTGTATTGCCAATTATGTGTTAACTCTAAACATTTCTTAGTTATTATGACATTATATATTCTGACATTACATACTTATTGATTTGAATTTTTACATTGTATGGTATTATTTTGAGTTAATGAAATTGTATAACGTATGAAATGGTATAATTTTAATAATAATTTTGCATTCCTGAATTGGTGCAATTCAGTGGACTGCGCATTCACTTGACATTTCGAAATGTATGATTATGTACCTACTGTGTTGAGCAATAAACATTAGAATTTTGAATTTTGCACGTAACTAATACAAAAAGAAAAATATTAGAAGCGCAGGATAGAACATTACAAGAGTTATAATTTAAGTTAGATTGTCATCATTAAGTCATAGAAAAAATAATAATAATTCTAAATTGAGGGTAATTTGCGAAATATTTTCGCCGAGAATCCTTGGGTACTGCTACCGGATGAGGGCAGGACGGTCGGGTCGGTCCCAAAGACTACAACAGTATACTGGTCGATCCGGTGATAGGTAGATAATGTTATTCACTCAGAACGAATCGAACGATATCGAATAGGTATAATTATGTTTTTGAATACAATAAGTTATTAGATCTACTTTTACCTATGGGGGAAATTAATGGGTTATATTGTTTCGGGTTTTTAACTAAATAGAATTTTCGGGGTGATTCTAAAATAAAAATGGAAATGTTATTTGTTCGCGAAGTCGTTTTAAATTTGTACGAAAGGCAGTGTTAAATTAAATTTTAAATGCCTTATTTTAGACAACTATATTTAGTTTTTAGTTTATTTATAGTGGCTCAAAAAAAAAATTTACAATATTGAGGTGTGACACTCACTGGATCCCGCACTAAGATGCCCTGTGTCGCAGGATCCGGCCTATTTCGGTAGATTATGTAAAATAATGAAAGATAAGTATACAAAAGCAACGGTTTATTGGGTATACGGACTTTGAATGTCATATTTATTTATATCGAATCAACAGCCTAAAAAATAAGCTTCAAGCTTCTAGATCTAAAAATGACGATACTTCCATACAACTTTTCATCCCCCCTTTAACCCCTTACAATCCTTTTTTCCCATTAAAAAGTCCTTGTCCTTTTTCAGGCTATAGACTATCTGTGTACCAAATTTAATTCAAATCGGTTCAGTAGTTTTGGCGTGAAAGCGCGACAGGCGGACAGAGAGAGTTACTTTCACATTTATAATATGAAGTAAGTATAGTATGGATTTCGCCACAGAACAGTGTTCACCTATGAACACTTTGAAATGGCGGTTAAATATATAGTTTTGTACTATTGACAAGTGAGAGAGGAACGTCGTTAACAATTAGCTTGTGAAGTAGTTCCTCGTGCCAGACAGTGTCAAAGGCTTTTTCTGTATCTAGCATAACCATTTCCGTCGATTTGCCTTCATTTAGGTTATGTGCTTAACTATAACTTAACTTGCTATTAACTGCTGAGTGGTGGAGTGTGTCTTACGAAATCCAAATTGCTCAGGTAGCAGTAAATGTTCTGTAACTTTTAACATACGGGTAGGAATGAGAGACTCAAATTACTTGCCCAGGCACGGGAGCAGGCTTATAGGACAATAATTTGTAGGGAAGCTGCCATCTTTAACAGGTTTTTTGAGCGTGATTATTATTGGCATTTTCCAGGATGTAGGGAAATAGCCTATGAAGTGGGTAAGCTGAGCGATGGATTAACGCTATACTGTTCCTGTTCCTCATACCTCTATACCTATCCTCAGACAACCGTGAATTTTTTTTGTGAGATAGACCTGGGCTTTTTGAGATAGGTTTTTAAGAGCCCAGGAGATTTTCGGGGTATTCATTTAAGTATGATTTTCAGAACTTCTCTAGGTCTAACGAGAGGGGAGTGACTAGTTATGTCTTTTGAATTTAATGTCGCCTTATATTCCTTTAGAGCAACCTCAGTTTCGAGATCGCTGGTCTATTGATGAGTGAGACTCATATTATCAGCAAATGCATCGGCAAGAGGTTTACACTGCTCCGATACTAAGGATGTCATTTAATCGCCTCTGATTTTTATCGGGGGCAATCTTACTGGGATTATGGTTGACCGCGCTAGACGCCATACATCATTACTGGTGTTATCCACATTTGAGCGCTTTTCATTCCAAATACTGTCGTTCAAGGTCTGGGTACTGGCTTTAATAGAGTTTTGTAGGTGGTTGACTTTAAAGAACAGTTGACGTCTGAGGCAAGGATTGTAATACTCATTCAATGCTTTTCTACGTATGTAATTTTTGTGTTTAATTTGGCTCTTAATGCGCCCTGGTAAATATTTTAAATGACCTTTGTTTATTTCGACGGTAAGTATACTCGCCTTCCGGGCATTTAGCACACTGTCATTAAAATGATTTACAGCCGCGTCAATACAGGGTATTGAGTCTAATATTGTGCTAGATAGTGTATGTTTACGCACAATAATGGAATTTCTTTAAGAAAAACTCATAGAAAACTTGAAACATGTTGTCCAAATGATTATGAGATGTTGGGTGCGTACCTATCAATGTATGCGCGTGTACGTACCTAGCTATAGCTAATTACGTGTTATTACAGTCCACACATTAGAAGGAATATTATTTTAGTGTCAATATACAGAGTGTGCAAAGGAGACGTTGTTTCTGTTAATCACCAACCCTTCAAACAAAAAGCAACCTAAACTGCCTAAACATATGGTCCATAACGAGCCGGATTGTGTCACCTACGATCGAGCTTAGCCGCGAGCCACGAGAACAAAAGAACGCATTCCTTAGATAAGGATTCGCCCGGTGATCGGCAACTTAAACGTGTTGAGACATTTTTTTGTAACTAATTATTGAGTTGTAAATTATTACGGTGACTGATTGAGTGAATTAAGTGAGAACTATTTAGTTATTTACGAGTGTAGCCTTTTTTAACAACGTGAGAATACAATAAGTGAGTGAGAGACTTGAACAATTAGTGTTATACGAGATTAAATAACTATAATAGTGAGTGAGTTGGGATTAAAACAGTGACGCGTCTGATAATACAAATACAATGGAGAAGTTAGTTGCATTACAAGAACAACTGATGAACAATTTGAAGACAGCCGAACGAAATTATAAGAAAACGCCAAAAGAAAGGATAAAACGACCTTATTTGGAAACGAGATTGGAGGTACTTGAGCAACAATATACAGAATTCAAAGAGGGACATAAGGTTATAATTTCTTCAGCTTCGAAAGAAAAAAAGGAAGCATATTTCACCGAGGGCTATTACGAACAATTTGAGGAAGTGTACGTGCAATATAAAACTAGTTTACGTGAAGCGTTGGAGCCATTTTTGACACAGCCATTTTCTCAATCGCTAATTGCTTCAGCCGCTAGTAATAATGAGAACAGCTACAGTGATGTTAAGCTACCACGTATCACACTACCTACATTTGGAGGTAAATATGAAGAATGGCAAACGTTTTATGATATGTTTTCATCACTAATTCACAACAACAAAGCCATAACATCAGTTCAAAAATTACATTATTTGAAAAGTAATTTGTCAGGTGAAGCTATGAATCTTCTACGAAACTTTGCAACTACTGAAGCAAATTATGAGGAGGCGTGGAACCAACTAGTAAAAAGGTATAATAACAAGCGTTACAACTGTAATACTATTATGAATAACCTGATTGGACTTAAGAAAATAAATACTGAGTCGGCTAATTCAATAAAACATTTACTAGACACCACATCGACTTGTTTAAAGTCACTGCAGAATATAGGAATCAGGACTGATAACTGGGATGAAATAATTGTTTATCTAACCGTCGCAAAGTTGGACGCGGAATCAATAAAACAGTGGGAACAGTATCTTAATACTTTGTCTAGTGATGGACTGCCCACTTGGTCGCAGTTAAAAGACTATTTAGAGTACCGATTTAGATCTTTGGAAATGATTGATTCCACAACTCAACGTTCAACACAGACAGTAAAGCCTGCACAGAAACCAAAAACCTTCCACACGTCAGTTGATAACAAACCAAAGTCAAATGATGTTGAGTGTGCAATGTGTAACGAGAAGCATTATATTTATCATTGCAAACGTTTCGGACTTATGACGCCGACGGCAAGACAAGAGTTCGTGCAAAGTAAGGGATTGTGTTTCAACTGCCTGTCACCAACACATTCCGTCATCAAGTGTCGTCAATCAATAAGCTGCAAGAAATGTGGTAGAAGACACCACACGTTGCTACACTTCGACAGAGAGAAAACCGAGAGCACCAAACAAGCAAGTGAGGTAACAGTGTCACCGAGTGAACAACACGAGATAGCGAGCACACCACGAGGTGATACCCACATTACTACTACATTTACTAAGGAGGAGCTGCAGCCTGCCAGGGTACTTCTTGCAACGGCGATAGTTAAGGTATTTAATTCACAAGGTTGTAAACAATATATTCGATCTTTATTAGATCAAGGGTCTCAAGCCTCGTTAGTTACCGAGGCTACGGTTCAGTTACTTGGGTTAAAACGCATACCAGTAAATGGTTTTGTGTCGGGGCTGGGAGATGGTCATGCGAGAATAAAACACAGAGTTTCACTTCAAGTGGAATCACGCCATAATCCAGCAAATTTTATTCAAGTTAACGCTTACGTAATGCATTCTTTGACGTCTATGCTTCCCACAGCCAATCTGAAGACTCATGAGTGGATTGAAATTAATAGTCTACCTTTAGCAGACCCCACCTATGCAACACCAGGTAAAATCGATATATTGCTAGGCGCGGAAGTGTATGGAAATATATTACTTGACGGTATTGTCAGGCAATCTCAGGGTAGTTTAATTGCACAAAACACACTTTTTGGGTGGATTATTTCAGGCAAAGTGTCAAGGGGACTTCATTCGTCGGTAGCAAGCAATCTGACTAGCATGCATGTACATTTAGAAGAGACTGATTTACTGAAGAAATTTTGGGAAATGGAGAATGAACCTAACATAATACAAAAGGAGATGACTGACCATGAGAAGGTATGTGAAGACTTATTTGATTTAACCACAGTTAGAGATGATAGTGGAAGATTTATAGTAAGGTTACCTTTTGCGACTGATGATCCTCAGTGTCAGTACGGTCAGTCAAAACAGAGAGCTATCAAAATGTTAGAGAGTTTAGAGAGAAGGTTATCACGTGATCCCCAGTTGAGGGTAGAGTATGATAAAGTATTTCAGGAATATTTAAGTTTAAACCACATGACGGAAGTAAATGAGCAAGAGATAGAGAATCCACGTGCAGTCTATCTTCCTCATCATGCAGTGGTGAGAGAAGATAAAGATACTACAAAGGTGAGAGTTGTTTTCAACGCATCAAGCAAGGGAAGCAATAACGTATCATTGAATGATGATCTTCTTGTTGGACCTAAATTACAACAAGATCTTAGGCATATCTTAATGAGATGGAGAAACCACAAAATAGGTCTAGTAGCAGATATTACAAAATTCTATAGAATGGTCCGAGTTGCTGAAGAAGATACTGATTTTCAGAGAATAGTATGGAGATTTAATCCATCTGAAGCTATACGACATTTTAAGCTTGTGAGGCTTACGTTTGGTACGGCATGTGCGCCGTACTTAGCAGTTAAGTCTTTACAAAGACTAGCAGAGTTGGAGGATCATAAATACCCGTTAGCAGCAAAAATAACTAAACTAGACTATTACATGGATGATTTGATGTCAGGCGCTGAAACAATAACAGAAGCATTACAGATACACTATGAGATGAACGAGCTTATGAAATTGGGTGGATTTGAACTCCAAAAGTGGAACAGTAACAGTGAAACATTTCTAAAACACATAGACAAGAATGGAGAACAATATAGTGAGCAAAATACACCAATTAAGGTAAATAATTCAATTAAGGTACTCGGAGTAAGTTGGTGTCGGAAATCTGACCATTTTGAATATGTCCTCAACTTACCTGACACCAAAGAGGAGCCAGTCACTAAACGAAAAATACTGTCTGTTATAGCACGACTATATGATCCGTTAGGCTGGATTGCGCCCGTCGTAGTTGTTGCCAAAATCTTTATACAGAGACTTTGGAAATCAGGCCTTGAGTGGGATGGCTGTTTAACGGAGGATCTGCTTAAGCAGTGGTTAACATTTAAAAATCATTTATTTGATTTGAAGGAGCTTACAATACCAAGATGGTTAAACGTAACGCAAGCCTCTAAAACAGAATTACATGTGTTTTCAGATGCATCACAAGCAGCCTACGCAGCTGCAGTTTACATACGAGTCACTGATGAATCAAACAATGTACATGTACATTTAGTCACTGCAAAAACCAAAGTTGCGCCAATTGATAAAGAAGTTTCGATTCCACGATTAGAGTTGTGTGGGTCAACTTTGGCTGCTAAACTGATATTTGAAGTGTCACAGATAATGGAGATACCCAAGAAAGATTTATATGGATGGACAGATTCTACTGTTGTCCTAGCTTGGCTCAAAGGAGGTTCAAGTCGCTGGGCGACCTTTGTTAGTAATAGGGTGTCCACGATTTTAAATATTTTAGATTATGAACAGTGGGGACATGTCTCCACTGATGCAAACCCAGCCGATTGTGCGTCACGGGGCTTACAACCACGAGAATTGAATAACCATCCATTGTGGTGGAAGGGACCTCAATGGCTAGCAGAGAAAAATGTACAAAAGGTCAACACAGATGTCATAGATACACATGAAGAAGAGAAAATCAAGTCTTTAATTGTTTCATCTAATATTAACGAGTTATGTGTTTGGTTGAGATTTTCTTCGTTAACAAGATTATTAAAAGTTATATCATACTGTCGGAGAATTTTGAATTTTAAGTTACCTAAAAGTGAACGACTGTGTTTACCTAAATTTATTACTGCAAACGAATTAAATGATACTTTAATGGCAATGATTAAACTAATTCAAGAACGCGCTTTTGAAGTTGAAATCAAACAGTTAAAGACTCGAGGATGTGTATCTAAAAAGAGCTCTTTACGAACTCTTTGTCCGTTTTTAGATCAAAAGGGGATTCTAAGAGTAGGTGGCCGCATAACTCATGCAGATGCGTGCAGTGATACGAGACATCCAATAATTATGCCTGCAAAACATCATTTTTCCATGCTCATAATTATCGATGCTCATCACAAGACATTACACGGAGGTCCACAGGTTATGTTAAATCTCTTGAGAACCAAATATTGGATATTACGAGCAAAGGAACGTGTCAAGAAGTGTTATAGAGAATGCGTCGTTTGTTTAAGGTATTCCACAAAGAAGTCGGTACCATTAATGGGTTCGCTTCCAGAGGCAAGAGTACAACCCAGTAAACCATTTAAGTCTACTGGCGTAGATTATTGTGGTCCGATGAATATTCGATTCTCACCCGGTAGAGGTTCTAAGTCATACAAAGGCTATATATGCCTTTTTGTCTGTATGGTAACCCGAGCTATACACTTAGAAGCTGTTACTGACTTGACAGCTAAGGGCTTTATCGCGGCGTTCAAGCGTTTCACTGCGAGAAGGGGCCACTGTCAAGACCTGTATAGTGATAACGGCACTAATTTTGTTGGGGCTGACAAACTAATGAGAGAAATGTTCAACAGTGCCAAGTCAGCCCTTCCAAAGGAAATAGCAGAGTTGCTTACGTTAGAGCGAACAACGTGGCACTTTATACCCCCACACGCCCCAAATTTTGGAGGGTTGTGGGAGGCTGGCGTTCGTAGTACCAAGACACATCTACGCAAGGTAGTCGGTAATGCTACACTTACATATGAGGAAATGGCAACAGTTTTAACACAAGTGGAGGCTTGTCTAAATTCACGGCCTATAACTTTTCTCAGTGACAATCTCAATGACCCACTACCCTTGACACCAGGTCATTTCTTGGTAGGTGAGCCTTTAATTAATATAGCTGATGAGGATTATTCTTGGGCACGCCGCGATAGCGGCGGTAAGTCCCCTCTTTGAGGAGTGGCTTGAGAGGCGGCATGGCGTCCTCACCTTCCGCCTGACGCAGGTCCTCACCGGACACGGTTGTTTCGGGAGGTTCCTGTTTCGCATAAGGCGGGAGGAAACGCCCGGGTGTTTCCATTGCGAAGATCGCCCTGAGGACACGGTGGAGCATACGGTGGCGGTCTGCCCGGCTTGGGCGGAGCACCGCCGTGTCCTCGAGGAGGCGATCGGCGGCGGCGATCTCTCGCGTCCGGCCCTGGTTCAGGCCATGGTACGGAGCGAGAGTGAATGGTTAGCCGTCACCTCCTTCTGCGAAGCAGTAATGCTCGCGAAGAGGGAGGCGGCGCACGTGAGGGAGAGGCAGTATATGCGCCCTCACGGCCGTAGTCGCCGCGGGAGACGCCCTGGGCGTCGGGAATCCCAGGCTGATTCCCGGCCACCGTAGGCGCGGGCTTGCGGACGGCGAGTAATGGGTAGCTCGCTGTCCGGTAAGGACCAAGCCCGGGTCGACGGCGCGTTGTGTTCCACGCGCGCCTCAAAGAGATGTCAGCACCAAATGGGGGGGTCCGCAAGGGCCGATGCCTGCTAGGGGTGCGGGTTGTTCGAAAGAGATACCGCGGCCCCTAGCACACAGGCAACTGAGGGAACACGGGTGGGTTTTAGTCAGTAAAAGTCTGACACGCCCTCCCGCTCCACCCAGTGCGGGAGAAGTTATTTGATGATTTCCCACCCAAAAAAAAAAAAAAAAAAAAATGAGGATTATTCTAAATCCAATGTTGTAGGTTTAGATAGATGGAGACTTACTCAAAAAATTGTAAACGACTTTTGGAGTAGATGGTCAAAAGAATATCTAGTAAGTCTTAGCCAGAGGTATAAGTGGAATACAAAAGGTACTGAACCAGAAATTGGTGATATTGTCATCTTAAAAGAGGATAACATTCCTCCAGCTAAGTGGATTCTTGGTAAAATTATACAAAAACATACGGGTCATGACAACGTAACCCGTGTTGTGACCGTTAAATGTAAGACAGGCGAATATAAGCGTCCACTTAGTAAGATTTGCGTTATATCTAAATAAAGTATTTACTTTTACCTATTATTTTAAGTAATTTTAGAGTTTTCTTTATTTTTATATTTATAGATAAGGTATTTACCTACTTTACAAACTGTTTATATGTTTTGATGCCTTTACCCTTTACTTTAATAATTTTGTTTAATTTTTTGAAATTATTGTAACCAAACGGTGGGCGGGTGAAACTTATTTAGTATAGCTACCTATTTTACAATTAATGTGTACTATTAATTATAGAGTTTGTTAATAGGTACTTATTTTGCATGTTATTTTTGAAGTACTAAGATCTAATGAATATTACTTGCCTACACCTTTGAGTTTATAGGTGCACTTATGTTTGAGGTACTTGCACATAGTACGTTGTTGGTTAAACTCACCATTTCGACATCGTTTTTGTAGATTATGTAAAAGTGACCTTTAAAGTCGTGTTATGTACTAACCTAGATTATAAGTCTAATTGTGAGTAAAGAACGATGTTCTTTGGTGGGCGGAATGTCCAAATGATTATGAGATGTTGGGTGCGTACCTATCAATGTATGCGCGTGTACGTACCTAGCTATAGCTAATTACGTGTTATTACAGTCCAAACATTAGAAGGAATATTATTTTAGTGTCAATATACAGAGTGTGCAAAGGAGACGTTGTTTCTGTTAATCACCAACCCTTCAAACAAAAAGCAACCTAAACTGCCTAAACACATGTATAATATAGATTAATTAAGAATTTTCTTTTGCGGAGCCGAAATGAAGAGTGCAAAATATTTTAGCCAACCTTCTACCTTCCAAGTAGACAATATTACAAAAAATAAATTGGTGTAGTCGCAAAACACAATGTGACGATTTGCTCTAAAAATATGAGCAGACGCGTACAGTGTAATATATGTCTAAATGGGATCTGAATTATTTCCTGTCAGCTTTGGCAAAGTTAAATGCTGATTGGGATTTACGTTCCACATACTGTTTTTTAAGTTGCCGCTAGGGGCAAGCTCTTGTGTCATGCTGGATGCGAGCCCCGTTGTGGCGAGGTAGACACACGCTTCAGTGCCAATGGTGTCTAAGATCATCAAGTAAATGACTAGAGGTAAGTCCCCTGGTTATGACGGGCTAAGTAGCTTTTTCAGTCTCAGTGAGACTGAAAAAGCTGAATGTACACAGACTGTACCAAGGGCTTTGGTAAATTCTTTGTATTGTCATTGATACGGCAGGTATTTGGTATTCCAACCTAATGAGGACGATTGTGGTTCCTATTGTTAGTGTAAAACAGGGGATCTTTCGGATATGGGAAACCATAGACTTATACCTCTATAGAGACTACAGTCGCTAAGGTGCTTGATGGTCTGTTTGATGCATAACTTAACCAAGATCTTGTGTTGCACAACAATCACTTTGGGTTTCAGGCGAGACTTTGTACAGAAAGTGCAGTTCTGTGTCTCAAGCAGGCCTACACAAAAAAGAACACCTGTCTTCGCTTGCTTCCTCGATTTGTCTGAGGCTTTGGATCTGTTTTTTTCACCCGGGCGTTTCCTCCCGCCTTATGCGAAACAGGAACCTACCGAAACAACCGTGTCCGGTGAGGTCCTGCGTCAGGCGGAAGGTGAGGACGCCATGCCGCCTCTCAAGCCACTCCTCAAAGAGGAGACAATTTAATAGTTTAGGTTATAATAAAATTAGGTACTCATTAGTCTATTTATAGGGCTACATAATAAGATTAGGGTACATTCTATTGATGAAACCTAGGACAAGGGAAAAAAAATTATAACTGTAGGCTTGAGCACCTTTGACACCATGAAAACTATATAACTAATAATATATATCTAATAAAAAGTCGCATGGATGGGCCTCACGCTTTTTCATTATGTGACAATTTCAACCAGTTTACTTCTACTCCTACCGCAAGCTGCGATACAGAACTTCGTTCCAATAATGGCAGCGGTCTTTGACTTCACGGTATCAAAAAACGCTCTCTAGGAAAACACACAAACTTACTTTTATAAATAACGTTTCCCATTAGTCGTTCATTCATTTCGTTTCAGTGACGTCATTCGCCGGTAAATTGCGGACATTATTGTGGTGACCAACGTTCTTCGAGGTAACCGTAGCCTTACAGATATAAACATAACCATCATCTATAATATATAAATAAAAATAAAAGTCCTGACTGACTGACTCATCAACGCCCAGCGCAAACCCTTAGACCTAGAAAGCTGAAATTTTGCACAGAGGTTCCCTTTATAAAGTAGACAAGGAATAAGGAAGGATTTTTCGAAATTCAACCCCTAAAGGAGTTAAATAGGCGATGAAAATACCGCGCGGGCGAAGCCGCTGGCAAACACTAGTCCTCAATCATTGTACGTTACTGGGTAGTCGACGTTCGCACTTATGTCCACTGCTGGACATAAGCTTCCCCAAGCTCCGCCACTTCGACCGGTTCTGTGCTTCCCGCATCTAGCGGATTCCTGCGGCCTTCACAAGGCCATCGGTCCAACTTGTGGGAGGCGATCCAACTCTACGTCTTTCAGTTCGCGGTCGACACTTCAGAACCATTCGGCTTCATCGGCCATCTGTTCTGCGAGCAATGTGCCCTGCCTACTTTGACAATTCTTCAGGCTATTTCGGTAACCTTGGATCTCTTACGGATCTCTTCATTCCTAATTCGATCACGTAGGGAACCTCCAAGCATAGCCCTACGGCAGGATTTTTCTCGCACGCACTACTTAGCGTCGAAAGCTGAAAAGCGAACATTGTTTTTTTTCGACGCAATGAGATGCACTCTGTTGGATTCTCAATGCTCGGTTCAACCACTGAGAGTTGAAAATACACTGCGTGATAACATTCCACCTTGATAGATGCTTGTACGTTTGTGTGAACGTCAACGGACGTACTATGCGTAATTAATCTGTCGGCAGCGCACAAGTGAACACGTGTAACATAATGAAGCTCTCACGTATATTGTTTTTAGTATTGTCTATACTCAGTACGCTATGTACTGGTAAACTAAAACGTGTCAGTATACTTAGTAAAATTTCTACTGCCTCGCCATCTATAGATAATCGTTTTTTTAATACATTAGTTTGTCCCGGTGGTGGCCCCAAAACAAGGTCTGGAAAATGTCTGTGAGTAGACTGTGTGTTCATTTAATTTGATCTTTGTACTTGCTTGGTAGTTATTTTTTCCTGTTACAATACAAATAGTTTATTCCTTTAACGAGCTTTATACTACAGAGCTAGTGGGTTAAGATTCCTTTTAAGCAAATAAATACCTGTATATACACTCCACTCTTCCGCAACTTAGATAAATAAGTAATGCATAAACATTCAAAAATTATGCCAGTATTTATTATTTATAGAATTTTGGAGAAAGTAAATTCATGAAAAAAGAATTACATAGACTAATATTATAATTGTACATACACTAAGTTACGAATGCACAAGTTTTAGTACAATATGCACAGGCAGAGGTGTATCTACACTTCTACAGTACACCTAAAGTTTCAGAAAAACAACATTAGCAGTTGGTACTTCCGGAATTGCCGCAACTATTTTACATAACGGGAAAACTGCCCACTCGACATTCAAATTGCCGTTGACTGTGTCTTTAGAGCAACAGTCAGTATGCTCAATTCGAAAATATGGCCCCTTTGGAAATCCTATTACGAAATACGTCCCTCATAATATGGGACGAACGTACCATGAGCCATAGGGCTCATGTTGAAGCAGTCAATCGGACATTAAAAGACCTTCGTAACTCAAGTGCTGTCATGGGAGGGGTGAATTTTGTCTTTGCTGGAGATTTTAGGCAAACACTTCCTGTTATCGCCAAGGGAACACATGCCGATATCCACAAGGCTCAATGATATTATACTACAAAAGCTACCATCATCTGCCTGCCTTTTCCCAACCATGTTGGGGTCGGCTTCCAGTCTAACCAGATGCAGCTAGTATTTTACACGGAGCGACTGCCTATCTGACCTCCACAACCCAGTTACTGGGTAATACGATACCTCTTGGTAAGACTGGTTGTCACGCTTTCGGGCTTCTGACGACCCGTAACGACTGTCAAAGATCCACGAATGACCAGGCCTACGGTCCGTAGCCAGGACCTACGGCTTAACGTGCTTTCCGAGGTACGGAGGGGTCTTGGTACTAAAAAAACTACCAAGAGACGTTAAATGCTACAAGTCTATCGACACAGTGTGCAACATCGAGGACACTGTTCACTACCCTCAAGAATTTTTCAATCTGGTCTGCCGCCACACGTACTAAAGTTGGAATCACCGTAATGATATTAAGAAATTTAAACCCTCCAAGCCTGTGTAACGGCACAAGAGTTTTAAATCAAAGAATTTCGAGACAATTTCATTGTAGCCACCATCATCACCGGTGCCCGCAGCCGGACAGCTCGCACACATTCCGCTTATTCCAATGAAACCGACGGATTTGCCTAAGTATATCATAGTTCGTAAATTAAGTCAGACATTCATTTGTCATTATGTACGAGATTACCAATAAATGCCATTTCTTTCAATGGAGTGTCAGTGGCTGACCATTGGAAAGTCATAACGACGCCATTTTATTAGTAGACTAGCATTTCGCCCGCGACTTCGCCCGCGTAAAATGTTGGCCCCCGACCTACCACGTCGCATCCCATCGCCCGCACGCACTCACTTTTTTTATTTCTGCTCGTGATGTAAAATAGCCTATGACCTTCCTCAAGAATTGGGCTATCAAATGTAAAAAGATTTTTCCTAATCCGACTGGTAGTTCCAGAGATTACCCCCTACATACAAACTTACAAACAAATTTTACCTCTTTATAATAATATTAGTATAGTTAGGTACCAAACTTGTCAAAATCAACAATAATGAAATCAATGATCGACCATTCTGACACTATTGTAATAGCAGACTTGAGGCCCTGGTTATCTGTGACTAGGCTAACACTAGCAAAGCGTGCGTCACTTCGTAATAAAAATACTGTTCATCTTAGTAAACTGTAGTTGCAAAAGTACTTAATTCATTAATTAGTCACGTGTACAGCTGAGTCAGTTGATTAAATATTGGTGATGCGTCATTAGACCAGAAGGAGTCGCTTTTCCTTATTTATAATAACTTAATGAAGCGGTTAGGTATAAAACAGTTACCTACCTAGAAACAAAAAAAATCTTAAAACATAATATAAATTATGCTTCATTACCTATATACAGGGTGTAAAGGGAACGCTTCCGAAGCCAGAACGTAGGTAAAATACAACATAAATGCAAACGGCACCTTAGTTGCATAACTCACGATTCATCATAATTTGTTTCTTTTTGAAACAAATGGCTAAACCATTGCTTCATATGTTCGAAAATTGTGTCTGCTCAACAACGTAAATAACGCAATGAATATTGTTGAACTGTCAAAATGAAACCGATTATGATTAATCGCGTGTTACGCAATTAGGGTGCTGATACCAATAACCTTTCGCCTTAAACGTTTGACGCTTCTGTAATGTTTCTACTTATTTTATTTTGGCGGCGCTTTACAACGGATGCCTTAACTTAAAGTCACCGCCTGGACCTGGGGTCTTTTTTAAATGTGTTTAATCTCAAACAATGGTCCATTTAACTGTTCTCACAGCATACCTAGTATACAAAAAATGCTAAAAAAATAGGTTAAAAATTGTTAAAAAAAACCTCGATTTTTTATGGTACTTTATCGAGAATCACTAGCCCTATCACCTGTCTTCGTTTACGGAAGCGTTTCCCTTGCACCCTGTATAAATATAACAATACCCTGCTTGCGGCTAAGTAATAAATAACAGCCGCACGGTTCGATGGATCCGGTAAAGCTACGCTTGCCACAGTTGGTCCGTGGATGGGTGACCATCTTTACATACCAAGACCCCTCCGTGTCTCGGCAAACACCTTAAGCCGTTGGTCCCGGCTGTCTGAAACCAAGACTAAAAACGTCTGACAACCAGTCTTACCTTGGGGTATTGTATTACCCGGTTCCATGTAAAATACTGGTAGGTATTTAGCGGTATACGGTTAGACTGGATGCCAACCCCGACGTATTTGGAAAAAGGCCAAGCAGATGGTGATATTTGCATAATCAGCCTATAATGTTCCCACTGCTGGGACACAAGCTTCCTCTCTGTGAGAGGGAGTAGGCCATAATCCACCACGCGGGCCCAGTGCGGGTTGGTGGATATCACATGTCTTCGAATTTTTCGTTCTAGGACATGCCGGTTTCCTCACGATGCAGCAATGTTTTCCTTCACCGATTATATTTATCAATACTCAATCCAAGTTTTTTTTTTCAGGCCTCCAACAACCACGGAGTCACTCACATGGATTTGGGATTAACGTTACAAAGGTTTAAACATACTTTTCAGGACGCAGTATATAATAACTGCTGGTCAGCTAATACTGGAAATGTATGGCTTGGTACAGACGACAGCAGGTCAAGCTATGCCAAACTGTCAAATTTTCCTAATTGAACATGAACCCTACCATATTGTAATAAAGTTGAAAATCTATCAAAGAAATTTGACAGATTGGGGTAGCTTGATGTGCTGCCGTCTGTACAATATATTGTTTGGTGCACTTACTCGGACACACAAAGATTGCCGAGGTGCATAACTCAGTATATCGTATTAAGTAGGTAATGTGGATTTATTTACAATAGTTATTAAATCTGCTAGTTCGGTTTAATAATCGCAACAGGTGTCCTTTCCTCCATAGGTATCTGGTGAATATCATTAGATGTAGGTATATTTATTGTATTCTATTCTTAAAATCTCATTGTTTTTTCTTAAATATATCAAGTAATAAATAATGTTTCTGTGAATTTGTAACTAAAATGTTTGTCAGTTACTTAATAAAGTGACCTTTAATAAAATACAAAACACGATTAATTCTCTCATTAAATTCATTCTCTTCCTTATGAAACTCTATAGGAACGTAAATAATATTACATGATGTATAATTGTATACAATGTTACGGGCAACTTGAGAAGTGCGGTCACTATGAAAAATGACCGGTCTGTATACATAACACCCGTATCAAGTGGGCAATGTAAGTAAAACTGCATGACTTGTCACACTTTTCCCGGTCAGTATGTATAATGACTACCTTATCCGGGTTGACCCGGCAGAGGAACAATAGAGCAGAGATGAACAGCTGTAGAATTTTTGTTTAATAAATCACATTAAACTTACAAAATTCATATAGGTGTTCCCTTTACGTTGAGTCCCTCTACTTTGTTTTGCGAGGATACTGATGTTTATTTTTTCTATTCCCTTTACATCGAGTTTGGAAAGGTACAGTCAAAACAAAAATGAAAAGCACACAATTTTACTGAAAATCACATTTATTTCACTGAACTTGTTTCAATTCGCTTGTTTCGTAGTTCAATAAAAACTTAAAAATATCATCTGTATTAAAACATTAACTTTATAGTTTATACAACCTAACATTAGATCTACATCCAAAGGAGATGGATACGCTTTCATACAATCTTGGGCCTGGATGTAAAAAGATGAAATTGATGTCAAATAATAGCTATTATATATTAACAAACCATCACTGAAAATTTTGCGGATTTTGGCAATCTGAGAGCTGAGTTTTAGGAGATTTAGTAAAAGTGAGGCTATGTAACAAGCTTTACCTAACAGCTGATTTTTGAAGTGCGATTGTCATTCTTTATTTAAATAGGATGTTAATTATATTTAGAGGAAGTCAGGAAACACAAAGATTAAAAAATCATAGGTAAGGAGATGATGTTTGACAACTATCAGGTTAAAAATCAAATAAAATTATATGAATAAAAAAATAAATCAAAAACTAAAAAAAAAAACTCTATTTTTCCACCAATGTTATTTTTTTTTTCAAATCGGCTTTTTTGTAACATTTTTAAAATAAGTATCAATTCATGTATACTTTTGAATTTCTGGATGACTGACCCTTTTTTTTTTTTTTTTTTGATTACGGGGGGAAATCCTCATGGATGTCCTCCGCCCTGGGGAGGGCGGAGGGGTCTGTCAGACTCTTACTGACTAAAACCACCCCGGTGTTCCGCCTCACACTTGCACCGGAGATCACGGGAACAAAAGTGACTTCCGCGATCCCCGGCTAGGGATGACTGACCCTAGCTCGACTTTTTTCTTTTTAGTTTGACTTGACGTTTTCTAAAAATGAAACGTAGCTAGATCGATTTATCGTACCCGATCCGAGATTCAGATTATATAAATACATATCAATTCAAATTCAATGAGCAATTCTTGTATGATAGATTTCAAATACCCTATCCCTTAACTTTTCACACGGTTAATTCATTTCTGGAGAACAGCTGGTTTAAAATCTAGTTTGTAAAGGCTTTCTCAATTTATCATATTGCCTGGCTAGAAATAGGGAAGTATTCATTCAGCCCAATACAAGTGATAAATTCAAGCTATCACAAACCTTGATTTTTTTAGATGGACAGCCCGTCGTCGGGCATTACTTATAAATATGGGCCGGTCAAAGTAATCTCTACTAATATTATAAATGCGAAAGTAACTCTGTCTGTTACGCTTTCACGCCTTACCCGCTGAACCGATCGTCATGAAATTTAGTAGAGATATAGCTTGGGATATGGAGAAGGACTTAGGCTACTTTTTAAGCAATAATCGAGATCCAAGCGGGCGGAGCCGCGAGCAAAAGCTAGTAAGTTTATGAATTTGACCGACGCTCTTGGTCACTATTCATAATAAACGCTCCATGTTACGTAATACTGCCCGGTAAATCAAGTTGCCCGTAACATACCTACATACCTTCTACAGAATTGCAACTATTTCTGCAAAATAGGTAACAGCGCTGCTTTATTCCTGTTTGGAAGGCAACTGTGCTGGTTTCTTCCTTCTTTAATTTCTGTCAAAAATTCCAGCTTTGTCCCTGGTTTAATTACGCACCTGTAATCCCATTGGCGCAGCAGGGTTTTGGGCAGCGTAAACGTGTTCCACGTAGCGTTGGAAGACCTCCCACAAGATAGACCGATGATCTGGTGAAGGCCGCAGGAATCCGCTGGATCCGAGAAGCACAGAACCGGTCGAAGTGGAGGAGATTGGGGGAGGCCTATGTCCAGCAGTGGACGTCTTTCGGCTAAAATGTGAATGATGAAACTTGTTCCATAGGGTGTAGGACTTTATGTCAATCCATTAAACAGGGTCAAGTTAAATTAAGGGGCCATCCATAAATTACGTCACACAAATTTTATCGTTTTTTGCGCGCCCCCCCTGTTAACTTCGTGTTTTCGTGTGGACTGTATATTGCTGGTAGCTTGATTCCAATTGAAACGACTTGTTAATTATTACACTTTATTGCTCACTGTAAGTACAAATACCACGCACGTTCGATGGCGGACGGAAGAAACGCACACAGTACATTTTATTTACACAGACTAAAAAACTAATTAATTTTGTGTTGCCATAAACACCCCCGTCCTTATCACAGATGGTCACTCTTGTAAAACCCCCTTGTGTGACGTCACATATTATTAAATTTTATATTTATAAGTAAGAGTAGGTAAGTAGAGTTTTAGTATTTTAGTTTTTAACATGTGACGTCACAAAGCTTTTGACCCCCTGGCTCTTGTCACACAATGTCACAATTCGTTGAACCCCTCCCCCCTTAACGTGTGACGCAATTTGTGAATGGCCCGTAACTGGTAATACTTTACCCACATTTTGGGTAAGTATAGATATCGGAAATTAATTAAACAAAAAAATAAATGCCTGTAATCGCTTAGCTGTTTTAGTAATTTTTCGTGGGACTTCGAATTGTTAGCGAATTTCCAAAAACCATAAGTTATATAATGTAGTGGGTAACGACTTAATATATGTTATAGTATTTGGAAATTCGTCATACAAAATTTAAATTATGAAAAAAAACTTTTTTTTTTTAAACGTTGCCCCACACTAGGAATTTCTCCTGTATTGTGGGTGCGTTTACAAACATTTAAAATCACATACACAAACAGCCAGACCCGGAACAAGTACTTGTAGGTCATACAAATATTTGTTCCGTGCGGGAATCGAACCCGCGACACGCAGCGCAGCAGTCAATCGCTTAACCACTGCGCCAACCATGCCGTCATCGTTCGTTGTTCGTTCATTCGTTTTCGGTATCGATCAACACATAGGTAAAGTAAACACGCAGCTAATTTAATTTGACCCAGTAAAAAACGAAGTTTGTAGTGTTAACATTATTTGTAACATTCTCTGCAAATAGATGTACCTAATCTATTTTATTCAACAATAACATTATGAGGACGCGATAAAGCCCGCGATATGCTGTTGGGATTCTCGGTCTCGATCATTCGATTTAATGAGGTGAAGTGTATTTTCGTAAACACAATTATTTCTTATCGACATGAATACTGAAACTCGTTTTAACTATGATAACCTACGTATACTATATAAATAGTACATGTTGTCAGTGCACCAGTAAGAGCGAGATACCCACAGCGCTCACTGACTTCATCAGTTACTGTGACTAGTTGGTAATTATAGTGATTCATCTATCGACTGCCTTGTCACCATGCAGGCAACCACTGCGCTGTGCCTGATACTCGTCACGACTGTGGGAGCCATAGGCACCACAAGAAACGGAACTGATATTAAGAAAACCGGGAACATTTACATTTCGGATTGTTATTTAAGTGATATAAAACCCGGAAAAGTGAAACTTACGACAATTAGTAGAAGAAATACCGATCCTGAAGCTAAAACTGTACCAGTGAACGACAATTTCTACGTATGGGATAGTGAAAGTGCTGTAGCACGATCAGAACTATTTGAAGATATGGATATATGGTATAATAATATTAACCATTATAGTATGACGATTAAAAATATCTTAGACTATGACAGTTGTATAGACGGTGGTGCATGTTTGCCGAAAAAGAAAAGAATTATTGAAATAAAAGCAACCGAAATATTTAAGAACGTACCGCAAGGACGTGTACCTGCTTATACAATTATGGGTGAAAACTGGGGCATTTATCTAATGGATTGTTATACAGCCGGTAAAAATTCCGTTCTTGGAACCACAACTACAGAAAATATCTACATTACAGACAGTAACTGTGCTACAGAACGATTACCCAAACGAATGAGTACCACTAGTACCAAAAGTTACAATATAACGGTTCAAAATGTGATTGACCTTGTCCATTGTGTTATAGCTGATGCTCCATGCTGGCCGTACGATAAAACAACCATCAAAATAACATCAATTGGATGAACTGTTCCGCACTCATAGCCATAGTAGCTAACAAACTATATATAAATATCAACATTCTCGCTATATAAGTACTACTCGTTACTATTTTTATTTATTTTATCTGACACAAATTTATTTTATTTTAGTATGCATACACACGTCACGTTGCAGTATTTGTATTAAAGCTGATTTACATCCGTCACCTCACACGTCAGGGGGCCGATTCTACTAATTTGCAACGTTACACGTTAAATTGTGTTTCCACAACAGTTCGATTTCGATCGCCGTTCGATAATTACATAAAAAGTCATTCTACTATTTCATAAGCAAAATGGAAACTAAACTTAAAACGAATTGCAACTGAACTGTAGCGGGATCACAGCGGATTACTCGCGTTACCAACATGCCAAAATAATATGTTTTATTAATACCACAAAGAAAAAAGTTGAATCTAAAAATGTTACTAAACACGAATATGTGGCACTAAAAGTATTTTCTATAATTAAAAGACATAATGATCATAATTTTATCATTAACTTTGTCCTATAGTAAACGTCACGCTCATGTTCGATTTTGTTAGTAGAATAGGTTTTGACATTGTTTCAATCGATCGTTGGCGTAACTAAAACGTAACCGCAGCTGTTTCGCAGCTGGACCGTTGTTCATTTTAGTAGAATGCGAAAACGCTTAAAAGTGGTGATTCGGTTGCGGTTCTATTGCGTTTTTTTAACAAATTTGTTAGTAGAATCGGCCCCCAGGTCCAGTTGAAAACCAGCGTCAGGCACTAGTTGCCTGGCATTTATGCTGAACTGGGCCTTTTTAGCGCAGCCGTGAGGAACACTTTGACGCACTTTATACTTTTTGTTCATTGTTTAATTCTATTATTTTGCTGAATATTGTGTGCCTTTTTTTAGTCTGTGCTAAATAAATGTATTTTCTTTCTTTCTTTTTCTTTCCATATGTTTAAATTATATTAAGTAAGTAAGTAACTTTAGCAATGAATTTTGCTTGTAGATTTTTCAAAATATTTGTAAAAAAATCTAAAGTTACTGAGTCTATGTTTGTAACTACAATTGTTAGTAATACATTACAATCACGTAAAAGATCTCTTTTTTGTTTCTTATTACTGATGGAATATGTTATGTAAAAGTGATGCTTCTTTATTAAACCATCATTATTTTGTAACTAGCTTCTGCCCGCGACTTCGTCCGCGTAGAAGTCGTAAGACACCATAATGTACTATTATAACAGCCACATTTTATAAAACATTCCTGTATACTACGTTTGTAGTTTTGAGGACAGTACAGTTGTCCGTGTGAGATGCAGCTTGTCCTGAGGTCGACACCCGCAGCTTTCCATGTCTGTGCCTATGATTGGTTGATAGTCATCGCGAATCATATGTTCGCAGGCAGCTGCATGCGCTTAAACTGGAAGAGGTAATTGTGAGGAATTAGTGGTATACGCGGTATAAACAATGTCTCGCCAACTCCACAACCTGTTAGAATTAGTGGTATACGCGGTATAAACACTGTCTCGCCAACTCCACAACCTGTTAGAATTAGTGGTATACGCGGTATAAACACTGTCTCGGCAACTCCACAACCTGTTAGAATTAGTGGTATACGCGGTATAAAAACTGTCTCACCAACTCCACAACCTGTTAGAATTAGTGGTATACGCGGTATAAACACTGTCTCGCCAACTCCACAACCTGTTAGAATTAGTGGTATACGTGGTATAAACACTGTCTCGCCAACTCCACAACCTGTTAGAATTAGTGGTATACGCGGTATAAACACTGTCTCGCCAACTCCACAACCTGTTAGAATTAGTGGTATACGCGGTATAAACACTGTCTCGCCAACTCCACAACCTGTTAAAATTAGTGGTATACGCGGTATAAACACTGTCTCGCCAACTCCACAACCTGTTAGAATTAGTGGTATACGCGGTATAAACACTGTCTCACCAACTCCACAACCTGTTAGAATTAGTGGTATACGCGGTATAAACACTGTCTCGCCAACTCCACAACCTGTTAGAATTAGTGGTATACGCGGTATAAACACTGTCTCGCCAACTCCACAACCTGTTAGAATTAGTGGTATACGCGGTATAAACACTGTCTCGCCAACTCCACAACCTGTTAGAATTAGTGGTATACGCGGTATAAACACTGTCTCGGCAACTCCACAACCTGTTAGAATTAGTGGTATATTAGAGAATGGGATACGATTGCAGGAAGAAAAATACATATTTGTAGTGCAACAGAAAAATATATTAATTGGACAAAAGTTACAACGGTTGCTAGGACACACCAAGCAGTAGACAAGATGTAGTTTATATTAAACATATAGGTTTGCAACCTCTAACACCGCCCCTTAAACATATCTTGTCAACATACATCGGTAGCCAAACCTAATTCGTTTACAAAATACTTATGTTTCTCTACCGACAAAGGTTTAGTTAAGACATCCGCCGTCATTTTGGACGTTGGCATGTAATTTATTTTTACTGCTCCATTGCTGACCGCCTCCCGGACGAAATGATGACGTATGTCTATATGTTTTGACCTACCATGAAACATACTACTTTCGGTCAATTTCAAGGCTGACTGATTATCATTTAAAATAATTATTTCAACGTTGTTACCTATACATTCGTGCAAGAAAGTTTTTATAAACAGTGCTTCTTTACAAGCATCGGAGAGCGACATGTACTCCGCCTCAGTACTCGATAACGCAACGGTACGCTGTTTCCTACTTTCCCAACAAGTAATAGAATTCCCAATTTTGAAAACATATCCCGTATAAGAACGTCTATCAATTTCATTAGAAGCCCAGTCTGCATCAGCAAAACCCGTCACAGATAAGCCAGTTTTCTTGTAGGTAATGCAGTAATCTACTGTACCTTTAAGATAACGTAACACGCGTTTAGCTGCTTTCCAGTGGACATCGGAAAAACAGTTATTGAATTGGCTTAATACGCTTACAGCGTGACATATATCAGGGCGCGAACAGACCGCTACATACATAAGACAACCGATAAGTTCTCGATACTCCAAACTGTCATCCTTTTCTTCAGCTTTGTTCAATTTTTGGCACTGCATTGGAGTTTCAACAGATTTGCAGTCTTGCATTTTGTATTTCTCTAATATCTTTTTAATATAGGCACTTTGATCTAGAGTGATCTTGCCATTCTCTTTCCTGATTCTTAATCCAAGAACTCTTTCTACAGGACCAAGATCTTTCATCACGAATTCTTTCATCAGCAATGATTTAGTTTTACTTTTTTCCGCATTACAATTGCTAAAAATTAGTAAATCATCAACATACAATGCGATAATCACAAACTTGTCGCCATTTCGCTTTATGTATACACATGGTTCAGAGACCAATCTCTTAAACTTGAGTTTGTTGACAAGAATATGATTGATCTTTTCATTCCATGATTTAGGCGCTTGTTTTAAACCATACACAGCTTTGTGTAGTCGATACACCTTATTATTGCCTCTACCTTTTTCAAAACCTTCTGGTATTTCCATGAAAATGGTTTCTTTTAAATCACCGTTTAGAAAGGCTGTTTTTACGTCCATGTGGTCAATCTCCATGTCGTACTCTATAGCCAAAGCTAATAACATTCTTATGGTTTCGTATCTTACTACAGGTGAAAAAGTTTCAAAATAATCCACTCCATACTTTTGTGTAAATCCTTTTGCCACTAGACGTGCTTTGTATTGTAATAGTTCACCGTTAAGCCCTTTTTTCTTCTTAAATATCCATTTGGTCTTTATTGGCTTTACACCTTTCGGCAAATCGGTTAAGGTAAAGCACTTATTGTCCAAAAAGGACTGATACTCGTCTTTCATAGCAGCTCGCCACTGTATGGCTTCAGGACTATTCAACGCTTCTTTAACTGTTCTTGGATCATCACTGCCACACGCTTCCCCCGTCAAAAAACCACACAGGAAGAAGTTCTCATCAGCTTCCACGTATTCTGCTCTCGAGTCATCTGTCTCAAATGAAACGTCTGGAACATAAGTAGCATCTGAGTGATGATCTGTGACCAAGCTACTGGTCGAAGCCTCGCTATCATTAGCATCATCAGAAGTTTGTTCTGACTCTGTTCTATTCTCGGATACACAAGGAGTTTTAAGTTCTATAATCATATCTGATTCTACTTTAGTGAAGTTCAGATGCTTGAGGAATTGATTCTCAATGAACTTAACATTTCTCGCTATTGTTAGCTTATAGCTCTTAACATCCAATAGCCTGTATCCTTTTGTGTTCTCACAATATCCCGCGAATATGTAAGGTTTAGATTTGCGATCCAGTTTATTACGTTTATTTTGTACAGCGTATGCTAAACAACCAAACACACGTAAGTTATCTAAATTTACCTTATGTCCAGTGTAAATTTCTTCTGGAGTTGCACCCATAACTGCCTTTGTAGGTGAGCGATTTTTAATGTACACCGCAGTGTTCGCAGCCTCAGCCCAGAACCGTTGATCCAAACCTGCTTCCAGAAGCATACAGCGCACCGCCTCCATAATTGTTCGGTTCGCGCGTTCGGCAACTGCATTTTGCTGTGGACAGTGAGGAACAGTAGTATGATGCCGGATTCCAACCTTACTCAAATACTGCTTAAATCTCGTATTGATGTACTCGCCACCATTATCGCTTCTCAGGATTTTAATCTTTTTACTAGTCTCGTTCTCTACAAGAGCTTTAAAAATCAAAAAATACTCAAAAACTTTGTCTTTCGATTCTATTGAATAACAAAATGTCTTCCTGGAAAAATCGTCAATAAATGTTAGCAAATATCTTGCACCGCCTATAGATTTCACTGGCATAGGACCGCACACGTCTGTGTGAACCAGTCCCAACACCTCACTTGCACGTGAAAAAGATTTCTTAGGTAAAGGTAAATTAGTAACCTTACCTTCAATACAAGCGATACATTGCTCGAATGTGGATACATCATAGTCGATACCAGCCGCCATACCACTCTTGAGTAAATTCATGCTGCGACTATTCAGATGTCCAAGCCGACGATGCCATAAACCCTGAGATTGAACCTCTACCTGGGTACTTAAAGAAACGCTTACTGGCATACTGTATTCACGCGAAACAGAATTTATAGACGCATCCCCGGTTTCTAATTTATAAAGACCGCATGCATCCCGTTTTGCTACAGCTACTACCTTTCCATTTTCGTAAATTTTACAAAAATTCGATATAAATTTTACTTCAAAACATTTTTGTGTCAAAATACTGACAGATAATAGATTACATGACAAGTTCGGTATAAAAACTACATTACTGACAGTTATCCATTGGTTTTGTAAAAAGAGTTTCACATTACCACGACCCGATGTAAAAAGTTTTTCACCATTGGCAACGCTAATTTCTTTTGGCGTATCACACACAAAATCATGTAAAATGTCTCTATTATTGGTCATGTGGCAAGTTGCACCACTATCGACGTACCACACATCTCGATCCAGCTTTACCGTCAGAGCCGACAACATAGTCGTCCTACCAGGAGTTTTCTGAACCTTCTTCTCTTCTTTCTCCTCTTGACAACTGGAACTAGATGGCTTATCCTTATGCGGAGCTTTCTGTCTGCAATCTCTAGCGTAATGACCTAATTTTTTGCATCGAAAGCACTTGGGTCGCTTCGAGATCGAAGTCGAAGTCGTTAGGGCATTCTGTTCCATACCTTCTGCATCACCTCGTCTCTGTGTCTCCTGGAGTAGTTTAGTTTTCACCAGTTCACTTGAGAGAGAAAGGCTACTATGTTCTAAAGTCATAATGAGTGGGTCAAAGTGCTTGGGGAGCCCACTAAGCATTATTATAGCAACGAACTCGTCTTCCAGAGAATCATTTATGTCTTGCAGTTGTTGGGCTGTATCTAGAATTTTTGTAACATACGCCTCCATACTCTCAAACTGCTCTAATTTTAAGCTAAATATCAATCTGAGAAGACCTAATCTTCTACACAGACCTTTGTCCTCGAACGAATTCTGTAAATTCTTCCAGGCGTCAAACGCAGTATTGCAATTCCTGACAACGGAGTAAACAGATGGCTGAACACTGAGGCAGATTCGTGCTAGCGCTTTTTCCTGTTTCTTCTTGTCTTCGCATTCCGGTTTATTTTTATTATCAACCTCGTTGACACATCCAAACAAGTCTTCATGAATAAGCAACATCTTCATTTCAAATTTCCAGGTGGTGTAATTATTCACCCCGGAGAGTTTTTCAATTGCGATGGATTGGTTACTCATTTTCGCGATAATTTTACTTGATACTATAATTAATTATATCATACGCGTTTTAACCACGCTCTGCTACCATATTAGAGAATGGGATACGATTGCAGGAAGAAAAATACATATTTGTAGTGCAACAGAAAAATATATTAATTGGACAAAAGTTACAACGGTTGCTAGGACACACCAAGCAGTAGACAAGATGTAGTTTATATTAAACATATAGGTTTGCAACCTCTAACAGTATAAACACTGTCTCGGCAACTCCACAACCTGTTAGAATTAGTGGTATACGCGGTATAAACACTGTCTCGGCAACTCCACAACCTGTTAGAATTAGTGGTATACGCGGTATAAACACTGTCTCGGCAACTCCACAACCTGTTAGAATTAGTGGTATACCTACGCGGTATAAACACTGTCTCGCCAACTCCACAACCTGTTAGAATTTCCGCCTCGATGAGGTTTCTGTGCAATGACACGAATTGAATTACCCAATTGCCTTCAATTTGCTAGAATAGTGCAGATTGATCATTGTTGAGCGTTAATGTGGCCCGTTCACCCACCCAAGAATTATTTTGCTACGATATTCTACTGATGTCCCCATTAACCAGATGAATCAGACCTTCTAAAGTAGGAACTACTCTACCAAGAGCCTCAGGGAGGTCCATCTGGCCACCCTCCTCTGGAACCTTCACCAACTTTTATAAAAACATCGGAGAATTCTTGTGTACGTATATTCCCGCCAATCTGAACTCGGATGTTGATGTTCAAGTGCAGTCTATAAATTTGCGACCCAAAAGTCGACCTTTTCGACCAACCATTTACCTAGTCAGTCCTAGTTCCTCGCGTCACCACAGGACGTGTTTGCCGGAAATCACCATTATAGAGAATTGTGACACCACCAATCACTTGTTGGTTCCTGCGGTTGTCCTACTGGGTTTTGTTTACAGCTTCCTGCTTTCCTATTTGCCATAGTGCGTTAATCCTATAGGATAAAAACACAATCCCTTAGCACGCGCCTCTTGCCATTGTTGCGTGACACCCCAAAAACCGGTGTTTCATTGCTCTATAAATCGATAGGAACCTTAAACATGGCGTGCCATCCAGCCGTCTAGCGTCGTATTGTGCTCATTGACAATAATTAGGCAGTAGGTACCTACCGTACGGCGATTGTATTGTAATTAAGGCTAGGTTATTCGGGCCTGTGGGCCTTAGAACCGCTATCTCCGCCTCCCCCAAATGCAACGCGACGTATTTATTTACGATGAACTGTCAACTATTTAGCGGAAAATCCATGCCACTGTTAACATAGGTTGCAGTTGATCAACTGATTTATTCTTGCTTAGGTTCGATATTTTTTCTTTAGTTTTTGGTACGGTATGGTAAAAATAAAATTATCAATGGCGAAAGCGATTCCTACCGGCTTCCCTTCGGAGATTCGCATCGGCAACTCTATCGCTATTATAAATGGCACGTCAATAGTGACTACTATTGTTAAAAAATATAGTTACAGTACGGGTATTTAATTCACCATAATTCAAACAACAAAAACGGTTATATAACAACAAAAAAAAAATGTTCTAGATTAACCCGGCGCCAAAACGTCATATTCAGGAACTAAAAATTCATACAACAGCGATCCCGTAATTATGTCACCTTAGGTTTTTTTTTTTTTTTTTTTTTTTGGGTGGGAAATCATCAAATAACTTCTCCCGCTCTGGGTGGAGCGAGAGGGCGTGTCAGACTTTTACTGACTAAAACCCACCCGTGTTCCCTCAGTTGCCTGTGTGCCAGGGGCCGCGGTATCTCTTTCGAACAACCCGCACCCCTGGCAGGCATCGGCCCTTGCGGACCCCCCATTTGGTGCTGACATCTCTTTGAGGCGCGCGTGGAACACAACGCGCCGTCGACCCGGGCTTGGTCCTTACCGGACAGCGAGCTACCCATTACTCGCCGTCCGCAAGCCCGCGCCTACGGTGGCCGGGAATCAGCCTGGGATTCCCGACGCCCAGGGCTTCTCCCGCGGCGACTACGGCCGTGAGGGCGCATATACTGCCTCTCCCTCACGTGCGCCGCCTCCCTCTTCGCGAGCATTACTGCTTCGCAGAAGGAGGTGATGT
Organism: Antitype chi; assembly: GCA_947359405.1. Lineage (NCBI taxonomy): Eukaryota > Metazoa > Arthropoda > Insecta > Lepidoptera > Noctuidae > Antitype > Antitype chi. The sequence goes on along the minus strand of OX375822.1, from coordinate 5,301,470 downwards.
CACCTTAGGTCAAGTGGCATAGGTCAAGTGGCACCGCTTGATATAGATGAGAGCAAGACGCTGTACAACGGATTATGACAGAGACAGATATAAAAAATGCGTCAGCGAGAACGAGATGGAGGAAATTAACACATTTTACTTGGTTTACAGCTGTTCAACTTCATTGTATTTAATTCTTTTCTTTTTTTTTTGGATGGGAAATCATCAAATAACTTCTCCCGCTCTGGGTGGAGCGGGAGGGCGTGTCAGACTTTTACTGACTAAAACCCACCCGTGTTCCCTCAGTTGCCTGTGTGCCAGGGGCCGCGGTATCTCTTTCGAACAACCCGCACCCCTGGCAGGCATCGGTCCTTGCGGACCCCACCTATTGGTGCTGACATCTCTTTGAGGCGCGCGTGGAACACAACGCGCCGTCGACCCGGGCTTGGTCGTTACCGGACAGCGAGCTACCCATTACTCGCCGTCCGCAAGCCCGCGCCTACGGTGGCCGGGAATCAGACTGGGATTCCCGACGCCCAGGGCTTCTACCGCGGTGACTACGGCCGTGAGGGCGCATATACTGCCTCTCCCTCACGTGCGCCGCCTCCCTCTTCGCGAGCATTACTGCTTCGCAGAAGGAGGTGACGGCTTACCATTCACTCTCGCTCCGTACCATGGCCTGGACCAGGGCCGGACGCGAGAGATCGCCGCCGCCGATCGCCTCCACGAGGACACGGCGGTGCTCCGCCCAAGCCGGGCAGACCGCCACCGTATGCTCCACCGTGTCCTCAGGGCGATCTTCGCAATGGAAGCACCCGGGCGTTTCCTCCCGCCTTATACGAAACAGGAACCTCCCGAAACAACCGTGTCCGGTGAGGACCTGCGTCAGGCGGAAGGTGAGGACGTCATGCCGCCTCTCAAGCCACTCCTCACAGAGGGGACTTACCGCCGCTATCGTGGCGTGCCCAGCACTGGGTTGCAACAATCGCACTCTCCATGTCGCCATGAGATCCCGCCGGAGCTCTGTCCGCTGCACCTCGATTTCTCGCGGCAGCGGAGTAAAGCCCCGGCGTTTGGCCTCCTCGCGCCACTCCCAGATATGCGCGAGGACCTTTGCCTCCAGATCCCATGGCGGTAATCCGGCAAGGAGGCCCGCCGCCTCACCTGAGATCGTGCGGTATCCCCGGATCAACCTGATCGCCATGTTTATTGTCCAGGTCATTACATGTTATAACATATATCAAAGGCACTGATTTGTATCCAGTAGTCTAGGATTTAGACTGTGCTGATGAATTGTTCAACCAGATTAATGATGACCAAGGCAGATGAATGAGAATTTGCACCATACTAATTAGAATCATGCATATAAATGAGAATAACACATTATCTTCAATCAACTTTTCACTCTTAAATCAGTGGAGAATTTATTGCTCTGTTGAGAAATGCTGCGCAAACTTCTAGATGGTCCTGGTATGGGTGACTGCACTTTTAAATGAATAAAATCCTCTTTTTATTTAAGGTGAATATCGCAATTGTTAAGCCTAAGACTATGCCATGAATATCGTATAATAAATTATTATTAATATACATAGTACCTATTTTATTACGCTTACATTTAATGTATCTCTAGCTTTTGCGTCTTTTATGTTTACCATTTTGATTAAACTTTACTATATTTAATGATTTGTGTTATTTTTATTTCAAGTCTTTATAACTTCCTCAAATGGTGTACCCACTTACTAAAAGTTTGACTAACGCAGACAACTTGTAGGGTAATTCCGAAAATCAAATATCACATAAATATGTTTAGGCTACTTAGAGGTCAAAATTGATAAATATTTATTTTTAAAGGAAAATCTGAACGAAAAAGGAATATGTTTTTTATGCTCAAACTATCTAAAACCCACTTTTATCTGTCATTCAGAATTACCCGAACATACTTCGGAATTGCACTTGTACAAAGTAAAAATAATCAGATTTTTACCGCTACCCGTGGCGAAGCAGGCGTAACATGGCTATTCCGTGATTCGAGGCGAAGTTGATCAAGTACGGCGGCATCCAGCTTATGGTTACGCTGGATAACCCGCACCTAATCCAACAGTCGTTGCGCTGACACGTTGACTGCTGGCTCAAGCACCTGAAACAGAGAGAGTATCCGATCACGGTACGCAGTCAAGTTAGTTCCCCCCTCTGTAGCCCCATAGTATGCGCGCATGACATTTTCGTTGACAGTTTGTATCCACTTCATGCGCTGCACACTTCCACCGGGAGCGGAGACCCTATCAGAGACCGGTGGGCCTCGGAGTCCTAAGCTGGCCGGTGGTCGGCCTCTTCCGCGACGACGTACTGCTGGTGGTGTCGTCGGCGGCGAGAAGTATTCGTCGCTCGAGCTCGACGCAACTGCAGTGGCCGGTATCACTGAACTCACGTCTGGAGCAGGTTCCGGCAACTGCGAGGCGGAGCTGAGCGACGAACCCGAAGATATTGGTTGTGTATCTGGTAATAATCGTGCCCGACTTCGCGTCAGCATCGTGTTATTCTCTGTATTCAATTTTTTTCTTGTTGCATTCTGTTGTCATGTTTTTGTTATGATTGATGATTTTTAGGTTCTTTAGTGGTGTTGTAAAAGCTTATAACAAAACATTGTTGCATCATTTATGATAAAAATACTCGGAGAAAATTTTCAAACCGCTATCTTGACAGTCGGGCCACAGATTATTATTATTACTTTGTTGTCCATCTATCTGTCCGTCTGTCAAGACCCTTTATCTCAAAAACGCGTAAAGGTATCGAGTTGAATTGAAAACCATATACTCAAGTCTATCTAGTCCCTTGAAGCTGTGGAAAAATCAAACTTCTAAGTTAGCGTAAAAAAAGATACGGCCGTTTATGTCGCAAAAAAAAACGAATATTTCGACACTCTCAAGGGAATCAAAATTCATAGGGTACTTTCCGTTGACCTAGAACTATGAAATTTGGCAAGGAATATCGTCTTATAATACAAGTACAGGATATAACCAGAAAACTATACATTTGTAATCAAATCATAAAAAAATAGTCTTTAAAAAGTCCAAAAAAGCCAAGGAAAAACCTCTAGATTCAATTCTTGAACTATTTATAATACCTATGTACTTACATGTTTGTACGGAACCTTCGGTGGACGAGTCTGACTCGTAATGGTCCGGTTTTTTTAACATCATTTCCTGCTATAAGTAACCTCACGTATGGCAGGAAATGATATGAAGATTAAAGTATTGGCGTGAGTACGATAGTGCTCCCAGATATAAATGCGGTAAATGCTTTGGAGCAAAGTAGTAGAAGCAGGAGCACACCGGCGCTCGCTACCTAGTACTTAGTCTATCTACACCATGAAACAATCAATAAAACTGTGCTTAGTACTCTCCGCGGGTGCATTATCAGTAGTAGGCTTCATACTCTTCCTGACCTTGGGAGCAGAGAGCTCTATTCACACCAACAACCCCCCGGAGAAACTAATAGCTGTTCAAGATTTTAATGCCGGAAGTAAATACAACAGCACTGGGGTTACACCCAATACAATGCATAACGACCGTCTGGTAGATGTACTCACAAATATTTATGATATATTACTTACAGTCATAGCGGAAAACACGACGAAAGCAATCTTAGGAAACAAGAATGTTACCGCTACTGGACCTAAACCTGTAGCAGAAACCAAAACCGATACAAGTGTCAGTAAACCACCGAAACAGGAGAACAAGACGGAAAACATAGGAAACAAGAGTGTGACTGCTACTGGACCTAAATCTACAGCAGAAACCAATAACGACACAAGTGTGGATAGTGAACCCGTAACGATGATGAAAGATGCACCGAAAACAGGAAAAAACAAGACGCTACCAGATGTGCTCACAAACATTTTTGATATATTACCTACAGTCATAGTGGAAAACAAGACGAAAGCAATCGCAGGAAAGAAGAATGTTACCGCTACTGGACCTAAACCTGTAGCAGAAACCATAACTGATACAAGTGTCAGTAAACCACCGAAACCAGAGAACAAGACGGAAAACATAGAAAACAAGAGTGTGACTGCTACTGGACCTAAATCTACAGCAGAAACCAATAACGACACAAGTGTGGATAGTGAACCCGTAACGATGATGAAAGATGCACCGAAAACAGGAAAAAACAAGACGCTGCCAGATGTGCTCACAAACATTTTTGATATATTACCTACAGTCATAGTGGAAAACACGACGAAAGCAATCTTAGGAAACAAGAATGTTACCGCTACTGGACCTAAACCTGTAGCAGAAACCAAAACTGATACAAGTGTCAGTAAACCACCGAAACCAGAGAACAAGACGGAAAACATAGAAAACAAGAGCGTGACTGCTACTGGACCTAAATCTACAGCAGAAACCAATAACGACACAAGTGTGGATAGTGAACCCGTAACGATGATGAAAGATGCACCGAAAACAGGAAAAAACAAGACGCTGCCAGATGTGCTCACAAACATTTTTGATATATTACCTACAGTCATAGTGGAAAATAAGATGAAAGCAATCGCAGGAAACAAGAATGTTACCTCTACTGGACCTAAACCTGCAGCAAAAACCAAAAACGACAGAAGTGTGGATAGTGAACCCGTAACGATGATAAAAGATGCACCGAAAACAGGAAAAAACAAGACGCTGCCAGATGTGCTCACAAACATTTTTGATATATTATCTACAGTCATAGTGGAAAACAAGACGAAAGCAATCGCAGGAAACAAGAATGTTAGCTCTACTGGACCTAAACCTGCAGCAGAAACCAAAAACGACACAAGTGTGGATAGTGAACCCGTAACGATGATGAAAGATGCACCGAAAACAGGAAAAAACAAGACGCTGCTAGACGTGCTCACAAACATTTATGATATATTACGTACAGTCATAGTGGAAAACACGACGAAAGCAATCTTAGGAAACAAGAATGTTACCGCTACTGGACCTAAACCTGTAGCAGAAACCAAAACTGATACAAGTGTCAGTAAACCACCGAAACCAGAGAACAAGACGGAAAACATAGGAAACAAGAGTGTGACTGCTACTGGACCTAAATCTACAGCAGAAACCAATAACGACACAAGTGTAGATAGTGAACCCGTAACGATGATGAAAGATGCACCGAAAACAGGAAAAAACAAGACGCTGCCAGATGTGCTCACAAACATTTTTGATATATTACCTACAGTCATAGTGGAAAACACGACGAAAGCAATCTTAGGAAACAAGAATGTTACCGCTACTGGACCTAAACCTGTAGCAGAAACAAAAACCGATACAAGTGTCAGTAAACCCCCGAAACCAGAGAACAAGACGGAAAACATAGGAAACAAGAGTGTGACTGCTACTGGACCTAAATCTACAGCAGAAACCAATAACGACACAAGTGTGGATAGTGAACCCGTAACGATGATGAAAGATGCACCGAAAACAGGAAAAAACAAGACGCTGCCAGATGTGCTCACAAACATTTTTGATATATTACCTACAGTCATAGTGGAAAACACGACGAAAGCAATCTTAGGAAACAAGAATGTTACCGCTACTGGACCTAAACCTGTAGCAGAAACCAAAACCGATACAAGTGTCAGTAAACCACCGAAACCAGAGAACAAGACGGAAAACATAGGAAACAAGAGTGTGACTGCTACTGGACCTAAATCTACAGCAGAAACCAATAACGACACAAGTGTGGATAGTGAACCCGTAACGATGATGAAAGATGCACCGAAAACAGGAAAAAACAAGACGCTGCCAGATGTGCTCACAAACATTTTTGATATATTACCTACAGTCATAGTGGAAAAAACGAGGAAAGCAATCGCAGGAAACAAGAATGTTACCGCTACTGGACCTAAACCTGCAGCAGAAACCAAAACCGACACAAGTGTCAGTGATACACCGAAACCAGAGAACAAGACGGAAAACATAGGAAACAAGAGTGTTAGTGCTTCAACTGCAACAGGAATCAAGAACGCCGCTGAGCGTAGTGAAACTACTAGGAAGAAAGACCCCCTCAAAACAGAGGATAGCGAGAAGCTGGTAGATATATTCACAAAGTTTTATTATTTATTACATGAAAAGATAGTGAAAAACAATACGAAAGCAATCCCAACAAACAAAAGTGTTACTGCTAGCGATCCTGCAGCAGGAACGAAGTACGACACAAGTGCGGGTAGTGAAAGCGGCACGATGGAAGATCCACCCAAAACCGAGAAAAACACGGCGAAAGAAACCAAAGGAAGCAAGATCATCTCCCGTCGTGTTTGGCGGAAGATACTTAGTGGTTTAAACAAAACCATATACACTTGATACTTCTCGCTAATGATATATGTCAACATTCGGTGATCGTTTTTGTAATGAATGTTATTGCAATTTACAATAAATAGTTTATGTAATGTTTTTATTTAAATTTTCTAATTAAATATTTTTTCTTGTTTCCATATTAGTTCAGTTTTATTTCTTTGATTTAATGTCGTACCATTTTCCTTGTACCTATGTATGCATACAATACGACCCTAAGGTAGTTTCTATCATAATGAGGTCAGTGTAATTCCACCACAAGACGGCCACGGCTGGACACAAGTTTTCCCCAAGCATCGTTACAAGGACACTCCATGCTGCTCAAATTCAGCGGATCAGTCAGACACTGCAGCAGGTCTGAGTGTAAAATAATTTCATGTAAATCATCTGATAATAAAGCGTGTACTGTAAGTTTTGAAAATAAATTACCATTATCTACTAAAGTTCGTTTTTCAAAACCCAATAAGATACTAATTTGAAAGGTGAAATGTCAGATTATAACTGGGATTAAAAACGAACTTTATGTATAACAACTTGCACTTTTTACAGTTCCTGTTACACACATGGCATTTATAATCACGTCTGTTTTTTTCTGGAAGGCGGTGCACCCACATTTCGCCAGTTATGTAGGTATAAATTCCATTTAGAATTCAGACACCACCGAACTGCTACTGAGAAATTAGCCATGGGAACGTCATAACTGCGCGACCTGAATCGAATTGAAGCCAGGACCCACTACTCAACAGTCGTGCTTACGACCAATAGACGAACGAGATATTCCTCTACACACAGTATGTAGGTACCTACACAGTTAGGTAAGCTATAAATCGCAAACATCGTGATTCAGATCTTTTTTTTTTGGGTTGGAAATCATCAAATATCTTCTCCCGCTCTGGGTGGAGCAGGAGGGCGTGTCAGACTTTTACTGACTAAAACCAGCAAAAGTCAGCGTTTTGCCATAAACTCTCTGCGACTGTGAATTTTGTGTCTCTTATTAGACCGACACGACACGGAACATAATGCCGTCAGTGCAGCGAACGATAACGTAACCGGAGATCAATGTATAAGTGCTAAGCAAATAAGAAAAATATTGATAAAAAACAGAGTGCCTGTAAAACGGGTAGCGATTCAATTGAGAGTTGGACCCTTTTGGCAAGATTATCAATGTCCTGAGAACGCTGTACAAGTTGGCAATGAATGTTGGAAATGTTATTAAGTTATAAATTATTGATATTATTGAAACGATTTTTTCATTGACCTACATATTCCTGACAGACTTATAAATCATATTTTACAATAACAATGGTGCCGATTCTGTTGGCACAAAATTCTCTAAACTAAACTAAAAATCACCAAAATTTAGTTTATTCCTGTCAAACGACGATTTCCCATTCTGAAATTGACTAAAGTGACACAACTTAACTATAATTTAGTTTGACAGCACTAAGATTGCACTGAATTATTAGTTTAGTGAAGATGGTAATTTTGCTATTCTGAGTTTGCCGTTTTTCACTAAAAATTTTGACTATATTAATTTTTCTAACTAAATCTGACTATTTTTAATCGCGATTAAAAACGTGCGGAATAAAACTAGTGGTCATGAACTAAAATTCACACCAACACTTCGACTTCAGGTGCAAAAACAGTATTGAATCTTTTTTTTTCTTTTCGTTTGCTTATATCTCGAAAATGGTGTGTCCTATCGCAAAAATGATGATAATTTGGACCCCCTTTAATAAACCCCTATGCCCCATAATCTCAACATGTAGGTATTTTTTTTTTTTCATACAAAAAGTGAAAAATTCCATATAAAAACGTCGAGGCTGGCCCCTGCGCACGCTTCATTCAGCTCTTCTTAATTAAAAAAATCATTGCGTAGGGCACACAAGTACCACGTTGCGAAGCCAAAAGAAAAAAAAATACCACCTGCAGGCTTAGCACGACAACCGTAGAGAAGCGTTTTGTCGACGGAAGACTAGACAAAAATTTCGTTTCCGTGTAGACACTTGTCAGTTTTTCACCGAGAAATGTAGACAAGCGATTTCTATTCTACAGTAGAGTAGAAATAGAAAGCGTCATGCTAAGCCTGCAGGAGTCACGATTGTCAAATTCGATTTTAGTTGTGTCAAAATATTTTTTAAGTTTAGAGATTTTTATTTGCAGAATAGCTTTAAGATTCTCATAGCCAAAAGTAAGGAATTTTAGTGATAGTTTAGTTAGTTTAGTTCGGTGTACAACAGAATCGGCACCATTATCGAGTAAAGGGGTAGCTTAGGTTATAAAACACATTAAATAATATGAAGCAATATTTATATAAATCTTAAGAAAAAATTTAAACATGTACCTGAGGGCTATTTTTCAGTAAGTACATTTTAATAATGTCGACTGTAGGTATACATTTACGCTTGTTTTGCAAATTACAAATTACTTAAGTTTTATTTTTACTGTGGTGTCCAACACAATTCTTGCTATAAATTAATTTCACATAGCAGCACCCTAATTGCGTAACTCACGATTAATCATAATCGTTTTGGTTTTGACAGTTCAACAATATTCATTGCGTTATTTACGTTGCTGAGCAGACACATTTTTCGAACATATGAAGCAATGGTTTAGCCATCTATTTCAAAGCGAAACAAATTATGATGAATCGTGAGTTACGCAATTAGGGTGCTGGTTTAGGGTTCGACGTTATCAACATTGACGAAGTAGATAAAATGCGTAGGTACTATTGAAGCTAACTCAAAAACCACTCGTCAGAACTTGACCAAAGGAGACTTGGCAAAAGTGGTCTGTGGACCAAAAGCCATGGTTATGATTTAAGTATTTGGGTAACTGTTAGGATACCTCACCTTGTCCGGAGGGGCAAGGAAAATACACTTTACCTAATACCTAATTTACAGGGTGGATGTTTGGACCAGTCATAAGGGCAGATTTAAAACTGTGCGTTTTACTGTAGCAACAAAGGTTAAAGTAAATCCCTGCCCTTGTAAATCCTGTAAATTTTAAAAGTATGTTGTTCTCATACTTAATTGCCAGGCCAGATTTGGTGCCCCTTTGCACAAGGGTATGAGGTATCCTTAATCGCTATTGGTGTTTAGGTACACCACTACCCATAAAAATTTGCCTAATCTCCTTTGTATGGGACCACCCCCCATGGTAGGTACCCTTTTCTAATAAATAAACAATCATTGAAAACGGTCTTGGATTGACGGAGAATTGAGAATCTCCTCCTTTTATGAAGTCAGTGTAAAACATTTGTTTATATTTAAAAATATTCTTTAAACATGCAATCTACGGTCCAAAGACATTAAGGTAAACCTACTTAAAAGTGTATAAAAAAAAATGGAAAATTTATAAAAAAAAACCTTTTTAAAATTATGAGGAAATATCCATTCTTCCAAATGTGATAATACTTATCAGAACCTTATCATATAATAATTGTTATTAGACCCTGAACTAACGAACTACGAACTTGGGTAAACCGGAAAAATACCAAGTTTTCCCTAAATTAATCATTGTAATCATTGTAATGAACGTAACTTAGCGGCCATGTTAGGAGTCACATGGGCATGACCATGGGTACTTGTGACACTATGGCATCGCTGTGACAAGCAATGAGACGCAGGCGCCGACCACAGCAGAGTACTTTAAATGACGCCGACTTACGGCAAAAGCAAAAAGAAAATCACATCGAATTTATATTGTTACGGCCGTCATGTAATACAGACAATTTACGGTAATTAGAGAAAAAAGATAACTAAGGTTTTGAAAGGTGTGAGAATTCCGATTTACAAAAAATGACACAATTAAAATCTCACTAGCAAAATCAAATAGCATGTTAATAAACTTTATACAACACAAGTAAAAGTAAGAAACAAAAAAGTATATTATAGATATTGTACTATCAATTTCTTAAGGATAACTAAAAAGAAACGAGATCAAAGTCACAATAAGAATGCACTGCGCGGATAACTAGCATCTAAAGAGATATGCAAATTGCAAGTGCACGCAATCACTAAAATTGAAAATTATGATCCAACGCGGTAAGTAACAATTATAATTAAATAAATGCCATCGTATAGGCAAAGGATACAATTATTCTTATTTACGGATCCTTTGAAAGTGGGACCTTAGTTTAACCTCCATTGAGAATTGGGCCAAACAAATGCAAAAAGAATTGTTCAAATCCAGATCCGGTAGTGCCAGAGATTACCCCTACATAAAAACTTACAAACATAATAGTATATAAATACCTCTATGTAAGTATAGATATCCGTCGCATCTTGGGCAGTCAGCCAGGGCCTCAAGTCTGCTATTACAATAGTGTCAGAATGGTCTATCATTGATTTCATAATTGTTGATTTTGACAAGTTTGGTAATCTACTTATTAGTAGATTACCAAACCATTTATTAATGGCGTCATTATGACTTTCCAATGGTCAGCCAGTGACACTCCATTGAAAGAAATGGCATTTATTGGTAATCTCGTACATCATGACAAATGAATGACTGACTTAATTTACGAACTTCCTACTACTTTAGATTGCTTATAACACTAATAAATAATATGTAAAAATATATATAAATGAAATCTGGCATGAATAAATGTTCAAATAGTTTTTCGAAAAACATTTCTACTAACGAGTTTTATAATAATGGCAATACGAAAATGCCATTATGACACAATTCTATTACGAGACCATTGACCGATCAATGATCGACCATTATGAATTTAGCAGATTACGAACTTTTAGCTAAATGACAAATGAATGACAATGGGATCGTGTTGGAATGACGAATTTATAAAAATAGCAGACTAAGGCCCCAGGACTGTTGAATACCTTTCCGAATGGTAAACCATGATGGTAAGACATGATGTAGTAAACCAATGGTACCAGCGGTGGTGGTGGTGGTGGTATGGCAGTGGTGGTTGTTATATTTTCTTTTGGTTTATTATATTTATTTTTTAAGTCAGTCATTCATTTGTCATGATGTACGAGATTACCAATAAATGCCATTTCTTTCAATGGAGTGTCACTGGCTGACCATTGGAAAGTCATAATGACGCCATTAATAAATGGTTTGGTAATCTACTAATAAGTAGATTACCAAACTTGTCAAAATCAACAATTATGAAATCAATGATAGACCATTCTGACACTATTGTAATAGCAGACTTGAGGCCCTGGCTGACTGCCCAAGATGCGACGGATATCTATACTTACATAGAGGTATTTATATACTATTATGTTTGTAAGTTTTTATGTAGGGGTAATCTCTGGCACTACCGGATCTGGATTTGAACAATTCTTTTTGCATTTGTTTGGCCCAATTCTCAATGGAGGTTAAACTAAGGTCCCACTTTCAAAGGATCCGTAAATAAGAATAATTGTATCCTTTGCCTATACGATGGCATTTATTTAATTATAATTGTTACTTACCGCGTTGGATCATAATTTTCAATTTTAGTGATTGCGTGCACTTGCAATTTGCATATCTCTTTAGATGCTAGTTATCCGCGCAGTGCATTCTTATTGTGACTTTGATCTCGTTTCTTTTTAGTTATCCTTAAGAAATTGATAGTACAATATCTATAATATACTTTTTTGTTTCTTACTTTTACTTGTGTTGTATAAAGTTTATTAACATGCTATTTGATTTTGCTAGTGAGATTTTAATTGTGTTTCCTACTTAATAGTTTTCCTATAATTGTTTAAGAATTAATATTTTTTATTTCATATTTTCGTAGTCGAAGTTCCTATTACACATCTAACTTTATTAAAAATTTGTTAATTATTTTATTTGATTAAAAGTTTTGTTTAAATATTGGTTCTGTCTGATTGGGATGTTGCCCTACTTACATGAAAAATATGTTACTAGTTTCTAAGGCAATAAAACGTAAGAAATTATATAAATACTTTCTTTTTCTGAAATATTCGAATATTATTCGAATAATTCGAATAAGGCTGAAAAAGTATTTGAACATTCGAATACCAAAAATATCGAATATTTGCAATCCCTAGGTACTAGGCAACATGTTTGAAGTTCTGTTACTACCCAGATTTTTCAAGATTCAGATCAGATTTTTTGTTCTCGTACAGTTTTACTTTATAGCTATATAATGATTATTGGTTAAGTAATAAACAGCCGCACGGGTCGATCGATCAGGTTAAGCTACGCTGACGCGGTTGCCCCGTGAATGACCATCTTTACATACCAAGGCCCCTCCGTGCCTCGGAAAGCACGTTAAGCCGTTGGTCCCGACTGTCATTTGTAGATCTTTGACAGTCGTTACGGGTCATCAGAAGCCCGAAAGTCTGGCAACCAGTCTTAACAAGGGGTATCGTATTACCCAGTAGCTGGGTTGTGGAGGTCAGATAGGCAGTCGCTTCATGTAAAATACTGTGGATACCAGTATTTTACATGGAGCGACAGCCTATCTGTATCCAGTTAGACTGGAAGCCGACCCCAACATGGTTGAGGAACCGCTAGGTAGATGGCGATGAATTATTATTATTTACTGGTTTTTGCCAGCGGCTTCGCCCCCGTGGATGTCGAATATTATCCAATAGGAACGTACTACCGGGATAAAAAGTATCCTGTGTCAATCCAGGTTACAAACAAAGTGCCTATCTGTGTCCCAAATTCAGCTGATTGAGTAACAAACATCCAAAAATCTTAGCATACAAACTTTCACATTTATAATATTAGTAGGATAGTAGGATTATGATAGAAGTAGCTTCCGCCCGCGTGGAAGTCGGAAATTATCCCGTGGTAACATAGGTACTACCGGGATAAAAAGTATCCTATGTGTTAATCTAGGTTATAATCTATCTGTGTGCCAAATTTCATCCAAATCCGTCCAGCCGTTTTTACGTGAAGGTGTAACGCTTGAGGCCAAACCGCCTGATGGTGCGCTTCTCCTGGACTGCTCCTACTTTCGATTCACTCGTGCAAAGCGTTAGCCAACTATAGACAGGTCTGTTATGAACAGTGATAGGAATAGGTAGTGCCTATTAGCCTAAACTTCGAAGAACAGAGACAAGAAACGGAGACTTCCTTAGGACTAAATTATTTCCGGCACATCTGTCTCGAAATTTCGAGACAACACTTAAATACATTTAAAAAAATGTGTTATTTGGAATAAGTAATTCGTCTATATTTATCTAAAGTTTGTCTATAAATGTGATAGTTTGTATGGATGTCCATTACTCAATTCCACTGAAAATGCTGATTTTGGTAGTGATATAGATTAAGGTGTGGAATAGCACATATGCTACTTCCTATTAAAAAAAAGTATAGTTCCCATGGGATACAAAAACAATAGAAAAAAAAATTCAGAAAATTTTATGGTTGTAACGACTGTGTATGTTATTATTTTATTATGATATATCTAGTCGCAAACTTTAGGTAAATATAGACGAATTACTTATTCCAAATAACATTTTTATTAAATGTATTTATGTGTTGTCTCGGAATTTCGGGACAGATGTCTCGGAAAAAATTTAGTCCTAAGGAAGTCTCCGTTTCTTGTCTCTGTTCTTCGAAGTTTAGGCAAATAGGCACTACCTATTCCTATCACTGGTTATGAAACATGCGCTAATGTATACCTACATTAAACTTACGAAAACTTAGAAACTTTGGACCAAACTTAACAAAACAAAGTTTTCTTAAGTTTTTGCAATTCGCAGGTCAGTATCAGGTAATAACAAATATGGCTTTACAAAAATAAAAACGTAAGAAAATTTTAATTACACAGGCCACCGTCATCCACCGTGGCGGCTCCCTGTTAAGCACACAATGATCACCGGAAGGATGAAATGGCGGCAGGTCACGGGAACCATCAGCGACACCTGCATTCCCCTTAAACTTAAGGGAAATATTTATAAAACAATGGTTAGACCTACTGCGCTGTATGATGATGAATAAAAGGCAATTGCACGCAGCTGAGATGAGGACTGTCTGGAGTTACGCCAATGGATAGAATAAGAAATGAGTAAGAGGAAGACTGAAGCGACACCGGTCACTGAAAAGTTGTGTGGAAATCGGTTGTCATGTATATGTTACCGGCCAAACCCGATTTCAGGCCAAACTAGTTTGTCCTAGGCCAAACTGGTTTATTAAGCCGGGGCACCCCGATTAAATGGGTTAGGTTAGGTTAGAACTGGACCAAAAGGGCGCGAGCCGAGCGAGCGCAGCGAGCGGTGCCGCGGCAGCGGCCGGCGAGCGTTACTTCCAAAGGCTGTTAACGAAACGGCTAATTAAGCTAGTTGGCTGCGACATATCACGCGTAGGATTAATTCTGTTTGGCCTAGGACAAACTAGTTTGGCCTGAAATTGGGTTTGGCCGGTAACACGGCTCGCGCCCTTTTGGTCACAGTTCTAACCTAACCTAACCCATTTAATCGGGGTGCCCCGGCTTAATAAACCAGTTTGGCCTAGGACAAACTAGTTTGGCCTGAAATCGGGTTTTGCCGGTAACATAATATCGGCATGTGATGCGGAATAATGACGAATATGTCGTCAGGAAAGTTTTAACTGTAAACGTGTAAGGCTATTATTACATGTAGGGGAAAACCAAATAAACAATGAATGAACACTGTTTATTTGGTTTCCAGTTTGTTTCTGCATCACCCAAAGGTCGACTGGTAGAAAATGCCTTTAGCATTAAGTCCGCCTCTGTACATTTCTGTGCATGAAGTATTATAATAAATAAATTAACTGTGTAAAAGATGAAATAGCTAGAAAAAGACTAGGTACCGAGATTACGAAAAGACTTGTTGCGCCGACACCAAATAAATTAGTATTAAGCCAGGATAATGATGATGATTAATAATATGACACAAAGTATCATTAGTAGTTTGATACCATTTTTAACCGACTTCAAAAAAGGAGGAGGTTATCAATTCGACTGTATTTTTTTAAATGTTTGTTGGCTCAGAACTTTAGACTGGGTGAACCGATTCTGATGATTATTTTTTTCTTTGAAAGCTGGTGCTTCCGTGTGGTCCCATTTAAATTTCATATAGATCTGATGATGCGTTTCGGAGACAGACAACGGAACTCTTCAAAAAATTACAGCAAATATACCGCAATTCCTGCTATCTACTAAACTAAACAGCGTACTATAACTAAAAAGTGAAAAATTAAACCTTTTCCCATAAAAAAAACAACCGGCTTCCAAAAAAAAAACACTTTAATTTTAATTTAATAAAATACATATCCTAAGTCACCGACTTCCGAAATTGAAGTTATTTTTCACTTTGTGGTGTTTTTTGGAAGTCGGTTGTTTTTTTAAGTTTTTTTTTTACATTTTAATAAGGCTAACTAGTTACTTTGAGTTTGAATCTTTCAGATACGTTTTATAATATTAAAAATATATATATCGTTATCTTTCTGATCTTATAGAAAAAAATAAAAATAATGACACTTTATTTAAAACTTTTTATTTAAAAATAATAAATAATAAAATTTGCATTCATATATCAAAAGCTATCATCACAACAGTTGTTTATATACCTACTTAAATAAAATACCTATTTTAATAGGCATACATATGTATTAGGTAAACATGAATGATTACCTACGTGATTGGAATCCTAACTAATATTCCAAATGCGAAAGTAAGTTTGTTTGTCACCATTTTACGCCTAAACCACTGAACCGATCATACTGAAATTTACATATACATCGTCAGGTGTACAGAATCGGATATAAAGTAACTTTTATCCCGAACACAAGTAGGTACTGTTTCCGAGGAAAACAACCAAAACGTTCGTTTGATAATTAATAGATGGTGCCACAAGTCTTTCGAATAATGATTGAATTATATTATTACAAGCAGAGTAGGTACAACCTAAATTGATTGTAAAATTCTAAATTAACGCGAACGAAGCCGCAGACATAAGCTAGTGCATAATAATTGAACATTGCAGTTGCAACACAAGATTAATTAAGCAGCAGTAGCACATTTAAAGAAAAGATCTAACTATAATGTCAATATAAAAAAAAGACTATTAATAGATATTATATTCAGTTCTTTATTTTTCTTCTCTTTTAAGAGAGTTTCCGACCTTACACACGGGCGGCACCAAGTTTGTAAGGGGTAATTTAAATTGAAAAGGTGAATGATAATGTATATTATTACCTAATATAATAACTACAGTAGACGAACGATCGCCGGGTACGTATGCCACGCTCGCGACCCGTTCTTTAAAAAGTTTTACTTCTTTTTCTTTTAAGAATTATCTGTCACCCTATTGTTTGCCCATATATCTACTGTGTTTTAAAAATTAGTATACTTAACAGCTAAACGTGCGTTCCAATAATTTGAATAGACGCAACACATAGGTAGGTACCCTGAGAATAACTTTCCTACAAATTATTCTGCGAAAAGCTTATTCCAGCGGCTACGCCTGCGTTGATGTAGAAAATTATCCCACGGGAACGTTCTACCAGGATTAAAGTAATCCAGGTTATAAATTGTGTGCCAAATTTCATCCAAATCCGTTTAACCGTTTTTGCGTGATTGGGTAACAAACATTTTTATACATAACATCACGACTGTATTCTTCCAAGTTATGTTTTTTTTTTTTTGGGTGGGAAATCATCAAATAACTGGCGTGTCAGACTTTTACTGACTAAAACCCACCCGTGTTCCCTCAGTTGCCTGTGTGGTCCCATTTAGGGGGCGAGCCTAGTACTATCAATCAGGTACAAAACCAGACTGCGGGCTGCTACTGAAAAGCTTCTGATAGAAAAACCCAATACCACCCGCCGACCTGGGAATCAAACCCTGCCTCATGCTCTACAGTATCACCTACGACCACTACATCCACGAGGCGCGTCTACAACAACAACAATTCTAGTAACTAATAAAGAACAAATTCGAAAAACACGTATTCATACATATTTTTGTACCGGTATTATAATACCGAAAGCAAAACTATGTACGCTCGTGGGTCCAGAATCATGTCGTACTGAATTCCTGTGTCCAGTTTCAGTATGCCCGTCATGTCCCTGCCAGCTTGCACAAATTAAATAGCAGTAATTCGTCAACAGAACAGGACCAAACTTTATTTACAGCAAAATTACAATGATACCTTTGAACAACGAAAAATATTATATTTGTGACATTTCTTATTTTTATACCTATTATACATACAGTACCTATATATATTTTTATACAAATTGGTCTAATACTTATAATATTCTATAACTATTGTACATTTTTGTTGATACAAAAAGGAATGTACTCTAGTACCAATACGAACGAATATTACTTTTACACGTGCCAAAGTTTTAATATATCTGACAACCAGTCTGTCAATGATGGCATCATTTCCATGACAGCCGTCACTGTGGCCATTATGTGGCGGCCATTTAATTACTTATTTACATAACATCACGCCTGTAATCACCGAATGGATAGGCAAAGGTGTATCTAGAGTACAACCACATTTAGCTAGTTACATTTAAGTCCTATGTTATAGGCGGGAGGCGGGAAATAGAGGAAGCCTATGTCGTTTGACAGCCTGGTGATTAAGAATATATTAAATTAAGTTATTAACTGTTATTACTTATTAGTAGTGATATACCGACTAGTCGGCCATATTTGTAGTCAGCGACTAGTCGGCTAAAACCACCGACTAGTCGGCCCATTTTTTACTCGTATTAATATGCTTAAAATTTAAAAGACGGTGATTGAAATTAAATTGAAATCTTTACTATTATATTTTTTTTAATATAGAATCAGTTTTACAGTTTAATTTCAGTGCAACCAGGAAATTAGGATAGTAAGGAATAGGAACCCTTCGTTTGGTCCATTAATTAATTGGACTTAGATCCAGAAAATAAATACCGAAAGTAAAATTAATTAACATTTCTAACAAAAAAGAAGAAACTCTATGACAAACAATTGGCAATAAGTAGCTTTGCCATTTTGAACAAAGCCGATGTCACCCGAACTCAACCGAAATCAATGATCAGCTTGGCCGACTAGTGGTCAAAGTCATAGTAGGCCCATCTCTACTTAGGTAATAGTCTATAAGAACTTGTGTATAAAACAAAGGTCAAAGGCAATAAAGGTTATTTTTGTATGTATTTATTTTAATAGGGGGCGAGCCTATGCAAGGTACAACAGGGTTTTTGTTACATACCTATTGTATATATGTATATAAATTCTGAATCCCGGAAACGGCTCCAACGATTTTCATGAAATTTATTATACAGGAGGTTTCGAGGGCGATAAATGGATCTAGCTAGGTTTCATTTTTAGAAAACGAAAAAAACGGATAACCAAACTTCGATATTAACTTACGTTTAATTGGCTATTTCAAGAATATCTGAGGTGGCTATATAGCTACTGCGATAAGACTAAACATTGTACTTACTTCGAACGATAGACCGAACTACGATAATAGTTCACTGGTAAAACCATTGGATGGCGAGCCAAATAACGTAAATTAACGGCTAAAAATTGTTGATAGCGCATTCCTCAAGTATACAGAGCGGCAGGAACATCGACGCAGAACTTTAATTACGAAAAAACAAAATGCTGTTCCATACACTTTGACCGCGTGGGTTTTGCACTTTTCAATGAAACCGCAGATGTTTTATTTTTTTATAACCGGCTAAAAAATTCTACACTTAGGGGTCTAGAATCATGTGCTGAATTCATGGTAAGAGTTTTTGCGTCGATGTCTCTGCCACCCTTAGCTACGCGTTCCATTAAACCCCTGTTCAAAGATACACCTGCATAGATGTTACAACCATTCTGCAGGCTTCAGAATCAAAAAAACACTTTTTCGGTTACTTGGTTAGCCTATGGTTTAGTCGCGTTATGAAAAAAATGAGTCATCGTTGTCACTCAGCATAGCCACGCCCCTTGACCAATTAGGTCATAGTAAAGTATAGTGTATTTCTGAAGGGCTTACTTCAACTGGCCAATGTGACAATGGCTTTCTAATTTACTATGATCTAATTGGTCAAGGGGCGTGGCTAAGTTTTGTAACATGGATGAGTCACTGTTTTTTTAACGCGACTAGACTATAGTCCCCGACAGATAATACCTGTCGGAAGACTAGTGGTCGTCTAATTGGTTTAAAATATCAAAATTTTCGGGTTTCTGATATGTGAACTACGTTTAGAATAACACAATAACTTTATGCAATGGCAACATCGACGGTACATCGCTAGAAGTACGCGCGAACTTGTCAAATCCCATCCGGTAAGATCTGTAATTGTCTTGTTTGTGTTAGAAGCGTGTTTATCAAAGTGAGTTAGTTCCGGAGTTGGAGCCGGCATCTATGAATTGAAAGCTGAGTATCTATTTACGTGCGGTAATATTAATTAATATTCAATTCGGCACGAAATTGTATCGAATATTTGTGAATAACATGCAATAATGTAGAATCTAAACGGCTTGTAATCCTAAAAAAGAACATTTATTTGTATAGATATTAGTTTTCTAATGTAATAAAAAAATTTAACATAGGTTATAGGCAGAGATCGGATATTCGGATGCATATTTACCTAAAGATCTTTTTTAGCTACGAAAGTATGGAAGCGGCTTTATAAATTATTTGTAATATTTATTAAAAATCCCGGGATTCTTGGATTGCGTAACTATTCAGATATGTATTCATTTAAAATTAATGTTTGACCCGATACAAATATGTGTATGTACTGGAGGAGGGGTGGTTTGTATTAGTTAAAACAAAAAATAAACAAATTACTTACCTAAATTAAGACTTTTTCGATACAAAAGCGCATGTCCATGTTAGCCAACATCTCAACTTTAGGTGAATATGCATCCGAATATCCGATCTCTGGTTATAGGGCATCAAATAATGGAATAATTTGGAGTAATATTACTCCTGAAATATGAGGTACACGATTGCAAATTACTCGTTTCCTATGGAGAAGAACCGGCAAGAAACTCCATGGTAAATATTTTACAAATGATTGGCTTACACAATATTTCCAAATTACAGTGTTAATAGGTATGAGACGACAGTGAGGCCTGTCAACAATTAGCGGGCATTTAACCAAGCATAAAAATCATGTAAAGTTTATACACATAGGTTCTGTCAATTGTTTACTTTATTAATTTGGGCTAGAATTCGCTAATTATTGTACAACAATCAAGATGACTGTATTAGCGAAGAGGCGAATATCTGCTGCATGATCTGAGGCAGCGACGCGACGTCCATGCAAACGTGTGCGTGACCCGCTGGCAGGCGGCGCAGGAGTCTGCAAGAATCGTGCAGATTAAAAATATGAATAGTTATAGTACAATTATATAACAAAATACTCTCATGTACATGAAGAAATTACACTCATTCAATGCATTCAAAACTCAATCAGCTACATATTTAATGACATACACACTCACGCCCACACTCTACACCTACACCTCATTTTAAGTGTAATCAATTTCCCTTTTTTAATTAAAAAAATGCTATATATTAACAAATATTGTACTTATTTGTTTTAACAAAATTGTAAACGTTGGCTAAAAAAATCCCCGTCTGTTATCAGAGAGGTGGCGCTGTAGCCAAGACCTAATTCGGCGTTTGGACCTAATTCGGCTGCTCATTACAGCCTACAATGTTTTTACGCAATATGATTTTTGATGTCAACAAATAAACAAAAAAAAAACAAATAACACCCTTCCAAGCTGAATGCATTGGATGGGTGTATCATAATTACTACCTTGACGTCTGTGACGAACTTTTTATTGATACAAGGTGTAAAAGAACAGACGCAAGTCCTGAAAGTAGTTGGTTGATAAATTGACTACTGAATCGATTTCAGTAACTTTTAATATGAGATTTGTTTTTTTTTTCGAAAATTATTTTGCCAGACCTACAACCGATTCAGCCAAAGAAAATTTGATCTTATTTCGAGGACATAAGGCTCAATTTTAAATGCATAAAGTAATTCTAATGTCAGCACGATTTTCTTAATAGTAACAACTCGCTTTAAAAAATAAAATTTTGGTTATTGTATTAAGCTTTTATCTCAATTCTCTAATTGGAGTGTATGAGGTCTTGCGTTAGTAATGTTACATGTTGTATATATGTACATATATTAGTAGGATTATTTAAACATTTGCATTGCATTCTTTATACCTATTATTAGACAGTAATACTATTAACAGCTTATCATGAAGAAAGTGTTGAGTGAATGTAGGCTATAAGAGTAGAGGAAGACAAAAGAAACGACAGATCGACTTTAACTACTACAAAATTTTTTTTTTTTTTTTTCGGTTGTGGCTTCGCACGGTTTGTGCATTTAGCCAGTGTCAAGTAATTTTTCTTTTCGATCAAGTAAATGGCCCGATACCGGGCACGAATTTACAAAACAGTCATAGTCGTCTTTAGTCAGTCAAGTCAAAGTTATTGTAAAGCGGTAGTAACTTTACAACAACCTAATATGAGTTTTTGGGGGGAACACAAAAAGTCCACGTTAGTCACTTATTTTCACCTTCACTACACTTGTGCACTCACATGTAACTAAATTGAATAATTCACTACCAAAATTATACAATTTAATTCGCTATTTCACTAAATTTCATGAAAATGAAAATTCGTGCGACATGTTCCAACCGTATCCCGCCAAAAACTCCTACTACAAAATTAATAACTAGCTTTTGAGTGGTACAGTCGAACAAGCTATTTGGTACACAGGCAGCTAACTAAATGTTGAAGCAACTTTTAAACAATGCTGTATTCACAGCATTGTCGTGCTCGTGTTGAATAGTCAATTCTTTGCTTTTTTTGTACAGTAGGTGTGTAAAAATGAATACTGCCAGTGCAGTGGAAACATGGAAGACCTATAATTTTTTTCCCGTATACCAATTTGCTTGTTAGACTGTACAGACGCCAGCACATTAAGCTACCCCAATCTGTCAAATTTCTTTGATAGATTTTCAACTTTACAACAAAAGAATAAGGTTCATGTTCAATTGGGTAAATTTGACAGTTTGGGATAGCTTGATGTGCGTCTGTACATATTTGGTTTTTACTTACGCGTTAGCTTCGTCACCCAAGCTACCGATGAATATCACGTGCGCTTGCACTCTGTGGTCCGATGTCAGTATCGTGCCTAGCTCTTCCGGTTGAATGCCGTATCTGTAAAAAAAGTTATACAAAATATTCGTATTATTAAAAAAAATTAACATCATGCTTTAATAAAACTACCATAATTTGACAAATGAGGTGTCATTGCAAGCATCTTAATCGGTTGCCGTCGTTGCTATAGGCTATGTGACGTCACGTTTTTTTTTTTAAATGATGCCGTATTGGATATAAAATGAAAAGGCTTAATTGGCGCATTTGAAAAATATATGTAAGTATTCTGCTAACCCCAAATTAATTTTATAAAAAGTAAGTTCAAACACTAAAACCCGACTACTGAAAAGTCACACTAAAAAGTATTAAACAAGCAAATATTCTCATCAGTGGCCCTAGTGTGAGTTTCATTTAACCATCTCGATCAAATGCATCGAGCGCGTTCGGCGCTCCAATTGGTCCGTCACCAATCCAGGGCCAATCGTAACGCCAAACGCACTCGATGCGTTTGATCGAGATGGTTATATGAAACTCAGACTACGGCCTCTGAAAGCCGGGCTCGAACTCATTGGTGGGCCTGGCTAAAACGGATGCTGTCTCACCAGGCATCGTGTCCGATAGAGGTAGCACCCGCGATAAGCAGTTAGACGCTAGTCTACACGCACAACACTATTGAGTCAGATGCAGAATCATTTATAGTAAAAAGGCGCGTAAAAATTAAGAAAAGTCCTTCGGAAGATCGGGTTTTACAGAATAAATCAATGACCAGCAAAGTTTATTGATCTTTTCGATATTTGAGCTTTGTCGGTAGCGACTTAGTTTTCGAGATTTTACACTTCTTTTAATATTTAAACACGCCCAAAGTTAGGTTAAATTAGCAAGAAAAACGAATCTTTGTTGGCTCCTAACATTTCAATGGCTTTTTATTTTAGTATTCTGTTTCCGTACAGACAATATTAATAATGAGACAAAACTATACCATGTTCAGTTTTTGATGTACATTGTCGAACAGTGGAGTAATACATTCTCGAAGTTTGTATGGAAAAAATGTCGACTAGATTCACCTTAAGGCAAAGTGGCATACAATCATGGCTTTCAGATGAGAATATTTTCTAGTTTCTTACTTTTTACACGCTTTATATTAGCTTCACTTGTATTTTGTTCGTTTGTATGCTTGTAACAAATACCTTATATACCTTAGGGCGTGATTTTGACCCACTTTAAACCGTCAGATTTCATTTAAACTTTATAAACTTATCGAGGACCGATGATAATAGAATAATTTAAAAAAAAAAAAAAAAAATTTTTTAAATCACGCATTTGTAGTTAGCAGAACTAAAAAATAGAAAATAAATAATAGTTTAAAAAACTAAAAAACACGCTTTAAAAACCAGCGTGGGGTGCTTGACATTAATTGATTATAAAAAAACCTCAAAAAGCACCCCACGCTTTTTAATTGAATTAAATTATTTTCTCCTTTTTTAGTTTGGTGTTTATAGCGTGTTTTTTAGTTTTTTAAACTATTATTTATTTGATCGTTATTTTTCAGTAGATTTGTGAACTTACTTTTCCACCATCATTTAGAGAATATATTCCGGAAAGTTTATGTGATTTACATAATCATCATCTGCCTAGCCTTTTCCCAAATATGTTGGGGTTGGCTTCCAGTCTAACCGGATGCAGCAGAATACCAGTATTTTACATGGAGCGACTGCCTATCTGACCTCCACAACCCAGTTAATGGGTAATACGATACCCCTTAGTGAGTCTGGTTGTCAGACTTTCGGGCTTCTGACGATCCGTAACGACTATCAAAGATCCACAAATGACAGTCAGGACCAACGGGTTAACGTGCTTTCAGAGGCACGGAGAGGTCTTGATATTTAAAGATGGTGAACTCATCTTTAAAAATCAAGACTCAAGTGATTTAGATATAACATAGAAATGTCTGTTTTACATGATCTATTGATGTTGGGCAGTAGCTGACACCCGTGCGAAGCTGGATGGCTCACCAGATCCTAGGTATATTATAAATGCGAAAGTTTGTATGTATGGATGTTTGTTACTCTTTCACGCAAAAACGGCTGAACGGATTTGGATTAAATTTGGCACACAGATAGATTATAGCCTAGATTAACGCATAGAATTCTTTTATCCCGATAGTACGTTCCCGTGGGATAATTTCCGACATCCACGCGGGCAAAGCCGCGGGCGGAAGCTAGTAATATTATAATTGTGAAAGTTTGTCTGGATATTTCGATGTTCGTTACTCAATCACGGAACAACGACTGAACGGATTTGATTGAAATTTGGTACACATATAGTTTGTAACCTGGAATAACACATTGGATACTTTTTATCCCGATAGTACGTTCCTGTGGGATAATTTTCTATATCCACGCGAGCGAAGCCGTTGAAAAAAACTAGTTACAAATATATGTGTTTCTTTATAGATACTGACCGCCTTAGGTTAGCATCCGACAGTATGAGTACAATGGCCTCGTCGGCGTCTTCGGTGGCGATGCTAGAGATGGCGTGCTGGGCTGCGGGGAGCGTGTTGTCGCCCGACCAGCAGAACTGTGCGTGCGCGTGCATCGTGCGGATTATCTGCACACACGAAGGAAAGAGGTCCATTTTGATGCAGGTGTGCAATGACAAATGCGCACGTTCCAAACGATGTTTTCCAGCACACTTTGTACAGTCACGAGCATTAATATGTATACACTTACCAACTTTTAAAAGTGATTTTATCCTCTTATACAAATTTGAATTTTGTGTTCTATGAAAATAATATTTTGGGACTCACACTACAATGAAATACCTGGGTTATTTCAAGGTTACAATCGTTACTTAAGAGAAAATCGCTTATGAATTTACCTATGTGTATACATATTAATGCTCGTGACTGTACACATACATTTATACAAATAAATAAAATTGAAATACTGTCAAGATAACAGCTTTTTACTAAAGGCATATGAAAATATGTACGGTACCTACTTATAACAAAAAAAAAACATTTTTAAATCAATTGTCTGACGGTCTATTTGTTCCAACTAATCTCCAAAACGGGTGGACCGATTTTGATTAAATTTGGTATGGGGATCCTTTGAACTCTAGGGAAGGACATGGGCCTTTTATCTAATTACCAAGCGGGCGAAGTCACGGGCTAAAAATATGAAATATTACCTTAAGCCGTTCCTTCTCGTTCTCCGGCGGCCTGTCGACGGCGACCAGCTGCAGCGCGTGCTCCTCCCCCGAGTGGCCCAGCATGTCGTACCGGATGCGCGCCTCGTAGCCCGCCAGGGCTTCTGTCAACAGCACCACGGCCTCCATCGAACGTTCTAGGCGACCGTCGTACGAGTTGAACCTGGGAATTGACGATTCATTCATTTTGTGTTACAAGCAGATTTTTTTGTTCGACTAACTATATTTTGTGAAAGCTAGTTCGATGGCCGGTCTGAACGACATTATAGGAACAAAATTTCGCGGAGTTGCGCTAGCCAACTTACAATTTTGACCATCTACATATACAGGAAAAGTTTGTATTCAGTGCGCAAACTGTGACCATGAATTCAGCATAATTATCATCATTCTAGATCCCCCAGCACAGAAATATTTCGCCGGTTATACAAAAAAAAAATCAGCTATTACATACATTTTGACCGCGAAGATATTGCACAGCTGATTTAGGCAGCTTAACGTAATCGACCAACCCTGAGCAGCTATTGTTACTTAACTACAAGCCCCTCGTTCTAATAATAGAGAATTATGAAAGAAAAAGAGAAGTTGCGCTGACCTCAAATAAACTGGGATAAAGAGAAGAGAATGGTGATGACATCTATATATCCAGTGCAGTCTTAAGTCTGAACGTACCTGTACATGCTGCCCGACACGTCCACGACCAGCCGCAGCCGCTTGGGCTTGTCCGGCGGCGCGCCCGGCGGGGGCTCCTGCTCCGTGCGCCGCCGGTATATGGAGCGCTCGCCCGCCAGCCCTGCGGCGACGGAACTTTATTGCAGCTAAACTCTGTTCGCCGAGAGTTGATAAAGTCAGGGTTTCTTAACTCATTACAAATTGCGGCCCGCTAATTATTTAAACACCGCGTCCGCTCGCCGTTCGGGCCGCAGTTCACAACATATGCGTGCCTCGTACTACGAAAACGGCGAAAGCGGGAGATAAGCGACAGTCGCCATTCAGTTTGCGATAATTAAGCGACAGTCGCTATTCGCAGACGTACCATAATAATTATGTATCAACTCTCAGCGAACAGACTATAAACCAGTCTATTAATCACATAACATAATGCCTGTAATCCTCTTTTGCTACTTTAAGGTAGCTCTTGATACGTTCAGATGGGAGTAGCAGAAATGAAAGTTCATGCAGTTAGGTAAAACTTGATGTCTATATTTTACTATCCAAAACGACACATATTACATTTATTTTTAACACAACATCCCTACACAAAAACTTGGAGACGACTGGCGAGCGGGGGAACGCGCTCTGAATCGCAGGCGTCATCTCTGATTACATTGTGTCACTACACCTCGATAGGTAATGCAGAGGAATCCGTCTAGTACACCAACGTTTCGCCAGTTATGTTTAAGTCCCATGTAATAAGAGCCTATTACCATCAACCGGGCACTAATCAGCCCCAAATAAAAAGAAAGAAAAGGATGGCAGTAAATGTGAAATGCGTCGCTAAACGTAGCACAGTCAGCGTCAATAATATCGGAACGAACAGGCTGTTCAAAATTATCTAAACAACTATAAATATTAAGTCAATGACACAAGGAATGTTACAGAATGAAGACAGTAAACGACAACTGTCTGACGAGACCTTTATTCAATTGAGATAAAGTTTAATTTTCTTAGTTGTTGAGATTATTTTGAACAGTCTGTTCGTCCCGATATTTTTAACGCTAACTGTACCATTGCGCTATTTTGGCAGCTACTTTAGTGACGATGTAAAGACGAATTAGTTTAGTTTTTGCTTCGTGGTACCTACTTATTTGTTACATACGTGTAATCTATGTATCTGAATATCTTCTTTAGATAGTATAAACCAAAGTCGCTTTTCGTGTCTGTACGCTTAGATCTTTTAAACTACGCAACGGATTTTAATGCGGTTTTCATCAATAGACAGAGTGATATAAGAGGAAGGTTTATATGTATAATACACCGAACTCCACGTGGGCGAAACCGTAGGCATAAGCTGTAGTCGGGGTACTTTGCTACTATAAACAAAGGAAACTCCAACTATTTGTGCATGATATAAACTGTATATTGGTAAAAACTATTAACATTGCAGGGAACAGTGTGACACTTATATATAAAGACTTATGGCATAATATAATAAATGGACGGCTCGCGAGGCGCACGAGTCTGTTTACGCCGAGCGCGTGCGCGTTTTCCGGACGCTTGTTTCTCACTCACTGAGGCGCGCGGGCGACATGGATAGTGTTGTGCCGAACCGTTACTAGTCACGTAACTTAGCCGGCACACGACGAACTCTGGAAGTGCGGGGAGTTGTCTCTGTTAGGGGTCGCGCTATAAAGCTAGTATATTATAGGTTAAAGTCGTCTATCTCCTAAACTCCGCAACGGAATTTGATGCAGGAAACATTAATATGAAACTTTCATAAAATAAATTAAACTCCATGTTTTCCTAAACCGTCCGAAGTAGGGACGGGTTGGATCCGCATTTTATTTATAACATACCTTCTATAATCTTGCCGTCGTCCAGTTCCCCGCTGGTCTGGTGCCTACTCCAGTGCCTCTCTTTCTTCTTCGCTTGCAGTTCAGCTAGCACTCCACGTAAGGCACCTATCTGTAACATTCAGAATATACTGTAGCGGCACTACAGAAAAAAATACTTCGCAACAAATATCTAAAAATACAAAAAGAGAAGTGGCGCCATCTACAATGCCACAGGCAAATTAAGCAAGACTCACGTCACAGAAATCCTACATCGCGCAGTCAGAGTTTACCACGCGACTCGCATAGGAACATCCCGACTTCAACCGTCGGGCAGTAGCCCACCAGACACAACACCCGTCTGGTAGGAGGATCCTCCCTATAGTATAGAGTGTGACTGAACTTTACACCCTGTTCCTCATACCTCTCTAATACTAAAATCAAGAATTAAGGAAATACGTTCTACTCTATAAAGCCGATAAGATAGTCCAGAATACGATTCCTAATACTTCAGATATTTGTATCTAGAAAGACACAGGGTGAAAAACTGGCAAAGTGTGCGTTGGACACTGAGAGCTCCGTAAGAAAAGATAAAAAAATCTTTAACAAATTTTTATATGCATACATACTCAGCCTATAACGTTCCCACTGCTGGGACACAGGCCTCCTCTCCGTGAGAGGTAGTGGGCCGTAATCCACCACGCGGGTCCAGTGCGAGTTGGTAGATGTCACATATCTTCGATTGTTTGGTTCTAGGACATGCCGGTTTCCTCACGATTTTTCCTTCACCGTTTTGAGAGCAGCAGTGATGAAATTATTTAAACAAAGTAATGCGCCTGTCTGGGTTCGAACGCACGACCTACAACTCGTAAGTCGCGGCCATTACCACTGGGCCAGCACTGCTAGTCTTTTATATGAATATGGACTATCTATACATATAATAAAATTGTAACAGGACGATGTCTGTACATTAAAGATATTGAAGAAAAAATAGTATGGGGGGTCTTTATTAGAGCAACAGAAGCCAAAACAACGGTTTTTAGAATTTTTGTCTGTCTGTATGTTTGTTACCGCATCACGCAAAAACCACTGCATGGAATTGAATGTTGTAATTTCAATGATGTATTCCGAGAGGTCTAACTTAAAAAATAGGCTATATATTATCAAATAAAATGATTATCTACTTGATTCTTAAGTCCACGAGTACGAAGTCGCGGGCAAAAGCTAGTCTATACTAATATTATAAATGTGAAAGTTTGTGAGTATGGATGTATGTATGGATGTTTGTTACTCTTTCACGCAAAAACGGCTGAATGGATTTGGATGAAATTTGGCGCACAGATAGTTTGTAACCTGAATTAACACATAGGATAGTTTTTTATCCCGGTAATACGTTCCCGGGTGGAAATTTCGGACGTCCGCGCGGGCGAAGCCGCTGGCGAAATCTAGTACTCATATATAAATATGTTAAAGATTTTTTGAAGATTATATTACTACTATTACTATAATAAGAGTCTCATTTTTTACCAATAACGGTAAGTAAATTATAGTAATCGGCTATTAAGTGATCACCATTGGCAAAAAGAGTTAACTGCTTCCAAAATGGCGGCGGCGAAAAAAGTAAGAACAGAACACCACATGATATATTTACTGAAGACATGTTTAGGTCATTCCTTTTTTACACGCTTTATATTAGCTTCACTTGTATGTTTGTTTGTTAGTTTGTTTGTTTGTATGTAACCGACTCCTTTGAGCGCGATTTTGACCCACTTTAAACGGTCAGATTTCATTGAAACATTGTAACCATGTCGAGGACCGATGACAATTCAATAATAATAAAAAATGAGAAAAAAAAAAAACATGTTTTTGTAGTTAGCAGAACAAAAAAATTGAAAATAAATAATAGTTTAAAAAACACGCTTTAAAAACCAAACTAAAAAAGGAGAAAATAATTTAAATCAATTAAAAAGCGTGGGGTGCTTGACAGTAAGTGATTATAAAAATACCTCAAAAAGCACCCCACGCTTTTTAATTGAATTAAATTATTTTCTCATTTTTTAGTTTGGTTTTTAAAGCGTGTTTTTAAATTTTTAAACTATTATTTTTGTTACTTAATTACATTAACTCACGCCTATATTGCCCAAGGCGGTAGGCAGATGTGTATGTAGTACACCCCACGGAGTAATGAAAGAAGAGTACAGCTACATTTCGACAATTCTGTTTAAGTCCCATTAAATAGGGGGTGCCTATGGACATGGTCAAACAGGTAGTAATCCAATTTGTTGCGGAACCCTACACCCTAATATCTTCACCTGTTGTTGCACGGCTCTATGGAACTGACCATAGAGCTTGGCATCGAACTCGCTCATATTGATCTCCTTGAGGCGCTCCTCGAAGGCTTTCCTGTTCATCTCCCGCGCAGCCTTCTTGACGTGTTCCGGGACGTCGTCCTTTTCCGCTTGTGAAAGCTGAAAGATGATGTTTTGCATCAAGTTTAAAAGATTTAGTAAAGATTTGGGCTGATATTCATAAACCGTACTTAGACTTCACTCAAGCTAAGTAAAGTGGCCCCTAGTGTGAGTCTCTCTCTGCACGCGTTTGATACGAATCTGAACGATAACTTTATACAATTATGGTTCATATTCGTATGAAATGCTCAGTGTACTTAGCTTGAATAAAGTCTGTGTACGCTGAATAGATCTCGTACGTTAGTGCAGCTGTTCTCAAAAGCGTTTTCGTTATTCGTTGTTTTTAAAAGCCTGATGAGGTCTGTATCAGTAAATCGGATGTGAAATATCGTAAAATTATTGTTACTGATAGGCGAGTCGTTCATAACATTATTCAGGCTCAACTAACAAAAGGCTCAGTCATTCTATCAAATCTATGGCAAGTATTTTCTTTTGCCCTCATAGAGCATGAACCAATTTTCAGAAGACGATTGCATGGAGAGTCAAAATGAAAGATAAATGATTCCATTATATGATGAAGTCTCAGTGCTGAACAGATGTCATAGTCTGTGATTCTATTAACCATTTCGACTTTACGCATCGACCACATTCGACGTTCCGATTGTCCCTAGATTGGTGAGGGCCCAATCAGAGCACCGAACGCGGTCGATGCGTTAAGTCGAGAGGGCTAAAAGAATCTCACACTCAAACTAGGGCCTCTCGGCCTATTTGACACAGCCGTTAGGCTTTACAACGCTCTTTGTGCTTTTTATTTGTTTTTACACGCTTTATATTAGCTTTACTTGTATGTTTGTTTGTATGTTTGTAACCGACTCCTTAGGGCGCGATTTTGACCCGGTCAGATTTCATTTCAACTTCGAGGACCGATGACAATTAATCATTTGCGACTGCCATTACCTGGTGAACATCATGTCCCTTATCCAATCTATAAGGCCCGCCCTTCCCGCCCAGGCCGGCCGTGTCCCGCCCGCCAGTGCCGCCCGCCCAGGTGTTGCCGCCCACGTGGGGCTCGTTCTTCGGATCCTCCTTACCGTGCTTAGGAGAAGATGTGTCTTTACTGGAAATTATTTCGTAAATTATTATTTTCTAAAATAATTATGGAAGAAAGAGACATACCTACGTTGTTTGTCGACTTCGAATAAATTAGGATAAGGGAGAATAAAAGAGAATCATGATGATATTTTGTGGGAGTCTAGGAGTATCTACAAATGTTGTGTTGAATGACAGATTTTAGCTTGAATCCGTGAGCGTGACATGCCACATAAAGTTAGAAAAATTAAATGACAGACGGGCTATATCAATAAACCAGTTGATTCAAATACAAAACATTCCCCGATCAATAATAATGCCAGTATTTGATCCAGCCTGTCCCCAATGATAGCTGTCCCCCTATCAGTGACGCCCTGAGCCGAGGCCCTTACCCCACAGGGGGTGCCCTCAGCGTGCAGTCGCTGAGTTTTTAATTTATTTTAGTTTGTAAGCCCTGGCTGGAGGCGTTAAGTTAATTCTTAATGACAGCCCCAGGAAAGCCCGGTTGAGCAGTCACGGCCTCTCAAGGCCAACTGCGAGATGCCCAACAAAAAAAAACAAATACAAAACATAGATAATTGCAAAAATATGGTACTATTCGTTTTATCAAAGGTGAAAATTAAGGTCTTATTTCCATTTCTTATCTTCAAAAAAGTACGCCTACTATCTTTCAAATGTGGTGATTAAACTTACGTCCCATATACGTAATTGAGACCTTTTTACATTTATTTATACATTCTTTATTGTACAGACGCCAGCACATCAAGGTACCCCAAACTGACAAAATTTCCCAATTGAACATGAACCTTTTGCTTAAGTTATAAAGTTGAAAATCTATCAAAGAAATTTGACAGATTGCGGTAGCTTGATGTGCTGGCGTCTTTAAAACAGAAAATACATAACAAAAAAATAAATTAACACTACAAAACATACAATTGGCTGCCTTATCGCTTTCTGCGATCTCTTCCAGGCAACCTACCGTTTTAACCATTTTTTTTATCTTTTGACAACACTATCATCTGCGTATCGTTTTAAAAACTATGTTCAGTCGACTTTCAGTCCAAGCGGATACAGCTGAACACCAGAATTTTTCAGATCTACGAGTCAGACTTTCGGGATTCAAACTACCTTCGACAGTCTAAAATTGTATAATGAAGCTGGTATGGTTCACTCACCCACTATGCCTGTCGATGGTCATCTGTATCTTCTTGAGCGCCTCCTTTGACCGGCCGTCGAGAACGCCCTCTATCGGCAGTCCGCTTGCGTGGAGCACCTCTAGTAACGTGTCGGCCAAGTCTTTGCTGTAGCGGTCAAAGTCGAATACGTTGCCGATCGCAGTAGCTAAGTCTTCGTTGGGATATTTCTGAAAATACAAACCTTGTTAGGTACCAGGTAACTCATAATTTGGCAAGAACAATTATGAATTTATTTTTACTAAAAATGGCGTTTAAACGTTTATAACCGTCTTATATAAATTACACTGGTTGTCGAATCCAGAAATGGGCATCTCTCAACCATATTGCAAAGTATACAAATTAAACGTGTCTCGATTTATTGTATCCTAATAACAGTCGCTTTAAAAGGCACAACTTCTGCAAGAAGAAATACTGAACACTCCTTAAAATTCATCTGTACTGACAGGTTGGGCGTTATGGGCTACAAAAGTTACAAGTATGCGTCTTTTGTTACTTTGACGTTAATATGAATAAGTGATTAAACAAATCTTAGTTCATAAACTAACCTGCAAATGTTTAACAATATTGACCAGCTCCCTGGTGGAGTACGGATAGGTCAGTTGTCCCTGGTCAGCCTTGTCCCTTAGTATCGCGAATGCTTGGACCAGCTTCTTCATGACGTCCTGCGGTACGTCCGGCCCGTAAGAACGCAGGAGTTCCATCTCAGACTCCACGGACGGGTTGTCAACGGCGTGGCAGGAGAATAAGTCACCTGGGTAAGGACAGAATACAACGATAGCAGCATATTTCCGTGGCTTCGTCCGTGTGGAGTTTGGATATTACTTATCACACGGGGACGTACTACCAGGATATAAAGTAACTGTTCTAACTATATTGTTCTTTGTCTGTGTGCCAATGGTTATCCAAATCCGGCAAGTAAAAATGGTTCATCCAAATCCAGCAAAATAAATGGTTCATCCAAATCTGGCAAAATAAAATGGCTGAACCATTGGCAGGCGTGAAAAGATAACATACAGACAATAGTACTTTCGCTTTTACAATTTTATTATAGTAATGGATTTTTTCCATCAAGACCTTTTCTAATAAACATTATGTAAATTCATCGTTGTCATTATTCAAAAATCGAACTCATTAAAAAAAGGTTATTTATTACATCATTTTTGCCAGTGTTACATGCAATAATTATACGTAATTGTATTGTGACCGAACTTAAATCAGAGTGCAAAATAGCCTGTTGGGATAATTGGGTAGTGGTTCAAAAATTGACTTGTTATATACCAAGCAGACAGAAACAGACAGACAAACAAAAGAGTAAACTAACCTTTTAATAGAAGGCAATATTTCAACGGCTAAAATGAAGGAATAGCGAGTGAGAATTCTTGAGTGAAGTGAAGTGATTAAAAAGAATACTATAAAAGGTAGGTAAGCCTACAAAAATAAAATCATTATTAAAAATATCTTACCCAAAGACGCGAAGAAATCATTTCCCAAGAACGGGAACCCAGGTCGATTCGCCAGCACAATCATTCTAAAATCATCGTGTACTGGTATGAAACTGGACACATCGCCTCCAGAAGTTTCCAGCATATGCTTAGGCACTATTCTTCGACCATCACTGAGAATCATTTCACCATTTTCCACTAAAGTCTTTAGTATACAGGTCACATGTGTCGGGGCCTTGTCAGCCTCATCAACTACTAAGACATGGCCGTATTTCACTGCTTTTACTAAAGGAGAATCTTCGTAGACAACTATACCATCTTTGACTGTCGGCTGCACAGTCAAAGACTGCACAGTGGTATCTCTATGCAGTTGTATATACTCTCTAGGGCGGTTTAGTAATTGTAGCAGTCGGTCAGCAATCTTGTTCTTTCCTACGCCTTGGTTCCCGACGAGAAGTAAATGGTTTCCAAGCAAAAAGTCCTGCAGCAACCATTCTAGCAACCGCATATGTTGAGGTACGTCGTAGAACAAAATATCCGGGACTTTCGTTAAAGCATTCGTTTTGAAGATTTCTGTGCTTGTGTTGCCGATAGTTAGGATGTTGTTATTTACAGAGCATTTTACTTTGGTTTCTGCAGGATTGTTTCCGAAGATACCAAAGCGTTTTGGCGGGTCAACGCCTAACTTTTGTGAAGCGCCATCTAGCGCTCGTCTGGCTAAGTTCGGCAGGAATTTTGCCAAAAACGTTTGTTGGACGGTCTCATAGGCTGAGTCGGTGGGGTACTTGGACATTCTGCTGGCGATCCTGAGGAGTTGGCGAGTGGATAGAGAGGATGATAGGTTCTTTAGAGTACTGTCTTCTGACTTTCGAAGTTCGTCTGCTAGATTTATAATGGAGTGGAGTGGTTGAGATATTTCGCCATACTGGAAGCAGAAAATAATGTTAATTATTTGATGTTATTCTCTTAGGGTGAAATGAAGTCAGAAAGGTTTTGATACCAGATTACCATAAGCCATAATATTATAAGGTGTTACAGGCATTATTGTTTCAGTGCTAGAGAGAAATGAAGCTATACAGGACGACTAGCAGAATCTATTTTTTCCAACGAAACAATGACTTTATCACTTCACAATACAGCACATTGTATCTTAAAATATAATAAAAAAAGTATTCCTTAAACTGACTTAAAAAAGTATTTTATTTTAATCGTACAAGTAGGTACACCAATTTGTCCATGATTCCTGGGCCGATATACATGTTTCTATTTCATTTGTTGGAGGAAGCTCGCGCATTTGTCCTAATTATTTTAAACTAGCTTAGGTAGTTTTTAAATCAGTTTCAATAATACTTATGTTGTGCGTGTCGTTAATGTGGGTTCAGGTAAAATGATAGGCGAGTCTGGATTAAACTGAATTAGATGAATGTTTAATTAGGGTTCACAATACACGATTATAAATACAGTAAATTAGGAACGTGGCAGGGCGATGGTATGTAAGCGACTGGCGAGCCCGGCGCGGGCGCTCCCGTACAATATCCAAAAATGCAATTCAGCAATCGCATCGCTAGGGTCGCTACATCACACCCCCCCTTTCTCCAAAATTTTTTACAAAGATTATAAAAAAAAATTGTTACACTGGGTTTACAATGGTACGTACAAAACTACATTATACAATGCGAACTATAAATACTAACGCTTACAATGTTGCAATCAATCAATGATTTCTTACTTATACATGTTTTACATTCTTACTACTTATATAAATCTTATAATTAAAATATATTTAGTTCATATGATTAAGGGTAGCTGTCATAACGTCCGCTCTGCAATAATCAATAACGCCAATATAATAGATACATACAATCCTAATCAATACGCCTACAGGGTTCCACAGCTAATGTAACCACACATAGTTCACGATAGAAACTACATCGTTCGATTAAACTGATGATTCCCTGCACAATTCACTTGTCGTACACTGATTATACGTAACCTGCTGCGGTTCCTGTGGTTGGCACTGGCACTGGCACTGTCCCAGTTAGTGTTGTCATTTCCTTTTTTAACCACCCTCTCAATTGGCCTATGCAGCCTCTTTTTATTGCGCAACATAACAGAATTCCCAATATTAGCGTGATAATTATAAGTATTATCCCAAAATAATTCAGTTTGCTTTCTAATTGTTGTCCAGCTACTACCTGTGCTTGGGCTATGGAAATGTATTCTTTATTTTGTGAATTCCCCATGTCTATAAATGTGTATTCTCTACTTGGGGCTTGCACTGTAATTAGTAAATTGTGCATGAATTTCTTACATTTACGGTGAACCTAAGCTACTTTGCTAGTTGAGCAAAAATCGCACGGGTTTCTTGATTACTCGGCCTGAGCGTGTGGTTTTAATCATAGGCGGTAGCGAGTTTTGCTCAACCTGCTGTGTTTGTGTTTCAGTGTTGCTGTTATTTCCTACAGTTCCTGGTATCATATCCTCATTAATAATATATGCTGGTTTTAATCTATCGATGGACACGGTTGACTGACGATCATCTTTTTGTACGTTAAACGTCTTCTCGTTTCTGCTAATGACTTGGTATGGACCACTATACGAAGGTGTCAAAGGTTTCCTTACCATGTCGTTTCTAATGAATACGTGTGTACAAGTGTTCAAATCTTTGTGAACGAATATTTTTCGTGAACCGCTTTCCGCTCGTGACTTTGGGCGCATGTCGTTTATTATATTTCTTAATTTGTTTACGAACGTCGGTAAATGTCCTACTTGCGATTTTTCTACCTCGTGATAAAAATCGCCCGGCAAGCGCAACATGTGTCCTAAAACCAGTTCTGCTGAACTTACATTTTGGTCACTTTTGCAGACTGCACGAAGTCCCAACAATACTGTAGGTAATTCGTCAACCCATGACCTATTTTCTAACAACCTTGCCTTTATTGCTGTCTTTAGGGAGCGATGCATTCTCTCTACCATACCATTCCCTTGTGGATGATATGCTGTCGTACGAATTTTCTTTATGCCTAACATGTTCATCAAACTACTGAAAATCTCGCTCTCGAACTGCCTTCCCTGATCGCTGGTTAAAGTTTTAGGACAACCGAATCTGCACACCCATCCTTCATAGACCGCTTTCGCTACCGTGTCAGCAGTAATGTCTGTGACTGGAATTGCCTCCGGCCAACGCGTAAATCTATCTATGATGGTGACGCAATATCGATAACCTTCCTGTGTTGTCGGCAGTGGCCCTACTATGTCTACGTGTATGTGTTC
This sequence comes from Antitype chi, assembly GCA_947359405.1. Classification (NCBI taxonomy): domain Eukaryota; kingdom Metazoa; phylum Arthropoda; class Insecta; order Lepidoptera; family Noctuidae; genus Antitype; species Antitype chi. Next base: position 5,263,970 of record OX375822.1, on the reverse strand, counting down.
GAACCGTTCTGTTATCGGGAATGTACCTAATTTTGAAACTGTGTGTCTGTGTACCTTTACCTTCTGACATTGTATGCACGATCTCGCCCATTTGGCGATGTCTTTATTCATGTCCGGCCAAAAATAACGACTCGTGATCATTCTCCGTGTGGCCCTTACGCCTGGGTGGCTTATGTTATGTACTGTGTTATAAACTGTTTTTCGGAACTGTGACGGAATGTATGGTCTTACTTGGTTTTTTGTAATGTTACAATATATCTTTCTTTTACATAATGGTGATTGAATTTGTTCTAAAACAATGTTGCCCCGTGAGTTTGCTAACATGTGTGACATTTGAGCGTCTGTTTCCTGTGCCTGCGCGATTTCTTCGTAATCTATGTTTGTGTTGCAAGCTATGGCTTCTACCCGTGATAGCGCGTCAGCAACCGCATTCTCGGTGCCGGTGACGTATTGTATATCGCTCGTGAATTCGCTGATGTACAATAACTGCCGTGTTCGCATTGGTGTTTCTCGATCCGTGCCTATTTTGGTAAACGCGTATGTTAATGGCCTATGATCGGTGAAAATTGTTAGTTCGCGACCTTCTACCATGTTTCTGAAATGGACGATTGCTAGATAGACTGCTGTTAGCTCGCGGTCGTATGTACTGTATTTCTGTTGTGCCGCTGATAGTTTTTTTGAAAAATATCCTAGCGGTTTCCATTTACCGTTTGTTTCCTGTTGTAAAACCGCGCCCACGCAAGTGTTTGATGCATCGCACATCAGCGCCAATTTTCCTGATTCTCCCGGGTGAGCTAGTGTAATGGCGCTTTTGAGGCTTGCCTTACACTTCTCAAAAGCAGCCACCGCTGTATCGTTCCACTCTATTTTAGACTTATCTCTCTTTTTGGCCCCGTGCAAATATTTATTTAACTCTGCCTGGCTTTCGGCCGCCCGTTGTAAATGTGCCCTATAAAAATTTACCATGCCTAGAAATCGTCGCAATTGCTCGACCGTCTCTGGTCGCGGATAATTTTGTATGGCTTCGACCTTATTATCTAATGGCTTTATTCCGTCCTTATTTACGTGGTAGCCCAAAAATTCTATCTCCGATTTCCCTAGCTCGCATTTTGCCAAATTAATTGTTATTCCGTACTGTTCGAATCTACTGAAAATTAGTGATAAGTGTTTTTTGAAAAGTTGGTTGTTGGTGCTGGCTATCACAAGGTCATCAATATAACAGAATAAATACGAGGTTTCTTGGCCGTCCTTGAGATATTCTAAATTTTGCAACACTGTATTATTCATAAATCTTTGGAACGTTTGTGCTGCGTTTCGCAAACCAAACGACATTCGCGGAAACTCGAAAAGCCCGAAAGGAGTAATGATTGCCGTTTTTTCTATATCCTGTGGTGCTACACAAATGTTATGATAGGCCCGGTTGATATCTATTTTTCCAAAAATTGACTTACCTGCTAACCCATAGGTAAAATCCTGCAGTCTTGGTATCGGGTACCTGTCTGGCTTCGTGATCGCGTTGAGTGCACGATAGTCACCACAGGGTCTGATCTGTCCGTCCTTCTTCGGCACGACGTGTAGAGCGCTCGCCCACGGACTGCTGGATGGCCTGCAAATTCCTAATTCCTGCATTAGCCTAAATTCCTCTTGTACCATTTTATACCTATGTGGTGGTAAACATTGTGGCTAGATGGTTCCTTGTAAGATACTGGCTTAGTTATGCTCGGAAATTGTTTTAGTAATTCCCTGTATGGGTTATTTAACTGTATGCTCGAAACTGATGGTTCCGTACACTTTACGACAGATGCTTCCCTACTTAATTTAGTATGACCGTCAATCAACCGCTTTTTATGTAAATCTACTATCAGTTGGTGTGCCTCTAGGAAATCTGCTCCTAAAATAGGCTGTTTTACATCACAAATAATGAATGACCATTTAAAACTCCTTCTTAAACCTAAATTAAGATCTATGTCGATTACACCATAAGTTTTTATCTCAGTGTTATTCGCCGCGAACAGCTTATACGAACACTCACGTTTAACTTTGCTACCTCTCACTTTCCCCACTGGTATCACTGATACATTCGCTCCTGTGTCCACTAGATACACGATACCACTTCTATAGTCTCGCACGCAGAGCCGGTGGTTTCCCGCGGTACACTCTCCCACCGATGATGACTGTACCGCCTCTAGTTTCCCGCACCCTGCTGTTTCTTGGACCAATTACACGGAGACTCGCACGCTCGCGCGCTTTCCCGGTAACGGAAATGGTGCCTGCATAGCCAGTCCGGGGAACTCGGTGCGCGGCGCGGCCTTGATTGGCTCCTGGCTCCGTAGCGCCCCTGCTGCCAACGCCGTCCTCTCCGGTCCTGTCCCGGGTTCCCGTCTCGCTTCCTGATGTCGTTTATCTCTCCACGCAACTCCTTCATTTCCACGGATAGTGCGCTGAGATGCTTGACCAAATCCGTGTCCGTGCTGCGTGTCACATCCGATGAGCTCGGTGCTATTGACGCGACCTCACCGGTGCCTATGTTCTCCATCACTCTGTCTGCCGTTGCAGCGAGCTCCTCCATTTTCGTGTCTCCGGTCACTGTCAGGACCGCCCGCACGCCCGGGGGTAAACGATTTAACCACAACCTTTTTAGTGGCTCGTCCGTCACGCTGCAATTCCTGGCTAGGGCCGCCATCGACCTATACAGCTGCGATGGTTTCTGTGTTCCCAGGTCCATCTCTCCAATAAGCCTCTGGAATTGCTTGTCCGCGCTTTCCTCATAAACCGCCAATAAACGCTTTTTTAATGCTGCGTACTTGCCTGACTCTGGCGGGGCTTCGATTATATCGGTAACTTGCCGCACTGTGTCCTGGGTCAACCTGGCGATTGCTATATCAAATAGCTGCGCGTCACCCTGCTTCTGCGGTGCCATAATAGCCTCGAACTGACAGAACCATGACCTTGGCAAATCTGTCCAAAAATCTGGTATCCTTGCCTGCACCGATACTGCTGCTACTCCGGTGGCAGCTGCCTGGGCAGCCGCGGCTATTCCGGCTGTTGTTGGGGTAGCCATCGTGGTAGTTTCGAGACTATTTACTGCACTTGTACCCACGCGGTATTCTGACGCGCCCTTGCCACGTTGCCACTGAGTCGCTTACGGCGCAAAACACAAAAAAACTCAAAAACTATTGTCTGTAAACGTTCGGGGTCACCACTTGTTGTGCGTGTCGTTAATGTGGGTTCAGGTAAAATGATAGGCGAGTCTGGATTAAACTGAATTAGATGAATGTTTAATTAGGGTTCACAATACACGATTATAAATACAGTAAATTAGGAACGTGGCAGGGCGATGGTATGTAAGCGACTGGCGAGCCCGGCGCGGGCGCTCCCGTACAATATCCAAAAATGCAATTCAGCAATCGCATCGCTAGGGTCGCTACACTTATTTAATCCAATTTGTATATCGCACCTTTAGGATTATAGAGACCTAATTCGAAATTAGCCGCAAGCAAAATTATTTAGAATTATTAGAATTATAGAGACCAATTTTGGTTGCGGCTAATTTCGCATTAGGTCTCTATTATTCTAAAGATGCGATATGTTGATGATGTTATCAAACTTCCTGTTACTGCAATTTGGACAACAATTAAAAAATATAAAGTGTTCTTAGTACAGACGCCGGAATTAAAAAATATATAAATATTATATTATATCAATTTTCCCAATTAAACATAATCCTTATTCTTTTGTGATAAAGTTGAAAAACTATAAAACAGATCGGAGAAGCTTGATGTGCTGGCCTCTGTTCACCGTGTCTGTGCAAAGTTCACTCACCAAACTGTTAATAATGAATATTTCCTCAGACTTGCTCAAGTTCCTCATCTCATGGAAAATGAAGAGGCTCAATATCTCAGGGGACAGCCACTGTTGCCCGCGACCGAGGACTGGCGGCTCTGCTAAGGCTACGATCCTGAAAGCAATCGTTTATCATTGTAATTAAAACCTTATATCAATCAGCATAAAATTCGTATCAATGATTTTATCAGTGTAAAACGTTTTATACAAATACTTTTACGCGTAAATAATATGTTAAAAACTACATGAGGTCGCTGTTTCTTATTCGAGTACTCTGAGAAGAAACGCCGATATAAACTCAAAGGTCGCAGTTTATTTTTAAGTCTAGACATTATCTAGGTCAGATCATGTGAAGATTAAGGTAAATTAGGATCTGAAATAGTCTTTCGGGTAAAACAAACCACACAGATTTGAGTGAACCTGTCCAGTCACTGCACGCACCTGTCAGTAATCGCGTAGCTCAACTTAGAACTTATGTAGCTCAACGACTCGACAAATAATACCAAAGAAAGGACATAAGATGCGCTAGTAAAATGCAATCAATCTACCTAGCCTATTCCCAACTATGACGGGGTCGGCTTCCAGCCTAACCGGTTGCAGCAAAATGAATCGACTGCCTATCTGACTTACTAGGTAAGGTAAAACTGGTTGTCGGACATTCGGGCTTCTCATAAACACGACCCGTAACAACTGTCCAAGATTCACGAATAACACACGGGACCAACGGCTCAACGTGTTTTCCGAGGCACGGAGGGGTATGTAAAGATGGTCACCCATCCACCGACCAACCGCGGTAAGCGTAGCGTAACCTAGTGGATCGACCCGTGCGGCTGTTAATTCTTAGCCACAAGCTCTTAGTACAATGCAACAGTTATAATAAAGATGTATCGTGTATACGACTACCTGAAAGCCGGATGTATCTTCATGACCCCATTTTTCTGGAGCTGTTCCTCAGTGATCCCTGACTTCAGCAGCTCGTCGTAACGGTCATGTCGTAAGAGGCGTGTACCGTCGTGTAGCTGCAACTCTCTGTCGTGGACTAACCTAATATCAAAGAGAATATCGCAAGAATTATTGTTTGCAAGATTTTTTTTTATGTCGGTTTCTTCACGATGTTTCCTTTCACCGTTTTGAGCGCACTGGTGATGAAATGAAATACCCAAAATACATAGTTACTATTCGTACTAAAAACTGTGGGTCCATTATTGTCAACTATAGAAGGCGTAATTTTAAAACGCAATGCACTGACTCACATACCGACGAAGTGTTAAAAGCAAATGTGGGTCTAATAAATCAGCAGGCCATGCGTTTACGTATTCTATGTCGAATCAATTTAATCCCTTTTATTCTAGTCAATGGACTAAGGACTAAATGTTGATTTTAATAATAATAATTTCCTTTTTTTTCGCCGGGTAGGGACGCCCTAGGTGGGGAGGACATATAGTGACATTTGTGCTGGTGTTCTTAAGAAAGGTCAGATGCGTAAGTACTCGCAACAGCCTTGCGTTTATGATCAGATGTATGAACGTAAACGAGGGAAAAGGAGTATGTTATGATCGTGGCAGGTGGTGCTCTGTAGTTTCTGCCTACCCCCATAGGAAGAAGGCGAGACTGTATGCCAGTGGCGAGGGGTGAAGTTATGGCCAGGGGAAGCCGTTCCAAAAAAATAACACAACGTGTGATGCAAGCTTAAGGTTTCTTCAGAGGATAAGGCCCCAGTCTCTCTGATACTGAGTTGGAATCATATAATTTTGTACGGAAGATTTGCTTTTCTTTGCACGCAGGTATCAGAAACACATAAAAATGTATTGTACTTGGAAATAATGAATTGTGGGAAGTGGAATTTCTCATAGGTGAGCCAATTGGAATCGGTTTGTTTTGACCCGTCGCCACTGCTGTATGCATGTATGTGTTATTTCTTTATTACTCCGTCAAACACCAAAACCACACATTCTGCATCGTCAACATATTCCAACTCACCTATGCAAGACAGTCAGCGTACTAGCATGTATCCTATGCAGTCCATCCAGAACAGCCATATGTCCCTTCAACGCTGCTTCAACCAACGCCGAGTTCCTCCACACAGTGTCCCCATTGTCCAGGGTAGTTCGCTGCTGCACCAGATCTCTAGCTGTCATGTCCTGGTACAGGACAATAGGCTCTACTGTATAGCCAAGTAAGGATGATAATTGCGAGACTAGGAGGCTTTTTCCACAACCTTTTGGACCTGTGGGTAGAATTTAAGAATGATATTAGTCGTATACCTATATGACGAAGGCTCATCATGTTTTTATTTTGCATAATTGAAAGTTGTGAGTGACAAAATATTTCGGCAATTACAGGAAAGTCACTCAAAAGACATTTAGGCACCCGCACCCGGACGGTAGGCCCCAAATACCAGTAGGGGCCGGGGTATGAAATAAAGGCCAAAATTACGATTTATTGACTAAATTTTATTTTATTTATTTTATAACTGACAATCTACTAACCAATAATACAGAAGTCTCCAACACTATGACTCAGCAACAATTCATTCAACAGCTCACTCTGATACTCCGTCTTGACCACACGCCTATCTTCAAGTCCTTGCTTCCTACCACCAAAGGGCACGCTAAATTGAGACTTAACACCATCGATTTCCATAGTCACTAAGGCTTGATTTCCTTGTATCACGACGTCTTGCTGAGATATTTTCCAATTTTTTCCAGTATTTATGTTTAGGTTATGGAGAACTGCTTCTACGTTCTTCACGTGTTCTCTGGTGAGGAATGAATGGTAAGGATAGAGGAGGTAAATTAGTTTATGTATTGGGATATTTGGGTTCCGTTCCTGAATAAAGAGAAAATAATATTATTTCATATTTTCTTCATCATTCTAAATAAATTGATATTTTGCGCAGGTTTGCTTTCAATGCATAAGAATTTCGCTGAAATTCAGAGTGCACATTATAAATGATAAAATGATTTTATTTCCGTAAGTAGATTTGTACCAATACTTTTACACGTCAATCATATTTTAAAAACTAGATGAAGTCGGCGTTTCGTATCTGACAACTCTGAGAAGAAAGGCTGAAACAAACTCAAAGTTCACAATCCCTTTTAAAGTCCAGACATAATCTTGTTCAGATCATGTGATGACCAGTCTGGAGTCTAAAATGGTATTTTGAGAAAAGAACCATACATACTGAGTGGACCAGTTCAGTCAGTGCACGGATTTGTCAGTAAGTCATTAATAGTCAGTGGCCCTGTCAGCATAGTCATTAATTCTGTCAACTCTTTGCCTGCCTATGGGCGGAAGACGTTTATGAGGATTATCAAACATTGAAATAAGTAAGATCCGTCAGCCGTCAGTGCGTCGTTTAAATAAAAACACGAAAAATGTAACAATAACGAAGCTTCACATTTCATTACAGGATTATGCCGTACACAAATCTCAGAAGCAAGGTAACCATACAACATCGAAAGAATAGCCCCCCTCTTTTATGTGACAAGGGAGATACATTTGACCTTGAGCGACCCCATGATATGCACGCGATACCATCATCAGAGTAACTTGCCGCCAAGGTCAAGATGGGAAGTAAATGTATATAGTTTGGAAGTATTCGGTGTCACTTGGTTCGTTCCAAATATGTTGCCTTTTTGAGGGTTGAAAAAACGTGTATTAGGAATTGAATTTGTGAATGTCATTTGGGTTGTATGTATTTGTGGAGAGGCTAGAAGGGCTGGGTAGGTTTATTAAGCTACGTGTCAGACATGGGGCTTTATAAATCTTCCTGTGATTGTGAAGATCTCGTTTTTGTAAATAATACTAACAAGCTATGGGCCTTCGAAACTTGAAATTTAAAGTTTTTTTTTCCTGGATCCTGAGTCTCGTTCAATACTGTGTCTTCTAGGTCTTAAAATGTTGTCAAGATAAAATAAATAAATCCAGTAAAGTTACGAAAACAGTTTTAAATTGATTATATTTATTAAAACATAAATAAATATTACAAATTCAAATCGCTTTTCGTGTCTGTCTGTGTTACCGCGTTGTTCGTCTAAACTAATCAATGGTTTTTGATGCGATTTTGATGGTTTTATTTCTTTCTTTATTAACGATATCTCGACATTTTAGCAAGTCGTAAGAACCGTGCAAAGCAGGGGCGAGTCGCTAGTTTTAACTAATATATAAAATCACTCAAACGTTACTCATTCATTCATCTCAAAAACTACTGGACCTACGAAGATGAAAATTGGCACAGAGGTAGATCATGAGTAGGAGACATCAGCTAAGATAGGATTTTAGGAAACTAGCCTCCCGTAAAGGGGTGAAATAAGGGGTGGAAGTTTGTATGAAAAATGTTATTCCTTTGACGAGTATGTTATAAAATATTATACGAGTAATTATTGTTTCAGTTTTATTTCTACCAGTATTGGAAGGATTTCAAATGGTTTAAGTGTGTATGTGCTCACTATTTCAAAGATACTAGTAATACCACATTATACAAACAAATTCCGCAGTTAACCAAACAAACGTTCACAGTAGCAGTAGTCAGTTTGCATTTCTAATTTCTCTTGACTACAAACTTTCCTCATTAACATATCAGATTAGTAAATATCGTGTCCTGCGCCGATTAATGCCTCCGCCAAGGTCGTACGTTTGCATTTTAAATAGAAAAACTTTTCAAACCTTACCTACAGTTCAATAATACAAAGACATTACTTAATTAACAAAGTTTTCAAGTTATATTATCACTGTCAGTGGTTTGCAAAAATGGTAACACGCGATTATTTTGAATTTGATTTCTTTGAATATTATGAAGAATGAAATTGTTAGGAACACGTAAATACCTGCTCCTATCCTTCCATTCAAATAATTTTTGTCTCAAAGTTAAGATTTAAAAATAGTTCAAATTTTAAGCACGTTGCCCAAATTCCTTACATAAGACCCTTAAGGGGAACCTAGTCGCGGGCTCGAACTCACTGGTGGGACTGGCTAAAAATCACGCTGTCTCACCAGGCTTCGTGTCCGACAGAGACAGTATCAGTGATGAGAAATTAGACGCTAGTATACATGCACAACGTTATTGAGTGAGAAGCAGGATCATTTATAGTAAAAAAAATCGCGAAAAAATTAAGAAAAGCCCTTTGGAAGATCGGGTTTTATGAAAAAGCCAATCCATAAATCAATGACCAATAAAGTTTATTGAACTTTTCGATAGTTGAACTTTGTCGGTACCGACTTGGTTTTGGAGATTTTATACTTCTTTAGTTACCTAAACACGCCCAAAGTTAAGTAAAATTAGCAAGAAAAACGAATCATTGTTGGCTCCTAACTTTTTAATGGTTTTTGTTTTAGTATTCTGTTTCTGTATAGACAATATTCATAATGAGACAAAATGATATCATATTTTACTTTGGATGTGCCATGTCAGACAGTGGAGTAAAAACCTCCTGAAGTTTGTATGCAAAAAATGTGGACTAGGTTCACCTTAACAGCATAAGTTCAGCTGCTTGCAGACTGTCTACAGAGACGACAGGCAGGCAGAATATTGCCTACAGGTGATATTATACACACCTCGCTCAGTTTAGTTCATGTCACATGACAGGCGCATTGTATGCAAAAAAAAAAAAATTCGACGAAAATAATTATGTCGAATGGTACTGTCTTTCTATTCATTCAATTCAATTTTATTCCAAAACATCCAACAGTTTCTTCCGAATTTCAACTATATCTGACGACCCTGGTTACTTATCTCTTTTGGTAACTACATTATGGTAATATAAACCTAGTGTAAACTGATAGGCGATACGACTGGATAACTACGGTCCATTTTCTTTACTATTTAAAAATTTCCGATCTGACGGTTGGTAATCAAAGGTATGTATGTGTCAGTAAAAGTGTATCGTTTCAAACTTGGCCTGGCATGGCTTATGTCATTTTACTATATTATGCTACATGGCGTCACCGAGACATGGGACCACTGTTTTTCTATTACATTTCTTCTGTTAGCTTCTTTACAGATTTTAAATCTCTTTACAAGCAAGCTAACTTGCTGCAATTCGGGGCTGATCAGCACGTCCATAGCTGATAGGAGCTGTTCCAAGTAGAAAAAGTGTCTACATAGAGCTTACCAGTATAAGTGCAGCCGCCTGCAAGCTGTCGACAGGGAAGTCAGGCAAGTTGACCTGCTGCAGTTCGGGGCTGATCAACGCGTACGCAGCCGACAGGAGCTGTTCCAACTTGGCGCCGTCTACCCTGGGAGCCTGCTCTCTTAACACGCTTAAGTGTTCCTGGGGACAAAAGAAAAATTATAACCATCATAATATCTTATTTAGGGCTGATTTTTCAATAGTCAGATAACTTTTATATGAAGAATAAATCTGACAGTTTGACAGATTTTCTATACAAAAGTTGTCAAACTTACTTCAATAATATTAGACGAACAAAGTAACTTTGAACTGATGCTGGAGCATCACTTGGAAATCCCAGGATACCCAAGTTACTCCCCAAAAAACAGCAGAAGTATCGTGCATAGGTTCATTGAAAAGGTCTCAATGAATAGGTTATAGATAAATGGTGATCAGGACGAGGAATGAGGGTAAATTTGTTACAACTTCACTGTGGGAAACATACGAAAAGCTGCGCAGATTTAAACGTGACATGTGTCGATCGTAGCGTGTTTGCTATTACTATAATAAGTTTAAAAAACAAGAAATAAAAATTACATAAAAAATTTAAAAAACCCCCAACCCAAACAAAAACCTACAAAAAGTAAAAAAAAATACATATTTATTGGCCTTTTAAGTTGTAGGTAATATTTTGATCAAAGCATTGTTCCGTCGGGGACGGCCAATGAAAACGCCAAACAGACGATGCCCAGCAATAATGAATGTAACTATGCTATTGTAGAAAGGATAACATTTTACATTAGCCGTCCCCCGACGTGACAATGCTTTGATCACAATATTACCTACAACTTAAAAGGCCAATAAATATAGATTTTTTTACTTTTAGAGGTTTTTGTTTGGGTCGGGGGAATTTTAAATTTTTAATGTAACTTTTTATGCTACTTTATTTCCGTCCTCAGAACAAACAAAAGAACATTCCACCTTCTTTCTACATTTTAGCACCAAACTTGTCATTTTTAACCGAACTAGCAAACCTTTTGATTACCCGAAAGCAAACAAAGACATAAAAATACCTGATTCTGGACAAAAAGCAACAAAACTAAGCAAACATAAATCATGAGAATTAACTTTTGCAAAACGTTAAATGATTCAGTTAGGGTTGAACGTCGGGACAAATGAATTTCTGTCTGGCAATTATGATAATGAACAGACCGCGCCACGAAACTATGCGATGTTTTGCTAATGCTAGACTTTTGATGGATCGCTTTAACTGTGTAATGTGGTACGGTTTTAGTGAAAATCGTTTAGTTTTCGCTTCAATTTCAATAAGCGTAATGTTGATTTAATTTTCGTTTCCTAAAGTAGAATTTTCAATAATTGATAAACGCATTATAATTATAATATAGTGGTTATTCAAACACATTTATTTTCAGAGATATTTAAATTCAATCGCAAATCTAAGTTTATATCCTTTTTTGTTTACTCTACGCAATTTATATTATCTGCACACTAATTGCGTAAAATTGCAAAATTAATAATCTATTGCTTCATATGTTCGAAAACTGTATCTGCTCAATAACTTAAATAACGCAATGAATATTGTTGAACTGTCAAAATGAAAGTTATTCCCACTCTTAGTTTGTTACGCAATTACCCCTCTGTGTTAATAAAACTATGCTCCAAACACATTTTTTACACTTCTACGAGAAACCGTCGAAACTCCACCGACATTTTATAGACGATACAAACTTTTACGGACCAAAAATACCATTCTGCGGGTGTAAAAATAAACAACATTTGCTATGAGGGACCTAGATATGGAAAATATTTAAGCACGCAACGAATGAATGTATTAAATATTAATTAAAGTCGCTTTTCGTAGTTGTCAGTGTGATTGCGTTGTTCTTATAAACTACGCAACAGATTTTAATATAGTTTTCATCATAAACCCCTTTTTTAATAAACGTTGCTTAAAGTTATGTATCTAGTGATATTAATCTGTGGTAGTGATTAGCGACTGATTAACCATACATTTTTGACGTGTAAACGTCTCTTAACTTTAAGCAACGCTTATAAATAAACCCTTTAATTATTTAGAGAATATGTTCCGAATTTGTTGTGAAGGTTTATGTGCACAATGCTTTAATTTAAACCTACATATTAAATGAAGAATTTTCGATGTTTTGTCAAATCGTAAAATGCGTGCGAAGCAGGGGTGTGTCGTCGGTATAATTACATAGAAAGAATGGTAAAACTGATTTAGTGAAAACAGCCCTTAAGGTCATAGTTCCCTTTACGGACCTTAAATATTTTATCAGTGATGTTGTCGCGGTTTTTTATGGCAAGAGAAACTAAAAATAGGTAGGTATTCAGGATTTATGATAAGTAGTATCGACGAATTGTTGATTTTATGGCGAAAGTGAAGTTATTATTAGAATCAACACAATGTATCATACAATATTTATTTATCCTACCTAACTTAGAAGGGTGGGCGTTTTGGGGGACAATCTTATGTAATTTTGATGTTCGAAAAGTGCATGATTCTCAGCCTAATTTAAATAAATGATTTTTAGTTTTCATTTTAGTAAAAGACATAATTTGAAATCTGTTTAGCATAATCAGCCTATAATGTTCCCCTTCCCACTGCTGGGACACAGGCCTCCTTGGATGTCACGTGTCTTCGATGCTTTGGTTCTAAGACCTGCCGGTTTCCTCACAAAATTTTCCTTCACCGTTTTAAGAGCAGTGGTGATAAAATTAAATACACAAAGTAAAACCTACCTGGGTTCTGACGACCTACAACTCGTAAGTTTACGCCGATACCACTGGGCCACCACTCTCTCCACTGGGAAGTCTGTTTGCGTAAAATCCCTAAAAATCACCCAAGTCGATTACTGCATAATCTTCTTCTATCTAAGCTCTCAACCACCCTGAAAAGTCATCGCATCGCTAGAAGGCATCATCATCAACAAACTTAAGTATTCCAAAATAAAAGACATATCCTGAACATCTTCACATAAATAACCATGCTGTTAACTATCACGCACTATTTTAGTAAAAAAAATCAGCGAAACACCGCATTTTTTATTGACATTATTATTTTATTTCTCAATAGCAGTCTGGTATTTTGCTTTGCTTTTGTGTCTGGTTGTTGACAGTAGATTCACCCATATTAGGTACATGAGACCAAAACATTACTTGGCGAAATGTGTGTGTGTGTGTGTGTGTGTGTTTGTATAGTTTTACCCCTGTCTACCCCTTCCGGGAATACAGGCTTATGTTACGTTATTATTATTAAAACTTGGAAAACCAATTCCCACCAAATTCCTATTTGCGAAACAACCATGTTTGCCTTTCATTATTACCGTACCACCGCAGGCAAATTGTTCAGCCCGTGATTACCACATGCAGCATGGCATGGTGGCATGTTACCACCACATTACCACGACCGGCACGAAAACAATTCGACCACAATTAATACACACTGAGCTTAACGTTCTGACAACTCATTAGTAAGTTAAATGTTAGTTTGGTATTAATTATGGAGGCATTCCACCTTTTCCAACTATCGCAATTTCAAACACGCATGATTGTTTATGAGGTATGAACAGAAGAAGATCTAGTCTTTAAAATACCATTGACGTGTTGGCATAAAGCTACTTACATTATCGTAACGTATAAATACGAAAGTGCAATTTGGCACACAGATGGACCATGGACTGGGTCCTACAAGCTTCTACTCATTCTGGAGCACTCACAAAGTCTCGGACAACAGCTAAGTAGTTAAATATAATTTATCGTTTGTTTCAAAGGTTAAAGTCGACCTTTTTAAGTTTTGCCTTGTACGTAACTGAGCAAGCAAACCACATTTTATGTAATCTACTATAGCCATTGAATGTCAAAGACAACAGTTATATGTCAAGTCATGGCCTTAACATAAGTAGCTTCTGCCGGGACTACGCGTCCACGTTACCTAATTTACTTGTTTATTCTTTGACACTCGGCAATACTGTAGCTTCCCATTACTGAAAGATTTTTCTCTAGAACCAGCACCCGAATTGCGTAATGCACGATCAGTCATAATCTGAATCATTTTGAAACAGATTGCGATACCACTGATTCGTATGTTCGAAAAATGTGTTTGCTCAACAACGTTAATAACGCAATGAATATTGTTGAACTATCAAAATTATACAGATTATGATTTATCGTGAGTTACGCAATTAGGGTGCAGATCAGTAGTTCCACAACTTCCACAGATTACCCCCTACATAGAAACTACTATTACATTCCAGTCAATCTGCAGAACACAGGCGCACATTCGACTCAACTTACAGGAATGAATTCTATGTGTTATATAAAATTATATGTGGGTTGTCGCGACATTACAATAGTTTGCAGACAATACCGGTAACAAATTTTAAATGTCACCGTATAAGCGAAGGCATGAACACGCGTAATAAATTGGTGACTTCAACTTCAGACATAGGTATACGATTCCAAGAGATGCGACATAATTTACTGGTAAATCTAGAACCCAAACTTTTTTCAGGCTGCGTATGTAAAAACTAAAAGACGTCAAATCAGTGACGCCATACATCAGTACAGAAGCCAGAACAAACTGAATGTGGAAAGCCAGTGAGGGTCTAGGACAATGTGGAAATAAAATTGAAAGACCACTTCTAAATACGACGCGCGACGGCTAAGTAAAAGCTTTTTGCCAATATTTTTTTTTCAAATTACAAATAAATTAGCCATGGAATGTTTCAGGCCAACAAGAAATCGTATCTGCCTCTGGGGCAAGTTTCCTCACTTATTGTAACAATCCTAAACCAGTTTACTAAAGTGTGACTCTGTGACCCATAAAACGAAGGGCAAGTGAAAAAAAAAGTGTAGCTTGATTGCCATCGTAAACCCAACGAGTTTCTATATGTGGCTCTTCGTGCCTACCAAATGTTGGTACCGGTGCCAGCGGTTCTTGAAAGCACTAACCTATATCCATTTGACAGGCTGAAGTGCCTTCGTAATAAATTATGTCAGTAGATACGTGATCGCAGGAACACAAAGCACACATAAAGTTACGTCTGAGCTAGGTATCTGATGGTTATTTGCATAGCGTCGAGTTAGTTCAGCGTTCGTGAGTGAGTGCCGGGGTATAAAGGGTGCTGCTTCGTTGAATTGCAACATTTTGATTAAAATTAAAACTGTTTTAGCACGAGAAAAAATGTTAAACTAGCTGTTCCCAACGACTCCGCGGAACGCACTACCGGGATAAAAAGTATAATTTATGTTAATTCAGGTTATAAACTATCTGTGTTCCAAATTTTCAGTCGTTTTTGCGTGATTTAGTAATAAACATCCAAACGTACAAACTTTCACATAAAAATATTAGTAGGATTAAAATTACGTATTGGTTTGTTAAATTAAGTTGTAAAAAACTAGCCTTACTTGCGGTGATTAAAACCTGGGCTCAAAATTGCCAACAAGCAATGAAGCAACGGGTTTCATTATAAATCGTATTATTTTTATCCCCCGACGCAAAAAGAGGGGTGTTATAAGTTTGACCGCTATGTGTGTCTGTCTGTGGCACCGTAGCTCTTAAACGGGTGAACCGATTCGGGTGCGGCTCTTTTTACTTAAAATTAAGTTTTCTAGCGGTGGTTCTTAGACATATTTCATCAAAATCGGTTAAACCGTTTGAAGATTACCAGCTCTTTTCTGGTTGATGAAGGGATTTGAGCATCATCCACGGGTCTGATCGAGTCGAAATATGGTATTCTATTACTTCAATGATTAGACGAACAAATTACTTTGTTCGTCTAATGAACGAGTCTTGAACTGATGCTGGAGCATCACCTGGAACTTCCAAGATACCCAAGTTACTCCAAAGATGCACAGCAGATGTACTTATCGTGTATGTGTTCATTGAAAAGGTCTCAATGAATAGGTGATCAAGACGAGGAATGAAGATAAATTTGTTACAAACTTCACTGTGGGAAACATACGTAGAGCTGCGCAGATTTAAGCGTGACATGTGTCGATCGTATGTAATGTAATGTAATGTAATGTAATGCACCGATCCCAGCGTGGTTTGACCAGACTCGATTAATCGAATGAACCCCAAGATTCGCACTAGCCCCTGTAGCCTCATGCTTCATGGTGTTACAGAGGCCATTGCATATCAAGAAGTAGACCGGGGGGCGCGGTAATGGTCAGGTAGACAGGCCTTTAGGATAGGAAAGGATTGCGAGCCTACCGGATATGCATCCTTGAGTAAGCATTGGACTAGTGGAGAGACGGGTGGTATTTTTTATAGGAGGGCATCTTTTCACGACGTCGCCGGCATGTTGATTCAGGTCGAGCTTCTTGTGCAGGTTTAACTGTTTTCTTAGCTCTTTTCTATGCAGTTGCTTCACTATGTTCTGTGTTGTTGTTTTCATATTCGTCTTCTGAATTCTCACTGCTATCAGCTTCTGTTTTTTTGTAGATATCGTTAGCCGCTTTCTTGATCTTGTTTCTGTCTCCAGCCATGTCCTTCCAATACGTGATTCCCATGTTGAAGTATTTCCTGTCCTGTTTTAGGTTGTCGTTCCATGTGTAAATAGGTCGTCCGACCTCCTTAGATTTAGCCTTATACTGCATTGCTGCATGCAATAGGTGTGGTTTATCCCTTCTGAAGACGTGTGCCAAGTAGCACATCCTGTGGTTCTTGATGCGTTTTGTTACGGTTTTCCGTCTAAGATTTGGTGCATCTTCTTAGTTCTTGGTTTATTCCTGGCATGGTTAATCAAGTCTCTCATGATAAGTCGTTCATATTTTCGGAGTCTTGATCTGTTCGCCTTGGTGAGGGTCGATAGTTTTAAGCCTTATATCATACAAGGTACGATAACCATTCGGTACATAAGTCTAGCTAACTTCCAGTCCATCTTTGAGTTTAGTATGAATGGTAGTAATGATTTGGCGTTTCTCGTGGCCTGTTGGCATCATTTTCTAATTGTGCTTTTCCTGCTTAATGCGGATGTTATGTATGCGCCTAGGTATTTGATTACGTCCACTGTTGGTATACTTACTCCGTTGAGGGTCACGTTGGTCGTTTGCTGTGATGTTATGGGGTCCCTAATTAGAATTTTTGTTTTTGTTTCGTTTGTTTGGAGGCCTACGCTATTTAGTAAGGCTTTAATGTAGTATAAGATACGCTCTAGACCTTCTAGATTATCTGTATTATGGATAAGGTCGTCCGCAAATGATAATACCATGGAAAGTGAAATTTCGCGGTCCTGATCTAGTTTGATTAAATGATAGTGTCTTCTAGTGTTCTAAGGACTTCGTCAATGACCAATGTAAAAAGGCGAGGGGACAGGGGGCACCCTTGCTTAACTCCTTTTCCTTTGACAATCCAACTGCTTTGCTGACCACACCATTTGATGCATGTTCTTTCATTCCAGCATGCCCTGATTATCCTGTTGGTCATCGATTTGTTGGTTCGTTCCAGTAATATATCTCTTAATGCGTTGAAGTCAACGTTGTCAAGGTTTTTTCTATGTCGAGGGCGAGTACGTAAATTCGTTTACCTGCACGCCATCCTTCGTCTAGAACCCTTTTGAGCGTAAAAATGTGGTCATCTGTTGATCTATTGTTTAAGAACGCTGGTTGGTAATTTCCCAGCTCCGTTATTGTATCGTTTACTTTTTTTTTTTTGTAAGTATGAGGCGTAAATTCTGTAACCCGTGTTACAAATGGTTTATATGCGGCGGAAATCGTCCGCGTCTTTAGGATTATTTTTTTTTGGGATTGGGACTTGTACGGTCTCAAGCCACATGTCGGGTAAAGTGTTCTGTGTCCAGGCGTTATTCATGTGTTTAGTAACAGATTCCTATGGTATTTGGGGCATCGCTTTGTACAGTTCGATTACCATTTGGTCCGTTCCAGGGGTTGTCCCGTTTCGCATTTTATTGATGATTCCTGTTATTTCGTCCACCGTTGGTCCTTCGCAGTGTGGTTCGATTATCGGTTTTGTTATATTAACCGTTGGTATCAGAAAGCCCTCGCTCTGGGTGATCTTCTCCCGCACTGGGTGGAGCGGGAGGGCGTGTCAGACTTTTACTGACTAAAACCCACCCGTGTTCCCTCAGTTGCCTGTGTGCTAGGGGCCGCGGTATCTTTTTCGAACAACCCGCACCCCTAGCAGGCATCGGCCCTTGCGGACCCCCCCATTTGGTGCTGACATCTCTTTGAGGCGCGCGTGGAACACAACGCGCCGTCGACCCGGGCTTGGTCCTTACCGGACAGCGAGCTACCCATTACTCGCCGTCCGCAAGCCCGCGCCTACGGTGGCCGGGAATCAGCCTGGGATTCCCGACGCCCAGGGCGTCTCCCGCGGCGACTACGGCCGTGAGGGCGCATATACTGCCTCTCCCTCACGTGCGCCGCCTCCCTCTTCGCGAGCATTACTGCTTCGCAGAAGGAGGTGACGGCTACCCATTCACTCTCGCTCCGTACCATGGCCTGAACCAGGGCCGGACGCGAGAGATCGCCGCCGCCGATCGCCTCCTCGAGGACACGGCGGTGCTCCGCCCAAGCCGGGCAGACCGCCACCGTATGCTCCACCGTGTCCTCAGGGCGATCTTCGCAATGGAAACACCCGGGCGTTTCCTCCCGCCTTATGCGAAACAGGAACCTCCCGAAACAACCGTGTCCGGTGAGGACCTGCGTCAGGCGGAAGGTGAGGACGCCATGCCGCCTCTCAAGCCACTCCTCAAAGAGGGGACTTACCGCCGCTATCGTGGCGTGCCCAGGGTTTTGAGGCGTCGCGGACGTTCCAGGTTGCAATGCACAAGTCTGGGCAGGTGTACTTAATTACGATAGAGGTCCGGTGTCTTAGTATTGTGTATCCGGTGTCGTCCGCAATTACGTCAGATAACGGTGTAAATAGTGTTGCCTGTCGTTGTTCACACGGCGATAACGGGTTTACCTGTTGGGGGCTGTTCGTTTGAGGCTGGGGTTTCGTGGGTTTTTCCTGTTCTTGGCGTGTGTTGCACCGGTTACTTCTTGGTTTGATATGATGTGGTGTTTTAATGTTGGTATTTGCATTAGGAGTTTCGGGTTGTTGCTGTATTGTTTTTCACTATTCCGGACCCAGCTATCATAGTGGTGATTCTGATAGAGGATGTGTACTCGTATGTTGCCGGGTACTGGATCGCCCCTGGGTAATACACCTGTGTATTTCCGTTGATTATGTGTACATGCACGTTTACGAGGTAGAATTCAGACACGGCGATAATTATATCTTCGCCACTCCAGAATGTTTCGTTAAATTGCGCGGTTATATAATTTGTTATCCTTTGTTCCTGGGAGAGAATGCTGTTGGGGAGAAATTCCTGTATATTATTTAGAAGTGTTGTTGATGTTCCAAAACATAGGTGGCTAGGTCTTGACGGACATTTCTGTGATCAAATGTTAAGCCCATTAAAATGTTTATTTGGTGGGCTAGTGCCCTAAACAAACAATTTCCATCTTTTAAAATGGGCACAATTGTATCCATTGTAAGCGCTTTTGTTTGTAGGGGTAGTCAGAAACACATGTATGTAGGGGCTGAAACTTGCTAACCTTAAAGTTTGTTTTATGGGCTGACCTTTTTTTTTGTTAGTTTTAATTCTTTGTTTATCTGTAAAGCAAAAACGTGCAAAGCCAACGGAATAGTTCGGGGTACCTATTTAGGCCATCTGTTTCCGATTGAATATTTTTTTTGACCGTGGCCCCTTGCAATCCACTGTGGAATTCGTTACACTGTTACAATAGTAAGATCCTTAAGTACGGTGTCTTGGACGGTACCGTATTTTGTGCTAGAATATTGGCGTGTATCAAGTTCTTTCCTCTATTACAGTGGGTGTAAGCACACTGGTCCACAAAGGAGGTGATTTGATTTTCAGAGATCACGCGCGGCGAATAAAGGCCCGCCGCATGCAGTACCTATAGCAAACGAATCCCTGTAATAATAGGAGCGATCTCACCAAGTCTGCCTCTGGGGTCCGTCGTCCTCCAGCAGCCCGTCTCCACTGCAGGCTGAAGCGCACTTCAATATCACTTTTGCTTACTTGTTTGTGGTTAAAGTGTAATCAAAACTATACAAGGCCTCTAATTGAGTCAAAGAGAATTGGATCTTATTCCAAGGGGATGAGACTCAATTTTAACTGCATAAGTTAATGCAAATGTCCACACGATTTTCTATAACACTGTTGGCTTTAACATAATTTTTTATTCATTGTATTATGCTTATAGCTTAATGCTCTAATCGGGGTATTTGAGGTCTTGCGTTAGTTATGTTACACTTTCACCAATTTTACAAAATACACTGTGGCAAAACACAAAACACACGCGGTTTGATTTCAAATTCGAGGCCCCAGTCAACATCTGGTGCGAGGCTGCGAGCTCAAAGAAGGCGACCGCTCGCTTCAACGGCTCAACTCCGAATCAGCGTGACATGTGTCGATCGTAGCATGTTTACTAATTACTATATTAAGTTGAAAAAGCAGGACATAAAAGTAAAATTAAAAAAATTAAAAGCCCCCGTCCTAAACAAAAAACCTCTGAAAAGTTTAAAAATAATATTTATTGGCCTTTTAAGTTGTAGGTAATATTTTGATCAAAGCATTGTCACGTCGGGGGACGGTCAATGAAAACGCCAAACAGACGATGCCCAGCAATAATGGATGTAACTATGCTGGTGTAGAAAGAATAACATTTTCATTAGCCGTTCCCCGACGTGTCAATGCTTTGATCAAAATATTACCTACAACTTAAGAGGCCAATAAATAGTATTTTTAAACTTTGTAAAAATTTTTTTTTGGGTCGGGGGTGTTTTAAATTTTGAATTTAACATTTTTTAACATCTTTCACTTAAATATATGTGTAACAGTTTGGTGTATTTGCATTTACACGACATAAAATTTCGCTCGTCATACAGACGGCCTACCTATTTGGGCTATGGTAGCTTCTATTTAAAGAATACGAAAGAGTTTTTTACGTAGAACCGCATAAAGTCTATCAAATAAAATCTTCAAACCACCTATCCACACAAAACGAATGTACAACAGCATTCTACAGCACATTAAAACATTTTATAGCTCCGTAGAATCCCCTCAAAAGATAGTATCAGGACCCTGCTATTAGCACAAACTTTACCTATCGCTAAGTTCACCAAACTACTTATTTACTACCATTAAACTTAATGTTCCGTGATCCAAACAGTTTGGATCATGTCTCCCCGAAATTATGCAAACCTTATGCAAAATTTACAATACTACAATATTTCGGAATAAATTACTAACTGTCGCACGATACGACGAATAATTACTGAGCTTGCTGTGGTAGGCCTGACGTACTCTAAATATAGAATTATACAGGTACAATCTCTGGGACTGTAAACTATGAAACGTCGAAAACCAGGTTTGTTGTTACACTACTTATTCATGAAAGAAATTATAAAGCCTCGTGCAGAAGGTGTTATTTTTAATTGTGGTAGGTAAAG
The DNA here is from genome assembly GCA_947359405.1 of Antitype chi. NCBI lineage: Eukaryota > Metazoa > Arthropoda > Insecta > Lepidoptera > Noctuidae > Antitype > Antitype chi. The sequence continues at coordinate 5,242,490 of OX375822.1, read as the reverse complement.
TTATAACATACTTCATTTATAAAATTAAGGGAGAAGCGCCAGGGTAATGCTCGAAATTGAAATGTGCCTATGTTTTTTCGCAATTTGCAGGTCAGGGTCAGGCTGAATGTTGAACAAAATATGATTCGCAACCGTAACATGTATATTTTAACAGAATTATACTCGTTGAAATCATCAACACTGAATGATTATTTCATGAAAAAGGCAATGAGTGGGATTAAATGGACTTATCGTATCTAAGCGGGCGTTTTGGGGGACTGTCTTATATAATTTTGACATTGAAAAAGAGCTGACTCTCAGCCAAGTTTGAATAAATGACGTGTGATGTTGTCATTTCATAGTTTTAGAAGTTGCGGCCTTAACATCCTTATATGCTGAATAATTAAAACTAAAGGGTTAATTTAAAACTAAGCTAACTATTATATTTATTTCGGAAAACGAGCGAAACCACTCGGATGCTAAAAATAAGTATAAAAATAAATCTTATAAAATACAACTTTCGACAACCTGTTTGCTGAAAAAAAAACCGCAGATAGTTTATAACGGTAAAAACGTTCTTCTAATTCGAAAGAATAAATCCTGACAACTTGTTATTTGTAACTTTGTTAAGTTTACAACAAAATATAATGCAATTAAACACGCCAACACGGAATAACGTCCAACCAAGCATTCGCGCAAATGATTCATGTGTTCAACTTGACACATGTACCTAATATATTCAACCTTAAACCCGAATCGTGTCATCGCGTGTGTAACTGGCTTTAGTTGACGACAAAACCGATCGCGAGCGCGGAGCGACGACCAGTCACTGCTTACAGGGAAATAAGTAACGACGCTTGCGATTGCAACAATACTTACGAAATAACAAAATTATTTGCTAAATAATTTGCTAATTAAAATAACAGTGCAACCGAACTTGGCTTGATTTTTTGACCAGTGATCATGTGAATGCTACGCTCGTAGATCAACGCTACGTTTCGTAGCTGTATGCTACGAGAATGCTACGGGTTCGTAGCCGATGCATTGACTTGATAAGGAGTATTGATTGTAAGTAAAATTAATACTTTATACGTAAATATTTCGATTCGGATTTTATACAGATATGTATACAAATGTAACATTTTCTAGCATGACTTCAATATTTTCTTATTCACATGTATGTTTTGGCGGTATTCATTTTCAAGTATAAGTAAATCCGGAGTAAAAGCAGAGAATAAGGTCTACTCTGCTAAAAAAGGGAAATAGACACATACAGCGGTTTATCGAGACATACGTTCCCTATGCATATTTTTTTCAAATCTTTATGTAATTTAGAGGTAATGTGGGTTAAATATAAACTGAAATTTAAAAAAAAAACCGACTACCGGAAAAACACTACAACAAAGTGAAAAATAACTAATTTCGGAAGTCGGTGGCTTTGGATATATATTTGAATTTTTTGTCACCGCCTTCCGAAATTTAAGTTATTTTTCACTTTGTAGTTTTTCCGGAAGTCGGTTTTTTTTAAGTTTTTTATTTTTCACTTTTTAGTTATAGTACACACCAATTCGAAATTTTATCATCCTTGGTGTCCAAACAATGCATATTTATGCGATAGCAGCAATCGCGGTTGATTTGCTGTCGTTTTTTTAAGAGTTCCGTTGTCTGTCTCCGAAACTCATCATCAGATCTATACGAAGTTTATATGGGACCATTTCGGAATAAACCCCTTTCGAACAAAATAATTTTACTAATCCGTCTATATATGACGGAGTTATGCCCGAACATATTAAAAAGCCAACTATATATAAACATGTCGAATTGATAACCTCCTTCTTTTTGGAGTCGGTTAAAATAAAATAAAATAAAATACACATGAGTTCTCAAGGCATAAGCGTGATGTTGTCGTGTTTTTTTTTGTGCCAATATTATTTCGTTGTTATTTGTTAGTTTAAATTACGCATTTTATTTCGTTAATTTCGTGTACTATTTCTTCTCCATACATGATCTATATCTATACATAGATACATAAAAATAAATAAAATTGAACTGCCTGTTTGTAACATAACAGCCTTTAACTTAACTTTTCGTCAAATTACGCGCGAAATATGAAAACGTACAATTTAAATGCATTTTTATGGCACTAATCAATTCAAGTTATCTTTTTTTTGTGGTTTATTAGCATTTTGGAATGTAATTAAGACACTTCAAAAATGTGTGTAATACCCTATTGCGTAACACACTATCAATCAGAATCCGAATCACTATAAAGGGTAATGCTAATCCATTGCTTCATATGTTCGAAAAAATTGTCTGCTCAGCAACGTAAATAACGAAATGAATGTTGTTGAACTGTCATAATTATAACCATTCCTGCTGTTAGTGTAATAAATGACTTTACTTCTATTTGTAGGTTTGTACAAACACTTTTACACGTCAATCATATTTTTTAAACTAGATGAGGTCGGCGTTTCTTATCTGACTACTCTGAGAAGAAAGGCGTAAACAAACTCAAAGGTCACAGTCTCTTTTAAAGTCCCGAGATAATCTTGGTCAGATCATATGAAGAACATCAGGGCTTTTGAGGAAAGAACCACACAGATTGAGTGGACCCGTTCAGTCAGTGCACGGTGATCGCTTAACACAGTTTTTGATTAGTGACCTTATCAAAAAAACTTGTGTGGTTTTATGAAACCACCGTAAAAGTGAAACTTTTTTTCACATTATAGACATTTAACTAAAAACTACACGGTCAGCTGATGCGAACTATAGGCGCCGCCATATTGGCCTCGGCTGCTCTGACGAGCGCCTTTCACTTTATCCCTACTCCGCGGCCGACCGTCACGCGACACGTCACGCGACATGCAACACACAGACGAAAAAGTTTGAGACGATGTAATAAAAGTTTCACTTTAAAATTGTGTTAACCAATCACCCCGCGGATGCAAGTCTCTCTGTGTGTCAACAAAATATTTTGGTTAACATGCAAACTGAATTCATAAACAAGCCAAAAGTAGTAATGAATTAGTTCCGAGTAGATTCCGACAACGACTTCCCTACATTACGTCGCATTTAGCTTACAATTAATCATTGCTTTAACGTTGGGGTGGTAAGTAGAGAAGCCACAAAATAATGTTGGTTTTGGGACATTCTCTATCTGCGTCTTTCTATGAACCAAACACTAACGCAACACTAACTAACCCAACACTACAAATAAACCTTTTTTTTTCTAACTAGCTGTGCAATATTTTGGATCTTCATGGGTTTTTTTTTTTGCGCGGATACCTGATCTTTTCTTTAAAATGAAACATAATATCCTAAATTACTCCCTATGACATTAGCTATCTGCCAGTGAAACTCCTATCAAAATCGGTTCAGCTCTTTTGAAGATTAGCTGAAACAAGCAGTCAGACAATTTTTTTTTAGTGCCGTGTACAGGAAAAGTTTTTATCCGCTATTAAAAAACAATTATCTGTTTCATAGAAAAGTACAATCCCTACGCGGTCAAAATGTATGGAACATCTGTTTTTTTTTTTTTATTGACGAAACATTTCTTCGCTGGGGGGTTTAGAATGATATGCTGAATTCATGGTTACAGTTTGAGCACTGAATAAAAACTTTTCCTGTATAATTTCATATGCATTTAGTAAAATGCTGTTATTTTGACACTTTAATTTTATTTATTTGTTTGTGGTATGTATGTACATGTAACCACATACAAATAAATTGAAGTGGCTGTTTGTCTGTTGACTGACTGACTGACTGACTGTTTGACTGTTGTTGAAAACAACAGCTTGTTGCAGGTCATGGGTTCAAACCCATGCAGGCACTTTCCTTTGTGAAAATTCTTTCATCACCACTGCTCTCAAAACGGTGAAGGAAAACACCGTGAAGAAACTGGTATCCTAGAACCAAATATTCGAAGACCAATGAGGCAATCCATGAAGTTACCTATCGAGTTATTGTGGGCACTTATAGGTAGGATAGTCAACAAGCTAGAGTAAAAGTCGTAGTATTTGTTGTAGAAAATTACTTCAATCCGTGCTAACTGGTCATCAATCACTGTAACCATATTGACCTCGGAAAACATCCTGTCTTTCTATGGATCGGATAATGAAAGCAAATGTAGTCAGTCTCAGATTCTTATAGCTTTATTAAGTTACTAATTATTTAGACTGCACCAGCATCCACCAACCCGCCCTCATGGTGGATTATGGCCCACTCCTTCTCAAAGAGTGGAGATCTATGTCCTAGCAGTGGAAACATTATAGGCTGATTATGATGGTGATGATGAAAGTATTGAGTATTATGTCCAAACATTGATGTAACATTAGTTGCTACTCTAAATATAGACCACTGTTAGCTCTATTGTGAATGTCTCGCTTTTCTAACAAAAACTGCGCACCCTAACCCTAATGCCTGTTAACAACGAAAACAATTTTCAAGCAACAGGCAGAGTGCATAATGAACTTCTACGAACTGTTTCAAAGTTAAAGATTCATTTATTATTTCAGCGTCAGGCTGAGCTTTTGGCATTATAATTATTATTTTCTGTTTTTTTTTTAATAGTTTTTAGGTGTGTTTTATTTTGCAGTATTGCCAATAATCGCATTTTTCTTTCTTTCCTTATTTTTAGCCGTCAAGGGGTTTTTCATTAATAAGTAGTACTGACTAGTGTCCTTTCTCAGAAAATCAATTCCATTATCAGGAGCAAATTCTTATAAAAAAAGATCGCTCCTAAAAGGACAAACTTACGTTGAGTGTTTCCATAAAAACGACAGAACGAAATGAAAGTATACATTTCGTTTTCCACTAAAAACTTTCATTCATAAAAACTATCAAATAAAACTCCACCATTTGTTGCAGAGACGTCGAAAGCCGAGCGATAGATGATACGAATCAATTATGAGGACTCAGCCGAGTCGCGCACGCACTAATAGAATAGCTCGCGTGACTCCATGCGGTAGGGCGTAGCGGTGAGTGGAATATGGTCCTGTGGCAGTCCTCGCAGCGGCCTATGTACATCAGGACTGTGTGGGTGGGCGGCTTCCGACACGCCATCCTCACACACGACGACCCCTACTTGCTCAGGCTACACTCCAAGCGCCGCAGACCCAACTCATCCACCAGCTGCTCCACCAACACCAACAAGAGCTCCCGGCTCAGCCAGCACTCCGACGACCTACAGGATTGCGTAAGGAAACTGAACCAAGTGCTGACCAGCGACAAATCGCGCATCAACCAGCGGCCGGCCACCTCCGGCGCTATCGAGCACCTTAACCTGCGTGACGTCGACCGTGACTTTGACGAAGAACTGATTGTAAAAGCAACTCCCCAACCCTTGAACGAGACTAACCGAAGCAATTACGATAGTCTCAACATCAACATGAGGAACTTGAGAGCCAATAAAACGTCCAGAACCGACGCTAAGGAGAACACCGAACTTTCCGAACGTGTCCTACAATGGCTGGACCTGGCGGGAAAAATTGATTTATTGGCGCCAGAAAACGTTGAACGAATGTCACAGCCGCGACACAGCTGGCCAGAGCTGCAACGTCGAAGTCACAATTTGTCGAAATCAAAAACAGCAATCGACATACATAAAGAGGCAGGGCGAACATCGCCGAAAGGAGGGGACAGTCCAAAAGCGCAACAAAATGGGACTATCGATCGGCACGATTTATATGTGCCGACGTCTGCGAACACGATAGAGAACTACGCGCGACAGTCACGGAACGCTAAGAGCACGCCACGGCACGAGGCGGGCGCCAAAATAAAAGACAACCACAACAAAACAAAATCCAGAGACATACGAACCAACGTTTCGGAGACGCGGCTCAAAGTGATCAATGAGAAGAACGCCGTTGAGAAACAATACGCGGAAATGCTGAATAAAAAGCTGATACCCGATGTGAGCAAGAACCCTAAGCGACAAGTACATATCTTCATGCCTGAACTGCCCAAGAAACTAGAGTCGACTCCGGCTAGTAGAACTGAAAGCTTATTATCACAAACCTCGTATAAAAGCTCGAAATTTGACGCAACAATAAAAAAGTAAATCTTTATTTGTCAATTGTTTCCATACCGAACTTCTATCTTTTGCCTGTTACTTCGTGCCAAAAGTGACGTCTGTACGATTCCTAAGACTTGGCTGCTTCACTGCGCGGCTCTAAAACGAATACCAGCCGCAAATAACCAACAAATGAAACTTTATAGTACCTACTACTGGCTTACTACGATGTTTATTACGGCATTCTTATATTACTTCATCGTGAAATATTACTATTCGTTTATTTATTTTATTGTGACCTATTTGCTGGTTGAACAAATGCGTTATTTCAACTTGGTACGAGTACAACACTAGAAGCAAATACTTCTTTTTAGGTACAATAGACGTACTTATGTGTTCGTAGATACAGGCGCTTCCAAACTGGCTACATTTTTCTACCATGCATTAGGTACTAACCACTTTCCAAGCAATGTTTTGCGTGTGTTTTTTGTTGTTTGAGTTTGTTTTCGAATAGCGTAATAAGTGCTTCGTAACTCAGCAATATTTTTTTTTACGTTTGGGCACAGAGTAGTATGGGAGAAATTTCACTATCATATTTAAGATACTTAATATTTTTTATCTTTTTTGAAATACTTACTAGCGATCTGCCCTTGCTTCGCCCGGTTTTTACGACTTGACAAAATATTTAATATTAATTAATTATACACACAAACTTTCCGGTATACCTTTTCTAAATTATGGTGACATGCAACCACATCAAACTCCGTTACGTAATTTACTAGAACAACGCTCGAAAAGCGTCTTTAATCTACGATAGTAAAGATGAAATTGTGATTCCAAAATTTAGATTAACTAAAACTAGCAAGTCATTTCTAATAAACAGTATCCGCTTCTATAACAAGTTGCCAAAGTCGGTTACAGAACTTAGCGATGGAAAGTTTAAAACTCACATCAAACGTGTCCTTATCAAAAAAGCATATTATAAGATAAAAGACTACGTTGAAGACAGGGAAGTTTGGCATTAATTCCTTCTGCACATGTGGCTTCCCTGGTACCTCATTAACAGCAAAACCGTGTGAAAGTCTATTAACTGCTCCCAAATTGCAATGTTAATTTTTATTCTTTTTATTATTATTATTTTTTTTTACAATGTCTGACATATTCTCGTCATTATTTGACATTATGCATCAATTTTACTACCTACTATTTATTTTCAGTGATTGTCATCGAAATCATGTCACTTGGTTCAAATAGATTCATTTTATATAGGTAGATTCTTTTACATATTGTGAATGAGAGAACGTTGTAGGCCTTAGAGACTAGATTTGTAGACGTTTTTCTATTCTGTATTTTCATTCCTCTAAGTACCTGGTACTTATTGACTGGCCTGCACTGTCCTCCCATACCTATTATCACTGTAATTTGAAAACATTGTAAAAGCCAATTATTTTTAAAAGAGTAACCGTGGAGTTTCTTGCCGGCTCTTCTCCATAGGAAACGACAAATTGGAACCGTGCACCTAGCTTCTGACGTTTCATAAGTGCCCATGCAGGCTTATGTGAAATAAAATATTTTGATTTGATTTGATTTGATTTGATTTGATTTGATTTGATATGATATGCATAGATATACAAGAATTATTCAATCAATATAAATTATACCAAAGTTCACAAATGAGTCATTTGTCTAGATTACACTGTCAAATATCTACAAGTATTTAATATGCTTAGACTTACCGAGTAGCCGACGGTGGCGACATCTCTGGCTTGAAACCGGGACCGCAGCGGCGGGTCCAGGGGTTGCCCGCTGTACCTAGGCACAGGCAGGCCTAGTGCTATCACACGGAAGTTTTCGTCGACCCGCACTAAGCGCCATTTTAATACTTCTTCGGGGCCATGTTCCTGAGAAAGTGGAGATTATAGAACCTTATTCATGTTTTAAAAAAATATTTTGAGAAATTACTGTATGTTTTATACCGTAATTTAGTTAGAATTTACCAATACGGTACCGTTTTCGACGGTATTATGACAGAGACAATGCTCTACATATTTTTTTAATAAAATTCTATGTGCCATATTAACTGCGTACTGTATAGAAGCATGAACTTATTGTTAAAAAAAAACAAGATTACCTCCAATAATTTATCATATCTAGCTGCGGGTACCAAAAACCGTCCATCTTCTAAGTGCATCTCCCTGTTTTCCAGTAAATTATTTAGAACTGGCAACACATTACGTTCTGCCTTCTCTATTCCTTCTAGCACAAGCACTCGACCTTCTACGGCTGCGCGGACTGCACTCTGTGGGAGAAACGTTTTTATTAATGGTATTGCCCAGCCCCAATTTACTAGGGATACGATTTACACAGACCTCAATTTGACTTTACTTTGTAAAGTAAGCGTTTTAAACGAATATGAACATTATTTACAATCTCATTATGTTCATATTTTTCTGACACGTTAGTTCACATTGCCGAATATGAGGATTACGACCATATGAATGGTAAATTATCGTATGAAACGCATAATTTTGCTAGCAAAATAAAGGAGTCTGTGAAACCAGTTTCAGACTCCTTTATTTTGGGCCAAGGAATGGAAAAACGAATATCAGTCAGCCGATATACCGGCTGGACGGTCAATATTGTTGTCATTTCGGTTAGAACCTGGATGAGACTGACAAACTTAATAAAAATAAATAAAATAAAATAAAATTCGTTTATTTCAGACTATTAATTGTCCATATTTTGTTAGTATAACATTATCTTAAAAAACTATGTTAGTCGCGAGGAAATCAGTTGTATTTAAATTAAATTGAAAGAAGTTAATTAAAATTAAATTGAAATAAATTAGTAGACATTAAATTAAAATAAATTAGAATTGAATTAAAATAAATTGAAATTAATTAAAATGAAAAATTTAATTGAAATTAATTAAGATAAAATTGAAATAATTTGTTGTGCATAAGTTAAACAAAAATTTAAATAAATGACTAAATTAAAATATAAACCAAAAAAAAAAACATAGAATCAGGTAACATGCAGCCTGATCAGCCTTCCCACAGCTGCCGATATTGGCCTGTCTGCAATCATCCTTAGGATTCTGTTGCTACTCCCTCGCATTCGGCGAATGAGTGAGGCTGACTTTTTGCGCATTATAGCGTAAAAGTCATCCATCCTCGCGTCGGCAAACATGCCCGAGGCACTGCAAAATCGAGGTAGTCGCATCAGAATCCTAAAAACATTGTTATACTGTACTCTGAGAGCATTGTAGGCCCGCTGCGTGTAGTTGGTCCACAGGGCACTGGTGTAAAAACTTTGGCAGTAGACTCTGAACAAAGTTATCTTTACCTGTGCTGTGCACTTTGCAAACCTATGTACCAATAATATGCAAACCTATGTATTAATAATATGTCTCCTCATAATAATGATTAAACAAGACCTCACTGATTCATTCTCCTTGGATATTATTTTATTGCTGAATTAGCCTGCTCTTAGCCTCGGATCACGCTTGATGAAAATGATGGAAGAGGTATATGATGGAACGAGCGTGCCCAGAAGATGCCTGTTAACTCTTCCTTTGAAGGCAGACGGGTACTTTAAAAGAAATCATGTGGAAGGGGTCAAGGGAACACAGACGCTGGCTGATAGTTCTACACTTTGGCTATGCGCATAATGAATGTGGAGGAGAAGCGATGAATACGGCTGTTCGGGATCAGAATCAGAATCAGAAAGCTTTATTTGTAAACATAGGTCAAATTACAATAGTTTGCGAGATGTTACAGATAGGTAGATCCTCCATGTTTTGCCCAAAGGCGTACAAATATATTTAATTACACAAATACATTGTCGAATTTATATAAAAACAATATTAATAGGTACATGATTATCAATACAAATTGCAGAAAATAGAATAAATTTCATTACATGTCTAATAGAATAAAGAGAGAAGAAGAAGATATCAACCACTTGGTTGATATTCCTGCAGAACGTCTGCTAGTCCGGTAGTCTGTTATTATTAATGAACTGTGGACATTATCGTCGACAAAGAGATGGATGATGCTGATGAAAGGGAAGTTTTTAAGGTTCCTCTTTACTACTATTTAGCTGTGCCTAACAGGGTCCATAATGATCACATTCAATTTTAAGTTAGCACCTAAGTTCACATTGTGGAATGCAATAAATGATTGAGTATTTTTGTGATGACACCCAACTTCACGAATAACAGCACAATGAACAGTTCCCACTTTCAAGTTTGGGATATGTACAGGGTGAATTTTGTAACAGTGCGAAACTTATGTATTCAGCATATGATTCCAGAGTGCAAAAAATTTTCGTCGGTTACAAAAAAAAGTCAGTTGTTCCACACATTTTGAACGCGAAGGTATTTCTATGAAACAGCATATTTCTATTTAAAACCGACAGAAAAAATCTACGCCACGGAGTCCTGAATCATGTGCTGAATTCATCGTTACAATATGCGCACTGGTTAAAATGTTATCCTGTAGTCCTCTAGGACGTATTTCAGCCATGGCGGCCGATCTCAACGGTGATCTCTCCTTTGGCGCGAGAGATATTATAGTGCAAGAGTGTGTACGCAGATGCAGGTGCACTATCTCTTCCCTCACTCTCATAGTCCGATGGGACGGCACACGCAATAAGTGTAAGTTTAGGATTCTTATAGCATCATCATAAGGAGATTACCTGGTCAAAATACGTGGCAGTGGAGCTCTGGATCTCTCGCCTCTGTTTGAGGTCAGCCTCTGTGGTGTCCCGTGAAAGAGCTACGTACTCCAACTCCCTCTGTGTCAGCTCTAGATATTGAAGTGCTACTTTTCTCCTATAAGAAAGTTAGATAGCTTCATAATTAAAGAATGATAATCTCATTAGCGGTTGGATCAAGAAGCTCTTGAAAATGATGTCTGGAAGCATTTGGGGGAAACCTTTGCTCAGCAGAGGGACAGTATATAAAAAAAACGATAGTATTAGTATACTACCTTTTGCCAGCAGCTACGCGCGCGTAGAGGTAGGTGTATTTTATATATAAACCTTCCTCTTGAATCACTCTATTGATTAAAATCCGTTGCGTAGTTTAAAAGATCTAAGCGTACAGACACGAAAGCGACTTTGTTTTATACTAAGTATGTAAAGATAACTGACTAAGGTTACTTTAAGAAGTCTTCAAACTTCGATCCTACAAATAGCAAAGTTCGAATCGGACTGGCACACGAAGAGTTCTGAACCACAATACAATATTTATCACAACATATTTTTATAATTTGTACACACTCTGATATGTCTACGTATTAGGGTTAAAAAGATACAGTCTTGTGACAGATGGACGAACAGCGGAGCGTTAGTAAAATATTTTAATACTAGCTTTTGGTAGCGGCTTGGCCCGCGTAAAGGTCGGAAATTATCCCACGGGAACGTACTACCGGGATAAAAAGTAACCTATGTGTTAATCCAGGTTATAAACTATATCTGTGCCAAATTTCATCAAAATCGTTTCAGTAGTTTTTGCGTGAAATAGTAACAAACCCCCATCATCCAACCATCCATCCACCCACGCTCACAAACTTTCACATTTATAATATTAGTAGGATTGTTATTAATTCGCTTGAAAAACATAATAGAATATTAGTACCTAACTGGTGTTGACACTATGCAGCGAGGTAGAATTAAATTAGCAGGTATGCAGTATATTTTTGGGTATTGAAGCATAAAAACAACATGATATGTGTACACTGAACAATCAGTTACAAAATACCTTAGCAAAGGGCAGACTGAATTATTAGATCTAAAGTGCTAGAAGTGGTGGTGAGTTTTACTTCACTAGTACACACATAACTAGTAGATTTGCGATTCCTAGCCTGTTGGTGTATTCAGGAAAAGTTTTTATTCAGTGCGCAAACTTTAACCATTCAGCATACCATTCCACCCCCCAGCGAAGAAATTTTTCGTCGGATTTACAAAAAAAAATCAGCTGTTTCATAGAAAAGTGCAATACTTACGCGGTCAAAATGTATGGAACAGCTGTTTTTTTTTTTTGTATAACCGACGAAAAAATTCGGCGCTGGGGGGTCTAGAATGATATGCTGAACTCATGGTTACAGTTTGCGCACTGGATAAAAACTTTTCCTGTAGTTACAGTATACTCAATTAGAAGATTTCTATTTAGATTCTTATTCTTCCTCATTGCTAAGACATGCCACATAGCAGTAATAAAAAAATTGGCAGCGATTGTGTACTTTCATCAATGCAAAGTCCAAAGTTCTTACTTATGCTATCATGTTACAAAGATTGTAAATCATTATCAAATCATATATACGTATCTAAATGTATACATATAATAGTCACGAAGTTAAAACTGAATATTTAAACAAAAGTCATTGCTACGACGCGACGCCGACGTGTGGGAATGAGCCTGATGACGAAAATATAGTTTTTAGAATTTATGTCCAATTGTATGTTTATTTGGAATCGTTCTTATAGCCTGACTATGCTATAAAATATGAACTGTAGTAAAGCTCATTCCTTGCAACAACAATATCATAGGGCTGAATGTGTTACTTAATTTAATAATCTAAAATCAAATACTGAGTAACTGACCAGGCTTTATATAGCCCTGAAGAATAATTTTAAAGCAAGGAATTTTTTTAATGCTTAAGTATTTCAATTATTTTGTTAGTGGTCAATTATTTGTCTACGATTGTGATAATAATGTGAATCAAAAACTTTGTTCCCCTTTTTACGAAAATTACGGAGAAGGAGGAGTATGAAATTTGTCACAGTTAATGTTTATATGGAGAAGGAGTGCAGAAAGCTGATATTTTTAAATGATAATTTATTAGAAATTTATTGAGTTTTAAATGAATTATGGTCGAATTACAAAAACTGGGCGAACAATAGTATACTTAAATACTTCTGAATTACATTGTATAATTGACCTGTAATTATTAATAAATGAACTAAATAGAAACATACCTGCTGGGCCCAGGCCTGCCAAGTAAGAACATGTCTTGGCCCAATAAATCCTTCTGCATCATCCATCTTAGGTTCCTGAGTGTACTCTGTGATAACGCCTTAATTTTTGTATCTTCTATTGTCACTGTAAACATACATATAATGAGTGATTGTTGAGAAATAAGACTATAATTATTATGGTCTTTGCAACAAAACATTTAGAAGCTTGCCTTGCCACAAAAATATTTTCCTGTGACGAAAAAGTTTCACTACCAACTTTTTTTTGAGTTTTTACAATTTATGATACATATCGTACAAAAAATACTGCTTGACGTCCAACAAAAACTGAATACAATGAAACATTGATAGTTTTTCAATTGCGTTCAAAATTTTATAAGACGAAAAATATACTATTCCTATTGGAATTATTTTCTTTATGCATACACTACAGAAAATAATTTATGTTTCTATTTTTAAAGTTTATATTTACCAAATAACTACAGAAACATGGTTTTAACTTGTTTTTTGAGGTTATAAACTAAGGTTTCGAGGTAAACACTTACGGTATTTCCGAGGCACATATTCAACCTTTTTAGGGCTCTTGATCTCCTTGCTGACATCTCCTATAGTCACTTTATCTTCACTAGAATAACATCTGACTGGGTTAGCCGCTAATATTGCTTTACGATGGCTCGTAATACGAATCAAAACATTGATCCTTCTAACTGTCACCGCTGGGTTATACATGGTTTTATTTACAAGGAATCCACACTGGGTAATGGAATTGAGTATATATTATAATATTTAAGCCATTACGTAATTTATTACAGCTTATTTAATAGAAAAATTGCAATAATCTACAGGTCAAAGTCTAAAACATAGTTCTTGTGTCAAACAAACTGACGTTTCCGTATTTCCGTGTTTATCAAACAGCTGATTCGAGAGCGTTCCAGAGCTTTATTATTGTTTGAGTGATAATCTTTTGCATGGATGTTTTGTTTCGCTTACTCTTAGTGTCTGAACTTCCCTCCCTCTCTGTTCTCAGATGATGCACTATCTGACAATATCCGTTACATGGATGGCACCATTTTTTTTTTACTAAGGGTTGTCGTCAATAACTTGTCCCGCTCTGGGTGGAGCAGGAGGGCGTGTCAGAATTTTACTGACTAAAACCCACCCGTGTTCCCTCAGTTGCTTGTGTGCCAGGGGCCACAATATCTCTTTCGAACAACCCGCACCACTGGCAGGCATCGGTCCTTGCGGACCCCACCAGTTGGTGCTGACATCTGAGTTATTATTCTACTTATCGTTGGTTTGCTGTTCCTGCCCAAAAGGCTGGCAGCGTTGCCACGTTGGATGGCAATGCTGATTCTTTGAGCTAAGAATTGGCCAGCCCTTTGGTCTCGTGAAGATTCGACCAACCGCTTGGCGATGTCTCGAAATACTCGATGAGCACTCGGACCCTACGGCTCTAGTGTTTCAACCCCAAACGGCTCAAACATATAGCTCCCAATAATGTTGTTATATTTGCGCCGTTTGAGACTTTCTGCAATTCTTTCTGCAATTTCCCTATTTCATAATCATTTTCATGCAAACTTCTTCATTTTCATCAGTCCTATTCCAATGGACTAATATTTAGTTTTAGCCCACGTTCCCTTTATGATATAGTGATATCCATAAGTGATATCTAATTATTGTTTGAGCTCAAGAAGCTAAACATGTTTAAAATGAAATACATTCTGAACGAGAGAAATTACTTTATTAAACACCAACAACATTTAACTATTCGTAACAATTAGCCTTTATTCTAAACTAGCGATAAAGCATTTATTATGAAAAATCGAACTTTAAAAAACTTTTTCTTAGATACCTTCAGACTAATACCAGGAGTAATGTAATAGTCAATCTAGAATTACATTTACTATTAAAACACTATGAATATTTACAAGATAAATGACCAGTATAATAATGAACCTAGTACGACGACAACTACGAATCTTAAATTGCAAAGATATACCGGGCACACTGTAATTAACCGACTTCTTTTATTCAAAAAAAATTCGTCGAACTATCCCATCATTGCATTCTAGTCTTCTATGGGCATTTAATATGTAACTTGCAATACAGTCTATTGAAGTTCTTGATTTCGACTGGTATATCATCGTCATCCACAGCCCGACTTCACCCACAGCTGAGCATAAACTTCTCATTTCCTGTGCCAGCCTCATCCAAGCTCTACCAGCGATGGCAACAATGTCGTCCGCCCATTTCGCCGGAGAACCGACTCGTCGTCTTCCAGTGCTGGAAGCCATTCGGTCACTACCTTACTCCACCTTTCATCACTGCGCTTTGCCAACTGATGTTAATTCCACTTAAAGAAATATCAACTTCGTGCATACAGAATATTAAGTTGATATCAGAATTACTATGGAAAAAGTTGATGTTTTAACGCAAATTGGCTTTATTTGTGGGTTTTAAAGCTAATGAA
Source organism: Antitype chi (assembly GCA_947359405.1). Lineage (NCBI taxonomy): Eukaryota > Metazoa > Arthropoda > Insecta > Lepidoptera > Noctuidae > Antitype > Antitype chi. The sequence goes on along the minus strand of OX375822.1, from coordinate 5,227,053 downwards.
GTGTAGATTAAATTTTAAGGGGGTTTCACATGTCAGATCATTCTTGAAGCTCACAATTTGGCGCTGTGCCATGTAATCCGGTCTACTCATCCGAGGCATGCTCATCCATTGGTTCAATTTTAACGCTAACAAAGTCAGTAGGTTCCAGCTCTGCAGGATTGTGTTCAGGCGGTTCTTGAGCTTCAATCTTGATAACTATTGTCCTTCCCTCTGTTACACTATTATCTGTGTCCTTGTCGCTCTCCCTTAACTGTTCATCGTCCGACTGAGACTTCTCATATTGTGTGTCTTGTGTATCTGTGGTCTGACTCTCTCCTTTTTCTTCTTCTATTGGATTCGGTGGTTCCATATTAGTAACTGTTACGTAATCTGCTAATAACAGTTCATCCTTCGGTTTCGTTGTAGGAGGTCCGAATATGCTGGTCATAATTGGTTCGTCGAGACCTAACTCACACTCTCTAGGGTCCAATCTAGTGTAGAACTCTTTGATGTTCGGCTCATTACCTTTGAAGCCATGTCGACGACGGAAATGTTTGAGCATTGTTCTTTTTACTGAATAAGCTTTTGGACACATTTTGCACTGTAACAAGAGAAAATAATAACATTAACGACAATATTACGTGTTATTTTTTTTTTAAAGTTGAAAATAAATAAACATCCATTAGACCAAAAGAGCATCAACGTCGACAGGTGGTTATCTATTTTAGACTTTATTTTAAGATGCGCAATGTAGATATTTGTTTGGCAGGGAAACCGCGCTCTATTGGGCTTCGCCATACTTAGCGCAAGGATCTTTGGGCGCGTGCCCCAAAATCAGAAGTAACTCCGCCATATTGTTTTTCAATGCAATTTAACAACAGTTTACCGACAGCACCTGCCGGGCAATGTCATTCAAGTACCTTTATTACTAATAATTATAGACAAATAATTACTCTGAAATAAAATGTTTTGTTTTTTTTTTAGATCCTTGTAGCACTTAGTCTAAAATCTCATCCTGCCAACTTACCCTGATGGTCTTCATGGGACTGTGAGTGATGACATGGTGTCGGAGCCCTGCGGCGCTGGTCAGCGTCTTGTTGCAGATAGGGCAGGGGTGACTAGCGTGCGTGTGCGAGGTCCGTAGGTGACGCAACATGTAGCGCTCGTCTTGGTACTTGCGGTCTGGAAGGTAAAGCAGTATTTGGTATGAATATTAGGAATAGTGGCAAAAAATTTAACTAGGTGAAAATTACGACTAGGAATATAGGACAAACCCGATTCAGGTCAAAATGAAAATCCAAAACGAAAATTTTCAAATATTTTATCATGGATGTCGTTTTCATGCTTTTTGAGGGTGCTAAACCGCGAAGTCAAAATGAAAATCCAAGCTGGTGACAACCTGTATGGAAGCTTCCAAAAACTTATACTAGATGGCTCTGGATTAAAAGTCTGTCAGTGATAGAATGCATTTAAGATTGTTTAATTAAGTAAAAAAAAATCGCGAATTTTTGGAGCGGACATCCGTTCTTAAAGCTTCTGTGTAAGATACCTAAGTTATTGTTTTGAGGGTTTCGATCTCGGAACCTTTTTAATAATAATAATAAAAAAGGCCATATGCATTTATTTTGCTTTAGGGTGTGTCCAGACCTGGTGAATGCGCCGTACTCGAGCGGCGCAGGAGGTGCGCGCGTGCCGCCCGCGGTTTGCATAGTGGCCGTTTAACTCATGGTCTTTCAAATCTGGTACTATTATATATATTCTGTTTTATTTTAGAAAACGGAACCTGCCACCAACGTCTTCTGTTTTTCCTTTTAGTTTTTGTCAGCAATAAAATAGCCGATGCTGCACACAATTATGCTAACGGCAGTCGTATGGGCCGACATCTTCAGAAGCAAATTCACAACTGAGGCTCATATTTAGTTCAAACGCGAAAGAAGCTATGTGCACATGAGCCGCCCCACTCGAACCTTGCCGGAGTTGCACTAGAGCGGCACCAACCGTAGGCTGCAACCGCACGCGCGCAGTTCGCAAGCGGCTCGCAGGCGGCGCAGTCGCCAGGTCGGTGTTGTGGTCGCAAGCGCTACCGCTGAGCGTGAGGATGCGTACGATTCCCAAGTCGGGCAGCGTTATTGGGTTTTTCTATCTGGAATTTCTAAGTAACAGCCCCGAGTCTGGATTTATACCCGGTTAATGGCAATAGGGTCGCCCCCTATTACATGGGACTTAAAACATAACTGGCGAAATGTTGGTGCACTTATAAGTAAACCTCAGCCCAACCCTTCGGGGAAACAAGGTTATGTTAAAAAGAAGTATGCAAACTCACCACACAGCGGGCACTTAATTTGCTCCTTCTTAGGTTCGTGTATCTTCATGTGTTCTCGCAGCGAGCACGCACTTGTGAACAACTTTGAACACACCGTGCACGTTTCCAAGTCTGAAAGGAGTCAATTTTTAGTACCAAATTCCAGATATCAGTATAGGTACTGCTTATTAAATAAACGAATATGGCTGAGGTAGGCCTCAGCCATATTCGTTTATTTAATAAGCATTTCATTTCATTGGGCACTCTACCAAATCCGCGTAAAATTGAAAATGAGGGTGAAATCGCATTTAGTACGAAGGAAACTTTCAAATTCTGTTTCTAAGCTAGGCAATCAAAAGTTTTATTCATTACAGTAGCAAATATTGAGTACTCACTCTCTCCAGTATGTTTTCTGATGTGATACTTAAGCTTGGACTTCTGCACAAACGTTTTGCCGCAGTACATACAGGCGTACGACGTCTCCTTCAAATGGGTCCTGGAAAACATAATTCCTCATGAAAAAACAGATACAGGCTAAATATAACTGATACTTAAACATAACCGGCGAAATGTGGATTTACTATAGATACACCTCTGCCTGACCCATTGGGGATTACAGGCGTGAAAACAACCGGAAAAACCGGCACACGAAGGGTTCTGTATACAAGGCAAAAACGCAAAAAAAGAAACACGTTTCTTGTATGGAGACCCCCCTTTAATTTTTAACTTTGTTTCTATTTTTATTACTTGTTGTTATGGCGTCAACAGAAATACACATTCTGTGAAAATTTCAACTATCTACCTATTACGGATCATGAGGTTACCGGACAGGAGCCTGCTGACAGACGGAGCGACGGACAGCGGAGGCTTAGGTCCCGTTGGTTACCCTTTGAACGTACCCTTTAAGTACCTGGTACTTATTGACAGGCCTGTACTGTCCTCCCATACCTATTATCACTGTAATTTGAAAACATTATAAAAGCCAATTATTTTTAAAAGAGTAACCGTGGAGTTTCTTGCCGGCTCTTCTCCATAGGAAGCGACAAATTGGAACCGTGCACCTAGCTTCTGACGTTTCATAATTGCCCATGTAGGTTTATGTGAAACAAAATATTTTGATTTCGAATCGGTCGAGCTATTCTGTAAAAATCTCACCGTAAAATCTTAGTTGAAGTCAGCTTGGAGTGGGCTGTCAATAGTGAAAACATAGGTGAATTAGGCGAAGTGAGCTGTCATTGCATCTGATGCTAGAAATTGACACTATTGACAGCTCACTTCACGTTAGTTTTCACGGTGAGACTTTTACAGAATAGCACTACAGATAACTTACCTGGTGTGTGAGTTACAGGCTCCTTTGTCAGCGAAGCTCCTAGGGCAGTACTGACAGGCGTACGGCCGCTCGCCCGTGTGACGGCGCTCGTGACGTAGCATGTTGGAGCGTTGCACGAAGCGCATGGGGCAGTACGAGCACGCGTGACGTGGGCCCTCGTGGATTTGAACGTGTTCGCGGAACGAATCGCGTTTCTGTGTAAAGGATGTGTTGGTAAAGTTGTTGTAATGATTTTAATTTGAACCTTATGTATGTATCATCATTTCCGCCGAAAGACGTCCACTACTGGACGTAGGCCTCCCCGAAGCTCCGCCAGGATTATCCGTCCACCTTTTGGGAGGCCTTCCAACTCAACGTCTTCCGGTACGCGGTCGCCAGTCCAGAACATTTTGGCCTCATCGGCTATCTGTTCTGCGAGAAATATCCCTGCCCACTGCCACTTAAGTTTGGCAATTATTTGGGCTGTGCCGGATACCTTGAGTCTATACTAATATTATAAAGAGGAAAAATTTGTTTGCATGTAGGGGTTAATGTGTGGAACTACCAGTGGGATTTGAAAAATTATTTTTGCATTTGCTAGCTCAAGTTTTGCAGAAGCTTATAGGTTATTTAACATCACGCTATGACCCTTAGGAGTGGAGGAAAAAGAAAAAAAAGTCAGAAAGAACGCTAAGTGAATACCAATTAATAGCGTGGGCAGGTGATAGGATGCGACGCGGTGTCGGGGGACAAAATTTCATGCGGGCGAAGTCGCGAGCAGAACCTAGTGTGTTAATCAAAATAAAAGAAAACTTAAATTGATATTTTTTATCAATGGGTTACCCAGCCAAATAATGCAAAGTATTGCTCTTGCATTAAGCAAGAATTAATTTAATAAATGACTTAGTGCACTGTTAACGTTAAGGGCCTAATCAGGCGAAGCGGCGCGGACGCGCGACCCGGCCGCTGTTCTGTGAGATTACACGAGACCGTATGCATCGAATCATTTCAATAGCGGCCCAGCCGCGCGGCCGGACTGCTTCACCTGTTTAGGCTCTTAGAGTAATAATTAAAAGGGAAGGATTTATTCTGGCTGTTTGCCAGTCAAGATGGACCGAAGGTATGAGCGCGTGCACTCTTTACCACGAACGGAAAAGAATAAGGCCAACTTCTAGCATAGTCATTGATGTAATGTGTACTGAAGTTTGGAAATTAATAACAGATCGCGGCAGGTTAGTTGAAATAAAATCCGCCATTTTGGCTTAACTTACGTACCGCGATTTGCACTTTGTAATATTAATGTAAATTAAACAGTCTATAGTTCACCATCAATAACCAACACAAAAGACATTAAAAGAATTAAAACATATCTTATCACATTTCTTACTTACCAGAAAAGTCTTCCCACAGACAGTGCAGGTATAATTCTGCTTGTTAGGCAGATGGTCCTGTTTATGCATGTACAGCGAGGACTTGTACTGAAACGACTTGCCGCACTCCGAACACTCGAATGGATGCTGACCAGGATGACTTATGAGGTAGTGGAGTTTTCTGTAACAGATATTACTGCTTTAGCTGAAATTGAATTATAGACTTCATTGTCAGTGCCATAAAGTACAAGCTAGATTACGGTCGAGGGAGCCCGAGGGAGCCCGATGGTAATGTTTGAGTTGATTTTCGTACACTTAGGGTCAGTTCACACCGAGACGCGACGCGCACTTTTTAAGATAGCAACAGAATATCTAGCTTATTTACAACACGAAAAGGTATAATTTCACTACGAGCGCGAAAGCGTGTGTGTTTGTGTGTATGCATGTATGATACCTATTATAAAGTTTCTTTTTCAGTGTCAGAAAATCATCTGATTTGTGCTGCTCTCTTCTCCCTAGCCATTACGGCAAGCTGCTCAATCAGGAGTCTAAAAGGTGAATCGGAAAGGTCCAGATAGACCGCGAAAATAATTATTTTTTTCCATGAAAAAGTCATTCAATCGAATTAAAGGAAGTAAGAGGGTAGTATTGATGACTTAAATGATTATACTTAAGTAAAGCCATATTTGTTACGGTGGCTAACCATAGTTTAATCAACATACAACCTTGCACTGACCTTGACAACGCAAAAGACTGAAGAAAATTTGACCTTAAATATAAAATTCGAAAATCCATATAGATACAAATCATATAACAGCTCGTTTTACCATCGAAATAAGGGTAAATGGGCCACCTTTAAGTCGTAAGTATAGTCCCACCTCTCATCCATAGTGTGCAGTATCTCCCTGCAGAGCTTGCACTTGAACTTCCCGGGGCCGTGCGACTGCGCCATGTGCGCGCCGCATGCCCGCGAGCTGCTGAACTCGCGGCCGCACACTGCGCAGTCTATTGCGCGGTCCGGACGAGACGAACGACCTGAGTGCATCGTCTGTAATAAATGTTGACTTTTATGAATAAACAATTCAACGCAGGGAGGTCCAGAATTTCGTCGTAGTCATAGGCGCAGGTTCACGTAAGTCGACCAATCTTCACAACACATGGAAACGGACTGGTTTTGTACAGACACAATCAAAAAATATTGTAGAGAAGTTGCAGTTGTTGAAAATACAGGAAAGTACTTAAAAAAAAAATGGGTATTTTTTTTGGATTTCAAAAGCTATTTTACAGGACCTCAATTTTTATATTTTAAAAGCCTTTTCATGGGACCAAAAAATTGATTGCCAGGTCATACACCAAAAAAGAAAACACTTCTTAGGTAATTGATAATACGGGCTGGTTGCCCGCAACTCCACGTCAATGCGCGTATTTTGAGTTTGAGTATGATACGAGTGGGAAAATAGATTATTCGAAGGAAGGCCAGTAATGCCTTGGTGTTACTGATGATCTCATGGAGCAAAAAAAAACAAACAAAACACATCTTACCCGCACATGTAGCTTTAAAGATTTCCTATGGCTCAAAGGCTTGTACTGGCAAGAGTCCAGTGAACAGAACACCTTCCTAGCTTCAGCGTGGTCACAGTTGAAGTGTGCTCTCATCTCCTCAATACTCGGCATCACCACACAACAGAGGGAACACTTCAGGAGGTATAGAGGTGTCTTATCTGGAGTGCTGTGCTTCTCTAAATGGTGGTAGACGTACCAGACCTGAAGATATCAATACTGTTGAGTTCATTATTGTGTTTTTGAAAACAACATAGAATTCAAACATGTGACCTTAAACATAGTAGTAGTGGCCGACCTTGTATTCTGTACTATTTCTCATATACCCCTGTGGACAGTTTTAATAAAAATAAACCGACTCATAATAATATTTGAGTTATAACTAATTTTGCAATAATTACCTTATCACTAAACATTTCATTGCAGCTTTCACACTTGTAATAAGAGGATTTATGATTGAAGAAGTGTGCCCGCACTTGATGTGTCTCTCTGTCCGTTTCATGCCAAAAAAGTGTGGGACAATACCTACATTTGAACCCTAAATGTGGACTGAAACAGTTGTCATATTCTACTTGTTCCCAATGTTCTGTCAAATGACGCCTTGTTACCTCCCTGTCGTCAAACTCCTTATCACAAAACTGACATATCCACAGATCCGCAAACTCTCCCAACTCATTTGATGTATGAGTCTCAAGCTCATGGTGAGTCTCGAAAGTAGTAGCACACACTCTACATGAAAATATTGGCAAGGACTTTATACAATGCATTTTGAACATATGAGTGGTAAAACTTGACAAAGTGCCGTACCGGACACTACACAGTGTGCATACTATATCCATTGTGACTTCAGTTGTAAGCTTCTCATAATCAACATCGGAATATTCAAAAACTGAATTAGCATTAATATCTGACAATATATCACTAATGTAATCATGGTAACATTTCTGTACAACTATCAGTTCCGTTAAAGTAACATCGAAATCATCAATGCCATTGTAGTTTTTATGAATATCCTCAATATCATCCTCCTTAGCCTTAGCAGTTCCATCATCATTCTTGGCTTCATCAGCGGTCAGTACTTCTTGTTTAATTTCTGGTATGAGAACTTTGAGTAAATCTCTAGTTTCATTTGGGTCAGCTTCCATAGCTTCTATAGGCTTTAGCTCAGAATCAACATAGCCAAATCTTTCATGGTGTTTCAGTTGTTCTTCAACAAATTCAGCTCTAAGATCAGCACCATATACTGAGAATGGTATGTCTCTGCCTGACATCAGAGCAGTGAAACATTTTAAGGTAAAATGATGATACCCCATATAATGTGTGAAGAATGTTCTAGTTGAGTTGTTAGATTTATTACATAGCAAGCAGAGAAAGTTTGAGGTGCCATCATACTCAAACTGCCAAAGATTTTCTTCATCTTTATTTGACACATTGGAAACATTGTGTTTTTGGAATAAATGTGAGTGGTACAGATCACCATCAAGTACTCGGAAGTGACAGAGTCTACAATGTACTAGATTGTGAAGAGACTTGAGATGGTGCCGGAGCTCTATTTCAGTGTCAAAGTTCTCAACACATTGTGAGCATGGCCAGGGAGTGTGAAACTTCACATGTTTCAACCAAGCCTCTCTATCAGGTACAAAGTATCTAAAAAAATACTAATATTATAACTAATTGATCTTTAAAAAACTTCACAAGTTTTAGCATGAAGTAATCCCACATAGTACTTACCTACAAATGCCACAGAAATCTTTCTTATGATTTAGGACGTAATGAACAATGATTTTCGATCTGTTTATAAACCAGTCTGGGCAAAGTAAGCAGCTGTAAGGTCCGGAAGGATTTAGATCTTTTAGGTAGAGCCACACATCTGTAGGCCGCTCAATCACCTGCGGTTGCTGACTAGCCTTGTTACGTTGAAGCTTTATCGTGACCGACATCCGTTTAGGCGGTGGTAACTTCTTTTTCTTCTTATTTGGAGACTCAGAAGAATCTGATGTTATCTCTTCTACATATTGTTTTGGGTCTAATTTCTTATTTGCCGCTATGACGGATAGCGGTTCATCATCAGACTCATCCGAAGACATCTTCTAGTATTTATTGTTAATTTGTTAGTTCAAAAAGTGATTATGCAGGAAGTTAATCAATAAAATACTTAAAAAAACGTAAACACTAACAGCCTTAGGCAAACGGAAACGACTTGTCAGCTTGTCAGTGTTGTAGTCTTTGTCCTTGACAATTGGTTGACAGCGTTGACAGACGTCAGGCAGTTTTCGACAAGCTCGAAAAGACTCGCTTTCTCTTTCAAACATTAGCAGTTCCATAAGAAAGAGAAAGAAAGAGTCAATATAATGCTAAATAACCGTATTTTTGCTTGCAACTTGTAGTCGAATTTAATATTGTTGAGCCGGATTATATCTCAATTTTATTATTTTGTTACGAATATGAAGGTTTTCTCAGGTATTTTAGATTTAGATTTTTACATCATCTTGATTTTTTTTGAGAAACTAGCATTTCACATAGACAATGAAGATTTATTATTTAATATGTCAACACGTTCCATTTCCCATAATATTACAATAGTCATAATCAGATGAGCTGTTGCCAAAGTGGTGGTATAATCTATGAGGAAGGAAAATTATAAGATTAATGTCGTGATGGCCCAGTGTTTAAGGTCTCGCTTCTGATACGTGCACGAGGTTGTGGGTACGAACCAGTCATGTATCAATGTGAGTTTTTCAATTCATTTGTACTTATGAGTTATCTTGTACAATTACAATCTGTTAAGGCTCCTACACACATGCCGGTGGCAGAGCCAGCGGGTTTTTGCCGGGTGGGTATGCTGTGAAGGCGTTTTCAGGCCACCGGCATCGGCACTTGCCACAGATACCGAGAATGCCGTGCCGCCGGGCTTGTTGGCGGCATGCCCGCCGGCCGGGCCGCCGGCATAGTGCTGACAATTTAAACGACTAACGCCAATAACATTAACAAAAAATATAGTATGAAATAAAGTTTAAATACACGATAATCTTACGATCATTATACTCCAGCTCCAGACCCACTACAAAATCTTCTTCCAATCGTTCGCGAGCTCAAGTTCGGTCCAAAGGACCGTTGAGCGCAAAGAGCGTGCGAGGCACAGAGAAGTCAGAGAACTGGGCTCGAGCGACGACGGCGACGATTTGACTCCCAAACACGGCGAACAATCTGTGCCTGCACCAAATGTGCGTTTCAAAATTCGCATTTCTCGTACATGTTTATTGCATGAATTGAAACGTACCGCAAAATATCCTTTCGTGGCAGCCATTTTATAGAATTCAAATTTGTCTATGGTGAGCCAAAGAAAGGCGAAGCTAAACAAAAGGCTAGCATGTAGATAGCATTTACTAAAATAACAGTAAAATTTGCGTAAATACTGACTCAAAAGACTTATTTTTATGATATACTAAAGTGAACTAACAACTTTTATTACGTGTGTATCATATTAGTTCATAAAATGAAGCACAGTGCATCGTGTAATGGTGGCCATTAGAAGTAATAATTATGTATATTGGCATACTTGGTGCTTCACGGACCAGCAAATAAACATCTGAAGAATTACACTGACTGGTTTATCTTAAAATATAAGTGAACAACATGTAAACCCAAGTGATATTTGTGATATGGGAGCAAGGAAAAGTGCCCAGTGTAAATAGACCATTTGGCACGAACCATGGCCCAGAATCAGGGGGAGGTTCAAGTGGGGACACCGAACCAACCCGTGAAGGAGAAAGATATTTACGCCTGTTTACCTGATATGCGGACGAACGGGCCGCTTGGAACCGACGAACCGTGTTCTGGAGGTGAAGAGCTCCGCTGGCTGCCCGCGCAGTCCACAGACCGAGATCTGGTTATGTACTTGCGAGCCGCACGCTCTATGGCAGCTTTCGCTGGTATGTGTGACGGGGGCTCCCCGGACGACGGCTGTGTCGCCGCCAGCCGCGACGACACAACTATCAACGCTCTGGATGTGCTTCATGACTCGGGCTACGACCCTGGTCGTGCTCTACAAGCTCTTGTCAAATGTCCAGTCCCCAAAGGAATTGAGAAGAAATGGACAGAGGAAGAAACTAAAAGATTTGTCAAAGGAATTCGGCAATTTGGTAAGAATTTCTTTAAAATTAGAAAGGACCTATTGCCTCACAAAGATACTGCTGAGTTAGTTGAGTTCTATTATCTGTGGAAAAAGACTCCTGGTGCTAGTAGTAATAGGCCACACAGGAGACGACGTCAGGCATCTCTAAGACGTGTTCGTAATACACGAAATTCCCGTGCTGGTACTCCCAAAGAACAGACCCCAGAGGCTACACCTACAGTACCAGAAACAAATGGTTCAAGACCCTCTCCTAATCCTAAGGAAGCAGGAGAGATGAGTTCAGTTACAGAAGACGAAAATTCAGAAGAAGATAGTGATTCTAGAGATGCTGGTGATTTAGCTAAAGTTGAAAATGTAAGACCAGAAAACCCAGATGACTCGCCAAGTAGAATGAGAACCAGAAATAAATCTAAAGAACAAAATACACCTACTACACCTAATGGAAAGAAGGGTCAAGATGAAAGTGATAATGATTCAAAGCCTAAACCTAAACCTAGTAAACCAATTGTACAGAGTACTGTCACCTCTACCAACACCAACAATAATATACCTGAAAAAGTGCTTTCATCCCCGGTTAGCAAAGATATTAAGAAAAAGGTGCCCCCAGTGGCAAACGGTGTAAAAGTTGATGTATCAAAAGTTAAGAAACGTCTCCCAGATGAAACAAAACCAGAGAGTATTTTGGATGGTGATGTACAGATGAAGAAGAAAAAGCCAGTAACACCTCCTGATAGTCCGGCTGAAAGCCTTACTAATGACAGTTTTCCTGCAATGGATGAAACAGAAACTCCGGAGCCAGAGCCAGAGGCTTGTGATTTTAGTTTTAATAAGACTGACAAAGTGAACACTGAACAAAATAAAGAACCAGACCCTGAACAGCTTGCTAAATCTGCTGAACCTCCAGGTAAAATAGAAAACAACTCGGAACCTGTAATTAAAAGTGAGAAAGATCCTTTACCACCAACTTTCCAATTGGCTAATGAGAAAGATGATAGAAGTGCTCTTGATTTAAAAACAGATCCTAACATGACCACAAATAAATTACCTGAAAACATAGAACCAAGACCTCTTGTATTGCAAAATCCTATGTTTCCTAAAACTGAACTCATTATACCTAAAGTTACACCGATGTGTACAGATCCTATTGAGAAAATTAAAATCAAAGAGGAAATAGATACAGATGAGACAATGAATCTACAAAAAGATGATTATCCAAAAGATCCTTTATCACACAACTTCCCTGGACATCCTGTGAGCCAATCCAACAAACCACTTAATTTGGAGAACACAAATTTCTTTGTGAAAGACAGTCACATATACAATCCTAAATTAGGTCACAGCATTAAAATTGAAAATGTGCCCAATAACATTTTCAATCCTTTAAATATAACAAAGGACTGTTCAATTATAAGAAGTGCAAAAGACTTTTCTGGCATGCCACCATTTTATCCACCTAGCATGAACTTTGGCAATGATCCTTCAAAACATAATCCACACATGAATCCTCTAAAGACTGTAATCAAATTAGAACCTAGGGATGAAACCAGCGAAATGAAAAATCAAAATACACCTGAAATCTTTACTGCTACTATATCTTCAGCCAACAAAGTTGATTCTCCGAATGCCCCTCGGTTAGACTCATTACAGAGAATGAGTCCAACACCTACTAACCCACGTGGATCATCACCGCCTCCAATGGAACATCCTACTACTTTAAATACAGAACCAATTTCACCAGCAAACTCACAAGAAAACAAAGAACCAGATGTTGATGATAAACAACCAACAGATCTAAAAACTCAGCCAATACCTAAACTAGATGCCCAGAATAGCAACTTAAGGCCATCCTCATTTTCACATCCAGTGAGACCAGAAAATCTTGGAATTCGATCAACAGAAGCTTCTATTACACCAGTTTCTGCCCAAAACATGCCTCCACCACTCAGCCAGCCATCTATGGCTGGCTTGCTGCCTCCAGGACCAATTATATCTGTTGGAAGTGGTGCAAACATTGGACCTTATGGGTTTATGCCTACAGCATTGTATGGTCATACAAACCATCCTGGGCATCCAGGACATCCAGGACTTGATAAGCCGGGGTCAATGCCACCTCTAATGCAACAGCATACACCAACCCACAGTTTACAGGGAAGTAATCTTATACAAAGCTCTAACATTCAGAGTGATCCCTCAATGCCTCAAGATCTGAAAATCAAGCAGGAGGTACCTGACAATGTCCCAGCTAATCTGTCAACCCAGCAAGTTGATCCACTTCAATCACTCAAAGAAGTCAAAGTGCCAGGATATCCTATTGGAAGTGCCATAGCCCAACATTTGAATACTGAGAGGGACAGAGAATCCATATCTAGTGTTGAAAATAACAGTAGACCCCCAAGTCTACCTACTAATGAGAACAACAATATGGGCTCCAGCGCTTTCCTTGGTCCAAGGATTGAAAGTATAAAGAAAGAGCCTGATTTCTTACACCAACCTCACCTACCACCTACTTCTACAAGTCAGAGCAGCAGTTCAGAGTCTTCCAATCACGTTCCTCCGGTGAAGAGCCCGCACACGCCGACACCTATCAAGAGTCAACCAGGTCATAATGGAACCCCAATGCATATTTCTCACTCATCGTCTACAACTTCGCCTTTCTCTAGGCATATGACTAGCCCCTCACAGCCGAGGCAAATCTCAGCGTCGCCCGTTCAACCGAACACTCCAGTGTCGCATTCGGCGCTCAACTTGATGAATCCTACTCCATTATCAATACCATCTACAATACCCGGCCCTGTCATGCACTCTGGACAGCAACACCCGTTTGCGTCACCGCTGCACCACCCACATTTGCTGCATCCGTCTATCTTTCAATTATCTGCAGCGGCGGCTCACGCTATGCACCCATATTACCCACATCCGCATCCTGGGTATTCAATGCCTTATCCATATCCTTATGGACCACTACCTCAGCCTCACCCAATACCGCCGATGCACCCTGCGGTAAGCCAGGCAGGACGCCATGAGCCTGTGAAACCGTCGACGATAGAATCCACGACGATGCTCAGCTCACATCACAGTCACAGCACCAGTTCTTCAGTCACAACGAGATCACTTAGAGAAATTTCTGAAAGTTCTGAGGATCCAAGACATCCCATTGCGACAACTGATAGACATCAACTGCACGAGACAACGATGACTCACCATCATTCGACTAGTCATCATAGCGCGGTGCATACTAGTACCGAAAAGCAGCCAATTCATGTAGGAGGTGGCACCAACCACACGCTATCAATATCTCATTCGACTTCGAGTAGCTCGTCGCAATCGATCCAGCACAAAATTAATACGCAGCAGAAGAGTAGTTCTCATTCTAACTCTCCACATCACTTGTCGGCGAGCTTGTCTCAGACCACGAGTTCGTCGTCCAGCGTCAACCTGAACAACCACAACCACACGCATCACCACACCCACCACCTGGCGCACCACCCCGAGAGGCTCTCGCCGGCCGACTCTATGCTTATGCGTCATCATCCGAAAATGCTTCCTGGCAACCCGAATCATCTGATGATTCAGCCGCCATCGATGGGGCATCCTTTGGGTCTTGGTCTGCCACCAGGACCTGGGCCGAGTTCTATTGAAAGCCTTCGTTTACACGCGCAGGCTGCAGCTGGACTTCAGGGATCACACCCTAGACCCGGCTCGCCTCACCAGCATCCTCATGGTCATCCACATTTGCGAGGTCCTCCGCGACCGATGCCAGATGAGAATCCCGAGCTGAAACTCGAAACCCAATCACAACCCGAGGAGGAAGAAATCCCGAGCCCAGCAAACATACCACATGGGCCGAGTCCCGAACCGAAGATTGAGGATACCGAATGTCACAGATCTCAATCGGCCATTTTCCTCAGACATTGGAATCGTGGTGATTATAACTCCTGCACAAGGACAGATCTCATCTTTAAGCCAGTGCCAGAGTCGAAACTTGCTCGAAAACGGGAGGAACGTCTTAGAAAGCAAGCTGAACGAGACAGAGAAGAAAGGGAAAAAATTGCCCAGCAAGCACATAGAAAGATAGCAACGCCAGAGAAGCCAGAGACAAAACCGCCATCAAGAGGTGCTATCGAAACGATATCATCTCCATATGATCGATTCCCGCGGCCCCCTGGCTACCCGGACACACCTGCACTCCGTCAATTATCAGAGTATGCTCGACCACACGCTGGCTTCAGTCCGGGCAATTTGCCGCGTCATTGCATGGACCCGATGTTGCAATACCAGCTCAGCTCTATGTACGGCGCCGCCGGCGCACGAGAACGGCTCGAACTAGAACACCTCGAGCGTGAAAAACGAGACAGAGAGATTCGAGAGCTACGTGAACGAGAGCTTAACGATAGATTGAAGGAGGAGCTGCTGAAAAATAACGTCGGGCCGCGAGCACTCGACCCGCACTGGTTGGAGATGCATCGGCGGTACGGCATGCCGCCGCCGCCGCCGCAGGGCGCCATCCCCGTGCAGTTCGGCCTGTACCCGCCCGGGCACGGGCCGGCCTCGCTCTCGCAGCTGGAGCGCGAGCGGCTCGAGCGGCTCGGCATCCCGCCGGCAGGGGGCCAGCAACAGTCTGTGCCCACCACCATGTCGCAGCAGCACCACCCGCACCACCCGCACCCCGGCGTGGCGGCGGCGCAGCTGGAGGCGGCCGAGCGCCTGGCGCTGGCGGCCGACCCTATGGTGCGGCTGCAGATGGCCGGCATCAACCCGGAGTACCACGCGCACACGCATGCGCACACGCACGCGCACTCGCACACGCACCTGCACCTGCACCCGGGCCAGCAGGCGGCGGCGCAGGCGCAGCAGGAGGCGGCGATGGCGCTGGGCCAGTACCGGCCGCTGCCGCACCCGGACCTGCTGGGCCGGCCGTACGCCGAGCAGCTGGCGCAGCAGGCGGCGGCGCACGAGCAGCTGCAGCGCCAGCTGCTGCTGGAGCGCGAGCGCGGCTTCCTGCACCCGGCGCACCACGAGGACTTCCTGCGCCAGCAGCGCGAGCGCGAGCTCAAGGTGCGCGCGCTGGAGGAGGCGGCGCGCGCCTCGCGGCCCTAGTGCTTGCGCCGCGCGCCCTAGGCGCTCACTAACTCTCCAAGTGTTCACGCGCCGCCCTCCGGAACGGGCGAGCGATATTTTCGAGTGTGACGATACCTGTAATTTATATTTATGATGATAGGGCCGTACCTTAAGTATTTAAGTTTTTATAATATTTTTTATAGTTGCATGGTCGTGTAGTACGCTTATTTTCCATGCTCAAATTTATTTCTTACCTACTAGTCATAATTAAATTTTTATTTGTGAATGAGATAATGAGTCACACGTTTTTACGTAGGCTATTTAGATTAAATTATTGTTTATTTTGAATAACATAAAGGCCACGATCGCTACTGGTGTGGCCCGATTGCTTACTTTAACGACTCTTAAAGGAACTGTGTTACGTCACGTTACGTTACCGAACAGAAGCCACAGTCATGCCACGCCAGTAGCTTTCGAATGAAATCATAATGCAAATAAATAAGGGTGCTGGTTAGCATTCATGTGAATGGACCACATGATTACAGTAATTATGTTCAATGTAAACTACATTGCTTTTTTATGTTCATGACATAATAATATATATAACTATAAATAAGTGTTTATTTAAGTATGAGACAGAGTAGGGACTGTGTGGACTTGCCTTTCTAATCAACTTGCCTTTACGTATTGTCCCGTAGTGACTTTCTCGCTCTGTATAATCCTAAGGAACTCCTATTTCACTTAAATTATTTACATTTTAAATAGAAATATATATTTTCAAATAGTACCTATCTACACGAAGTGAGTATCGAGTGATAAATGTAGAACATACAGAGTGACGAGAGGCAATCGTTTCTGGAACTAATTACACTCACATATCAATTATAAGATTGAGGTATGAGAAGTCGCCGTGAGAAGATTGTTACTAATTGATGTTGCCTTCAAATGTTGATATTGACCGAATGCAATAATTCTATATTAGCTATGAAAGGTGATTATGGCCTTGGTGTTGTAAAAGATCGTTTTGTGCAGATTGTGATGGAATATTTTATTGAATGCAATTTCGTTCTTTTATGTTCGCTCTTGTATGGGATTCGTTCTCAGTTATGACTGCTAATAATACGGTACGCGCATAACGCGCGCGTTTTGTATAATGAGCGAAAATAACCAATGTCGGGCCGCACCATTATTACGGATAACGCTATGTTTATTGCATTTATTTATCCCAGTTACTTCACTGATATCCAATTTAACTTAATGTCTATTTCAACTTACTTTTACACGATAAATTATGTTTATTTCGGTTTCTAGCACATTAACAGAATCGGTACTTCAATTGAAATCGATACATAAACGTGTTTGCGTGTAGTCGGAAATATTTTTCTAAAACTCATCCAGTGATTTTGTTGTCTACATTACCTACTAGAGCTCTTAAAAATGGCGCATAATATTCTCGATCTAGATTTAAAAACTTTTTCCGAATTAGCAGTCAGTAAGTAAGAACTGAACGCCACATGGACTCTACAAATTCAATTAATTGAACTCGCATTGCGGTAATAAATAATAATTTAATTTATCACCATAACTTGGCTACACTATCAAACTCTGTCTTTCGTTCTGATTTATAAGTTTCTCTCTCAGATGTGTTAAGAGAAAGTATTGTACCAGTTCAGCCACATTGCCTGAGACAAGTCGGAGCACCGACAACTTTAAATTATTGACTGAAAGTCGCCAAAATCCCTTTATTTTGCAGACTAAACACATCGTTATGAAAATAACACTAAAATGTACTTTATGTCTAAGAAATAAAGGCCATTTTGTGCCCTAACAAAGTGTTTATTTTGTTTTAAAGATATTTATATTGACACTAAAACAAACTTAAGTACTTACACAATCCAAATTATTTTAATCTTGACTCTATTCTGTGTAATAATAATACTAATGAGTGGTTAAAATATTCTTGTAAATTTTAAGAAATGATGTAATTAACGCCCGTTGGACACATTCAGTAACTCTGCACTATATGTAATATATAAATTTCCTTTGTAAGAAATAGGCGCTGTTAGAAACAATTCTAAAGTTATATTAATTATCTAGAGTTAACTTTCACAATGTCGCTTCGTAGGTATTATGTTGATAATACCATAGTTTCTTTCTGATAACTAAAAAGAGAAAATGAGTATTATTTTTAGAGACAAATTATATCTTAATTAATTAAGAGGTTGCGTGTCGGTTTAAAAACTTCATTTATTTAGACAGTAAGGTTAAATGGATGTCTTAGTGCTTTTGTGTAAATTTTTTTGAATAATATATGTGAAAAAATTCAATTTTGTTTTTTTGTTTTTCGTTTTTCGTCCTCGATCCGTTTTTCTATTAGGTAGGTAGGTACTAATAATGTTATGTTTCAGTTAGGTACCTAGTCATTACTTGCTCTCTATACAGAAAAAAAAAAAACTTATTTTGAGATAATTTCTCATGAAGAACCCAACAGTTTTCAAAATTCCATCTTGAGTTCACACCTCGCTGCTGCTTCAGATAAAAATAAAATATTGAAAATACACAACAAAACCAAGTTACGATTTGAAGGCAAAGTTCAAGTTAAGATATTCTCCGTTATGAGTACTTATGAGGGACAGTATACTAGAAAGTACTCTGTGATTAGGGATATCGTAACTTGTAATCCAGTCAAATTAACGACCCCTTTTTTTTTGGTAAACTGACGACTATAGTGATTTACAAAGTATTATGAAATGTTTCTGTGTGATGTCGGTTGTTTGTTAGCTGCAGGACCCTATTAGACTTTGTCCTTTGGAAAACTCGAATCGGTCGGAAATCAAACTAACTTCTTTCTTGCAGGTTAAGGCCAAGAAAAGAAAATGTTAGACAGTCTTGTCAATTTCCGTTCCACTTCTGTCAGATTTTCTCAAAACAAACGTTTTTTTCTAAGGACATATAAAACAAAGATTTTAATATTAAGGATTTGTAAAATACGTTTTTTTCCTGCCTAGGTAACTAGGCGATAGTTGGATCGATAGCATACGTCTGCTAACACTACAGGAAATAAACAAAAATAATATGAATAATGGGTCAAGTGAGCAATACTGGATTACTAGCGGTCTCTTCGAAACCTACGTTTTTAAGGCAAAAGGTGAGTGGAGCTGCCCTTTAAGTTATCTTTCAACTTAAAGTAGGTAGCAAACGTAACAGCACCCCTTTGTTTACAGTAAACAAACCCGAAATTCTTTTTGCGTAATTAATTTGTTCCAAGGAAAAGCTAAACAACGCTCAAACGTTACCTACCTTTTTACAAAATTAATGTTTACCTCCCTGAAGCTCATATTTATTGTGTAAACAGTTTATATGGCTTCTTCAACTTGAATGTAAATAAAAGATGTTGTGGTTTTGTTGAAGAATTTCCTTAGAAATATGATGCAAACAATAATGTTTTATTTGCCTTACCTACTGGCATGTTTCATTCGAATTTGCTTTTGTTTTCTGTTGCGACATGAGTCTTGTTGCGTCCACCGTCCCCAAATAAATTGTAATAGGTGCCTATATTCTGGCAAATAAATGATTTTGAATTTTCCTAAAAAATATATATTAATAATACATTTCAACCCTTTCAGAGCACGATAGAACTGCGATGCGACGTGTCTCCAGCGCCGTTCATGCTGCGTCCTTACGCTGGCCTCTACAACCCGTTTTCTCACGCCTGCTCCGTGCTCTGCAACCACCCTGCTGATACCGAGGCCAGGGATGTCGTTAAACGAGCTAAGGACAACTGGGTATGTTAATTTAGAATACAAGCCGTAGGTACAATAACTGTTAAAATTTTCATCTTCACATACACACATCTCATCAGCACACTTACATTATTAATATTATTATTTATTTATTTCTAAAACACCGGCCTTATTCATAAAAATTTATCGAACATCTAAACAGTTGCTAATGTCTGGTTTCTCTTTGAAAACCAGACTTTAGCAACTGTTTAAATGTTAACCTATTACACAAGTGATTTTAGTCACACAACGACAACCTCTCTGGGTTTGTGTGTGATGGCGAGCCGCTCATTTCAATTTAAAACTTTAACAACAAACAATACTAACGACATTAGGTACATTATAATACTTACAATTACAATGATACTTAACACATATAGATGATATTTACTTGTTTTTAACATTTATTTTAAATTCCGATCCCTTACATAGAGTAATTCCACTTTGCCCCACCAAGCCCGCCACCCTGGTGTGGCAAAGTGGACTGCCTAAAATTTTGCAGTGGAATATGCCCCACTATTCTGATTTGATGGGGCGGATAACACTAGCATAAACACTTTGTGGATTCTGCCCCACTAGGGTTGGCAGCTCAGGATTTACGAGACATTCACCGCCTCATCTAACCCAAATGATTCACCAAAAATAGAGGGGATATGGCGCTCGGCGGCCGCTGCCGCGGCACCGCTCGCTTCGCTCGCTCGCCGTCGCGCGTTAAGGGTCACTGTTCTAACCTAACCTAACCCAAATGATTCAAAAATACATGTTAACCTTCATACACAAATCCTGAGCTGCCAACCCTAGTGGGGCAGAATCCACAAAGTGTTTATGCTAGTGTTATCCGCCCCATCAAATCAGAATAGTGGGGCATATTCCACTGCAAAATTTTAGGCAGTCCACTTTGCCACACCAGGGTGGCGGGCTTGGTGGGGCAAAGTGGAATTACCCCTTACATACATTTGGAGAAATGTTGTGTAAGGAAACGTTTTGATTTATACTTATAACTTTTCTAAGCCTTAACTTTTTAAAGCGTTTGCAAGTCTTCTGGAAGTTTATTTAGAAAAAAAGGTAAGTAGCTACTAAATATTTTGCAACCCTCATACCGTACACATTATTACATTTTGGTAGGGATGTAAGTATTTATTTTTAAGTGGTTTCGTTCTCAGAAAGTCAGGTCTTGTTTGTTCTGTTAGCAGCTTAGCACCCGAATTGTATAACATACGATCAATCCTGTTTAATCTTGACAGTTCAATAATATTCAATTGCGTTATTTACGTTGTTGAGCAGACGCATTTTTCGAACATTTGAAGCAATGGATTAGCAATCTGTTTCAAAATTATTCAAATTATGAATGATCGTGCGTTACGCAATTAGGGTGGTTGCGGTGAGGTGCACCGCAACTGAGGCGGGCCGCGATGTCGAATGGGAGGCATCGCGGCTGAGGGTTACAGGCTGTGGCGGAGGAGGAGTGCCGGTACTTCTGAGTAGCGCTCTTCCCTTCCGTGGCCTGGACGGGGCCGCCACCGTTTAATAGCGGACGCGGTGGGGCCGCAGGGGAAGAGGAGTGTCGGTATAGCGTTGGCCGCTCTCCCTATCCCCTGCGGCCGAAAAGTGGTAGGCGGCGGGGCCACTGCGCTGACCCGTCGCATGGGGACCAAGGGTGCCGGACATGGGGTCGTCTGGGGCCCTTATGTCACTTGGTTCCTGGGGTAGTCACGGCGTGCCATGTGTCTTGGTGCGCCGAACTGGTGGGGTCCGCAAGGGCCGATGCCTGCCAGGGGTGCGGGTTGTTCTAAAGACATACCGTCGCCCCTGGCACACAGGCAACTGAGGGAACACGGGTGGGTTGTAGTCAGTAAAAGTCTGACACGCCCCCCTGCTCCACCCAGAGCGGGAGAAGTTATTTGATGATTTCCCACCCTCTCCGTGGGTCTATTGACTTCCGCAAGAGTAACACATTCATAACATTAGGTACAGTACCTACTTACTTAAAAGATCGTAGTCACTGTTTTTGATTTTCTTGTTTAAATGTTTTGGTGTAACTAATTACTTTAATATTAAAAGTTGTAACTTATAAATATCTGTCAGGTATGAGGTGCCTGTGTATGATATGTCCTCCCATAGCTGCTGAGTCCGTAGTTGATAACCGAGTCTGCTAGGGCCATGTATAACATTCTAAGCGTTTTGTAAGGTAGTTTATAAGTATTTAAGTACCTACTCTAAGCTTACTTAATATACCGCAGTTTGTTGCACACGTAATCCTTGTGTGGGCCCCAACAGAATCGGCTAACCGCTATACATGTGTTTATCGACAACTTCCAATAACGGGTTCTTGCAAGTCTTTGGCGAGTTACAGGCAAGAGTGTTCGTGTGCTACAACAGAAGTGGAGCATTTGTTGTGTGATGAATGTATGTGAACTATTTTAGATTTTGTTGCGTTTATTACTAATCCTACGTCATGAGCCCATTTACACGTTTGGTCAAAGTTACGTTGCACGGATATTCCTCAGCGTCATGGATGTTTTTATAATATACAAGTGTCGTCTGCGAATTGGTAACATCATAAAAATCTACACTCAACACATACACACACTTTTCACATAGTCGTACATACACTCATCAAGTCATCACATGCACACATAGTTTGGTTACCTTTTAGTCTTGAGTTTTAGTGATTTATATTAAACCGTTGCTTTTGTTTACTTATTCATAATTCCTGTCTGTCGAAAGAGAAGGGATATTGCGACACACCTAGGGCATCCTAGTGCGGGACCCAGTGTCACACCTCAATACTGTACCTACCTAACACATTTTTTTATGAGCCTATAGACGAAACTAAACAAGCCGTGTGCCCGTTTGTATTTCTCATCAGCAAAAATTACCAACCTTCATACAAATTTTTATCCCGTAAGTACTTCCTCTTTAGGGGATGATTTTTTTGAAATCCCTTCTGTGTTCGCTTTCTTTATGATTATAAGGATTTCTTGTGCAAAATAGTTTTAGATTGTGATATGTCTGTTTAGCTGCTTAGGGGCCATTCAAGTATTATGTAAGCACATTTTTTGCAATTATTCCCCCCCCCCTCCCCCTCGTCAGCAAAAGTAGGTAAGTAAATCTCATAACCCCCCCCCCCCCTCCTCCTATGCTCACGTAAACATTGGTAGCAGACACACAACGTGCCTGCTCACTTTCGTGTGGAATATTGTCATCGTTTTCTTCGAGCCATTCATAGACAAGTAGGGTTGCCATATGTGTTCAAACCAAAATCGAATAAATTTTGTAGAAAATCCAAAAGTCAATAAATAAATTCTGCTGACGTAATCACCATCAAGACCCCCCAGCCCCTATGTCATCAAAAATAAGCAAAGCAAAACCCCGCCCCTCTGTACTGCTTACGTAACACTTGAATGACCCCTTACCAACTTGACGGAAGCCTCGCATCTATATCGAATCATCAATTACACATAATTCAATGCAGTCAATACATACCTACAAATAACTCTCCTGCCTTATATCTGTTTTACTTCACAGATCGAAGGCAAAGGACACTACTTTCAAGAAGATTTATCTAAGTTCCAAGATGGCGGCGGCGACAAAGATAAGAACAGAACACCACATGATATTTTTACTGAAGACATGTTTAGGAGGTATTTTTTTGATGTACATAGGTACTCATATTTGGTCACACCTATATTTCGCAAAGGGGTAAGCAGAGAGGCAATACAGCCACATTTCGCCAATTATGTTTAAGTCCCATAAAATAGAGGGGCGCCTGTGGTCAACCAGGTACAAATTCAGTCTCCGGGCTGCTACTACTATTCCTTCAGGAAAGCAATAGGGCCACCAGTACAGTTCGCACACACCGCACAAAATCGTCCTTCCGACCTCGCCGCCGAGGTCCTCGCGCCCCGCGAAGACCCCTAGTATCGGCGCCTAACGTCGAGACCCCCGACCGACCCTTGCTCGTTGAAGCGCCAGCCCGCGCCGCAGCTGAGCCAGTAGCTTTAAATTCCCCCTCTAATAATAATAATGCCAATATTTCGATCCAGCCTGTCCCCAATGTTGATAGCTGTCCCCCTATCAGTGACGCCGAGCCGAGGTCCGTACCCCACAGGGGGTGCCCTCAGCGTGCAGTCGCTTAGCATGTAAATTTTAGTTTGTAAGCCCTGGCTGGAGGCGTTAAGATTAACTTCTTAATGGCAGCCCCAGGAAAGCCCGGTTGAGCAGTCACGGCCTGTCAAGGCCAACTGCGAGATGCCCAACAAAAAAAAAAAAGCTACTACTATGAACTCTTCTGTGCCTGTTTTATTATTGACACACTTTCATTAGCTTGTTATGATGTATTATGATGTTCCGTGTGGTGCCGGACGTAAAAGAATAGCGCCATCCCATTTCTTTCCGCAGGTGTCGTAGAAGGTGACTAAGGGACTTACTAAAGAATGGGCAGCAGCGTTCTCTATGCATTTAACCACCATACTGCGATTGCCAACCCGCCTGCCAAGCGTGGCGATTATGGCAAATCCCCCCTTTTTGGGGAGGCCTATGTCCAGCAGTGGACGTATTTCGGCTAAAATTATGATGATGAGGATGTATATATGTAACGGATATGATCTTTGAACGTGATTTTGACCCACTTCATTTTTATCTCTAGGGTCGGTTCAGACCTGGTAAAGCGTGGTTTTACCTGTCAAACAAATATCAACTTTATAACAGTTGAAATAAAGTTGAAAATCAGTTAAATCCGCAGATACGCTGAGACTGACTCAAGACCGCTCACTCCAGCCCCAACGCTTGCTAGCGGCAAGTCCAGGGGTTCTCGGCGATGCCTCACACCGGACCAGCCTCATCAGAGAACTACTATTGTGTTGGACCTAAGGCGAAGTCATAGTCAGGTGAGCACCAATTTAAATGATTTAACGGGAACGAGAACGAAGAGAATTCCCTAAGATTTTCAACTGGGTATCTGCCTTGAAAGTAAATGGCAGCATGACCCTTGGGTCACATTGCCATAAACTGTCCATTTAGAAGACAATTGTCGATTTGGGCATCATCTTGTAGCGTAGAGTAAATAATGAAGCCTCACATATTCCCTTCCCAACCAGATCATGTGGATGGTTTTTCAACGGTTATCTCAAAATACAAATGATAATAATGATGTGGTTATTTAAAAATGGTTAATTGTAATTTGTTTCTTATTTTTAGAAAAAAAAAAAATATACTTTTTGTTGTGACCTACAGAGTCCGTAATTGTACCTTAACGTTAGGCCATTTGTATTTGTAAGAACTTTCAACATTATGGAATGCAAGTAAAGATATAAACATGAATAATTCTAGACTCCATCAAGTCCACAATCTTTGATACAATTATTTTCAGTAATGTTGTCTTTTTATTCGTATGGTTAAAAAAAGAACCGACATTTTTTCAGGAAACAATCTACTACCATGGCTACGCAACCTCTGACGTGACTGCCGGTCAGAACACCAGCCCTACTAACGACAGGTCCACCTTACCTTCACTGAACCTGTCCGACGGAGCCCACAACCGACTCCTCAAGGGTCAGAGTGAGCAGCTTCCCCCCCTCGCCTCACCCCTCGTGTTGTCAAAGAGGTCGATACCCGTAAAGGAGCCACAAAGCGTCAGGAATGTGAAAAAGGTAGGTCATTTTTATATACGAAGAATTTTAGACTTTATATCAATGTTTACAACGTTGATAATTGTTTGGCATTGAAAACCGGCCAGATCTGCGTTGACCTGCCGGTATACTGGTACAGTCACACTAATATGAATACACTAAGCAACATTCAAGGGTGATTTTCTCGTGGAATACAGATTATCAACTTTGAGATAAAACCTTTGCCATAATAATATGGGTTCCAAAATACTATTGACGTAAAAACATAAAATTACAATCAATACCTAGTGGTAATGACTGCGACTTACGAGTCCGGCGGCGGTAAGGCGTAGGTTCGAATTCGAACCCTAAAAGGCGCTTTACTTTGTGAAGTAAACCGTCGTGAGGACCAGCATGTTCTAGAACCACACATCCTAAGACATGATATGAATCCACAAATCCGCACTGGGCCCGCGTGGTGGCTTAGGACCAGTGATCGGATAATCGGGCGCTTATACAACATTAGTTTTTGTTTACCCTAAACCCGAAAAGGGGTCATTGTACTCATCATTTTGAACAAATTTTTCTGTGAACAAAAAATCAGCTGTTCCATACATTTTGTCGATTTAAGTGAACAAAAATGTATGGAACAGCTGATCTTTTTTCGCGATTTCAAGGTTGGTCCCATAGAAAAAGTTGTTCAAAATGACAATGGCAAGTTGTACAATTACCCCTTTTCGGGTTTAGGGTAAATAAAAACTAATGTTGTATACCTAAACTTCTTCCCACGAAAGAATAATTATGGACATTCCTTTCTGAATAAGTAAGTAATCCCGGGTTCCCGGAATTGAACAATTTTGTATAAACAACTATAACAAATGAAATTATAGCAGTGGTTATTTTGATTTAGTATCTTTGTTTTATTCAAAACAAATGGAATATCAATAAAAAAAAATAGTTTAAAAAACTAAAAAACACGCTTTAAAAACCAAACTAAAAAAGGAGAAAATAATTTAATTCAATTAAAAAGCGTGGGGTGCTTTTTGAGGTATTTTTATAATCAATTAATGTCAAGCACCCCACGCTTTTTAATTGAATTAAATTATTTTCTCCTTTTTTAGTTTGGTTTTTAAAGCGTGTTTTTTAGGTTTTTAAACTATTATTTATTTTCTATTTTTTAGTTCTGCTAACTACAAAAACGTGTTTTTTTTTCTCAATTTTTTTTTATATTATTGAATTGTCATCGGTCCTCGACAAGTTTACAAAGTTTCAATAAAATCTGACCGTTTAAAGTGGGTCAAAATCGCGCTCAGAGGAGTCGGTTACATACAAACAAACAAACAAACAAACCAACAAACAAACATACAAGTGAAGCTAATATAAAGCGTGTAATGATAATGTGCAATGAGGTCAAGTAGTATAAATTGATTTATCTATATAACAGATTAGTGATCGAATCGACAAATTTATTGTATTTAATAAGAACAGAAGGCTAAAAAATATTAATATGTATTTTTAAAATTTCCGGGATCCGGGATTCTGAAAGGCATTTCCGTATTATTATTTCGTGGGAATAAAAGTAAGTTTAGGTATATTAGCGCACGATTATCCGATCACTGATTATGGCCCACTGCCTTTCACAAAGAGGAGGCCTGTAGCCCAGCAGTGGGAACGTTAAAGACTGATTATGCTACGGCAGGAGAAAATCACTTGGCTATGTGCACGTGGCTATGCCTACAATTTACGTTACAAGTTTTAGTTGGGTTTCGTAACTAGTAACGCTGTGCGTGCTATGCATCTAGTAATATTGAACAATTCTAATTATCTACACTAATTTAGTATAGTAATAGACGTTAACTGATGTTTACAAATCCATAGAAAAGCGTATCGTAATGAGGTTCAGATTGAGATATTAGAAGAAACTTGCAATCGTGAATATGATCACGTAAACCCTGATGTAATGCGTTATTGCAACGCGGAGCAATGTTTTGCCAAACCTTAACCTCGAAAAAGTAGTCGAAATTAGTCGGCATTCATGGATCTTTGACAGTCGTTAGGGTTCGTCAAAATCAAAAATATTTTATTCAAATTAGGCTGAGAATCAGCACTTTTCGAACGTCAAAATACATAAGACAGTCCCCCAAAAACGCCCACCCTCCACCACTTCCTAGTGCTTTCGCTAGGAAGAAGAAGTGGCGCAACAAACTCCCCAGCAGCACAGCTGTCTGTTTAGTCGGATAGACTTGATTCTATACATACATAGGCAAAGTAATAAACATTACGAGACACAGAACATTAATTAAATAATTAGTCGTCAGAAGCCCGAAAGTCTGAAAAACCAGTCTTACCAAGTGGTATCGTAGTACCCAGTAACTGGGTTGTGGAGGTCAGATAGGCAGTCGCTCCATGTAAAATGCTGGTTATTCAGCTGCTTCGGGTTAGAATAGAAGCCGACCCCAACATGGTTGCCATGGTTGCCAACATGGTTGACGGAACGGTTGGCGCAGTGGTTCAGCGATCGACTGCTGCGCTGCGTGTCGCGGGTTCGATTCCCGCACGGAACAAATATTTGCATGACCTACAAGTAGTTGTTCTGGGTCTGGCTGTTTGTGTATGTGAGTTTAAATGTTTGTAAACGCACCCACGATACAGGAGAAATTCCTAGTGTGGGGAAACGTTTAAAAAAAAAAAATGGTTGCGAAAAGGCTGATGCAGAGGCAGATGATGACTTTTTTACTAAGTTACGAATTAAAAATCCACTTAGTTTTAAATTGCGTCATACCGCTGCTATCAACGTAAGTGTTTTAGCGCCAGTCATGAGCTCTTATCACTGATATGGAAACTTCCCCCCAAGCTTGTCCAAGAGTTACTAGAGCGTTACTCCAAACATCATTCCCCTGTTGATAAACATAGATCGATACATTCGCTGACGTTAGTCCGATACGCCGATTTCCGCGGATTAGTCGTCCTCGGAGCGATATCAAAAACGAAATTTTCCATTTGAAACATGCTACCGTTTTTAATATCAAAGACGAAACTTCTGCCTATTAGGAACAAACATAAAGATACATCGAAAGACAAGAAGACGAAAGAAAAGAGTTTTTTCGTGACGGGTGATAACTTGACGACTTTGATAAATATTGCGAGTTTGAAGAGCCGACGTGTTAGGCGAATCGCACCGAAGCTTCCTCCTCTAGTGAAACCGGGTTCATGCGACTGCAATCTGATGCACCTCACTAAAATAGTGATTAGCTACGCACCAAAGAGCAGGAAAAGAGGCGCTTCGAACATCGTGTTGTCTATGACCGCGTGGGGCACGACCGGCCAGAGGAAGCGCATGAAACTGCCAAGTGTTAAATTGACGAGAAAATTGGTTAAAGGCGAGAAATCGTTGACACACAACACTGATGAGTTCTTTAAGAAACTTGAGGTATTGATAACGCTGTATGAATGTCTTTTGCTAATTAAGTACCTCTTTCAGACTGTAATGTGTTAGGTTTACATAAGAATAACCAGTATGTAAATAGGGCAGAGCTGGAACGAAATGTCGTGCAGGACAATTTAATTTTTATAGAAAAGTTTTGGACGGTGAACGAATGCTTTCTCAACGGGAATTATTTGTCTTGGGGTCGGCTTCCAGTCTAACCGGATGCAGCTGGATACCGGTATTGTACATGGAGCGACTGCCTATCTGACCTCCACGACCTTACTGGGTAATACAATACCTCAGACTGGTGGCCACAGTTTCCGGCTTCTGATAACTGTCAGAGATCCACAAATGACAGTCGGGACCAACAGCTTAACGTGCTTTCTGAGTCACGTAGGGGTCTTAGTATGTAAAGACGGTCACCCATCCACGGAGCAACCGCGGCAATCGTAGCTTAACCTGATCGATTGAACTGAACGGCTGTCATTACTTAACCACAAGCTTTCTCAACGGGAATAATATTAATATCTGTTCCAGAATCAATTAAAGGCTCTGAACTTGGGTAAGCCTGCTAAGAGTAAGAACAATAATGGTAAAGAACCGCCTGCGTCGCAGCGATCTAAGGCAGAGAAGGAAGCAGCCAATGAGGCGAACGATGCTGCGTCCAATGGGGACGAAGGAGGTACGTCCCAAAAATAAAATATGCCAAGACCTGCAAAACACACTTTTAACATATTTCTTTTTTAATTAATACCTATAAATAAACCAATTTAGGTAATAGCTCTCGGATCTTTATTATCTCAGGAGTTTTATCGTTCAATCAAACGTTGATGCAGTATTTTTTTTTTTCAAAATGTACAACGATGTGCGAGAGCATCCCAATAACTTTTGATAAATAATTACAAGCTTTGGGCCTATATCTACAATACAAAGATACGAAGACGCAACATTTCGTAAGGCAATAAAACCAGAAACCGAGTGCGGTTAACCGCTGTGCGTGCACCACCATACTATTACTATGGGATACAAATAGATGACTTGTTTTTTAGTCGCTAGCCAAATGTAACAAATTACCTTTTTAAAATCAGTCACAAAAAAAACCGCTAGTGCGTGCACTTGTTGGTATATAAAAAGCCATTATGTTAAATTTTTCGGCGGTTTAACACCGTCTTGTGCGAGTTTCGACCCTGCCTACCAAACACTTCCAAATAGCAATTACTCCACCTTTTGACTTGGGTAATCATAACTATATGTCTGCCAGGGGTGCGGGTTATTCGACAGTGATACCGCGGCCCCTGGCACACAGGCAACTGAGGGAACACGGGTTTTAGTCAGACACGCCCTCCTGCTCCACCCGGAGCGGGAGAAGATTTTGATGATTTCCCATCACAAAAAAAAACTTAGTTAACTATATCTATACATTTATACTACGATGACGTATGAACACTTTCTTCTTCTGAACTAGGTACAGACGCCAGCAGGTCAAGCTATCCCAAACTGTCAAATTTTCCCAATTGAACATGAACCTTATTTTATTGTAATAAAGTTGAAAATCTATCAAAGAAATTTGACAGATTTGGGTAGCTTGATGTGCTGGCGTCTGTACACAACGGTGTATTGACTTTAAAAGCGCGCTCCGCAATCAAGCGAGAATCTCGCGAGAAAACAAGAAAAACACGAGAAAGGTGAATGTGGAACCGATTCAAATAATCTTCGCAAGTTCTCGCCTTGTTCTCAGATTTTTGTCGGTTTTTTGGCGCGAGACAAAAGAGCTAAGAACGCGAGAACAGACGAGAACTTGTATTGACTCCACACTCGCATGTTTCTCAGTAGCGAGCTAATAGTTACTTATATCATAAGTTTTTTCTTTCTAATGTCTTCAGGTAGTGGTGAAGGTCGAAGGCGTGGTAAAAGAAGAAAGAAAGGAGGTCGGGGTGGCAGTGACCGACTGACATCTGCAGGACTTGCGGCGCAAGCGCAACAGGATCCCGAGACTCAGGTATGTAGTGTTTCACTTTCAATACTCAATGGTTTATTTGCATTCCACAATGTGTACTTTAGGTGGTAACTTTAAATTATAATTATGTGATCATTATTATTCCTGTCGGGTACAGCTATTGCTGCACCCGACAGCGTCCTCTCTGCTACTATATTTAGTAGCAGAGAGGACGCTTTGGAAAGTTAGCTTAACAGTCTTCTGAACGAAATGAAAAACATGTTATATTATTTTTGACCGACTTCAAAAAGGAGGAGGTTTTCAATTCGGTATCGTTATTGTTTTTTTTTATGTATGTTCGGGCATAACTCCGTTATACAGGGTGTAAGGGAAACGCTTCCGAAAACGAAGACAGGTGATAGGGCTAGCGATTCTCGATGCAGTACCATCAAAAAATCTTCTTTTTTTTTACTTACGTTTTTTTGCATTTTTTGTGCACTATGCTGTGAGAACAGTTAAATGAACCATTATTTGAGATTAAACACATTTAAAAACGACCCCAAGTCTAGGCGGCAACTTTAGGTTTAGGCATCCTTTGTAAAGCGCAACCAAAATTAAATAAGTAGAAACATTACAGAAGCGTCAAACGTTTTAAATTGATGCAAAATAACAAATTTAAGGGGAAAGGTTATTGGTATCCGTTTGCATTTAGGTTGTATATAACCTACGTTCTGGCTTCGTTCCCCTTACAACCTGTATAGCTCCATCTTTTTCTTGCAGTGCACCTATATTCACTAAACATCCCCAGACGTATTCACTTTAATGTGCGGTCATATTTAGTGTAATATAAATTAAATTACCCCCCCCCCACAAATGTGTTTAAACTCAAATAATGGTTTATTTAACTGTTCTCACAGCATAGTGTACAAAAACAGCAAAAAAAAAATTTGGTAAAATAGTTGTTATTTTATGGTAGTCTTCGTTTTCGGAAGCGTTTCCCTTACACCCTGTATAACACCCCTTTTCGAACAGTTATGTTTTGAACACTTCTCTATTTGGGTCCATCTGTGTCTTATCCTGCTGTTTTTGCGTTTATAATAAATAATAATAATAATAAAATTTATTCAAAAATTACAACGCTTAAAAATATGTACAGTTTTGCTTAAATATTATAAAATTCTTTATGAATCAATTATAAAATTCTTGACTATGAGCGAAACCAACTTACCAATTTTTTTAAAATCTTCTGTATAATATTTAGTTTCATATGCCGCCAGCATCTCTTTGATTCATAAAATTCTTGTCCGTGAACAAACCGACTACCTATGCTGTTTTAAATATTTCTGTATGTACGTTTTCATAGATCGCCGGCATTGGCACGGACTCCCAAAACCCGAGTTCCCGCGGGTCGATAGCGCCGGCAGAGGATGACGTCATTGTACTGCCGGTCATCAGATCGCTAGTGGTCCCTAAGAAGACCGACTCCTTCCTCGATGATGACATGCTCAAGTATTTGCATAGAGAAGTCGATGAAGACGCCATCGAGACTGAATTTGATACAAAGGTTAGTTTGTACTTTGATTATTACGAAATGGTTGCGATGCTGATACAATTGGGTATAAAATCTTAGATAATTATTTCGTTTTGGGAACACAAGCTCAATATCATACAAGACAAAGTTCAATTTCCATTGCATCCAACGTTTTTAGGACCTTTTTACTACTGAGACTATAACTAACGCGCTAGTGAATACAGGAAAAGTTTTTATTCAGTGCGCAAACTGTAACCATGAATTCAGCATATCACACCCCAGCGCAAAAATATATCGTGGTTTTACAAAAAAAAATAACAGCTGTTCCATACATTTTGACCGCGTAGGTATTGCACTTTTCTATGAAACAGCTGATTTTTTCTTGTATAACCAACCAGAAAGTTCTGGGCTGCTGAATTCATGATTACAGTTTGCGCACTGGTTAAAAACTTTTCCTGTATAGTTAACAATGAGGCAATACATGTAAATTATCTAATACTAGCAGCGCTCTGCGGTTTCACTCGCGTAGTTACCGTTCCCGTGGGAATACGGGGATAAAATATAGCCTATATTACTCGGTAAAGATGTAGCTTTCTAATGATAAAAGATTTTTCTTTTTTTTTTCTTAAATCGGTCCAGTAGTTATTAACCTTTTAACCGCCCGACTTCATATCAATTGTCGTGCTCCCAGCGCCCGGCATAGTGAATCGAAAAATAAATACCTACAACAAAGAGGGAAGTGCAATACTCAACTTTTTCGATGTCGATATTTCGTTTTAATAAGTACTTACCTACATTTAAGTTTCAAAGTTTGTTTCAGTCACATTTTTGCAATTATTATCTACTAATTTTTGTTTTGTACCTTTTGATTGACTTACGTAATTGTCAAAGAATAGTTATTTATAATAGAAACTTGAGTATAATAAATAAAACAATAGTTTGAAATCACAATTTAGTTTTATTTTCTCAATAGTATTAATTTACGTAATAATTCTTCAGTAGTGGTCATTTCAAAACCCATTAATTTATCGACACACGAACGTAAAACTACATGCATAAGCACAACACTAATGGAAAATTCCAGTCGTCGGCACTCGTTTATGACGTAAGAAGCGGTCGTCTTTATCCGACCGTGGCGCAGGGAGTACTAACAAAGTAAGTTTCGGAACATGTAGGCTAGGGATGGGAACCATCAAGTAAGTCGCTGACATTTTACAAGTAAATTTACTTAATTTCAAAGGAATTAAATGAAATACTTACAAATAGTTGTGTTTTTTATTATTATTAACGATTGCTGTATTTGTTTTATAGTTAATTTGCTGTGCTCTTTATAATATTAGTATAGATTAGTCAGTATAGAAAAATATTTTGATTTATGTTTATTTTAGTGTCGGTAAATCTGTCCCGTCCCTAATGTCGGATTTTTCCGTCATGGGCGTTGTACACCAATACAATTTTCTAAAAATAATATTAGTAATTCGTTGAACTTTGGATATTATTTTAAGGACTTCTAATTAAGAGACTAAAGTGCATTTAATTGTAAATGATTACTTAATTAACTATTTAGCTAATATAAACACCTTTTTAATAGAATACAGCGTAATTAAATAAAAAAGCACATTAGACGAGTTGTGGTATTTTAGTCGGAAATATACGACCCTGGCGAAATGGGCCCGAAAATATTTGTCGGATTAATCCGACATAAGCGGTTAAAAGGTTAAGTTTATTCGTTACATACAAAAATACAAATCTTTCCTCTTTATAATATTATAGTATAGATTGGGAAGTATAATCTATATTTTTCATAAATTGTGACATGTCTTAAAAGATGAACAAAAAAGTACAGAGTTTATGTATTAAAATCATGTTTTGAACTACTTTTCCGTTTCCGTGTGCTCAAAAACGTTAGAAAAATAAATCTAAATCTGTTTTTCCTTTTCTTCTTGTTTGATAAATTTCATGACCGTATTGCATGACAATGTGGCCTTCCTTAAAATAATAACCATTTTCAGCGTCGCTATGTTTTGGAAGAGGCAATGCGAACTCGTCCGGAGCGAGCGTACGGACAAGAAATGCAGAAATTACTGCGGGAATTAAAAGTACCCGCGGTCAGCCTCGGTGACTGGCTGCACATACCGCGAGTGTTCTCTCGACAGAACGCACAGTTCGCCTTGCCCATAGACACGTATGCGCTGGAGAGTAAGTAGAAATTGTTCATTATCAACAGCCAATAGCAGTCCACTACTGGATATCATCTGCTTAGCCCTTTCCCAACTATGTTGGGGTCGGCTTCCGGTTTAACCGGATGCAGCTGAGTACTAGTAGAGCGAGATGGAGCGACTGCCTATCTGACCTCCACAACCCAGTTACTGGGTAACAGCGGCGAGGTGTCAATTTTTCTAAGAGAGAAGCTGACGCAATGTCGGCTTTAACTTACTGACTTAGCAATAAAGAATACTTACTATCATTCTAAAATAATTATATCAATGTAAAGAATTAAATACAATAAAATTTAACAGCTGAAGGCCAAATAAAATGTGCAATATACCTCCATCTCGTTCTCGCTGACGCAGTTTTCTATATCTGTCTCAGTCATAACACGTCGTACAGCGGCTTGTTCTCATCCATATCAAGCGGTGCCACGTGACTTAAAGTGACATCATTACGGGATCGCTGTTTTATGAATTTTTAGTTCTCGATTATGACGTTTTGACGCCGGGTTTAATTTGAAACATATTTTTTTTTGTTGTAATACCTACTGAGCTTGAAATAAGCGTTTTTGTTGTTTTGAATATTATGCTGAATTAAATACCCGTAGTTAACTATACTTTTTGGGCAATAGTAGACACTATTGACGGGCCATTTTTGAAGTGATAACTTCTTTAGGCGCGTTGAGCAACTTTTGGGTGAACAAAAGTCATGGAACTCGCGTCATCGACATCGAACGCTTGACCACACGGATTAGTCGCGCGTTGATGTCTTTTGGAAAAGTCCCTTTGCTTCATTAGGAAATTCTATTTATTTTATCCCTTTCTTTCCCTTTGTATTTTTGTTGTAAAAATCTGTGCTGTTTCCTTTAATGGCTGAAGTCGATCGCTCGTTTATAATTTTTTACTGAGAGCAATCAGGACCCAAAGGTAAAATCCTGTATTGACGATTAAAAAAATACACACGTAATTGTTCAAGTTTACTCTTCTGTCGGCACTCCCGGAGTGCCACTGTTTGTTTTTCTTTTTAAAGCGGTAGAGATGCGAATCACCGAAGGGAAGCCGGTAGGAATAGTGTTATATGGTGCTTTCGCCACTGCTGGGTAATACGATACCCCTTGGTAAGACTGGTTGTCAGTCTTTTGGGCTTCTGACAACCCGTAACGGCTGTCAAACGTAACGAGCCCCTGCTCAAAGCGAGTAGAATGTAATATATATAAAAAAAACTTATTTTCTCTATGTTTTGAGTTCTTGACAGGTTTCAATTCAATTGTTTACAGGCTTGACGCCAATGAACTACGCAGCTCGGTTCGTGACTGTGAAGAAGTCGAAGCAACTGCTGTACCTCACGGTGCTCAGAAAGTTCAGGCAGCATGGATATAGGATGCCGATAAAGGTGAATAAAAAAACATACACAAATCATAGTTTGCCCATTAGTTTTAGTAAACTGTTTATTAAAAAAACACGCTTTAAAACCAAACTAAAAAAGGAGAAAATAATTTAATTCAATTAAAAAGCGTGGGGTGCTTGACATTAATTGATTATAAAAATACCTCAAAAAGCACCCCACGCTTTTTAATTGAATTAAATCATTTTGTCCTTTTTAGTTTGGTTTTTAAAGCGTGTTTTTTAGTTTTTTAAACTATTATTTATTTTCTATTTTTTAGTTCTGCTAACAACAAAAACGTGTTTTCTTTTTCTCAATTTTTTTTAAATTATTGAATTGTCATCGGTCCTCGACAAGTTTACAAAGTTTCAATGAAATCTGACCGTTTAAAGTGGGTGAAAATCGCGCTCATCGGTTACATACAAACAAACATACAAGTGACGCTAATATAAAGCGTGTAAAAACATACACAAATCATAGTTTAGTTTTAGTAAACTGTTTGTTAAAAAACAACACAGATATGTACTTTGCTATTTTAATGTAGCATAGTATCATCGGACGATTTCAAATAACCAGTTATTGATTACATAACATCATGCCTGTATTCGCCGAAGTGTTAGGCAGAGGTGTCGTATAGTATGGATTTCTGCCGGGTGAATGGCAATAGGCTCGTCCCTTTTACATAGGACTTAAAAACATAACTGGCGAAATGTGGGTGTAGGTACTGTGGGGGTGTAGTGTAGTTTGTTGAGTGTATGGACGTTACACTACCAAATGAAACAATAATAGGAGCTTAACTTCGTGTTTCCACGTATATTTTAAGATAAAAGGTACAGGGCAAGGCTGCGCTTAAAGTAATAATCAATATTTTTACGTAATAGAAAATCATCATCATCATCATTTCAGCCGAAAAACGTCCACTGCTGGACATAGGCCTCCCCCAAAAGGGGGGTTATGCCATAATCGCCACGCTTGGCAGGCGGGTTGGCAATCGCAGTATGGTAGTCAAATGCATAGAGAACGCTGCTGCCCATTCTCTAGTAAGTCCCCTAGTCGCCTTCTACGACACCCACGGGAAGAAATGGGATGGTGCTATTCTTTTACGTCCGGCACCACACGGAAAATCATATGTCAAACATATTCTTATCTTTTAAAATGAATACTTTCTGGCTGTTCGAACAATATCCATTATTGGCTGCCAGTAAACATAAGGTTTCATGCTGGGCATACAACCTTTACAGTACTATCGGTTCACCTTTGCCCTACGCTTCGGGTAAATAAGTCGTGACGTTTTATGGAAATGTATCAACTCTTTTACTTCTCTTTAAAAGAACATAGAAGAAGGCCTAACAATGATGATGGGGGGCGGCTTATCTACGACGCAAGCGCAGAGCTTCAAGAGCATCATGGACTGGCCTAGCTACCTGGAGCAGGAGAACATCCCTGATGAGATCAAGGTCACCCTTATTGATAATGGGTACAAACGGCCCCCCTGTAGCACAGAGGGCAATGAAGAGGTAAGACTGCAGTTATACGTTGGTTTTTACCCGACTGCGCCAGAAGGAGGGTTATGTTTTTCGAGTGTATGTATGTAAATGGATTTCTTTGGCACGCTCTGTAGCCTAAACGGCTTGATCGATTTCAGCTTGAGAGGTGCCGTTAGATTCGTCTTAATTGTGAGAGTGACACTGGGTACATCAAAATTGAAAAAAAAATGTCTGATTTTTGGCGCAATATGGTCTTTAAAACTTATTGAGTGGGGTATCAAGATAGTTTTCATAAATAGGTCTCAATAACGTCAAAAATAATTATATTAACAAAAAACTGAAAAAAAACTACAAAATCAAAAACCTGACAGCTTCTTAAATTTAATAATAACCACCTTTATTGCCTCCGACTGCATGAGGTTGCTCATAGTATTCAGTCTAATAGTCGTCCTTTTAAAACAAGTTTCTTGTTTCCATCTTTTTTTAATTAAAATTCACTTTTCACGCAGTCGGGTTTTTGATTTTTTACTGATAGAAATGGACTGATGGTTGCCTTGACAAGAAAGATTTAAATCGTTAGATGTGCCTTCTCTGCATGAGAAAAGGCTATTGCCCTGCAGTGGAACATTAATAGGGTGGCATATTATTATTATTTTTGTTTATTATTATTATTTTGTTTTCCTCGGCCTAGCCAGTTAGAGCTGATATTAATATGTGCCCTCAACGTACTTGGGTCGCGCGAAAATGTGTAAACACTGAGAGAATGATTTTATGAGATGAGTAATAATAGCCACACGGTTCGATCATTCAGGTTAAAGTACGCTTGCCGCGTTTGGTCCTTGAATAGGTGACATCTTTACATACCGAAACGCTCCGTGCCTCGGAAACTACGTTAAGCCGTTGGTACCGGCTGTCATTCGTGGATCTTTGACAGTCGTTACGGGTCAGAAACCAAATAGCCTGACAACCAGACTTACCAAGGGGTATCGTGTTATTGAGTGACTGGGTTGTGAGGGTCACATAGGCAGTCGCTCCATGTAAAATATTGGTATTCAGCTGCATCTAATCAGATGGAGCTGAATATAATGCTGATAATATGAAATACTGAAAATAGTTGGGAAATCCATATGATTTTCAGTATGAATGAACGAAACAATGTTTTTCAAATGTCAATGACAACGAAAGAGAAACGTGATCCCTTTTGACGCGGTAGGGCGAATCTAACGATTTAAATCCTTGCTTGAAACTTGATGGTTAAACATATACCGTTCCAGGTCAGGACCTTCCAAACTTGCTTACCGCACCTCTGTAGTAATATCGAAACTACGAAATGGGCCCTGTTGGTACCGTGGTCGCAAGCGCAAGTGCTGACCGTGTCTTGAGATTGATTCACGGGTCGGGCAGTGTTACAGGGTTGTTCCGTTAGGAATGTCTTAGTAACAGCCTGGAATTTGGTGGTGTGATACTCCCCGTGCCTCGGAAAGCACGTTAAGTCGTTGGTCCTGCGCCTGATCTCTGTCCGGTCGTGTCGGATTACCGTCCCATCGGACTATGAGAGTGAGGGAAGGGAGATTGCACCTGTGTTTTTGCACACACTTGTGCACTATAATACCGTCGAAGGCCCTTGATATTGGCCGCCATGGCCGAAATACGGTCCGGAAGACCATTAATATTATTATTATTTCGTCAAAGTAGAGCATGGTTCTGCATATTGATGGGCCACTGGGCTTTAGAATTTCCAATAACCACCAGCTTTTAATGCAGTATTATTTTAATTATAATTCAGTGTGAGACAGATGGAGTTATACAAGACGTAAAGCTCTATCTCTTTCCCACACTGAAGTAGTGGTGGTAGTATCCTGGTGTGTCGATAGACTCTTATTTTTTTTAAACAATACATTAGATTCTTTTTTTTTTGTTTCAGTCTGACGAAGATACATTAAAGTTTCGCACTTGGTGCGGTCTATGTGCGATCTGCGAACGAATGTATGGACGATTTCCGCCCAGAGACATAGATTCACCTGATGGGGTGCGTATTGTCTTTCTAGAAACGACATTAGAACTAGGTGATACAAAAAAGAGTTATATGGACGTATAGCGCCATCCCATTTAGTACTGAAACAATGGTGAATTTGACACTTCAATAAATGGTCCTAGATATAACGCTACAAGCATAATTACTTTGGCGCGTTGTCAAAATTGGAACTTACGCCACCATCTTGTTTTTACCCGACTGCGCGACTCAAAAGCGGGTAATGTGTTTATCAGCCTATTTGTGGCACTCTAGACATTTGATAATATATTATAGATATACATAGATTGCGCCAAAATATTCTTCTGAAAGTCTAGCTCTTCGTTTGTGAACTCTATTAGTTTTAATGCAACCTTTTTAATATGATTTATTGTTAAAAACCCGAATTATTCGTTACAGATTGAGTTAAGTGACTTCTCAATGGTGGAATCAAAAATGGTTACACTCAAACTACACAGTGGACTCAGAGTAATTTTGAATGTTATAAGAGAGCGATGATTTTTGTAGGGTATTTAGCTATGTCAATTTAGGAGTTATATATTTTGTTATAATTTGCTTAGTCTAGTATTTTTAAACCTTTGTAATGAAATAAAAGAGCTTGTTGTTTTGAAATAGCTTGTTTCATTGAATTCATCTTCTTAGCGTATCAATGGAAAAATGTTCAATCATTTTTGGACAAAATTCAGCTGCGTGAATACCGCTCACGGGTGGCAGGGCGGCGCAGGATCGAAGGTGGGCCATTATCTGTGGGGAAGTGCTACATGTGGACTCGAGGTCTGAGCCGTCCGTGAAACCCCACCTGTGGAGGTTGTCTGTGCTCCAGCTGACTTGGGTTCGAAGTCTATTTAGAGATTTCCAAAGCGGCCGCGGTAGCGCGTACCCAGGCCGAAGGCTCTCGGATGGTTCGATAAAATCGCTGAAGGGTGTATACAACTCCCACCATTGTTAACATCTTGCTGTGGAGGCGTTACTATTGGCTTGACTAGCTGTGCCCAAGTAGCCTAAAAACTTTTATTGTATTTAGTTGAATCTAGGAGTTCGATCCAGCCCACAGGATCAACCTCACGTTAGTAGTAACTCTTGAACTTCGAAAACCAACCTAAGGCGCCTGTCCCACCCATGGAATTGGTACGTAAGTACTCCCACAACCGACGCGGAAGCTATCAGCGATTTTCTCACTCAAGAAACGTAAAAATGATTGTACGTCTCTCTCGTGTTATTAAAAGATATACATACTCGTACCTACATAGGTATATTAAAAATTGATCGCTGACTGTTCTCACCACTGTTTTACCGGCATGTACTCTTTTGTCACAGCGACAAGAGCTATCAAAGATAGTACTCGCTTAGCGAAGTTCGCTTGGCAGACAGAACACTCGCTTGGTAATTGGTACCTACATACGCTGCGTCGTCGTCGCGTACTCGTTGCTCGCCATCTCGTTTCCTGTAGCTATCTCTTCTCTACTCGCTTCTATTTAATCGCCGGTGGTGGGCAGGTGCCATACATGTACGTTATAAATAATAAATAGAGTTTAAGGCATTTAACAAAGCCGCAGTGGTTTTCTAAGTTCTACGATAACTTATTTTAAAATTGGTCATATGCCAAAATAGATTTGGTGCATGTATCCGAACATAATTTCATTGGCATTTAGGCCACATTCCGAATAAGAAAAATAGCGCTGTGAGCGCTCACATCAATAATTTGCGTTCCGATATAGATAT
Organism: Antitype chi; assembly: GCA_947359405.1. Taxonomy (NCBI): domain Eukaryota; kingdom Metazoa; phylum Arthropoda; class Insecta; order Lepidoptera; family Noctuidae; genus Antitype; species Antitype chi. The sequence continues at coordinate 5,186,220 of OX375822.1, read as the reverse complement.
CACGATTATGGCAGCAAAGAACTGTCATTTTTGTCAACAATACGGAACGCTCGTGAACGCGCTAACAGTGCTCACCAAAGAGTAAAGTAATATTAGGGTGCTCACTTAATGTTAAAACCTATTTAAACCATATAAAACTTGTATACATCACAAATTTCGTCTTATTTGGTTAGGCGGCGACTCTAGCCAGACGCACTATATCCAAGTTAGCTAAAGTTAGGAAACGATTCAAAAAACAAAACAGCACAACTGTCATTTTTGACAGCGCTCACAGTGATATTAATATTACGCATGGTCGGCATTATCGCAAGATGGCGCATGTCATGACGTCATCTATGACGATTCACGGGATATCGTTATCGCGCTCACGCCAATTCGGAACGGGTGTGAGCACGCTCAAATCGATATTATCGTATCTCGGAACGTAGCCTTAGATGACAGTAGTGAGACTAGTGAAGCTCATATTTTGTCTTGTTTAAAATTATATCGACAATATTATGAGAAAAATATTTTATAGGATCTAACGAAACATTTTAGAAAAATGGATACCTGGACAAAAATAAAGTTTACATATATACACATACTCACGCCTTTTCCCATGGGGGCAGGCAGAAACTACAGAACGCCACCTGCTACGATCCTTACATATTCCTTTTGCCTCGTTTACGTTCATTCGAGCACACCAATTGCGAGTACTACGCACCATAGTTCGACTTTTAATAGTATTCAGTAACTTGACAGTTGAAGGGTTACCAGATTTTGATAAAAAAAAGATAGTGAGGTGGTGAAAAAATGAACGAAATTGAACGCACTTGAAATAATGTACAGACGCCAGCACATCAAGCTACCCCAATCTGTCAAATTTCTTTGATAGATTTTCAACTTTATAACATACGCATAAGGTTCATGTTCAATTGGGAAAATTTGACAACTTGGGGTAGCTTGATGTGCTGGCGCCGTACTTACAAACAAATAAATTGATTAAAAACATGACATACACTGTTAAAAATTGTGGAATTTATTATAAATTTTGTTTCTCAGTAGTACGGTAATCCTACTAATATTATAAATGTGAAAGTTAGTATGTTTAGATGATTGTTATTCAATCACGCAAAAATGGCTGAAAGGATTTGGATGAAATTCGAGACACAGATAGTTTATATCCTAGATTAACATATAGGGTACTTTTTATCCCGAAAGTACGTTCCCGCAGGTAATTTAAGCCCTTCAAGCAGGCGAAGCCGCTGGCAAGAGCTAGTTCAAAATAAAACAACTGAGTTAGATATCTGTTTTTATAAATTTAATGTGAATGTTTGTATGTTTGGACGTGTTTGTTACTCAATCACGCAAATACGGCCGAATGGATTAGGGTCAATTTTGGCACACACATAGTTTATAACCAGGATTAACATACAGGATGCTTTTAATCCCGGTAATACGTTCCAGTGGGATAATTTCTGACCTCCAGGAGGGCAAAGCTGGAGGCAAAAGCTAGTATTTATTATAAAGGTATCAGTGATGTTATCAATAACATGGTCCATATGACACATACCATCTTCTACTTTTAATACGTGAGCTACGTAAGCACTCCATGACGAAGAAATCACATTACTAATAACTTCTTATTGAAGTGAAACTTCTTTACGCACGCTTGACTTGGGGAGTAAGCTGGCGAACGCGTGACGTAAGCGTTACTAAAAGTGTGATCGGGCAAGGCGAACGGAAGTTGAGTGGGGGGTATAAGCAAGAGACAGCAGTGCGCGCGCACATTTTCTTTCTCTCTTTCTCTTATAGCTAGTAAATGAAATATGTATATATTTCAGTCAGTAGTTCGTTTGCGAGTTTACTAGCGTTACGCGTCTCATACCACAAGCCTATTGTCTCGGCTTTACAATCAACCACAGTAATTACTGATGTATCCAATAATGAAAATAATGAATAAAAATTAAAGATCTATGCAAAAATATTAATTTACCAATGAAAACATGAAATAAATTTAAATATTTGTAGAAAATTAATTTATGTATATGTACATACATGTATATATTGTACAAACACACATATATATATATACATACAGATGGAGCGAAAGAAGTTTCACGTCAGTCGTGTGGTCATAAGCACACCCCTTTTTTTTTTTCTTTTACTTCTTTCATCTTAAAAGATTTATTGTTTTTGGCGACATGCCCCTTTACCTGTGCCCAAATAAATTCTATTGGGTTGAGTTTAAAAATGGTTTAATTTAAATTAAACCATTTTTATCATTCGTTCTTTACGCAAAATCGTTCACTACCCCAACACTAATATTGTTAGTATGGTAACATTATTTTTCTTTGAACTGTCAAGTTACTGAATAAAGTCGAAATATAGTTGATTAATTTAGAGATAATAGAATGTGTCAAATAATTATTTTTCCAGGCTTTAACCTTACAATATGACCAAAAATCGGATTAATTTTTAACCTTACATGATCAAAAGTTTTTTTTCATTGATTAATAAATATGATGTGTTTTGTAAAATTATTTTATTTATTTTCCTTCATCTCTGCTCTGTTCATTCATCTTCGCTTAATCTTTTTTTCACATCAGGGATATTTTTTGTTAGAAATTGATATCCCTCCAACAGTCAAGTTACTGAAAAAAGTCCTAATCCTTATTAGGACTTTTTTCAGTAACTTGACTGTTACGGACCTTTCCGTCTCACGAAATAAGTCTCAAAGGGGTCCACTTATTTATTATTTAGTTCTACTTATTGCCGCGGGATTTCTCGAGATTTCGCGAGATTCTATAGTACTTTCAAAGTTTCAAGTTTCAACGAGCTACATGAGAAAATAATATCGATATCGATGAAATTTGAATTAAGGTTAGCGCACATCACTTCAAATGTTAAACGGTTTTATTGGAAACTATTTTTGTACTGCGCTCTAGCGTAACGAATTATTTAGCTAATGAAAAACAAACAATACTGACCGTTAACCCACCCGCATGGTGTAATTCATATGAAACTAATAATTAACGTTATAACTTTTGTGTAAAATCGTTTGTATCTTGAACAACGACGCAATGGATTTGGATAGATCGGGACGACTGAGTGCGGACGGTAAATCAGTTTATTTAAAATTAAACACCGCGTTGGTGCGAGTTTACTGGAATATTTACTAATTATAGTCCTTTTCCAGAGTATTACGTGACGGCACTGCAAATATTTGATTATTGTGGGGCTGAGAGTACGGGTACGCTGCGTGTTGATGCTTTGATGGACAAATTCGCACCTTTCGTGAAAACTAACAAGTGAGTAATATTGTTAAGGTTCGAAGTGTGTACTGATTTTGTTTACGTGATGAAAGGTCATCTGTTTATGTCTGAAAATAGCCCAGTTCTGGATTTAGAACTTCCTGCAATACCCCACATGTTGTTTGATCGTAAACGTTGTAATCTGACTACCGCAACGAAATACTAACGTACCTACTGCTTCGATTCCTTGAAGCCTGTTGTAGTGATAGTTGAGACAAGTGTTTGTATTTTAATTTGTGTGCCCATAGTTCATTATTCTACTTTATTTTCCTTGTACAATAGACTGGTAGTAATATGATACAATGAGGCCTTTGTTACGGTTATCAACTGTGTTGGTTGAATTACATTAAAATTTGGTGTTCACAAAGAGGGTAATTTAACAAATAGAAAAAGAGGCAAGTTTTTATTTCACGATTTCTTCTATCTCATCTGTGTTATACTTTACTTACAGGGCTGAATACAGCTTCTTGAAATCTCTACTAGATCCAGAAGAAGATAATCCAGAAGTTAATGTGTCAATGTTAGCCAAAACCCTGCACAAGTACAGTGAGAGCCAGAAGTCTAAATTTGACCTGGATGAGAGGTAAGCACCATTGAAATATCTCTCCTTTTGCTTGTCATTGCTATGATATTTAGAAAATCTTCAGTTAAAAATGATATGAAGCGAAAAGGCCGCCGGTTGTTTGTCTTTTAGTGTTTAATAGATTGTCTAATGTATTTTGCTGGTGGACAGTTCACAGGGTGGCAAGGACATACTCGCGCAAACTGATACCATGAATTCAGCACTTGATTTCTAGACTGCTAGCATACAGATTTTTCGTTAGTAAAAACATCTGCTATTTCATAGAAAAATGCAATATAGCAATTTTTTATTACCTGCGATGATTTATGATGCAGGGGCTTCTGAATCATGTAATGAATCCATAGTAGAAAGTTGAGCATCAATATCCCTGCCACATTGTAAAGTATTACTTTAGACAGTGTAGGCACTATTATGAATAAATATGTCCCTAGCTGTAAATGATCCAAAGGCTTTTTTTTTCAACTGCCACAACCTTTTTGATAAAAAGGATAAGTATCATGTTTCAAAGATGTCGTGTTTCACTCAACTTATCATTATTTTATAACAGTGCCATGGCCTAAGCTATAAGCCTTATGGCTTAGAAATAATAAAATACATATTAACAACAAGCCAAACAATGTATTTTAAGACTCAAAAGTAACATTGAATCATGCACTTATAGGTACCATTTAGAAGTACCATAACATTGTTGAAGTGCATAGACAACTGATAACTACAACTATAATGAAACTATACTATTATAAATTGTAATTAAAACCGATGTATAACAATATCCTTATAAGTGTTTGATAACACTGTATGACAGCATGTGTGCAGTCTGTATTTTGTCTGTGCAATAACAACAAGGTTAAATCTACAGACATAGTTTATATTTTTGCAATGTGGACTATGCAAACATGCCTTAGATGTTTGTTGAAATATCTTTGTTTTTGAATCAGTCTCCCTATTTTTTGTTGATAACAACTTGCTACTTTGTTTTGATATAAAATGAAACAGAATCTTACAAGTACAAAGTAGGTTCATAATTTCTAATGACAATATTATTGTACACATCCACTTCCATAAAATGAATGGTAATATGTGCATAATATAACCTTATCGTGGACAGGAATTTAAAAGTGTCTTCATACATTCCTATACATTTTCCTTTATTGTGTTATAGTGAAGCGATGATGCATAATATCAATATCATTACATTAATTAAAAATCATTATGTATACAATATTAGTTTTTGTTTACCCTAAACCCGAAAAGGGGTCATTGTACTCATCATTTTGAACAACTTCTTCTATGGGACCAACATTGAAATCGCGACAAAAAATCAGCTGTTCCATACATTTTGTGAACACAAATGTATGGAACAGCTGATGTTTTTTTTTTTCGCTATTTGAAAGGTTGGTCCCATAGAAAAAATTGTGCAAAATGATGAGTACAATGACCTCTTTTCAGGTTTAGGGTAAACAAAACGAATGTTGTATAAAAACGAATCCCTATTTCCCTTGGTCACGGCATCACATGTGAATGGCTGGACCAATTTTGCTAATTCTTTTTTTAATCCCTATTTCCCTTGGTCACGGCATCACAAGTGAATGGCTGGACCAATTTTGCTAATTCTTTTTTTGTTGTGTTTTGATTGTCAGAAGGTTTTTATGAAAGAAAAGAAAATAAGAAAATTGTGCATAACATTAGAAAATTTAAGAAAACTTAACGACCATATTAACTTTTCTAATGTAACCGTTTGGCGTTGCAACCTTTTGTAACCAAATGGCGTTTGACATTACTGTCAGCGATTGACAGAATGCGTTTTAATAATCATACCAATGCGAATTAAATATTCATAGTTAAGACAGGAAAATTTCTGTTGGGTCAGCTAGTTACATATAAAAGCGCATTGTGACTTTGTTATGGGTCGTCAGAAGGCCGAAAGTCTGACAACCAGTCTTACCAAGGGGTATTGTATTGCTCAGTTACTGGGTTGTGGAGGTCAGATAGGCGGTTGCTCCATCTAAAATATTGGTATTCAGATGCCTCCGGTTAGACTAGAACCCGACCCCAACATAGTTTGGAAAACGCTAGGCAGCTATGATGATGATAATTGTGACATCAACTGACAATACATTTTTGTTACAGTTTTAATCTCAAGAGTGGAGCGCCACAAGACTCAGACTCAGGCATCTCTAATGATGGTAAGAATAAAATTAAGCTTTCAGTTTATTTTTCTTTTCGCATATCATTTCAATTAAGTACACACTTGTGGTAGGTATAAACTTCATAACCTTGCTAAGTACATGAAATAAAGTAAGTAAATATGAGTAATTTGCGTAACACACCATCAGTAAGAATGGTTTTAACAGTTCAACATTCATTCCATTATTTACGTCGTTGAGCAGACATATTTTTCGAACATATGAAGCAATGGATTAGCAATATCCTCCAAAATGATTCAGATTCTGATTGATAGTGTGTTACGGAATTTGGATACTAAATCAAAGTACAAGTTTAGTCGACGTGCGTTTTCGCGTACTGGATTTTCATCTCTCGGTATTGAACCGAGAGTTGAGAATCCAACAGAGTGCAGCGAGAGTGAGTCTCAGCGCGTCGACAAAACATAGTGTTCGATTTTCTACTCTCGGCGCTAAGCAATACGTTCGAGACCTAATGCGTGAAAAAATCCTAAAAAGTCTATGGGAACGTGGGCTTATGGTGCAGTTTGGACATTGTTCCCCGATACAGATCTTATACAGATCTTAGGGGTCAGAGTTGCGACATTTTTAGCTACAAGATTGTACACAGCGATTATTACAATAATATGTACCTATAACAAACAATAATAATTTGTCAATATAAGAAGTAGGTACAGACGCCAGCATATCATGCTACCCCAATCTGTCAAATTTCTTTGATATATTTTCATCTTTATTACATAAGCATAAGGTTCATGTTCAATTAGGAAAATTTGACAGTTTGGGGTAGCTTGATGTGCTGGCGTCTGTACATTTGAAAAAGGCCTCCTATAATGTCGAGTAGATATCCATATGCTGAGTGGAATACATAAACAATTGCTGTTTGGAATATCAAGTGAGAGATTTGGTTATAAAATTGTTAGTTGAAAAAAAGTACCTAATATAATATTCCTGGTGGTATCCATTGAATAGTTTCATGAATAGTAGCTATGGATTTGGTCAGGTGTTTCACGTTCCTGCATGCTGTCACGTTTGCTATTACATGATCAGTTCTGTTAACGACATTAGTAGTGGAATGAGCTCATCAGCTCACTGTCGTCTTCGTCGCTGATAGTACGTTTTAATTTCGGTTTTATAATCGACTCATGGTCGCCCAGTCGTCGAAACTCGACCATAATTCATTTAAAACTTACTGTATTTTTCTAAAGCATTATTATAGAAAAATATTAGCGTTCTACACTACTCTAATTAAACCTTAACTGTGCCAAATTTCATACTGCTCCGTCCGCGTAAATTTCGTAAAAAGGGGTACAAACTTTTCGCTATACTCGTGTAGTTTGTTGAGTAGGTATTATTGTCAAAGCAAAGACGAATCGGGACTAGTCGAGCCATATAATGCGAAGAAGATCATAATCAAGCTAAAATTAATATCTCTTTAGCACACTTTCACATATCAGTGAGTAGGATTCAATTAAGACATTTTGTAACACTTGTTACTGCTAATAGTTAAGTGGTACTTACGGCATTTTATCTGGGGAACTGAATGAGGAAACCTGTAAGTACTTAATTATTGGAAACCGCAATAAGTAGCAACTAACAAGTGAATTATGCTTGTTAATTACCTGTGTAAGCCATACAAGAAGAGGCATTGACCTGCAGAATGCTTATATTATCACAAAATTTAAAATACCATTCTAATATTTATTTATTTATTACATTTGGGAAAACAAAGAGTAGTATAATATATTAAGCATAAACAGAAAAATCTTAAAATTAAACTTAACAAATATACTACTCACAACATTTTCCACAAATTACTATTATTGATTAAAAACAAGCTTTTAGCTAACGTTAACTGTAGCAGAGCTAACTTAAAGAAAAAAAAAACAAAGATTATTCTATAAAAGATGTAACAAACAAAAAAAAAAAACAAAACAAACAAAAATAATAATGAAAAAATAAAAATCATGCGTGATGTATCATACAGGACCCTAGCCAATTAATAATATCACATACCTACAACGTAAGGCTTTATAGTGTCGCCTCATACTAAGTGTACGCCATGGCCGAAATACGGTCTGGAGGACTATATAATTCCGAAATGGAATTCGGGATTCCGTTGTAGTGCTTTTTCCGTTGTGTCATCTAGACCCTATCTCTCCAGGGTCCCAGCTGGTAGAAGACTTGCAGTGTGAGCTCCGTGAGAAGGCACACCTGGCGCACCAGCTGCGCTCACAGCTCGACTTCACCGACCGACAGCACGAGGAAGCACTCGCAGCACTCACTGCTGAGCGGGACACGCTTAGAGCTCACCTTAACATGTACGTATCTTATTTACAAACAATAAAATTTCCCATTGGCAAAAATGACGAGCTTCCGTACAAACTTTCATCTTCTATTTAACCCCTTTAGGGGATGACTTCTCAAAAATCCTTCCTTAGTGCTCACCTTTGTTAAACAAGATGTAACAGAATAGACGCAAGTCCTGAAAGTAGTTTTTTCATAATTGACTACTGAATCGATTTCAGTCATTTAATATAGGTTTTTCAAAAATTATCTACCTACTGCCGATTGAGCCAAAGAAAATTCAATATTATTTCAAAGGAATAAGATCCAATTTTAAATGCATAAAAGTAATGCTTGGGTCAACACGTCTTTCATAATAATAAAAGTTGTCAACACGAATTACTTATTAATAACAATAAGCTTTAAAAGCAAATAAGTTTTGGTCATTGTATTATGATTTTAACTCAGTATTTTAATTGGGGCGTATGAGGTCTTGCGTCAATGAGGGTTTTCATGAATATTCAAGCCACCAGTTGGCGCCAATTTGACAAGAGGTCTTCCTGTTCGAAAATAAAAATAAAATATTTGACGTCATTCGTTTCATTCTTTCGTTCACCATTCGTTCGTTTACACAGAAAACTGACGTCATACCCCAGAGCAATATGGCGTCTATTGCGTCCAACGTTTTCGTCAAATTACACGCGAAATATTTAAATGTAAAATTCAAATGCATTTTTATGGCACTAATCGATTCAATAAAAATGCTGTATATTTTTTAGTGGTGTATTAACATTTTAAAATCGAATTAAGATACCTTTCAAAAATGGGTGTAATACCCTATTGATTGGAGTGGACTTGTCCAGTACTCCAGTGTTCTACACTAGGTGGTTCACCTTACTCACAATACAAATTCAGCCGCTGAGTAAAATTTACAGTTAATTAGGAACCACAAGCCTTTGATAGCAACTCTGCTGTCGTCAGACATCTTATTTGACTCATCATCTCCTTATCCTTTTCCCAACTATGTTGGGGTCGGCTTCCACTTTAACTGGATGCAGCTAAATACCAGTATTTTACATGGAGCGACTGCCTATCTGACCTCCACAACCCAGTAACTGGGTAGACTGGTTGTCAGACTTTCGGGCTTCTGACGATTCGTAACGACTGTCAAAGATCCACGAATGACAGCCGGAACCAACGTGCTTTCCGAGGCACGGTGGGGTCTTGGTATGCAAAGATGGTCACCCATCCACGGACCAACCGCGGTAAGCGTAGAATCTTTCGATCGACCCGTGCCATTGTTACTACTTATCCACAAGCCCCTCGTCTTACTTGACTATTAAGTCTATTTAGGTGGAATTATGACTTGAATTATAAGAATGGTGAATGTGTACTTTCCTTTAAGAAGATCTCTTTTTGTCCAGGTTACGCGAAGAAAACATGAGTTTGACGCACGTACGTCGCGACTACGAGGAGGCGTGCGAGCGACTGTGCGGCAGCGACCGCGCGCTGGACGACACGCGGCGCGAGCTTGACGCTCTCAAGCGACGCACCAAGGTTGCGGTGGAACAGATCTCCACACTGGAGAACGAGGTGAGAACATACGACTACAGCTCCTCTATTCTGTACCAAATTACTGGGTTGTGGAGGTCTGAGGGGCAATTCCCGTAATTTTAAAGTACGTTCACAGTCTGATCTCAGTCTCAATCTGTCAAAAATACCTCGAGTTTCCATACATTTTTTACAACTTCTTGACGTTTGATTGTCGCTGAGATTAGACTGCGACTAGATTGTGAACGTTTATAATTATGAGAATTGGCTTTCTGATAGGCAGTGGCTCCATGTCAAATACTGGTATTCGCTCCATCCAGTTAGACTGGAATCTGACCCCAACATAGTCAAGAAAAGGCTAGGCAGATTATAAAGTATTCTTACATTTCCTTTCCAAATTGATAAGTAAACATAAGCATAATTTTAATATTTTTATTTGTGTAGGTAAGCTTGATAAGGATTACCTCAAGGGCTCTTTTTATCGCATTCATTATTTTCTGGTACATATTATAGTAACCTTTTGTATAACCACTTAGCTAACTAACAGCAATTATAGCCTGCGAGAGCGCTCCAACATAAACAAAAGAGATAAAAACATTCGGATCTTAATCTAAAAGCATTAAACATTATGCTCGGGTGTTTTGTATAGACTATGGCGCGTATATAAAACATTTACGAATACATACAATGTGTAATGTATGGAAACTTCTTAGATTTTTTTAATCGGAGGGATCATATTACTTACAAAACGTACATTGTACTGTACAGCGCGATGATTAGACACGAACGTACTGTATAACCAGAGATCGGATATTCGGATGCATATTTACCTAAAGATAATTTTTAGCTACGAAAGTATGGAAGCGGCTTTATAAATGATTTGTAATATTTATTAAAAACCCCGGGATTCTTGGATTGCATTACTATTCAGATATGTATTAATTTAAAATTAATGTTTAACCCGATACAAATATGTGTATGTACTGGAGGAGGGGTGGTTTGAATTAGTTAAAACAAAAAATAAACAAATGACTAAATTAAGATTTTTTCGATACAAAAGCGCATTCCATGTTAGGCAACATCTCAACTTTAGGTGAATATGCATCCAAATAGCCGATCTCTGTTTATAACGCAGAAATAAGAAAAAATAATGAAAACTAGTTGTAATATGACGTCAAATCATTTCAGAAACTAACCCTCCAAGAACTGCTAACCAAATCGAAGGCGGAATGCCACCGTATCAACGAGATGTATGCAGCGAGACAATCAGCGTTACTTGAACAGAACGAAGCTCTGCGCACTGAACACGCCGACTTGTCCTCGAGGCTACAGGACCAGGAGGAGTTTGTGCAGCAGATGATTAAGGAGAAGGTACACTATCCTACTATATACAATGTATAACATAATTAACTCAAGACCTCATACACACCCATTAGAATATTGAGTTAAAAGCATATTACAATGACCAAAACTTATTTTTTTAAAGCTAAGTGCTTAACTGTTATTATTAAGAAAAACGTGTTGACCCAAGCATTACTTTATGCATTTAAAATTGAGTTTTATTGCCTTGAAATAAGGTTGAATCAAGTTAAATTTCGCGAGCAAGCCTGGCGCTTCTCTTAATTCTCATCATAACATTTCTGGCTTAACTGTTATTATTAAGAAAAACGTGTTGACCCAAGCATTACTTTATGCATTTAAAATTGAGTTTTATTGCCTTGAAATAAGGTTGAATCAAGTTAAATTTCGCGAGCAAGCCTGGCGCTTCTCTTAATTCTCATCATAACATTTCTGGCTTAACTGTTATTATTAAGAAAAACGTGTTGACCCAAGCATTACTTTATGCATTTAAAATTGAGTTTTATTGCCTTGAAATAAGGTTGAATCAAGTTAAATTTCGCGAGCAAGCCTGGCGCTTCTCTCTTAATTCTCATCATAACATTTCTGTTACCCAGGTACACCTCGAAATGGAACTCAAAGACGTGCTTAACAAGTCAAACCAGACCCAGTTACGTATGGACCGCAGCATCGACATCAGTTACACGGAGGAACAGATGCTCACTGCACTAGACAGCCTTAATGCAGACGATAGGTTCTCATCAGGTTAGTGACTAAATCTTAAGGGGAACCTAGTCGCGGGATCGAACTCACTGGTGGGCCTGGCTAAAAATTACGCTGTCTCACCAGGCTTCGGATAGTATCAGTGTTCAGCAGTTAGACGCTAGTCTACACGCACAACGTTATTGAGTGAAGATGCAGGATCATTTATAGTAAAAAAACTGCGAAAAAATTAAGAAAAGTCCTTTGGAAGATCGGGTTTTATGAAAAAGCCAATGCATAAATCAATGACCAATAAAGTTTATTGACCTTTTCGATAGTTGAACTTTGTCGGTACCGACTTGGTTTTGTAGATTTTACACTTCTTTTAATACTTAAACACACCCGAAGTTAAGTAAAATTAGCAAGAAAAACGAATCTTTGTTGACTCCTAACTTTGTAAGGGGGCGTCCATTAATTACGTGAGTAAATTTTGGTGATTTTTCGACCCCCACCCCCGCTCTTGTGAGATGTCGTGAGATTTGGCTCGACCCTCCCCCTCTCCCCATAATCTCACGTGAGATATTTCAAATACGTGGTTTTAGTGTAAAAACGTTAATCTGTGCTTATTTGCGTTGGATTTATGCATTTCATTTGGCTGACTTGGCTGGGCGGTGGCGGTTTAACCATCGAGGAAGTACTGTGCTACTTTGTGGCGTTCGCATAACTGCGATAAATATTATTTTGTAAGATTTTGCCATATGGGTGTAAAAACATGTTTCACATAATTTAACCCGGTTATCTCGTAAAGTTACATTGTTTCTTTGCGGGAAAAAATATAAATTACGTGATATTTACCAAGACCCCCCCACTCCCCCACGTGAGATTGGGTGAGATTCGACTCGACCCCCTCCCACCCCTAAACGCCTCACGTAATTAATGGACGCCCCCTAATGGGTTTTTATTTTAGTATTCTGTTTCCGTACAGACAATATTAATAATCAATATTAATAATGAGACAAAACGATATCATATTTTACTTTGGATGTGCCATGTCAGACAGCGGAGTAAAACACTCCCGAAGTTTGTATGCAAAAAAATTGGACTAGGTTCACCTTAACGGCCCGTTCACACATGGGAGTCCGTTTTACTGGTACGTTTTTAACGGATACGTCATAAATTTATGCTCTGTTCACACATAGGCACCGTATAACGTTCAACGGATCCGTCATTACTGGATGCGATGTTTGAACAGAAAACTCGCAGTATACCGCCCTACACTCCGCACACACCGCCCGCCACGCACACAGTATCTATCCGTTAAAATTGTTTTTTTTGCTGTTCCGTCATCCAGTATTCTATGACAAAACGGAATGTCATTTTTCTACGGAACGATATTTTTTACTGTATACAGAATACTGTGCCATGTATGAAGTCGCTCATACAACTACATACGCCATCGACGAAAAAAAAACGTACACGATAAAACGGAACAGTAAAACGGAGACATGTGTGAACCGGCCGTAAGGCCGAAATTGATAAATGTTACCTACATGTACAGACTGTCGAGGAAATTTACATCTGACCAATTTTAAAATAAAATCCCGTGCACACAATGACCACATCTGTTAGCAAGCGTTTACTATAGCGGCTGAGCGCTGCAAGCAATAATAGTCCTTACGGTGTATAGATGTTAGTTTCCTCGATAGTACTTTCGCTTAGATATGTTCCCGTTTCGGATCATGCGCATGTAATTTGATAGTTGTGCGACAATGAAAGAAATAGTTCTCAGCCAAAGCGTGTCCTAAGTAACGTTTATCAACTTCATTAATCGTCGTTCTTCTTCGTCGCCTTCTTCGTTAATTTTAAGCCAACTCTGGTAACCACAATTAAACTTCGTGGACACTGCTTAAAATAATAATAATGTTATTTATTTAATGCTTATTCCCATCAGCTTTTTAACATACTCATTGTGCTTATCTTTATTTCCTACATTTTCCTAGAAAATCGTATCCTAGACGAAGAGTCATTCATAAACGCTTTGAAAGAAGACCAGGGGAGGGGAACGAACTTGTCTTTATTTGACGAAATACGTTACAGTTTTTGTAACTTATCCCGACATAACAATACAGGCAACAGTATTCCTTATGATTATGACAAAAACTTTGATTACTCTCACACTACTGTAGGAACGCAAACAGACAAATCTAAACGTTACGATCATGTCGACAAAGCTCAATTTAAAACTACAAGTATCTCAGAAACACAGACGGAAGACTTCGAACCCATAAACAATAACAACGTCGATTCTAAATGTCTGGAATGTGAGAAAGCAAACAGATATACGGAACAGTTAGAAAGAGACGTCAATATTTCTCACCATAAACTGACAGAGATGCAAGTAGAAATAGCGAATTACGAAGGTAATTTGAACTTGCTTGAGAAGTTTGTGGCTGATGGGAATGAGAGGAATGGAGTATTACAAGCTGTTATCAAGAGTTTGGAGGCAAAGATCTGCATCCTAGAAGTGGCTTGTGCTAAGCAAGGGGACATACTTGACAGTTTATCGCCAGACTGTTGTTGCGCTTGCACACAGACCCAGTGGGGTATGCTTTTACGAATATGGTCCGTTATTTTGTCACAGATTACATACTTTATAGAGCTTGATCCTACATGCTTTGCCTAGATTATGCACTCGCTCATAAAGTTTGTTGAAATCTCATGCTGACTTAATTACGTTAATGTGTAGGGCAGAAAGTATCATCTGTCATTCAATGATAGAAATCTTTGTAAAAAAAATGTGTTAAAATCGACTGTATAATATACTTTAGTTTCTCACTGTGACTCGACCAAAACCCTGCTATAGTCATTGCTCACCATGTCACGAGCTCTTGTCTTGTGCTGGTGACTTTTATGTCATTGACATAAGGTTTAAATCGCAGAGATTGATGTGCGGCTATGAAATGTAGCAATTCAGTTTTAGTCGACTTGAAAAAGGAGGAGACATTTAACGACCTTTTTACAAGTTTAATGAATAATGCATACGCTGGGCAAAGTTCTTCGAATTCGAGTACCTCTGTATAGTATGAAATCTGTGGTAATTGCGTGTTGTGAACTTGTGGCGTCATCTGGTGGCGGTTTATGTTTAGTTTATATGTTTTCATCATTATGATTGTAATTTGGAATCATTTATGTGTTGTGTTTGTGTTGTCTTTCGGTAAATATATAAATTATAATATTGTATAATTATATAATTAGTTTGATTACTGTTGAAAGTAGAACTTAATTAGATAAAACATGTAGTTTGGAATTATGCTGTTGTACCCAAAGTGATAGAATTAAGTAGAATTGATTGTGTAATCTAGTTAGACCATACATTTTGTAGTTCCAGGTAATTTAGATATCATAAACTAGTAGTTAATTAGTTAGTAGTAGATTCGGTTATTACTTTTTGAAGGAACAAAAGAATAAACTGCACGATTTTTGCAGACACGGCGAACGTCTCGACGCAAGCGGACGTGCCGTGCGTCGACTGCGAGAAAAGAAATGCCGTCGTGCCACACCGTAGCATTAGGAAATTCTTCTGGTACGTACATACTTTGCTAACTTTTCCCAGCGACTTCGCCCGTGTGACTAACGAGATTAAAAGTGTCTTGTGTCTTATGTCTATCCGTGTAACAAATTTCATCCAAATCTGTTCACGAGAGTTACTGAACAGGTTCCAATATTGCGACTCCTGCAGTCCCTCCCTTTAAATTAACTTCCAAAATTAGAAATATATAACTCTTAAGAGACATAAATAGTAGATAGATATAAATAGTTTAATATGTGTATATAACATCGTCTTAAGACACTGTAAGATGTTGTACTTATTGGTGTTAGTAAATAAATAAATAAAAATAAACCCATCACTTCTAATTCACTGCTCTTCATCTCCAACCTCCTCCAGTGTCCCCTGTCCCCTACGTTATCTCCTCCCGACCTGATATTTTCCAGTACCAATTAGCCATTAGTCCTTCATCTCCTTCCTTCAAACCTGACAGTATCGTATAATTCCACAGTGTATAAATTGCAGGGAGCCACTCAAATGCCTGTTCCAAGTTTTCGCTGTGGTTTGCTTCATCTGCGCGGTGTCCGTGTTGTACGGCGTGTCGGGCAGGGCGCGGCGCCAGCCAGCCTGTCGGGAACCGCTGCCCTGGAGGTGGATGGATGCACAGGATATCATGGACTTGCTGCTCAGGATTGATTATGTCGCTGATGTGCCCATGTGAGAAGTTACAGAGGTTTTTTGAGTAGATATGTCGAAAATTGTTTGTAATGTTTGTTGGTAGACGCAATTACTTCATACAATAAGTACTTTAAGCGGGCGTTTAAACAGTAAGGGAGTAAGGGAAAATCAGCTTTTCTGTACATCGAAACGGTGTAGGTATTATACTTTTGTATAAAACAGCTGATTTTTTAAAATACCCAACTAAAATTTTCTGCATGGGGGGGGGGGGTCTAGAATCACAGGCTGAATTCATGGTAAAAGTGTTACACCGTGTTCAGCATATCGAATTTTAGAACGAGTTTGTCATTGTTTGACCGTGTCACTGACACCTTTATGACAGTCTCTTTGTAAGACCCCGATGTGACATTGTTCAAGCGCGATTCTCATTGTAATTTAAACGTTGTGTCAATGTTCATAACACTCAAATGCCGCGCGATCGTGCTTTGTAACAACTGATAAATTGTCGCATAATCATTTTACTTGTAATTTTACTTACTTATGAAAGTTTTAGTGCCCGCTTTTTGTAAATAATGTGTTCACAAACTTCTGTTGTGTGTCGGCTGTAGTCTGTGGAAATATCTGTAGATTTTTCATCTATTCTTAGCAAGCTAATGAATCGTAGGCCCGTATTGTAAAACAATGCATATTGATGCGGAGCTGACAGATTACATACAAATATTTTCTCAAATCTGGTATGATGAGATTTTTGACACGGACCTAGGTCACCTGTCCCATGGCCTACGAGCAAGCCACTTGCCATAAACGATTTTCTCGTTAAAGAAACTTACAATAGATGCTACTTCCATGTCAGTAAAATCTAAACTAATATTATAAAGAGGTAAAATTTGTTTGATTGTATTTAAGGGGTAAACTTTGGAACTCGCTGTTGGATTATAAAAAAATATATTTGCATGAAGTTGGCAATCAAATATCGCCAACTTCTTGAGCGAGATTATTTAACATCACGCTACGACCCTAAGGAGCATGAGCATTAAAATTGAGTCTTACTGCCTTAAAATAAGAGTGAATTTTCATTAACTTAATCAGCGGTATGGCAAAATACTTTTTCTTATACTCATTAAAAGTTACTGAAACTGATACATTAGTCGATTATGAACATCTACTTTCAGGTCTTGCGTGTATTCTGTTACTCCTTGCATTAATAGTTGATATCTGACTGTTAATTTCACAATGTTGGAGAGAACTCTGTCTATTGTACGTTTCTTGAGCGAGAAAATAAAGTTGTAACGTGTATTGCTGGTTGAAAGCGTTTTAGTTTATCTAGTATGTATCTTAATTGGATCGGATGTATTGAGGCCAATTGTTGTGCCTAAAAAGACTTAATTTTAAACTTGTGTTTTTTCTGGTCTGTTTGACAACAGGGAGACAAGGTCCGGTTATTTATCTGATAGATAATTTATACAAATTGATACATTTTTTAATTTATCTAGCAGATAGCACTATCTGAACACCGAAACAGGCCTTAAATATTTCTGATTTTTGAATGGTTTTGTAACCGTTTATCGAATTAGACGCCTATTAACATTTATTAATGTTTTTTTTTAAATAATCGACTTAACTCGATACAAGGCTGATACGGAGTTCCAAACATTGTAATTATAATGCTGTAGATATTCAGCTTAAAAACTTAATCAATGTCAAGTTAGTAATTGTATAAAAAATTTACTTATTTAATTATCATTATCACAAATATTAATAATTATTTATCATCTGTTTTTATTTACTTTCTTTTAAACAATAACTCGCTTATCTAATAATTAACTGTTATCTGCATTTATTTAGTTATACTTATTTACGTTACGTTAGTTAATTTACTTCGTTTTCATAACTTGCATGATAATTTTAGAAACTCATTAATTTTATTCAATTAAAACTTGTATCTATAATTTGAGCCTTATTTCATGGCTGTTAAGGTGCATGTTTCATTGACTGCCCTTAACCATGGAGATATCGAGTGATAATTATTACTCAAAACAATATTTTGCAAAAAATGCTAGTTTTCTATGATTAAATAAATAATTATTTAATTTTATATGATCATTATATCTTCATAGATGATGATCAGGTAAATAATTAAGATGTTTTATCATTCAAGTATGGTATGAAGAAATAATATAAACGTGCTTGGCAGAGGCCTAGCCAAGTTCTCACCTACTTATCACTACTAGTTTTATTTTTTATTTCTAAACAGATGTCTATTCAAATTAGATTTTGTAAAGCTAAGCATGAAAACCAATTCTGTGATAGAGCAGTGCCAGTGAATTAGATAATAGAATTTTAGCATTTATAGAACCTAAGACTATTTGGTATTCTCTAATTTTGGTATAAGTTTTAAAGTAATAAGTATGACATTTTGAAATTAACAAAAATATTTACTATTTACCTACCAAAAATTATATTTTAGTTTGTCTTTGCATTGTTTTTATAATGCATAGTGTATTGTTAATATTAGATCATAATTTCGTAGACCTTTTATCAATAAAAATTCATTCGTCATCACAATTTTGATCTTACAAGACAGATTCTATTAAAATAAATCCATAACTTGCAAATGATTTCAGAACATAGTGAAATAAACATTCTACTTCAAGTTTGAACATTGTTAAATAAGATAAAAAAAGGTCAAATTAAATTACCTAGCTAAATTCCGCAGTCGCTGGGTAACGATATGTAAAAAACCAAAAATAAATTTGGTGACTTTTGTGGGGTCGTCGGCCGCAGTTAGTTTAGTCAATTGGAACATCAGAGGCCCTAATATGAGTTTATTTTACACATCTCGACTTTACGCATCGACCATGTTCGGCGCTGAGTTAGTCCCTGGAATGATGAAGGGCCAATGCGACCGCCGAACGCAGTCGATGCGTTAAGTGGAGATTGTTAAAAGTAACACACTAGGACCACAGTTCAATAATCACGTAAAACCAAACACCATAAAACAAAAGAAAAAACATTATTCTCAGCTCATACTTCAAGTAACAATACCACCAGCGGTCGTAAACCCAACCAAAAAATCAGCTATTATATATTTTAACTTTATCATGTTCAGATATCGATACCCACCTCCTCTGTTGAGTTACGCTAGCTAATTTAAAATGCCCCTGTATAATACAGGATAACTTTTTATCCAGTGCACAAACTGTAACCATGAATTCAGCATATCATTCTAAACTCCCTAGCGCAGAAATTTTTAGTTGGTTATACAAAAAAAAAATCAGCATATGATTCTAGACTCCCTATCGTAGAAATATACTTATAGTCGGTAATAAAAAAAGTCTGCTGTTCCATACATTTTGATCGCGGTGTAGCACTTTTTCTATGAAACAGCAGATTTTTTTTTGTATAACCGACTAAAAATTTCTGCGCTAGGGAGTTTAGAATGATATGCTGAATTCATGGTTACAGTTTTCGCACTGGATAAAAATTTATCCTGTATATTATGTGTTTCGTAAATTGTCCTTTCATCAAAAACCCCCCCCTTATCTGTTTTTAACTTTTTATTAATAAAAGGTCGAATAAAAAAGAAGTACCTATTATAGTATTGCGAGAATATTAAAATGTTCTCATAATCTTGCATTAATTTAACTAACTTCGCATTTACGATTTAACGATGCATTTATTTTTAGTAGATCTGTATTTACTGATACGTTTCCCGACTTTTCCGAGTCGTGTTTGAAAGTTGTGACTTTACATCATAGTCGGAAGTCGGTGCATTTATTTTTAGTTTGTGGAAAGTGCGTCCTTCGTGCAAAAAGAGTTAAGAATGTATGATTTTAATTATTTTATTCATGGAGAATCATTAGTTGCGATCATAGTAAATCAGTACTTATCATCGTTACTAGTTTTCATTTCTAGCGTTACCAGTTTTCTTGTTAATGTGCGAACTTGCTATATTGTCTGTGGTTGTGAATAATAAAACCTTTTTGCTGTTTCCTAGTTATTTTCCGTACCACGTGAAATATGTTTTCTTTAGTGTGATCACAACTTTTGTTTATTATTATTATTATTTTTGTTTAATTGTATCAATTTTAGTCACTTATCGTTCTGTGTAGCAATAAACAAGATCTTCCAATTTCATGTTTTATTTCTTAGCCTTTTTCACCCTGGAATAAAGAGCATACCCTGATTTCATAGGTTGTAGGGAATTTATACCATAATCCTTACTATAATTAATCTAGAAATCAGGAAACCATGTGGCTAAGTAATACAGTAAGTGATTTTTATACCCTTCCAAATTTTTCAGGGTGATAGTACCCGTTAAATTGAACAACTTTCTCCAAGGAACATGGGTCGAAATATGAAAAAAAAAAATCGACCTCCCATGCAAAATCAATAGTTAGCTGGTCGATTTTGTATGGGAGGTCCGATTTTTTTTTTCATATTTCGACCCATGTTCCTTGGAGAAAGTTGTTCAATTTAACGGGTACTATCACCCTGAAAAATTTGGAAGGTGACTAAAAAATCAGCCCGTATAAGGCACACGGATCGATCGATCAGGTTAAGCTGCTCTTTCCGCGGTTAGTCCGTGGATGGGTGACCATCTTTACATACCAAGTACCCTCCGTGCCTCGGAAAGCACGTTAGCAGTCTTACCGTATCGTATTACCCAGTAACTGGGTTGTGGAGGTCAGATAGGCAGTTGCTTCATGTAAAATGCTGGTATTCAACTGCAACCGGTTAGACTGCAAGCTGACCCCAAATAGTTAGGAAAAGGCTAGGTAGATAAACCAGGTTTATACCTGGTTTTCTGATTTATAGATTGACGAAAAGTGATAAAAGCATAAAGTTGGACGCACATCTGACGGAAGAAGCGTCGTGTGCGTTACCCCAGCCAGATGTTGTCGAAAATGGTAATTTGAATCTCATAGATAATTAGTTTTGCGGCTTCTGTAATTGTTGCGCACATTTTTAAATTTGTTGCGCTTATAGTTTTTTAATTATTTCACAAAAACAATTCCTGCTGGGGTAACGTTATCCCAGCCAGACCTTTTTCTTTCTAATGGGAATATTTAAATAAATACTAGCTATAAAATTAGTTGTCTAGATGAAGTAAATGTTGTGCCTTATTTTGTATTTGTTCTTTCATCGGTTGCGAAGTTATTCGAGATTTTGCTGGGGTAACGTTTTTGGTTTTGCTAGATCTTTGAAACGGTTAAGCGGATTCTTATCATATTTTGTACATGACTTCTTAGGAATTAGTTTAAATTTGTTTTGCAATAAAAAAACCAAAATAATGCATAGTTTAAAGGATATTTCATTAAATAGAAAAACACTTCAATTGGTTCCAGCACTCTCAATAAGAGGTCTAAAGACTTACTTTAAACGTTATTTTAAAGCTTGTAAATGCCTTCAAATGTATGTGAAGTTTCATTAGTATCCTGTAAGTATTTAACAAGTTATGATGATATTCAGTTCTTCACGAGCACGGTCTTGATGCGCGCGGTGTTATTTGGCCACTGGATTGGATAAATGAACTGAATGTTATGTCAATAATTAGTTGTTCAGTTCAGTTGTATATCAGTAAAATTTCAGCGTAGTACATTGGATAATTAATGAGATAATACGATTAAAGTCATTAGGAAGTGAAAGACCGAGGTAACCCGACCAAGTTTAGGTGGTTACGAAAAAGCGAAATCGCAGAACATTAATTTTGGTATAAGTTTTAAAGTAATAAGTATGACATTTTGAAATTAACAAAAATATTTACTATTTACCTACCAAAAATTATATTTTAGTTTGTCTTTGCATTGTTTTTGTAATGCATAGTGTATTGTTAATATTAGATCATAATTTCGTAGACCTTTTATCAATAAAAATTCATTCGTCATCACAATTTTGATCTTACAAGACAGATTCTATTAAAATAAATCCATAACTTGCAAATGATTTCAGAACATAGTGAAATAAACATTCTACTTCAAGTTTGAACATAGTTAAATAAGATAAAAAAAGGTCAAATTAAATTACCTAGCTAAATTCCGCAGTCGCTGGGTAACGTTATGTAAAAAACCAAAAATAAATTTGGTGACTTTTGTGGGGTCGTCGGCCGCAGTTAGTTTAGTCAATTGGAACATCAGAGGCCCTAATATGAGTTTATTTTACACATCACGACTTTACGCATCGACCATGTTCGGCGCTGAGATAGTCCCTGGAATGATGAAGGGCCAATGCGACCGCCGAACGCAGTCGATGCGTTAAGTGAAGATTGTTAAAAGTAAATCACACTAGGATCACAGTTTAATAATAACCACGTAAAACCAAACACCATAAAACAAAAGAAAAAACATTATTCTCAGCTCATACTTCAAGTAACAATACCACCAGCGGTCGTAAACCCAACCAAAAAATCAGCTATTATATATTTTAACTTTATCATGTTCAGATATCGATACCCACCTCCTCTGTTGAGTTACGCTAGCTAATTTAAAATGCCCCTGTATAATACAGGATAACTTTTTATCCAGTGCACAAACTGTAACCATGAATTCAGCATATCATTCTAAACTCCCTAGCGCAGAAATTTTTAGTTGGTTATACAAAAAAAAATTCAGCATATGATTCTAGACTCCCTATCGTAGAAATATACTTATAGTCGGTAATAAAAAAAAGTCTGCTGTTCCATACATTTTGATCGCGGTGTAGCACTTTTTCTATGAAACAGCAGATTTTTTTTTGTATAACCGACTAAAAATTTCTGCGCTAGGGAGTTTAGAATGATATGCTGAATTCATGGTTACAGTTTTCGCACTGGATAAAAATTTATCCTGTATATTATGTGTTTCGTAAATTGTCCTTTCATCAAAAGCCCGCTCCTTATCTGTTTTTCTTTTTATTAATAAAAGGTCGAATAAAAAAAGAAGTACCTATTATATAGTATTGCGAGAATATTAAAATGTTCTCATAATCTTGCATTAATTTAACTAACTTCGCATTTACGATTTAACGATGCATTTATTTTTAGTAGATCTGTATTTACTGATACGTTTCCCGACTTTTCCGAGTCGTGTTTGAAAGTTGTGACTTTACATCATAGTCGGAAGTCGGTGCATTTATTTTTAGTTAAGTTTGTGGAAAGTGCGTCCTTCGTGCAAAAAGAGTTAAGAATGTATGATTTTAATTATTTTATTCATGGAGAATCATTAGTTGCGATCATAGTAAATCAGTACTTATCGTTGTTACTAGTTTTAATTTCTACCGTTGCCAGTTTTCTTGCTAACGTGCGAACTTGCTATATTATCTGTGGTTGTGAATAATAAAACCTTTTTGCTGTTTCCTAGTTATTTTCCGTACCACGTGAAATATGTTTTCTTTAGTGTGATCACAACTTTTGGTTATTATTATTATTTTTGTTTAATTGTATCAATTTTAGTCACTTATCGTTCTGTGTAGCAATAAACAAGATCTTCCAATTTCATGTTTTATTTCTTAGCCTTTTTCACCCTGGAATAAAGAGCATACCCTGATTTCATAGGTTGTAGGGAATTTATACCATAATCCTTACTATAATTAATCTAGAAATCAGGAAACCATGTGGCTAAGTAATATAAGCCGCACGGATCGATCAGGTTAAGCTGCGCTTGCCGCGGTTGGTCCGTGGATGGGCGACCATCTTTACATACCAAGTACCCTCCGTGCCTCGGAAAGCACGTTAGGCCGTTGGTTGGGGCTGTCATTTGTGGATCTTTGACAGTCGTTACGGGTCGTCAGAAGCCCAAAAGTGTGACAACCAGTCTTACCGTATCGTATTACCCAGTAACTGGGTTGTGGAGGTCAGATAGGCAGTTGCTTCATGTAAAATGCTGGTATTCAACTGCAACCGGTTAGACTGCAAGCTGACCCCAAATAGTTGGGAAAAGGCTAGGCAGATAAACCAGGTTTATACCTGGTTTTCTGATTTATAGATTCAATCATAACGAAAAGTGATAAAAGCATAAATTTGGACGCGCATCTGACGGAAGAAGCGTCGGGTGTAACGTCGTTAACTGAAAGCTCTCAATCGATAGCGTATCCAAGTAGGCCGCTGCAGACACAATTTGTCAAAGTTGGGGATTACTGACTCATCCAACACCCAGTGCTAGTGCGGTGCTTCTGATAAGGCCATGCCCCACTTGCTGGAGTATCCTAAGTGCCTGTTCACCTGCACCTCGGATGATCTTAATTATACCACTGATGCTGCAATCAACGTGGCCACCAACTATATAAAGAAAAGTGTTCGACTACACACAGCTACACATCAAGCTATACCTACATTTCCAGTTTACGCTGATCTCGCACTGTACTGAAATCCTATACAATGCGTGATCAGCTTATACTGAAAATGTATCGCTTGATGTGTAGCCGTATGTGACACGAAAAGAAGATGTCGTTAACTTCCAGTTAGTACGGTCGACGCACACGCATTATAGGTTGAAAATATACACTGCCCAGCAAATAAACCGGGCCACTCGCTACTTTGGGACTCTGATTTGATTTTCTCAAAAAAGTATAAAACTTACAACTATCAAAATTATACCTACAGAAAGTGCTCTCATGGCGATTAAAATTAATGGAAACTCATTGGCATTAATCAATTTATTAAGTGTTTAATAAGGATTTTACAAAGAAGGGTCGTTTTCCAGTGTGTTAATCGTTAATAGGTACCTAATCATAAAATGAAAAAAGAAAGAACTAAAACCAGAAACAAAGAAAAAAATTAAAAAGTTTTTGGACAGTATTAAGTACTTATTAGGCAGTCATCCGAGCAAGGGGAGGGCCCTTGCTCGGATAACTGTCAGCATCCTCGTATACATCGACGTCACGAGCCTGATGATGAAATCTTGAGGAATCGGTGACAAAACGGTGCTCGTGATAAGCCGCTGGACAGCAGACGAAGTCATGGGTAACAGCTACTTGCCTTTATGTTTTGTTGGGTTGAGTGCACATTCTTACGGACACTCGCCCAACTGGAGGTCATGTCGGTAAGTTGAAAGCTTTTTCTCATAAGTAGAAAACTGCCGCGAAGTTTATGTAACTCCCTCGTATATTTGCTGAATCAATGCTACGGATAACAAAATAAGCGTGTTTCCACTGCTGGGACACGGGACTCTGTGAGAGGGAGTGGGCCATAATCCATCATGCGAGCCCAGTGCGGGTAGGTGGATGTCACATGTTTTCGAATTTTTGGTTCTAGGATATGTCGATTTCCTCACGATGTTTTTCTTCACCGTTTTGAGAGCAGTAGTGATGAATTAAATACACAAAGTAAAGTGCCTGACTGAGTTCGAACTCACGACCTAGAACTCGTAAGTCGCGGCCGATACCTCTAGGCCACCACTGCTCTTCACAGATAATGTGGTGGAAAAACTTGAGGTGGTCGCCATTCAGTGAGCGGGGTACTGGGTTCACAATAGGGCCCAGATTTACTATGACCTCTTAACGATTCCTTGGGCTTCGAAACCCCGTCAATTCCTTAGATTCGAATTCTGCCTACCTTTTTTTTTTGTTTGTTGGGAAATCCTCAAATAACTTCTCCCGCTCTAGGTGGAACAGGAGGGCGTGTCAGACTTTTACTGACTAAAACCCACCCGTGTTCCCTCAGTTGCCTGTGTGCGAGGGGCCGTGGTATCTCTTTTGACCCGCAACCCTGGCAGGCATCGGCCCTTGCGCACCCCACCAGTTGGTGCTGACATCTCTTTGGGGCGCGCGTGGAACACAACGCGCCGTCGACCCGGGCTTGGTCCTTACCGGACAGCGATCTAACCATTACTCGCCGTCCGCAAGCCCGCGATTCTGCCTACCTTGGGCCCCAATTTTGTATGGTTATAGTAATTCCTCGTGGAATCTAACTACGTCAATATCGTGTTTTTTAGAAACCAATGTAACGGTAAGGAACCGAAATGTCATTCTGTATATCGAAAAATTGTCTTGGAACATACAGAATATCGATGGTTATACGTTGACAACTCGTAACCCACATTTTGTCGCAAAATGAGTGATGTACAGACGCCAGCACATCAAGCTACCCCAATCTGTCAAATTTCTTTGATAGATTTTCAACTTTATTGCAATGAAATAAAGTTCATGTTCAATTGGGAAAATTTGACAGTTAGGGATAGCTTGACTTGCTGGCGTCTGTACATCAAACATTTTTAAATTAAGCGCTTATTTAATGAAAAACCTATGTGAGCATTTTTTTGTTTTAGATTATATCAATAAAGAATTCGCTTACCTACCAACTACTTTTTTATTTGAATTTATTGTCAAAACTATGCAGTTTTTTTCCTCTACTGTAAAATTTGACACATTGCAGTTACATGTTGTCAACCTTTGACCATCGTTATGACATTTCAAATCCTTAGGTACCTTTGGGAATTGGGGCCCTGGACAGAAACTTCGTGACATTTGTTATTATCGACCTACTAACTCAAAAATTAAACAGGACAACTGCATATCTATTTCGTTTTGAAACTGCACACCCAAATATGTAATCCCTAGTTAGGTACTAAACCCCAATAGATAGGTACTGTGGGAACAAAAATCTTCCCGATCACGCTAAGACTTCGTACACCCTTCAATAAAAGCAAGACGACATCTAAATACATTAAAAATGACTCCCACAATCAATCGGAGCAGTATCCGCTTACAAAGGAACCGGTAATCTTTACCTTTTGTGGTGTTAACAAAAGCTTGGCTGTCAAGGTGCGACGTCACAAAAGATGTATTGGTCCCTAACTGAGAAATGCGTTCGCGAAAACTTCCCACAAGAACGTTTTTTTGCAAAAGGGTCAGCGCTGGCGAGAAATAATTTTATCTACGAGTTTTTGTGGCGCTGGCCGAGATGTTTATCTTCATTTAATTAATTTTGAAACATCGGTGTTGACGACACTTGAGATTTTGGACGATTTATGTTTTTGTTTGTATTTTGACACGCGCTGTTTTAGAAATGGGATTAGAAGAATCATTAAAGAGTTTATCGTACTCACTGATGATGATGCAACGATGTCCAAGCCAAACTCCTCATAATCGTAAGCCGGTGGGGTAATTGCGTAACACACTAACAGCAGTAGACATAGCTTTCATTTTGACAGTTCAACAACATATATTAGGTACGTTATTTACGTTCCAAGAGCAGACAAAGTTATCGAACTTTAGAGGCAAAACTGTAGTAAGTACCTACCTACCAATATCCTTCAATATTCTTCCTTTAATTTCGTTCACTGGCTTTAATGTTTCAGATTCTGTCATTCCGATTGATAGCGTACCTACACAAAAAAAAAATACTGAAGCTTCGCTCAGCTTACTGATCAAATATCAGTTACTTTTTAAACCACCCCTATTTTAACTGATATAGGTACCTACCTACCTATAATAACCACCTTTATTTAACTCTTTAAACACGTAATAGTAAACTATATCGCAAATTGAACTAGCTAGGGGCTAGCAAAGATAGTGGTCACTGCCACTCCGAGCGAAACCAACCTCATACACTTACCATAAAGTCCATTTTAAATAAGCAAGTTGGAATAGCAGCCCCGGTGCACACCTGTCGGCAATCGTGGGAATATGTTTATAAGGTAGGACATTGTGTGATGGAATTGAAACTGCAATTTATGTATCGGTACTGTATAATGTATGTATAAAATATAGGGAGATTGACCATTATAAAAAAAAGAATATCCAAAAATATCTTGCACGCTGCCTTATTGGTCTCAAAGTGGGTGCCTATGTAAATCTGTAGCTTGTTACAAATTGCATACTACTGCAACTGCTGCTCTTAGCTACTGGTGTTTAAATCATTACCTATAAATTGTGACCCACTCTAGTACTTTGTCTCTACCAAGACTTTTTCTGGTGTCCTATTCTTTCACCATCTTATTGCCTAGTAGCTCTTTAACCGTTCAGCTATCATAAGTAGGCATTATTCCGCATTATACCTACTTATCAATTTATTTATGTTGCAGTGTAGTGCAGAGCCTGGTCCACCTATTAGTTAGATCCTAAAATTAGTCACTTTTCCTCATTTATGACATCTTAAATGGATAAACAATGGAGGTCTAGCTGGAGTGGCACAAAATGAAAAAGTTGCCTTTTTCGACCACAAAAAAACTATAAAAGTTGCTCCAACAATTCTCACGCAGTAAAGTGAACTCCAAACATTGACCCATCTATCTCATTCATAATGAAAGTTTTTTGTGATCCATCTCCTGTGACCCGGAAACAGCCCCGGATACGTAGGTTTTTTTCTACATCTCCACTCAAAAAAAACGAGTTGATAGTCAAAAGGCAGTTTTTGTAAACACCTGTTTCCATGGGAACTTTTGAGACACAAAAACATACACGGATTTTAGGCGGAAACATTGTGGCAACTTTAATGAGAATGTTTCGACGTATTTTTTGTTTGAAGAGAGAGTAAGGAAAGTAAGATTGGTTTGTGGACAATTCCTACAGATTTTTTTGATAACGTAGTCATTTGTGTATTTTTATATTTTTTACACATATTATGTGGACCTTAATTTTCATACATAGTTGGATTACCACGGTCTTATAGCTTGTGAGTCTGAATACATATTTTTATTGTAGCTGGTCTCTTAAGTTTGCTCACCAATCACCAACCCCATAGCCATTA
Organism: Antitype chi; assembly: GCA_947359405.1. NCBI lineage: Eukaryota > Metazoa > Arthropoda > Insecta > Lepidoptera > Noctuidae > Antitype > Antitype chi. Next base: position 5,157,395 of record OX375822.1, on the reverse strand, counting down.
TTTACGACTCCATAAAAGTTTTTTTTTGTCCCTTTTCACGTTCAAAAATGTTGCTTTAGGCGAAAATCATCCCCTCATTTATCTCGCAAACAGATAAATTATCGATTAAGAAGACCAGCTGACCGTCCGTGAGAAAGCGAAGTTTCTTTGGTAAAAAATCGAGGGTCCTGAAGATTTGTGTACAATACAACACGCCCCTTGTTTGGAGCCTATGTCCGGCGGCCGCGCCGGCGCCGGCGGAAGGAAGCGAGCCTGATGTGTTTTGTTTGTAAAAGGTGTATCAAACAACTGTGTAGAAGAGAGATTCATGGGTTTAGTTAAGTCAAAAATTGAAATTGAAAATGCGTTGTTTAATTTGTTATTTATTTCTGGTAAAGTAGATGACAACTGAAACATTGACCTAGGTAACTATTCGAAAAACCAAATGGGAAATGCTTTAAATCTTCAAAGCTGTTACCGATTCCAGAAATAACTTATTTAGATAAGACTTTATCACCCAAAAAAAAAAAAATTACATTAACACCTCAACACCTACCGAGGTAGGTATTACTTATTTCATAAGTTTATTGTAAAACCCAAAGATGAATTTAATCCTCATGTAGGTACATGACTGTGTAGTCACCATCACATGTCCACAACGCAGACCGAATCGTGAGAAAACGCAACCTTGTGAGGTAAAAAATGAAGGGTGCTTGATCCCACATAATAAAAGGTTAATCTTTACAATGCGTAAGAGGGGCGAACCCTCTTCAGAGGAGTTTGTCGGAAGGAAGGAAACGGGTCCGTTATAACTTGTGTTAATATTTGTGTATTTATTTTTTTAAGCTGTTTTTTTGAGACTTGGTCAAAGTTGGTTTATAAAAGATGCCTTTCAGCAACTGGTCTACTTTTTGTAGTATTACTTTGAACTGTTGCACAAGATTGCGCTAATTAATAGTGTGGCAGTTCCTACAGCAGAAAACCAACATTGATGGGGAACGAGTTAGTTAACAAAACGACATTATAAAGTTAAATTCACCATCCAGCCTTTTTTCCACCACTTAATTCTGTCTGAGCTCTTGTGTGCATTTTCCACTTTTTCGCATAAAGTGCTTGATCTGAAAGTTTCTTTATGTACCTTACGAAAAGAACAGTGTTCATACCTTCTTCAAAAAATTGAATTTTGCAACTCTCCTTCACATCATTGAATCAGATTGACCGAATCGTGAGAAAACCTGCAACATCCTGGAGAAAAAAACACAGGGTTGTCCTAAAGATGTTATTTGTACAATACAAAGTGAACGAGCCCCTCTTCAGAGGCCGGGAAGGAAGGAAGCGGCCCGTTACGATTTATGATAAACTCCTAATTTATAGGAACAGTTCACACGCACTGTTAGCGATTGTAATACGGAAAGGATATGACAGTTTTTGTTTAATACGACTTTTAGTAGGATGTGGTAGGTACTTGAAATCAGGGGATACAGAGACATAATGCAGCGTAACTTTACTAAATGCTGCAGTTTTGTTGACTTGTTTTGGTTCCATATTTCAATATTATAGATAGGTAAGTAATAAGTTGTTGCTGTGGTCCGGTCAAAATTAGACCACAGGGTTTGGCTTCCATTATAAAGTAAAGGACGACCATCTTCTTTTGTCATAAAAGACACTACGACATCTTGTCATGCAGATGCTGGTGTTCCGTCTGGCAGGCGAGAGGCTGTGACATTCTGTGCAATCCTCATACCAAGAAGCATTTGCGTAAGCGGTTTATTTTACTAGTTTGCAAGGCTTAGCTAGATAGTCGTCGATGTATGGCCAAATGTGAGGAGAATTCAAGAATATGATGCGTTTCCCATATAGAAACTCATCTAAACACTTGCACCATCTGGTCCATCCGTTCCCCGATTCCCAGATCATCATGTTAATAAATTAATTATAATACGAACAAACTGTAAGTTCTCACCGCCACCCCCGAGGCTTAGGGACGTCAGCGACATGTGACATTCTAATTATTCACCATTCATTAGGCTCATCACGCGATTGCGTGGAATATTGTCACACTTGGCCAGTCCCATCACCTACCACAGTGCATTTGCTGTTTATGACTAGCAATGCAATTAGAATTTCAACTTTAACTTTATCGCTATAAGGTCGGGGGATTAATTTTCTGAACCGCACGTAAAATATTGTTTTCAAATCCTGGCAAAGGTACAGGTGCGTTTTTATGAACACTATCACTATGCAATAAGGTTCGTTTTTAAACAGTTTCTTATAAGAGCATCTGTTTAAATAAGTTTGTAAATATGAAAGGCTACCGTGGGAGAAATGGTTGGCTGTCTAATTAAATATTTATCAGGTACATACGTTAGGAGTTTGTAAAGGTCGCTAGAACACCTGGGTGACTCGACTACTTGTTTACGGAAATAAACGTTTGAGTATTTTAGAACTAGGAGTACCTCAATGTTTATATAGGATATAAGGATGTAACTTTTATCTATCTACGGATAAGGTTGGTATTGCGTTTTGTAGTTAGGCGTTTGGCTAGGAATATGGGTCAAGGTTTTTCCTTAGTGGTTTCCTACTAACTACACTTACAATTCAAGGGGGCACCTATATACTTACTTAATTGCTACGCAAGCGTTCCTTACAAAAAGACAGGCTGAGTCGCTGATGTCATGAATTAATTTGACCTAGTTTTTCAAAGTAGTAAGTAATTTTTTTTAGCTCTTGTAAAAAAATAATTTTAACACTGTACTACAACATTAAAAGAAACACATTAATCCTTAAAAAAAGGAACAAAGTTTCATAGAGTTCCCTAGAAACTCACAAAAATAAAATATAAACTGAAAAAATGACCACCAAAAAATGAATTAGGTAAGTTGCAAAAACTGAAGTGCATAGTAAACAAATGAATGGAACATAGCGTCACAACGAACCTTTTGCACCTATCACACATTCCCACAGTCCGTGGGAAAACGCACTCACCCCCTACCATAAAGTACCACAATTACCTGCGAACACACTACGACAAAAAAACTTGAAACTTCATACTCTACCTTCCCTTTACGCTACGTTACACCCATGAAGTTTCGAATAAAACGAACAGTTTAATAGCGAAAATAAATAAGGGACTTTATGGAAAGGTGTGAGTTCAAAAAGTATGGGTTTTTTTGGTGAGCAACTGGGACGAAATGATTGCGGTTCTTGATGTGCGTGCGTACGTTCGCATTCCCATAGTATACAGGATAAGGGAGCGCAGGTGTAGCTTCACTCAATAAGTTATTGTTTAGTTTTATATTACAGTCTGTGTGTAATTTGCGATAGTAATTAGTGGATTTATTTCATGTGTAGGTATGTAGATAAGTAATTATTATTTTTCAAATTTCAGTTTTGTGTTTCAATCAAGTCTTTAACTGAAAATTAGTACCTACCTTAGTAGTTTTGTTAGCACCATAAGTATTAAAAATATTTTCAGGAATGCAATGGTTTTATGATTTACCTGTTCAAAATATGTAGGTATAATTTTTGCATTAAAATGTGTATCATTCACATTTACCTTTGTAAGATACTTTTATAGCGCTCTACTTTATTAACAATCAAATACTGAAAAAATATCAATAAAACATTAACACCCAAAAACAAAAATCACGTGGAATCGAACCCAAAACAACCGACGCACTAACCACTGCACCCAAACTATCCATTCACAACGTTCCCCATTAGAGCGAGAGCGCACGAAAACAAAACATTCCGACGCAGTTCCCAGCGCTCCAACCGCTAAGAGAGAAAGAGACCGACATATTTTCTGCTTTCAATTCCTAAACGGGATAGCAGGATACAGGGCAATTGAAAAATTTTGCTTGTACAGTTGCGTGCGAGTATCCTCATAAGGTGATCGGCCACCGTCCAGTAAATACGTGTCCTGTAGTGAAGTAATATTATAGTTTAGTGTCAAAATGCCGTGCAGTGAGGATGATGACTCTCAGACCGGGTTCTCCGAGTCCACCCAGGGAATGTCCAAAGCGGAATTGCGAAAGGTGAATAGAATGTTACGTTAAGATTTTTTGGTGAAAATTCGGTTTTAATTGGCAAGAAAATCATTGAACAATAATAGTGAAAATAAATTGTGATGTTTCTTATTCTTTGGTGAATTGTGTTAATTGGCTGATATTGATAGACTATCTTTATCTTCAGTTTCTGTAACACAATAATTAATTCGGACAGTGACAAAAAGTTTACATCATATTTATTTAAATAATTAAAATCTTTTTCTTAAAAACAGTAGTTTTCTAAACAGTAGTATCTTACTAAATCGAGGCCAGTAAAAATAGTGATAAGTGCGATTTTAATTGAGCATTTAATTATTTCCAGACGAACAAACCGATTATTGAGAAAAAGCGGCGCGCGCGCATCAACAACTGTCTCAATGAGCTGAAGGATCTGCTCATCGATGAAAGTGATAAAGACGTAAGTTACATAATTATATTAATTTACTAACTGACCTATAGTTGTACGAATAGACCTAAACTCAGATTTTTTATTTGCTAGACTAAAATGACAGCTGCGTTCGACCTATTTTTGTAAACATGACAGTTATGCGATAGAAACAGCTGTAATTTTGGTCTAACAAATTAAAAATCAGAGTGTAATATTGTAACTTCTAAAACAAAACACCAGCACCTTAATTGCGTAACATACGATTAATCATAATCAGTTTCATTTTGACAGTTCAACAATATTCATTGCGTTATTAAGGTTGTTGAGCAAACACATTCTTCGAACATATGAAGCAATGGCTCAGCAATCTGTTTCAAAATGAACAAGATTATGATTAATCGTGCGTTACGCAATTAGGGAGCTGGTTTAGGTATATGACTCTTGAGAGAAACCCTGAGGACATTAAATTATATTTCCAAATATGGAAATACATATTAGAAACCAATCATTTTGATGTTTACCAGATTTCCATATCACTGTCTCCGGTTCTAATAAGAATCGAGTTAGCCATAAAATTAAAAAGAAATACTTTTCTTATTGACAGCCAGCGCGCCACTCCAAGCTAGAGAAGGCAGACATTCTGGAGTTGACCGTAAAGCACCTTCAGAAGATGCAGCGCCAGCAGCTGGCCGCCGCCATCGCCGCAAACCCCGCCGTGCTACACAGATTCAAGGCTGGCTTCAGCGACTGTGCTGTAGAAGTTCGACGATACCTCTCGCGACTTGCCAGCGTGCCAACGGGGTTAAGGCATCGGCTCGGAAACCATCTGACGTCCTGCGTCGGGGGCATGGAAACCCTCCAGCCAAGAGACTACGCACCTCTCGTCCCAGACCCCCTGAGGCTAGATGATGAGAGACCCAGCGCGTTCCATTTCGTCAGGTCCACTAGACCCACAAGTCCACCGCTCAGCCCTCTATCCTGTGACTCTGCCTGCGACTCCTCAACTGAACTCGAAACACCACCGCGACCAGTTCAGACATTCCCCTTCCCCACGCCACCGAGCAGATCAGCATCAGACCTGGACTCCAGCCCAGAAACACAGAAACCAACCGTATCCTCAACAACGATATCTCCAGAAAACAGACAAGAATCTTTAAGAACGAAGAAATACATGGAACCGTTGTCAATAGTGATAGATGTGGAAAATTATAAAATTGGGATCGACGCATCGCCCAAACGAGCGGTGGACTACTCCTACAGACATAAGTTGAAAAGGCCTATAGTGGACCTGACAGGACCTGCCCCAAAGATAATTAGGACAGAGGAAAAAATCGTTCCCGAAATCTACAGAACACCAGAGAAATCAGCCTTTACGAGAGTATCAGAAAGGATACCAACGCTTCCTCTTAAGAAGCTCACGATACCTGAAAGTATACCGTGTGTGGGTGAAAGACCTTTAGTTATTCTCCCCTTCCGGCCATTAGTCCCTCAGACTGTGATAAGCCACACTGCGGCGTCGCTCGCACAGTCTTCTCACAGTGAACCTCCAAAAGATCCGAAGGTGGAAGCAGATACCAGTTCCAATTCACCAAAGCAGGGTCCCTCGACAAGTTCAGAAATGTGGAGACCTTGGTGATAACAGATTATGGAAACGAAGAGAATATAATGTATTTTATATTGTGATGTACCGGCTACCTATCAAGAAAAACTCTGATCGTAGTGTTTATAGTACTAATGTACTATACGATACGTGTGACATAATATGTGGTCCATTATTTCAATGCAATTATCGCCCAATTTAGCGAGGGTGCTAAACGCGTGTAATAATGGACTACTTATGTCACACGTATCGCATACTATTTTAAAGTACGTGTGACCTAAACTCTCACCTAAGTCACGCTTTTCTGTGTTAAGAATGGACTACTTAAGTCACAGAAAAGCGTGACTTAAGGGCTGCTAAGTCACACAGTGCTATAAAAAAGTTAACAACTGGTATCAACAGATTGCAAGTGGCCAGCGCATTTTGATTTAAGATTTTAGCTTTAAAATTCGTTTTATGGAAAACTACTGCTTTCAAAAATTGATCTTGAAAATAATGTTAAATTAAGAGAAAAAGTTATTTGGATATGATTGTTTTTTTATAATTAGAGAGGAACCTAGGAGCACCTACAAACCTCGCATAAGTGCCTAAATAGCTTTAAGAATGTACCTTTGGTATAGTTTTTTACGTGATATTAAAAAAATTAATATTTGTTTGCAATTTTAAAGTTTGCAATTTATTGTTTAATTTTGAACCTGGAACCTTTGAGGCTTTATTTTAACTATACACAATAGTACTACTTATTGCCTTATTAAAATCAGGGACTAAATTTACCAAAGTCAATTATATCCATAGAATTACTTTGACTTTCAACGAGTACTGTACTATACAGTAGGTCGTGTGTTCGAATCCAGCCAGACGCTTTACTTTGGGTCAATAATTTCATTACTACTGGTTTTAAAATGGTGAAGGAAAACATCGTGAGGAAACCGGCCTGTCCTAGAACCAAAAAAAATCGAAGACATTGACACTAGGCCCTCGTAGTGGATTATGGCCCACTCCCTCGCCTCTCACAGAGGAAGACTGTATCCCAGCAGTGGGAACATTATACGCTGATTATGATTATGCTAGCAGATTTTGTATGTAAAAACTAAAAAAATCTAAATTAGCATGTTAAAATTAAACCGAATGCGCCCTCGGTAAGTTTTAAATAATTTTAATAGAATAACTCGGGTACAAACAGGGTTAGCGTCTTTTACTCCAAAAGACAGTTTAGCAGAGAAACGAAATTCAAAAATATGATACTTTATTGGCAAGCACATCACATGGCGTAGTCACTACAATAAATTAATTAAGTACAAAGACGTGACAAAAACCTTTAAAAACATTACAAAATCTAATATTATGCAACATACAACTGATTTTTCTTTTCGTTTGAATTGACCTCAATATTGAATCAATTACATTCGTCTAAATCAAACTTCATTGTTAAATCATAATAAAATAAGTTATCAACATAATTGCTAAACAGCGTTAAACCAGAGAGCAATGTCGCGTTCGATGGAGAATATTGTAATATTTTGAGATTTATGGTATGACGTCCACTGCTACAATCCGTTCACCACACTTTCTTTTTAGACAACTGAGCCGATGTCGACTATTCTGCCAGCGTCAGCGTCTCGTTCACACTTATTTCACCTCTGAATTTGCGTCACTGCCAAAATCAAAGTTATCGTTGTTCTCGTTACAACAAGGTTGCTTTTGGATTGCTACTACTAACAGTCTGTCAATATCACAGTAATCTTTATTCTCGTTGCAATAAGGTTGCGGTTGGGTTGCTGCTGTCTGAGGTAAAATGACTGTGAACAGACTGGACAGGGATCTTTTGGCACCCCAAATGACGTTGGCAGGGGGTCGCAGTTGGTAAACATTTGTGCAATTATTTTGTGAAATGTATTGAAAAAATAAGCTAAAAAAATAAAATTTAAAAAAATACATTTATTTAGACCAAAACTTGTACAAATTTTATAAACCTGCCAAACTGCGTGACATTAAGTTCCCATTTTTGCCACGCGCCAAAAGATCCTTGTACAACTTTAAGGTGACGCATTTAGCAACAACGACGCAAGCATCGACGTCGTCCATCGACCGCAGTCTGGTTGCACCCCTTAAAATATAGGAGGAATACCATTCTTATTCAAAGATAACTGAATTATTATAAAAATATCACATGTGTTGTACAACTAGTAAGTAATAATCTTCCTTTTTTCCGCACATAAATCATAATCTAAGCAATTATTGTAAAAATTTGAGTAGAGATCACATAATTTGGACGGACGGATTCATAAATAATCAAAGAGTAGGATTTTCACCAGAAAGGCTCCAACCCAGAACTGTTAAAAATAATACATAACTTGACATCATTCGATTATTATTCGCAATTAGTGTGGATGTGGGCTTCATATTTTAGAAGTAGTTAAAATTAATAAATTATTATGTGCCTAAAATCTAGATTTAATATTAGCCAGTCAAGAGTTCAGCATAATTTAACATTTTAAAACAACGATATTCAGCAGTAGTAGCTGATAGTTAGCCTAGCTATGCATAAATAGGTTTAAAAGTAAAAATCTTTTAATAATCCCTAAAATATAAACAGTTTTTTTTTTATTAATTTATGAGACAATTAATTAAGCATACCTAAAAATATGAACGAGAATAAATTATTCAACACAAAGACTCTTTGGTCCTAGTACTTAGTGTTGCCAACAATACAACTATACTCTTTGGTGTTAATATTGCCAACAGAAAGCAATATTGCTTTCTGTTGGCAATATTTTAAGCAGTTTTTTTCATGATAATATTATTTAAATCTAAATAGATATTTACTGTAAATATAAAATAATAAGATAATTTTTCAAGAATATAAATCTAACCTGAAATTAAAGAAGTTTTCAAAACCTATGAAATTTTTGTACTATGATTGTGACCCGAGAGTACTCGTACTGGTAATGTTTGGAACAAATAATAAGTTTGCATTATTTTCGAATCTTTCGCTTAGAATCAACGCATCACAACGTATTGATTGTTTGCTAAAAAACGAGCTATAAGTCTCTGGAGACTGGGTCTAAGTCAAAAGCATTGTACAAAAACTAACATCACTTTTTTCAAGAATGTCCGAATATCGTAAAGTTCATTACAGCGCGAAGTATAAATTAAAAATACAAATGATAATTATAGTCTGTTCCAAAACTATTTGTTATGAATGTAAACAAATGGACCAGAAAAGATACTTAAGGAACGCGATTCAAAACAATAATTATTGTTGGAAAAAGCTAGTTGAAATACAGATCGATGTGCTACTCATTCCCTTTACTTAGTGATTGCGTAAGAATTTAACCTGAACAAGGTTTGTTTACATTTCCATCAGATGTTTTTGGAACGACTATACAGCGAGTCATGGACGTCGACACACAACCTACTACTATGGATTCATTACATGATTCACAATTTTTCACCTGTTTTTTTTTACTAAGCCCTACCATATATTTTGACCGCGTAGGTATTGCAAAATTCTATGAAACAGCAAGAGGAAAAATTTATACACTATAGGGCCTAAAATCATGCGCTGCATTCATAGTTTCAGTTTTCGCGTCGATGTCCCTGCCCCCCTTTATATTTATAAACTACTATATTTACACTTTTCGTGTATATTTACTTTTTATTGAGGAAGTCTTTTCTCTGTTGCTGTAGTTTCTGCTCCAACAGCGTGATCTTCTCCTGGTACTTCCCAGCTTCGCGTGTCAAGGCTTGGATGGCTGAGTCCTTTCGAGCGACAGCTACTTTAACCCTAGATACAACATAATAAATTACATATATTTTATGTCCTTGGTGAGACATGTTCATGTTTCGAATCGGTTTCATGAACAAAAAATTGGTCTACCGTCACATGGGATGGTATTTTGGGTACGAGTAATTTATCCACAAAACAATTGATTGTCTGTCCGTCCCACATATCCCTGTACAAATGTTACATCGAAAGGTTCGATAAAGTATTAGGTACCTAAAGGAATACCAATGAAATCAATTCAGAGAGTTTAGTGGCGAATTCTGAGAAAATTTAAAAAATTATATGAAAATTGGATTTTTTCGAATCGCCTAGGCTTTGTGGGGGGTGCTTAATCGTTGCAAATGGGTCACACTAACATGTCCTTTAAGGAATACGTCAAATTATATGTCACACTGTATAATATACTACTGCCGTGAATTTTTCACACATCCAGAAACAACCATTTAGCTGGCGGGACACACAGTCACACACACTTGATTCTAACAAAAATTTGCACTTTAAATCTTAATAATAGGTCTTTACCTATGAAATTGCCGTTTTGTATGAAAAAATTTAAACGATTTTTTTTCATGTATTTTTTATTTGTATTAATCGAAGTAATCACCCATGCAATCAATGCATCTTTGCCATCGCAGTGGCAGTTTATTGATGCCCTTCTTAAAGAAATCAGCTGGACGGGAGGCAACAAATTCTTCAAAGGCATTTTGTACTGCCTCTCGGGTATTGAATTTTTTTCCCGCCAAGAAGTTATCCAAATTCTGGAAAAAGTAGTAGTCTGTAGGCGCAAGGTCTGGTGAGTAGGGCGGATGACGGAGAGCTTCCAACCCCAGTTCTTGCAACTTGGAGACCGTCTGCTGTGCAGTATGAGGTCGCGCGTTGTCGTGCAGGAGCAGCGGAGACGAGCGATTGACCAATGCTGGTTGGAGATGTGCCAGCTTCTCCATCATTGTGTTCAGTTCTTCACAGTACACATCTGCAGTAATGCTCACCCCGTTTGGTAAGAAGCTGTGATGAATCACACCGGCGCTAGACCACCAAACAGTGACCATCACTTTTCTAGGGGTAAGTTTTCGTTTAGGGCATTGTTTAGGTGCTGAACCAGGATCCAACCAACTTGCTGAGCGCTTGCGGTTATCAAACAGAATCCATTTTTCATCGCAGGTAACAATGCGGTTCAAAATTCCTTCATTTGTGTGTCTGTTGAGCAGTGCAAGGCACGTCTCGACGCGTACTTCGCGCTGACGATCATTGAGTTCGTGGGGCACCCATTTGTCAAGCTTTTTTACCTTGCCAATTTGACGCAAATGGACCAATATTGTTTTGACGCTAACGTCGAAAGCTGCTGCTAATTCAGCCGTAGATTGTGTATCATCAGCTTCCACAATCGCCTTTAATTCGTCATTGTCGACCAAAGTCTTCGGACGACCGCGAGGTTCATTTTTCAGGTCGAAATTTCCAGAACGGAAGCGAGCAAACCAATAACAGGAGGTGAGTTGGTTTGTAGTGTTAGCTCCGTAAACGTCGTTGATGTTGCGTGCCGCTTGTGCCGCGTTGCTGCCACGACGGTACTCATATTCCATAATTACTCGAATTTTTAACGTATCCATGATGACGAAAAAGATTGAAATGCGATGAAAATGTAACACTAATCAATAAACAAATGACTACTTTTGGAAAAAAAAATCCATGTTTTTAAAATAAAATTAATTTGAAATTAGAATTCTTACCCAAACAAAAATTATTTTGATTTGAAATGGCCAGTACTGCAAAACGGCAATTTCATAGGTAAAGACCTAATATTTCACGGATCCCTGATCTGAAAAATGGTTTTGACACACCCGCAATATTTTTTAACGACCCATCCAACGACACTGCACACCATAGCATAGAAGAGAAAAAATATCATCCCCACAAGGGACCCATACAGTGATTAAATATTTTTTTTTAAATATAAAGATGCATTTTTTTTATTTTACCAATTTGTCGGCGTGGTTAATGTGGGTATGTATGCCAAATGACAGCTTTCTAGTCCCTTACTGTTGGTGAAACGTTCTAACAACCTGGTAATCATTCTTATGGGATCCCTCATTAAATATTTGTTTTATTTTAATTTAATATTTATTTTAAAGTGATATATCACTTAAAATAGGTATTCACAGAATATTTAGTCATATATGACTAAATATTCTGTGAATACCTATTTTAAGCGTCTACCTGTTGCCGTTATCAATATCGAGCAAAAACGAGCAAAAAAATCATGTTTTTTGTATGGGAGCCCCCTTAAATATTTATTTAAATCTGTCTTTTAGTATTTGTTGTTATCGGCAACAGAAATACATCATCTGTGAAAATTTCTACTGTCTAACTATCACGGTTTATGAGTTACAGGCTGGTGACAGACGGACAGCGGAGTCTTAGTAATAAAACCTAAACCAAATTTGAAAAGGAAGTCAAGCAGTAAGAGTAAATCGCATACTAACTTGGCATATAGCTGATGCATCTGTTCCTCATGGGTCTTCTTCATATCTTCTATCTCTTTCTTTAGCGCGTCCACCTTGCCTTTCCAAGCCTCTTCGCAGCTCGCTCTCACTTCATCTGCGCGAGTCTCCAGTTGGGTGTTCTTCTACAGAAGCCATAAATTATATTAAAATAGTTTGCTAAAAAAAAAAAAACGCCGGCGCGCCCGCCGGAGGTTCTAAGGGTCAATTCTCACCGAGACGCGATGCTGCGCGCACTTTTTAAGATAGCAACAGAATATCTAACTTATTTACAACACGAAAAGGTATAATTTCATTACGAGCGCGAAAGTGTGTCGAAGAACGCTGGAGATGCATCGTGTTGTGCAGCCTGTATACCTTATTATGAAGTGAATAAGCATCTATTTTGTATCGCGATCTTAAAAAGTGCGCGCAGCGTCGCGTCGCGTCTCGGTGTGTACTGACCCTTAGACAAATGACATACAATCTGCCTTGTCTTTCCCATTTACGTTGGGGTCGGCTTCCAGTCTAACCAGATTCAGCTGAATACCAATATTTTTAACCCCCGACGCAAAAAGAGGGGTGTTATAAGTTTGACCGCTATATGTGTCTGTCTGTGGCACCGTAGCTCTTAAACGGGTGAACCGATTTGGGTGCCGTTTTTTTAACCGACTTCACAAAGGAGGAGATTCTCAATTCAATTTTTTATTTAAAAGTAGGTTTTCTAGCGGTGGTTCTTAGACAAAAAACGCCAAACAGACGATACCCAGGAATAATGAATGTAACTATGCTATTGTAGAAAGGATAACATTTTCATTAGCCGTCCCCCGACGTGACAATGCTTTGATCAAAATAGTACCTACAACTTAAAAGGCCAATAAATATATTTTTTTTACCTTTTAGAGAGTTTTGTTTGGGTCCTGGGTTTTTTACATAGAGTGAATCATAGAGTGAAGCCTATCTGACCTCCACAACCCAGTTACTGGGTAATACGAAACCCCTTGGTAAGACTGGTGGTCAGACTTTCGGGCTTCTGACATCCCATAACGACTGTCAAAGATCCACGAATGATAGCTGGGACCAACGGTTTAACGTGCTTTCCGGGGCACGGAAGGGTCTTGATATGTAACGATGGTCACCCATCCCCGGACCAACCGCGGCAAGCGTAGCTTAACCTTATTGATCGACGAACGGGTCAATCAATCAGGCTATTATTATTTACCACAAGTTGTTTTTAGTGATCCGATTCATCATTACATTATTGTTCTAGTGGTCAGGCGTTTAAAACTATATAAACAGAGGTACACACCAGTGAGTGCAAAGTAAACTTACCTCAGTTAAAACCCTGTTACGTGTCTCCAACTGAGAAACCGTAATTTCCAATTCTGCACCTAAAATAAATTGAAATATGTCACTAGTCTATTAAAACTGACAAAAAAAATTAGCTACTGCTGGTGTATTCACACACATTTATCTTTTGGGTCAGTCTGTATAGTGCGATCAAACTGTATAATCCGAGCCAACATAATTTCTTGGAAAAGCCTGATCATACGGTCCCAACTATACAGGGTGTCCCAAAAGGTTACGTAGCTGGGAAGGGGGGTGATAGGGGTGGTCACAAGGGTCACCAGAAAAAAAAAATCCCCTCTGGGTATTTAAAAAAAAAATGTTTTTTTTTATAAACGAATTTTTTTTTTCAAAAACTAACAAGAACTTATTTTTCTTTAAAATCTTGGTTAGATATGTATTGTTTTTACACGCTTTATATTAGCTTCACTTGTATGTTTGTTTGTATGTAATCGACTCCTTTGAGCGCGATTTTGACCCACTTTAAACGGTCAGATTTCATTGAAACTTTGTAAACTTGTCGAGGACCGATGACAATTCAATAATTTAAAAAAAAATGAGAAAAAAAACACGTTTTTGTAGTTAGTAGAACTAAAAAATAGAAAATAAATAATAGTTTGGAAAACTAAAAAACAAGCTTTAAAAACCAAACTAAAAAAGGATAAAATAATTTAATTCAATTAAAAAGCGTGGGGTGCTTGACATTAATTGATTATAAAAATACCTCAAAAAGCACCCCACGCTTTTTAATTGAATTAAATTATTTCTCCTTTTTTAGTTTGGTTTTTAAAGCGTGTTTTTTAGTTTTTTAAACTATTATTTATTGAAATCAAACTATAATGTTCAAATGTCATACTTTTATCCTCAGTCTGTCGTATCCTAGCCTGCGAGTCCTGGTATCTCTTTAGCGTGGCTTGCTCAGTCTCTGCGAGCTCCTTCAATTCAGCCTCGTATTGCTCCTTGTTCCTCCTGCAAACAAGATCAAGTTTCTGACAAACGATTGGATATTTGTATCTAAACAAATATTATAAAAAGAAAAAAAAAATTGTATTTCTTTTTTATCGCTTGCTTGCTTGCCGTTTCACCCGCGTATGTGTCGATCCGTAGAAATATCGAGATAAAAAATATCCTGTTTCCGAATCCAGGTCGGTCTACCCATGTGCCACATTTCATCCAAATCCATTCAGTCGTTTTTGCGTGATTAAATATCAAACGTACAACATTTTCACATTTATAATATTAGTAGCAGTGGCGTGCAGTCTATAAAAAACAGAAATACACAGCCTACTCTACTTAAATCACATAAATATTTAAAACTAATATTATTTTATCGAGAAACAAAAAACCTTTATTCATAAAATCAGCTCCACCTGTCGAGCGTCAGTCGTATCATTCACTAGTATACAATACCCGTTAATTCGTACAATTTGACGCAACTTCGCATTGCGATGCACTAGCACCGCTGAGTGCCTCTGGAGAGACACGAACTATTCGCGTCTTAATGTTTATATGTGTGCTCTCGTGGTCATGCAGATTTATTGGGTGTACGTTCCTATACATACGTGGCACACAATGTAACAATTAACGCACACTACGGTACAGGGTAGTCGCGGGCTTTTTACGCTTGTTTACTCCACGACGAATTATGAACTTACCGAAGTTTTCCGAACAAAGTTGGCTATGCGACTATTTTAAAAAGTAGCATTGTTTAATTGAATTATCGCTACATAAACAACCATTACTTTTTTGTCGTATTATTTTTATATTCCTATTTCCGACGCCATTATTTGTATTGGCTGTGAACTATGATACTCGTAGCATGTATTTATGATTTTAACGTTGATAATAGTGTGAAGTCAATAGTAAATACAACACAAAACAATATGCTTCTTAATTGCCTCACAGTTGCTCAATGCTGTGTAGGTACAGCAATCGGTTATTCTGTTGTTATTTTGCCTTTTTTTATTTCTGTCTACCCTGTCTAAAAACTCTGTGCACGCCACTGGTTAGTAGGAAGTAAGATAGTAGAATAGGATAAGAAGTGGGATACCTATTTTGTACCTAACCAAAGACTAGAATTATGATAATTAAGACATGTAAACTGTACCTGAGTGCGTCCTGTAGCTCCCTCCTACCCACTTGTGCCTCCGCCTCCATGCTCTCGATAGCCCTCTCTATCTCTTTGTCCCTCTCTTGCTTATGTTGAGCGGATATCTCAGCAGTCTTACGCTTTATTGCTAGCTGCTGTTCTGCTTCTAACTTCTTTTTGTATTCTTCCAATTGGTGTGACATTTCGACCTCTTTTTGTTTTATTTGTTCCTGTAAAATGGAGTTACGCGAGTGTGGTAAAATCAATATATATTAATACGTGAACCGAAAACCTATGTAACCTTTTTTACGAAAATTACGAGGACGGAGGAATATAAAATTTGTCATAGTTAAAGTTTATATGCAGCAAGAGTGCAGAAAGCTAATATTTTTATATACTTAATAATGCATTACAAATATAATAACCTAATAAAAAAAACATGGTCGAATTTCGACCACTTGGGCGACCACTAGTAAACTTAACCATATGGGTAGGCTTACAGGCAAGCGGTTTTTTATTAAGTGCCTCTCACTTTTCCATTTTGGTTGCTGCGATCGGAAGCACCACCACATGAAAACGTTGATAAATAATAATTGATAGACATACTACACTTATCATAGACAGCTTACCTCCATTTTGTCCCTGTCCTTCATTATCTCTTGCTCCATTTGCATACGTTTTTCTTTCATCTCTTTCTCCTGTTCGACTCTCCATTTCTCTGAAATATAAACAAAGATGTGGATGTTATTGCACAATAGAACGAAGCCGTTTATGCTGAAAAAAAAAACAAAACAGAGTCCAGACCGAGTAAGAAACACCACCCTGAGCTCCATAACCCATGTTGTGGATGTTGGAGAAGCCAGGCTGAAGTGGAACTAGGCTGGCCACGTCGCATGAATGCACCAGGAGAGATGGGCAAAGATCTTCACTCACTGGACGCCTGAGGAAGGACATCACCGTCGAGGCAGGCCACGGCGAAAGTGGTGTGACGATCTGATAAGGTTTGCAGGGACTACATGGCCAGAGATCGCACAAGACAGGGAGGTTAGGTCAGCAATAGGACACAGTAGAAGCTAAAAAATACTGAAGTTTAATTTAAAATTTCAGTTTTGTTCTGATTTTTTCCAAATTCAATCTTACACGCATAACTTAAAGTGGTCTTTACAAAGCGATGTCCAAAAAGACTGACTGAATGATGACTGACGATACTATTTGACACCTGCGCACATTGCGCCCTATTTATGCGGACGTTTTTGAGTATATCAATGCCACTAAAGCTGTTATTTTGAACATAGCGGGCTCTGCTTACTACCCTCATTTTAAAGACCTCATTCGCAAGCATCACACTCACCCATCTCTTCCAATTGCGCCCTCTCCTTAGCTGCAAGCTCAGACGCGACCCTCTCGTTCTCAGCCCTCATCTCTGATACCAAACGTGTACGCTGTTCTTGGTACGTTAGCTCAATCTCTAGGATTTGTTTTTCTAGCCTGTAAACAAAAAAGGATTTATATGCCACGATTTTTGTCGACGTAGCCCTTTGAGGGCACTTAGCACTGGCTAGCATTTGGTAACAGGCATTTTATGGTTGTAAAGACTGATAACAGATATTACAGGGTACGTCTTGAATGTGCCCTGGCAGCTGAGAGTATGTCATGCTCACTCAAATGTCTCGCTGGTGGTGGCGTGTGTGTTGGATCATTAAGTTCCCTTCAAAATGGTTGAGCTGAATGGTGCTGATCCATACGTCATGTTCGTGAACGGGCGCCGCCAGTAGGGACTGGTCATCTCTTAGCTCCCACGGTTTATTTTAATTTCTAAATTGTTATTTTATTTTTGTTTTGTTTTAATTACGGACGCTTATAATGTGCACGTCTTTTTACATCGTTCTCACATTGATAATTTCAACATAATTATGTAACCAATTGTTTGTAACAAAATCATGATTTTAAAAGAGTGTCCATGGAGTTTCTTGCCCGTTCTTCTCCACCTACCTACGCTTTGGAATGGGCAACTAGCTTCATCTTTCTATCTCACCGACCTTGACAATTCAAAAGTGCCTGTAATTGGTTTATTTGAAATAAATGCTTTGAGTTTTTTTTTATGGCTGTAAAACTATAAAGACTGATAGGTAATATTCAAGAAAGACAAAACCCAAATTTCTACGTCATCAGAACACCTATTTGATGGCACTTTGCACAGGCTGGCTCACATAATAGTTACAACATGCCTGTTCATCAATACTTAACATCCCTCAAGAATGGTTGAACGTCGCTTTTTGAGTCCTTTCAATACCAAATTTCAGTCTATTTACTATAAAAAAATCATTCATATTGCTTACCTAGAACTGGCTATATGCCTCTCCTTAACCAACGCAGCCTCCCTCTCCTCCTCCAGCATTCTCCTCAACTCCTCAAGTTCCTGCGCATGCTTCGCCTGTATTCGTCCACTCTGTTCCGCGTGCGACATCTTTAGGTCTGATACCTCTTTCTGTTGCCGTTCTGCCATCTCTCGAAGCTCTCCTTCCAATCCTTTTACTGTTAACTCCTATTAAGGATTAAGGAAATTATCATTTCGGTTTTATATATGTATTTTTGTAACCCCTTAAAGTTAAATTTTCTTTCAGCAGTTAATTTACATGATGAGCAATATTTTTCTGGAACGTATTATACAGCTTGACCTAATTTACTGAGGCAGATTTTATGGTACAGTTTCCTAACTGCTATTTACTGGAGCAGACTGCATGGTACAGTCAGACCCTATTTACTGAGGCAGACTGTATAGTACCGTTAGGCCCTACTTACTGGGGCAGACTATATTACAGTTAGGCCCTACTTACTAAGGCAGACTGTATATTACAGTTAGGCCCTACTTACTGGGGCAGTCTGTATATTACTATCTGGCCTTATTTACTGGGAAAAACTGTATAGTAGTTTGGCCCTACTTACTGGGGCAGACTATATTACAGTTAGGCCCTACTTACTAAGGCAGACTGTATATTACAGTTAGGCCCTACTTACTGGGGCAGTCTGTATATTACTATCTGGCCTTATTTACTGGGAAAAACTGTATAGTAGTTTGGCCCTACTTACTGGGGCAGACTATATTACAGTTAGGCCCTACTTACTAAGGCAGACTGTATATTACAGTTAGGCTCTACTTACTGGGGCAGTCTGTATATTACTATCTGGCCTTATTTACTGGGAAAAACTGTATAGTAGTTTGGCCCTACTTACTGGGCAGAATGTATATTACAGTCTGGTCTTATGTACTGGGGCAGACTGTTTAGTACAGTTTGGCCCTATTTAATTTAAATTTATAACGATAAACTTAAGTTAATTGTAATGTTTAGCATGGCATACCTTGATTTTTTCAGCTTTCTGTCTAACCCAGCGCTGCCTTGCTACCTGTGTGTATACAAAATGCGATGAATAAGTGCAAGCAAACAATGAATGAGTGCAATAGTTATGAAAAAAGAAACAGAACGGTACCCTGACTTATTAAGATTATGAAAAACTTTTATTTACAGTAGGTAAAGATGATATATATAAGCTTGGATCCAACTACAAAAAACAAGACATTTAGATGAATAAAACTATAGTTTTTTTGTAAGGGAGATAATACTGTAATTTAATAAAGGCTTTAACCAAAATTACCCCTAATCTAAGCAGCCAAAATTAAATGCATTTACAGCCCAAATTAATTATCTTGAAGTCCGAAAGAAAGAACCATTCGCTGTCAAGCAAACTTGGAAAATTGGGCAAACCAAGTCTGTAGGTAGTTTGACCTAAATCGCTATTTACAATATTATGACAAAAATAAAACAAGATTACATATAAGATATACCACAAGTTTGGCAAGGTGTCGACAAGTTTTGTAAACACTTTTATTCATGTTCCTACTTTTTAAGCACATAAACGATAATAAGTAAGACATATGCGCTAACCTGTTGCGCAGCTTGCATCTTGTCATGCTGGTTGCGCAGTTCCAGCTTGTACCGCTCTTCCAGCGCCTGCGCAGAGCGCTTCCATCGCTCCTCGAGCGCTCTTCGCTCGTCAACTAGTTGCTCGATACGGTGGTTCAGAGTTTTCTTGTCGTTTATCAACTACAAAGAGTACAGAGATTAATTTGCTTAGTCTTTTGTGAACTCCAAATTTGAGTTTGTTTCGTTATTAAATTCATCATAATTTCAGCCGAAAGACGTCCACTGCTGGACATAGGCCTCAATTCGACGAGTTCTGTGCTTCCCGTATCCAGCAGATTCCTGCCGCCTTCACAAGGTCAAGTTTGATGGTTATTAAATTGCAGTTGCCTATTTCTCTTCAAAGTTATAAGTCAGATTTGCTTTTTACGTTTATTCTACTTAACTCAAGTATTGACGAAGATCGGTATTCGTCAATACTACTTAAATATATCTGTAATATTAAGAATATAATAGATTATTCTATTCTTTTCTGGACATATGCCTATTCAATGTTGCAGTAACAGTTTCGCATTGTGAATCATCACTCGTCCACCTCTCGTGTCCAGTATGCCCAGCAAATAGGCTAAAGAAAGCCTCAGGTTGACTTTTTCTTCTTTTAGGGTGAACTCCATCAAAATGATGTATTTCCTCCGCATTTATACCTGATCAATAAAGTTCTGGTGTCTCTTGATGGTCTCCTCACACTCCTGCTTCACTTTGTTTATGTTCCGAATTGACTGCTTCTCCAAGTTGCTCACTTTGTTGATCATCTGAAAACATGGTATAATGCATTAGCATCCTTGGAGTTTCTTGCCCGTTCTTCTCCATAGAGATCTACGTTTTGGAATAGGCAACTAGCTTCAACTTTCCAACTGGTCGACTTTTTGACAGTTCAAAAGTGCCTGTAAATGGTTTAATTGAAATAAATGCTTTGAGTTTTGAGTTTGAGTTTGAGCAGATCTCAATAAATCTTATATGGCTCTTTCAAGATTGCCTTCCATGATAACAAATACGGGGTGGCAGGTACATCGACGGGAAACCTGTTACCCTAAAATTACTTAAAATTTCGCCTAAATTTCGCCAATAAAAAAAAAAAAAAATAAACAGCATTTTTTTATAACTGTTGAAAAATATCAACGCATGAGAGCCCAGAATCATGTACTGAATCCATAGTAACGCGTCGATATATTTGCTACCCTGTATATTTCTGTCCCTACTTATGAAAACACGAACCATAGAAATAATACTTTAAATAGAAACTGGACTGGGCGTATTATACACCACATACTGTAAGCTAAAAGCATGGGATGCGTTCGTTTATGCAAACACCATAAAGTTCAGTAACCTGCTCCTTATGGTTAGAAAGACTCTCTTGCAACAACGCGATGCAGCAGGATCGTTCCTCCAGCTGTAGGGAAGCTGTCACCAGCCTCTGTGCCAACTCCGTCTGCGGCAGCTTGAGTAGAATCTCTAGTCTGACAAATAACAACGTTATAAGTGCGGTTACCAAATATTTTATATCAGGTAATTATTAGACGAAAATAAAAGTTTGAAGCGAAAATTTTAATCTTTTGAGACGCAACTGAGAGCAGTGGTGCGATTTATGAGTCGTAGGTCGTGGGTTCGAAACCCAGACAGTCGCTTTACTATGTATAAATTATTTAATCATCACTGCTCTTAAAACCGAAACCGGCATGTATATTGAACCGGACATATACAAGGTGTAACAGAATAGACGCAAGACCTGAAAGTAGTTTGTTCCTAATTGACTACTGAATCGATTTCAGTGACTTTTAATATAAGTATATTTTTTCATGTATTTTGCCATACCTACCATTGATTGAGCCAAAGAAAATTCAATCTTATTCCAAAAGAAATAAGACTCAATTTTAAATGCATAAAGTAATGCTTGGGTCGACGTTTTTCTTAATAATATCAGTTAGCTATAAAAAAAATAGTTTTGGTTATCGTATTATGCTTTTAACTCAATACTCTAATTGGGGTGTTTGAGGCCTTGCGTTAATTATGTTACTCGTTGTATAATGTTCGCACTGCTGAGACACTGGCCTCCTCTCGGTGAGAAGGAGTAGGCCGTAATCCACCATGTGGGCCCAAGTGCGGGTTTACCAACCTACCGGTGTCACACGTCTTCTAATTTTCAGTTCTAGGACATGCCGGTTTCCTCACGATGTTTTCCTTCACCGTTTTGAGAGCAGTGGTTACGAAAAAATTTACACAAAAGCGCCTATCTGGGTTCGAACACACGACCCACAGCGTGTAAGTCGGGACCGAGACCACTGGGCCACCACTGCTCTAAACCGGCATGTCCTAGAGCCAAAAAATCGAAAGTCGGGTTAAAGATATCTTTATTTCCCATAAGAAAGAAATTTCACTTACATGAGAAATATTTACAAAATTTAAAAACATTATTGATGTAACGTACAGTTTTTGTAAGTTGAAAGTAAAAAAATACAACATTCAGAAATAGTCAAAAAGTAGAGGGTAGTCGCTAATATATTGAACACAGCTAAAATGTAAACATACACGGAACGCGCACAACTGGATGTGGTATGCAATGTACTAAGGTGCACTTGTTTTATATTTATTAAACATATGTAATTTTAAGTGTTTCTTAAATATTGACATGGTTTTTGCATTTTTGATGTTATTTGGTAATTTGTTATACAATTCAGCACCTTCGTACATCACATTTTTTTTGCCATAGCTGGTGCGTGGTGAGTGTAATTGTATGTCATTTGCATTCCTGAGCCTAATTTTGTGTATTTGATGTTTGTCAGTGATATCTACTCTATCTAAAGTCATGTGATATCTACCTACTGGGCCCGCTTGGTGGATTACGGCCCGCTTTCTCTCACAGAGAGGAAGTCTGTATACAAGTAGTTGATACATTATAGGTTGATTATGCTACGCAACTGTGATTATGGTAGGTGGGGCCCAAGTAAGCTGATCAAGAAATTGTTGATCCCACGTTCGACGCCGCGTCGGTCATTGGTTGGTGACGCTTATTAACAAGTGTGATAAAATGTTGCTTGTGAGAATTAAAACATGTTTTATGACGTCAAATATATCCCTTAAGGTGAACCTAGTCCACATTTTTTGTATAAAAACTTCGGGAGTCTTTTACTCCAGTCTGACATGGCACATCCAAAGTAAAATATGATATTGTTTTGTCTTATTATTAATATTATATGTACGGAAACAGAATACTAAAATAAAAACCCATTAAAAAGTTAGGAGTCAATAAAGATCCGTTTGTATTGCTAATTTTACTTAACTTTGGGCGTGTTCAAGTAATAATAGAAGTGTAAAATCTCCAAAACCAAGTCGGTACCGACAAAGTTCAATTATCGAAAAGTTCAATAAACTTTATTGGTTCATTGGCTTTTTCATAAAACCCGATCTTCCTAAGGACTTTTCTTAATTTCTTCAAGCAATTTTTTACTATAAATGATCCTGCATCTCACTCAATAACGTTGTGCGTGTAGACTAGCGTCTAACTGCTCATCACTGATACTATCTCTGTCGGATACGAAGTCTGGTGAGACAGCGTGATTTTTAGCCAGGCCCACCAGTGAGTTCGAGCCCGCGACTAGGTTCCCCTTAAACCCATAAAACACACTGATGAAATTTGGCAAAAATATGAATTTTTGTCTGGCTCCAGATGAAAATGGGGTGTCAACCACCATTGTCCGACACGGCGTCGAACGTGCTAACACTGTTATATTACAATTTGTTTTATTATCATACTCACTTAGGCATAGTTTGCGGGTTAGTGTTAGTGACAATGGAGAGAGCATCGTTTGCGCTTTGTTCAACTTTCTCCAGGAACTCGAATATTTCCCTGAAAGTTTAAATTGAAAGATTAAACTGATGCAATGGAGTATACTACATTAAACTTATAATTAACTACTATATTATCATTTTAAATCAAGTTGATGATGATCATTTATTTCAGCTTGGGAATTAGTACAAAACTAAAATCGTTTACCAAATATTCAACTCACATAAAATTATCTTTGGGCGAGAAACTTTCTTCCTCTTTCTTACTTTCTGGTTCAGATAGAATCTTATTAGTAACTTCCGTCACGGGATTCTCTCCGTAACTCTCAATTTCTTTTAGCATCGAGTAAATATCTAACACTGTAGACTTAGAACTTAGTTCCTTGGGCGTTTTCGGCTCTTTATCTCCAGTAGGGACAGGCGACCGAGGTCTCGCCGGTTCGACCCTCTGATCAGGCCTCGACGGTTCAGATTCCCGTGGCTTCTTTTCTGTTTGTTCAATTTCGAGAACCCTAGGAGAAGGTGCCGATAGAGACATCCACGAATCAACATCTTTATCGTTCTCAACGCTGTCGATCCTAGCACTTATGGGGGCTCTAATCGTATACATATTCTTCTGAGTTTGGTTCCTTATGTTTACCGGAATCGGACTTTTGCAACCGTTTTTCGAGATTTTATTGTTCCATTCCTGCTTAAACCCTAAAGAATTTTCTCCTGAACCACTATTACTTACTTTTCTATCAATTTTCTTTGCGGTTTTAGATGCATTATTATAATCTCCTTCTTTGACTTTTAAATAATTTTGTATCAGCTCTTTTGTTGAAATTTTCGAAATGTCTCTTTTGGTGTCTAAAGAATTTTTGTTATTTACTGGCAATTGGTCTGTAATGTTGCTCTCTTGGGAGCTTTCACTTATGTCCTTCTTATCTTCAAAGTGAGAAGCATCTTCGAACATCTTGTCTATGTTAAGAGGAGTGGGAGATACCGCATCAGTCTGTATATCTTTGATGGTAAGATCATGCAGATTGTTTATAGCTTCTAATTCTTTTTTGTAATCTTCAATAACTTTAGATGTATAAGCTTTAGTGGTGCTGTTAATAAGATAAGGTGGGTAATCTAAATTGCCATCTGTATTGTCCGATTTGATTTCATCTGTCCCTTCACTACTTCCAAGTATGGGGATGTCAGTCTTGCTAGGCGAGTTCTGTGGAGGCAGAGCAATGTGTCCCTCTTTCTTTAGGAAGAAATCTTTATAGAGTAAGCGGCTGTGGTTCAATGGTTCAGCCCATTGACCCTTCTTTTCTGATGGAAATGTTTTGTGGTACCCTTTATCATTGCTGTTTGTTGAGACACTATCCAAACTCTTGGGCTGCTCTTCAACTTTATCGTGTGAGTTAGACTGCTTTAGTACTGACGTATTTGGTAGTGAATAATTCTGTCCATAAAACCTATCGTCATTTGCTCCACTATCAGGATACCCAGAGTCTTTTGACGACGAATCTGTATGCACTATGGTACTAGATAATTTAGTCTGGTATAAATCAATTGGGTTCTTGCGGAAATCGTCGTAAAAGCTTTTGTAAGTCCGTGGTTCGCACATGTAGCTCTGACTGATTTTATTGTAACCATCGTGTTTGAAGTCCATCACATAAGTATTCCTTCCAGCCATATTATCATCATGATTCCCTTTATTGGTTTTGTCTTCTATCGACATTTCTGGAGATAAGCTTGACATGTGCTGTGAAGGGACACTTTCACAGTCCTGTGTAGATTCTTCTTCTACTAAAGACAGCTGTTGTTTGGATACAGTTAGTCGACGGGAGTACGTGTCTATGGCCTTCTCCACCTCGGACTGTATACTAGTATCACTGTATGACCGATGACCAGACTCTGCCTCTTTCTTCTCAGAGTCAAGAGGTATGAAATATGATTCATATGCTCGTGTTTTGAATGAAGGCGACAAACTTCTCCCATGAAAGATATTTTTATTCCTGGTAGGAGACTGACCCCTCTCAATAATTTTAACTTCTAATCCATATTCTTGGCTAGTTAAATTATCTTCGTTGATTGAGTTTTCCATAGGCTTTCGTGTTTTTTTAGCGATGTTCCTGTACTTAGCGAAGTTCTTTGAATTATTGTTTTTCTTTGTGCCCAGTTGAGCTTTAGCTTTAATTTTAGTACCTAAACTAATGAAAGTGTCTTCAGAACCATAGTCTGAAGCGTTACTGCAAATATCTTTGTTTCTATGAGAATGGGCTTCAATAGCTTTAGTATCTCTGAGTAGATTAGTTGTTGGTGCCACAATTTTTATAGCAGTTGGGGAATCTGGAAATAAAATAAGCAGGGAACTGATTAAACACATCTGAGGTGGCAAAAATAAAACAGGTAAATACAAAACCAATTTTACTATTACATGACTGCAGTAATTCAGCACTGAATGCTTTTAAAAAACTTCTGGTTGATGGAGCTCGGTCTTTTGTATCAGCTGAAAACGGTCTCTTGTATCTCTCTGGAAGGTCCTGAAATGAAACATTTAGAAAACTTCATCATCATAAGCCTATATTGTTCCCACTGCTGGGACACAGGCCTCCTGTCGGAGAGAGGAGGCCATTATTGATTGGAACAACAAGTTAATTATTTGTGTGGTATTTTTGCATTTTAAATAGCCACATAATTGCCATCCTATCTCACTTGATGTTAAAATAAGCAACTGCAGGATATTGTACGGGTAGAGAAAAATGTGTCATGACAACGAAATACATTCGAAGGAAACTGAATATAGCACAAAGTAACAAGTAACATCAAATAGCTTTGTTGTATGCATGTATCATGCCTATGGCCATAATAAAAATAAATAATTATACAAAACCTATATTGTGAACATTGAGGTTATTAAATGCTCCAATTTGACCTGCACTCTGACTACAAAATAAAGTATGTTTATCACAGCAAAATGATTACAGTCAATTTAAAATGTTTGAATTTTAATTCTACTATATACAATGTTCATAACATTATTCTTTTCCAATTTATTGGTAATTTGGTACGCGTGACAATACCCTATTATGTGCACGCTAGAATTTGAAAGGGGAGAGAAAATGATCACCATGGCTACAAAGTTTGTTTAGTCATGGTTTAGTCATAAAGATGAATAAGTTAGGTACCTAATTGGCGCCGATTTTAATGTTTCAGGGATTTGATATGTTAAATAGCAGGACAAAGAATAAACCGCATTATTAAATACTAGTTAAGTAAGATATATAAAAATATACAGATTGGTGAACTATAAATACCGGTGTAATGCAAACAGTGCTTTGTAACGCAGATCGCGGACGATTCCGAATGTTCCTTTTTTCGTCCTTCTTCTTGCCTCTATACGATAAGTTTACAGGCGAGCCCAGCAGCCGCAAATTATTATTTTCTTTCGACATTGCACACACATAACAACGACAAATTTACTAATTTATCGCTCAACGAACGATTAAAAAGACACAGTCTGTCTGTTGTTTACTTATTCGTTGTCAAGGCGTTTGTTGCTAAGCAACCGTTCCGTTCCAGTTTATTTTCTGGTTGAAATTTACGTTGTTGAGCATACATTTTTATTATCTTTTATCTTTTACTTTGTATTTGTCTTGTTTTTACGATAACAATTTAGTGACACTTATTTTCACCATTGCTATTACTAAAATAGAGGTGTGACTAATATATTCGTAATAGGTACAGGTATTATAATACAAGCCATGTATATTCATATTAGGATAAGCGAATATGGAGTAATAGGTTACCAGGTATTAGTCAAATAATAGGGACGCATACAAGCATAAATTGTATAACATGGTAAAACATGAAAATAAAATAAAAAAGTATAAGAAAAAGAATAATAATGTGTTAAGAAAAATGTACTTATATAATATTATTTAAGTGTATAGTAGAAAAAAACAATAATCATTGTGCATATGTGATTAACTTTTTAAATAACGCCAACATATTCAACGTTGACAGTCTTAAGCCTATTAAAGTATGAAAGAATGTTTAATCACAGTTTCACTTCTGTATTAGGCATACGTGAATAATTTAGTAGACGTGCATATTCACGAGAATATTGTATTTCATAATAATTATTATGGAGAATATTATGCAGGTCTCAATATTGGATTGTACTCAATCTAATATTGATACCTACTAATAATGAATCGGTTCACTAATATTTGACTAATACCCAGTAATAGGTATGGTATCATAATATACATTACCTAATATATTCAATAATAGGATTACTTAAAAATGACCCTAATATAACATCTCTATACTAAAATGATGTTTTCTCGTTCTATGAATGTCTCAATACCATCACATCACATTATTAGAATCAACCGGAAGTGGATCTTTTCTGAACACAGTGTTGCCAGTTAAATTATGGTATCTAACATTTGGTAGTTATTGGTACCAAAACAAATGCGAGTAGTCTAGATTATTTTATTCTAGTTTTTTATTCCATCATTTATTAAAAATACAAGGTAGTTCTAATGTAAATCATGGTCTTAGGCAACGGGATTATAATCGAAAAACTACTTATGTTATTTTAGTTCAGTGAAGTGTTGGGATAAACTAAACGCGTATTGCATTGACGTCATCGATAAAAATACAGTCGGTTCATGTATCATCCGCATGGAAAATGTTTCTTAGAGTTCGGGCGGTCAAGTCGATTTTTGTTGAGTAGAACCTTGAAAGGCATTGCAATCGCACCGCACTTCGTAAACGCGTTCCGTGAAAATTATATGGTGCAAATTGTTAAAAATATTGATCGTGATTGCGCATTGAAGATTCAGTGTTTTAAATTGTGATAAAAATATAAAAAATCAAACAAAATGTTCAGCGGAATAGCAGGTGTGTATAAATTTAATATTTTTTTTTGTTTATTATGAAAATATTTATTTAACAATACTTAAATTACCTGTGAAAAAAAAATATACTTACAAAACTTTTTGCATCTGTCCGTTTTAATTTTTTCCTGTAATTTTGTAATTAGAAAAATATGCAACTGTAGAATAATGACTGGCCACCAATTTTATTCCAAAGATTAGCACTTTTGTAACTAGTCTGTAGAATTATTTTTAACACCGCATGTTGTAAAAATTACTCAATAGTTTTATATTTATAGAATAGCTAATTAGCTATACCGACTTATTAAAGTGTAAAATTATTTCTTATCATAGACAAAATATTATTATTGTAAATAAAGTAGCAATAGCAATCAACTGCAAATGACCTATGCTGCCGTAGTGTCATACATATTGGTACATTACCTATACCTACCTTTACCGACATTTCCATCGTAATTACCTACCATAGCATCGTAATTCATACGGACAGACCTACTGATGACCTAACTAAACAATAAGTAGAGTAGTTACCTACATACATACCTCGCGTAGTTATGACAATTATTGTTCTTTATTCATTAATTATTATACAAATATTAGTCATTCATCTTCAAAGTCATTATAATTATATTTACTTAGCTGACTGTACCTACCTACTCAAAAATACATAAGTACTTTTTTTTTTTAATCACCTACGCTAAGACTGGTGCAAAACAACGCCTTATACCTTGACTGATGAATTGATGATCACTAAGTAGGAAGTTGACGTCACACCATTGTTTGGTAAACTTAGGAAATACATTGGTAAGGGATTACCTGGTAAACCCACACCTTTCGCCTAGCACGAAGCTGCAGAGTGGGCACTTTTATGAAATGGTGGGCACAAAATATAGTTTAGACATGAGCTCTTCTTTATGCCAGTATGATGCCATTTTATTACCGGTTGCAAGATACCACTCTGTCTACGAAAACGCAGTCGGCTTGAGCTTTTAGGGCCCTCCTACCATGGGAAAAGTCCGTGATAATCCGCTATCTTCATTATGGATCACGTTATTTTCTGTTGCGTGTTCGGGAAAAACTGCAACATAGAAAATTAGAAATGCGTCAATCTGTGAACTCTGGTAAAAAAATCTGGAGAAAGCTAAAATAATCAAAACGGCTAAGTTTTGATTATTTTTACAATATTATTAAACAAAATTAAAAGTAGTCGCGAAAAATACAGCTAATAAATAAGTCCGCATCTAGGAAGAAGATTACTGCATTGCAGTGGTATTAATAAAATAACCCCTTCCATTCTGGCTCTGCGCAGTCGAAAGAACACGAC
The DNA here is from genome assembly GCA_947359405.1 of Antitype chi. Lineage (NCBI taxonomy): Eukaryota > Metazoa > Arthropoda > Insecta > Lepidoptera > Noctuidae > Antitype > Antitype chi. Next base: position 5,127,709 of record OX375822.1, on the reverse strand, counting down.
TGAAAAGTCTTTTATAAGAGTTCTGAATACTTTGGCCACCTCAGGACCCTGAAAAACCTTTCATATAAAATGATGCTCCTTTATTTTTTTTTCCCAAAGTATGTTGGTCTTTTCTATTTCAAGTAATTTCAACCTTGGTGTTTCGTACGCTGAATCCACAGGACGAGAAACCTACTTTACCTGATGCGAGTTTTGACATTTTACCAAGAAGAGAAAACCCGAAGAAATTACTTATCACTATCATTCTCACTTCGTTGATTCTCAGCTGAGAGAACCATAAACGTAATATCCAAATGCGACTCTAGCACAGAGCACACAACATGAATCATGTACCTAAACGAGAAGAATGAGGATTAATACTTCCTTAATGACTTCTTATTGAGTCATTGTGGCACTCGTAACCGATAGACTGATGTCACTGTCGATCATGAACATTTAGTTGCCTTACACTGATTCTATGTTATTGAAATGCAGTGAGGAAACCATGATGAGGAGAGAGAGTTAAACAGACGGATGGTAGAAAATGCAGGTACAGAGGCCAGCACATCAAGCTACCCCAATCTGTCAAATTTATTTGATAGATTTTCAACTTTGTTACATAACACTAAGGTTCATGTTCAATTGGGAAAATTTGACAGTTTGGGATAGCTTGATGTGCTGGCGTCTGTACATTTTGGTGCTACAATATGTTAAATAGAGCGACATTGCGGCATTGGTGTGCCAGTCTTGGCTTCAAGACTTCCATGGGTAAAGTTTCTGGGTCAATAAAGTCCCCCACAGCGCAAGGTTATTGCACCTAAAATATGTCACGTACGCAGTCTAGTTGCTAGACTTTGATCACATTATTAAATCATTACATTATCGTTACTGGGTCAACTACATTAAGGTGGGTAACCATCATTTGAAGTGATATTGGAACTTAGAAAGTTTTGGAAACGTAATATTGTATTGTGAACGAATGTCTCAGCACAGCACAGCCCTATTCGTTTGCTAAAACTATCGACGCGACACGGACCGACTGCAAATACTATGGAATCATTTGCTCAGTTAAATGTGCAGTGACAAGACGTTTGCTAGCCATGCTTACTTATCACATATAGCGGCGATACAAACAAAAAAATATTGTTCGGTCTATTTTTAGTCTGTAACTGTCATTGCACAGATAATAAATGACAATGAAAGAAATGTCAACAGTTGATTATCTCGTATTGCCCCGGTACATGACATGGCCGTGTTCGGCATGTATATGATGATAACACGTTACTACGAGTATTATGGAGCGTGACTGTGTGACCCGCAGACACTCACTGTCGACTCGACTGTCACGCTCCGGTGGCACGGGTTGCGGGATGAACCAGCCGTCATTCTCGCGTGAATCACTGCGATATTGGATGATAATTTTGTTTATTTAAGTGTAAATTTTTGTTTTGTCTCATCATTATCACGCCCATCGTAATTGGTGAGGTCGATGTTAGGGTCTGTGTATGTACGCAAGTATGAAGCTCTATCTCGGTTTTTCAGTGTTCATTCGTGAATGTTTGACGTCCGGCCTATAAAAAGGAGGAAATCGATACCTATCCGACTGTTAGGTCGGATTTCAAGCTTTGTTAGGTAACAATTCAACCAACTTGTGGATGGAAAAATCTCCGCATTTCAGTCACCGACGCGACTCTACATTGTTCTCCAACATCTGTCTGCCATAACTAAAACAAGAAAAAAGAAAAAAAACAATGGCACTCCAGGAGTGTCGACAGAAATGAAAACTTGAACAATAGGGTATTGTCCAATTTAATAAAACCTATTTTAATTTGAAGATTGGGACGATATATTTAACAGAAAAATAAAAACAAATTTATTAATGTCAATTTTCTCAATTAAAAACGATTAAAATCAAATTTATTTTTCTTTGTTTTAAATTTACCGCCAAAACGCTCTTTACGATGACTTTTTATCACAAGACATTGTGACGTCAGCATTGTTGTATTTTGTCCCAATTTTAAAATTAGAATAGTTTTTTTAATAAATTGGAAAAAATACCCTATTACGTGTGTATTTTTTAAATCGTCAATTTATGATTTCACATTGGGTCCTTGGGTCCTGCTTGCTCTCGGTAAAAAATTATAAACGAGCGATCGAGTTCAGCCATTAAAGATTTTTCACAGATTTTTATGATAAAAATACAAAGGGAAAGAAAGGGATAAAAGAATTAGAATTTCCTAATGAAAGAAAGGGACTTTTCCAAAAGACATCAACGCGCGACTCATCCGTGACGCAAGCGTTCGGTGACGATGACGCGAGTTCCATGATTTTTGTTCACCCAAAAAGTGCTCAACGCGCCTAAAGCAGTTTTCACTTCAAAAAATCAAGAAATTATATGTCGTTAAATATTAGCCGCCATGTTATTTCGTCATACGGCATGTCAACTGGGCAACTTTGTACTTTTATTATTTTCGTAACCAATGCAATTTTTATTTAAATAATATTTTGCATTCAGGAACAGCAAATCAACGATAAGTCAACCAATCGATCAATAACTAATTTTCTTAATTATAAACAATTATCATACAAAATATCAGCGCATTTGTTTTTAGCAAACTGACGTCATACCCACAGAGCAATATGGCGTCTACTGCGACCAGAGTTTTCGTCAAATTACGCGCGTTTGAAAATGTAAAATTTAAATGCATTTTTATAGCACTAATCGATTAAACAAAAATTTTGTGTTTTTTTAGTGGTTTATTAGCACTCTAGAATCTAATTAAGGTGAATGCGCAGTGGTAGAGCGCGAAATTCAAATTTTGTTACTTTTTTTGCAATTTTCAGGTGAGTGTCAGCTTGTTACTTGATCAAAATATGATTTGCGACTATAACATGTACGTATTTACAGATTTATAATCATTAGAATCATACATCTTTCTAAGTTAGATTTGTTCCATAAGAACAAATTTCTTATGGAAAAGCTCTTGTGGAAGAAATCTAACTTATAAGAGATATATTAGACATTCTAATGACTATAATTCTGTAAACACGTACCTGTTATATTCGCAAATCACATTTTGATCAGGATACAACCTGATACTGACCTGAAAATTGCAAAAACGTAAGAAAATTTGAATTGCGCGGTCTACCACTGCGCATTAACCTTAAGACACTTTTCAAAAATGAGTGTAATACCCTATTAAAGAATATAAGAATGTAATGTAATGTCGAGAATAGCACAAAGTCAATGATAAGTGTGAGATTCAAAAGTCCGTGGTAGAAGCCGAGTTTTCAGGGTAAAGAGAAATCAAATGTCCAAGAAAGTAGCCAAAACCGTTAAAGAAAGCGAAAATAAAATAAAGAGCAAGAATACACACAACACAGTCGACGATCCAAAGATAGTCTGGTCTATGGTCTGGTCTGGCGTCATGGGGTGGCGTTTATGGTCTGGTGCAAGGAACCATTGAGATGGGAAAAACCGGGAAAAACATATTTTTATATGTATATATGCAAGGAACATTACCACAAGCGGGTCTGGTGGCTCTTACACTGGCAGCCGCCGTTTCGTTCTGAAATAATGAGCTCCTAATAAAACTATTTAATTATAAAATTATATTTTTATTGCGGGGTTTTAAAAATATTGTAAATGCCTGAAGGTAAGAGGATAACAATTAGAGTTGCAACTTCTCTAAAAATCTTTATTTTTTTGTACTATTCCTGCCATGATTCTTTGTGGGTACTAATAATAGTTGAATATAACTATTATTAGTACCTACAAATTAATGAATATTAATAATATAATATTATTAATGAATATTCAAACAGTAGACAATAACAACGTGACGCAGAATCAAACAAAATCTTTGTAAGACGGAAAATCTAAAGTTATGAAGCAATACGGCAAAATACTACGCAGCAAACACGCATCGTTCATTCCTTGCACAAAGTATTTTATAGCGTTTTAAATAATTTAACGTCTCAAGTCACGTTTTCATTCGGCATTCGCGCCAAAACTATAAAATAATAATGGATTGCAGTGCTAAACTAGAGTGCTGTGCTGCACTCATAAAAACTAGTTCATTGTGAAAAATATTATGTAGTTTAGATACGTGACCTATCCCGCCTCTATCTCTTTCACCAATATTACCATTCGTTCCTCATGCAATTTCAAATTCAAAGATGATTTTTTTTTATTACGGTCACGACCGTAATCCTTGGTAAAAATAGTTTTTATTTCAAAGCATTAATTTTATACATGCTCGCCAAAAGAAAGGATCTGTTCAATATCCGTTTTCCGTTTTGCTGAAAATTATGACGTCGTTATTTCAACTTCTGCATTGCGCTTTTTCACCGGGAAATCTTTTACAGCAGTATTTTGTACAGACAAGCAAGCTACTCCAATCCGTCAAATTTCTTTGATCGATTTTTATGCCAAAGGAATAAGGTTCAAGTTCAACTGGATTTTTTTTACAGTTTCGAGTAGCTTGATTGTGCTGGCGTCTGTACACTAGATTGCGCAATCAAACGTTACAAGATGGATAATTTTGAAAATGTTTTATGAAGTCTTTATTTGAAAAAAGGTTGAATAAGCAGCATTGACTATAGGTCTATAGAGAGTATTCTTTACGGATTCATACGAAGCAATAATGAGTGAAGCCTGCTAATAAGATTGGAAGTGGAACGCAGAACAATGTCTAGTCAACAAGGAGCGGATTGCCCGAGGGCATGTGCACTGGGCAAACTCTACGTGATACTGATTAAGTATCGGCTGACGTTAATTAAATTACATTGCTGCGGAGTAATAGTGTCTATGTACTCGCGCTTTATGTAAACAAAGTGTTAAGGGCTTACTGAAATGCAGAAGTGATTATCCGTGATTAAAAACCCTGGTTTTCTTCAGGTTTCATTCAATTATGCGACAATAGACTGTAGAAAACTTTTTGACGCAGTTGCAGCAACGCCATATTTTACAAATACAGTCTATATACCAAGCATATTAGTTGTATGCACCATAATATCAATGAAAAAGAGCACGCTTTGAAATTTGATTTCAGGGTCAGTAAGACGAATCGAAGCAGTTATTAAATAAATTATGATTCATTCGCGAGAACTGCGGAATGGTTTGCGGGGAATGTGCTTTGTTTACGTGCCAGAAATTACGTTACTTGGTATCGGAATATATTTAGCGTATGCTAGTACGTTTGGTGCAATGTTTTTGTTCGACAAGATTTGCAGGTTACGGATTGGCAACTAGCAAGCGATTACTAGCAATCAGGCAATTGATTAGAACAAAGGGTGAAGTTTACTCGTCAGTTCCAATGAAAATATTGAGCAATGAATGTACGTCAGTCGAAAAAAGGGAGATTGCTAAAACATCAGGGACGCAGCTAGAAAAGTTGATATGAAAGGTTAAAAACCCAGGTGCAAATTTTATGTAGACAGAGGCAAAGCCAAGTGCCAGACACAATTTCAATCAAGGGCTAACCGTTATACTAAGGAATTTCTTACAATTGCACCATGTTTAAATCTGACCCAAGATCTCATCTTATGCCCAAGAGTCGCGCTAGCAACCAGTCGAGACTAACGAGGGGCTAGTTAAGACAAAGATCACTATTTGCTCCCATAACAGTGTCCTATAGTAATCTAGGTGGGCACTACCCTCGTTATTCACTTTGTTCAGATTTATAATCTTCCGGAAAATAATTTTAAAATGAAATTGCGTTGTAGTGAATGCGTCAGACTTTTCTGAAATGATGATGGCATTGGTGCTTAAATAAATTGTAGAACTGTAATATCTTATAGAAATACGGATATTGAAGAGATATACGCAGTTTAATTAATAACTACCTATGTTTTCTTATCTGATGCTAAAGTCCAGTCTGAGAATCAATAATGGATCATAAGTTTATTGAACTCTTAAAGAGATTATGGTGGAGTTTCAAACCGTTAATACCGCTCGCTATACGCTGCCATCCTTCCGGACAATGAGTGCATACAGAAGTCAAAGTTCATAGAACGCAGACTACGTAGGTAGCAACATAAATTATGTTGATTCGAGGAATGAATTATTCTCTGCGAGTAGGTGTCGCACAACATGCTGCCACTCTGGCGTGCTGCTCAATTGTATTAATCAGTTGGTTTTGGCTCCTCCCGAGCTATCCGGGACGCTATTGGTCGATTTATGAGAGCACAATCTGAATCAGAACGGATAAAATTACACGCGCACCCAGTGTACGAGTAATATACCCAATTTAGTGTGGACGGAATTAAAGCAACGTAACGTGTTAAGTGTGATAAACAACGTTGCTTTTGGTCGATGTTTGTTGGATTTCATATCGTTATGGTTTGAGGCCTCCTCGTCTGTTAAAAAGACTTGCACAGGAGATGAATATTCACTCCTAGATTAATAGACTGACACAACCGCACTACAAGAGCCGTCCAAATATTTTTGTTTCTAAACCAAAAACTTATTTTTAGATTTGGAGAAAATATTTCCTCGAAGGCCAAAAGCTATTGACAGATAAGATATACAAAGCTTATCTTTTAAACTCGTATTAGGTAATCGATACGGTTTGAATTATCACGATTGGTGTGTGATCACTCATTCTGGGGTCATTGTTGACATACCACGCTGATCTTCCCATCTCGTTGACCTCGCTATTGCTATGCTATTTAAGGCATATCTATTGCAGTTAATCTTTGTTATGGATCCTCATGATTTGTTTGAGAGCTCGCTGAACGTAACAAAATCCGTATTGAAACTTCAAAACCACCGTAATAAACAAAAGAATCATCCATAGAGATCCAGTACATTTGAAAACTATCACAAACAAGTTGTATTCGAATTTAGATGCTGTTTATGAAATGTATTCGTGAAGCCCTAAATATGATCGAAAAATAGTTATTTTCTCCAAGCGACGTACATGTACATGCAATTGCAAATGCAATGCAATTTGTATTATTAATTTATTAAGTAGGAGCTTTCCTGTAAATTTTAAATTGCCTTTATTCCCTGTGGTGCAACATTTTCATGTTCTTCGTGACTCCGCATTTACTTAGGCAAAGCGCGCTCCTTAATCTTACCTGAGACTCGGTCCTCCTTGCTTGAATTAAAATTTTGTTTGTGGGCAGCAGTACGGAATTACGGATAAATACACATACCATGCCATGTGAGTACCGTGTAAAATTAGAGTAACGTTAAGTAATTCTCAATGGTGTGTTTATTGATCTTAAGTGGAGGAAGCGAATTTGGAGAAAAATTAAATTGCTATTCGTGTCTTTGTTCATACATGTTTCAAATTGTAAATTTTTAACAGTTAATTTATTATTTGAAATGATAGAGCCTCGTTTTCCTTGTTACCTCCACTATAGATAATAATTTTCGACTTACGATAATAAAGATCAAGGTAGTATGTATGTAATACCGGGTGGTTCAAGACTGTTCAAAGTCACGTAACCAGTCATATTTAGTTGCGCTAATAGATTCCGTTTACAAATCACATTCCTGCATAATATTGACAATCTGTCCTACCTTATAGTTCCGTCGAGCTCATCGCGTCTGAGCAAGATAACCCAGTTCCCCTTCGTCAAAACATTATCAATAGGCCACATAGCGTTGAATATGCATCGGCTCTTCAAGTAAACAATGTCAACAAATAAAATTCATCGTAACAGAGCAACGAAAACAAATCTCGCCGGTTGCACGATGACATCATCAAGGTCAGCCAGTGCTGGGGGCCGCCATTATATTAATATCCGAGGCTCCTCGTGCCTCTCCTCCTTTCCCACCGCAATATAAATAAGTGTGAAGAGGACAGACATATTAACAAGATGGTTCTTACGCAAGCTGCGCGCTGGAATTCTTTCTTGGCGTTTGCAGTAATTAAGCCTTTGGGTATCAACAGGAATGTCGTCGGTACGAAGTTACGAACTTCGAACGATATGTAAGATAAAGAAAAACTAAATTATAAAGGGTAAATAAAAAGTTCAGCCTGGCAACATTTGATTTGTTGCCTCTTATTTTCATCTCTTCTCAGGTACCTAATAATCTAATTTTGAATTCAACAGGCTCTTCATTATCTTAAAAAGGTCAAGCAAACCGGTTGAAAGAAAAATAAAGAAGCAATCATATCTCATGTTATAAAATACCACTAGCAATGTGGGTTAAAAACGTGTTTTTCTTCAAAATAAAACTAAAAGAAAAAGTCTCTACTAACTACCCGGTTAGGTTTCATCAATAAAATAAGCGAATGCATTGGCTACTTTAAATATCAATAGGGACACGTTTTTCAACTTTAATTAACTCATGAACACTGTCCATCTAGAAGTGTCTATTTTAGACGATGGGCACTAATGACACGTCATGACTCATAGACATTGATAGTAACTAGAAATAAGGCTCTTTCGTCTTATTCCTATCCAGTCACGTAATATAGATACAATTCTGAATACATGTTTCATGAGTATGAGACACGTTGAACGTATGATAAAAAATATATATAATTCGTTCTTTCAAATGGCGTACGTAGGATAAATGCTCTAAGCGTACAATCGATGACTCTAATCGTATATTTCTCAGGTGTAAACTAATCCTTTGTTTCAAGTGACCTTGCGGTTGGTCTGTGGCCGACTGTACTATTATACAATATGAGTACAGCAGAACGACCAAGTAATAATTATTTTAGTACAATTACCGACCGTTAATTAATTAAAATATGTACGTATTGCGTGTTTCTAATACATTTCAAGCTAATCTCGTGTTTGATCTATTAAATAACTGCTAATAATATAGTTCTTTTTTTAATTAATTGACGTTTTTTTCTGTTCTAATTGTTTAAAATTCGTGATAGTCACTTCAGACCGAATTTATGTATCTAACGTATATTTTCAGAGAACTAAATCTTGTAATGACATCACAAGCAGGAGACGGACGTGAATGTGATGTCACGTTAGCTTCAGACCGGATATTTATCTCAATTGGTTACAAGTTTGTATCAGAGAAGGAATCTGTAACGTATACCTACACAGTTTTGCGATAATAATGACAGCTAAATTAGTTAGGACGCGCTCCAGAGATTACGTCTAATAAATTCAGAGGTAATGATGGTGCATAACAGTGATAAAAATGCAATTTGCCGTGGAGTGCTTTATAATGTTTCGAGTGTGTCATTCTATGATATAAAACGCGTTAGCAGTATTCGTTCTGACTGATAACATCTGGTTCTGGCCATAAAAATATAAAACATGTGAGAGCAAGCATTTTAAACTCAGGACAGAACACTTCACGTGGGTGGGTGGTGAGTTCGTGACTCGTGTCCTAGGTCACAAATGCTGCCGCAGTGCTCATAAAACCAGTCTTATGGCGCAGACCGATCGATACCTGGATCTAGACTTTCAGGGCTTGCGAGGCCGAGACCTAGACTTGCAGGCGACTAATAACATTTAAGTATTGCTTTAAACTATTTTAAGGAAATTGAGTCAGTTTATGCGTGGGGTGATTTTTTATTCAGTTCATGTGATATGTTTCAGACTGTCTATAGCATCAATTGCGATAGTAATTCAAAGCAATTTGATGTCGATTGCAGCGTCATCCCCGTAATCTGTTATTGCATGTGGAATTGCTCCAAGATGTAACACAACTTTCATAGCTTCTTCCAGACCTACGTAACTTGCTAATTGTATGTTACTGTTGTACTGTACCTACAATATTATACTCACTTGAAATATGATGCATCAATACAAAATATACTTTGTTCTATAACACCCATAAATCCGTAAATAAGCTAAACATTTGGATCAAGTGCACTATGAGCTCAGTGTATTCGTAGTCGTACTACTTATTTCAGTGTGTCTGTGTGTTAAGAATTTCGTGCGGCTTGTTATCTCATAGGATATTTTTAATCTCGGTAAATATAGGTAACGTCCGCGGAAGATCGTTACGCGTCATGGTAGGTACTGTAAATTTCATCTCTTCGGCATTTTCTATGATGTAAAAACCTTATCAAAATTAGCTTTATAAAGATTAGTAATACAAATAAAAATACAAAATGCACTTAAAGAAAAATAAAACAATACCTAAGTAGGTATCGCCTATTCAGTCTGACACATTGCTATATTATACCACTTGAAATCTATTTGGCCCATCCATCAGCGGGAGTTACGAAACAGCCGGGAAGGCGAGCGAGCGATGATCCCGAGTTGACCGACTCGCCACGCACTACTCTATTTTCGTTCGGTCAATCGGTCGAGGCATCGGCCGACAGTATCGATTGACTTCGATTTATCAGTCCGTCGAGAGACAAGATAGTGACTGAAATATATTATAGCTTCAGTGGAATTTGGTGCAAGAGCAAAAAATCAATGATAAAGTAACGTAGGTATAAACCCTAATTGCGTAACACGCGATTAATCATAATCGGTTTTATTTTGACAGTTCAACAATATTCATTGCGTTATTAACGTTGTTGAGCAGACACATTTTTCGAACATATGAAGCAAAGGTTTAGTCATCTGTTTCAAAACGAAACAAATTATGATTAATCGTTAGTTACGTAATTAGGGTGCCGGTCTAGTCAAAAATTGTTTTCTCAATAAATGTTATCATAATTTAATCTCAGTTAGTTAAGCATTATAAATGTAAGAGTTCCGGTGGTTGATTTGATAACGGATGAAATGAGTTTTCTTGTACCTACCCCTGAAGGTATATCTAAAAAGTTGATAAAATCCTGTTTCTATTAATATTATTCTAAAGAGTAAGGCATGCACACCACCCACAAGGTCATAATCGAAAAATTATATAGTATACCGTGTCAAGTTCGATAAAACTTGGAACGAATTTGTTATCCACATTAGTTTTATCTTAGAAATTAGAAGTCGTAAACTTAATCAATCTTGTATTCATCGTCACCGATAATTTTGTATCATGTCGTATTCATGCTTAAGAAATTAGAAATCATGAAAAATCTTCATGAAACAACATGTTATTTGAACCTAGTATTTTTTTAAACTCGTAGGTACCTATTGTTAGATGCACGTAATCTAGTAATGTCTGGTCACCCGTGTCACTACACTATCACCATGTTCGTCATATATGTTCTAAGTAACAGGAATTTAGTGACAAAGAAATATCACTGTTCACGTCACCATCTTAGCTAGAGCTAGAAACAAAAAGTAAAGCATGGATTTAGTTAATTTTATTAACCATTGAATTTAAATTTGTTGTAATATAAATAATCTTTAAATGTATTTCCACGCTTTCCGATAGACAAGAACCTTGGTGAGTTCTATTAATGTATTATATGGACTTTTTCTATTTTCTACACAATTACATAATTGTAAAAATGTTATTTTGTGTCTATGTGTACTATGTTCTTGTGTGTAACAAGTTGTTACGTTGTAATCTAAACACGATTAATTTGATGACATGTTATTTTTAGTTAAGGCATTTATCATGATGGATTTACGTTCCTATGTATACAAAAGAAGCAAAACATTGGTAGGGTTATGTTGATACTAAACCCACGTACCCCATGAAGATGTCGGGTGCCGTGGGTGTAGCGCGGCTAATTTATCTCTACCCACTGTAGACTTACTGTCAGACAAACTCGGGTCTCCTGCAAACGCGAAGTATTTCTGATTAACTGGTTATAGTAACCGCTTTAGTTTATAAAACATGCTTTGCGTTATAGTCTACGTAAAGGCTGACTCAGCCACCTTGACCGGACTAGTTTTGCTATGAAAATCAATAAAAAGGTGGCGCTCTGTCGCGTGAGCAATATGGAACATACCTTGTAGAACCAAATCGATAAGTGAGCTTTCATTTGTGTGACACGTGAAGTTTAGCTGACTCATAGTGTATTATATTATTCAATATTTTAGCAAAGCTTTAAGATATCAGGAATTCAGGAGAAGAGTTATCTTAGATTGTATCTAAAGTGGTTGACTGACGGTTTTTCTGAACTAAAATAACAGTTCTCTAGTAAAATATTATCTGTTATTTCTAGAACATTATTTAGGTATTTACAATAATTATTATTATTCTTTCGAACAACAATATTTTAAATATTATATGGGCCCATATAGGTAATAAGGTAACCCAATTTGTAAAGTACCTCCATTGGACACTATAATGCTAAGAACATCGTTTGGTTACGAGTAAGGTCCCTTTCTATCATTAAAGTTTATGGCCCATCCGATTCCCATTACATTAAATATTATCACAAAGCGTTAGTGAAGTTGATAAACAAGTAGGTATTTTACGACAAAGCTGTTACTCTAGTTTCTCAAAACTACCGTGAACAAATTGAACATAAATTATTGAATGAATAAAAAACTGTAGGTAAATCTGTCAATTAGGAAATCACGTAAGAAATCGTAATTGGTAGAATTGGAAGACTAATCCAGACGAGCCATTTACGTAAACTAAAATTATTAGAATAAGTTTATGGAAATATGTTCATCTAAACATCGATAATAAGTAACATATTTTTATTAGTCTAGTACTATCGAACAAACACTAGTGCTGTGCCATTACTAATCGACTAAAATTCCAGGGGCGTTCCGAAGCATCGGCGAGAAGACTGCTTCCCTCTTCGACCGCAAGAAGAAGGATGCCGAGCAAGTCGCCTCAGAGAAGGTCCAAGATGCTGCCCATGTGGTAGAAGATCAGGTCAAGAAGGCTGGTGAAATCATCGGCGGGGCTCAGAAGACCGCCACTGATGCTGCTGGCACAGGTTTTTAATCTTCCTAATTTTCTTTGCCTTTGATTAAATTTTGGGTTTTCAGTTGAATTAAATATAAAGATAATGCAACTATGATCGTATTGGCTTTTAAGAAAGTATTTTTCATTTTCATAGGTGATTTTTAATACTTTTCGTTGTTATTTTAAGATAAAAATTGAATATGGCCTGCTTGCATATAACATTTCCGTCCGATGATATATTGTTCATACTAATGGCACAGATTACCTAAGTAATGGCTCCTTTCCGTACTCTATGTTGGTATAGGTACACACGGCTACACATGAAGCTATACATTTCCAGTATAAGCTGATCTTGCATTTTATATGATTTCCGTACAGTGCGAGATCAGCGTAAACTGGAAATGTATAGCTTGATGTGTAGCCGTGTGTACCTTCTTGATATCCTGCAATCGGTCATACTAGACGTACATTACAGTATTTTTTTTCATTTGTTTGGTAATAACGTTTTTCTATGCTACGCATAATAAAATGAAAACAATAGAATGAGGTCTAGTTTATCGGATTCAACTACAACGTTGGTACACAGATTACGATGATTGTAGACTAATTTTGTTATAAATCAAAATACGGTTTCATATGGCACGTCGTACTCACATACATACACGACGTGCATGGGCACATACTGACCCAGACACACCACGTGCATTCAAGAGTTCTTTGAATATTTTATTACTTAACGGGAAACAGATAAGTGAGTTAATTAAAACGATATTTAATTTGATTAATTACGCACCTACCCACCTGCGGGTAATAAATATAAAACGCAGTAAAGAAACTGGAAAAAGCGATTGATGAAATAAAACAAATGGTTTCATAATGCATTAGATATAATTAACCTCTTTTTAGTAATACCAATGTTGCATCAGAGTTGTTCTAATCAAGCATAAACAAACAAAGTTATAACTATTATTTGAATAAATAAGAACACACTTTATCAGCTAAATTGGACAACATAATTATAACACAGGGCTATCTGTCTATATAGCTGGTCACAATAGTTTTCTCCAACAATGAGCTACAAATCTGAGGTCATTTAATTTCAATCTATTTGCAGCTGTGTTATTTATTTACTGAATTATTTATGATAAGAGGAAAGACGAAACATTATGTTAAGGTGACCCAAACAGCATGGAGGCAAATCTAGGACGTTTTTCCGTGACTGAAATCACATAAAGAGTATGAATGTAGTGAAAATAGGAACCATCACTCTTTTTGGTATTCTAAAAGTTTCCATCAAGCTCTTTAAAAGATTGCGGAAATCCGCTGGTTACGGGAAGCGCAGGACCGATTGTGATGTCAATGCCTAGCTGAATTAGGCTCAATGATTAAAAAGACTTACTACGTTATAATCTGATTTCCCACCTTAGTTTTCGTGCAATGTTTTCTACTATCACCTTTTAGGCATCATGAACCGTAACTGTTAACAAATCCGTATTATATTTTTACTAGCCAATGACGCAAAACACTCAGCCATCGACGCCCTGGACAAAGAGCTGTCGAAGGTGTCTCTAGCTGCCGGAGAGGCGCAGGATGCCGCCAGTAAGGCTCTCGCTGATGGCAAGAAAGTTGTTGACGTCACTAAAGGTAGGGGTGGTAATTTAGTAGATTTATTTGTGGTAATTGTGGAGAGTCGATTTATTACATATGTAATATTTTTTAGTTAGTTTTTTATAGTTTGGTTTAGGTTAATTGATTTTTGTAGATATAAAAATGTATATTATGTAGTTTTAGTTGCCTGTAGTTGTTTTTACGAAAGAAAAGTATTTTTGTATTTGTAAGTAAACCGTTGTTGTATTTTCTACCATTTTAGTAGTTTGCTAACTGCCATTTTTTTGCAACCTTCTACCCATAGACACATTGGCAACGACAGCTGACAACACGAAAAAGGCGGCAGAATCTGCATACAACACAACAAAAGGTAAGTTCTTTTTACTACTTATATAATATACCATTCTTCTTCTCTTTCTTTCTGCATGAACTAACTTTGCACTATTTAATAGATACTGTGAACAGTGGTTATGAGAGTACAAAGAATGTGGCTAGTTCAGCCGTTGACACCGGAAAAGCGTACGCGGACTCAGCGAAAGGTAAACAAACCATCTTGTCATCATGCCTTTCTTGAAAATGGTGGGCGGAATTATCTGTTGCCAAAATCTTTACCAATTATTTTAAGGTCTTTGTTCTTTGCTTTGGTTTAAATAATTATGAGTTGAACAAAAACAAATGAATTTAGGAAACCAAAGAAGCGCGGCGATTAAAAAAGGTACTTACACTCCGGATTTACAAATAATTTTAATTTTTTTTAGCTTGTTGTTTGTTAGTTTTGGTTGCTAATTTTATTTATTTTTATGCTTTTACAATTATTGTTTTGTAGATACAGTATCAAGCACTGTTCAAAGTACTGTAGATATCTCACAGAGAGTTGCCCAATCGGCTATCGATACCGGCAAAACGTATGCCACAACCGCTAGAGGTAGGTTACACACATGCTATCGTATTAGTATACCATCCATTTTTTCTTCGCTTTTGTTTTATTTTTTTGTGTATTTTTAGATTCAGTCGCTAATACAGTGAATAATACTGTAGAAAATACAAAACACGCTGCTCAGTCTGCTGTAGACACAACAAAAACCTATGTAGATAGTGCCAAAGGTATTCTTTTTTTTTTTTTTTTTTTTCTTTTGTCGTTTTGTTGTGCCCAGTGACTAAAAACCGTGTGTTTTTGCAAATAATGCTTTAGATACAGCCCAAAGTACGTTCCAAATGGCCTATGATGCATCTATGGGTGCCGCAAGCTCTGCTTATGACATTGGCTTGTCCTATTTAGAGAACGCTAAAGGTATTTATATACAAGCAGTTGTTTTTTATTTCCCATTTTTTTGTAACGTAAAGTTTTATGTTTTTTATTTTTATTATTTTACTAAATTCAGTAAACTTATTACACATTATTTTTGCGCCGTAGATACAGTAGCAAGCACTGTAGATAGCACAAAGAAAACTGCACAGAATACATTGGAGACTGGGAAAGCCTACGTCGATTCAGCCAAAGGTAAATACAACAATATGCTCAGAGTAAAATAGGTATTAATATTTGGGTTTTTTTTAAATGCTTCATAAACAATTGCAATTTTAGATTCGGTTCAGAGCACATATCAAAGTACAGTAGATACGACGAAAAATGCTGCTCAGTCCGCAGTTGAAACAGGAAAAACATATGTTAACAGTGCCAAAGGTAAATCAAAACTAAACCGTGCATCATTAATATTTCGCTAATTAGAGTTAAATAAAAAAAGTGGCACTCCGGGAGTGCCGACAGAAGTGAAAACTTGAACAATTACGTGTGTATTTTTTAAATCGTCAATACAGGATTTCACGTTGGGTCCTTGAGTCCTGATTGCTCTCGGTAAAAAATGTTAAACGAGCGATCGTCTTAAGCAATTAAAGGTAACAGAACAGATTTTTACGATAAAAATACAAAGGGAAAGAAAGGGATAAAAGAATTAGAATTTCCTAATGAAGGAAAGGGACTTTTCCAAAAGACATCAACGCGCGACTCGTCCGTGACGCAAGCGTTCGGAGTCGATGACGCGAGTTCCATGATTTTTGTTCACCCAAAAAGTGCTCAACGCGCCTAAAGAAGATTTCATTTCAAAAAGATTAGGTACTAAAATTGCCTGAGCCATAAATTACACTATCTATTATTTTATGGACTCAAGAGCTATCGTAAACAACGATGAAAGTTAACTAATAATAACATTGTGTTAACAAGTTTAGAAAATACCGCAAATATAAACCGGAACAGAGAAAACTCGATGATATTGCGGTTGATACAAGCGTAGGTGCGTAATATTTACGCGAGTATCCATTACCTACTTACTAAAGATTTTAGTAATTTTTTTCTCATCTCTAATTTTTTTTAATTATTCATAAGTTCATAACTAATAAATAATTAAATATTTTTTTAATTTTTTTTTATTGTTCCGTGAGATTCGCTAAAACGTAGAGTTGTAGATTCCACAAGTAAACTGCGGAAAGAAATACATACTTAGAAGTAGAGCTGTATACTTAGAGTATTTTATTTCTCATTTTTATTGTTCCATAAAAGCTCAGCTAATACCGCAATATTTATTCTACGCTACATGAACATTCTCCACGTGTACATTTTGCTTTTAGTGCTACATGAAACGTTATCGTAAATGCATTTTTATAGATTCTGTAGCCAACACAGTTCATACCACTGTAGATACGACGAAAAATGTAGCGGCAGCTGCTGTGGAGAAAGGCACTACAATGATTGGCACTGCAAAAGGTAAGGCACATATTTAGAAAGCACAATTAAATCATACATACTGCATTTACTGGACAGGTCCACTCAATCTGTGTGGTATTTTGATCTGACCAAGATTATGTCTGGAGTTTAAAAACTCAGAACACAGCCTCTGTGACGTCTGAGTTTGTTTCGGCCTTTCTTAGAGTTGTCAGATTAGAAACGTCGACCAAATACACAGCCTTATTTATAAAAATACTCGGCAATCACTGGTTAGCTTATCAATTGGTTACCTCATAATTAACTTTCTTTATTTATAAACGCTAGTTAACAGGTGATTAGTAGCGAAACGAATTAGAGGTGAAATTATGAGTTCAGCACAGGTTATAATCAAAATAGTCGACTAAAAAACAGAATTTTAAGAAAAAAAGTTGTCAAATCCACGATTTTTGTATCTGTCATGACTTTGACAAAGGTCAAAAATTTCTATTTAAATAATTCAATTTATTTTTGTTTATTTCATTGTGTTTGCGATAGTAGCAATGAAAATAATACGCTCCTATGATTGGAGTAAACAGGAAAAGGTAATGTATCTCTAAATTTTTATCTGCTTTCTGTTGTAAAGTGACCGAATAAATAATGATAACGCAGTAGCCGATATTAGCTATGCATTTACATGTTCGTTATGCTTGTTTACATGGATATTCTCGTTTAGAAATATATGTGTGTCTATTCTATATAACTTCCTATTGCTTATGCACTGGGGTTTCAGTGTGTTTTAATAGCAATTATTATACATATTTGTTTACGTTGCTGTTGTTTCGTTTGTTTCGTCATTATGTTCTCATGCCACTATCATTCCTCATCTTTTCACGTAGCATGGTCTCCACCGTTGCCGTCGTTGCAAGTTTGAATAGTATTGGTGCTACGTGCTAGTGGCTTTAACAGCAGCAGTCAAAATTGTTACTGTAAACAAATATAATAATTGTTATATTAAAATACACTGAAATCCCAGTGCAAAAGTAAGAGGAATTTATATAGAACAGACTCAAGTACCTACATATTTTTCTAAAAGAGAATATCCATGTAATCAAGCATAACGAACGTAAATATCTACATAGCTAATATCGGCTACTGCGTTATCATTATTTATTCGGTAACTTTACAACAGAAAGTAGATACAAATATAGAGATACATTACATTTTCCTGTTTACTCCAATCATAGGAGCGTATTATTTTCATTGCTATTATCGCAAACACAATGAAATAAACAAAAATAAATTGTTTTATTTAAACAAAAATTCCGATTTGACTTTTGTCTGTCATAGTCACGACACATACAAAAATCGGGGATTTGACAACATTTTTCTTAAAATTCTGTTTTTAGTCGACTATTTTGATTATAACCTGTGATGAACCCATAATTTCACCTATATTCGTTTCGCTACTAATCACCTGCTAACTAGCGTTTATAAATAAAGAAAAGTTAATCATAATTCAATAAGAGGTAACCAATTGATAAGCTAAACAGCGGCTAATCCGTGATTAGCGTGTTTTTTTATAAATAAGGTTGTGTATACATGCCTATATCATTATTATTTATTTACCAATGAATTTTTGGTGGTCATATTTTTCTTTTCATTATTTTAGAAACCGTGGCAAACACTATCAATACCACAGTAGATACAACTAAAAATGTAGCAGCTGCTGCAGTTGATAAAGGCACTTCATATATCGGCACAGCAAAAGGTAGTTTTGCTTTGATTATTCTAGACATAAAAGCGGGGTAATTGCGTAACGCACTAATGATCGGCTAAATTGTTCGCGTTATCGCGACTGTGTAGCCGTAGCATCACAGTAGGAAAGGCTTTCATTTTGACAGTTTTACCTCATTCATTGGGTTATTTACGTTATTGATAAAAAGAAATACGAAAATATGAAGCAATGGATTAGCAATATCCTTCAAAAGGATTCAGGTTGTGATTGATCGTGTGTTACGCAATTAGGGTTCCGATATACATAATCCCACACCGATTTTAAATAGTTTCATTTGAATATATGATTCGATAAATCTTCAATAATAATTTGAGAATCGACGAATCATCAATCTATAAATATTTAGAAAAATATCAATTAATTGTCAATTAATCATCGTCATATTTGATCAAGAACTACACTACCGAACAGTGTCCTACTGTAATGATGGCGTATTTAAGTAAATAAATAAATACATTTTCCTTAATCCTCATGTTGTCAAATTCAGTTATTTATATGCATGTTTTAGGTTAGTTTTCCTTGTGTTCATTAGATACGGTAGCAAGCACAGTAGACACTACTAAAAGTGTTGCGGTTGCCGCAGTCGATAAGAGCACTACATTCATTGACACAGCTAAACCACGGTATCCACGGTAGCCCATTTTGATTTAATTTATTTTTCATGATTAGATACAGTAGCAAGCACCGCACAGACTACAGTAGACTCTACTAAGAACGCTGCAGCATCCGCTGTAGATCAGGGAACCACATTCGTTGGCACAGCCAAAGGTAGTTGACACAAATATTACGCATATGCTTTTGTAAATATCTCACACTTCCATATACTTTATTGTCATTATTTTTAATAGATAATGTATCGAGCACAGTGCACTCAACAGTAGACTCTACTAAAAATGCGGCGACTGCTGCCGTTGACAAAACTACATCACTTATTGGTTCAGTCAAAGGCAGTGCCGGTAGTACACCTCCATGACATTACTTATATATGCACTACCAACTATCGTAACTTTATTGCTGACGCTGTGGCTAATTTTATTTATTTGTATGTAGATACGGTAGCAAGCACAATTCATACCACAGTTGACACAACTAAAAACGTAGCGGCCGCCGCTGTTGAGAAAGGCAATACCGCTTTTGGCACAACTAAAGGTAGTTTAAGCACATTTTAATGTAATTAATATTTGTTTTTGCTTTGTGTTGTCGCTAATAGTTGTCATTCGTCTGTAGATACGGTAGCAAGCACAGTTCATACTGCAGTAGATACGACTAAAAACGTAGCGGCCGCCGCTGTTGAGAAAGGCAATACCGCTTTTGGCACAGCTAAAGGTAGTTTAAGCACATTTTAATGTAATTAATATTTGTTTTTGCTTTGTGTTGTCGCTAATAGTTGTCATTCGCCTGTAGATACGGTAGCAAGCACAGTTCATACTGCAGTAGATACGACTAAAAACGTAGCGGCCGCCGCTGTTGAGAAAGGCACTACCGCGATTGGCACAGTTAAAGGTAATCACACTCTTTGCATAAATCCTCTTATTTGTTCGCTTTGTGTTGTCGCTAATATTTGTCATTCGTTAATGTAGATACGGTAGCAAGCACAATTCACACCACAGTAGATACAACAAAGAATGTCGCCGCCGCCGCGGTAGACAAAGGCACTTCATTTGTGGGCAGTGGCGGATTTACACATTTGCCGCCAGTAGGCTATTCAATTTTTGCCGCCCCAACTAACCTCTGCAATCCACATCGTCATCATTACATCAGGTTTTTCTCGTTATTAGTATGATTGTGAACTAAGGGATTGTTGTGTCAGTTCTGTCGGTTTTTTAACCCTCATAACTTGGGTTTGGATTATAAACAAAATTCTCGGTATATGATGTTAATAGTGGACTTATTAAACATAGGTATAAAGTTTCAATTGCATAGCTCTTGTACTTTAGATTTTATTGATATCTAAAAAAACTCCGATTTCGTCACATGACTCACTCACTGATGATCATCAAAATTCTTAGGATACTTTCTGAAGTCTTAGAAACCTAGTATTGTACACAAATAACAAAAAATCAAAAACTTGGAACTTTTACCCCCCAACCCCTTAAACTAGGGGATGGAAGTTTGTATGAGACTTCCGCAAATTTTGATGCTAGAGGTCTGAAAATTGATATAGGGACTCCT
This sequence comes from Antitype chi, assembly GCA_947359405.1. Taxonomy (NCBI): domain Eukaryota; kingdom Metazoa; phylum Arthropoda; class Insecta; order Lepidoptera; family Noctuidae; genus Antitype; species Antitype chi. The sequence continues at coordinate 5,106,754 of OX375822.1, read as the reverse complement.
AAATAATACATTATGTGTGAGAGTAATCAGATGGTTTGGCAAATGAAAAGGCGTGTTCTCTGTTGAAGGTTTACTGAACGACTGGCGTTATAAACAGAGGTTGAGAGGACTTAGAATTAACTTACGAGCTACGTCATACATTGCCTAAGACTATTAGCTTACGCGCTACAACATGTTTCAGGGTTCTCAGAAAATCACTCACACTCACAGACGAGACCATATGGCTCGCACTGTCAAAAAGTTATCAGATCCTATGTAGAGCCAAGCCTAACTCTACAAGCCCTAATTGCACAAACTCTACACCTTAGTCAAAATATGTGGCTTGGCCTTTCGTAACTACAAGAACTATTGTTGAACAGTGAATAAATTTTACACCTTACCATGTGACGGTCACGGTAGCGAAACGGCCATATATTTCTGATCTAAGAAAAAAATCATTTTGCCAAAAAGATCAATAAAATTTATTCGCAGAAAAAAACCCATATGTAAATTTAATTAATTTAATATTATAAATATCTTCATAGAAATTCGCATCAAGACGTAAAATTAAAATAAGTTCATTACAAAAAAAAAATATGCTTGTTGAATGTATGTTTGTAAATCCACGTATAAAATTTTTAAAACAATAAAGAATTGGTAAGTCCAGTGATCATTTTGCTTTCTAATAACATGCTCATGTATTATTGTGGACTTAATAACATTTAGGTTGGCAGATTATTTTTTAGTAATAATTAATAAAAAAATGGGTCAAAATTACTGAATTTAAATTGTAATATGAAACGCTATTGGAATATTTTAAAAAGTATTATTCACAATTATACAATTATTTTATAAAATTTTCGAGAGGTCATTTTTGCGTGTGCAAAAAAAATTTTTGCGGCCGCCCCAAAATATGCCGCCGTCTTAAAATTTACCGCCCTAGGCTCCATCCTACTCAGCCTTCTGGTAAATCCGCCACTGTTTGTGGGCTCAGCAAAAGCTAGTTCACATTCTTTTGCGTTAATGATTTGTTTGTTCGCTTTGTGTTGTCGCTAATAGTTGTCCTTCGTGTGTAGATACGGTAGCAAGCACAGTCCATACTGCAGTAGATACCACCAAAAACTTAGCGTCTGCCGCTGTTGAGAGAGGCACTACCGCGATTGACACAGCTAAAGGTTGTCTTGCATTAGTTTATATTAAGTTCTTTCTTCATAAAAAAACAGCTTATTACTTTCCAATTGTGCTAATCCTCGCTATTCATACGTAGATACCGTAGCAAACACTGTCAATACAACAGTCCAGACTACGAAGCATGTTGGCTTTGCTGCCGTTGAAAGGAGCTCCGCATTGATCGGCACTGCTACAGGTAGCTGAAATTTCTGTTGCTTGGTGTAATTATCATTTCCGTTGCCAGTTGTGCTAATTTATTGTTCTTTTTTTTTATTTATTTCTTTAGAATCTGTAGCAAATACTGTACACTCGACTGTAGATACAACTAAGAATGTAGCCGCTGCTGCTGTAGAAAAGGGCACTTCAATAATTGGCGGTGCAAAAGGTAGTTTTTTAGTTTTATCTTTTTACGTTCATCTTTTTTTTTGGATTTAGTTATATCATTTTAATTTTTATTTCCATTATTTGTAGATACAGTAGCAAACACAGTTCACAGCACAGTAGATACGACAAAAAGTGTAGCTGCTTCGGCTGTTGATAAGGGCTCGTCATTAATAGGAAGTGCCAAAGGTATCTTATCGCAAATATCGCATCATTGCAGTAGCCATTTAAATATTTTCACCCAAACTATAATTTGAAAATATTTTTTGTAGATACCGTAGCCAATACTTTTGATACAACGAAAAACGCAGCAGCTTCCGCTGTAGGTACTGGTGTATCTTATGCTACTAGTGCCAAAGGTAGTTTGCTATAATCATTTCTTTTTTGTTATATATTGATATTTATTTCGTTGATAAATGTTTTTTTTATTTTCTTCTGTAGACACGCTTGCGAATACTGTTCATAGTACTGTAGACGCAACAAAGAACGTAGCATCATCAGCTGTTGACAAAGGTGTATCTTTCGTAGGAAGTGCTAAAGGTAGAAGATATTTTTATCTCATTCACACATTTAAGTAGATTATTATTTTGATTTATTAGTTATTCTTTTGCATTTTTATTAGATACCGTAGCCAGTACTTTTGATTCAACGAAAAACGCAGCAGCTTCAGCCGTAGGTACTGGTGTATCTTACGCTACTAGTGCCAAAGGTAGTTTGCCACTAAAAATTTTGTTATTTATTCACGGTTCCTATTTAGTTGTTACACCATTTTTTTCTCTTTTCTTCCGTAGACACGCTTGCGAATACTGTTCATAGTACTGTAGACGCAACAAAGAATGTAGCATCGTCAGCTGTAGACAAAGGCGTATCTTTCGTAGGAAGCGCTAAAGGTAGATTTTGGGGTATTTTTATCATACGTCATTTAAGTTAAGTTACACTAAGTTAGACTATATTATTTCACTTCTGTTTTGTAGATACCGTAGCCCACAGTTTTGATTCAACGAAAAACGCAGCAGCTTCAGCTGTAGGTACTGGTGTATCTTATGCTACTAGTGCCAAAGGTAGTTCCTCACGCTATTTGTTTTTTATTGTTTATTAATTTATTTTTGTTAATATATCATAATTTTTATTTTCCATCGTAGACACCCTATCAAATACTATTCATGGCACTGTAGACGCAACAAAGAATGTAACATCATCAGCCGTAGACAAAGGCGCATCTTTCGTAGAAAGTGCCAAAGGTATATTTTTCGGTTATATCTGTCGCGTACTTCTTACCTTGTAGATTTTTATTTATTTTATATTATTTCACATCGTAGATACATTGGCAAGCACAGTAGATTCCGCAAAGAATGTAGCAGCCGGAGCCGTAGACACAAGCGTATCATTTTTAGGAAGTGCCAAAGGTATTATTTTGAGCTTGTGTGTGCGTTTTATTTTTACTCATGATTCATAATTTTACATTGCGTATTTTGCCTGCATTGTAGATACGGTAGCAAGCACTGTTCACAGCACTGTAGATACTACAAAGAGTGCCGCAGCGTCAGTTTTTGACAAAGGAGCATCTATTGTTGGAGGTGCTAAAGGTATAAACGATGTTATATTACAAATAAAGATGATTTTCTTGCCTCATTGTGTTTAAACTCATTTCAGTATCCTATAATTACTCCATACATTTATTTTTACAGTTTTCTTAATTGCATGGTTTTGGCTGCATGTTGCATTGCGCTTTAAAGTCTTTATATAATTTGTTTTTCTGTTTTAACCTTTTGTTGCTAACTTTCTGTAGATACAGTAACACATACACTGTTTAACGTAATGGATGCTGAAGCGGAAGAGTCAGGCGATGCAGTAGAATCTGAAGGTAACAAAACATTATTAACTTTCCTCTATCTTTTGCCTTTACTACCTACTTATCTTTTACTAATGGTGATGTGGTAAGAACCGAAGTTTTTGTAAGCTAGTTAAAAATAATTCTACTGTTTTCAGGGTTTTTTTCTTTCAGATTATCATATAACTTACTGTTTATTAATACTGTATACTCATGTAGAATTGAACCTTTCATTACGCATAAAAATACTGAGTGTCGGAGTGAAGTGTGTGCAAAATCATGCCTTTTATACTTATAGGACTAGAGAAATAACTTCATTGAAATAAAATCAATTCTTATAGGTTTAATTCCAACCAACTTGCAAGGGCCCAAAGATATCTCAGAAAAAACACTCGGCGCGTATGGAAAGACAGTTGAAGATACGACCGGTACCGTACTTAGTGTGTTGCTTAAGATACGGCTTTTTGACACAAATATAACTTTTAATTAAAGCTATTTCGTCCGAGTTTTTAGAGTGAATACTAACGTTTATTAATCTGAAAGCAGTCCACATCGATTGAAATCTTAGGTTGCCTATCTGCTAAGGCCTCCGGATACGACTTGAGGCTGTCCAAGTGGATACGTTAATAATAATAATGCACCTTTGTTATTTTTTTGGTTTTTACAATTATCCAAGTTACATTATATCCCTTAATTCAGCATGCCTCTTATCAAAAGCGTCCTTTAGCAATTTCCATTGTATTCTATCACTAGCCACTCTCTTCCGGTTATGACCCACTGTAAGTTTGAGCTCGTCCTCCCATCTCCTTTTCTGTTTTCCTCTGCTTCGATAGTAGGTCTTAGGGTACTAATCGGTTACAATTTTACACCATTTCTCTCTGTAAGTGGATACGTTACTAATTATTATAAACGCGGCTTAGGGTCAAGTTCATTAACTTAAATAAAAAAAGTTTGCAGCTCTTCCATTGGTTCTTTATTGGGTTTATACATCCATGGTTGGGTGGAGTGGCATCCATCAAATGTTTCCTAGCATCAGTTAAAGCCGTATGTGGCCATAAAATGTTATGGCCACATTTGTCTCTCTTATTGTGACTAATCAATAAAATACCACTTCTCTTTATGTAACTCGCGCTATATAAAACGTATCCCTTCTATTTATGGAATACACCAATTACTGAAACAATACTAGAAATCTATTAATAAAAATAAGTATTTTTATCGATGTGAACTAAGACTAAGGACGTGTTTCTCGCTCTAATACTTACAAAAACCTTTTGATTGAGGAAAAATGATTAAGAACGTAATTTAAACAGTTTAAGTCACTGGTGACGACAGTTAATGGAAGTTATAATTAGGTAGGTACTCAATATGTTTATAAAATGATATCATATTCTTCTTGGAAGGACAGTTCTATGAACATGATCAATGCTCAGAACATTACAGGGGACTAAATATGTAAAGACATTATTATGAAATAGATGTCCCAACCTACATTTTAAAACTACCTAGGTGATTTTACTCAACAAAAGGTTCTTTCAAAGCTTAGGTGTGAACTGTGAAACATCACGCGATAATGTATCCTTCACTGAACAAGGGCCTTTGTTCGGCAGACACGGTCAACGCAACGGTGGACGCGACCAAGAAGGCCGCGGAGGAAGCCAAGGCCCAGGCCGCTAAGGCCGCTGAGGATGCCAAGGAAAAGGCCAGGCTTGCTGCCAAGGCTGCTGAAGATGAGGCCAAGAGAGTTGCTAGTAAGTGGAAATAGTGGAATCAAATAGGAGTAATATTGGAGATGGCGGGATGAGCTGGAGTGCTTCAACAAAAACTGGTCCATAGCAGCTTTAGACAGAGAGAAGTGGAAGGAGGGTAGAGAGGCCTTTGCTCTGCAGTGGGACATCACAGGCTTTTAATAATAATATTATTTTTTAACTTTTTTGTGTTTTTTTTCTGTATGCCTGTCTGCAAAATAGTGTTTTTTCGTCAATGTGGGCTCTAGTTGGGTTCTTATTAAGAATTATATTTGTTTTTTTTTGTCTGCCATTTTCGATCTTATTTTAATATGCGCACGGCAGTGGACTATAGCCAAGTTTGCACTCAAAACCTGATTTCCGCAGACGCAGCCGTAGAAGAGTCAAAGAAGGCTGCAGAGAAAGCGGCGTCAGACGCAAGCAATGCTATCAACAGTACTGTGGACAACACGCTGAAGAGGGTAGAGACCGCCGCTGATGAGGGCATCAAGAACGCCGGCACCGTTGTCGACTCCAAGCTCAAGGATGCTGATAAATACCTCAATGAGAAGAGGGATCATGTAAGAAACCTTTTATTTTTAAAAAAAAACTATCTTTTACGAAAATTACGCGGCGGACGACTATGTTTGGAACAATAAGCGCCTGCGCCAACTAACGGCACGGCACGGCAAAGGATTTTTATGCGACGAATAGGAATATAACATAAATGTAAGATAATAAAATTCAAATTTAAATGATGATGCCTAAGGACATCGCGGCATGCCGAAGGATACCGCGGCATCGTTGCCGTTGAAATTTCAATTTTATTGTCTTACTATTTAGTTTTATTTCTATTCGTAGCTTAAAAATCCCTTACCGTGCCGTGCCGTCAGTGGGTGCTGGCCCTTAAAGTTTATATGGAGAAGTGTAGAAAAATAAATAATGTATTTCTATTTAAATTAATAATGGTCGAATATCGAGCACCGAGCGACGACTAGTACCTATAAATGCGAGATTTTTGTGCTTACATTTACATTAAAATTTAAGCAAAAATCTCGCATTACCAAATAAATTCTTTAAATGATGGTGAAAATTGCTCTACAAACAGAAGAACGACTTTGTTTTATTCTATGTTTAGATATGAATCGTGATTGGCGTTCTGACACAATTCAATTACCTATGGAAGTTTTTGTGTTCTCAAGGTATTGCTAGTGACGTAAATGAATAAAATAAATATGACAATAACATTGATTTCTCTCAAAAATAGAAACAAAATAAATTCATCATCATCTACCTAGATTTTTTCTTATCTATGTTAAATGATAATGATAAATGATAAATGATTTTATTTCTCTAAGTAGGTTTGTACAAACACTTTTACACGTCAAACATATTTATTTAAACTAGATGAGGACGGCGTTTCCTATCTGACTACTCTGAGAAGAATGGCCGAAACAAACTCAGAGGTCACATTCTCTTTTAAAGTCCAGACATAATCTTGGTCAGATCATGTGAAGACCATGTGGATTGGTGTCTGAAATGGTATTTTGACGAAAGAACCACACAGATTGAGTGGACCCGTCCAATCAGTGCACGCATTTATCAGTAATCATGCAGCTCAACTCAGAACTTGATGAGCTCAAGTTAGAGTCGGCTTTCTTACCAGAAGCAACAGTATACCAGTATCTTATATGGGGCGACTGCCAATCTGACCTCCACAACCCTGATTCTGGGTAATACGAAACCCCTTGGTAATACTGGTTGTCAGACTTTCGGGCTTCTGACGACCCGCAACGACAAACAAAACAAATTGCTACCAATATTATCATTCTCATGCAAACGGTTAGATCAGTATTAAGGCCGACCTAAGTACTTAAACATTTTCGAACTTGGCATAATTATGTGTGAAATGAAATACCTTTTTAAACATGTTTTAAACGTTTCAGCTGCTGACAGGGCTGTCTTCAGCCGTGAACGACGCTTCAACTGGCGCCACCGGTCTGCTCAGCAAGGGTCTGAGTGCCTTCCCCAAGTAGACGTCCAGCACAAGCCTCTCATCATCGCTACCTTCACGTGTTGAGCGGAAATATAACAGGCTTCAACAAAGGGTTTATTTGTATAATGTTGAGTGTTAGGCCTAAATGTTGAGCTTTCTTTGTAGTTACAAGTTCTGAAGTATTTCGAAATATAATGTATCTTTATAGTTTTGTATTGACAATGTTATAAAAGGTATGTATGACGCATTGGGATAGTAAAACGGTATAGTTTTTTAAACCTAAGCTGAGAACTTGGCTAACTTTTTAATTAACTGTAGGTACATTGAATTCCTGATTGCTTATATGTATTATTATGATATTCCATGTCTATGAAACCTGTTATTTTTCCTTGCCACATATTTTGAATAGTCCATCACATTTTGTTTATACATGCACATTGTTCGTAAGTTTTGTTTTAATTAATAGTACAATATTGTATAGTTTCTAGTTAGTAAGTTTTACTAACATAAATGTTATACTTATAACTTGACATTGTGAAGAACAAAATCGAATATTGTATTAATTACCTTTACACGATTCTATTGACGATTATGCATTTTATGCTTTGCAAATTTTATTATTATATTTATAAATGAATTTGCATTAAATATTTTATATTTTAAGTCACAAAATTGCAATCTCATGTGTAGGCGTCTTTATTTCTTAAGATAAGTATAAGTTATTTTAAGCTCATTTTATATTTTGCATTTGAAATGCATTTCGCATACACATGTCATGAATTTCTATGCTTGGCTTATACCGTCCATGAATAAATAGCCTTTTACAAATAAAAATAAGAAACTTTCATCTTGTTCCTACATTAGTACCTTCCACAACCTTACAGGATTTAAAGTCTCGCATATTATGCAATAATGTGATGCTTACGAAGCCTAAAATATTATAAAATATTTGTTACATAACTGCTTAGCAGTCTATTTTATGATACAAATATACGGAAGTTAAAATATATCGTAGGTATATATTTATAGAATCAGTCATATTTTTAAACGGCGCTTGATAATTGTTGCTAAGTGAAATTGTGTTTTACCATAATAATTACATGTTTTAATCAAATTATTATTCCAAAATAATCTTGTTTATTTTCTATACCTGTTAAATTTATCATATTATTTGTGTACTATGTGTTGTTCAATAAATACATGCGACCCATACATTCCCGTTTATCATTTTTATACCCAAATCACCAATTTCTTTTTTGGTAATTACAAATCTATAGAAAATCAATACAAACTAATAGCAAGCCCAATGTGGCCCAATAGATCTTTGCAGTGTTTTTTAGGAGTATGTGTTTGAGATTTTTAAATTGCGCGCTCATTTAACCGGAAGTGATTTTTGGTGTGGCCAGACTACCTATACTAAAATTATTATTTCTACCATTGATTCAGAAGAAACTAAACGTTTTATGACATTTGATCGCGTTTCACATTCAGTTTCACAACCATTGTCAAAGTCAAAAATGTTAAGTGAGTGTAGGGACACGATATCGAATAGAAAGTATCGATACTGTACTTATGAGTAGAATCGAAAAAAGTATCGTACTCATATAAGTATCAAACAAAAGTATCGATACTTCAAAGAATCGAGTACTTTTCTTAGGGTTTAATGCGCATAAGTCAGTAAATAACGTCAGATTAACCTCAGTAGAACAGGGACATGAAAAAATAAATGGTATAGGTACACAAATTTAATACAATAATAGAAAACACAACTGTAACTTCACAAATTATAAATGTTATTAAAAAAAAAATTGTGTGGCAGAAAAACAAAGGGCGAAACGAACACGATAAATAACAACGGTGAGTGAGTGATTGATTAGTGTAGTAAATGAATGAAAGAAAGGTTGGAAGGAACGATTTCGAGTAATGATCGATGTAATGTTTTAGAAGGTTCAGAACGAGTGAACTAGATGGCGTTGCCATAACCATAAACATGAGCCGTAAGGTCGCAAGTTTCAAATGGGTAATTTCTAAGATTACCCATTTAAAACTTAATTTGTTATTCAATACGATACCTGTGAAAAAGTACTCATTAAGTACAAGCATCGAATGTAAAGTATCGAGTACAAAAGTATCGGTATCGAAAGGAAACGTACTCGATACCACTAAGTATCGATACTTTTTTCGTGTCCCTCTCCCTACGTGAGTGACAGACTGACAGCGTGACAGCAGTCTGTCAGAGACGTCAGAGTGTCCGACGGATTTTATTTTAAAATAAATAAATATGGCGGGGCTGGTTCGAGCTGGGTTTTCTTTTACAAAAAGAGCTATTTTCTCTACCTCCGTACGCTCAATAGTGACAACAAAACCGTTGCATTTAAAAGAGAGTAAGTTCCTATAAATAATTATCTGTTCACAATTTTGTATTTTTATAATATAACCTCAAAACAGTTTGCTCTTGTCTTTTTCCCACAATTTTAATTAGAAGCATTCGTTTTAATTAATAATTCCCACTATTTTCAGTACGTGAACGCACTGAGGGCTCAACAGTGGTAATAGAAGCGGTTACTGTGCCCTCGCCCCGGACCGAACTCTTGATTCGGGCGGAGAACCTTCCGTCCCAAGACCCTGCTACCAGCACATCAGAACCACCTCCTTGCTACATGTGTGCTCTTGGGCTCGACGTCAAACATACTGATGTACTGATCGTGAGCCAGTTTGTGAGGTCAGATGGATGTATGTTACCTCGAAGAATAACTGGGTTATGCCGACGACAACAAAAGAAAATGGGCAAGTTGGTGACTATGGCGCAGAAAGCGGGTTTGTATAGAATTTAGTTTTGTGTAGTTTGTGAACGATGAACGAATAGGAACCGTTTCTTTGCACTGTACTAAAAGAAACGTTTTCGATTGCTGACTTGTAATCGGTCTATTCGTTCTAATAGCTCCTCGTACATTTACAAAGAGCCATACTGTATGTCCGAACGAGAATGACAGCGAGTGATTTGACTGATACAATTTCAATGATACTTTTTTGCTCCGTCATCTATGGAAGTACTGACTGAGAGCGAAGACCGAATAGAGCCAATAGAACTCATAGAAGGAACTAGTTCACTGATTGAAAGGAACTAGTACGGAGCGATCTTAAAAATGACCGATCAGGCACAAGACTAATAGAATTCAGTACAATTCGCTCATACCATGAGTTAAAAAAAAAACTTAAATCCCTAGGGTATAACAATATCCAATCAACCCACCATCATTTTATAGCAGTCAGCAGAACATGTCAGCCAATATTCAATTATAAAATTTTATAATTGTTGCTTAAATACCAGACGCGATGGTGTAAAAAACATAAACTGGTGGACAGTTCTGATTACTATTTTCCTTGCTATACAATCAGATCTGATTTTTTTTAATAAACTGCATCACCTAAAACTGACAATTGCTAGAACTAGAAGATGTTTGCAATTAAGCATTCAACTGTTTTCACGATTATATTTATAGTTGTTTTGAGTGTATTTTTCTTATGAACAATTTGCTAGTTTATTCAAAATTCATTGGGTTACATTAAAATGACTTCTCTTATTCATTCTGGCATTCGTTTTTCAGGTCTTATGATGAACTTGACTCCAGATAATTCCAAAAAGGATCCAAAGAAAAGGAGAGATTATAAGAAGTTCAACACATATTATGATGAGCGCACTATATTCATGAGGAAGATACCTAAGCCAGTAGACAAATTCAAGCGATAATTATATACATGATGTACATTTCACTTTTAAATATATAAGATGTAATTAGTTGTATGGGATGTTTTTTTTCACTTGCTGTAACCAGTCCCTGGCTCTTCTCGTGTGGACTTCTAATGGATGCAAATGAACTCATTATAAATAGTCACAGTCACATTCTTTCCATTACTAATATAACAATATCTTGCCAATAGCTGTTCATCTAGCAGTGGGCAATTCCTACATTCCTGTTCTATATGTGAGGAGTTTATTTTAGCCGATATTCACATGAATTTTCAACTCTCGGTGTTGAACTGAGCATTCAGAATGCGGCGCGAGTGAGTCTTAGTACGTCGAAAAACCTGTTCGATTTTCAACTCTCGACTCGATGCAGTGCGTTAATTTAATTGAAATTAATGTAATAGGGTAAAATGGGTGTAATACCACCCATTTTTGAAAAGTGTGTTATTTAGATTCTAGAGTGCTAATAAACCACTAAAAAAGACAACAGTTTTATTTCGACGGTCCCTAACGTAAAATCTGCCATCTTATGTAGACTTATTTTTATTACACTAAACGATAGTATAGACTGGCCTGAAGGTCACGAAAACAAAACCTTTGCCGACTCATAGTCACACCAGTGTGAAAAACAGGGTTTTTTTTCTCGTTTGTCACACCACTGATTTTTCCACATAGTGCAGTACCTACATCTATACCTACTTAATACTTATGTGAGGTTGTAGGGGGTAATCTCTGGAACTACTGAACCGATTTTGAAAAATTATTTTACCAATAGAAAGCCACGTTATTTGTGAGTGTCATAGGTTTCATACATATTAACATCAAAAGCGTATATTAGCGCCTCCAAAACATCTTGAGTCACTGCGCATGATCTCTTACCGGGTTATGACAGACAACCTGGTCCTTCGAAAGCATAAGGCGTTAATTTTTTTGTGACGAAACTGCTAAGTGTGCTCCTACCGAGTTATGTCCAAGGAAACATTTGTTCCCAACGAGTAACACCCTCAAATGTCACACTGTTACTCGATGGGAATGTTTTTAAGAAAAAATTCCCAACCAGTCACACTGTTACTCGATGGGAACTTTTTATTACTAATTTCCCAACCAGTCACAATATTACAAGTTTCTTTTGGGAACAGAATTAATATCTAAGCGGAAACTTAATGGCGAAAATAAAATAGAAAATGGGCATTCATAAATAATATATTATTATTGTATTATTAGAGCAGGTTTAGATTTTCTACATAATCTAGTCGTTTCTGGCACTCGCCGGCCGCTACCGCGGCACCGCTCGCTTCGCTCGCTCGGCTCGTGCGTAGGAAGTCACAGTTTTAACCTAACCTAACCATAAAAAAAAAATAACCTACTCTAACTAGACTGGTAATATATTATCTTTGCCACCCTACTAACATTATTAGTCGCCAAGTCATTATTGTGTTCCCATCGAGTAACAGTGTGACTGGTAGTGTGACCGGTTGGGAATTTTTTCAGAAAAAAATCCCATCGAGTAACAGTGTGACATTTGAGGGTGTTACTCGTTGGGAACAAACGCAAGGAAATATATACCACAAGCGGGTTATGACAACCTAGTACTTCGAAGGCATAAGGCGTTTTCTATGTGACAACTATGTTAGGTGTTCTATTGAGTTATGACATTATTTTATTCTTTGGTTATGATCATGTTATGACAACCTAGTACTTTCGAATTTCCCATCTCAATGTTTCGAAGGCATTAAAATTTTTCTAGCTGACACAACTGTTAGGTGTGCTCAAAAGTTTTTCCGTCAACTCTAAAGTATAGAGCTCTTTGAGCAGACTATTGCAATCTTGTTTTCACATTAGTAACGGGTGTGCGTGCAACACAGACAGCCGTGTCTTCGCATGTACTCTTTGCGGTTTTGTCTCAACCAGTCGTAAGGATGTACTCTTCACTCCAGCGAACAGTGGTTTACTCCTGATATTGAATGCACTCCTAGTGCCTACTACTTACGGATCACTTTATAGCGAAAAAATTTGCTTGCGAGCTAGTTGCAGATCATTGCTAGTAAACTCGTGCCGCGCATACCTAGGCGCGGTACAGCGGTATCGGTCAGGCTATAAAACAATTATTTTTGACAGTTCATATAGGTATTATTTTTAGCTGTTTATATAGGGTAAAAAAAAAACAAATAAATAAGAGAGCATTTTCAGTAATAATTTACTTTCAGTTTTCGTTGTTTTAGTGATGTTCAATGATATAATACAATAAAATTATGCAACACGAAGCTGCGTCTCCAATAAATGCATTTATTACGTGGTACGGCAATTATTCAATGAACAAATTGTATTTCGAGTACAAGGTTATAAAATAGTGATCAGTATATTAGGAAAATAATATACAGCTTAGTTAACATAAACGTTTATAAAAGTAAAGTGTTTCATGCAGATGAGACTCCTGTGCAATAATTACACGCAAATGCTGCCAAGTCTTGTCCTAAGCGGTCACAAGGATTATTTCTAATTCAATAACTACACATCATAACTGTAACTACAAAACAGATAAAAGTCTTATGTAAAAATTGCAACACAAAAGCATTTTCTATGCAAAATAATTAGATAATATTTTTTTATTAACCTAATTTCTTTTTCTTAACAACTTGTTTCTTTCTATAAAATAAATATCGCCTAAAAGTTGTTTTTTATTTTATTTTATTAAAATCTCTTATTGTTTAGATAATACAAACGCAGTCTAACACAGGTTCGTATCCCATACAACCGTGCCAGCGATTTTTGGTACAAACAAGTCATATTTAACATGATCATCACAGCCTTTCGTATAGATATAAGTAGCCGAGATCTTTGGGCGGGTTTTCTGATAGGGCCACCTGAAAAAAGACAAAAACAAGTTGTTAGTACTAAACTATTTTGCTCAATTGAGCTATTAAAAAACGGTGAAGGAAAACATCTTGAGGAAAACGGCATGTCCTAGAAAAAATCGAAGTCATGTGACATCTACCAACCCAGCCCACTCCCTCTCAACGAGAGGAGCCCTGTGTCCCAACAGTGGGGACATTATAGGCTGATTTTGAACCATTGACACAGTTATCGCGTCAGAACTTTGATTTTTAAATCTCTAGGACATTAAAAACTGAAAATTCGGCGTCGTTTCTAAACTCTATTATCATTTGAATATATCTTGTCCTACTTTTCATTTAAAAAAAAAAACACTTATGGAACTGTCTCTGTTTTCATAGAGAGGTATACGCACCTTGTTATCGTTGAATATGACCCACCGGCCCTCGTGCAGTATGTGGCACACGTAGTGGCCCACCATGGACGACGTTCCCATGTGCGATATGAATGCACACAACCTGTATTCTGAAACACAACATTATAGATCGTTAACAACATTGCTTTTAGCTTTTTACTAGTGGAAGATGACAATTATTAACCTGGATTGTGTGAAAGATGAGCTGTATGGTTAGAAAGGGAGATGACCAATGTGTGAAACTAGACATGCAGCGCATTAGACATAGGTACGGGCAGGCGGTTGATAATGAAATTTCGATCACCTTGTCAGTAGGGTATTTTCCAATTTATTAAAAACCATTTTGATTTGAAGTTTGGGACGAAATATGTAACAGAAAAAATCCAATTGTATTGATTTAAATCCATTTTCTCAATTAAAAACGATTAAAATAAAATTTAATTTTCTTTGTTTTGAATTTACCGCCAAAGCGCTCCTTGACTTTTTTATGTCGATGTCGTGACTACGTGACGTCAGCTTTGTGTAAACGGTACCGGTACACTTTGCGTGGCACACTTTTAGAAGCCTAAACCAGTAATACCACTTTATATGCATTAAAAATCTTGTTAATTATAAACTCGACATTCACTTGCTTACTAACTACTTTAGTTTACACGAAAAATAAATTTGATTTTAATCTTTTTTAATTGAGAAAATGGATATTAATCATTTATTTTTTTATTTTTCTATCACATATTTCGCCCCAAACTTCAAATTAAAATAGTTTTTGAAAAATTGGAAAATACCCTATTATGGCCTCCATTTCGAACACACTCATTAACTGGCTGTCGACGTCCGTCTACGGCCAGATATAAACAAAAGGCCTCACTCTCAGGCCCGTCCCGGCAGCCCAGCGCGGGGTCGACGCGCGGCGCCGCGGCCACGTCGTCGTCCAGCTCGTCAGCGCGGCTGAAGATCCAGTCCAGCGCGCGCGCCACGTCGCCCTGCGTGGCCGCCAGCGCGCGCGCGGCCTGTGCGTGCGTGAAGCCCATGCCCATTATCTGTTCTACGCTCGCTTCGTCGACGCTGGCTGCGCCGCTGTCTGTGCCTACAATTAATAATAATAAACATAGGTATTCTTCTAGTTCAGAAAAAAAATCAATTAAAATGAATATTACAGAAAAAAGAAAAATTTATGAAAAAAACAAATCACTGTGTCACACCAGAATTTTTGTTAGTAAATAATTATTTATATTAGAGATTGGTCATCTAGTCGGCCATCTGCCAGGGGTGCGGGTTGTTCGTAAGAGATACCGCGGCCCCTGGCACACAACAACCCTGGCAACTGAGGGAACACGAGTGGGTTTTAGCCAGTAAAAGTCTAACACGCCCTCCTGCTCCACCCAGAGCGGGAGAAGTTATTTGATGATTTCCTACCCAAAAAAAGCCGATCATGGCTTTCGGTTGAGTTCGGGTGTCACCGGTAATGTTCGTGACTACGCTTTCAGTCTCCGGGCGGAATTGTCAGGACATGTTTTTGTTTACATTGCATTTATTCTATCATTGTCTACATACGAGCCGGCGTTTCTTCTTATCCTATTCTAGATTATACTGAAAGTAAACTGTAAAACTGATTCTATAATAAACATAACAACAGTAAAGATTTCAATTTCATTTCAAGTACCGTTATTAAATTTTTTAAGCATGTCAATACGAGTAAAAAATGGGCTGACTGTAGTCTGTACAAATATAGTAAGGTTTTCTATTTATAATTACACATTGATAAATTTCATTTTATCGTTTTATTTGGAGACGCCTGGTTACTACATACAAAACTATAAACTTAATGCAGAAAAACAACTGCTGTGTACATTTCAGTAAAAATGTTAACTACCTAAATATTACGGTTCTAAAAATACAGACGGCGCGACTTAGAAATAGGTAATTCTTAAAATAATGATAAAGTAAGGTAATAACTGTCGTGTACCTGTGCTACCAGGCGGTGTGAATTTATTAGCGAAGTCCCAGTCCGTCATGTGCTCCATCAGCCAATTGGAAGCCGCCTCCATGCCGCCGTTGTTCGTGAAATAAAGCGCCTTTTTGCACGCCTCCAGCGGGAAACCCATGTCTAACTGTAACATACGATAGATCATTATTTATTTATACTTCATTGTACACCAGAAAATACAAAACAAAAAAACATTTAACACTAAAAACATACAATGAGCGGCCTTATCGCTTTCTGCGATCTCTTTCCAGGCAACCTTGGTGTACGCACTGGGACTACAGCTTAGCTTGGAATGGACAAGTAATCACTGTCCATTCCAAGGTTGCCTAGAAGAGATGATTATAATAGGGTATTTTACTCTATGAGAAAATATCTAAAAATATATTATTGAGATAGCTTAGGCAAAATGCAGTCGGAAAATGTAAATTTTAGTTCATGAAATAACAAAATAAATTTTAAAATTCAATTCATACATTTCAGTTTTTTTTAATCTGTTTTTGAACACCATGAAATAGTAGCCGCCATGTTATTACGTCATACGGCATGTCAATTGAGCAACTTTGTACTTTTATTAACTAAAGTAATTTTTATTTAAATAATATTTTGCATTCAGGAACAGAAAACCAACGATAAGTAGAAAAATAACAATCTTTTTAAATTACAATTATCATATAAAATATCAGCGCATTTGTCTACACAGCAAACTGACGTCGTACCCACAGAGCAATATGGCGTCCACTGCGTCCAGCGTTTTCGTCAAATTACGCGCGAAATTTGGAAATGTAAAATTTAAATGCATTTTTACGGCAGTAATAGATTAAATAAAAATGTTGTGTTTTTTTAGTGGTTTATTAGCACTTTAGAATCTAATTAAGACACTTTTCAAAAATTGGTGTAATACCCTATTCAAAAATATGCTTAGTGTCAGTGGAACTTACAAGTTGTGCGAGCAGCGCCTCGTCAAACACAGGCGCGGGAGTCTCCGGCGCCGCGTCAGGCAGCAGGGTCTCGTCGGGCTGTGCGCCGCGCCCGCGCAGGCAGCTCAGGTCCATCTGGGGGCACGATGTCACAGTAGCGTAAGCATAGCACAGCTATACAAGGTGTAACAGTATAAGCGCAAATCCTGAAAGTAGTTTTTTCATAATTGACTACTAAATCAATTTCAGTGACTTTTGAAAAAAGGTATTAAAAAAAAAGTATTTTGCCATACTGGCCGCCGACTGAGCCAAAAAGAAAATAATCTTATTTAAAGTAATGAGAATCAATTTTAAATGCACAGTGTAATTCTAGGGTTACCGCTATTTTCTAAATAATAATAGATTACTTATAAAAAAGATTGAATTATGCTTTTAACGCAATATTCTAATCGGGGTGTATTAGATTTTGCGTTAATTATGTTATACGTTATGAAATACAGATACAATGTGATTATGATTTATTTTTAGAGCAATAACTAACAAATATAACTATGGATGTCATTTCATCTTTTGCCTTAACATACTATATATTAAGGCAAAAGATGAAATGACATCCTCACTAATTAATATTAATGCGAAAGCAAGTTTGTTACCCTTTTAACAGCAGAACGGATTTGGATGAAATCCACACAGATAGACCATGCCCTAAGTTAGGCTACTTTTCACCTTACATCGCAGACGATGTCGCGGGCAACAGCTACTAATTAATCATGTAAGATCTTACATGCTACGTGTGTGTACTCATGTTTGGACAAATAAATTATCTAGAAATAATATCCACAACATTTTTCGATAGTAATCATTCCCTCGGAAAAACGGTGCTGAAGCGAATAGATCTGGCTATCGCAAACAACTAACGCCGTGTCCTACGTAGGGGATTCAACGCGAACGCGATCGCGAAGTGAAGCGGCGCGAAAGGAACAAACAATTGATACTTCGCGTTGAATCGCCTATGTAGGACACAGCGTTAGGTGGACGCTGCATTCCGTTGTAAAGCTACTTACAAAAGACAGTCTAAGTAAGTCTGAGTGTGTACGTACCTCCCAGGGCATATCGACGGCGACGTCTAGTTTAGCGGGCGTCCAATCCTCCTTGATGGTGAACTTCTTCAGTTGAATCAGCAGGAAGTCGGGGAACGTCCCTAGACGGGTGATTCTGAAATATTGAGGATAAAAATATATGGCTTACATATTTTTTATATTTGAAATGTGTGATCCCTTTGTGTCAGGTTTCATCAACCAATTTAAGGGAAAATACACAGCGGAGACTCGGCGTGTTAACGCCTGTATTGCACTTAACAGGCCAAAACTAAGTCGCGTAAATTCGGCGAAATTCTGCTGCATATTTTTCGTATTGCCGTGTAGAGTTAAATCAATATCTGTCGTAATGTTTCAATGAACATTTGATAATAGAATTAACATACTAGATGTAACAGAATAAACGCAAGACCTAAAATTAGTTTGCTCCTAATTGACTACTGAATCGATTTTCAGTAACTTTAGATGTGGGTATTTTTTTTCAGAAGTTGTGTATTTTGCATTTTGCCATACCTATCGCCGATTGAGCCTAAGAAAATTCAATCTCATTTCAAGATTCAATTTTAAATGCATAAAGTAATTGCTAGGGTCTACACATTTTTCTTCATAATGATAGTTAGCTAAAAAAAAAGTTTTGGTCATTGTATTATACTTTTAACTACTTTTTTTTATAAATACTTGTTGCATAAATAAATAGTTGCAGGCTTACTTGTGAGCGGTGACCTTCTTGTTGACTGCGCTGCTGAAGAACTGCTCAACGGTTTCTTCTTTCATGAAGCTGTCTAGACAGGCCTGGAACGGGATGTGTGGCCGCACCATCTGAGATGGGTCCCTGGAAATAATATATGCTGATTGTAACAAAATCATGATTTTAAAAGAGTGTCCATGGAGTTTCTTGCCCGTTCTTCTCCATAGGTACCTACGCTTTGGAATGGGCAACTAGCTTCATCTTTCTGTCTCACCGACCTTGACAATTCAAAAGTGCCAGTAATTGGTTTATTTGAAATAAATGCTTTGAGTTTGAGTTTGATGCGTTAGGTTACTGATTTACTCATGTTATAAAGTCCCTTTTTGGTTTTTTTTTTATTTGGAGCAGTGGTGGCGCGGTGGTAATGGCTCTGATTATGAGTTGTGGGCTGGCATCCAGGCTGGCGCTTTACTTTCTGTAAGTTATTTTGTCACTCAAAATGGTGAAGGAAAATATATTGAGGTTTCTGGCATGTTCTAGAACCAAAAATTTGAAGACGTCACATCTACCAACCTGCGTTGGGCTCGCATGGTGTATTATGGCCTACTTCCTCTGAAAGTGAGGAGGCTTGTGACTTAGCAGTGGGAACGCTATAGGTTGATTATGTTGCGAAGTTTTAATTTAAGTTAGAAATCGCTTCGTCTTTTCTTTATATGGGACGCCTTTATTCTGTAGTGAGAGAATAGTACGCTAGTATTGTAGTTTGACCAAGTTATTTTAAGGCGAGAACCTATGTGAAGATTAGAAACATGTCAGCGCTTGTGGGTTGGTCTGCAGTTCAGTGCAGTCTAGCTCGCACAAAGATTTTTTTTTGATTAGTTGTATGTCTTGTTTTCTTTTCGTGTCGATGGTACTCGTACACCTTTGTACTGTGTACTGCGCCAGTACTCACAGACGCTGGCCGGCCGCGTCTGCCTGCGCGCGACGCTGCTGGTAGTGCTGCAGCTGCGCGGCGTTGGTGGCGGCCTGCAGCGGCACGGGCAGCGGCAGGTGCTGCTCGGCGCGGCGCGTGTAGCGCAGGCCGCCCGACGCGCCGCAGCGCACGCGCTCCTCCACGCAGAAGCGCAGGCAGTCCGCCGGGTTGGCCTTGTGGCGGCTGTGGCGCTGCGGATATACATTGCGGGTTCATTTATAATTTAACTTAACAGATGATTAAACGTCAAAAACGTATGGTCAAACAGTCGCTAATCATTACATAACTTTAAGCAGCGTTAATAAATAAAGGAATACATGTTTTACTTCGTTGAAAACACTCATTGAAACTACAGCCTAACACTGGCGATGGGTGGAATTACAGACAGGGTAAACTGTTCCAAGAAAAATAACGCAAAACATAATGAAAACTTAGTTTCTTCACAAAATAAGGCTCCATTTTCACTAATACTGACTTGTAATAAAAAAAATCATAAATATGAAAAACAAAACACTATTTTTCAGTTTGCAACTGCCTGTTATCAAAGATGAAAATGTCCATCTCGCCACTAATAGCAATCAATAAAAGTTTAAATTGAAACAATAGCCAAGGTAACAACTTTTCTTCGTCCATCCTTTGTCAAATGCAAGATGGTAATAAAAAAGTAAAATATAAATTGTTGTTGTAAAATATAAAATGTATCATTCCTCGTTAATTTTCACCTTTTAACCAGCCGATCAATTCTGTTAAAATCTCACTGTGAGAACGTAGGTGAAATAAGCTGTCATTCTATCTGACACTAGAGATTGATACTCATGACAGCTCACTTTGAGCTCACTTCACCCGAGTTATCACTTCTTTTTTGGGTGGGAAGTCATCATATAACTTCTCCCGCTCTAAAACCCACCCGTGTTCCCTAAGTTGCCTGTGTGCCAGGGGCCGCGGTATCTCTTTCGAACAACCCGCACCCCTGGCAGAGTTATCATCACAGTGAGATTTTTACAAAATAGCACTGCAGCACAGTCCCCTAATGTACCCCCATTCTAGAGAAATCTACATATAAACACCGTGCCATGCTGTAGACAATTTAGATTCTAATCTTTTGTGTCAAAGCATTAAGGGTTACTTGATATAATATATACATACATAAACTCAAGCCTTTTTCCCATGAAACTACAGAACAACACCTGCAACGATCCTTGCATACTACTTTTGCCTCGATTACGTTTATACATCTGGTCAAACACACACGCCGGTTGCGAGTACTACACACCTGGCCTTTCTGAAGAACATCACCAAAAAGATCACTATATTTCTACCTAGGGCGTCCTTCCCGGCGTTTTCACTCACATTTGCCTTGTAAATACCAAAATCAAAAGTAATTTATTCAACTAGGCTGAGACTCAGCTCTTTCTGAACGTCAAAATTACATAAGACAGTCCCCCCAAAACGCCCGCCTTTCACAACTTCCTAGTGCTTTAGCTGGGAAGAAGAAGTGGCGCAACAAACTCCCCAGCAGCACAGCTGTCTGTTAAGTTGGAAGAACTTGATTCTATACAATAATAGGTAATTAACATTACGAATCACAAAAAAAACATTACCTTTTGTTAGCCGCCCTTCATTCACCATCTCAACATGACCAAACCATCGAAGCATACTCTTATCAATTTACTTAATACTGCCTTTTACCAGTAGCTTCGCCCGCCTGAAGCTCGGAAATAGGGTATTTTACTCTATACGAGAAAACATCTAAAAATATATTATTGAGATAGCTTAGGCAAAATGCAGTCGGAAAATGTTAGTTTTAGTTCATAAAACTTAAAGATTTCAGTTTTTTTAATCTGTGTTTGAACACCATGAAATAGTAGTCGCCATGTTATTTCCTCATTCGGCATGTCAACTGAGCAACTTTGTACTTTTATTATTTTCGTAACCAAAGTAATATTTATTTAAATAATATTTTGCATTCAGGAACAGCAAACCAACGCTAAGTAGTAAAATAACTCATTTTTTAAATTATAAACAATTGTCATACAAAATATCAGCGCATTTGTTTTTAGCAAACTGACGTCATACCCACAGAGCAATATGGCGTCTACTGCGTCCAGCGTTTTTGTCAAATAACGCGCAAAATTTGAAAATGTAAAATTTAAATGCATTTTTATGGCACTAATCGATTAAATAAAAATGTTGTTTTTTTGAGTGGTTTATTAGCACTCTAGAATCTAACTAAGACATTTTTTCAAAAATGAGTGTAATACCCTATTATTCCACGGGAACGCGTAGCCTACGTGTTAATCCAGGTTATAAACTATCTTTGTGCCTAATTTCATCTAAATTCGTTCGTGTTACGAACACATACACACAAACGTGCGTGCGTGTTATACATACAAACTTTCACATTTATAATATTATAGTAGGATAAATCGATCATATAAACTACTAGCTTCCGCCCGCGGCGTTGCCTGCGTGGAGGTCAGAAATTATCCCGCGGGAACGTACTACAGGGATAAAAAGTATCCTATGTGTTAATCTAAGTTATAATCTATCTGTGTGCCAAATTTTATCCAAATCCGTTCAGTCGTTTTTGCGTGAAAGAGTAACAAACATCCATCCATCCATACTTACAAACTTTCGCGTTTATAATATTATATAATATATATATATACAAGGTGTAACTTAAATAACGCACAACCTCTTAAGGGGTCATTGTACTCATCATTATCAACAACTTTTACTATGGGACCAAACCTGAAATCGTTAAAAAAAATCAGCTGTTCCCTACATTTTGACGATTTATGCGAATACAAGTGTATGGAACAGCTGATTTTGTTTCGCGATTTCAGGTTTGGTCCCATAGTAAAAGTTGTTGATAATGATGAGCACAATAACCCCTTAACAGGTTGTGCGCTATTTAAGTTACATCTTGTATATATATCTAAGTAAGGAGGTTAGGTAGGTGTACCTGTAGCAGCGAAAGTAGATGCAGATAGAACTCGTGCGCGTCCTGCTGCCGCTTGCTCATGAACTCGGGATGGTCCTTGCCCACCAGGTTGCGGTACATGTGCGGCGACACGCCCGCTTGGAAGCCGCCCTCTGTGCTCGGGAATGAGTAGCGCCCGGATACTAAGCCAACGCCTAGTTTGGCACTGTAAGAGATCATGTTTTTGTTCAAATTCCAATAAACGTACGTTTACAAATGAATATAATTGAAGTTTCTGTTTATAATGTAAAAATAACAGATTATTTATTATATTAGTATATATGTATATTCTCATATTATGTGTGTATATTTTTAAATTAGAGTTTAATTTGTAATTTTATGATTTCCCTTTTACTGTTATTACACGCCTTGTCTACATCTCTGTTATCTTCTCTCCTATCGCAGGTGTGCTGGAAGAGATTTCTGTAGAAATAAGCATTACCTATGTACGTATTTTTCTGTTCCTTTCTTCTTGTCTGTTTATATGTGTGTGCATAAATGGTTAAATAAATAAATACATAATGAAAGTATGTACGGTACTTTTAACAAAAGTTTTTTTTTTCTGTTTGCTTTTTGGCCTGGGTTTTGACGGGACTTTCACTAGCAGATAGCTGATGTTATAAGGAGTAATTTAGAGAATTTATATTTTAGAAAAAGAATTAGGGTTCCGCCCAGAAAAATTTAAACCCATGGTGCATCCTACGTAGAAGTTACCCAGTACATTATACGTCGGATGCACCTTCTAATCTAGAACTTATAAGTCGAAACCTTCTAGAAGTTTTTGCAGAAGAAGAATTTTGAGGTTTTTCAAGCACCGCGAAGTTAGCACAGGTCTTTCGAAGCTGCAAACTTCGCTTTACACTTTTGGTAAAAATCAGTGCAGTGCTATTTTTTGAGACGTACAATGTGGCCTGCCTTTATAGGTATTACTTACGTTTGCACATTGAAGTCATTGACGGGATCCTCTGGGAAGGTGGAGAATATCTCGGGCGCTCCGTCTACGAACCGACGCACGAAGTCAGGCATGCGGAACATTACCTACAAAATAAAACAGCTATACAACATGTAACATAATTAACGCTAACTAGAGTATTGAGTTAAAAGCATAAAATACAATAACCAAAACTATTTTATTTTTTAAAGCTAACTGTTATTATTAAGAAAATCCTCCTGATCCTAGAATTCCTTTATGCATTCAAAATTGCGACTTATTTCCTCAAAATAAGATTGAATTTTCATTGGCTCAATCAGCGGTAGGTATGGAAAAATAAATCGACTGAAATCGATTCAGATGTCGATTAGGAACAAACTACTTTCAGTTCTTGCATTTATGTTGTTACACCTTGTATAATTTGATCTCAAAAATCGGTTACGCATTGTTAGACCAATCTGTGGTAATAATTGAGTACACCACATTACCTGCACAACGCTGTTGATATAACAAGTGTTGCCGAGGTTGTTGAGTCCAGTGAGTGCGGGGCCACATAAGGGTCGCAGTTCACTGCCCGACTCCTGCAGAGTGTTCCATTCTCCGCTGCGTTGGTTGAGTTCCAACTCCAATTCTATCATAGATTTGTCCGTCTGAAATTTTAAAACATTTAATAAATCGGTTTTATCTGGATGACCGAGCTTAGCTGGGTATTGTTTTTTCGTTTTCTAAAAATGTAACCTAGCTAGATCGATTTATCGCCCCCGAAACCACCTGCATACTAAATTTCATGAAAATCATTGGAGCAGTTTCCGAGATTCAGACTATAATATATGTTACAGTTAAAACCAGTTTTTAGATAGAACACGTTTTCCCTAGTTAGAACTACTTTTTACTAAATGCCTTTGTTAAAACTAGAATTAACTAATGCTCAAAATTTAATATCAGTTAAAACTAGTTCTTACTAGATAAAACGCGTCTTTCCGAAGCGAGTCAGTTAAAACTGTTCCTTTTTTAAATTTTATGATTGTGTTCTGTTGTCTTGTTTGTTTATTTTATTTGAGTGTACGACTAAACGCCGACAGACTGAACACCGACAAGACTTTACTTCGACCGGACTCTTCACCGACAAGATTCATCCTTTCGCTATTACTAAATAGTCAAGCAGTAACTGCCACTAACATAGAAGTAGCGCTCGCCGGCTGCTGCCGCGGCACCGCTCGGCTCGCGGTTAGTAGTGCAATTTGGAATTATTAATAAGGCAAAAGATCCGTCAAAAATGTAACGGATAGGGATACGGATCTTTATCTCCCGCGGATATCCACGGAAACAGATATCCGGAACATTACTAGCGAGTGACTACTAGACCAACGAGATAAGTATTTCAATGGTTTGGAAAACAGAATGTGCAAGAAAAGGGCAAAGTGTAAAGTACCTTCTGCAACTGCTGCACATTGATGCCGAAGTGCTTGAGGTGGTCAGCGAGGAAGGGGTCTTCCACCATATCGTCCTCAGCGTAGGAGAAGACATCTCCCTTGCCGTCTGCGGTGATGGTGCCCAGCTTCACGGCAAGCGGAAAACCCGTCTGACGGAAATGCTCCACCTGTGGGCAACGAATATTATGTCACAAATTATTGGCTTTAACAGCGTTCATCCTATGCGGGCTGACAACGTCGCATTTCAAGTGATTTTTCATGATTATCTTACTAACTTTAAATCAAAGTATTGTACTATTTTTTTTTCAGTCAAGCACTGGTATTTATAAGTTTGTACGCGCGAAATTTGAAAATGTAAAATTTAAATGCATTTTTACGGCACTAATCGATTCAATAAAAATGTTGCGTTTTTTTGTGGTTTAACGTGCTTAACGTGCTTTCCGAGGCACGGAGGGATCTTGATATGTAAAGATGGTCACCCATCTCCGTGAAACAACCGCGGCAAGCGCCACTTAACCTGATCAATCGACCTATGCGGCTATTATTACTTAGCCACAAAAGCCTCTCTATTATTTACTTGTGCATAAAAAATTGCAATAATACTGACGGCATGATCATTTCCGCCGGATCCGTCGAAGAACCGTCGTCCGCACAGAACGGAGCCGTCGGTCAGATTGAGCCACAAGTTGGTGGTGAGGTCACACTTGTCGCACTTCCAGCCCGACGGAGGGATCTTCACGCCATTGTCCAGCTGCTTCAGGTCTACCGCGTGACTGCAATAGAGGGGCTGGATTGAGCAAAACTGTGCGTGAAAAACGGGTGATGTACAGGGGTTAGGCAGATCAAAAGTAATTTATTCAAACTAGGCCAGAGTCAGCACTTAGAACGTCATAATTACATAAGACAGTCCCCTTCACCGCTTCCTAGTGCTTTAGCTTGGAAGAAGTGACGCAACAAACTCCTCAGCAGCACAGCTGTCTGTTCAGTTAGAAGAACTTGATAGTAAGCTATTAATATTATGAACAACAAAACATGAAATTAATTATTTGCCATGTCAGCTAGCACACACCAAAATAATAAGAAAAAACAACCGACTTCCAAAAAAACACTACAAAGTGAAAAATAACTTTAATTTCGGAAGTCGGTGTCTTTGGAGCTGTATTTGAATTTTTTGTCACCGCCTTCCGAAATTAAAGTTATTTTTCACTTTGTAGTGTTTTTTTGGAAGTCGGTTGTTTTTTTTTGGAAAAAGTTTTTATTTTTCACTTTTTAGTGGTTCACATGTGCTTACCCCTTCACAGAATACCGGCGTGATGTTATGTTATGAACTGGTGTAAGCAATAGACAGAGATGAGATTTCAGCAATCCCAGTCCATTTGCTATCATTTATTGAGGAGTTCCGTTGCCTATCTCCAAAGTTCTTCATCAGATCTTCACCAAATTGAAATGAGACCACTACGAGAAAGTACTCTTCCAAAAAATACCTAAATCGCTTCGTGTGCCTATAAAATTTGAAGAGTTCTCTCTATTTCTCCAGGATTCCATCATCAGATCCTGACTTGATGATCATGGGACCATCTGGGAAGTATACCCTTTCAAACAAAAAAAACAAAATCCAAATCGGTCCAGCCATCTTCGAGTAATCGGGGAACATACATAAAAAAAAATAAAAAAAAAAAAAAAAAAAATAAAAAAAAAAGGTCCCGACGAATTGATAACCTCCTCCTTTTTGAAGTCGGTTAAAAAAAAGAGGAATAATACACCCACATTTAGTTATGTGTAGTCAGCTTTCGTGCGCACAGGCGATTACAAACTCATCAAAGGCTTCTTTTAACCGTTTTTAGTTTATTTTTAACCGACTTCAAAAAGGAGGAGGTTATCAATTCGTCGGAACCTTTTTTTTTTGTTTTTTATTTTTTTTTTATGTATGTTCCCCGATTACTCGAAGATGGCTGGACCGATTTGGATTTAGTTTTTTTCGTTTGAAAGGGTATACTTCCCAGGTGGTCCCATGATCATCAAGTCAGGATCTGATGATGGGATCCTGGAGAAATAGAGAGAACTCTTCAAATTTTATAGGCACACGAAGCGATTTAGCAATTTTTTGGAAGAGTACTTTCTCGTAGTGGTCTCATTTCAATTTGGTGAAGATCTGATGAAGAACTTTGGAGATAGGCAACGGAACTCCTCAATAAATGATAGCAAATGGACTGGGATTGCTGAAATCTCATGTCTGTCTATTGCTTATACCACTTCATAACATAACATCACGCCGGTATGCTGTGAAGGGGTAAGCACATGTGAACCACTAAAAAGTGAAAAATAAAAACTTTTTCCAAAAAAAAAACAACCGACTTCCAAAAAACCACTACAAAGTGAAAATAACTTTAATTTCGGAAGGCGGTGACAAAAAATTCAAATACACCTCCAAAGACACCGACTTCCGAAATTAAAGTTATTTTTCACTTTGTAGTGGTTTTTTGGAAGTCGGTTGTTTTTTTTTGGAAAAAGTTTTTACTTATTTTTTTGTTATCACCATATTCTTTTTATTTTTGTTAATCTTTTTGCATAAGATTCTGTAACATCTCCTACTGGGAGAGGGCACTGGCTCTTGTAACACAGGTATATCACCTAGCACATGAGTCAGGGACTTCACACTATTTCGTAACCACTTTCTTGTGTAATAAAGATTATTACTATTACTATTTCATGCGTCACAAAAGCGCCCTGTTTAGACATGGGCGAAGTAGCTCACTGAAAAGAAAAAGAGCGATTAGCTCTTTCACTCTAAAGAGCTATATCACTCTTCTAGCTCACTAGCTCTTCTATAGCTCAGTGACACAGACGCCGAGACGCCGACTGTTAGCTCAATTGGCTCACGCCGCACGCGCGTTGAAGGCGACACGGGTCGACTCGCTCAGTAGTGAGTAGCTCTTTGGAAGTTTGGACTCTTTATTACTCACTAGCTCTTCTATAGCTCAGTGATTCAGACGCCGACTGTTAGCTCAATTGACTCAAGCCGCACGCGCGTCGAAGGCGACGGGTCGGCTCGCTCAATAGTGAGTAGCTCTTTGGAAGTTTGGACTCTTTATTACTCACTAGCTCTTCTATAGCTCAGTGATTGAGACGCCGACTAGTAGTTCATTTGACTCACGCTGCACGCGTGTCGAAGGAAACGGCTCGGCCCACTCAATAGTCATTGTCAATAGCTCTTTGGAAGATTGGAGTTAAGTTAAATAAGTATTTCTGTTTTTTTTTTTTATATGAATGTTATGACTTTACGTAAATAACACGCAAAAAAATAAACAATGCAGAAAATACTTTGGCACATTATAAAAAGGAACCTTTTATAATGTGCCAAAGTATTTTCTACTTTAAAGCTGTGGTCATAAAGATAGATTTACAGTGATTTATGTCGTATGATAGTCTACAATGACGTATTGTATCGAAGAGCTATTGTTGGAAGAACGATCGGCCGCTGACTTCGGTCGGTCATCGGTGTCTTGCTGAAGTTCTGAGAATCTGAGAGCTAACTGAGCTAGTGAGCTGCTTAGCGAACGAGTGAGTGAGCGAGAGCGACGTCCATCAAAAAGAGCTAGCTCTTTTCTATCACTCGCTCACGAGCTACCCATGTCTAGCCCTGTTACATTTTCAACTCGCGGCGCTAATCAGTGGGTTGAAAATCTAATGTGTTATAATAAAAATCGCATGCGTGCGAGGGTTAAGTCTTATGTAATAAATAGGGCGCAAGTCGATTGCTATAATCCAGGTGCGTGTATGACCAGCACCCTAATTGCGTAACTCACGATTAATCATAATTTGTTTCGTTTTGAAACAGATGGCTAAACCATTGCTTCTTATGTTCGAAAAATGTGTCTGCTCAACAACGTAAATAACGCAATGAATATTGTTGAACTGTCAAAATGAAACCGATTATGATTAATCGCGTGTTACGCAATTAGGGTGCAGATGTATGAACGTCGTCATCATAATTTTAGCCGAAAGACGCCCATTGCTGGACTTAAACCTTCCCCTGTATGAACGTAAACGAGGCAAAAGTGGTATGTAAGGATCGCAGCAGGTGTCGGTCTGTAGTTTCTGCCTACCCACATGGGAAGAAGGCGCGAGTTTATGTATGACTAGCTTCCACCCGCGGCATCGCCCGTGAGGAAGTCGGAAATTATCCCGCGGGAACATACTACCGGGATAAAAAGTATCCTATGTGTTAATCTAGGTTATAATCTATCTATGTGCCAAATCCGTTTAGCCGTTTTTGCGTGATTGAGTAACAAATATCCAAAAATCTTCACAAACTTTCACATTTATAATAGTAGTAGGATAGAATAGGAAGAATCTAGACAATAGGCTGCCACTGAGAAATTCGTGTTGGCAAAAACCGTTGACACTATCCAACCATGGGAGCTATCCCAGAAACCCAAAGTCAGCAGTCACCCTAAGACCTAGACCACCGAAGAAGTAAATGAGAAGGCTCTCATACACAAAACATTCCTTAAAACACCTCATTGGAAGGCTCCAATTAGATGTTTTAAAGAATGTCTTATGTAAAGAGGTGATTATGAGCGAATAGGATTTATTCAAACCAAAGAACACTGTCTATACTGATGATCCGTTTAAAACCGTGTCACAAAAGATATGAAAGGCAAATTCCTAGCCTTATAAAGCAAATTACGTGAGTTAATGTAGCTGGGTTAAGTGCATTTTGTTTTGTCTTATGGTTAAACTATCTTTTGCCAGAGGCTTCGCCCGCGCGGAACTTTCATCCCCTATTTAACTCCTTTGCGGGTTGAATTTCGAAATATCCTTCCTTATTCTTTGTCTACACTATAAAGGGAACCTCTATGCAAAATTTCAGCTTTCTATGTCCAAGGGTTTGGGCTGGGCATTGATGAGTCAGTCAGGACATTTATTTTTATTTATATAGAAGATAGATAGATAGATAATGTTATTTGAAATTAAAGTAATGATGACTCTTTAAACTGGGCTAAAAATATCATCAGCCTACGCTGATGATGATATTTGAGAGGCCTACGTCCAGCAGTGGACTGCTGTAGAGCAGTCCACTGCTGGACGTAGGCCTCTCCAATTTCACGTCATTTAACTCGATTCTCGGCAATTCTCATCAAGTTGCTACCAGTAACCCTGCGAAGATCGGCACTCCACCTAGCTTGATAGCGTCCTACCTTACGTTTCCCGATTCGCGAAAAATATAACGGAATAAAAAAGGAAGGATACGTCTTATAGTTTGATAGCAATGAGCTAGAGTCGTTTATGGGAGATTGACCAGACGGCAACACAGAGGGAAGACTGGAAAGCTATGGGCGAGACCTTTACATTACAGGTGTAAAGAAAAATATAGTTTAGTAATGAAATGGCGACTCACACTGAGACTTCGCGTTTCTCTCCGTCCCAGGTGCCTTGCAGCGCTGCCAGCTCGGCGATCTTGAACGGGGACTCCGCGTCGATCACTGCTTGGACTGCCTTGTTTACCTGAATACGACATCATAAGTTGCCTTTAATAGATTCTAAATATAGAAGATGGGCTTTCTACAAATTCCAGATCCAAATGTAGAGAATGTTTTTAAGAATACATTTGAAATTAGATCCGCTACCTATTTACGTATTCGTATGTTAGAAAAATTCGTTCAAAGGGTGCCAACGGGACCCAATCACTAGTCCTCCGCTGTCCGTCCGTCCACCCGTCTATCTGTCTGTCTGTCAGATGGCTATATCTCATGAACAGTAATAGATACATTGTTAAATTCCACAGTGTGTATTTGTATTACCGCTATAATCAAATAACTATTTAGTATTGTACATACACTTACTACTTAGTGTTCTACATAGTTTTGTACTTATACTAGTTATACAGGGAAACCTATTATTAGCCATACAACACTGTAATACACATACTCTGTAACATACTATGAGTATCGCTGTGGGTTGCTTAAAGACAGAAAAAAAAGTTAAAATTAAAGTGGGTCGTTTCTTGTGGGCGTTTTCTGTCTTGTAGTACGGAACCCTACGTATGCGAGACTGACTTGAACTTGTTTTTTGTTATTTATTAAGATTCTGATGAGCTCTAGGGAAACTCAATGTGGATACAATTAAATTATAAACAGTGACGTAATTAAACAAAACAAATTAAACTTACAACGTCAGGCAGGGCAGGGTTAGGCCATGGGTATGTATGGAAGCCAGGTAACACCACAATACTAAAGTTGTCAGTGTACGTGAACTTGGGCTTGCCACAAGCAGGATCGAACCCTCCCTCCACGCCGATCGCTAACCGCGTGATCTTCTTTTCTGGACCATCGCCGGTTTGTTCTGGTTCTGGGATCTGTTAACAAAAATGTGGTTTAGTTATAAACGTTGATTGAAGTTAAACGATGTTTGAAGTAAAAAAAAAACCAAAGTGCGAAAAAGTGAACTTTAAAACTTTTTTTTATGAGATTATTATTGCTTTGCATTGCATGAATAATTTTTTTGGAGACATAATAATTATGGCGTCAAAAATCCCAGTATCACTCTCACACAAATGAGACGAATCTAACGACGCCTCTCAAGCTAAAATCCATCAAGCCGTTAAGGCTACAAAGCGTACCTAAGAAATATACATAAATACATACAATCGAAAAACATAACCCTCCTTCTGGCGCAGTCGGGTAAAAATGCATTAAACAGTTGCTAATCATTACTTACGTTTAAGCAATGTTATAATAAAGGGGAATATATTTATTTTTATTTTTTATTGTTCTAATTTTAAATCCAGATCCTGAAAATTCCGAAGACTCGTTTCGAATACAAACAAAGCCTTACCCGAGTATACAACATGCACATGAATGTGTCTCAACTTCTCCAGTAATTTAAAACAAAAGGAAATTCATTTCCTTTATATTCTTCACAGGGTTGTAAAGGAAATTAATTTTCTTTTGCTTTATTAGTTTTCATTTGTTTTGGTTGCCTTCTTCCTATAAGTTTTCTTTGAAGCATCTACTTTGTTTGTGAGCAGCAGCAGTGGTAACGGCCGCGACTTATGAGTTGTAAGCCGTAGGTTGGAACCCAGACATGCAATGTACAGACGCCAGCACATCAAGCTACCCCAATCTGTCAAATTTCTTTGATAGATTTTTAACTTTATTACAATATGATAAGGTTCATGTTCAATTGGGAAAATTTGACAGTTTGGGATAACTTGACCTGCTGGCGTCTGTACTTTTTGTAAATTATTTCATCACCACTACTCTGTAATCGGTGAGAGAAAACATCCTGAGGAAACTGGTCTAAAACCAAAACATTAGAACAAATGTGACATCTACTAACTGACACTGAGCCCGCAAGGTGGATCTCAGCCTACTCCTACTGAAAGAGAGCCTTGAGGTCCGTGTTCCAATAATGGGAACATTATATGCTGATAATGTATGTATGTATCTACATTTTTATGGTAGTTTTGTCACAATCATGAACAGCTGTCAGTTATGGTAAACTTTTTGCTCTAACTTACAGGTTTCTTGTCCCTCTTGATGTGCAGGAAGACATTGTTGCCTGTCTTCTGGAAGTACTGCTCGACATAGTTGCGCCCGAAGCCCAGGAAGCTCACCAGGGATACGTAGAGGCCTGTGTCCGACTCCTGAAACAAAACAAAAGGATATCATATGACTCTCTGTGAGGAACTGGTAGAGTGGAACAGCAATATTTTTAATTATAAAAATATTGATTATTATCGGTTGAAGTTTATGCTTTTTGTCTCAATAAACTTCTCTAGAATAGAAGCGAAAAAAGTTCATTAAAATAAAATAAATTTTACTGTATTCCATTTGTATTTAGTATGGTCTATCTACCTAAGTGCCAAATCGTTTCAGTCATTTTAGCATGAAAGTGTAATAAACAAACAAACAAAAAAATAATCTTTTATCTTTATAATGTTAGTTAAGACCACAGAGTAATGAAAGAAGGTTTAGACTAATTAACACAATCACTATTCGTCAAGACAAATGGACATGGAATGGCACATAAATGCAGGTACCTAAGTAGTAAGACTATTATATAAAAGTTTTCTTTTATGCTGATAACACGACATTTAAAAAGCACCCCTATAATTTACATACTCCTGATAACAGTTATCACTTTCCTGCAAAAAAAGAACATAGGGGCAGGCAATATCCCATTCTGCTCACAACACTGGCAAAATTAGTACTGTATTCAGTTGTCATTACATGTATAATAAAATGTTTAACTCAGTAGATTTGTACCTGGGAAGCTTTCTAATACTGTGTGGTTTTACATTAAGTTTGTTCAATCTAAGGAGATTAGTGAAGGAAAGTAATGCATCATTTCCCTATGTGCTCCTTTCAGAGAATGTACTCCTTACCAGCATTGGAATCGCCTTTATCAGTCGAGCTGTCTACAAACTAAGTCCGATTAATGTGGAAATGGGTGATATGGGAGAGAGATCAGCAGTTATGATGAAATATGATGACATCAGCTGCAACTTTACATCAATTCTTATGAGCTATGGTCCCCTTATTGTGTCCCTGGTGAACAGTTTTCTAAGCTTGATCATTGATAACTACATGCATTACAAAATGATAGCAGATGTGAAGAAAAATGAAGATCAAAGTGCAGTGCGAGAGCTGGGGGACAGTTTAAGAGTAGAAGCCAGAAGCACGAAAATAAGCCTGTTCTCATTCTGGAAAAGGTATTTCAGTTTTATTACTGTGGCTATGCAGTGGATTTTACCTGTTCTTATTACACTTTCCATGTACTCAATGAATGTGAAGGAAAGAATTATATCTGTAAGTGATGTTCGCAGTTTAAGTGATTCCTGTATGGCTCTCCTGGATGTTAGTAAGAAGAACTGTTCCACAATCATTAATATGAACAACACACTTCAGTTACGAACACATATGCCAAATTATTTTGAAGTGTATGAGAACTATCCGAATAATACAGGAGAAAAGTTTGATTCTATAGTTAACAATGTTTACAACATTATTGCCCGGTTACAAAATGAAACTCATTATGCGGATGTTAATGAGACAACTGCTCCGTTGTCCAGAACGCCAAAATCAGAGAATGATAATTGCATGAAAATATGTTTTTTAGATAACAAGAATCTACTATTGTTTATGTTTGTTATTACTGTAGTGAGTTATTTTGTGCCAATCACTATTTCAACTGTAATATTGACGAAGATACATGTGATGGAATTAAAAAGGGAGAATGTAAAAACATATGTGAGTAGAGAATTGTTTTACAACATTTTGTTTTGGAGCCCGGTAATGCTTGATACATTTTTATCTCTCACATTGTGTTCATACACTATGAACGGGATGAGGACTTCTATTTTTAACATTATAGCAAATGTGTATCAAGCTGTGAAGAACTTTATGAATACAAAATATTTTAAGGATAATACTGTCAGTCCTATTTGAATAGAATTAGAATATTATAACATAATAGTAAAAGGAGTATGCTGTAGTGTATTATTAGTTAATATATGATATAATATGTTTATTTAGGTACAACATAAAGGTTTTGTAGTACATGAACGACTTACAAAGTATGCATAATTATTTACTGTTAGGTGGCTTATTATTTTTTTCTAAATAAATACTGCCAAATTAAGACAGTTTAATCATTTCTTTTTTTGTAGATACCTCAGATCCTTCTCAAAACATTGAGGCGACACATTCTGACTAAATCTCAGGAAAATTGGTTACAAATGTGAATTCAGAAGCTAGCAAAATAGCAGTCGTTTTTATATTGTAGTTTCATCACTAACAGTAAATAATACATTTCAAGACGCGACCCGCCCCTTTGAGGCTCGAGGTTTTCGTAAACATGATGAGTATGTCTTTTATTATTAGTATAGTTTACTTGTAGTGTAGATATTTCGATATCAGTTTTTTATCTCGGTGTCTACCACCTACACAAACAAAAAACGGATTCTTAGTAACGTACAGCGTAGACCAGATATTTATCAATGGAGAAAACCCTAAGAATGGCACGAAATGGTTAAATATGCCGATTTTTACCTTTCAAAGCAAAAAAGAGTGGAGTTCATTCGTAATAACATACGATTTTAATTAGAAAAATAATTTACAGGTTATAAAATAAAAAGTGCAACTCACCGGATTGTCAAAAGAATACACACACTCATCCTTGTAGATCAGTTGCTGAGAGTTGGGTATTTTTATTTTAGATAAATGAGGTGTTAAAAGATCTAACGACGCCATGTCGTAGTTTTTAGCTGGTAAAATAAATTTATAAAATATGCTTTTTCCCCGAACAAAATCAGCGTCAGTCAGACCAAAAATATACTCGATCTATAGTGATGGGTGCAATGCAGATGCAGAATCATAGATTATACACTGAAGCAATCTGCCAATCACGATAACTTTATCGAGTGTCAATGATCGACATTTAGTCGATCGTTGACACTCGATAAAGTTATCGTGATATACGCCCACAATCGTCGTCTTATCGTGATATAGACCAACCCAAATATTCGCAAAAGTTTGCGAATATTTGGGTTTCTATGAGTTTTCGTAGTTGAAGACTAAAGCTAAGCGTCCACTGCGTCGGAATCGGAGCGTACGGAGTGTACGAGGCGTCCGTCGGTATTTACAAAATGCCGATAGGGTGCGTCCACTGCATTCGGATTTTGCATCGGCAATATCGGTATTTTCAAAGCAATCGAGTTCGCCTGTGGACGAGTATTCATATTATGGAGGATACTGACGAGGATATTGTAATCTAATGATTACAATATCCTCGTCTGTTGTTTATTATCAGCAGAGGAGAAGAAAAACAAAAGGAAACGAAAGATGTGGTGGGTTCATAAAATATACTTAAAAAGGCCTATTTTCGGAGAATTTCATATATTAGATATATTTCGATTTATTAGAAGATGAAAAAGATTTTTGGGATATATTCATATGTCTCGAACCAAATTCTTTGAACTTCATTAGATCCTCGAACCGCACCTTAATAAGCAAGACACAAAGTTCACTGCGGCTGACGTCATCGACAGAAATACCGATCTCTGGCGCAGTTATGCCGATCCAGTGCACGCTGTACCATAAAAATCAATACAAAGCAACGAATCTTTTCGCTCCGTTCGAGCCGATTCCGACGCAGTGGACGCTTAGCTTAATGCTTATAATTATAACACACGCAGTGACTTTAGTCGTATCGTAGTAGTCAATTATCTACAGATCAATTGTAAAAATCATCATAACACTGGCGATTACAATTAGTTAGAATTACAATAAGTTGCCACAATTTAGGAAGTAGTGTGTTCGGGACCTTCCAGCCGCACTAAATCGGAATCTAACTGTTCTAACTTCGATTACATCTTTCAATTTCCTAATTTCCTACAAACTGAATAGGAAATCGGGTTACAGGCTGCGGCGGAGGAGGAGTGCCGGTACTTCTGAGTAGCGCTCTTCCTTTCCGTGGCCTGGACGGGGCCGCCACCGTTTGATAGCGGACGCGGTGGGGCCGCAGGGGAAGAGGAGTGTCGGTATAGCGTTGGCCGCTCTCCCTATCCCCTGCGGCCGAGAAGTGGTAGGCAGCGGGGCTACTGCGCTGACCCGTCGCAGGGGGACCAAGGGTGCCAAGGGTGCCAAGGTAGTCTGGGGCCCTTGTGCTACTTGGTTCCTGGGGTGGTCACGGCGTGGCATGTGTCCTGGTGCGCCGGACTGGTGGGGTCCGCAAGGGCCGATGCCTGCCAGAGGTGCAGGTTGTTCGAAAGAGATACCGTCGCCCCTGGCACACAGACAACGAAGGACACGGGCGGGTTTTAGTCAGTAAAAGTCTGACACGCCCTCCTGCTTCACCCAGAGCGGGAGAAGTTATTTGATGATATCCCACCCTCAAAAAAAAAAGAAAAGGCAAATGGAAATTGACATGGGTATTTTCCATTTGGGTATTTAACATTGTAACGCAAGACCTCTAATCTAAAAAATACCGTTCACCCTAGCATTACTTTAAGCTTGGAGTCTTATTTGAATTTTGCTTAAACGGCGGTAGGTATGGATTTCAGTAACTTGTTAAAATAGTCATATTAAAAGTTACTGAAATTGATTCAGTAGTCAATAGTACGCTAAATTCTAAATCGGACCGGAAATTATTGATGGGAACGCTGTGAATCACTATGGCCTACTTCGGAAATATTCGGAATGCAGCCAATGTTTGGCATGACATTGACAGTGACACTACCAAAATCCTAGTACCTACTCACAAAAAGTAATTTTCAATTCCATTGTTTGTATTAAAAATAAAAAGTACTCTGTGATTAGGTCAAATTGCTGTGTGTGCGACTGTGCGTGTGCGTCATTAAGACTTGTCTTATCAAAATGTAAACAGTCAAAACCGGTAATACTAAATTCAAAGTGCAAAGTTCACTCTCAGTATCCACATTTTTATTTAGATTTCAAACAAAATGCCTTTAAAACTGTATTACGATCTTATGTCACAGCCCTCAAGGGCTCTTCACATATTATTGAAGTCAATAAAATGTGATTTTGAGATGAAACCCGTGAATTTACGTGAAGGTAAGCTTAATTGGATGTCTTATTTTTATATTAACTTGTGATATTTCTTGGACCCGTGTGTCAACACACGGGTCCAAGAAATTACGGCCCACCGAACTGGAAAAATTATAGGCTGACTATAACTCAGTGATATTGCTGGTGGTCCAGACCATAAATAAAAATCATCATCATTGGCAGCCTGGTTCCACCACTGAGTCCTGGCTTCCACCCTTTCGTACCTAAACAAAAAAAAAAGATATTTCCTCCAGCTAAGTTAGATTTATATTTTTCAGCTGAACATTATTCTGAGGAGTACACTGCAATAAACAGATTGCAGAAGGTTCCTGTGATAGATCATAATGGATTTATTCTAACTGAAAGGTATGTTAATATAATAAGTCCACAAAATGTACTACTTTTAAGTTATTTATAAAGTATGGTCAACCACATAGTTCTGGAAAAGTGACTTTGATTCGTAGTGCAAGTATTACCTTGTGGTTGTCTCCACCTAAATAATCAATAAAAGACATCCCACAGAACCCTACTACCGGGATATCATGTATGCTATGTCCTAACCCCGGATAAGGTCTACCTTTGTGGCAAATTTCATTGAAATCCATTTAGGTGTTACAAGGTAGCAGATGGACAGAGTTACTCTCACATGTATCAATTTTGTATCTGTGTATAGAGATAAATAACGAAATAATATTTTGTTGTTTTTCCAGTGTCGCCATTATCAATTACCTATCCAGAGAGAATATAATACCGGAAAGTTTGTTCCCTAAAGAGTCAAAAGCACAAGCTCGAGTTCAAGAATTTCTGGAATGGCAGCACACTGGACTGAGGTTGCACTGTGCTATGTACTTCAGGGTTAAAGTAAGTTAACATAGAAGGATACTTAGGTATTATGGGCTGGTTTGTGCAACTCCATGTCAATGTGAGTATTTTGCGTACCATTAATCCACTGGCTTCTGCTTAATTGGACATCCTGAAGATGAAGAGTCCAGACCCATATGCAAAATCGACAATCATACGTAAGTTGTGGGTACCAGCCCATTATATAATATGTATATTAGAGATCAGAGCAGAAGAGAAAATCTTTTACCGCTGTTGTGTGCATGCACTTTAGTTGCATAATGTTGCCATGTAGTGAAAATTTATTGTTTTATTTAATTTAATTGTTGTGTAGTAAACTTTGTAATGTATATTTAGTACAAATGTGCACAGCTCTAAGATGCTTCTGCCTTCTGGGCCCTAATTCACAATGACCACTTAACGATTCCTTACTTCGAAACCACATCAATTCCTTAGATCACATACAACATCTGCCAATAAATATCGATAAATTGTCTTGGAATATACAGAATATAACATTTCGATTCCTTACCGTTGCATTGGTTTCAACAAAACACGGTATTGACGGAGTTTGAACGTAGTAAGATTCCGCGGGGAATCATTATAACCATACAGAATAGGGTATTTTCCAATATATTAAAACCTATTTTAAATTGAAGATTGGGACGAGTTATATGTATATCAGAAAAATTAAAATTAATTGATTTTAATCAATTTTCTCAAATAAAAACTATTGAAATTGAAATTTATTTTTCGTTGTTTTGAATTTACCGCCAAAACGCTCTACGATGCCTTTTTTATCACGTGATCACACGTGACGTCAGATTTGTGTAAACGGCACCTCTAAAAATCAACAGCACTGTGTGGCGCAGTTTTAAAAGTATTTGTGCAAAGAGGTACCGCACACCAGTAATACCACTTTCTATCCATTAAAAATTTTGTTAATATATAAACTCGACATTCACTTGCTTAGAACTACTTTAGTTTACTCAAAGTTGACGTCGCATGTGGTCACGTGATAAACATGTCATCTTAAGGAGCGCTTTGGCGGTAAATTCAAAACAACGAAAAATATGTTTGATTTTAATCGTTTTTAATTGAGAAAATAGATATAAATCAATTTATTTTTATAGGTATTTCTGTGACATATTTCGTCCCAATCTTCAAATTAAAATAGTTTTTAGTAAATTGATCATAATGAACCTCGGAGAAAGTCAATGACAGCTATTTTCAGACAGCTTCCCCTGTAAAATAACGTTTATTGTAATCACGACGATTTTACTGCACGGTTGGCAGGGATATCGACGCCTAACTTGTTATCGATTCAGTGAATGATTCTGGAGCTGTATTGAAATTTTGTATGGTGATTTTGAAAAAAATCAACAGAGAGGCGTCCAGAATTGTGCACTAAATCCATGCTAATAGGTTGTGCGTCGATGTTGCTGCTATCCTGTATGAGAATAGGTAATGCCCATGAATCTGTTAAAATATGACTTGAGTATGTCTCGAATTTATTTATTTTATTTCCAAAACACACTTATTTCCAAAATCTCCTGTAATACATTTCATTTTCTATAATTACAGTATTTAAATCCTGTGATGTTTGGCAAGCCAACGGATCCAAACACTCTGGCAGGATATGAGAGTCGCATGGAGGCTGCACTCACAGAGTTCAACACCAAATGGCTGGGGAGAGGCACAGACTTTATTACTGGCAACACTCCCACGGTTGCCGACTTGTTGGCGGCCTGCGAATTGGAACAGCCTCGTAAGTCATTTATTTGTTACAGTACGACCACGGCCAAAGGCTCCAGTTCCGATACATGTAGACATGTGCGAAATAGCTCACTAAAAAGAAAAACAGCGATTAGCTTTTTCACTCTAAAGAGCTCACTCTTCTAGCTCACTAGCTCTTCTATAGCTCAGTGACTCAGACGCCGACTGTTATCTCATTTGACACTAGACATGGGTAGCTCGTGAGCGAGTGATAGAAAAGAGCTAGCTCTTTTTGATGGACGTCGCTCTCGCTCACTCACTCGTTCGCTAAGCAGCTCACTGGCTCAGTTAGCTCTCAGATTCTCAGTACTTCAGCGAGACACCGATGACCATACTCAATGCCGACGACCGACCGAAGTCAGCGGCGGATCGTTTTTCCAACAATAGCTCTTCGATACAATACGTCATTGTAGACTATCATACGACATAAATCACTGTAAATCTATCTTTATGACCATAATTTTAAAGGAACCTTTTATAATGTGCCAAAGTATTTTCTGCATTGTTTATTTTTTTGCGTGTTATTTACGTAAAGTCATAACATTATTAAAAAAAACAGAAAAACTTATTTAACTTTAACTCCAATCTGCCAAAGAGCTATTGACAATGACTATTGAGCGGGCCGAGCCGTTTCCTTCGACACGCG
Source organism: Antitype chi (assembly GCA_947359405.1). NCBI lineage: Eukaryota > Metazoa > Arthropoda > Insecta > Lepidoptera > Noctuidae > Antitype > Antitype chi. The sequence goes on along the minus strand of OX375822.1, from coordinate 5,065,832 downwards.
TGAAGCGTGAGTCAATTGAGCTAACAGTCGGCGTCTGAATCACTGAGCTATAGAAGAGCTAGTGAGTAATAAAGAGTCCAAACTTCTAAAGAGCTACTCACTACTGAGCGAGCCGACCCGTGTCGCCTTCAACGCGCGTGCGGCGTGAGCCAATTGAGCTAACAGTCGGCGTCTCGGCGTCTGTGTCACTGAGCTATAGAAGAGCTAGTGAGCTAGAAGAGTGATATAGCTCTTTAGAGTGAAAGAGCTAATCGCTCTTTTTCTTTTCAGTGAGCTACTTCGCCCATGTCTATTTGACACACGCTGCGCGCACGTCGAAGAAAATGGCTCGCTCAATAGTCATTCTCAATAGCTCTTTGGAACGAGTTAAGTTAAATAAACTTTTCTGTTTGTTTATAAAATGTTATGGCTTTACGTAAACAACATGCGAAAAAATGTACAATGCGGTTCCTTTTTAGTTTTTAAAATGTGCCAAAGAATTTTCTACTTTAAGGCAACCGAAATAAAGATAGATTTACAGTGATTTATGTCGTATGATAGTCTACAATGACCTATTGTACCGGAGAGCTATTGTTGGAGGATCGAACGTAATTTATACAGAACATAAGTTTGATAATGTAATTTGATAATTCTTTTTTTCCTTATAGGAATGAGTGGTTATGATCCAAGCGAGAATTTCAAAAACATTGAGGTATGGTGGAAGAAAGTCCGGCAGCACTTCAGCCCACACTACGACGAGGGACACGTAGTAGTAAATAAAATAATAAAAAAAAACTCGGAAGTAGCTTCTAAGATGTAAGACTAAGACGTAAGGTTCGAAAAATACATGATTTAGTTGTCACATTTATACAAGGTGGAACAGAATAAACGCAAGTCCTGAAAGTAACTTTGAATATGGGTATTTTGCCATATCTATCGCATATTGAGCGATTTTAAATGTATACAGTAAGTGATTTTTATACCCTTCCAAATTTTTCAGGGTGATAGTACCCGTTAAATTGAACAACTTTCTCCAAGGAACATGGGTCGAAATATGAAAAAAAAAAATCGACCTCCCATGCAAAATCAATAGTTAGCTGGTCGATTTTGTATGGGAGGTCCGATTTTTTTTTTCATATTTCGACCCATGTTCCTTGGAGAAAGTTGTTCAATTTAACGGGTACTATCACCCTGAAAAATTTGGAAGGGTATAAAAATCACTTACTGTATAGTAATGCCAGGGTCAACACGTTTTTCTTAGTAACATCAGATAGCTTAAAAAAAAATTGGTCATTTTATTGTATCATGCTTTTGACTCAATTCTCTAATTAGGGTGTATTAAGTCTTGCGTTAGTTATGTTACACGTTGCATAGTTATACAATATACGTACCTATAATTTATATTATATGTATAAAAGGTTTTTACAGAATATTTTTTTATTGTACCTCTATTCCTTTTGAAATAACTTTAGACATATAACTAAAACTTTTTACAGTCTGATCAACCGATTTTGACTTCTATTGCGTTGGTGGCGTGACAAATGGCAGCTGCAGTAAACAGTTGGTATTGTAACTACTTTTTTGCTTATAATGCCATCCTTATGCCCACAGTATAGAAGTCAGAATCGGTTGAACGGACTGTAAAAAAGGTTTGTTTAAATGTCTAATCTTATTTCAAATGGAGTATAGAGCAGGTTAATTTTATACGAATAATTATAACTAGGATAGGTAACACACGACACACGGCCTCGTTGGTCTACCTAGTGGTTGCAAGTGCTTCCACTGACTATGAGGCCCTGGGTTCAATTCCCAGGTCGGGCAGTGTTATTAGGTTAATATAACTGAAATTTCTCAGTAGCAGCCCGGAGTCTGGATTTGTGTCCATTTGATGGCAATAGGCTCGCCCCCTATGGGACTTAAAAACATAGCTGGCGAAAGGGTTGCCCCTAGGGTTGCCCCTAGGGTTATCTCTGGCAACCCTTCGGGGAAACAGGGCGGTTTTGTTATATTTTAATAAGGGTAGGGCACAAAGTGCATTTCCAATAATTTAAGGTGACAGTTGCTATTATAGTGTTTTTAATAATGGCGTGAAGGTATTTTGAGATTATTACTATGCAATAAAAGTATTTACATCACTGTTTACAATGTAGTTTTCTTTTCATTTCCTTTCAACTGCAGTAGTCTACGCCTGTCGCGTGTGCATCGCATGCGCAAGAGTTTTTTTTTTTTGTGTGGGAAATCATCAAATAACTTCTCCCGCTCTGGGTGGAGCGTGAGGGCGTGTCAGACTTTTACTGACTAAAACCCACCCGTGTTCCCTCAGTTGCCTGTGTGCCAGGGGCCGCGGTATCTCTTTCGAACAACCCGCACCCCTGGCAGACATCGGCCCTTGCGGACCCCACCAGCTGGTGCTGACATCTCTTTGAGGCGCCGTCGACCCGGGAGGTACGTTTCCCTGGGATAACTTTTAGTTTAGGTTGAGGTTCTGGGTTCGATCCATGGGTTGCGAAGCGTTGATTGGGTTTTGTTCCTTTATGAGAAGACTTTCGAAGGTTGAATCGGATTTTAGTTTTTGTTCGCTGTTTCGCCCGTTTAGTGGCCGAAAATTATCCGACGGGAACGTACTACCGGGATAAAAAGTACGCTATGTGACGTAAGAATCATCAAAGTCTAGTCTCCAGAGTGCCACAAAGGAACAAACACACATACCTACATAGGCTGATAAACACATTACCCTCCTTTACGTCGCGCAATCGGGTAAAAAGGAAAAGCAACACACTGTATTATTATGACAACTTTTATTGATTTTAATTGAATGTACTTATACTCCGTTTGAAATAAGATAAGACATTTAAATAAAACTTTTTTACAGTCCGTTCAACTGATTTTGACTTCTATTGCGTTGGTAGCATGATAAATGGCACCTGCAGTAAACAGTTTATACTTATTGTAAAAACAAAAATGGTTCTAGTGCCATCATTATGCCTACGGAATAGAAGTCAAAATCGGTTGAACGGACTGTAAAAAACGTTTATCAAATGGAGTACCTATAGGTATATAAAAGTTTCATGTGACGCAAAATCCAGGTCCATTTGCTGGCTGAGCGTGTATGCCGCGACGATTCATACGACACACCTGCTCTTCCATACGTTGTTTGATTTCAACCGTATAAGAATCCTCAGGGTCAATGGCCAAAAAGAATTTTCTTGCATTCGGTTTCCAGTGGTCATCCTTGCCGCTCCATAGTACTTCAGCCACTGCACTAGCGCGGGGCCATACTCTGAATTTAGAAAAAAGTTGGGGATATTTTAAAGAAAGAAAGAAAAATGCGTTTATTGGCATTATATCTATCTATACATACATACATACAGATAAATAAAATTGGAGTGTCTGTTTTTAATATTAAAATAACCGCTTTTTACTAAATGCATATGGATATATTACACGGTACATATACCAAAATAACATTTTGTCCATTTTTTGTCTGTCTGTCTGTTTGTTCCGGCTAATCTCTGAAACGGCTAGACCGATTTTGACGGGACATTCACTGGTAGATAGCTGATGTAATAAGGAGTAATTTAATCTGCTTTTATTTTAGAAATTACAACAACAACAATAACTTTTTTGTTAAATTCCACGCGGACGAAATCGCGGGCACAGCTAGTCTATACTAATAATATTATCAAGAGGAAAGATTTGATTATTTGTTTACTTGTTTGCATTGAATAGGCTCCAAAACTACTGAACCGGTTTGAAAAATTCTTTCACTGTTGGGAAGCTACACTATACCCGGGTGACATAGGCTATATTTTATCCCCGTATTCCCACGGGAACGGGAACTACGCGGATGAAACCGCGGAGCGCTGCTAGTCATTAATAAAAAAGGGAGCTATTAAAACGTAAGAAAATTTGAATTTCACGGGCTACCCAGGAGCCTGCGTTCCATTGCTATTTGCAACAAAATATGATTCGCGATCGTAACACGTAGGTATGCACCTGTTCACAGAATTATAATAATTGAAATTATCAATACAACCCTACCGTCTTATTACATAAAAACTTTTTTCAAAAAAAAAACGCAACTTCCGCAATTTCTGCAATTAAAGTTATTTTTCACTTTTTAGTGTTTCCGGAAGTCGGTTGTTTTGTTTTGGAAATAGTTTTTATTTTTCAGTTTTTAGTTATAGTACCTACCCTACACCAATTCGACATTTCATCATCCTTGGTCAAAACAATGCATATTTATGCGATCGCAGCAATCGCGGTTGATTTGCTGTAATTTTTTGAAAAGTTCAATTGTCTGTCTCCGAAAAGCGTCATCAGATCTATATGAAATTTAAATTGGACCACACGGAAAGCACCAGCTTTCAAATAAAAAAGAATTATCAAAATCGGTTCACCCAGTCGAAAGTTCTGAGCCAACAAAAAATGAATAAAAATACCTAATAATAATTGAGAACCTCCTTTTTTGAAGTCGGTTAAAAATGCGATCTAACTTTAGTTCTAGCCAAAATTTTGCATTACCAACTTTTCTTCTGTTTGGGTAAAGTTCTTAAAATACAAAAATGACAATTTAGCACTGGACTAAGTTGTCAGTTTTGTAAAAGGAACTGTATTTCGATTTCAGTTAAGTTCTTATTTCAAAAACAGGCTCGAGGTTCAAACCATACCTAAAGAAAAACATTGTTTTGTTCCTCAAAAAGGCCTTACAAGGAGGCCTTTTTTTTGGCTGGGAAATCATCAAATATCTTCTCTCCGCTCTTGGTGGAGCAGGACGGCGTGTCAGACTTTTACTGACTAAGACCCACCCGTGTTCCCTCAGTTGCCAGTGTGCCAGGAGCCACGGGATTTCTTTCGAACAACCCGGCAGGCAGGCATCGGCCCTTGCGGACCCCACCAATTGGTGCTGACATCTCTTTGAGGGGCGCGTGGAACACAACGCGCCGTCGACCCGGGCTTGGTCCTTACCGGACAGCGAGCTACCCATTACTCGCCGTCCGCATTGCAAGCCCACGCCTACGGTGGCCGGGAATCAGCCTGGGACTCCCGACGCCCAGGGCGTCTTCCGCGGCAACTAAGGCCGTGAGGGCGCATATACTGCCTCTCCCTCACGTGTGCTGCCTCACTCTTCGCGAGCATTACTACTTCGCAGAAGGAGGTGACGGCTACCCATGCACTCTCGCTCCGTACCATGGCCTGAACCAGGGGGCCTACTCTCTAAGCACGAAATCCGTAATCTCGGTCGAAGTTACGGGCGTTTCCTACTCCGTATCACTTACGGACCTATGATTAATTTAGGGCCCAAACTAAGAATGACGTACTACGTGATTTGACAGTTGTCCCTACTCGCTTTAAGGTTTTACCCGTCCAAAAATCCGTTAATTAATCAGCTGTAGGAGTCACTTCTAGGTTTATAGGCCCGTATTTTCGTTGTCGGAGTTAGAGAGTAGCCCCCCAGGGCCGGACGCGAGAGATCGCAGCCGCCGATCGCCTCCACGAGGACACGGCGGCGCTCCGCCCAAGCCGGGCAGACCTCCACCGTATGCTCCACAGTGTTCTCAGGGCGATCTTCGCAGTGGAAACACCCGGGAATTTCTCCCGCCTTATCCAAAACAGGAACCTCCCGAAACAACCGTGTCCAGTGAGGACCTGCGTCAGGCGGACGGTGAGGACGCCGTGCCGCCTCTCAAGCCACTCCTCAAAGAGGGGACTTACCGCCGCTATTGTGGCGTGCCCAGCACTGGGTTGCGACAAACGCACTCTCCATGTCGCCATGAGATCCCGCCGGAGCTCTGTCCGCTGTGCCGCGATTTCTAGCGGCAGCGGTGTTACGCCCCGGCGTTTGGCCTTCTCGCGCCACTCCCAAATGTGCGCAAGGACCTTTGCCTCCAGATCCCATGGCGGCAATCCGGCAAGGAGGCCCGCCGCCTCACCGGAGATCGTGCGGTATCCCCGGATCATCCGGGTGGCCATGACCCTATGGGACTGCCTTCAACCGGCGCGGCGGGCCGGTTGACGCCTCAATGAAGGCGCCCACACCGGTGCCCCGTATAAGGCCATGGGTATTAAGGGGGCTTAACTTCATGTAATTCCATTAAACGACTATTTCATGAAAAAGTGATTCAGTGGAATTAAATGACCGAGGATTGTATTGATGATTTTAATGATTATAATTAGATACCTACGTAAATCCATATTTTTTATGCTTGCGAATCATATTTTAATCAACAAACAATCTTGCACTGACCTGCAATTTGAAAAAAAACATAAGAAAATTTCAATTTCGCGGACTAGCAGTTCACTGGTAGAAATCTTCACGTAAGGTAAAAGCGTTATGCTCCTTCCTTGCGACTTTCTCTCTCTCTTTCTGTTTTATACGAGCGTGTGTGCGAGTATTCCGTTTATGGAACTTCTTGCTGGGAGTCCTCAGACGGCACACGTTTAAAAAAAACAGGTTTCGCAGTCAGGGATGTTTTTTTAATTCGGTGGATGCTTGAAGACGGGCGTCGTCACTGAGGCAGGCCAAGAACCGCAGATGTAACGATTTAGAATTTATTGTTCCTCCCCGATTGGCCGGATAAGGCACGACATAAAGGAAACTGGAAAAAATTGAGGGAGTACATTGCCCAGCAGTGGGACTACATAAAAAAAGTTATGGCATACTAATCTACAGGATGGCCAGAGATGTTGAGGGCGGCCCAACCTACCTCAGATGGTTTGATGGTGTAGACAATGATTTATGAAATGTTGAAGTGAGAAATCGGAGAGAAAAAGCCGGAAACCTATAATCCGTCACGTCGGCGAAATATATTTAACGGTGCTAAAGTCAGCCCACGGGTGTAAGGTTTACAGCCGTGGGCAAAGGCTTTATTAGATTGTAACCTTGACTCCACCCTCGGACGTAATTAAGTCGCGGCGAGATTTCGCGCACGTTACCTATCTTCAACACGCTGCGCCGAGAGTTGAAAATCGAACACTGTTTTTAAGACGGAGCCTGGATCCACTCTGTTGAATTCTCAATGCTAGCTGCATTGAGAATCAGAGTCCAGCGCGAGTGAGTTTCTGCGCGTTGAACCTAAGTTAGCTAAGCAGGGCGTTGAAGATTTAGTGCTCGAAAAAATCCCGGACGTGGACGTGGAGCGTGAACTAAATGTTCCTTGTTATGTCTATGAAAGTCATCATCTGCCGAGCCTTTTCCCAACTATGTTGGGGTCGGCTTCCAGTCTAACCGGATTCAGCTGAATACCAGTATTTTACATTGAGTGACTGCTTGTCTGACCTCCACAACCCAGTTACTGGATAATACGATACCCCTTGGTAAGACTGGTTGTCAGACTTTCGGGCTTCTGACGACCCGTAACAACTGTCAAAGATCCACAAATGACAGCCGGGACCAACGGCTTAACTTGCCTTCCGAGGCACGGAGGGGTCTTGGTATGTAAAGGTCAACCATCCACGTACCAACCGCGTCAAGCGTAGCTTAACCTGATCGATCGACGCATTCAGCTGTTATTACTTAGCCACAAGCCCCTATGTTACGTGTATGGAAGTGTTTGCAAGAATAACTTACCGACTAATAAAATTTGTGTCGTCGACGACGTTGCCCCACATACACGCTTCGCCTCCCAGAATATTGTTCTCCAGTTCATGGCCGAATTCGCTCAGGATTTTACGAGGATCATGATTGTAGAATTTAGACCAGTCTCCACCGCCACCAATGTTGTCTAAATTCCATGCCGTAGAGTAAATGACTTTATAACCTTCACTCAGGTACTGTTAATCAATAACGAAAATAAAATCAGAAATTGATCATTAACATGCTCTACAAATCAAATTAAATAAGTTTATTTGTGCACACAGGTTATTACAAAATTGTATTTTTTTTTGTCGAACTCAAAACCGTCGTTTGTTTTTAACCGACTTCAAAGAGGATTGAAGTCGGTAAAAAACCAACTACGGGTGCCTAAAACCCCTAAAACCAGTGCAAGTCGGTCGTCGAAACGTTTCTGCAGAGGTGTGCTTGTTGGAGAGTCGGTTGGCAATGCTGTTGGGCGTGTCGGCTAGCTACCTACATGGTTGATAATATATATCTCCCAAGCCGTATTCTTCGCGTTGGTTGAAAACACGCGTCTACGTGGTTGACGTGACGACGACGCGCCCCTCGAAGAAGGTCACTAAAAGTCAAGTCGGGCCTCACGGCACAAAAGGGCTAGGTCACCTCTGCAGAAAGGCTCGTTGACGACCATCTGGCACTGGTTTTACTGATCGCGTTATTAGTAATAATTTTTGGATAGAACTTACAGATTGCATTTTGCGACCGTCTTTGTACACTTGTATAACAGTACTGTTTGGCAGCGGTTCTATAAGATTACCATCAAGCACATCCTGCAATTAAATAAAATTTGTCAAAAGGCATGCAAAAACAGCACCAAATGAAACAGTTTTTTTTGTGGAATAAGGAAGACGGTGCAACCTTTGGGCGGGAAAGACTCATAGTAGTGTAGTATTGCTTCCCTCTCTAGGGCGGGAATGAATTTTAAAAATAGAACTTATTTTGGTTAGGAAGTCGGCTTAATTTTACATAGGCAAATAAGAAAAAAATCGCCTAAAATAAAAAAAAAGATCTGCGGTCTTGTGAGTGTATATACAGCCGTGTTAATAAAAAAAAAATACTATCAAGCCGGATGGTCCGTGGGCGGTGGTGACGCGTGGTATTCCATATTTAAAATTTAAAAACAATATAATTTGGCGGGATACTAACTCTGTTAGCTGTACCGAAACCAACAATCTCGGTTTTAAAGACTAATTTTTGATTAAAAATTAGTTCAAGCGATTCTGAAATGTTTAACCCAGATTCGGTTAAAGACGAGGCAATTACAGTAATCGAAAATCTTGTGCCAGAAGTTTCAAAGGAAAGATACTTAAATACATACAATGATTATAGGAAATGGCGAGGAAACAAGAAAATAAAATCATTTTTTAATTTCCTTATTTCAAAATGAAAAGTAGATTGTTAAACAGGGGTCGAATGAATCAATCCCCATATGAGGTATTTAGACGGTTATAGTCCGAGTAAGAAATTCTTACTCAAGAAAAAATTAAATAGTAGACCGCCAATTCCAACTAGGAACGGCACCGTAATTGCGTAACACGCGATTAATCATAATCGGTTTCATTTTGACAGTTCAACAATATTCATTGCGTTATTTACGTTGCTGAGCAGACACCTTTTTCGAACATATGAAGCAATGGTTTAGCCATCTGTTTCAAAACGAAACAAATTATGATGAATCGTCAGTTACGCAATTAGGGTGCTGGTGACTGTCTTTTTTTTCTCTTTTGGTCTTAAACTCGTAACTTCGTCACTATCATCGTTCTCCAGTATAATAGGGTCGGCTTCCAGTCTAACCCGGATACAGCTCAATACTAGTATATCTCATCCTGAAAACTCGATTCCTACCCCTTGGCTTCCCTTCATCGTGTCGTGGAGCTCAGATGGTTGTCACAGTTTCGGGCAAAGATGTACAAATGACAGCCCAGAGTTTGTTTTTCTTGGGAACGACAACTCGCAGGTCAACCTTAATAAAAGGCTAGGCTTTAAAAACTTAAAATTATGGCGACTGCCCGCTTAAGGCCCTGTAGGGTACGGACCTCGGCTTAGGGCATCGCTGGTAGAGAGCAGAAAGGGACGGACTGGATCGCACTGATTGTTATTTGGGGACGTATTTAGTACTACAGGCTCAGTGGCGCGGGCTGGCTCGACCAAGGGACGGGATGGACATTGAATGGGCCGTCGCGTTGGGCGTCGGCAGCGAGGACGGAAGGACGGCGGTTTGCGAAGGCCGCGGTCCGCGACCATCAGCATACAAAGTACCTTCCGAGGCATGGAGGGGTCTCGGTACTATAGTTGCCGACCGTTGTGAATTTGAGATGGGGCAATAAGTTTCAGGAATAGTCGATGTTATTCTTGTGTGAGGGGTGGTAATTTAGGGTAAACCAAGAGTAGGTAACATTTTAAACAGTTAAAGAGGTGAAGAGTGATATTCGAGTAGTTATCAATACAATACATACGTGCCACACGATAGTCTTCGACCTGTCACCCAGCAGTGACATTACTCTGCGCGTGAAGAGTGTGATAAGTTGAACAGTGTTTGACATACCATGTTCCTTCATGAATTGTCTTATGCTTTCGGTTCCCCTGAAAATATAATAAACTTATACCCGTCCCGACTGTCACTAGGTGACCTTGATTAATTTTCAACGAGAGTTGATATTCCAACAGTGCAAGGATATATATCATTCCAGTTAGTTGTGGCATTGTGTCAGTGAATACGGGCATTTTTTTACGTATATACGTATTTAGTTATTGGTATTTCTTTCATACGGTACCAAACTTAACAACAAAAGAAGTGGCCACTTACCAGCACCCCGTTTGGACTCTACCAGCACCACCTATATGAAAATACGCATCTGGGAACCGGCTTTGCACTTCTCCAAACAAGTCCTTGATAATTTCGTAAGTCAGATTTTTCGTTGGGTCCATTGGCCCCAAGTTCAAATGACCCTCAAGTCCATATACTTGGCATGGTGCTAGAATACTTGGGTACGCAACGCCCCAGGACCTGGTGTGAGCTGATAAACAAAGAGATTATTAGAATTTGTATTATCTAATAGTGAATAAACATCACATCGTGCCTGTATATACCCGAAGGGAATGGCCAAAGGTGTACCTACATATGTAAACTCATATTAAGTAATTACCACAGCATCAAAACGGTGAAAGATAACATCGTGATGAAATGTGAAAGAACTAGAATGTACAGACGCCAGCACATCAAGCTACCCCAATCTGTCAAATTTTCCCAATTGAAAATGAACCCTAAGCTTATCTAATATAGATGAAAACCTATCTAAGAAATTTGACAGATTGGGGTAGCTTGATGTGCTGGTGTCTGTACTAGAATAAAAGAAGATATACTGTGACATTCACCAAGCTGAACTGCGTCTGCTTGGTGCATAATCAGTGTATTATGTGCCCACTGCTGGGACACAAGTCTCCTCTCGGTGAGAGGGAGTGGGTTGTAATCCACGACGCTAGCCCAGTGCGGGTTGGTATCCGCGTGGTGGATTTATCCCAATCCCTTGTACAGATAGAAGGCCTGTGTCCCATGACTAGGAACACTTAAGGCTGATTTTTAATCAATTCATAAAATCTGTGGTCCTCAAAACTGGAGGTTTTTACCCGAGATTTTTACCCTTTTTGTAATTCGTTTAGGCAATAGGAAAAAAGAACATCCATTTTATAAGGACGATAGAAATTTAAAAGTACCTGGACCGTCGAACTCCGGAATAACTCGTATGCCTCTATCTCTGGCGTAGTTCACGATTTGATTTATGTCTGCTGCAGTGTATATCATAGTAGGATCGTAGGCGCCTTCACTGTTACAATCCGTGTAAAATTTTGAATTATAACAATTAAATTAGCTAACACACAGCACAGTTGGCGCAGTGGTTAAGCGATTGACTGCTGCGCTGCGTGTCGCGGGTTCGATTCCCGCACGGAACAAATATTTGTATGACCTACAAGTAGTTGTTCCGGGTCTGGCTGTTGGTGTATGTGAGTTTAAATGTTTGTAAACGCACCCACAATACAGGAGAAATTCCTAGTGAGGGGCAAAGTTTAAAAAAAAATGGTTAAATGGTTAAATACTTTACCCACGTGTTGGGTTTCAAGATCGAAAAGTAATAAAAAAAAAATACATTCTAACTTTGTTCAAAACTTTAAATGACAATGGCATGTTTAAAGCAATCAAACAACTTACTGTTGTGTTTTAGTTTTTGAAAAGTCGTAAAAAAATATCTGCGTTCCATGAAAAATTACACAAATAGCTGATCGATTAGGGGCATTGACCTTTGTCCATCGAATGATGTTTTTTTGTCCTAATATATATAAAATCAGCTAATATGCTAATTTTATTTAAATAATAAGCTAATTTTATTTGACCCGACACAGGGTCAAATTTAATTAGCTAGCAAAAATAATTTTCCCATAACCTAAAAAAAAATTAAATAATGGAAAATGATTTTGTATAAGGACTAGAACGAACTACGTTCTCGTAATATTTCAGTGCAAAGCATTTTTTCATTTTTTTCGAAGCGAGATTCAGTTATAGCAATCAATGGAAAGATGAATAAATGGGCTTAATAGAATAATCTACTGTCCATAAGGAGAATGGTTAAACCTGAGGGTTAAACAATATTAGTAGCTACCTACCTTAATCGGGGTAATATGTCACTCTGATAAGGAAAACTGTTGTCACCAACGATGCGCCAGTGGAGAACATTCATCTTGTTCATTTCCATGGCATCCAACGTTTTGAGTATAGTAGACACAGAGAGGTAATGGCTTGAAGTGTCAATAAGAAGTCCTCGGTGTGAGTACTTTGGGGAATCTTCGAATTTTATTCTGTTAACGCGTAGCACGTTCTGGAATACAGATATTTGTTATTAAGTAGTGTATTATTCTTCTTAGCGTATCGATGCGATGGCATTTTTTTTAAACATCCTTGGCCCAAAATTCAGCTGCGCCAACTCCGCTCTCTACCGCAGTTTTGCTGTAAAAAAATATTTTCCAACACGCAATATTTTGGCTTCTATTCCATACTCCTACTAAACGGCTTCGTTATTTAGAAAAAAAAAATACACTGAAAAATAGATAGTTAGAGGTACCACAGAATCGCTAGAGCACAATTGTAAATTAATCAACATTTGCCAAGGAATATCCCCATTTTGAGATTTAAAGGCTCAGAGGTGCCCTGCGCGGGCGCGGGCGGCAGTCGTGCTTTAGCATTCAGACGGGAGATGTGGATACTATGGGCCTTAAGTCCGCCACTGATCGAAAGCACGTGCTAAGTAACGTGTGTCAATCTTGGACTGAGACTTACTTCCTTCGCATCAGATATATAGTACGATTGTGCAAATGACTCGAGTCCTCTCAGAATGCCCCATATGGAGCCACTGTTGAGTGTCGCTTCGTCTAGGATGTAAAGGGTATCTGAAAGTAAAGAAATGTCTTTAAGAGTAAATGTTAAAAATAATTATCAGCGATCTAGAGCTTGGCTGAAAAAAAGTATATACTTTGATTTATATTTAATAAAATAATCACGAACAACCACTATTATATAAATGCAACGTTGTCAGCCCGCATGGGATGAGATGTTTTTTATTTGATAGTTGAGGTTAATTTCATAATCACAGTTTACGTCGATAATATTTAAATTACTTTTTTAATTAGGAAAAAATGGTATTCCTCATATTCCTCATGAATCACGTTCCCCATTCGTGAAAAATTATAAAAATTAGTTCAATAATTATAAGAGTTTATTGCGTTCAGACAAACAGACATATGCGGCGGGGGCACTTTGTTTTGTAATATGTAGCGGTAAGCGAATTACTATTATTTGACTGAATAATTTATAAGCTCCCACGAAAAGCGGACGAAATTTTTACGTAGCCCCGCACGTTTTTTATAAAATGTACCTGCAATAACGTAATTAATGTTGTTTAATTGTGAAAACTAAAGCAATTCCTACTGTTAGTGTGTTACGGAATTGGCCTTCTGGATAAGGACGAAATTATACTTTTATCCCGATCACGGGATATCGCGGGACCACTAGTATAACAATAACAATAAATCAGCATGCTGCTACAAATGCCATGGGCCATTAAAATTTTAATGGCCCATGGCATTGGAATAACTGAAAACCCGGCCCGTTAGTGCGTGGGGGCGCCCGATCCCAGACAACAGGCACGCTCGCGACTAGGTTCCCCCTTATTCATGCAGCCCTAATCTCTTTTTACGACGGGATTTTTACTCTAGGGATACCCGGTCATGCAGCCCTGGTACGGCAACTTGCCCAGTAACCGTGTATGTGGTTCGTACCACACAGACGAAATCAAAATAATCCTCCAGCTGTTCCCTTAATCGCCTTTTACGATTTTGGAACCCTTGGGATACCCGGAAACCAGAGCGGTGATGGCCCAGTGGTATTGGCCCCGAATTACGATGTGTAAGTCGTGAGTTCGAACCCAGCCAGGCACATTACTTTGTGTATTTAATTTCATCACCACTGCTCTTAAACCGGTGAAGGAAAACATCGTGGGGAAACCGGCATGTCCTAAAACCAAAAAAATCTAAGACTTAATACATTTACCAACCCGCACTGGGCCCGCGTGGTGGATTACGGCCCAGGGATCTCACAGAGTGGAGGCCTGTGTCCCAGCAGTGGGAACGTCATAGGCTGATTATATTATATCCGGAAACCACACGGGGATGATAATAATGTAATTTGCTGATATCCTGACGGTCTGATGACCTCCTGATTTCTCGCCATTATGTCCACTCTTTTTAAAGATCTTCTTGAAAATTAGACACCCCCCTTATTCATAAACGATGATTAAAGTTAAATGATGTTTAAACGTCAAAAATGTATGGTTAAACAGACGCTAATCATATCGTTTATAAATAATTGCTTACATGCACCAACTTAATTTAGGCTAATGTCATCTTTTTCCTTCCAATGAAACAAAAAAGAGTCGGAAATAAATTAGAGCTGTCAAAAGTAAAACTAAGATTTTCTTCGACGCTACTATGACGAACTAAATTCTTAAAGCTTAAAATCACGCCAGATTCAAAGCAATCAAGACGTTCTTTCGTGGTCTGTCAGTAAGAGATAGCAATATTTTCTACTCTTAAAAATCTTCAAAGAATCAGCACCATTGCTAACTTTCAGAATGCGCGTTTCTTAGTTAAAAAAAAAAAAAAACTTTTTTTTTTTATTATTTAGTTAAGTATCACAAAAAACTACTATAAATGCGTTGTTGCCAGCCGGCGAGGGACGAACGCTCTTAAAATGAAAGCCATTTCTACTGTTAGGGTGTTAGTTGTTACGCAATTGTCCCGTTAGTTCAAAAAACCAACTGTTTTTCTGAAGTTTATTTTATTCCCAGAGATATATAGGTCTATACTGACGACATGAACCGATAACCCGGAAGATTCAGATAAAAAAAACCTAAATTTTGTTTACAAAAATCTTATTCACTTGTCAATTTAAATTGTACAGTAGGTAGGTTTACCTACTTATCACATAAGTGAACTGATCTATAAACATAAACATCTCCTATATCTACCTATACCTAAGATACAATAAAACCGCTTTTCGTGTCTGTCTATGTAACCCACGTTGAAACAAATATCAAATGTTGATTATTCAGGGTTCTAGGCTGTGAATCAGCACTTTTTAAATGTCAAAATTACGTAAGAAAGTGTCCTAACACGCCTGCCCTAGTGCCCTAGTGCCCCAGTGCCCTAGTACCCTAGTGTTTTATCTGGGAAGAAGAAGTGGCGCAACAAACTCCCCAGCAGCACAGCTGTTCAGTTAGATGAAGTTTATTCTATAAAATAGTATGGAAAGGAATTAACTTTACGAAACACAAAACATTAAATGAAATTATTTGCACTAACTTTTCCCAGCGGCTAAGTCCGCCTGGAGGCAGGAAATTATCCCACAGGATCGTACTACCGAGATAAAAAGTATCCTATGTGTTAATCCAGGTTAATAACTATCTGTTTGCCTAATTTCATCCAAATCCCTGCGGTCGTTTTTGCGTGGTTTAACATTTAAACATCTAAAAATCCAAAACATACAAACTTCCACATTTAAAATATTATTAGTAGTAATGTAAGCTTGTTTAAACCAATATAGGTGTACCTACCAACAAAAAGAATGAAACTATACTCAAGCAGAAATAAAAAATAAACACGTGAACAAAAGTTGTTCTTCTGTATTACGGAACAGATTTTGATGACGTTTTCATCATCATTTAAAGAATTTATTTGTATATAATTCTTCTGCTTATTCGTAATACTCTTGTCACAGTAGTCGTGGTACAGGGGATCGCTTACTGTAGATTAAATTTGGTCAGTCCATCTCATGGGTGAGCGTCCGCGTGGTCTAGTGCCCTCCACTCTACCCTGCACGACCGACGAGGCGTTTTATGGAGTCTCCCTCGCGCCTCGAAACGTGTCGGAAGTATTTTAGGATGTGAGTTACATATATACAGGAAAAGTTTTTTTCAGTGCGGAAACTGTAACCATGAATTCAGAATATCATTCTAGACCCCAGCGCGGAAATTTTTCGTCGGTTATACAAAGTAAATCAGCTGTTTTATAGATAGGAAAGTGCAATACCAACGCGGTCAAAATGTGAATAACCAAAACAACTGTGAACTGTGTGTGTGTGAACTAAAAAATATAAAATAAATAATAGTTTAAAAAACTAAAAAAGACGCTTTGAAAACAAAATTAAAAAAGTAGAAAATAATTTAATTCTATTAAAAAGCGTGGGATGCTTTTTGTGGTATTTTTATAATTAATTAATATCAAGCCCCCCCCCCCCCCCCCTCCCCATCTCTCTTTGGTTGTTAGTAGTTCATCAACTACTATTAACATAAGAGGGATTCTGAGATTGTGGTAAAGTTTACAAATTGTGGTAACGTTTAAAAGTTGTGGTAACGTTTACAAATTGTGGGAACGTTTAAAAATTGTGGTAAAGTTTACAAATTGTGGTAACATTTACAAACTGTGGTAACGTTTACAAATTGTCTTCATGATAAACTCACATTTCTCATCCATATCCAGGTGCGGGTAGGTTTCACACGGTGCCGTGAGGTTAACTCGCAGTTCCCGTAGCGTTCCCTTGTAGTAAGCAACGTTCTCATCAATGGTATGTTTCTTCAGTTGCCTCGAATGTCTCTCCGCTATGAGATACGTATTCCGTAATACATTTGTATAACGGTCTATTGCAGTTTTCAATATGTCGCATGTGTACCCTAGTTCCTGCGGAAATAATAACACTTTAATGCGGTCAGAAGGAAGGCGACTGGCGTGCTCAGTTTTGAGAACAAGGTAATTTTGTACGTCGAGCACCCGGGAAAACCTATCTGTATTGCTATTTATAAGCTCCCCAATTAAATTTGGGCTTGCTTCAGATTATCTCCCCAGCAACCCCAAGATGAAATATGAGGAAATTGTACGTGGATAATAATAACAAACAAGTGGCTGACAAATATTGTAAGTAGTCTTATTCTTACCCTTGAATACAGGGCGGCAGTTACCAAAGATTCAGTACATCATTCTGACAGGAAGTAAAATTTCCGTCGGTTATTAAGAAAAAATACTGTTCCATTTTCTATGAAACAACTGTTTTTTACACGCTTTAAATTAGCTTCACTTGTATGTTTGTTTGTATGTAACCGATTCCTTTGAGCGCGATTTTGACCCACTTTAAACGGTCAGATTTCATTGAAACTTTGTAAACTTGTCGAGGACCGATAACAATTCAATAATTTAAAAAAAAAATGAGAAAAAAAAACACGTTTTTGTAGTTAGCAGAACTAAAAAATAGAAAATAAATGATAGTTTAAAAAACGAAAAAACACGCTTTAAAAACCAAACTAAAAAGGAGAAAATAATTTAATTCAATTATAAAGCGTGGGGTGCTTGACATTAATTGATTATAAAAATACCTCAAAAAGCACCCCACGCTTTTTAATTTAATTAAATTATTTTCTCCTTTTTTAGTTTGGTTTTTAAAGCGTGTTTTTTAGTTTTTTAAACTATTTTTTTTTTACGCTAGCTGTGTTAGGAGGTCGTGAAGCATTCGCTGAATTAATGGTTACATTACAGTTTGGGTGTGGATGTCCCTGTCATCCTGTAAACAAGCTATGACTAATTAATTTAGCTTTAAAATTCTCGGGCTGTTGCCATGTGTCATGTTCGGGGAAGCGCCTTCAAATCTTACTACAAACAAAGTATAGATAAGAATTTAAGTTGATTTTCAATTAGTAAGTACATATTTTACAACTTACCGTAATAGTAAAAGCATCCGGTTTCAAATTGTAATATACGTTTGAACGATGTATGTATCTTTGCGGTCTTGGCCATAATTGCCCCCTTGTCGGCGGGTATTCAGGGCCCGGATAAAAAATAGGATTATAAACATCGAGATAAGCCTCCAAACACACGAAACAGGCGAATAAAAAAACAATGTGGCGCAGCATTGTGCCAGCTAACAACAACGATAGCGCCTTGTAAACTGTGCGACAAACTGTTTCCACAGTGTTTTTATAATTATTGTTGTGAATATTGATAAGAAAAAAAAATTGCTTGTTATTAAGGCCCATACACACGCTCCGTTTAGTCTCTTTGTTTCGTGGACCGTGGGTAATCCGCTCCAGCTCAAAATCGCGGGTTTTGTCTTGCTGAAGGTATTCTGCACTAATTATTATTTATTTATTTATTTAAATTTCGTACATAACACCCTAACAGCTTGCAGGACAGGCAACTAAGTCGTATATAGATCACGGCACGCAAGTAGAACCACCACCAGACACAACACCCATCTTTTCGAAAGATCCTCCCTTTTTTAACCGACTTCAAAAAGGAGGAGGTTATCAATTCGTCGGGACCTTTTTTTTTTTATTTTTTTCTTTTTTTTTATGTATGTTCCCCGATTACTCGAAGATGGCTGGACCGATTTGGATTTTGTTTTTTTTGTTTGAAAGGGTATACTTCCCAGATGGTCCCATGATCATCAAGTCAGGATCTGATGATGGAATCCTGGAGAAATAGAGAGAACTCTTTAAATTTTATAGGCACACGAAGCGATTTAGGTATTTTTTGGAAGAGTACTTTCTCGTAGTGGTCTCATTTCAATTTGGTGAAGATCTGATGAAGAACTTTGGAGATAGGCAACGGAACTCCTCAATAAATGATAGCAAATGGACTGGGATTGCTGAAATCTCATCTCTGTCTATTGCTTACACCAGTTCATAACATAACATCACGCCGGTATGCTGTGAAGGGGTAAGCACATGTGAACCACTAAAAAGTGAAAAATAAAAACTTTTTCCAAAAAAAAAACAACCGACTTCCAAAAAAACACTACAAAGTGAAAAATAACTTTAATTTCGGAAGGCGGTGACAAAAAATTCAAATACAGCTCCAAAGACACCGACTTCCGAAATTAAAGTTATTTTTCACTTTGTAGTGTTTTTTTGGAAGTCGGTTGTTTTTTTTTTGGAAAAAGTTTTTTATGTGCGTTGATTGAACTGTTACACCATCCTCATACTCTATAGGCGTATTCATAAAATACACAAAATAAGTAATCAAATCAAATCAAAAGTCATTTATTCTAATTAGGCTGAGGATCAGCACTTTTCGATCGTCAAAATACATAAGACAGTCCCCCAAAAAGCCCACCCTTCACCACTTCCTAGTGCTTTAGATGGGAAGAAGAAGTGACGCAACAAACTCCCCAGCAGCACAGCTGTCTGTTTAGTCGGATAGACTTGATTCTATGTATACATAGGCAAAGTAATAAACATTACGAGACACAGAACATTAACTTGCACTCATCTCATATATATTTAAGTTACTGAGAGGGAAGGTGCATAATGCAGTTATTTTAGCGCAGGGGAGTCTGTGTGTTCCGGACAGGTACGTGTGGCGAAGACGGCAGCCGCCATTGCTAGTGGAACCGCGCGCTCGGACCAACCTGGTAAGGGAGGCGCCGCTGACGCGTGCACTCCGCGCGCTCAATCTCGTGGCGGTTGAGACGGACTTATTCAGTTGTTCTCTGAGTGAATTCACAAGGAATGCATTGTTTGTAATTTGTTATGTGTAGGTACAGGAATGTTAGTATAAGATAATTAAGTTAGGATAAGCGCATTTATCGCATTGGGTTACCCTGTAATGGTAGATGTAAGAAGAAAATAAAAATAAATAAAACTAAATAATTAATCATAAGTCAGCTAGCCATGCCAATATACCATCAAATTAAATGAAAACTTAACTCAAGCACAAATACCTAATAAAAATTTAAAAAAAATGTAAATAAAGCATAATAAAATATATAATCATTGTTTATTTATTTTATTTTTGAATTTTTTCAAGTGTCTTTGAATTGAATTGTAAATTTATGTTATTTTAATTAAAGTGACTGTGTGTTCTTGTCCTATTAAGAGTCCATGTTACTTGAATTAAATGATTAATTTTTTATTCAAAAAGAATGTGATGGCGTGATTCCAACTCCTCGACTCATAAAGTGAACTTGGTCTTCATCCTTATGTACTCCACGATCTCCTTCCTGAAGAAAATGTGACGCAAACAGCTACGGAACAGTTCTTGGAGTTTGCTAACTTAAAAACACAATGAGATTTAGATGATTAGGCTTTATCTATGACCGTGTTCCGAATAATCACTTTTAAGTTTTGTGTACTTTTAAGAGTAAGGTATACAAATTGTAACTACATTAGTGCACATAATGAAAGTAGTTTGTTCACAATCAATATCTGTCATTTTTTAAATACGATATTTTTCAATTGTGAATCTAAACCATCCAGGGACTTATTCGATAGTCCAGTCATTTAGGTGTTCAGTGACATAGTATAAAGACTGAGCGTGAACAAGGGCCGTAAGTTCTTAAACCACCCATAATTGACAATCATTCTCTTTAAGATATCTCTCAATTATTGCATTAAGAAACTGACACTTGAAAAAACCAAAGTAAGATAGGACAGACATTACTTACGTATTTTGTACATAAACTTAATTACAGATGATGCCTGTCAAATAACCCAAAATTATAAAAGAGATAGTTAAAATTCATAGTATGTATTATAATTAATAAAACATAATATTCTAAATAAAATCAAATCATGTTGAGCTAGGTACATCAAATTTTAATCGGGGCTTGCTTGGGGTGCTTAAGTGACCCCGTCGCCCCCGATGCAAGTGTGCGAGGGAACACGGGGTGGTTTTAGTCAGTAGAAGTCTGATAGACCCCTCCGTCCGCCCCAGGGCGGAGGACATCCATGAGGATTTCCATCCCGTTACCAAACAAAAAAAAGGTACATCAAATGTTGCTGGAAACCGTGGTGCGCAAGCTTTTGCTTCCATTGGCGTGTTGCGATTAACATTTATACTCTGATTTTTAATTTGCTAGAATAAAATGACAGCTGCGATAGAGCTTTTTTTTGTCAATATAACAGATAAGCGATAGAAACAGCTGTCATTTTATTCCAGCTAATTAAAAATCAGAGAGTACACATTCTGTTACTGGCGAAATGTGGGTGTACCTACTATGGGTACAACTCTGCATATCATTCCAACATATCAGGCGTATTGTTATGTTATGTTATAAAAACAAGTTTCTGATACAATCTTGCGCAGCTTGGTGTCATAATACGCGGCAACACTACGCTAGAATGAGTGTGTACAAGGGCCTTAAGTTTTAAAACCACGTTTGACAATCATTCTCTTTTAGTTATCTACCAATTAGTGCATAAAAAACTGGCAATTTGAAAAACCAAAGTAAGATAGGACAGTTATTACTTATATGTATTTTGTACCTAAACTTAATTATAGATTATGCTCGTCAAATAACCCAAAATTATACCTAAATGAAATTATCCGAATAGGCAGGCAAACATCTTCAGTTCTTTTGAGTCATTTAGGTACTTTTGTAAGACTTCAACTCATCTTTAGCATTATCTATATATACTCTGCTTATTCTGAATTTAATATCTATTGTATTATGTATCCCTGCTGTCTTGTATGGGTCAGAATGTTGGGCTACAAAAGGGATTAATGAAAGGCATGCAGCTGAGATGAGAATGTTAAGAGGGACGTGTGGTGTTACACGAATGGATAGAATAAGAAATCAGTACATAAAGTCTGTTGTGTGGAAATTGGTTTTTAAGGTATAGGCATGTGATACCGAAGAATAAGGAAAATGTCGTAAGGAAAGATTTGAGTACGAATGTCGATGGCTATAAGAATAGGGGTAGACCAAAGAAACGATGGGTGGACAGTGTGAATGATGATATGGTTAGAAAGGGTGTGACTACGGAGATGACGACTAATAGAGAAGTGTAGAAGAAAAAGACTTGTTGCGCCGACCACAAATAAATTGGGATAGGAGAATGATTTATTTATTCACAAAATCCACAGCTCTTAGGATAAATATAAACCTTACAGCCAATTACGGATTTACAATTTATTAACTACACTTATTACATGCATCAGAAACAAACAGGATGTCATGCTAGCACCCTCTAAGCATATCTAAGTATGAAGTGTGTGTGAGGAGTTGTAGTAGTGTAAGGTCACGGATTACTTTATTCAGTTCTAGTTAGAATTATAAGTCAAAACGTCGCATACAGAAGTCACTAAAAGTTTCCTGAATTCACATTTTTTGGTGTTAAACATATCAAGATGGGAAAATTTCTTGTTAAAATTTCCTAATTTTCCAATGACAGAGTATGAGCGTAGTTTGTACCACTGTGCGGTACATCGAATAACTGTGTGTGCCTAGTCCGTTGAGACGGAGCACTCAATCTTAGAACCAGATCATTTAAAGCGGTTCTCTCAATGTTCCCACTACAGACAGCACAGTTGGCGTAGTGGCTAAGCGATTGACTGCTGCGCTGCGTGTCGCGGGTTCGATTCCCGCACGGAACAAATATTTGTATGACCTACAAGTAGTTGTTCCGGGTCTGGCTGTTTGTGTATGTGAGTTTAAATGTTTGTAAACGCACCCACAATACAGGAGAAATTCCTAGTGTGGGGCAACGATTTGTAATTAAAAAAAAAAAAGACATTATAAAGAAAAAGCATGTCGAGAATTATACGTCTGTTCTCCAATGGTAGTATATTATGATGTTTGCATGCTTGCAAATAATCCTTAGACTTGAAACCAGTGCGATAGTAAATATATTTAATGAATTTGGATTGTATAGACTCTATTTGCTCTATTTGCTAAGTAGTGAGGGTTCTAGATATTGCTGTAGTATTCTAAGATACTGCGTATGTACGCAAAGTAAAGTCTCTTGATGCAATTTATATCAGTAAATAATTTACACAGGACACATGCTCCGAAAGCAGAAGTGTTGAGTCTAGGACGACACCAAAATCCCTATTATCATTACAACGCACAATATTGCCACCACTGAGTTTATAAGTGTAGTTAATGAAATTTCGCTTCTTATTAAAGATTACAGTCTGACATTTGCTTATATTCACATTAATTCTATTGATATTATAATAATTAGATAATCTATCGTTTTGTAGCTTCTCACAATCGTGCTTATTTCCAATAGTCATAAAAATCTTGGTGTCGTCGGCATAGATACCTACATCGGAAACCTTGCATCAAGAAAGTGTGCTCCTATGTCGTGTATGTAGGCAGAGTACAACAGAGGTGCCAAAATTGAGCCCTGTGGTACCCCATCAGTTGGTATGGTTACACAGTTAGACCTTACTCCGCCCAATTTAACAATTTGAAATCGATTCCTAAGGTACGGCTCAAATCTTCTGAGCAAGTTGCCACGAATTCTAAGCTCTTGTAGCTTACGCAAGAGGATGACCTGATCCACACGGTCAAAAGCTTTTTAAAGTCCGTGTAGATCACGTCAACCGGCCCCCACCGTCCATATCACGGATAATATTTTTGAGAAATACTGCCAAATTGGCATTAGTAGAGCAACCTTTAATAAACCCGTGCTGTTGTTTCGGAATTAATTTAGATATAGTAGGATAAACAACGTTGTGGACTATTTTCTCCATTACTTTCCCCAAGACATTCAAAATTGATATGGGACGATAATTTTCTATTCGATTTTTATAAATGGGCAACCTTTTTTTATAAATGAGAACAATGTGCGCAATTTTCCATATAGTTGGACAGTATCCCTCACGAAAACACCTGTTAAAAATATAAGCAATGGGTGAGGACAGCGATTCAGCGCATTTAACGAAGAAGAGGGGGTATATTGTCATTTCCTGGACCTTTTGACGTATCCAGGTTCTTCAAGAGTTTCAGGATACACGCACTATCAGTGGTCAGGTTGTGTAGTGTGCCACCGTATTTTTCGCAATCAGCCGAGAAAGGAGTGTAAGCTCCGAGACTACAGCTAAAATTCTTATAGAAAAAATCATTAAAAGTATTACATATTTCGGTCTCACTAGTCAATTGATTATCATATGTCATGTATTTAGGATAACTACTTTTATTCTTGAAAACCGACTTCAAAAAGAAGGAAGTTATCAATTCGACATGTGTATTTTTTTTTTAAGGTTGTCGGGGCATAACTCCGACATATAGACCGGATTCGCAAAATTCTTTTTTTGTTTGAAAGGGGTTTTTTATATAATATTGCATTCGTTCAGACTTAAAATTTAAATGAATTACAGTCGAATTCCGACCACTGGGCGACCGCTAGTCATACAAATATTATTGGAAAAAACTTCGCCGTCGGCACGCGCCGCGCCATCCGCCGCCGTCGGCGAAGGAATCCGTCGCGTCACGTTCGGCGAGCTTTCAGGGCCCCAATTCTGTATCGTTATAATGATTCCCCGCGGAATCTCACTACGTTTAAACTACGTCAATATCGTATCTTGTAGAAACCAATGTAACTTTAAGGAAACGAAATGTCATATTCTGTATGTACCAAGACAAATTGACGATAATTATTTATTAACAGATGTGGTTTGTGATCTAAAAAATTGACGTGGTTTCGAAGTAAGGAATCGTTAAGTAGTCATAGTGAATTAGGGCCCAGAATGATCGCAGGTAATACCTATCTACCTACAGGTATTCAATAACTTTTTCTTTTTACAGACACAACAACGGTAAGTCACTATCACCCTTTTTAATAAACGTATGTAGATTTTAACGAGAGCAGTGCTGGCCCAGTGGTAACGGCCGCGACTTACGAGTTGTAGGTCGTGCGTTCGAAGCCAGCCAGGCGCATTACTTTGTGTAAATAATTTCATCACCACTGCTCTCAAACGGTGAAGGAAAACATCGTGAGGAAACCGGCATGTCCTAGAACCAAAAACTCGAAGACATATATGTGATATCTATCAACCCGCACTGGGCCCGCGTGGTGGATTACGGCCCACTGCCTTTCACCGACAGGAGGCCTGTGTCCCAGCAGTGGGAACGTTATAGGCTGAGTATGTACTCGTATGTATTAATGTAGGTTCAATTTTCCATTAAACAACAGTCATACTTTCATGTTTGTACCGATGTTGGCGAAAATGGGTCACTCGCTTGCCGTAGGTAAAAATTAAATCATTGTTCTCCTGCCCTTATTTCAATATATTTTTCGTCCATATTTCTCTTTTAGTCACCATCTTGGTAGTTACTCCCTTTCTAGCCTTATCATCTTTCACAGAGTCCATCCATGGTTACTTTTGTCTTCCCCTGCTCTTATAATCACTCATTCATACTCCAAACCACAGAGTACATTAGAATTGCTCCAAACTTTCCTCATTCCTTCACGTCACATGCCCATACCAAGACAAACGATTCCCACACCAGTTTTCAGTCACCGGTGCAACTTTCAGACTCACAGACTTCGTGATTTCCACTCATTTCTTTATTCTATCCATTTGAAGTGTTAATTTACTAAATAAAAATCTTAAAATCTCTGTCAAACATCGCACAGCCTAAACTGCTGGGTCTAGAAGCTTGAAATTTTGCACAAGGGTTCCTTATTTTGTGAAGGTGTGTACCGACGAAGGATTTTTGATAATGCATCCCATAAAGGTGTTTATTACAGGAACAAAGTTTGTATAGAAGTTCATAATTTATGTCGAAGAAATCTCATCTATCTTACGGCTTCTATATACATATTCGAATTGCTTGGACAGGTTAGATACCTACCCCCTACCCCCACCTAAGGATTGTGTTAAAAGCCAAATATATTATGCGTCCATCTACCTGCTAACCTACATACCTAAGCTATATACTGAAAGGGCCGCATCTCTGCAGTAAAACAAAACTATATATTATATTAACAAACATTGTTGGTAGTATTCAAAACCTTATATGCATCACCTTTAGGTATATTATGTGTAGTGGAGTATTTTTTTTTATCGCAGACAAAGGGTTGGGTAGAGCGCGCGCAGGTTTCGCTTATTGGTCCACAGAATTGGGGGCAGTGGCTACCATCCCCTGTCGTATTCCAGGCTCTATAAAAGGCTCCCAAATCTAAAACTGCATCAGTCGTCACCGCCCGCGACTCCGACTACGTTGTCACCAGTGACTCTGAATTGCTCGGCTAGTCCGCCTTCAGTCCAAAGTGTTTCTTATTTTTTTGCATTACTGCCTACCTCGCGTTATTTCATTTAGTAAGTCTATATTTTTTCGTGTGTTGTATTTAAGTGACCACTGTTTCATTGTGAATTATGAAAAATAAAAAATATCTACTTTCTTTGTACCAAAAAACCGTGACAGAAAAAAATTGTAGCCATAGAATAGAACGAGATTTTAAGACTCATAATTGGCTAATTAAAAAATACAAAAATCTAAAAAAACCGGAGAAAAGGCTAAAACAATTAAATCGTATAACTAGGCGAGATTTAAAGGAAAATAATTGGCAAACTCAAAGATACAAAAACCGTGACAAGATGGAGACAAAGCCGCAGGCCAGCACCGACATCGTACAAAAATTGTAAGTTGGACTACTGAAACAATTTTGGTCGACATGGATAGAATAGCTGGCGCAGTGGTTGAACGATTCCTTCGCTACGGGTTCGATTCCCGCACGAAACTGATATTGAATTTTATCTGTCTGGTCATAGAAGACGAAATTGTCCCAATTTTTCAAATTTACTTGATTTTACAGACGTACAGTTAAAATACTGTAGATATTTCCATGTTTTAATGCACAACATTAAAGATCGTCTCAATTATTATCTAGTGAACGAGTTACAATTTTATTTTTGTCGATTATTATAATGAGAGATTTAGGTTTAAAAGATTATTTATTACCATCCTTTTTGGACTATTGCATTTTTTTTTTTCAAGAAATGGATTAATTTAGAACTTAAATTTATTTAATAATATTTTTAATTGTATGTAAGATTTTTTGAGTAGCTGAAATTAAAAATAATTATTTGTCCATTTTCTCTAAAATTTTACTTATTTTAATATATTTTTTTACTATGTTTATATATTAAATATGAAAGTCGTTAAAAGCGATTCCTACATTGTATTTTCATACCGTGTAGACTACAAAACAATTCGTAATATGTGATATTTTAAAATATTTGCAGCAACATTTATAAAACAGTCGCCGGTTTGAGGTAAATTAATAAAAGTTAATAATAGTAATAAAAAAAGTAGCACATTTATTAGATCATCATCGAAATGATATTTAATGTTGTGTATTAAAACTGATAGAAATACAGTATTTTACCTGTAAAATCACGGAAATCAGCAAAATCGAAAAATTTCATATGCGGCCTTTTAAGCTACATATATCGTAAAAATATTAAAAAATCGTTTAATGGGATGAAATTAACTTAGCGAGCTGTATTGAAGATTTTAGTGATTATAATTCTGTAAATGTAGGTAGTTGAGCGAACGAGTCGTGCGCTGCGGATTCGATTCCCGTACGAAACTGATATTGAATTTTTGTATTTTTGTTAATAATATTTCTGTATTGTTTCAGGCAAAAAAATAATTTAAATAAAATATCTAAAAATAACGAAGTATCTGTCGGCTTATCTATGCCAATTTTAAATTAGATAGGTACGCAGTAGTGAGTTGAGCTCGTTGAAAAAGATCTCGTCCGGAAAGTAGCTACTCTGTCTTCCGTAGTGCACTTTTGCCGTCAAGCAGTCTTGCTTGGACATCGCGTAGAGGGAAACTAATTCCTCGGCTAAATGATAGTTGATTTTATTTCTGTAAGTAGTTTTGTACAAACACTTTTACACGTCAATCATATTTTTTAAACTAGATGAGGTCGGCGTTTCCTATCTGACTACTCTGAGAAGAAAGGCCGAAACAAACTCAGAGGTCACAGTCTCTTTTAAAGTCCAGACATAATCTGGTCAGATAAGCTACTTTCTTACGTGTTACTGTTAACACATCTAGTTAACTTATGCGTCTGAGAGCCCAACGCACCAGGGAGACATTTCCGGTACTTTTAAAACCGTTTACATTCTATTTTCAGTCTCAATTTGTCAAATATGCAGTATGTATGTATGTAAATAATTTAGAATTTTTAGAATACATGAAAAAACCTTTTGTGATTTCTGTCTTTTGCAGTGGTCAGTCTATGCAAATTATAACATTCCTATGAAATGTATGGTTTTTTTTGGCATTTCTGTCTCTTATATCCAACTTCAGTTGGCCCGATAAAGTATTTTTTAAATATCAAGAAACAGGATCGATTGGCATCAAAAAAAGTTTTTGTGAAAATTGCCCATTTTTTTTTTGCTGTCGGTACATTTCCTTTTTACAATCTGTGAATTCAGATTAAAATGTCTGAAAAAGTTAAGGACAGTCTCTCAATCCGTATAACGGTTTTCAGTAGCGGTTAAGGTACAGTCGCGGTCTGAAAATGCTTACCATTAAAGGTTTATAATTGCAATGTACAAGGTCGATGATATAATATTACGTGATTTGATTATGTATAGAGCATAGGTTTTTTTATTCACACGTCGTCTAGGATAGAAAACTTTTTTTGTTAAAAATAATATAAAATCGACGGCAGAAAAGTACAAAGAGTCAACTGCACTTTTTACGACATTCCCTTTTTTTCATAATTCGCCTGTAAATTCTTTGTTTTATCAAATGTTTTTTTTTCTGAATAAAGTTCTTTAAGCTGTAGGAATTAACTTGTAGGAAATTAAAGAAATCGTCAAGTAACGAAAGTTGTTGATAGTTAGAGAAGAGTTAAAGATATATTGTTTTCATAGTTTTCGAGGGCGCTGAAGCCAATATCACGACGTCAAAATAAAGTTCGAGTATTTTAAAGATAGATTTAACGACGTTACATTTGGAGTTGAAGAAAAAGCGTAAGAAACTTCGCTTTTGATGGGGTCCCACCGACCCTACAGGTTTTTTCGTTAGGATATAAGCTTCAAAATTATTTAAAAGTAATAAGTACCGAGGTATAGAATTTTAGACTTTACTGCATGCAGTGTGATAAAGAATCTAATTTGAAAACTGTTAAAACATGTTTATACCGCGACTGTACCTACCCTTACTTCCTCGTCTCATAAATAGATTTTTAGTCGATTTTTTTAATAAAACGTTAAGGAAACAATGAAAAGTTAAGGGAGGAAAAACTACACTAACTTAATTACATAAAATACAAAACGTGCCTCGTATTTCTGGAATTGTCGATACGCCCAAAAATATATAAATTTAGCGCGAGTTATCTCTAGGAAATATTATATTATTTAAAAGTGACTATTAAAAGCCAAAATTCGAGTTAAATTCTACCTACATTTTCGACAAGTCTTTGTTGATTGATTTTTACTGTGATGAGATTTCGACTTGAATTTGAACGATTTTAAAAACAAGAATAAGCCCTGATTGCCCATATTTACATACGATTCACTTGTGTGTTTTTGGGAGATGTGTCATGCAAATTGTGACTAAAACACAGAAATTGAGACGTACGACAACTATTTAAATTAGAGTCCTGGAGACCACAAGCAGTGGTAACGACCTACGGTAACCATTACGAGTTAGCCAACAAATAATACCAAAAGCAGAAAGTTTTGCTACTATCAGATAGCAAACGCCGATCTCATTTAGTTTTGAAAATATGATTGGCGTGTAAAAGTGTTTGTACAAACCTACTTACAGAAATAAAATCATTTATCTGCTAAAGGAATCAAACTTCAGAGTAATTCTAAATTTAAAAAAAAAATACTGGCTAGTTAGGATTGTATCCCAAGAACAAACTTAACTTTTTTTAATTGAAAAACATATTCTCTCATACATCCACCTGAAAATCAGTTTGTACGCACAACACAATATTGAGAGATTAACCATGTTATTATAAAACCATAGACGTCTGAAAGATTTTCCTCTAAACTATAAGCATATAACTATGTTCTGTATTTTTTTAAAGGCTCATATTTCGGAAATAAGAGGAGAATGATCAATTCTCATTAAATTTCTTAAAGAGTTATTAAGCTGATTTAAAAAAAAAACAGTACCTTAGGCATTTTTTTTTCATAACTTAGGCAATATTTTCGTAACTTAAAATAAAAGTTCTTTACCTCCGAAACTTACCTATATGAGTTCCATTTTTTCATTCTGACGTATGACTAAAATGCATTATAATCAAAAACGTAGGTACTAATTAAATATAATTGTAGAATACGTGGAAAATAAAAATAATTACGAATAAAATTGTTTGCTAAACCTTACACGAAGAAATATCTTGGACAAGTGCCTATTATAGCATCAATTTATCATCACCAATATCAACCAAGAGACCGACATGGCCGAGGAAAAGAAAATGCTGGAATTTTTGAATGCCAAAGGCATTTCAACCCTGGATCAGTTAAAAGAAATCTTCAGGCATCAACACGAAAAAAATGACGACGATCTAGAATTTGTGAAAGAAACAAAAGCATGCATGAACCAAGCAAAGTTAGACATGTTGTTGGAGGCGAGCAAACGAAATAAACAAATGCTTATGAACAAATTATCAATCACTGCAGCGACTTCGAATACTGCAGGAACATCAAATACTGCAGTGACCACAATTGCTGCAATGACTTCAAATTCTCAGCTAAGCATTGCTCAACAAACTGCCACAGTGCCTGTTCCTGGCCACATGGTCGAAAATGCATGCAATACAACAAAAAACGCAACATCGCTCCCCATGAGGTTGGTATACGTTCTTACTCTTTTGTCCACGCCATTGGGATTTGTAGGAATGCCATATAGAGTGGTGTAAATTATTCTGCCATTTCAATGATCATTTTATATAAATTCACGTTGAGGCATAAAAATCAAAATATTTTATTTCTCATAAACCTGCATGGGCACTTATGAAACGTCAGAAGCTAGGTGCATGGTTCCAATTTGTCGCTTCCTATGGAGAAGAGCCAGCAAGAAACTCCACGGTGACTCTCTTAAAAAGAGTACAAATAATAAAAATTAGTCCATTTATTCTTAACATAACCGTCCTCTATCTATAAAATAGGTTCCGTTGCTGTTGAGGTAATCATGAGTTGTATGTACAAACATACCAAATTTCGTACGGGCGGCGCGGCAGCAGGTCAAATACAGACTGTTTTTTTTTAAAAACGGACTCAAAGCAGAACTTAAAACTATATTTTCAGAGAGTACAGTACCTATATGGTACCATGGTACCATGATTGACCATGATTCCGGTTATATGCAACCATGACGCGACCTCAAACTTCCGACATAAAAACTCGGTGTTTGAAATGGATAAAATAAAACCGAATATGTTTTCAGATACCGCCATAAACACATCAATCAATACCACCCTTATCAACAAGAAATAAGGCGCCAACAGCAAAGGCAGCTAAGGCCACAGCTTCTCCAAGCTTACGAAGGCAACGCTCACCAACAAAACAACCAATACAACCAATACCACCTCCAGCAACATAATTACTACGGCCATAATCAAAACGGATACGAAGGGGTTGGGCAGAATATGACTGGCTACAATAATGGATATATCAACACGATGGGTACGTGGCAGTCTGGTGGTGTTGGTGTTGGTATCAATTCAATTGGCCAAACGATTCCAGTGTCGCAGCCTTTGGCATCGACTACTGTTCATAATGTCGTACCGCAACAACAGTGGCCAATAGGACACAGCGGCTATAACAACTACCCTCAATTTCACACAGCTCCTCAAGCATCTCAACAACCAGCTTCTCAGTATATATCTCGGGGAAGCAGGCCGATATATAAACATAACTGAAGTGTCATGCGATGGTCAAGGGATTTTGTACTATGTGCGGTGCAGCTATTAGTGTCAATTCTACCTGGCCTCCTCTATAAACTTCAAAGTAAAAGAGATGAACTAAACTTTTGTAATGCAATTCTTTTAAAGACTTATGATAAATCCTATAAATATTATGAAAAAGTAAATGATGTATCATGAAGCGAAAAAAACTAGACATGAGTTTAATAAATGCTTACGAAACAGAATCATGATTTTGAACACAATGTTGCTACCCTCTGGTGAATGCTGGCTGCCCAAATACGGAACATAATAATAGCTCCCTACTAATGAGGTGAGTAAACAGCGGTACCTACCCTTCTACGCATAATATCGGAGTGACAGAGTTGTGAACAATAGCGATGAACCATCAAATTAGTTTCAGTCGTTTTTGAGAAAATCACGAATCATCAAAATCTTCTTTCAAATCTCTATCTCGATCTTTTATTTCTTCGTTAAAATTTAAACAAAACAGAAAACCTTTTTTTTCCAACACAAAATAAAACCTGAATTGTTTTTAGGTACCTACTTTCAATATTGCAAGTGCAATCACCATATATCAGAATATAGCTTCGTGCAATGTCAAAATGAAACAATCGATAAAGAAGTAGATTTTATCAAGAAAGTTAAACTACGAGCTGCGTTCTGTATTAGCCAAGAAAAGCTAAATATGATAATAGACGACTTTATTAGCACGCGAATTGAAGAAATACTTTTACACGATTGTTAAAAAGTACTGCAAAAACCCGCATTGGGCCCGCGTGGTGACCTGTATCCCAGCAGTAAGAACATTTTAAGCTGATTATGCTACCGCAGAAACTTCGAATTCTCGGCAAGTTGTACAGCAAAGTGGAGCCATTTATGTTCCTGGCCGCAGTGTCGCGAATGCTGGCTGTACATAGAAAAATGTACCTTTGCTGCCCCTGATGAGGTAGAGTTGTAATATCTTATTAATCTTACTAATATTATAAATGTGATAGTTTGTGAGAATGGATGGACATTTGTTACTCTTTAACGCAAAAACTACTGAACGCATTTGGATGAAATTTGGCTAACGAGTTTATAACCTGGATTAATACACATAGGATGCTTTTTCATCCGGTTAGTACGTTCCCGTAGGATAATTTTCGATCGGCACGTGGGCGAAGCCGCTGGCAAGAGCTAGCACTTAATATAAATAGCAGTAGCGAAGAAACATCAAATCAGGGTCAGTCGTTTTTGAGGAAATCACGGTATATCAAAACTTTTTTTCTTGGTGTTGGATACAAAATAAAACTAATATGTTTTCAGATCCCCACAGTATGTCCATGATTCCAATTACGCAAACTCTGACTTCCAAATCAATGTATGCTGAGCTAATTATAGCAGCAGTATTTTAAAGATATCGTCAGACAATCTTATAAGAAGTTGTTTTTGTAAAACAACTATCTCCAGAAAGATACAGAACATAATGTCAGCTCCTAATTAATGAAGTAAGTATACAACGGTACTCTTTTGCCCATACTATCAGGGATGCAGACTTGTGATATGAAAAAGTCACACCAGATCAAGCAAAAACTCTAACTTTAAATATTTTCAGATCTCACAATCTATTCTTGCATCCGACGACGCAACATCCACCTTTCAGAGCACTTTTTCCTGAACTGGTGACAGCGGCTGCAACTTAGCCTGAAACAGCTTAAAGCACGCGCGTTCACAGGAGAAGAAAAAGTTGTAAATGTTTTGCATTTCAAAACATTCTTTAAAATTACACTAACATCCGTTAAGATAGACAGACAAACTGTTGCCGACCGATGCCTGTCTATGGTGAATGCGGACTGCCAGGATACCAGCTACTGATGAGGTGCGTATTAAGTCATATCTAGACCGAAACCTATATTTTTTTAAGATCAAGCACAATTTAACTCTTGAAATATTTAGATCCTGCAATCTACTCGTGAATCCGACGACGCAACCTCTACATCTCACTCCACAACACAGTTTCCTGAAATGGTCACATCGGCTTCAACTCTCAACTTAGCGGAAAACTTGTGATCGTTTTACATTGCGGAACAGTCCTGAAAATTAAACGAATATTCGTCAAGATGGACAGAGAAAAGATGGTGGCGACCGATGTCTGTATCCGGTGAATGCTGTCTGCTCGACAGAACATAACAGCTCGCTACCGATTAGGTACGTACCATACCATATAGGATACAGAGTTGTGATATAATTTTACTTATAGATTGTGAAAAAACATCATAGTAGGTTCAATAATTATTTTGAAATCGGGCACAGCATAAAATTGAACACGTTTTTAGGGACCCATACTGCACTGCAATCGTCATACATCTATCAACTCGATTTTCAAATCAAGCAGCTCAAGAATGAAGACGAATCTCCACGTCAGCCTCGGAGGTATTTATCATATAATAAAGACAAGCCCGATACGATTTCTTATCGGCAAAAATGACGAACTGCCATCCTCTATGGGATAAATATTCAAAAACTCTCCTTAGTGCTAAATCTTGTTAACGAACTCCCGTGCAAAATTTTGATGCTTCTGACTCAGCGGTTTCGGCTGTGCATGATCAGTTAGTGAATTAATGAATTCAACATTTCGCACCTTTAAAGACAAACCGTTACTGCGATTTGCTTGTATTCAATTCTAAAGCCTCGTTTACACAAGGAGAGTTTTCGACACGGCATTTTGTTCCTGCGGACACAGACAATTCTGACAGGCAAGGCGATTTTCGCTTTTCGAAATCTCCTATCGTTAATCGTCTAATTAAGTCGAGAATGTTTTATCGTATAAGTTTATCATATGCATATAATTAGATCATAGTTATTATATTAAGAATAGATACTTTATAAGAAGATTATCGAAACTAATATTATAAAGAATAAAAAACATGCACTCAGTTTGTTACTAAGTATGTTTGTAGGGGGTAATATCTGGAATTACCAATCGAACTTGAAAAAATCTTAATACATTTAATATCCCAATTCTTGAAGAAAGTCATGTTTACATTTAAAAAACAGTCGGAAAGTACGCTAAATGAAAACGAGCATATATCGGGGGTGGGCGATGGGATTTGTTGCGGCGGGTCGGAGCCCAAAATTTCACGCGGACAAAGGCGCGAGCGAAATGCTAGTTATAAAATAAGACATTAAAATCTAGGCATTGGTTTGGTGTTGACAAAACCTGCAATATTTCGGGCTTTCTAAATTGCTAATAAATTGTACCGTGTGGTGCCGGACACAAAGAATAGCACCACCCCATTTCTACCCGTGGGTGTCGTAGGAGGCGACTAAGGGATTCAAATGAGGACGGGCAGCAGCGTCCTCTGAATAAAAGCTTCTTCAGACAGGCGCGACGCGACACTTGTAGAACAATTTCCATGAAGTTTCCATAGAAATTGTTCTACGAGCGTCGTGTCGAAGAAGCCTTAATGCGATCCATCACAAAGCTGAGAGTCACACTCAAAGGATATTATTATTAGGTAATATGTACGTACTAACGTACAGAAGCCGGTACATCAAGCTACACCAATCTGTAATCTGTCAAATTTATTTGATAGATTTTCAACTTTGTAACATAACACTAAGGTTCATGTTCAATTGGGAAAATTTGACAGTTTGGGGTAGCTTGATGTGCTGGCGTCTGTACATTAGTACGTACATATTACCTAATAATAATATTCTTTCCGTTGTAGCCATATTTTTTTAGTGCGGAATCTTTTTACTAATTGAGCTATACAGATGTCGAAAGGCCACAATTCATTTAATATTCTAAAACTATCTTACTTACTCTTAATCTTAGTTTAAATTTTTATGATCATAGTTGACGATCGCTAAGGCGCATAGCTTAAGGTGGAATCGCCAGGGTAGCCCGCGAAATTCAAATTTTCTTGCGTTTTTTGCAATTTGCAGCCCAGTGTCATGTTGTATGTTGATTAAAATACGATTCGCGATCGTAACACGTATGTATTTATAGGATTATAATAATTGAAGTCCTCTCTACAGCCCTCTAAGTCCCTTTAATCGTTTAAATGCACTTGGAGGGAAGTAATGAGGAAATTAATTACTATAATTCTGTAAATCTATATTTGTTATGCTCGGGAAACATATTTTGATCAACATACAACCTGATACTGGTCTGCAAATTGCCAAAAACTGAAGAAAATTTGAATTTCGCGGGCTACTTTGGCGCATCTACCTTAAACAGTAGTACTGTAATCATGGTCCTTACGTTTTAGGATTTTTCATACTAAAAGTAAAAGTCGTACACCTGGATTCTGAAATGAAAATCATCGACACGTCAGGATGAAACGCCACATAATTCATATATTTAAACACAGCAGTATACCTACGCTTGATATTGTTAGCCAGTTTCCGTGTTGAGTATCGTTCCAGAACCCATTTTTTTTTTAAATGATAAATATATATATAAATGTCGGGTGTAAATACCTACCTACACCCGACCGTCTTACGGCCAGGCGTCGGGACTCTACAGAACAATTTCTATGAAAATTGAAAATGGAAATTGATCTACTAGAGCAGTGGTCTCCAAACTTTGAAGCCTTAGGGCCATAATATTTTTATTTTTTCTGCCCTTAACTATATTTCTAGACTAGCAAACATACGCTTTTTTTGCATTTCAATTATTATTGTGTATTGTGACACTTAACGACATCTAGTACCCCCCCAGTGGGTTCACGCATTGTCGTTGCGGGGGCTCAGTATATCTATCATACTACCGTACGCTGGCTTGTTTTTATACTTCGAGCAGAGATCGTTTTTTAAAAAACATTAGAAGCATCGCCCTTTTGCCGATTTAGAAAATAGTGAATGGTGTCGATTTGATAAATCATATGAACGCACTGAATTTGAGATTGCAAGGAGAAAATCAGCTTCTCTCTGATTTATACACCAATATCAAATCCTTCAGGCAGAAAATAATACTATTTCAATTGCAATTACGTAAACAATGTTTCACACATTAACATTTGAAATATTCAGCCACACTACAGAGACTGAATTTCCCGTCGATTTTGCAATCGAAACTTTGAGTGCTTTAAAGAAAAATTTTGATATTCATTTCTCAGACTTTGATGTCTGAATGTGAAAATGTGAAATTAAGCTTTTTCAAAATCCTTGTGATTCGGAAAATGAAACTCTGGCTCCGGAAGGCGAAATAGAAATGATTGATTTAAAGTGCAGTGATATGATTAAGAACAAATATCAAAACTCATCTTTTTTGGAATTTTATAACAGTCTTCCACTGTTACAATTTGATAATTTGCATAAATTTGCTCATGGATTGTTTTCTGTTTTTGAAACTACTTACTTGAGTAAGAAAAAGTTTTCCAAGATGAAGTACACAAAGAATGTTTGCAGATCTAAATGAACGGATGAGCATCTTAAATCCCTTTTAATAGTTGGTACAAGTAAAATTGACCCACAACTACAAACTATTGTCGGTGGAAAATCACAATTAGTGTTTTTTGTTTTACTGTGATTATTGGGATTCATTTCAATTATTTGCTAGTTATTAATATGCTTAGTTTAGATACTAAAGTTAAGTTTTGCGTTATCATTTCTGTCGTTAAGTTTTACCTTGCAAGTAAATAAAACCGAGTAATTATCATTCTGTTTTCTTCTTCAACTTATCACTGCAATAGTAACAACAATAAGACATTGGCTGTCGCGGGCCAGATTGATGACACTAGTTATAACCTGTCGCGGGCCGGATTGATAGAACTGGCGGGCCGGTTTTCGCCCTCGGCCGTAGTTTGGAGACCCCTGCACTAAAGTCGCGTCGCACTGTCGCGTCGCGCCGGTCTGCGGGAGCCAATAAACATGCCTAAGTTTCCTAGCAATTTGTTTCTGCTCAGTACTTCTCGGCTTGGTCAGGGGCTTGTGGCTAAGTAATAACAGCCACACGGGTTTACCGATCAGGTTAAGCTACGCTTGCCACGGTTGGCCCGTAGATAGGTGACCATCTTTACATATCAAGACCCCTCCGTGCCTCGGAAAGCACGATAAGTCGTTGGTCCCGGTTGTCATTCGTAGATCTTTGACAGTCGTTAAGGGTCATCGGAAGCCCGAAAGTCTGACAACCTGTCTTACCAAGGGGTATCGAATTACCCAGTAACTGGGTTGTGGAGGTCAGATAGGCAGTCACTCCATATAAAATACTGGTATTCAGCTGCATCCGGTTAGACTGGAAGCTGACCCAACATAGTTGGGGTAAGGCTAGGCATATCATGACGATGACTTCTCGGCTTGGTGATGGATTTTTCTCCGTTTACAACTCTACTGCGATCACAAAACAACAACATTTGTATGTACACTCTCGTATCTTTCACTTACGCTCCTATTTCAAAGAAATATCAGTATCCTTTTTGCTCTTAACTTGACTTAACTCTTTACTCTTTGGCCAACTGAATTGACGACCTTTTATTCTGTAAGTAAATGTGTAAAAATATATTTTATTTAGATTTTTGCCTAAAATATAACTTGCAATGTTTTTTAAAATCGAAAGGTACAGAGCTTTAAAGTTTAAGTAGTGTTTAGATTCATCATTATGTCTACTAAGTTATTCTAAAAATAATTATAAAACCATCATTAACCAGCTCCATTGTACCTACATTAATTCATCCAGGTATTTCGTTAC
The DNA here is from genome assembly GCA_947359405.1 of Antitype chi. NCBI lineage: Eukaryota > Metazoa > Arthropoda > Insecta > Lepidoptera > Noctuidae > Antitype > Antitype chi. The sequence goes on along the minus strand of OX375822.1, from coordinate 5,027,335 downwards.
TTAGGGAAATAGACTCTTAAGTCAAGTTTGCACCATTTAATTAATAGTCTGGTCCAAAAGTATCACATAAATGTGTAAACAAACCCTGACCAAGTTAAATTCTCACGCAATCACTCACTAAAAATAATTCATATTATTTAAAAATGTTTCAACTTTATATCTTAGCACTTTTTCCAACAATTATACGTATTGCTTGAATAACATTGGATATTAAATTGGAATGATGATAAAAATATATTGAAACACTGGATAAACTTCTTAAATTAATTAGCAAACTATTAAAATTTAAAAATTGTATACTAACCTTTCTAAAATTAACAAATTAAAATAATTGTAAATGGTAAGTCATCGACGGAAATTGAGGTTATAAATTCAACATCAATTGTTATTATTAATAAACATGCAAAGTAAAAAAAAATGTCAAATGAAAAACATCTATAGGGTGATTCAAAATCCGAATTTTAGATAAAGTATTCAAATTATCAAATCAAAGCACTCAATTAATAAGTGGCAATTTAGCATTCTTAAGTCCGTTTCCTGATTCATTTGTTTACATTTTCGTCAGATACTCTTAGAACAGACTATAATATATAATCATGTATTAAATCATTTAGGGAAATATGTGATCTTAAGTTGTAAATAAGTAAACAAAACAAAGCTGAAATGTGATGCTAAAAGAAAAGTAGGCACTCAAGGAACACCAACTTCGAATATCACAAGGGTGTTCTTTTATGTGCAGTAGTGTGCTTAACTTAGCTTATTTTAAACTTAGGTGTTGGCTTCAGTAAATTAGTTGTTTATTTCTAAATAGGGTGATCCGTTAATATGAGTCGGTATGGAGAAATAAAATCTGAAACTATCGACGATTTAAAGTAACAACAAAACGAATTAAAAAAAGGTAGTACAGACTACCTAAAATAAACACAATAGCCACCTACTTAGTAACTACAGAATTTATGGAACTATTACTAAACTAATGTTTTTTTTTATATATGTGACACGTGGTTTAGTTCAATTGATTCTTTACAATCTACTCTAACAATTATCCCAATAAAACCGCCAAACCAGTTTTTTACCTATCTTAAATTGTCAAGAGATCACAGCTTTCCCTTAAATATAGTAATAATACATGTTTCAAATTCAAGTAGATGACACGGGGTTTAGTTAAATTGATTCTTTACAATCTACACTAACAATTATCGCAATAAAACCACCAAACCATTAGTTTATTTACGGAAAATCTAGTTCCAGACTATCGTCTCTTAAATTCTGAACGGATCTTGTATGTATGTCCTTATTACAGTAATAATAATTTAAAAAAAAAAACAATAGTCGTCTCGTCTATATCTGTTATTCTTCTAAGCCAGGTAGTCGAAGTGGTGTGTGCGCGCCACTAGTACCTTTGTGAATATAAATAATTTTGTTTTATAGAGATATGTTTTTGCTCAGTTCTTGGGCCGTGCTCACTTTGCGTGCATTTCTGTACGAAATTCGGTGGTGGTTTCGGTGGTGGTGGGTTTGGTGGTGGGGTGGTGGTGGCGGGTTTGGTGGTGGGGTGGTGGTGGCGGGTTTGGTGGTGGGGTGGTGGTGGTGGCGGTGGTGGTGTGTTTGGTGGTGGGGTGGTGGTGGTGGTGGCGGTGGTGGTGGGTTTGGTGGTGGTAGTGGCGGCGGTGGTGGTGGGTTTGGTGGTAGGGTGGTGGTGGCGGGTTTGGTGGTGGGGTGGTGGTGGTGGCGGTGATGGTGTTTGGTGGGGGGTGGTGGTGGTGGGAGGGGGGGGGGTGGTGGCAGTGGTGGTGGGTTTGGTGGTGGTGGTGGTGGTGGTGGTGGCGGCGGTGGTGGTGGGTTTGGTGGTGGTGGTGGTGGTGGTGGTGGTGGTGATGGCATCGGAAGACTATAGGAATGCTCAAAATGGATGATGTACTAAATCGTATCCAGTGTGAGCACCGAAAGAAACGGATGGATGGGGATTGTTCGTGACTTTTCGTACGCGTTCGCACTGAATTTTGTACTAAAACGTATGCAAAGTGAGTGTGGTCTTATGCCGCGTGTAGCCGATAAGGACCTAGGCCCTACTATTGAGGCTTCGACAATATTAGAATACTACACTAGACACAACATTTAAAATGTTGTAGGTTTTTATTAGAAATTATTATCCTTAGATGTGAGATAACTTACGGTTAAGATAGGTATAATGTACGGCACCGTCGCAATTAGAAATAGTGAAGGTTGGCCCTAGTAATGTATCATTTGCAAAACACATTTTCAAAAAAAAATACAAAATCGGCCCAGTCATACTTTCGGCCATAAAACTACTTAAAAAATTACTTTTTATGTATTGTGTTTATTTTAGGCAGTATGCCTATGTATCTACGCTAACTATCGGTAGTTAGTGGTAGATGGTTAGTCTGGAATCAGATTTTCCGGAAAAATGGTTTTGTTGGTTTAAATTGTTAGAGTAGACTATTTAGTTAGTTACAGTTCCATAAATTTGGATATGTGGAACTTTAACTAAGTAGTGTAAAAATCATTTCCTTACATTTTTGACAAACTGTTCAGTAAAATTGATTAACCTACTCTAACAATTTAAGCCAACAAAACCATTTTTCCGGAAAATCTGACTCCAGACTAACCTATCTTAAATTCTCAATGGTTCACAATTTATAGAAGTTTTCCCATAATTACAGTAATAATAATAAACAAAAAAATAAAAAGTAAACAAAAAAAATTAAAAATATGAAAAAACGTAAAAAACAAAAAAAAACAAAAAAATTAAAAAAAAAAATGTTAGTTATGCAAACAATCTTTACTTAGCTACCCACGGTGGGCATTTATTGTGTTAATGTGTAAATACGCAGTCGCTAATAGTAGTTAATGTAGTTCTTGCAGAACAGAGGTTTTTTAAAACACGAGTGTGAGTACTATGATAAGTTATGAATAAGTTAATAATGACATATCATACTATAATGACATACCTACTTTATTCACATACATATTCAATACTTATAAAAATAATTTGCTCTTTCTTCTTTTCATTAAAATAAAGTATCCAATAATAAAAGTTCAGTCTGTATCAGCAAATATAATAATAATTGATGTTTGCACCACTTATACCATTTTTTTTATACAATTTCAGAAGTCGTACGAAAATTTTCCGATTTAATTTTCGGATTTATTTTAACTGTAAAATCACGTGAGTAAAATTCAGTGAATCAGCGAAATCGACAAAATTTCGGATACAGCCTCTTAAATTGTATTAAAAATGTAATATTAAAAAAATCGGCCCTGTGGTAGAACAACAATGGGATGGAATTAGTAATTATTTTACACACGAGGCACTTAATGTAAATCGATTAAACCCTTTACTAGCTTATCGATCACTGTAACATCGTAATTTAGTATTTTTTTGCCAGTACATTAATACTCGTAATAGGTGCAACTTTAATTCTTATGCCGCGCGTAGATTTGTTTTTGAGTAAGTATTAGATTATTTTAGAAAAACATTTAAAATGTTATTTATAAGAGCTAAATTGGTACTAGTGTCAAAGACCTAGGCCATTGTACGATTATATTGAAAATATCCTTAGGCGTGAGTAAAACTCACGGTTAGCTTAATTAGGACAGCATACACTATAAGATAGTTACTAAAAAAAAGTGGTTCAGAATTTCAGGACATGATGTAGAGTTGTATAATATTCATAAATAGTACCTATATAAGTGTAAAAATAATGTTAAAAAATACGAGTTAAACTCGTTATATGGTTGGAATGGAGTTCTGTATTTTATTCATATTTTGCTGAACGATCCAATTTCAGACATTTTTATGCAAAATCAAAATATGCGTTTCGTTTCGTATAAGTCAACATGAAAACATAATCATCTATAGTTTACCTATATTCTTTTATTCACATATACATATCATTGTAGAATCTGTACACTTATAAGCTTTCATTGATAGGTAAGCAACATTTAAAAGAACTCGGTTATAATACCTTTTAAGATAACTTACGCTTACACATATGGTACATTAGATATTTGGAAAATGGCCATAGTATTCTTGACTTTAAAGTAGTTGTATATATTAGGTATAATGTATAGGAAGTGTAGATGTGTGTGTGTGTGAAAACGTCGTAATTAGGATAAGAGAACGTTAGCCCTAATCATAAATCTATTTGTAAATGATATTTTCAACAAAATCTACAAAAATTGCCAAGTCATACTTCCGGAGTTAGTGCTGCGTAGTCCATAGCGTACTTATTTAGTTGTGCTCGCAGGTTGTATAGGTTGTTCAAATCAAACACTATAGCAGTTTTACCATAAATGCAGTTTTAATAAAAACAGAACCAAAAATATTAGAAAATGTAAAAACAAGTAAAAACGTTAGTTAAGCAAACAACGAATTTAAGATAAGTTAGGATTGTTTGCATTACTTTTTTTAAATAATAACTTAAGTAATCTTTACTAAGCTATCTACGGCGGGCGTTTATTGTGTAAATATGTAAAATCGCAGTCGCTAATAGTAGTTTATAAAATTCTTTCACAACGGTGGTTTTTAAAATACGAGTGTGACTAAACTGACTTAATAAAGTATGAATAAATAAGTAATACTATTACGATTACGACACACAAAGTCTAATAATATACTTTATTCACATACATATCCAATACCTATAAAAGTATGGCATGTATTTAATGCGGCAACTAAGTAAAATGAATATAGGTTTTAAAAAAAATAGAGTGGGTACCATATATAATGGGTTGTCAGCTAATAAGGAGTATCGTAATAAGTAATAGGTAGCATATTAATATATCAGTAATAAGCTCCGTTTTAATTTAAACTAGCATCAAGTTTTTCTTTTGGGAACAGAATTAATATCTAAGCGGAAACTTAATGGCGAAAATAAAATAGAAAATGGGCATTCATAAATAATATATTATTATTGTATTATTAGGGCAGGTTTAGATTTTCTATATAATCTAGTCGTTTCTGGCACTCGCCGGCCGCTACCGCGGCACCGCTCGCTTCGCTCGTTCGGCTCGTGCGTAGGAAGTCAGTTTTAACCTAACCTAACCTAACCATTAAAAAAATAATAATAACCTACTCTAACTAGACTGGTAATATATTATCTTTGCCACCCTACTAACATTATTAGTCGCCAAGTCATTATTTATAGCTCCTCGGCTAATATTTTATTTGACTGGTATAGTTTATTTGCTACCTAAACGCAGCTGCTAGTTTTTAGTTTTTATAACACCTTTAATTTTGAACCTTACATAATATAATAGTCGCGAAAATATTTAATCGCTGGCAAGTTATTTTATTTGTTGCAAACATTTAGTCGACTTTTAAGTTATTAGTCACTCGGAAAATAATAAGCTTAAAAGTATTTGGTCGACTTTTAAGTTATTAGTCACTCGGAAAATAATAAGCTTAAAAGTATTTGGTCGACTTTTAAGTTATTAGTCACTCGGAAAATAATAAGCTTAAAAGTATTTGGTCGACTTTTAAGTTATTAGTCACTCGGAAAATAATAAGCTTAAAAGTATTTGGTCTTTCTTCTTTTCATTGAAAATAAAGTACGTAATAATAAAATTTCAGTCTGTATCAGCAAATATTTAATATTTTTTGGTGCATGCCACGGTTTTGCACCACTAATTACATTTGTGCATCCACCAGTCCGGTTTTTGATCCGTCTATTAGCATTTAGAACAAACCATGTAGACATAAGTAGGAACTTATGTCTACATGGTCTGTTTTAAATGTAACAGAAAATTAATCTGTACATAAAATTCTCGTGTCACAGTTTTCGTTGCCATACTCCTCCGAAACGGCTTGACCGATTTTGATAAAATTTCGTGTGCTTATCGGGTAGGTCTGAGAATCGGCCAACATCTATTTTTTTTTTGCGCATTAGGAAACTGCCAAAAAATCGGGAAAACTTAAATTACATTTTCTATGGGAATTTTGTATGGACAGGACGTCTGTCGGGTCAGCTAGTAATATATATTATTATTGCTAACATATTGAATATTTCATAATTTAGGGAAATATCATAAGTTGTAAATATGTAGAAACGAATCACAAGCTGAAATGTAATGCTAAATGCTAAAATGTAACTAGAAACATAACAATGCTTAAATTCTAGCCGGATCATGTCTTATAGTAGTTTTCCTATAAATACAGAAGAAAAACTTAAAAAAAAATGGTTCCTTTATAAGAGTCAATAATTATTATAGGCTAGGTGTCAAAGTAGGAGCTTATCTCAACACAAAAATAAAGGATTGTAGGTATGCGTGTCAAAACATTCTTAAGATCGTAAAGAAAGCCGTAGTAGAGCTAATAGTGCACGAGCTCGCCCGGGGAAGTACTACCACCACACCTAATTCAACCACCAAACAGCTAAGCTGTATTTCGGTTTGAAGGGTGTGGGTGCCGGTGTAATTACAGGCACTTGAGGCATTCCAGCTTTGTCTCTGGGATGGCATCGTACCTATGATGTCCCCCGTTTTGGCCGTATTACATATAGACTTTTTGTTGTAGAACGTAATGGAATTATGTCACATTACACGTTTGCACCGCCAAGTACCTTTGAGAAAAGAGCTTATTTAGAAATTAGTAGTAGTTCATAGTCCGTGGGCCATATCCCACCTATGATCTTTCATGTTGTGCATTAAAACATAGAAATATAGTATTTTAACTGTAAAACTACGTCTGTAAGATCAAAAAAAAGGAAAAAATATCGTATTCGGCCTCTTAAGTTGTAATTAAAAATTAACTATAAATTCTGCCCTTAGTAGAACAAAAAAAAATAGGATTTTTTTAGTTATAATAATTATTTTACTGACGTGGCACATAATATAAATCGATTAAACCCTTTACTAATGTAATTAGCAACCCAAAAAAATAAATATCACTGTAGGTAACATCGTAATTTTTGAACTGAAAACTGGAAAATGGTTTTTTTTCCAGTAAATTAATATTGCATTTCTTATTCTTATTCCGCGCGTAGATTCGTTTTTATGTTAGTTTTAGAATACATAAGAAAACATTTAAAATGTTATTTCTAATTAAATTGGTATAAGTGTCAATTACCTAGGCCATTGTACGGATTATATTAAAAATATCCTTAGGCGTGAGTTAAACTCACGGATAGCTTACTTAGGACAGTATACACTATAAGGTAATTGATTCAAAAAGTGTTTCCAATTGCATGGCATGAACTAGTGTTGTATAATATTCATAAAAAGTACCTATGTATGTTGAAAAAATGTGAGTTAAACTCGATAAATTACCGGAATGGGAGGTCTTGATTTTGTTCATATTTTGCTGAACGATCCAATTTAAAACATTTTTATGCAAAATTTAAAAATGCGTTTGGTTACATACGAGTGAAAATTAAAACATAACTTCCATAGTTTATATACTTTATATATATACTCTTTTATTCACATACATATGTGTTATTATATAATCTGTGCATTAATAAGCTTTCTTTTAAAAATATTTTACTTTTGATACCGCAAATACCGCACTTACCTTCTTATTCCGGTACGCAGCACTTAAAAGAACTCGGGGATGATACGTTTTTTAGAAAACTTACGCTTACACTTATGGTACATTAGATATTTGGAGAGTGGCCATAGTATTCTTGACTTTAAAGTAGTTGTTTATACAAATATTAGGTATAATGTATGGGAAGTGTAGATTTGTGTGTGGGAACGTCTTTAGAAATAGAATGAAGGTAAGCTCTAGTAATGTATCTATTTGGAAAACTAAAAAACATATACAAAGACACCAACTTCCGAAATTAAAGTAATTTTTCTCGTTTTAGTGTTTTTTCTGAAGTTGGTTGTTTTTTTGAAACAAGTAATTTTTAAATACATATACATGCTGAGTAGATTTTTTTTTTTTAAATTTATTTATTGTGTTTATTTTAAGTAGTATGTACCTACCACCAACTACTGAATTTATGGAACTAAAACTAAACCAATGTAAAACATAATTTTCTAACATTGTTGACACTGCGTTCAGTAAAATTGATTAATTACAATCTACTCTAACAATTTTTTATGACTAATTATTTAAACCAATAAAACCATTTTTACGGAAAACCAGACTTACCCATCTTAAATTTTAATGGATCACAATGTTTAGCATTAACATAGATATAATAAAAATAATCAAAAAAGAAATGTAAAAAAAAACAAAAAAATAACAAAAAAAAGTAAAAAAAAATAACAAAAAAATAACAAAAAAAAGTAAAAAAAAAATTGTTACGCTAATAACCTAAACTTATCGTTGCTACCCACGGTGGGAATTTATTGTGTTAATACGTTAATACGAGCTCGCCCGGGGAAGTACTACCACCACACCTAATTCAGCCGCCAAACGGCTTAGCTGTGTTCAGGTTGGAAGGGTGTGGGTGTCGGTATAATTACAGGCACTTGTAGAATTCCAGCATTGTCTCTGGGATGGCATCGTACCTATGATGTCTCCCGTATAGACCTTATTGCATATAGACTTTTTGTTGTTGTACGTAATATAATATGTCACATTACATTTTTGCGGCACATAGGTAGTGCCTTTGTGAATAGAGCTTATTTAGAAATGTGTAGTAGTCCATAGTCCATGGTCCATAGGGACCTAAGACCTACTATTAAGGCTTTGATAATAATTATTAGAATACTACACTAAACACTACTCTGAGTTTAACCCTCCGTAAGATAGGTATGGGAAGTGTGGATGTGAATGTATGTGTGTATGTATAGATACTTCGTTGTTAGGAATAGTGAACCCTTGTAATGTACCTATTTACAATAATAAAATAATAAAAAAACACCCAGTAGTACTTGCGGAGCTAGTGCTGTAATTTATTTATTTTGTATGAAATGATTATGATTTAAATTAAAACAATCTGGAAGATCCAATTTTCTGTGGTAAGGGTAAAGATTTATTTTGCTCGAGAAGGCGTAAAAAATACAACATTGCACCTTATTCGGGATTCATTTAAAAAGAGAAAATTGTTCATTTTCTTAATCCATTAATATGGAATTAACTCAGTATACAGCATTGCTCAACTTATTACGTCGAACGTTTAAGCGAACATTGCATGTGGCAGGCGGACAGACCCCACCGGCCGGCGGGATCATTTCCCTATCTTGTTTTGTTTTGCCTGTCTAAAACAGGTACATTACTGGAGGTCAACCATACCTACATCAAAAGAAGTATTTAAGTAGTTTTTCGTTACTTGCCCTTTATTTAAGTAGCTAATGCCGGAATTTGTCATAATAGAACTATTTTGCATTAAAACAAAACAGTTATTATGTTATGAAAAGCACATAGCATTGCGTTAAAGAAGCACCTAAGATTTTGCCATATTTCAGTTAAATAATCAAAGAAAACCATACCTTTCAATCTCCATTACCTGTGGCTTGACACCATATCAACACTTGCGGTGATCTATGGTAGTAGTAGTAGTAAGTAGCTCAAGACCCATATTAAACATCCAGCCAAAACTCCCTCCGCGGGAGCTAATAATCTTTAGTTTGGTTTAGCGGATGAAGTGACACATGGAGTAGATGATCATAAAAGTGAGGATTTCTGTAATGGGAATTTGCTTCTTTTTTAATATAATTATATGTATTGCTTATCATGCTGGAATGTTATGTTAGGAATATTGGTCAGTGTTTTATCTACCTAATCATTATATTTTACACTGAAATCCTTCAGTTGTAATACTTCTGTCTCTTAAAACAAAACCGGATTGTGTATTACACAATCCCACAATGCATTTTTGAAGTACTAACCAGAAGCAGGTTAGAAGTTTGATGAGTGATTTTGAGTAAGTTATTTATACAATGTGGAAATTATGTCAAGTTCACAGCAATTTTACATTTAGTTGGCTACTTATTCCATTGTAAATGCGTAGGTTCGACTTACAGTAAATCCTAAAAATCTGTTCGGCCTGTTCTCAGCAGTAGGAAAAGGCTACTTTCTTCCTCTGAGGATGAAGAGCGTTTTCCCCCCCTTTCGCACTTAGGAGAATCCGTCGCTCAAGTTCGCTACAAGCTATTTTTGTCTTTATATTAATATTAAGATTCTGGTAGTAGTTTCTGGTTTTACATTCAAAAATATGTTTCTGGCACTCGCCGGCCGCTGCCGCGGCACGCTCGGATTGCACGCTCGCCTCGTGCGTTTTGTGGTCACAGTTCTAACCTAACCTAACCTATAGTTCTGGTAGCAGTTCGGAACATAAGGTACATAGGTACTACTTTTAATGACTTCGTTTCCCTTAAAACATAATACATATAATGCTAAACATATAATGCTTAACAAAAACTGCACTAGCCCGAAATTTAAATATTTCAAATACTTTCAAGACACGCGTTAATGTTGTTATGCGCTTTAATATACCTATTCAATTATTTATATTGTTAAACAACAATTTATTATTAAAATCAAATCTATATTTTAAATACAATAGTTTATTTCTTTAACAAATATTGACAGTGAAATTGTCTCTTTGAGCCTTCTTTTGAGCAAATGAAGCTTGTAGTAGAAGTCTCGGATCTTCCATTACAAAATAAATAGATAAAGATACAAACATTTGTCATTATCAAATCGGTAAGTTAAGTGACAAGTAAATAAGCTGATTAATTATCAAATATGGGATTTAATCTAATTAAAAGTGTGTGTGTATGTGTATGTGTGAGTAATAGAGTGTGAGAGTATTTTTTTTCTTGCATTACCCTTTCGATCTTAGTACTTAATGGTAGTATACTCGTATAAGAACTTCGCGACGGAAATTATCAGGGTTAAAGTAGATATCATAGTATACATAATAATACCAAAGAGTTGTAGAATTCTTTGCAACGAGTCCGACCGGCAACATGAGACATTTCAGTTGTTTCAACATAAACAGTTGTTTCCATTAAATTAAATGGAAAATCATAAGATAAAATATTTATTTTTGGCATTTGCCCAGGGGCATAATTACCGTCGCCGCCTCTTCATTGAAAGCAATGCCCGACGAGTGTTAGCAAAAATTCATAAAATATTATCCAAATCCATAGTGATATGTGGCCGTAATGAGTATATATTACCTACCGAAAATATGAAAATTAACGTAACGTGGAGGGGAGGCCCTCCCTGTTTTGGAACTTCGCCGCAGTCATATTACTCGTAGTATGGAGGAATAATATTATATTCCTTTTTAATGTTTTGGCGTCGACATGAAGAATATTGTGGATCCTAATGGGATGATATTTATTATGGCAGAATATTCGACATGAAAACTACCCTTAAGCTGTAGTTTTTAAGTTTTTGTATTCGTAGTATGGAGGAATAATATTATATTCCTTTTTAATGTTTTGGCGTCGACATGAAGAATATTGTAGATCCTAATGGGATGATATTTATTATGGCAGAATATTCGACATGAAAACTACCCTTAAGCTGTAGTTTTTAAGTTTTTTATATTTCCAAACGGAATATCAACAAGACGTGTTAGCACCAACTGGCGGGGTCCGCAAGGGCCAATGCCTGCCAGGGGTGCGGCTTGCTCGAAAGAGGTACCGTCGCCCCTGGCACACAGGCATCTGAGGGAACACGGGTGGGTTTTAGTCAGTAAAAGTCTGACACGCCCTCCTGCTCCACACAGAGCGGGAGAAGTTATTTCATGATTGCCCAGCATAAAAAAACCTCTCTAAGGTGACCGCACTCTGTATAGATGGTTAAGTATTTACTGGCTTGTGTTGTTAACTGTTCCTTTGAATTAACAATACAACTTTATATTTTAAGGTGAACCTAGTCCACATTTTTTGCATACAAACTTCGGGAGTGTTTTACTCCACTGTCTGACATGGCACATCCAAAGTAAAATATGATATCGTTTGGTTTCATTATTAATATAGTCTGTACCGAAACAGAATACTCAAAAAAAAAAAATCAAAATATTTTATTTCACATAAGCCTGCATGGGCACTTATGAAACGTCAGAAGCTAGGTGCACGGTTCCAATTTGTCGTTTCCTATGGAGAAGAGCCGGCAAGTAACTCCACGGTTACTCTTTTAAAAATAATTGGCTTTTACAATGTTTCCTAATTTCAGTGATAATAGGTATGGGAGGACAGTGCAGGCCAGTCAATAAGTACCAGGTACTTAGAGGAATGAAAATACAGAATAGAAAAACGCCTACAAATCTAGTCTCTGAGGCCTACAACGTTCTCTCATTCACAATATGTAAAAGAATCTACCTATATAAAATGAATCTATTTGAACCAAGTGACATGATTTCGATGACAATCACTGAAAATAAATAGTAGGTAGTAAAATTGATGTATAATGTCAAATAATGAGGAGAATATGTCAGACATTGTAAAAAAAAAAAATAATAATAAAAAGAATAAAAATTAACATTGCAATTTGGGAGCAGTTAATAGACTTTCACACGGCTTCGGCGCGGCTTTCACTAAAATAAAAACCCATTAAAAAGTTAGGAGCCAACAAAGATTCGTTTTCCTTGCTAATTTAACTTAACTTTGGGCGTGTTTAAGTAATAAAAGAAGTGTAAAATCTCCAAAATGAAATCGGTACCGACAAAGTTCAACTATCGAAAAGTTCAATAAACTGTATTGGTCATTGATTTATGCATTGGCTTTTTCATAAAACCCCATCTTCCAAATGACTTTTCTAAATTTTTTCGCGATTTTTTTACTATAAATCATCTTGCATATTACTCAATAACGTTGTGCTTGTAGACTAGCGTCTAACTGCTCATCACTGATACTATCTCTGTCGGACACGAAGCCTGGTGAGACAGCGTGATTTTTAGCCAGGCCCACCAGTGAGTTCGTGCCCGCGACTAGGTTGCCCTTAAGCCGCGCGTAGATTAGCTATATGTTAGTATAACAATATTTTAGAAAAACATCACAATTAACTTTTTTTTCTTTTTTTTGTGTGTCATTGTCAGACACTGACACAGTGCTTGCTTAAAAACACGAGTCAGTAAATACTAAACCATCTATACAGAGTGCAGTCACCTACCTAGGCCATTGTACGGAATATATTTAAAATATCCTTAGGCGAGTAGTGCACTCACGGTTAGTTTACACTGAACAAACTTTTAAGACACGGGTTAATGTTGTATCACGCTTTTCATACCTATTCAATTATTGTTTATGGTTCAACTTCGTTAATGATGATGTACGAGTAAATAGCGCAATTTCAAAAGTAGTTCACTGGTTCAATGTTAATAATTTACTTCTTAATGAAAAAAAACCAGATGCATTAAGTTACGCTACCTCATGTTAGGCAGGTGAAAACGAATGTGTTGATAAAGGGCGAAGAATTGAATCCTGTAGATAGCACTGGTTTCGTGGGCTTAACTTTGGATGCCAAGCTTCAGTGGGGCCTACATATAGATAAATTGTCCAAAAAGCTAAGCTCTGCAGCATACGCTGTTAGAAAAATTCGTTATTTAACTGACATAGAGACATCCCGTTTAGTGTACTTTAGCTATTTTCATAGTGTAATGTCGTATGGTACTCTGTTGTGGGGAAATGCCACCGACATTCATACTATCTTTGTGTTGCAGAAAAGAGCTGTTCGATCAATTTATAAATTAAGTCCGAGACATTCTCTCAGAGAAAAAATTAAGGAAATTAATGTAATGACTGTGCTTTCACAGTATAGTTTTGAAAAAAAATATATGCCTACAAAATTAATTGTTTAAAAAATACAGTGATATCCATAGTATAAATACTAGGAACAAACACAAATTTGTTGTACCATCAACAAGGCTCAAGAAAATAGGTGGGTCATTCAGATGTCAATGTATACGCTTTTATAATAAACTTCCAAGCCATGTTCAAGATCCAATTCTCAATAAATTTAAATCATTCATTAAACGTAAGTTGTGCCTGAAAGCCTTTTATACCGCTAAAGATTATAATGAGGACAAAAAGCTTGGGATTGAGCTGCTCCAATTTTTGCATACTGAATGTTGTTTTTTGTTTTTACAAAACATCACACGTTCGCACGTTCGTTTCTTTCACATTTTGATGATTATTATATACAATTTGACATGAATATTTACTTGGAGAAGTATAATATTATTATTGTTTCAATTATTGTGAATGTGATGACTGTGTGGGTGTTTTTTATTATTTTTGTTTGGTTTTTTTTTCTCATTTAGTTTTAATCATGATCTGGCAGTTTGAGTAATTTATGCGACCTACCCAAATGTCCTTTCTTTGGTATTGTTCGCCAAATCGTTGAGCTCATCAAGTTCTGAGTTGAGCTGCATGATTACTGATAAATGCGTGCACTGATTGGACAGGTCCACTCAATCTGTGTGTTTCTCAAAAGACCATTTCAGACACCAATCCACATGGTCTTCATATGATCAGACTAAGGTTATGTCTAGACTTTAAAAGAGACTGTGACCTCTGAGTTTGTTTCGGCTTTTCTTCTCAGAGTAGTCAGATAGGAAATACCGACTTCATCGAGTAAAAAAAAAAATATGACTGACGTGTAAAAGTGTTTGCACAAACCTACTTACAGAAATATCATCATATAAAGAAAGAAAGAAAAGAAAGAAAAATTGTTTATTCTGCACAAACAAAACGCACATTATAAAAATAAAATAAAAAATTAAACATAAAATGCACCCAATACAAAAGCCAAAAGCCCCGTATTCACGTATAAAAAGTTTACAATTTTGTCCATTACTTGTGTTGATGTCAGGGCTAGTGACCAAAGACAATAAATAGACGTTACGAAACTGGCAAATTACGTAATCAATCAAAACAAAATAACAAATGCCGATTTCAGAATTTGCAGAGTGCATTATTGAATACTGTTGCAAACAAACATACCACAATAATAAGAACAATAAGCCGTGCGTCGTATCTGTGCAAGAACAGGTCTTTGCTCAGCAAAATGCTGTGACTTCGGAAAACCTATCGTCAACAGCGCTGGTTTTCAGCAAATACCATAAAAGTGACGCATGACGTCCCCCCTGTGAGCTAATATCTCGGGTAAGTCTAATTTTCCACGCAAATAATATGTGATTCCAGTTGAAGATAGTATGTATATATAAATATATCTGTATATAAATGAAGTTCAATAAAAAAAACAATAAATACTTAAACTAAAACCTTAATACATTGATAATAAAAATGGTATGTAATAACAAAACATACAAAGCATATAAACAAACAACAAAAACAAAACATATAAAGCAAACATATAAAGTATAGAATAACACTTGATGGTATTAGTAAAGTTTATTTCGTATTAGATAAGTGTTTAATATAGTCGTAATCTTTGTAAATAGTAGGCACTTAGGTGCAGAATGCAAAACAACTAAAACTTCAATGATTAATATGATAATAAGTAGCTCATGTATAAAATGTGAGACTCAACAAGAGCTGCATATGTAGTGTAAATAAATACGAACTAAGTTAGGCATATAAAAACATTTGTATTGTTAGTAACAGTTACAATGCATTCGTAATTATAAGATTTTTTTTTGTAGTGGTATTCAGGCATTACATTTATGTGTCCTCAGGTGTTAGTGAAGCTTCTTTTATAACAGATAAGTGTTTAATATAGTCGTAATCTTTGTAAATAGTAGGCACTTAGGTGCAGAATGCAAAACAACTAAAACTTCAATGATTAATTATTATTACGTAGCGCTTGTATAAAATGTGAGACTCAACAAGATTGGGATATTATAAATTGCATATCAAATAAATAATCGCCTATCAATACATACTCATCATTTATATTCTTATTTACATCTAATAACTTACTTCACTACAAATAAACTAAATGTTTAACAAAACTCAAACTGCAGATAATTCGAAATTATACATCAATATAACATTACTTTTTCCTCATAATGCAATACAGTTAAATTTATTTTTGTACAAAAATACTACATACTTAGCATAAATACTGACTGCACAGCAAATTTTCCATATTTCATAGCAAAATAACTATCCCAGTCGCATATTAGACAAACATACGTTTACGGATATCTGGACGCAAGAGCGAGCGAAGCGAGCTCGGGACTTGCGGCACTCCGACACGGACAGGTTAGGTTCGAAGGGGATGGCGGGGTCTGAAAGACCCCGCCATCCCCTTCATGTTAGGTTACTTCAAACCCCGCACGCAGAAATAGGAGACCCGCGAAGCGGGGCTCCGTTGAGCTATCATGGCAGGTGGTTAAGGGTAGTCTTTCCCTCCCGACGCCCTTTATTTAGAAAAACTGCTGTACATAATATAAAAATAGAAGCTATATTTAAAAGAAAAAGAGTTAACATGTATAATGTGCATTAAGATTATTAGCTGTGCATTGATGAAAAAGCTTTTGCTTTAGGAAAAATCGCTGTACGCTGCGAAAATAAATTGTAGTGTGTTTAGTGATATTTGAGTTGAATATTTTGCTGTGCAATCAGTAATTTTGATGGGAATTCGGAATGTTATTGCATAGAAAAAGGATATTTTTTGATTTGCGTTTAAATACTACCCAACAAGATCTACATAGTGTTAATAAAAACGAATTAATTTAGGCATATAAAAACATTTGTATTGTTAGTAACAGTTACAATGTATTCGTAATTATACGATTATTTTTGTAGTGGTATTCAGGCATTACATTTATGTGTCCTCAGATGTTAGTGAAGCTTCTTTTATAACAGATAAGTGTTTAATATAGTCGTAATCTTTGTAAATAGTAGGCACTTAGGTGCAGAATGCAAAACAACTAAAACTTTAATTATAAATTAAGATAATATCAAACTCATGTGTAAATTATGTATATATTGTAAATGAGGGTATTTATAAGGTGGGTGTAGGCCGTGCGCACAGCAGGCGTCTAGCTTAGGGCTTATTGTGTAGTCACATCCAGCTGCTAGGTTGGGCCCATCCATAATAATAATATCAAACACACAAGTTTAATGATTTTTTGAGCCACCCGTCTCGTTCCCCTACGGGACTACTCATATTTGTGTGACCCCTGGCCCCTGGTCTGATGTCATATAATTTGGCATTTTAAATTGGTGTAGTGGTAATATTTTACAGTTTCGTTCAGTTGTCACACGAATTCACACTTTGTTTACCCCGCCTTTACGTAATGTATGGATGATCTGCTCAGTGCGGCCGGCCCTTTCTTTTCCTAGTGTCTCGCTACACACGTGGTGCTCAGCGTGGCACCAGCCAGAGTGTATGTGGCCTACCAGTTTTCTTGGCATTAAGGCGGTTCCCCGAGCAAAAACCTTGAGCATTCTTTCCCTCTTTGCCGCACCTCACCTCTACAATACTTCGTAAACTTTATTGGCGCCATCTGGCAAACAACTTATGAATGCACGTAAAAATCACATGTACTTCACAAACTTTTAGAATTCACAAACAAGGCATTCAATAAAATTAAATAAAATAACTTTTGTAAGAAAGAAACGTTGTAACTGTCTAAACGGAAACGTGATTTTTTTTTTAATAAAAAAATGTTACTTAAATGTTAAGTTGTTGTAGTTTGTGGGGTTTGATAAAGGGGGTCGTAATTTTCATTATTTTTGCGATATGACACACCATTTCCGAGATAAAAGCAATAAAAGAAAAAAAAGATAAAGTACTTTTTTTGCACCTGCAGGTTTAGCACGAGAACCTTAGAGAAGCGTTCGTTTAGCCGACGGAAGAGTAGACAAAAGTGACGTTTCCGTGTAGACAGTTGATAGTTTTGTACACACGGCTACATATCAAGCTATACATTTCCAGTTTATGCTAATCTCGCATTGTACGAAAATCCTATTCAATGCTAGATCAGCTTATACTGGAAATGTATAGCTTGATGTGTAGCCGTGTGTACCGAGAAATGTAGACGAGCGATTTCTATTGTACGGTAGAGTAGAAATAGAAAGCGTCATGCTAAGCCTGCTGTAGGCTTAGCTTCAAAACTGTCAACTGTCTACACGGAAACGTTTACTTATTTAGGTTTTTTTTTTCAATAAAAAAAAAAAAATTACCTACATGTTAATTTTTGGAAGTTAGTGGGCTTACATAAAGGAGGTCGAAATTTTCATTATTTTTGTGATAGGACACACCATTTTCGAGATATAAGCAAAAGAAAAGAAAAATAAGATAAGGTACTGTTTTTGCACCTACAAGCTTAGCATGACGCTTCCTATTTCTACTCTACCGTAGAATATAAATCGCTTGTCTACCTTTCTCGGTTAAAAACTGTAAACTGTCTACACGGAAACGTCATTTTTGTTTACTCTTCCGTCGACAAAACGCTTCTCTACGGTTCTTGTGCTAAGCGTGCTGAAGTCGAGGTGAAGTGTGAATTTTAGTTCTTGAAAACTCATTTTATTCCACACCTATTTAATCGTGATTAAAAATATTCAAATTTTCGCAGAAAATAACACAAAAAAAAACTATAATCAAAACAAATGTCAATAATAAACTTATTATACTTATATAATTTTCTACTCATAATGTGACGTGACGAGCAAGTGCACTTGCAGCCAGCCGACGCGGTGACAAACGACACGGGCTCCACCCTCGAGGCCTTACGGCAGACTGAACAAGACTGAATCTCGATACCCCGCGCATGAATACACTAGTAACTACACCCAGATGTTAAAATAAAATCGTTATAAAATCGAAATTTGGACTTTTGAAAAAAAAATCTACTTGCATATTGTTCATGATTAAATTGTCTATCTACTAGTGTCAGTAACATAACTAAAATAATGCTCACTTCACGAGGAGATGCATGTTCTAAACAATTGTTATTAATTTCTGTGTTATCGTTGTAAGGCGATTTGTTAAACAAATACTACTTAAAAAAAAAACTAAAACATCCATTGTGGAATTAAGATTATGCAGGATTTTTATGTATTCTTTTTAGTTGATATTTTATTTAAATAACGAGTAGATAGGTCCAAAAAACTGTCAAAACACGGCTGGCGCGAAGTTTTGTGAGAGTGGGTGAGTGAGATTGTATAACTTAAGAGGGAACAGTGCGTGCGATTCTCCATACAAATGTATTCCCCTTTTTTCTTCCTGAATAATGCCTCTAGAGCAATATTTTTTTCCATAAAATCAAGGTTCCATAAACACGTCCCTGTCATTTTCTTTTTTTCAGCAACTAATTATTAAAGAAAATATGACCCACTAAAAATTAAAAAAAATGTCCTATTTTTACCGCCGTGATTAGAGGACTACCAGACAAATTAGAAAAGTTTTTAACATTTAAAAAAATGATAGCAACCTAAACATTCTTAAATAATTAATGTAAAAAATAATTGATTCGGCTCAGTTTTCGAGGAGAAAAAAGGGGAATACGAAACGTCGATTTCGTCAAATTTTTTGTGATAATTTCGGTCTGAGCTGCAGCTGTCCCTATCACACACTACGGGGGCAGACATACTGACAGCGCGACGGCAATAGTTTCTTAAAATACCTATTTTTCCAATTCCTCGCAGGCCCCGTCCCCTCTTAAGGAGACTCAACAAGATCTACTTAGTGTAAATAAATACGAATTAAGTTAGGTATAAAGAAAAAATGTGAGGTTAGTAACAATGTATTCGTAATTTTAAGATATATTTTTTTGTAGTGGTATTCAGGCATTACATTTATGTGTCCTCAGATGTTAGTGAAGCTTCTTTTATAATAGATAAGTGTTTAATATAGTCGTAATCTTTGTAAATAGTAGGCACTTAGGTGCAGAATGCAAAACAACTAAAACTTTAATTATAAATTAAGATAATATCAACCTCATGTGTAAATTATGTATATATTGTAAATGGGTTGTATTTCTAAGGTGGGTGTAGGCCGTGCGCACAGCAGGCGTCTAGCTTAAGGTGCTCTTACACGGGCAAATTTTTGAGAAATGATTGCTCGGCAACACTAATGGATCAATCTGGATCAAATAAGTGAACCGATCTGGAGCAACAACAATAAATTGCGGATATGTTTCGGGAATATTGCTTCTGATTGCTCCATATATTTCTTGAGTTGCCGAATATCCAATCGGTTTTTTAGTCAATTTTCTTTCTCGTTTGTACGTATAACTACGTCTCGCTTTTACGAGAGGAACCGGCCGGCGTCAGATGCGGTGGGAGCCCGTATTGCCTAGATTTTTAAGTTGCTCCATATTGCATGATATGGTGTGGCTGCATTGTGTGGTTGCTACATGTTGCCATTATCCTAAATTGATGGATGTAGTCGTGGCGTCATAGTTGACGAGAATTAACCAGGATGGAGCAATTTTAGTTGCTCGTGTAAGCGCACCTTTAGGGCTTATTGTGTAGTCACATCCAGCTGCTGAGTTGGGGTCATCCTATTATCATTAGTTTAATGATTTTTGGAGCCACCCGTCCCGTTCCCGTAGTCATATTTGTGTGACCCCTGGTCTGATGTCACATAATTTGGCATTTTAAATTGGTGTGGTGGTAATATTTTACAGTTTCGTTCAGTTGTCACACGAAGTCACACTTTGTTTACCCCGCCCTTACGTAATGTACGGATGGCCTGCGCAGTGCGGTTGGCGCCTTCTTTTCCTAGATGTTACACACGAGGCGCTCAGTTTGGCACCAGCCAGAGTGTATACCTACCGGTTTTCTAGGCAATAAAGATGTAAAATCAAGTGACATTTGATAAGTAAAGGAGATTCAAAAAGATGTGTCATCAATTCGTAATGCTGACCATGATTTTGTTATTGTTGGTAATAATTACGTACCTGTTTTTTTATTTATTCTACGTCGATGGTCCTAGGTTATCATTTGTGACCTTGAGTTGTAACTCGGGTCGTAACAGCTATGTGAACATAATCCAGCATTGCATAGTAAGTTATCACGCCCTTTATACCAGGAGTCTTTTATTTTGGTAGTATGCTTTGTTTACATTGAAATTTTTTGTGCTTGAGTTAAGTTTTCATTTTATTTGTTGGTATATTGGTATGGCTAGCTGACATATGATTAATTATTTAAGTTCTGTGTCTCGTAATGTTGTTTACTTTGCCTACCTATGTATAGAATAAAGTCTATCTAACTAAACAGCTGTGCTGCTGGGGAGTTTGTTGCGCCAATTCTTCTTCCCAGCTAAAGCACTAGGAAGTGGTCAAGGGCGGGCGTTTTGGGGGGACTATCTTATGTAATTTTGACATTCAAAAAGTGGTGATTCTCAGCCTAATTGGAACAAATGACTCTTGATTTTGATCTACTTAGTGTAAATAAATACGAATTAAGTTAGGTAAGTATACAACATGTAATATAATTAACGCAAGACCTCATACACCCGAATTAGAGTATTGAGTTAAAAGTATAATACAATGACCAAAACTAATTTATTTTTAAGCTAACTGTTTTTATTAAGGAAAACGAGTAGTCCCTAGCACAACTTTGTGCATTTAGAATTGAGTCTTATTGCGTTGACATAAGATTGTATTTTCTTTGAAATCATCGGCGGTAGATGTGGCAAATACATAATTTTTGAAAAAAATACCCATGTTAAAAGTTACTAAAATAGATTCAGCAATCAATTAGGAACAAACTACTTTCAGGTCTTGCATCTATTCTGTTACACCTTGTAAAAAAAAAAAATTGTGGTTAGTAATAGTAACAACGCATTTTTTTTTAAGGACAAAAAAATAGGTCAAAACCCAAAAAAACATGAAAAAACATAAACGAAAAAAAAAATTAGTTATTAACATTTTATTGTTCTCATTGGTCATCTTTTTTAGTGTTAATATGCGCGAGCTTAGAGAAAGCTTAATTTAATAAAATAACTATGTTTTTTTTTGTAGTGGTGCAATAGGCATTACAGTTATGTATCCTCTAGTGTTAATAAAGTTTCTTCTATATAACATTAGTCTTTAATATTGTCGTAATCTCTGTAAATAGTAGGCACTTAGGTGCAGAATGCATAACAACTAAAACATAAATGATTAAATAAGATAATATGTAGGTCATGTTTGTATGTCACCGTATGATTGTGAACACCGTTTTTTCAATGGCTCTTATAGGCAAGGGCACCTGTTGAGCCCTGCGGCCGGCCGTTCTTTAGGTAGATGTCTCGCTAGACACCATAGGCGCTAAGCGTGGCACCGGCCAGTGTGTATGCTAAATAAATACGAATAAAATTAGTTCTACAAAAACCTTTGTGTAGTTAATAGCAACAATGTAGTTGTAATTATAAGGCCAAAAAAAAAGAAACG
The DNA here is from genome assembly GCA_947359405.1 of Antitype chi. Classification (NCBI taxonomy): domain Eukaryota; kingdom Metazoa; phylum Arthropoda; class Insecta; order Lepidoptera; family Noctuidae; genus Antitype; species Antitype chi. Next base: position 5,005,112 of record OX375822.1, on the reverse strand, counting down.
AAAATAATATAAAATAAACAAAAAAATTGATGATTTTTGGTTTTATTTTGAATATATCCTTATTAAGGTTTAAATGACAAACCACCTTTCTGTACCCGCGAACTCGCGTATTTTACGCGCGAAACAGTGATTTTTTTGAAATATGAATAATACAATCGTAATACGACTCGAATGCGTCATTACTAACACCACGAAGGTACTAATTCATAGCAATGGTACACATGTGTACCAGCGGTGCTTGACGGAGATTTTATTATTGGTATACATGTGCACCAGTCGGATCTGGACCTATTAATGCTTTGCGCAAGTTGAGTAAGCAAAGCGACTGCGTCGTCGAAGCTGCCGGCGAACTCCGCTAAAGCGAAAACTAATTTTATTACGACACAGTGTTGTTATAATGCATTTTGTAAACATATTAATGTCTAACGGGCAGGGGCGCGGCCTCCATACAACCCGATTCCTATCGGTTTCTTTTGGAAGAAACACTCTTCTTAGTGTCTATTTGCCATACAATATGTAACGTGTGTGTGTATGAAATCACATTACAGATATTTCATACTAGCTTAAAGCATCAATAAGATTACAAAACATTACAAAAATGCCATTTTTTTAATGTCTAAACCAAGAATTCTGACCATAGCTGCCGTTAAATTTAGAAAAAGTAAAGGAATTACTGAACTTAGATGTCATCTAGAATTTATGAGAACTGAACAATTTTATCTTCGGCTTCCCTCTAATAAAAATTGTAGCTTCGCCACTGCAGTGACGGGTACTCACTATCCGGATAAGACAAGATATAAAGACACACAAGTAATCTTCCGTCTGACGTTAATCGTCGCTCTCAACCAACCTTCCAATCCACCAATTATGCACTTTACTAACCATGCACTTGTTAGATTGTTTATTTTGATATTGTAATATTGTTTGGTGGATAATGTAATCTGTCACATTAACGAAGCCTTGAAAAAATTTTGAAGTACGTAATTTGACTACAAGTTTACCAAAATAACTGTCTTAACTTGTGAAAATAACTTAGATGTTGTTACTATAAATGATTACGTAGTATTTAATTATACTCGTAATATATTTTAGGTTTTCTTTTGTTATTTAATAGGCTGATTCAAATGAATCGCAAAATATTGTCAGTTAATATTGATACTTTTAATTGTCTTAAATTACGAACCAGTTCTTATTAAATTGTTTAATTACCATAAAATGTTTTATAACGGTGTGTCAGTTGCTCGGTAGATGTTCAGTTGGTTAGTCCTAGTGCCGTTGTTATGTGGAATAGACTGAGGGGCAATTCTCGTAATTTTAAGAACGTTCACAGTCTGATCTCAGTCTCAATCTGTCAAAAATACCTCTTGTCTCTATACATTTTTGACAAATTTTTCACATTTGATTGTCGCTGAGATGAGACTGCGACTAGATTGTGAACGTTTTTAATAACGAGAATTGGCCTTCAGAAGTCATGTAAGTTATGTAATTTGATATTATACAATAATTATTATTGCTTATTATAACAATGTTGTTGTATATGTAATATTATTGTCAGTATTGCTAATGGATTAAATCATATAATATAAATTTATATAGCCCCATATTCTGACACACTAAATTTACCATACCAGTCAGTCACAAAATTTACCCGACGTCAAATATACTTAATATTTGACTGAAAGCTGGCTAATAGGTATGTGCCAAAGAGTGCCATGAGTGGTGTTGTTTTGACCTACAGTCAACTTGCTCTGCGCTTCAACTGCCCTGCAACTGATTAATGTACGACCCCTGGTCGACTTATTACAACATTCACCAAATTATCACCACCACCAACGAAAATATTGAGGTTGGGTTCAACCTTAATATGCTACTGACGATTACTTTTGAGCGACATTTTTCCTATTCTGTAATCCGCTACCCTTTGGAAACCTAAACGAATTTAAGGTGAATGCGCAGTGGTAGAGCGCGAAATTCAAACTTTGTTACGTTTTTTGCAATTTTCAGGTGAGTGTCAGCTTGTTACTTGATCAAAATATGATTTGCGACTATAACATGTACGTATTTACAGATTTATAATCATTAGAATCAATAATACATCTTTCTAAGTTAGATTTGTTCCATAAGAACAAATTTCTTATGGAAAAGTGCTTGTGGAAGAAATCTAACTTATAAGAGATATATTAGACATTCTAATGACTAAATTCTGTAAACACGTACCTGTTATATTCGCAAATCACATTTTGATCAGGAAACAACCTGATACTGACCTGAAAATTGCAAAAATGTAAGAAAATTTGAATTTCGCGGTCTACCACTGCGCATTCACCTTAAACAAATAAGTAGGCATACAAATTCGTAGAGGTTGCTCGAATGGATCATGGAATACATCGGGAAAGGAGACAGGAGCTGGCGGCGGCGGCAAGGTGTTGCTGTGTCTTCTAACAACATACTAAGTATAATAGTTTAAGGGCAACTACATAGCATACATAGTAGTAGTTTCAATTGAGTGTATAGACACTCAATTGAAACTTCATCAAACAGTTCAGTCACTCAACTGAAACTTGAACAAGCAATTTCAACTAGGTACTGTGGGATCGACGGGATCTAACTATAAATAAAATACTTAATAGCTTTGAAACTCGTGGGACTGCACGTATATTTTAAGAAGTACCGACTACAAGGCCGCGCCTAATACAAGCATTATATTTGCTTCCGGAACAAACATATCCTATTCTATTTGAACGATAGAATCTAGAATCATCATCTTGACAGTTCAAACGTGACAAAGCCATTTTATTACCTGCCTGTATTAACATAAAGGTTGCATTCGATAAGCAACAAACCTTTACAGTACCGTCCTACTGACATAATTAAGTCGGCGAACAAAATCATCATCGTTTATTTATCATTTCAGCTTAAAGATGTCCACTGATGGATACAGGCCTCCCTCAAGCTCCACTACTTTGACCAGTTCTGTGCTTCCACCTTGTGGGAGGCTTTCCAACTCTACATCTTCCAGTACGCGGTCACCAAATCAGATCCTTTCGGCCTTATCAGCCATCTGTACTGCGAGCAATGTGCCCTGTCCACTGCCACTTAATTCTTCGGGCTATGTCGGTTACCTTGGTTCCCCTGCGAATCTCTTAATTTATGATTCGCTCACGTATGGAACCTTCAAGTATTGCCCTCTCTATTGCCCTTTGGGTGACGTTTAGCTTTCTAATAAGGCCCTTTGTGAGCGTCCACGTTTCAGTGCCATAGGTCTTCACTGGCAACGCGCACTGGTGAACGACTATAGTCTTGAGACTGCGGTATTTAGGTCGAGAACATATTGCTTAGCTTCTCGAACGCTGCCCAACCAAATTTTTTTTTTTTTTTTTTGAGGATGGGAAATCATCAAATAACTTCTCCCGCTCTGGGTGGAGCAGGAGGGCGTGTCAGACTTTTACTAACTAAAACCCACCCGTGTTCCCTCAGTTGCCTGTGTGCTAGGGGCGACGGTATACTATTCCACGTTCATATCCTATGTTAGTTCCACTCAAAGAAATATAATCTTTACGCTGGTAATAATTAAGTTGACTTCAGAATTACTAGACTGCTACCTATTGAAAAAGTCATCAAAAAGTTTGAAGTTGTGTTTGCAAAATGAACTTCATGTGTGGGTTTTAAAGTTAATTTTTTCAAGTACACAATTGTTAACGTGTTAGGAAACTAAGTTGCAAACGATCATAAGCATAACATAATTATATTAATTAAATAATTATATACGACAACTGCCTCGTTGGTCTAGTGGTTGCAAGTGCCACTGTTGAGCATAGGGTCCTGGCTTCGATCACCAGCTTGCCTTCTATAACATGGGACTGAAACATAACTTGCGATATGTACCTACGTATGTAATACACCTGAATACAAAAAGAAAAGCAAATGGATTATTTTTCACGGAAACACGTGCGTACAAAAAAACAACCGACTTCCATAAAAACACTACAAAGTGAAAAATAACTTTAATTTCGAGAGTCGGTGTCTTTGGAGCTGTATTTTAATTTTTTGTACCGCCTTCCGAAATTAAAGTTATTTTTCACTTTGTAGTGTTTTTCTGGAAGTCGGTTGTTTTTTTTTTTGGATAGCATATGTAAGCATATGTAAGCGGGCATGCCCTTTATGCCTAGAGGCTTTTATTTAGATTGGAAGTTCTGTTTACGTTTTATTTTAATTTTCTATTATTTTTAGTTTTCAATCTTTGATGGTATATTGGCGTGTGCTAGCTGACATATGGCAAATTTTATGTTTTTATTTTGTGTTTCGTAATTTTTATTACCTATTATTGTATAGAAACAAGTTCTTCTAACTTAACAGACAGCTGTGCTGCTGGGGAGTTTGTTCCGCTACTTCTTCTTCCCAGCTAAAGCACTAGGAAGTGGTGAAGGGCGGGCGTTTTTGGGGGGACTGTCTTATGTAATTTTATTTTGACGTTCAAAAAGAGCTGACTCTCAGCCTAGTTTGAATAAATGACTTTTGATTTTGATTTTGATTTTGGAAAAAGTTTTTATTTTTCACTTGTTAGTGGTTCACATGTGCTTACCTCTTCACAGTGTACCGGCGTGATGTTATGTTATGAACTGGTGTAAGCAATAGACAGACATGAGATTTCAGCAATCCCAGTCCATTTGCTATCATTTATTGAGGAGTTCCGTTGCTTATCTCCGAAGTTCTTCATCAGATCTTCACCAAATCGAAATGGGACTACTCCGAGAAAGCATTCCTCCAAAAAATACCCAAATCGCTTCGTGTGTCTATAAAATTTGAAGAGTTCTCTCTATTTCTCCAGGATCCCATCATCAGATCCTGACTTAATGATCATGGGACCACCTGGGAAGTATACCGTTTCAAAGAAAAATAACATGTCCAAATCGGTCCAGCCATCTTCGAGTCATCGGAAAACATACATAAAAAAAAAGGTTCCAACGAATTGAGAACCTCCTCCTTTTTGAAGTTGGTTAAAAAAGATAACTTGACTTGAATAAATTACACTTAGTCCCTAAAACAAAACAGATCTATAATTTACGAGCACTAAACAGAGATAGTCAGCTACGAGTCGTGACTGTGACAAAAAGTCATGCTATATGTGAGACCCACAGTACAGAGCTGATCTGCATCTCTGCTTTACCCTTAAGGCTCCCCAGTGCAGGTGTTATGTAATCTTACCCTACTAATTCTACTAATATTATAAATATGAAAGTTTGTATGTTTGGATGTTAAGATGTTTGTTTTACTCAATCACGCAAAAACGACAGAACGGATTTAGATGAAATTTGGCACACAGATAGTTTATAACCTGCACCCTATGTTTGTCTGCTCAGTAACGTAAATAACGCAATGTTATTGATCTGTCAAAGTTAAAGTTATTCCTACTGTACTTAAGTGTGTTACGGAATTATTGTTCCCGCAAGATTACTTTACATCACGGTAGTACGATCCCGAGGAATAATTTTCGACTTCCACGCGGGTGAAGAAAGATATTCGCCACATCGGCATAACTCTGAATACATTAACATTTGACCTCGATTTGTAACTCTAATTAAATTTCTACTTGAATCCGTATGCGCACAGCATACGGATTCAAGTAGTACATCACTATCAACCATTATAGAAAGGGGGACCCAGGGGGCTAATTATGTAACACCTGCTAACACACTACCAGTAGGAATGGCTTTCGTTTGACAGTTCAACGACATCCATTGAGTTATTTACGTCGTTGAGCAGTGTTGGGAATCTAACCCAAACACGACCTTGCGCGCGAACTGCACGCGCAGGCGTCGCGATCAACGCATCATCATTGGCACTTCGAGGCGCGGTGCGATGGCAACATAGCTCGGCCCAACGAGTACTCGCTTCCACGGACTCCGATGCGACGGACGAATCTCCTCTATAACCTCATGTATTTATTGTTTGTCCGGGAAAGTTAAATTTGTTATTAAGCACGGCAATAAACCATTGCCTAAAATACAGTTCACTTTTATTTGCTTCCCGCGCTAACAAGCAGTCATTTTTCGAGCAAATGAAGCAATGGACCAATCTTCTTTTACAATCTGATTACTAATTAATAAATAAAGAAATTCGCCATATCCTTCGAAATATTCAGATTGTTATTAATAGGGTTTTACGCAATGAGGGTGCTGGTTAGGTACGGTTTTACCCATTGTCCCTTTTATAATCTGCCTATAACGTGCTCACTGCTGGGACATAGGCCTCCTCTCTCACAGTAAGAGGGAGTGGGCCGTAATCCACCACGCAGGCCCAGTGCAGGTTGGTCTATGCCATATGTCTTGAATTAGTGAAATAATTTACACAAAGTATAGCGCCTGTCTGGGTTCGATCTTAAGACCAACAACCGCGGCCGTTACCACTGAGCCACTACTGCTCTCGAACCGCTGCAGCTGCCTCGATCGCCCATTCGAAAATCGACCGAATCGGGTGAATCCGTTGCCTAATACGAATTTCTTGAAATGTCGATTCACCTAAAAATAAATTAACTTCGTGCGAGTTGCCTATAGAAAATATTATGTTATTTCAAAGTGACAATTCGCCCGATTCGGGAGAGTTTTTTCGTGCGAGTCCACTTATAAGCTAATTAAGACACGTCACTGCGCTCGGAGACACCGCGCGCCCCGACGCGGACGGCCGCTGCTAGGGGCGGCATCAGCAGGAAATGTATCTAACGAAATATAAACCATAGAACACAAAAAGCAGCGCTGTCGGCGAGGGTTGCATGGAGAAACTGCAATACAGAAAATTATAATTTCTGGGTAAGGAAGGTTTCACGAAATCTACACTATAAAGACTATTTAGACGTTACAGTGATAGTAAGTATATTACTTAATATCGAATGACCAGATTTTAGAAACTCACACTAGGGCGTCAGAATCTTTATCATTAATACTGTTCACGAAAATTCATAGAATTCTAGAAAAAAAAAATACTTTTTATGTATTTTCACTAAACATCATTTTTCTCTTAACTGAAAATTTGGTTACATCGAAAGGTCTATTAAAATATTAGGTACCCAATGGAATAGCAATCAAGTCCATTCAATTTGAAAGTTTAGAGACAAGTGATATTTAGTGACGATATCTGGTAAATTATCCCATGAATTTTCGGCAAGGCTTTATAGGATGCCTGAATGTTTCAAATAGGTCACACCCGTCCTGGAAGGAATACGTCAAATTACAAAATACTCTGTATAGTGTTTTTATATTAACTTACGAGTCATAGGTTGGCTAATATTAATACTAGTTAGCATGATCATAGTGCTCAAATCTTAGATAAACTTAATGGGAACACACTTAAACTCTAACATTGCAGAATTTCACAACTACATGCATCAAAATTCACATATCTCTGATCACAGTTGCATACTTACAGTTACCGATAGACAAGGACGACACAGGCGTGCGAGCACAATGAATGAATGAACTTATGGAATTTTGTATATTGAATTTTCATGATTCACAAAGCCGGCTCATGTCAATCTTTTTCCTTTAGGTAACCATTTTCGTGTTAGGTTTTTTTATTATTTTTACATTGTCAAGCATAATGTACCTGGATTACAGGTAAATAATGTGGTTTCCTGTAGCTAGAACCGCACACTGTATTTGGCTCTGTTGGAAATCCAGTAAATAAATAAATAAATTATACATTAAATCATGCCAACCCGCCTGCTACTATTGTGATTTAAAAACTGTTTAAGAGACTACTACTTCACAGAATGCTATCTTACAAGAAAAATTTTTTTTACCAGGCCACCAATTTGGGTTCCGAGATGAGCATGGTACCTACAGTAAAGCAGGTATATAGAGTTGATATCAGAGTCAAAAAATTACCGGAGGAGAAAGAATACTGTTTCTCCGTCTTCCTGGAGATAGAATAGGCCTTCGATAATGTCTGGCACAGATAGCTATTGTTTAAAAAATCAAGCATTCGCTACCCAATACGTACATATTTTGAAATTATGAAGATGATGATTATATTCTTGTCTGAACTCATTTCGTTCAGACAAGATATTTCAAGTAAGGAAAGATGATTAAACTCAAACTCAAAGCGTTTATTTCAAATAAACCATTCACAGTACTTTTGAATTTTCAAGGTCGGTGAGTTAGCAAAATGAAGCTAGTTGCCCATTCCAAAGCGGAGAAGAACGGGCAAGAAACTCCATGGACACTCTTTTAACAACATATTGTTACAAAAAGTTGGTTACATCATTATGTTGAAATTGTCAATGTGAGAACGATGTAAAAAGAGGTGCACATTAAAAGCGTCCGTAATTTAAACATAAATAAAATAACAATTCAGAAATTAAAATAAGCCGTGGGAGCTAAGAGATGATCAGTCCCTACTGGCGGCGCCCGTTCACGATCATGACGTATGGATCAGCATCATTCAGCTCAACCATTTTGAAGGGAACTTAATGATTCCACACACACGCCACCACCAGCGAGACATTTGAGTGAGCATGACATACTCTCAGCTGCCAGGGCACATTCAAGTCAATGTAAGACGAACCATGTAAATGTTAGCTTTTTAGCAGGAACATAGTGCTCACATGCTATGCAATTATACAATACTAAAAGTTTGGATTTATACAATGCAAAGATATCTAGCTTTTACAGTCTTCAGCAGCTCCAACAATGTTTACAAATGCTATTCAATTTAGTTTAAGGCACCTTGTGGAGCAGGACAAGCAGCGTTTAGACAAGCATTTTTGTCAGCGATGTAATCCCCCAACTTATAATAAGCATGGCTGCATAGTGTGCGTTTCATACAAGATTTAAATTTCGTTTCATTCAGTCGGAGTATCTCTCTATTACACATCTCCATTCATTTATTCTCCATCACCTTGGGATTCCCGACGCCCAGGGCGTCTCCTGCGGCGACTAGGGCCGAGCTAGAGCGCATAATATACTGCCTCTCCCTCTTCGCGAATATTACTGCTTCGAGTAGGAGGTGACGGCTACCCATGCACACTCGCTCTAAACCATGGTCTGGACCAGGGCAGGGCGCGGGAGACCGCCGCCACCGAACGCTCCACAAGGACACGGCGGTGCTCTGCCCAAGCCGGGCAAACCTCCACCGTATGCTCCACCGTGTCCTCAGGACGATCTACGCAGTGGAAACACCCGGGCGATTCCTCCCGCCGTATTCGAAACAGGAACCTCCAGAAACAACCGTGTCTGGTATTGACCTGCGTCAGGCGGAAGGTGAGGACGCCGTGCCGCCTCTCAATCCACTCCTCAAAGAGTGGAGTTATCGCCGCAATCGTGGCGTGCCCATGCTGGATATAGGTATCTCCTAATGCACCGCACTGAAAAGCTATATGTTCCTCATCTCAATCTACCTACTTAATAGTAGGTAAAACACTACAAAGATACCGACAAGCAAACTAGAACATTTACTTTATCACCAACATAATGTTTATGTAACACTCTGCTTATATGTAACAATCTATATTAGTACAATGGTAAATAACCTTAAAAAATAAATCAGGTTAAAACTTATATAGCTATTTTCCAATTTATAAAAATCTAAGAATTGAAACAGGGCTTGTCTATCATATAAACCAGCAATCAAAACAAAGAATATCCCAAAACACGAAAAAGCCTGCCGTTCGCCTTTGGCACAGTTAAAGTTTACATGTAGAAAGAAAATAAAAGAAAAAGGAGGGCAGAAAGCTAATATTTTATGCAATAATGCATTAAAAAAATGCACATAAGTTTCAAATTAATTATGGTCGACTTTCGACAACTGGTTGATCACTAGTAAACTAAAAATATAAGCTAACAGACCAATACATACCAAAGTATTTAACTAGGTATTCAACATAATAACAATATAGACTTCTAGAGACAACCTTCTAATTTCGAAGCTTGGAGAGAACTTACTTAAACAACTAAGCAAATTCCCCAACATCATTTTCCATTTCGTCTAAATGAAATACTTTTTAAACTTCATAACACTGATACAACATCATTTGAGGCAAGTTAGATACCGTATTTTCATTTTGATAAATGCTATTTAAAATCTCTACAATTCTAATTATTATTGGGAAATCATGACACGAGCATAACGCAAAGATCAGCCACTACCTCGCCATATTTGAGGGAAGGACGCAACCCGACCCCTGTCGCTAACGCAAGCAGTGATATCTAAAGAAGCATGATTAACTTGTTACCGGTTCAGCCTCAGGCAAGAATAATATGATCTCATCTAACCTCATTTTGCAATACAACTCATAAAAAAAAAAACATTCTAATGAGTAGTATTCGATTTTCATTTCAATAATTAATGAACATCTAATTAAATCAAATTGACTTATACCTACAGTCAAATATAATAACCAATTATAAGAGATCTTATAACCAGTCACTATGTAAGCTAATTCTCGAGAAAGAACATAAACATGTTCATGTATACTTATATATGTATAATTATTTATTCACAAAACACATACAATTATCATCACAGGCTTACCTAATACAATAGTGTAGTTATACATAGTTATAGTAATAGTAATAATAGCTTATAAAGGTTAGACACAATTATATTATTAAGAACAACCAAGAGATACTGGCATAATAAGTATACGACTATTCTTCTCGTTTCAGTAGTCGTTGATAGAATAGTATTCCTTTGAATAAAGGTTGGATTTTACTTAAGCTTTAAACGCATTAAAACTCAAATCTAGCAAAGAAGGGGTAAAGCTTGTTATAGAAGGTGACCATGCCCAACAAATTCGTTATTTATTTATTTAAGGACAACCAACAAAGCTTACACCAAAAACACATGTAAAAGCACTTATAATGTTACAATTTATAGTGTAGCCTTAATTAAAGGCTGCCACGGCATCCATTAAACATAGGAGTAGGAAATACAGTTACAAAACAGATTTAACTTATTTACATAGATTGTTACATAAATACAGTTTATTGTTACATAAATCCGACATACAAATACAAAAGAAAACTTACTAACTACGATTGATCCAATCAGTGTTGTTTGACGTTGTGCCAACCATTTTTACATGGAGCGACTGCCTATCTTACCCTTACAACCCAGTTACTGGGTAACACGATACCCGTCGGTAAGACTGGATGTCTGACTGTCGGGGTTCTGACGACCCATAACGACTGTCAAAGATCCACAAATGACACCCGGGACCAACGGCTTTACGTGCTTTCCAAGGTACGGAGGGGTCTTGGTATGTAAACATGGTCACCCATCCACGGACCAACCGCGGCAAGCATAGCTAAAACCGATCGATCAACCGATGCGGCTGTTATTACTTAGCCACAAGCCCTTCAAACAAGTATATGTAATTGAATATCAGCGACTTTGCCCCACAGCAAAATGCCGTTGGATAACAATAGGGTAAATGGTGCAGTTCAAAATATTTAGACTAACCGTATTGAAAAGGCATCATAAGTCATGAAGCATAACTCAAATTACCTCGTCAATCGATACGGTTGGCGTCCGTCAGGTAGATAAAATTATTTAGTAAATAAGAGCGCAGTCGAATTCCCGGGATGCGCTATTCAGCTGTTGCCATAGATACGAGCGGGTGGTGGGTGGGTGCATAGCGGCACAGAATAGATAAATACAGAAGGCTGGAGGCCAATTCCCGTAATTAAAAATGTTCAAAACCTAGTCCAAAGCTCACCACATTGACCAAAAAAATAAAATAAAGTAAAAATTGGAGCTAGTTTTGTCAGATTGAGACTAAAGGTGGCTTCCTACGGCACGTGATTTTCATAATAAAATAGCGAATTCTGACAGTATTACTACCGTTATAAATATCAAAATCGAAGTTGGGTACACAGCTTTTTTTAAGACCCGCATCAGGCTATCGAATTAATACTGAATTGCTAATATAATAAAAAAACTTTGATATTTATGATGTTAGCAATTCAGTATAAATTCGCTTGTTAAATGGGCACGCGCATCAATGGAATCACGCACCGTCGAAAGCCAGCTTAAGATTAAAATGCGAACGTTCTTAAAAATATGGGAATCGCCCTATAGCTTATATAGACGAGCATACACAGCGATCTCAAACTTCACTTGGTGCGCTTATATTGGTAACTAAGAAAGACGCAATTCTTCGCAATTTCTGCATATAATTAGACAAGAATTGAGTTTTTTTGGTCAATATTCTTAGGTCTTAACTACGGCACAAATTAACTGCATAGTGAATACAGCACGGGACGGTGAATTGAGATGGCATATTGACCAAATTTTTCAAGAACGACTGTTATACAGCTGTACAAGGATCTTTCAGCTTTTTAGCCTGGCCGACTCTCCCACGCGCAGTGCTGTAAAGTTGAAGTGGTTTTGGACCAGCTGTCCGGGCTTTCAAACACCATTTTTTCCAGGTATTCATTACATCATGTTGTGGTATTTGTGGTGCCGGACATAAAGAATAGCACCGTCCCATTTCATCCCGTGGTGTCATAGAAAGCGACCAAGAGACTTACTAGAGAATGGGCAGCAGCGTTCTCTATGCATGTTAGCACCATACTGAGATCGCCAACCCGCCTGCCAAGCGTGGTAATTATGTCAAAACCCCCCTTTTGGGGGCGGCCTATGTTCAGCAGCGGACGTGTGTCGACTGAAATGAATGATGAATGATGAGATGTTTGGCGTAATTTTCACTAGAATAACCATATAATCTGCATATGAAACTGCCTCCTTGTTCTAGTGGTCGTATGCGCTACTCCTATGCATGAGGTCCTGGGTTGGATTCTCAGGTCGGGCAAAGTATTATTGGGTTTTTCTATCTGGAATTTCTCAGTAGCAGCGTAGAGTTAGGATTTGGGCCCGGTTCGCCCCCTATTACTTGGGACTTAAACATAACTGGTAAAATGTGGGTGTATTACATATATGTACACTGTCCATCCCCTCGAGGAAACAAGTCGTGATGTTATGTATGTGTGAAATATGATTTACTAGGGTCCGGTTAAGCGAACAGCCTACACCTGTTCGGTTGAGTTTGTCCGATAGCACATCCATGTAGACGTTAAATAGTGCCGAAAACAATGCTTCCACCCAGCCTCACTCCACAGTCAGGCCAGAGGGCGTCGAAAGCTGCTCGTTCTTTCATCGGACACTGTATTCTAGTTGAAAAATAAGTTGCACAAATGTTTATCAACAGCGCCCTCTGTCATTCGAGCGCCAAATTTGTTGCAGTACATTCAGTACAGATCATACGTACCTGTAGTAAGTACGTATGATCTGGCCACAACCATACACTGCAACCACTCCACAACGACACCACTTGGACGGACGCTAATTTGTATGGAAACTAATAGTCTACTAGAGGTCGCCCATTGGTGAAATTTGACCACAATTAATTTAAGTACTAATAAACAGTTATCAAAAATATAATATTCCTCCAATAGACTCCTCCGCATAAACTTTAACTGTGCCAAATTTCAAACACCTCCGTTCGCGTTATTTTCGTAAAAAAGGGTACAAAGTTTTTGTTTCACGTATTGATTCTTACGGACCACAATTGGACGTCAAATTATCTCTGTCTGCAAACCCTAGCGACAACGCAACCACAACGCAACTGCCAAAAAATGTAGTGACACCATGTTGGAGTAAGTGCGTTTTCGCTTGTTGTATTGTGTTGGCCTTCTGTACGTCTATCTATTTTGTGGTCTAGGTCCCGGGCAGCTATTTTGCCTTGAGCTCGTTGCCATAGGCACGGGTGGGTGGCGGGTGCATCACGGCCCAGCCAGATTTGAGCGATGTGTTTTCCTACTGAATGCACAGTGCACACAGTGTTAGGTCTGTGCTTGGCAGTGTGTTTATGAGGTATTTGCGTACGGTTAGCAAATTCATTTTATTACTTGATTTGATTTTTGATTTTACGTACCTAGTTTTATTAAACTAACTCTACAATTGAGGTAAGTAAGTTCTGAGAAAGCTAGTTTCATAAATGACGTGAATCAATTTTATTAGAGAAAATCATTTGTTTAAGTTATTAAAGGTAGGCTTTAATAATTTAATCAAATAATGTTCTCTAATTTTGTTTGAGCTTGTTTGTTATCAGATCTAGCCATTTTCAGTTCAACAATAGATCTAATTATCTTCTAGCACACTTAATATATTTATTGTAGAAGGGGTTCCACACAGGTACTGGATATTCTAATTGAGACCTAACTAGTGATAGATGGTGCGGGTTGTTCGAAAGAGATACCGCGGCCCCTGGCACACAGGCAACTGAGGGAACACGGGTGGGTTTTAGTCAGTAAAAGTCTGACACGCCCTCCCGCTCCACCCAGAGCGGGAGAAGTTATTTGAAGATTTCCCACCCAAAGAAAAAAAAAAAACTAGTGATAGATAGAAATATAAATATGTCAAATGGTCTTCATATAAAATACTAGTATTCAATTGCAACCGGTTAGACTGGAAGCCGACCCCAATTACTATCTCCCAAAGATATGAAAAAGTCTTAAAACAAAGCAGATGGTATGTGCGAAACAAGTATTTTAAATTCTTAAATCGTTTTTTATGTTTCATTTACTCTGCGTGTTCGTGCTACGCCCACAGATTCCGGGCCGAACGTCGACTCGTTGTGTGCCTTTTTGATACCCAGTTAGGCTTCACAGCTTTGTCAGATTCTCTCGACATTAACATGCTTAATAGACAGGCAGATCCTGGTATGAATAGCGTCAAGTCGTCAGCAGTTTAGTAATACTTTTTTTGGGATAATAAAGCATCTAGCACGTGAGTATCAGGTAGGTAGGTACCTAGATAGTATGTTGTTTTTTTTTATGAATATCACAGTTGGGGATCACAAGTAAGCTGAGGACTTTAACGCTCTTATTTATAAACGTTGCTTAAAGTTAAGAGACGTTTAACCGTCGAAAATGTTTGGTTAAACAGATGCTAATTATTGCTAACTTGAAGCAACGTTCATTAATATTGGGGTTAATGACTATATCAAGATGATTATTATGACACCTTTTTTATTTCGTCTCTTATCTTTTATAATAAAATTGAGTCTTTAGCATAATAATAATTTGGTTTTCACTAGGAAAGCGAGTCTTTTATTCGGAATATTATTAGTGAACCAAATATTAATGTGAATGCATTTATTTACTTTGAATACAGGAATAATAAAATATGTTTGATGCCATTAGAAGTAAAGAAAAATAAAGTAAGTACTTATCTTTCCACGAATGACAGCGTAAACCAACGCAACGGCTTATCTTGCTTTCAGACGCCCGGAGAGGGGTCTTGGTATGTAAAGTTGGACACCCATCTACGGACAAATATCGGCAAGCGTAGCTTTACCTGATCGATCGACTAGTGCGGTTGTAATAACTTAATCACAAGCCCCTTTTATTCCCTGTCTATTAAATGTAAACTATGCGATAAACTCACTTAACCAAGTTGTACAGAATGAAGTTAAAACTTTGTCTGTCTGTACAGCTATGCCCGGGATGCAACAGGCAAGCCAACACCCGTGTCGCTGTGATCCTGGTTCCAGCCGGCGAGAGGGAGGTAAGGGGTTACCTCCCTTGAAAGCACACCTATCCTAAGCTTTTTGTTAAGCTCAAACATTTCTCTTTGAAGAGCTTTCCGTCACGAGTTTTTTTGTTAGGGGAAGTTGATTTGATATAATAAATGATTGGAGAGATTAAATTTTCATTACACGGTAAACCGACGGTAAAAAAACTACTTTACGTCTAATGCCAACTTTACTGTAACCGTGAGTTCTGCGTTTTGGTATGAACTCATAATGTTAACGAATATAACTTTTCTGCTCACCACAACACGACAAAAACGTATGAAATAAAGGAAAAGGATGTGAAAAAAGGAAATTCTATTCTTAATTCTGTTGTCTTTGTCATCTTAAAAACAAAATGCACAAAAATTTGCTGTTTATCTCGCGAAGTCATTTTGAAAAAGCAACGAAATGAACTAAGCGCGCACTTTGTTTTGAATAGAAAGGAAATTAATCAAATAAACATGCACTTTACGTGAAAAGCTCCCGGAGAGCGTATAAAATTTGTATTATAATGAATGGTCTTTGTACTTTTTTATTCCGGTTTATTTGCCGGTCGTGCGGCTCGCAACGCCGGACGCCGTGTTTGTTCGATATTTCAATAGTGAGATATAAATTAATATACCGTTTATGGGGGTGTCTGACGGTTCGTCTGTTTTTTATAAAGGGATTGACACCGTACACGGTGCCCCACGTGTAATACCTCATGGGGTTTAAAGCTGCAAGAGTGTGGGTAGTTTAATAAAAGTGGCAGTGGTGTATAGCGGACGTCATCGACAGGTTTCATCAAAGGCTGGGGTTATTAAAATGTTCCCTATTTGTTGCGATCATTCATTTACGCAAATTGGGGAAGGATTTTTGTAATTATGTATATGTAAGCTTTAACAAGAACTGTTTGATTTATGGTATTTTGTATATAATTTGTAATCTTTCAGTGTACGACTAAGGGACTTACTAGAGAATGGGCAGCAGCATTCTCTATGCATTTTACTACCATACTGCGTTCACCAACCCACCTGCCAAGCGTGGCGATTATGGCAAAACCCCCCTTTTATGGGAGGCTTATGTCCAGCAGTGGACGTCTTTCGGCTGAAATGATGATAATGATGATGACGACTAAAAGCCGAGAGACACTACGCCGCAGACTGAACACCGACAAGACTTTACTTTGACGGGACACTTCGCCGACAGGGCTCATCAGGTAGGTAATAGGTTAGGTTAGGTTTGAATTGCGACCAACCGCGCTACTTCCGTGTTACTAGTAGTTACTTGATTATTTATTAATAGCGCAAGGATGAGCCTTGTCGGCGAAGAGTCCTGTCGGCGAAGTGTTTTGTCGGCGAAGAGTCCGGTCGAAGTAAAGTCTTGTCGGTGTTCAGTCTGTCGGCGTTTAGTCTTACACTCGTAAACTTTACCATTTGCTAATCAAACTTTGGAGTTAATAAACGCGTTTAGAGAAGCTGTCTTTTATTTTTTGTAAAATGAACAGGCCATGTAGATTCAAGTAATAACAGCGGCACTGGTCGATCGATCACGTTAAGCTACGCTTGCCGCAGTTGGTCCGAGAATAGGTGACAATCGTTACAATAGCAAGATCCCTCCGTGCCTCGGAAAGTAGGTTAAGCCGTAGGTCGCGGCTGTCATTCGTGGATCTCTAACAGCCGTTAAGTACGAGTCGTCCCCTTAATATAAGCATACTCTTTACAATTTTTCTCACTACATCTTCTTTTAAACTGCACCGTTGTCTTATAACCTTATTTCTCAGCTTTTCATTTATAGCCCCACCATACATGATTCACAAGGAATACATTTCCAAAGTATTTATTCAACTTTCGTCTTTTAATAGAAGTTTTATTGTTATTATGTCTGGGGGTCCTTAGTGTCCCATAAAATGTTCATTGAAATCACAGTGAAGGTCGCGGGATTCCATTGGATTCGAGGAGCATAGGAACGGTCGAAATCGCTTGGGAGAGGTCTGTGTCCAGCAGTGGACGTCTTTCGGCTGTTTTTTTTATATTACGATGATGAAGTGTTCTTTTTCGTTGGATCTCCAGCATAGGCTCCACAATTACATGTAAGGATACATAGAGCAGGTTTAAATACAGTGTGCACTTCCAATTATAGGGAACCACATCATTTACTTCTAATCCAGGTAAGTACAATGTAAAAATATCAAAAAATTAAAAATAAACTTATCACGAAAATCTAATAAAAAGAAACAAAGTTCCAAAACAACACAAATGAACAATAAGAAAAAAAAAACATCCGTCACATAAAAGTGACAAAATATAACACTCAAAATGTACATCTGACGTAGGTCAGTACTTTGAGGTAATTTAAAACGTACCAAATAACATTGTCAATAAAACAGGTTGGCGGAGAAATTGTCGCGAAAACTGTTACCGTGTGAATTCAGCACATGATTTTAGACCCCCAAGCGTACATATTTTCGTCGGTTATAAAAAAAAGCTGTTTTATAGAAAAACTGCAATACCTAAGCGGGGATTCAGTTACAATGTACTGAATCTAACAGGTAGCACGTAAATGTTCCTGCCACCCTGTTTTATTGACAATGTTATTTGGTATGTTTTAAATTATCTCAAAGTACTGACGTTCAGATGTACATTTTGAGCGTGCAAGTGTGTGTGTTTATCTTTGCACTCGAGCCAGAATTGCAGCTCGATCCGAAACAAATTTAAGTAAATCATATTCCATAGTTTAAATATTTACGGCTCAAACATACTGTGAACGTTCATAAAATTATGGGAATTGCCTCAGGGGTCTACGCTCGTAGCCCTAGCGGGTGTTACGCGCTACGCGCGCTACGGCGTACCGAAGTAAGTTGATTACAATTAGGGTTCGTATCAGCATTCTTAATGGTAGACCGCGGTGATAAATTGATAGGGCTTTCCTGATCGATGATATTTTCCGATAAAAATGTTGCGTTTAATTTGCGAAGCGTTGTCTTTCGGATTGGGAATTTAAATGATTTTATTATTATTATAGTTCATGTTCGCATTAAACTTGTTTCAAATAATATAGTTTAACGCGCAGATAAATATTCTGTATTCAGAAACGAAGACCAAAAAGAAGAAAAGGAGATCGTTGAGAAGATAAATTTTCGTCAAATAATAATCAATAATTATTCACCTTTACTTTGAAGATTTTGCTTTGTGATCTTTTACCTTAGACTTATCCTAATCACAAGCCTTCTTTCTAATAAACACGGAATAAAGTTACACCAGGAATAACCGTACATTTTCATAGGTTAAACTTGGAATAACTTTATTCTGTGTTTATTAGTACGATGGTTAGGGCGAATTTCACCAAATTTTATTCTACGGATAAAATATATCTTTTAAAGATATCTTTCTAAAGATATCTTACTTTGGTAAAATCAGCCCCTTAGTGTTTTAAAAATAAAATAACATTTTTATTTTGTAACCTAAAATACTCCGTTACGAACTCGTCGCGCGAATATGGCGGGGGGACAATGCAAAGATCAGCCATTCGTTATGCTCGTGAACGGGTGCTGCTTGTGGTGACTGGTCGTCTTGCTGACCATGGTTTTGTTATTGTTATTAGTAATTAACTGTTTATTTATTTTACTCCCAAGGACCTAGTAACATTTGTTACTACAAGTTAAATCTAAATGAATATAACGCAGTTTTGAAAATGTAAGCGGCCACACCTTTTATTCCTGGAGGCTTTTAAATGGGTATTGAGTTCTGTTTACGTTTATTATTTACTTGTTTCTGCTTGAGATTAATTACAATGTTTTGGTGGTATATTGGCGTGTGCCAGCTGACATATGGCAGTTAATTTAATTTTAGGTTTTGTGTTTAGTAATGTTAATTACTTACCTATTATTTTATAGAATCACGTTCTTCTAGCTTAACAGACAGCCGTGCTGCTGGGGAGTTTGTTGCGCCACTTCTTCTTCCCAGCTAAAGCACTAGGAAGTGGATAAAGCCGTGCGTTTTGGGGGGACTGTCTTATGTAATTTTGACGTTCAAAAAGTGCTGACTCTCAGCCTAGTTTGAATAAATAACTTTTGATTTTGATTTTGAATGCACCGGGAGAGATAGGCAAAGATTGTGAACTTACTGGATGCCTGAGAAAAGACATCGAAATTGAGGTGGGCCACGGCGAAGGTGGTGTGACAATCTGATAAGGTTTACAGGCCAACATGACCAAAGAACGCACAAGGACGGAAAAAGGCGAGGCCTCTGCCCAACACCGAGACACAATGTCATTATCATCATCATTTCAGCCGAAAGACGTCCACTGACAATGACAATCAAGCTCCGCCACTTCAACTAGTTATGTGCTTCCCACATCCAGCGGATTCCTGCGGCCTTCACAAGGTCAGGCACACACCATCTACTATCAGGGACCACCACCATAGCGCCATCCCATTTCTTCCCGTGGGTGTCGTAGAAGGCGACTAGGGGACCAGAGAATAGGCAGCAGGGTTCTCTATGCATTTCACCACCATACTGCGATCACCACTCTTGGCCCGACTGGCCAAGAGTGGCGATAATGCCCATCCCCAAAATGACAGGCCCTAAGCGACACAAACTTCGCTAGCAAAAAAAAAACCTCATTTTATTTTTAAAACACTATAAAATCATTGAGTTTTTTGTCCCCGGTTGCATCATGAAATCTAATACTAGATGGAGTGCCGCGGCGGGTACGCTAACGAGTTTAAATAATGCACGGGATGCGCCACATGAATGGAGCCTAACGCAGTTATATCCAGCGTCCGTCGCCATTTATCGCGTCTGTTTTCGAAAGAGGAATTATGGTTGAACGAAATACTGACCTTCTTCTATCAATGTGCCTACCCTTTTATGGTCCCTATTGGGGTCAGCTTTCAATGTAAACGGATGCAGGTAAATACCATTATTTTACATAGAGTGACGCCCTATCTGACCTCAGTAACCCTGTAACTGGCTTTAAGACTGGTGCTAAAACTGGTGGTCAAAATGAAATATACTGTAATCATTTTTACTTACTATAAATACAATACCTTATACAACATGTAACATAATTAACGCAAGACCTCATACACCCCAATTATCGATCGACCTGTGCAGCTGTTATTACTTACTCGAGAGCCCGTCAGACCTTTATTTGTCACCAATTTATTGTGTTACTAGCTTTTGCCCAAGGCTTCGCCCACGTGGATGTCGGTTATTGCGTAAAAAAGTAGCCTATGTCCTTTTCCATATCCCAGGCTATATCTCTGGCAAATTTCATGACGATCGGTTCAGCGGTTCAGGCGTGAAAGCGTAACATACAGACAAACAGTTACTTTTGCATTTATAACATTAGTAGGGATATAACACAAAAACAAAACTTATCAATTGGAAAAGGGTGCTAGTTAATACGAGCTAGTTTTATTTAAATGTTTCTCTTGTGATTTAAAATCACAAAAGAAACATCACAAAGTGAAAAATTACTTTAATTTTGGAAGTTCGTGGAAAATATAATAAAATACTTAACCAAAGACTTCCGAAATTAACTAACCTACCCCACACAAATTCGTATACCTTCACTTGCTAAGTACATAACAGTGACAAAAAATTATTATGACATCATCGAACTTAAATTAAGTGAAAAAGAAAATACCTATTATTGAAGCTAACTCAAAAACGACTATCCAGAACTTGACTAAATTTCTATGCGACCACTAAGTAACTAAAAAAAAAACAAGTCAAAAGTGTTTTTTTTTCCAAATGGGTTTTACTTTTAATTTTACTTTAACAGAAATGTTATTATTTAACCAATATATATTTAGAAGATTAGGACGTATACCTACTTGAGATATTATAGTAAAAATCAATGCCATTTCTCCATTTCCTTATAGGTATTACTTACTACAAGAGGTACTTTATAGAGATACGTTATAAATCACCTGCAACATCTACTAATTAATGATATTCTATTCTAAATTTCATTTAAATATTCCAAATCATCAGTAACAGAATAGAATTAGCGAAGAAACTGTAGAATCTTGCAACAAAAAAGAAAGATACAGTTGCTACGCCGTAGCTCCGTAGCTACGAGGTCATAGCATACTCGTAGCGGATTCGTAGCACACTGCCAAAATTATTTTAGTACATGGCTTAGGACTCGAACAGAGGTCGATTTATTCGACCTTACAGTAATGCAAATGTGGGTGTCCTGTCCCAAAAATAAAAATGGGAGTGTGTTATTGTCTTGTCACAGTAATCAGAAAGCCAATTCTCGTAATTAAAAACGTTCACAATCCAGTTGCAGTCTCATCTCAGCGACAATGAAACGTCAAGAAGTTGTCAAAAATGTATGGAAACTCGAGGTATTTTTGACAGATTGAGACTGAGATCAGACTGTAAACGTTCTTTAAAATTACGAGAATTTCCTCTCAGATATTTGTCGTAGTGTTTGTCAATTTTTGGCCGACATACAATACTGTAATCCCCGATGAAATAAGGTTTGAACAGAAGTATAATAATAGTACGCCCACATTTCGCCCTAAGTAATAAGGGGCGAGCCAACTGACATCAATGGAGCACAAATCCATACTACAACCTTTTACAAAATTCGTGACATATATCTTGTTACAGTATCTATTGGAATTCAGACCCTAGAAAATCAATATATTGGTACAGCGCTCCCTCCATACGACGGGCGGCGGACTGCAAATAGGCCTAGACTGCAGAAACTATGTTGGTTTTATTTGTTTCTTATTCTTTGTGGCAATTTGTGGCAGATATCTATAATAATTGAAATGTCCATCGAAGAATAATGTTCAGATAAATGTTTTTTGCGAAATCAGAAGGGTAATTCTCGTAATTTTAAGAACGTTCACAGTCTGATCTCAGTGTCAATCTGTCAAAAATACCTCGATTTTTCATTCATTTTTGACATTTGAGCGTCGCTGAGATGAGACTGATACTAGATTGTGAACGTTTTTAATTACGAGAATTTGCCTTTAGACTATAAGTATCTCCGTTGTTTACTTAATAATCTCTTTGTTTAGACTAGTATTGACGGCGTAGTTTCGTAATTATATTCGACCTTCAATACACGTAATCTATACTAATATTATAAAGAGGTAAAATACGTAAGTCTTAGAGGATAATATCTGGAACTACCAGTTGGATTTTCTTTTTGCGTTTTTTTGCCCAATTCTCGAGGAAATTTAACTCATAGGCTATTAACCCCCTTATTTATAAACGTTGCTTAAAGTGGAGTAATGATATAGCGTCTGTTTATCCATACATTTTTGACGTTTAAACACCTCTTAACTTTAAGCAACTTTTATAAATAAGGGGGTTAATATCACGCTACGATCGTAAGGAGCGGAGTAAAAAGAAAAAGCGTCGGAAAGCACGCTGAGAATGAAGAGAAAACTTAGTAATAGCAGCAGCGTAGCAGCAGCAGTATCAGCGCTGTGCTGTGGGTCTCATAGCACAGCATCACGCTGAGTGGAAGCCTTCTTGTCACAGTCATGGCGTGCAACTGCCGACTATTTATGTTCTACTAGCTTTCGCCAGCGGCTTCGCCCGCGCCGAACTTTAATCCTTCCTTATTCCTTGTCTACATTATAAAGAGAACCTCTGTGCAAAATTTCAGCTTTCTAGGTCCAAGGGTTTAGGCTGGGCGTCGATGAGTCAGTCAGTCAGTCAGGACTTTTATTTTTATTTTCACAGGGTGTAACAGAAACCCTATTGCTATTTTAAGCACAAAAGATAACAGCTGGTATAGAATCACTATACATAGTTTCAGCTCAAAATAAAATACTCTAAGAATTGATATTAAATATTTGATAAAGCTCTTCCGAGTGATGTTTTTATTTCAATTTGAAAAGTTCGGTTTCTGGTTTCAATGTATTCAAAATTCTCATAACTTCCGAACATGTAGAGATAGGATAAAAACCCTTCCAATATCGTTTGATATCATCCAAAGAAGCCGTGCCCTTGGTAATAGACTTATTTTTGTTAAGTCTAAGATGGCAAAATGTATTTTAAATTCATCATGACATTACAATAACTAGAACATGATATACGCGTGTTTACGCTTTAGGATGTATTTCTTGATCAAATAAGAAATTTCATGCAGCAGAAGTCACGGGCAGAAGCTAGTTAAAGATAAAATCCGAGAAGAATCAAGGCGTTTCTTATTGTTGTTTGGAATAAAATATTGTTGCCAAGGGAATTTCTGTGAAATAAGTACCAATTACGAATCTACCTATTTTTGGATCATAAATATGTTATTGTATAGAACCACGGAAGAGAAAAAACAGGTATAGAACTCTAATGTCGGTGGCGACCAAATACAGCGTCTTCGGAGAAATATGTCAAACTATCTTAAGAGATACAACGTCAAACATTTTTAATAGGCTGAATAGTGTTCCCTTTGACTTACTCATAGGTCATAGATAAAAATAAGTTGTTATTGTCTGTGCCACTACAGGGTGTTGTTATTTTTTCTGTCATCTTGTGACATCTAGGTCGGCCATTGTACCAATTTTTTTTTTGTTCTTATTCAACTGAGAATAAGATTTACATTTGTGTTATTTTACAAATGTCCAAGTTATAAATAAACACAACTGTTTATTTATAACTTGGAGTCGATAGAGTGTAGCGGTAAATAAAATAAAATACGATCGATGTTTTTAGGAATTCGTATTAGTTGAGTAGTTGAAAATAAAATAATCAGAAGAAATGGAGATACTTGTATTTAGGGGGATTATATTTCAGTGATTAACATTTCTATGAAATGTTTCATAGCTCCGCTTTGTAGGAAACTTTTAGTTTTTAATACCCTATCCCTCTTATTTATAAACGTTGCTTAATGTTAAGAGATGTTTAAACTTCAAAATTGAATGGTTAAACAGTCACTAATCATTACTTTACTCTTAGCAACGTTTATAAATAAGGAGGTCGGTGTATATACCATGGCTATGTCTCATCCATTTTATTTTATGGCATAGGATAATTCGGTAGAACTTAACAGAGTATTTCAACCTCAGATGAAATACATTCGTTGAATATGTGGAGCGCATTCAATCGACACCAATTTTTCACAAAATTAAAAATATTACCACTCCCAGTATATAATTTAATCTTTTTCACATTTCTATAACTTCTATATTTGATTAATTATCAATTTGAATGTAATCTTAATTAATTCAATTCAATGTTATAAAACCAAAACCCTGAAAATGTATTTGTACGGCAGAAACAGCAGAATATTATCAACTTTAA
This sequence comes from Antitype chi, assembly GCA_947359405.1. NCBI lineage: Eukaryota > Metazoa > Arthropoda > Insecta > Lepidoptera > Noctuidae > Antitype > Antitype chi. The sequence continues at coordinate 4,980,290 of OX375822.1, read as the reverse complement.
AAACAAAGCAACGTCTTTGTAACAATATTGCGACAAATAAATGGACTATTACTATTAGCTAGTGGCCAACCAGTCGAAATTTAACGAAACTTCATTTACATCAAAAATAGGTATTAGCTTTCTGCACCCCTTGTCCATAGATTTTTTTTTTAATTATGCCAAATTTCATACTCCTTCATCCGCGTCATTTTTACGTAAAAAGAGGTAGAAAGTTTTTGCTTCACTTATTAATCTACATTTTTCTACACTGTGATGCGGAAGCGGTGTGCATCCCTGGTTAGTAGGGTGCGGGGCAGCACCAACAGCATCCTCTCTATGGTAGCAAGTAGGTTAGATTGTGCGTTTGTGAGCCACTGCTGCAAGGTATCGGCTAGGCCAGTCACCTTGCAGCAGTGATATCACAGGATGTTATATTCTGTGTCAATGTTTTACTAACATATTTTGTAAGTTTTTATTACTAACACTACGAGTATTGTTGCTTGAAATTAAATAAATAATAATAATTAATATGACGGGGATAGATGGCGCCAAAGTACAGCGGACAGCGCCATCTAACAATTTGATTCGCAAACGAATTATCATGTAACCGGAGACGCAAGCGAGTCCTACCGCTTGGACATGATCGTCGGTGGAGGGGATGCAGCGAGGACTGGCGGAGAGACCGACTGCGGCGACAGTGGACATGGACAGTCGAGCTCGCACAGTCTAGACAAACGCTCAGTACCAACGCACGTGTTTGTTTCTGATGCACATGTTTATTTAATTTGTTACTCGTCAGTTTATAAACGTTATTTTAAATTAAAATTATCTTTTCGTTCGAGTACCCACTACAGTGCCCACACCTGCCATAACTATGTCGGTTCGCGAAGAAGATCCGATGTTTCGCATCTCGGCCACCAGTGATGCGACAAATATAATATAAAGATACCTCCTTTTGCGAAAAAAAAACTGGATAATTCTATTATTTCGAGAGAAAGAAGCAACCGGATATATTTTACGGATAGATAAAACGGGTAGTAAAAAGCTAGCTTCTGTTATATACAAGATGTAACTTACTTAATTGTGTAGGTAAATTGCACTGTTAAAATGACTTAAATCACATTTTAAATGACATTTTCGCAATGGACAAATAAAATAATCAAAAGGCAAAACAATTTTAACGAGGTATTAATACCGATATCCGCATGACTGCTTAAACTGTATTTTACGCACAATCAAATTTGCACTGCTCAATCTAGCGTAACAGAGCGCCCGTTTCAAAATATGTAAGTAATTAAAACATGAAATATTTTCCACGAATCGAAAACGTGATTTACTCACACAAACACAAGAATCATAGACTGTTTACAGGTACTAGTGAATGTTGCACGCATGCAAAATTCCTTTGAGCGAGAATAAAGTTCATTTCATATTTCGAACACGGATTGTAAATAAAGCTACACGTTACACAGCATGTTTGCTTTTTCGACCATGTGTCTGTTATTTGATCAGTGCCGGACTGGACTTTATGAAAATTGGACCATGTTAGTTTTCCTTTGAGGTGAATGTCAATAAATAACGTTTCAATGTTTACGAATAGTACATATTCTCTCTGTGTAATACGGAAGCGGTGGCGAGACGGACTGGGCGCGTACTGCAAGGGCTGGTTCTGGGTGGCGCAGGAAAATAGTTCTTGTGGGTGGCATTTGCCCAGCAGCCCCACGGAAACGTAAGACCGGAATTAGAAGTAACCTATGCGGTAATCCAGGTTATAATGTTACCACGTAGCAATTACTTAAAAAAAAATATCCAGTGTACAGTTTTGACTTTTTTCCCATTTCATTAAATGTAAAAAAAAAAAATATTTTCACATCCCCATCGGCTCTTACAACAAAGTCCTTGAAAAATTGAACGACATTGATTTTATTGTTTGCATATGATTCACATGATAATTTTCCAACAAAATGTAGTGACAAACCCTTATAATTGACCACCGTTCGATGTTAAACTGACTCTCGACAAATATGCTCGCACCGTGCGCGTAATAACTTAGGGTGAGGGCCGTTCATCCCTCGCTGCCGGCTATATTTGCTTAATACACTCATAAGCAATCAACAACTCTTCATATTGTAAAATGAATGTTGACCTTGGGAGGGTATTTTCGGAAATGCAGCGAGGGTTGCATCTACATTTTGTTTTGTTTTATTGTCTTGATTAACTTTGCCAATGTCCCGTTCATTTTGCGGTTTGACCGTCTACATCCCATAAATGTAGCACGTGATTCTAGACCCCTCCAGCGTAGAAATGTTTCGTAGGTTATTTAAATGCCTCCAGAGCTTCCTGCCCTTGAACACCAAAATCTCCCTTGCTCAAACTCTCATACAGCCCATCATTGACTACGGTGATGCCTGTTATTTGGATGCCACCGAGGAGCTTTTAAATAAACTTGAGAGTTTGCAAAATGTCTGCATTCGTTTTGTTTTTAACCTTAAAAAATACGATTACGTTTGTAACTTTCGCAAGATCCTCAAGTGGCTCCCTATTTGACTACGCAGAAACTCTCGGATATTGTGTTTGCTATATAACATTCTTCACAACCCTAAAACCGATCTGCGGGATCGCTTCTCCTACGCCCGTCCTTTTGATGCGCCTTGCAGGTCGCATCTTAGAAATCTCCTCAAGTCCCCTCCCCACTCAACCGACTTCTACTCCTACTCCTTCACTGTGCACACGGTCCGGTTATGGAATTCACTTCCGCCTGACATTAGGGACTGCCAAACTGTAGCAGTATTCAAAAGAAGAGTGAAAGAACACTATCTCTCCACCTTGTCATAATTGCATATGTATTTTTTATTTAAATTACATTATAATTATATTTATTTTAGAAGTATGTATGTATGTATATTCTCATATTATGTGTGTATTTAAAAATAAAAAATAAACATTTATTGCAGGCAAGTTTTTACACATACACCCATTGTATTAGAAAAATTAAATTAAATTTGAAATAGATATTAAATTAAGTTATTATTATTATACATTCATTAGATTGATTATTATAGTTTTTTATGATTTTCAGGTAGGTTTAACTAAGGTTGAAGTTCAAAGAGACATACTAAAATTAAATACTTGGTGGTCATGTAAATGGTGCGAAATACAGTAGTCACAAAAAAAAGTTTAAATTAGATTTTAATTTGTAATTTTATGGTTTCCCATCTACTGTTATCACACGTATTTTCTACATCTCTGTTATCTTCTCTCTTATCGCAGGTGTGCTGGAAGAGATTTCTGTAGAAATAAGCATTACCTATGTACGTATTTTTCTATTCCTTTCTTCTTGTCTGTTTATATGTGAGTGCATAAATTATTAAATAAATTAAAAACTATACGACTAAGGCCCACTACAACGTTTTTATGGAGGACTTCAATGCCAAAGTGGGAGTACAAGAACGCGGTGAAAGTCAGACTGTTCTGGGGCCCAGGAATCACAAGGGGCAAATGCTGGTTAACTTTTTAGGATGACAGGGGATCTTCTTGATGAATTCGTTCTTCGAAAAGAAGCCCCAAAGGAAGTGGACCTGGCAGAGCCCCAAAAACGTGACAAGGAACGAGATCGACTTCATCATGTCGGATAAGAGGCACATATTTAGAATTTGAATTAATGTGTAACTGGAGGTCCACCGTTCAAGCACGAAAGCCTTCATTTTGGCGGAAATTAAGGCGAGTCCTACACCGCATCATCTAGGAACATGAGATTAATTTGGAGTTCGACTTAAGAGTGAATAACTCCACGATATGACGGTGCTCACGTAAACATTGGTAGCAGACACCTCACTTTCTTGTGATTTTGGTATATTGTCATCGTTTTCTTCGAGCCATTCATAGACAAGTAGGGTTGCTATATGTGTTCAAACCACAATCGACAAAATTTTGTAGAAAATCCAAAAGTTAATAAATAAATTCTGCTGACTTAATCACCATCCATACCCCATATCTCAAATAATAACTATGCTTTGAATCTATTCTGGTTATTAAGCCTAGTTGAAACTTAACAGTGAAAGAGGATCCGAGGACCTCATACCAATCTACCGTAGCAATCGCCTTTAAATAACGTATCTTTAATTCTTTCTTTCACAGGGTTCCGTATTTACAAAAAAAAAATACGCATTCCAAATTCAATTTCAAATTCAAATCTTTACATATCTCATGTGTGTACAAGATCTTAACATTATTTACAAAGTTCACATGGACCCTGTCGGGCACAAGAATTGAGTAAAGAGCAGTGTTGGCCCAGTGGTTACCGGTCGCGACTTACTAGTTGTAGGTCGTAGGTTAGAACCCACGCAGGCGCTTTAACTTTAAGTAAACTAGGGATGGGCCGAAATTCGGTTCACATTCGGTTCAACCGAATTTCAGCAGCTTGAACCGAACTTCGGCATTCGACCGAAATTCAGTTCAGATGCCGAACATTCGGCACAAGAAAAATAATACCTACTTGCACTATTTTGACTGAAATTTAATAGAATTAGAGTATAGCATTACTGTAAAATAAAATTATGTCTTTTACTCACTCGTGGTCATTTATTTTAGTTATATAGGAACATTGTAAATTTAATCCTTAAATTAAATAATTTCTTCTTATTATTCTTGAAAATCTGTGCCTAATTAATTAGACATACTATTACAAAAATGAAATAAGCTTAGTATTCTTCTAACAAACATCTGAATACAATTCGAAAAAAAAAACACGTTTTTGGTTCACAAATTAAACATTCATTTACATCAAGCATTTTTTATTACAATTAAAGGGTATTGAATCGAAGTTCGGCCGAACTTTGGCCGAACTTTACATTTTAACCGAATATTCGGCCGAAGTTCGGATTCGGTTCAAACCACATTCGGCCCATCTCTGGTGTAAACTATTCCATCACCGCTGCTCCCAAAACGGTGAAGGAAAACATCACGCGGAAACCGGCATGTCCTTAAACCAAAAATTCAAAAACATGTGACATCTACCAACCCGCACTGGGCCCACGTGGTAGATTACGGCCCTCTCCCTCTCACAGAGAAGAGGCCTTTGTCCCAGGTAGTGGGAACATCATAGGCTAATTATGCATCCATCACCATATTGATGTTATCGGCCGCAAAAATAAGTTTATATTTCTTAACTCGAAAACAGTGAAAAACAAACTTATTACTGCGGTTGTGGTCGACAATATTCCTTATCTCGAAAACGACTAACTTAAATATCAAAGTCACTAATAAACATCTTTTTAGGGTCCCGTAAAAGGTAAAAAATAAACCCTTATAAGATCACTCTCTTGTCCGTCTATCTGTCCGTGTGTCACCACCTATTTTCTCAGGTACGGATGGACCTAGCAAGTTAAAATTTATACCAGATACCGAAGTCTATAATAGTCCCTATTAGGTGTATAAAAATCAAGGTCCTGAGTAAACACGATAAAAAGATATGGGCAATTTAGATTTGACATGTAAGTACCAAAATTTACCTTAATTTTCAACTTTTTTTATTTTTCGGAATTTTCCCTTTACTTGTGCTATAAGACCTTGCTTTTAACCAAAATTGACAATTCTAGTTTACTATGGTATACACCACGCATTAGTGTGCATCCAATATATTTTTATATTTTTCTCTGTGTTACATGTAGGTATGGAGAGGGCCACCCTTAATTATTCTGTTCTTTGAATTTAGGTGCACAGAATACACCTTCGTTCATGTCAGAAAGATGTCTCCGAGTCAAAGGGCTGTGAGAAGTCGGGTCGGACGGACAGACGGAAATCGCGGAACCCTAAAAAGTATTCGGAACGAAATAAATTTCTTTACAGACGCATCATTTGCAAGGCTTCCATCAAATTACCAATTGATCGCTCAAAGAACGGATTGGCAACCCACGCTTTTAATGAGAAAAGGCACCAAAATAAAATGTTGGTCTCCTAATTGGCCAGGCAATTATCCTGTCTGCTGGTATCAGATTATACCAATTAGAGTTCCCACACAAATATCGGGCCATCAAAGGCTAGACGCGTGTGTTCACCTATGAAAAATCATTTGATACCTGACAAATAATATTCGTATGTGGAAGCCCTTGGATTGACATATTTTCATTTGAATTTATGCTGTGACCCACAACTTTAAGGTTGGCTGTCTTTTGACGGCGGGTGGTTAGTTATGACTTTTCGTGGGTAGTGAAAACAATTAGGGGGCTTTTGTAAACATCAGTCGTCTGGGGCTGCACTGGTTTGCAACTGATATCTCTCCTAATTAACCATCGATATTACTCGGTCCGTCACTCACTGGAAAGCATGCAATATCCATTATACTGGTGGTACGATTGATGGTATTTTGTTTTGAATTCCGTTGTTTTCTTTTTTCTTTTGTCGCGTTCATTCGTGTGCAGCGATGTAGTCGACTGTTGGAATATTTTGGGTTGATAGGAGTGTAGTTAGACCCCAAGAGCCAATTGGCGTTCCAGACTATGAGCTACCAAAAATATCTTAAGAAAAACGCAATCCAATTTAGCCCGACCTGGGAATTGAATCTAGGAAGGACCATTGTAAAATAAAAAATTACCAGCACAGAAAACAAACTCTACATGTTGTTGGATAAGCGGGTATTACTACTTAGGTATCTACAACTAAAATGATCAAATACTACGACAGCATCAAACGACCCCTGTTTCTAATTAAAACGTAGTTCGCAATCAATACTACGTACGAGCGCATCACACAGTCACCATAGCTCTCTATGTAATTAAATCCATCAAATGGCTTAGTCAAAATAGGATCTGAATGCCTGTCAACCGCTGAAACCATCAAAGCTACCTGCACGCACGTTAAAATTACAATATCCGCAGAATTTCTGGCCTGTCGACTATTCTGAACAGCACCGCTAATGCAATTAGTGGTACGTTTTTATACTCAAATCTGGTTTCCATGTGTGGGTTCGAGTGTTACGATTCATTTAATTAATTCGTGTTCAGGTTTTTAGGTGGAATGATGGAATGTGAAACAAATGCAGGGTTTCTATTATTGTTAATGTTGGAGGATTATTGTAGCTTTGATGAAGTTTGGCTCGGCAAGTGAATTACTCACTTTTTTAAATAGTTGATTTTGATATTTGCAGTTATAGTACGTATACATATGAGTACAATATACGGATTATGAGAGTGAGGGAAGAGTTAGTGCTCCTGTGTCTGCGAACACACTTGTGCAGTATAATATCTCCCGCGCCGAAGTCTAGTATCTGTTGAAATTGGCCGCCATAGCCGACATACGGTCTGGAGGACTATATACAACTAGTAACATAATTGACCCAAGACCTCATAAACCCCAATTAGAGTATTGAGTTAAAAGCATAATACGATGACCAAAACTATTTTTTTTAAAGCTAACCGATATTATTAAGAAAAATGTGTCGACCCAAGCATTACTTAATGTATTTAAAATTGAGTCTTATTTCTTTCGGGATAAGATTGAATTTTCTTTGACTCAATCAGTAGTAGGTATGGCAAAATACATAATTAAAAAAAAACTTATATTAAAAGTTACTGAAATCGATTCAGTAGTAAATTAGGATCAAACTACTTTCAGGTCTTGCGTCCATTCTGTTACACCTTGTATATGTGCCAATATAAGACGAAATTTACTGTAAGTCATTGCTGGACATAGCCACTTACTGTACCATGTTGCACAGGGCTGATGACCGGGACCAATCTGGTTCGCAGCCTCACGTGCTTCGGTCCGAAATGAGTTTCACTCGTCTGCTCGAACACTAATTTAGTAGCAACCTTGATTTGCCAGCCCACTTCCTCTCCAGCTTAAACATCGCACCATCGCTTGTATACGAATACATTTCCTTGATCCCACTTTAACTATGTACTTACTGAGCAACTTGTATACCATTATCAACCCGACAAGTTCCACAAGTGATTCTAGTTGAAGAGTTTGCTTACTTTGACTGAATGCTACCTCCATATACTCCAAACAGTCTGCTATACACACGGCTTTACGTAGCAAAATAAATGCAATAATTAATTCGCGGAAATGGAATTTAATTTACAGAGCGGAGGCAGCATTTAATAAATTCGAAATACGCAGAAGCTCTTCAATAGAGATATTATAACATGCGAATAATAATCCCCTTCAACACAAAGCTGCAGTTCCGGGAAATTTGAGCGACGCAACAGCCAATGAGAGCTGTGCAGCTCAGATAATGGACCTCCCTTTTTCCCGGGCGAGCCCGGACGAGCTTGGCAGCTCGGCACTAAGGTACGGTGGACAAAAGAGTTAGGTCATCTAGAATATAAATAAAAATCTGAGACAACGTAATTTCGTTTGTTATGATGTTAAACAAAAGACGCACACGAACGCGCGTTGTCAAAGGCTTTATATTTTCTTGTGTAGTGCTAGGACCGTCTAAGGATTGCAATAGCTTGGTTCAGGTAACACAAAGCTATTACTACGTTATTACATGCTGTTTTATTTGTTAGAAAGTCCGAAATAACCTTTGATTTCCACCAGAAAAATAATTTACTGGAAACTAAAAGGCACTTCATAACATATTTTTGTAGACCGTACAGAAACACGTTCATACAAACATTGATCAGTAAATTCGGTATTTCAATTTTGTAATATTTGTAATGGGACAAAGGATTCGCTGCAGCGCCATATTGGTCGGTTTCCCTTTGACAAGCTACGAGTGAGGCGTAGATGGAATCTGTTGTTAATTAAGTATTGCGAATGCGACCGTCCTTTGATGTGTTATTGGACAAATGTTATGTTCGTTTTGTGTGTGCAGGGCGCAATTATTGAGTCTGCTTTTTGCGAAATTGGAAAAAGGAAGGGTGGACGCTATGCTACCTTGACTTTTTTTTTACGTTGGCATAAAGTTAATTATCTTGTTGTAAATCATGAAAACGCGAGGTTTATGAACGCTCTAAGTCCGTGTACTCTAAGTTCGCATACAGGCTGAATTTGTTTGTAATCTGTGCGAGCAGAACTTTTATCTAGTGAACATAATTTGGAAATTATATTCGATACCAGTGTTTCTCGGCTTATGTACGTTTTGGTGAAAAGCTTCTTTACGTAATTGTTTGCGTCTAATCGATTTTTAGTTTGTATAATAAACGATCGTGTACTATTTACTTACTAATCAATGTTGTAGGTATTTTGTGCCGACCTTTTTTCGTTTTCTGTGTTTTAGTTTTTATCAGCGGGAATTAGTAAACGGTCTTTAAGACTAATATTTTTAAGAGGGCTAATACAAAATCGATGTGCTCAGTTTTAGGTAAACTCACAGGAAACTGAAACACTCAGGAACATTGCGATAAATTTTGCCTCGTTGGTAAAGTGGTCGCAAGCGCTCTTGAGGTCCTGTGTTCGATTCCCAGATTGGGCAAAATGTTTTTGTGTTTTTTTCTATCTGAGATTTCTCAGTAGCAGCCCGGATTCTGAATTTGTGTCCGGTTGATGACAATAGGCTCACCCCCTATTACATGGGAATTGAACATAACTTGCGAAATGTTGGTCTAGTGTTTCTTTTTTGCGTGGCGAATCATCAAATAACTTCTCCCGCTCTGGGTGGAGTAGCAGGGCGTGTCAGACTTTTACTGACTAAAACCCACCCGTGTTGCCAGTTGCCTGTGTGCCAGGGGCCGCGGTATCTCTTTCGAACAACCCGCTCCTCTGGCTGGCATCGGCCCTTGCGGGCCCCATCAGTTGATGCTGACATCTCTTTGAGGCGCGCGTGGAACACAACGCGCCGTCGACCCGGGCTTGGTCCTTACCGGACAGTGAGCTACCCATTACTCGCCGTCTGCAAGCCTGCGCCTACGGCGCGGCGGCTGGGATCCGCCACCGGGATGGAGGTGACGGCTACCCATGCACTCTCGCTCCGTACCATGGCCTGGACCAGGGCAGAACGCGAGAGATCGCCGCCGCCGATCGCCTCCACGAGGACACGGCGGTGCTCTGCCCAAGCCGGGCAGACCTCCCCGTATGCTCCACCATGTCCTCAGGACGATCTTCGCAGTGGCAAAATAAAGCGTGGGGTGCTTTTTGAGGTATTTTTATAATCAATATAGAGTAGGTAAGTATAGATTTATATGTTTTATTGGTATATTGAGGTGTGCTAGCTGGTATATAACAAATAATTGAATGTTTTGTGTTTCGTTATCTTAATTAGGTACTAACTATTGTATAGAATCAAGTTCTTCTAACTGAACAGACAGCTGTGCTGCTGGGGAGTTTGTTGCACCACTTCTCCTTCCCAGCTAAAGCACTAGGAAGTGGTGAAGGGCGGGCGTTTTGTTTGTAATTTTGACGTTCAAAATGCATTGACTATCAGCCTACTTTGAACTAACGACTTTTGATTTAGCTTAGATAATTAGTTGTTTAACACATCTATCAATTCTACAGCTTAATCTATGAAGCCATCTGCTGCAACAAAAATATATTAACAGTCAGTCTAGCAGAAGTCAGTTATTAAATCCGTCTGCGAAATTCAGTAAATCCAACCAGTTAATTTTGAAAGGGCGAGGGCAACGCCATCGCCAGCGAGGCAAACAGATCACGTCGCATTAGCTTCCAGGAATCCTGTTAACGTTGATGCGCCCGGCTCTGGGTGACAATTCCCTCTACTACCCTTTGAGCATGGCTTTACCGTTGTCTGTAAGTCCATTCATTTTTAGTGACACGTGGAGGTATGTATCAGGTATATTGCTGCTGCCGAATACCACATAACATTACACATTTCACATAAACCTACATGGGCACTGTTGGGGCTTCAGTGGACTTCAATGAAACTCCCGTATCGAGGTATGGTTGTTTTAATTAGATTTAACTGTGATTTACATGAAATGTATGAGGAGCGTACAAGTTCGCGACAATGGTGAAAATTGCGACTGAATATATAATAATTATGACGGTATTCGCATAATAAAATCCATACGGCGCCTGACACTTTTAAAATAGCATAATGCGACACACACACAACACTGAACATCTTCAGAAGTAACGTGCAGGCGTAAACAGGCACTTATGAAACGTTAGAAGCTAGGTGCACGGTTCCAAGTTGTTGCTTCCTATGGAGAAGAGTATTGTTCCGTGTGGTGCCGTACGTAAAGAATAGCACCATCCCATTTCTTCCCGTGGGTGTCGTAGAAGGCGACTATGAGACTTACTAGAAAATGGGCAGCAGCTTCCTCTATGCATTTGACCACCATACTGCGATCGCCAACCCGCCTGCCAAGCGTGGCGATTATGCCAAACCCCCCCATTTTTTTGGGGGACGCCTATGTCCAGCACTGGACGTCTATCGGCTGAAATGATGATGATGATGATGGAGAAGAGCCGGCAAGACACTCTACGGTTGCTCTTAAGGATTATTCGACGTTTTAGACCTTTACAACTCCGCGTCTGTTAGTCAACTCCTTTCTTCCGACATACAACAAGAATTACACAATTTTTGCTTAATAAAAGCTATTACTCTATTAACGAATATTTAAGTGATACGACTCATAAAGTCATAACTTATGTACTCGCAACATTAAATTTAATTTGACCTATTAATTATTATTATTATTTTATATTATTCCTGTTTATATTATATTTTATTTTATATTAATTGATTGTATTTTAGATTGTGAATTAAAAACCAGTAAATACCTACATGTGGAATGCAATAAAGTATTGAGTATTGAGTACAAAACCTATATTAAGTTACTTGAAGGATTCCTTCTAGAACTTGCCACAATGCCATCAATGCCACATCTAGTAAAAATCAAATACATACATCCATGTTGTGCTTGGTTAACCTACGATCGAGCATAAGTGGTCTACTTACCCACATATTTTGTTATTTTTTTAATATTTTGTTTTGTTATTTTATATACGTACATCTGTGCGCTCTAATTATTAATCTTAGTTTTAGATATTGTTTCTCAGTAAGTGAATTATGTATGCAATTCTTTATGAGAAATAAAGTTGTTCTTAAACCATAACTTCCTGACATTTCGAATGAGACAAAGCCCTTATGTTGGCCACTAGTATGTACATAAAGGTTGCATTCGGTAAGCGACCAACCTTTACGGTACCTTTACTACTTGAGCCGCGAGAGGCGAGTAGTGCTACAGCTGAGTTGTAATAAAAACCAAATATGTTATGTATATGACATGTTATTACCTATATTAGCCTTTGCTAGTATCGCAATAACTTATCAAGTTTATGAGGGCGAAATACGTCGTTTGAAGTCTAAATAGATTGGCAGTTCATAAAAGGTAGCTTCTGCAGTGGATGTCAAAGGGAAACCGTTTCGGAGATATAAGATTGAATCGCAAGCTAAGCTTACCTTCATGTAGACTCTTCCGACTTCTCATCCGTCGAGTCATTTTATATTAAGGACCGTCTGTGCAAGGGGTAATTGCGTAATACACTATCAGTAGACGTCGCTTTCATTTTGACAGTTCCACGACATTCATGGCTTTGTTTACGTTGGTAAGCAGACAATTTTACGAACATATGAATGAATGGATTAGCAATAACTTTAAAAATGATTCAGATTCTGATTAATGGTATGTTACGCAATTAGGGTGCTGACTCTTTGTTCTTCATGTAAAACTAGCTTCCGCCCGCGGCTTTGCCCGCGTGGAGGTCGGAAATTATTCCACGGAAACGTACTACCGGAATAAAAAGTATCCTATGTATTAATTTAGGTTATAATCTATCATGTGCCGGATTTCATCCAAATCCGTTTAGCCGTTTTTGCGTGATTGAGTGACAAACATTCGAACATCTTCTCAAACTTTAGTAGGATTGCCAACTTAGTCTGGCACTAAATTGTCAGTTTTGAATTTGGAACGTTAGCATAGACAAAGATATTTTTAAAACGATAAAGGTAAACGTATAGCTAGAATGAAGTAGTCCGGAATGCAAAAACTGGCTAAAAGGTTTTTTAAGTTCTGGCTAAATTTAGATCTCGTTGTGTAAAATATATTTTTAGAACCAAACGTGTGTGCCGAATTTCAGCCCGATAGCTTCAGTGGAAGTGGGTGAAAAATTGTGATTGTAAAATAATTTGGTGATTGTAAAATCCCGGACATACAAGTGACGTTAAATAAACGCTTTTAATAATAAAACGGTGTTAGCGTCTAAAATATGACTAATTCAGACATTATACAGGTAATACGGGACCGAAATTACCGGTCATTAAAGTCTGTTATTGAAAAAGTGTTTTAAATTTGTCATGATCATGACTACGAACACAACACGCTAGGCAGCATTTAGTCTGACCTAACTAAACTTCAAACAAAGGCGTCGACGCCGCAAACCGCAGTCCTATTTATAACTGCAGCGTATCAATAACACTTAGTTTCAATACGAAGGCGCCTAAATTATTGAACGATTACTTTTAGAGCCAACTGACTGACGTGCTGTCGGTAAATATAGTTTAGTCAGGCGTATAATTAGTCACTTGCATTCACCTGCATTAAGGGGATAATTGTCGCGGGCTCGAATTCACTGGTGGGCCTGGCTAAAAAGCACGCTGTCACACCAGGCATCGTGTCCGACAGAGACAGTATCAGCGATGAGCAGCTAGACGCTAGTTTACACGCACAACGTTATTGAGTGAGATGCAGGATCATTTATAGTAACAAAACAAGCACGTAAAAAATTAAGAAAAGTCCATGGGAAGATCGAGTTTTATGAAAAAACCACTGCATAAATCAATGACTAATAAAGTTTATTGAACTTTTTGACATGAGAGTTTTGTCGGTTCTGTAGGACCTGACAAGTCCTAGGTACCGGAATATATTGTATGCGTGTAAATATGAATAACATCGTTTATTCCACGTTTTAGATCTTAACAACACGGCGCCTGACAATAAACTTTTTATCTCCGTAACAAATCTTATTTCTCACTCTGAGTCTATTTGAAGAATAGTAAACAACCAACCTATACAGTACCGACTTGGTTTTGGATATTTTGCACTTTTATAACTTAAACACGCCCAGAGTTAGGTTAAATTATCAAGAAAAACGAACGTTTTTGGCTCATAACATTTTAACCGCTTTTTATTTTAGTAATCTGTTTCCGCAGAGACAATATTATTAATGAGATAACACCATACCAATTTAAGTTTTGATGTACAGTGGGCTGCATCAATTGGGTACCCCAGTTGTATTAAAATTTTAATACAAATGGGGTACCCAATTGATGCAGCCCACCGTATATTGTCGAACAGTGGACTAATACCTACACACCCGAAGTTTGTATAGAAAAAATGACGACTAGATTCACCTTAAGAAAGGTACGCCAAGGTAACTTAAGTCATTAAAACTTTCTTAAGTATTCATGTTGTAAGTTGATTAAAATATGATAACCTACCGTAAGCGCGGTTATTGTATATTTAGTATGTTTTATGTTTGTAATCTAATCTTTAATGTGTGTCTTATTTTTGCAGAATAAATAATAAATATGTAATTAACAGATTTGTAATCCTTCGATCATAGATTAAGTATGAGGAACAAAAACAGATCGCTCCAGTAGCCGCGACAGCTATTGTGCACAGCTTGATTATCAACTTTAACACTCAATCATAAAGTTTATTCTTTTATTCGTTTGCAGCACAATTAATATTTCTATTGAAAAGTAAACGTATTTTTAATATAAGAACAAAACAATTTTGAAAAATAAAACATACTTTCTAAGCAATAAGGTTGAAAAACATAAGTTGCAAAATAAGACCACTAATTATTTATGGTTTTCTTTTCCGGTCATTTTTCTTTTTGCGGTCTAGTACAATTGATCGAGGATAAAATCATTACGAGTATCTTAGTTAGAATTGGCCTCAAATGTAATGCAGATTTCATTAAATGAGCATATTATAATATACGGCAATTTGAACTTAGTGGGTTAAATTGATGATTATCATTCCCTATCGGCTTAAGAGCTAACGTCACATTGAATCCGACTAATTGGAGTGCGCTTTAGGGGTTAACAACATGAAAGGTGCATCCAAATGACATGGAACTTGCATCCAGCTGGACTAGTGTTGGACGCTCCCGATAATTCAGTTACGTCACCCCAGAGTCACTGCGAAAATGGCGCCGGAGTGTGACGAAATGCATTTACGAGGATTTTTAACTAAGTCAATTTTGATACCGGCACCTATTAGTGCTCGAGTTTTAAGGGTCATTTTTCCTGGCGCTAATGGACGTTGCTAATATAGTTTCGATGTTTTTAATTATCGCCAGGGGCAGCTGGGATTAAAGGAACGTTGGCAAAAAATAGGTGTTTGGAAGGGGCAAAAAACAGATACTTAAGGTGTATTGTAATTACCCTACATACTACTAAGATAAACAGCTTGATATTAATTGCTTATGTTATAGGGATTATGTCTGAAACATCGAGTGGATAAGCAAAGTTTTGGGCAAACTTTGAAAGAAGCTGGTCACGATGTCCAGTCGGCGTCTTTGGATATGTATTTTAGTTTTTTGTCACCGACTTCCGAAATTAAAGTTATTTTTCACTTTGTAGTGTTTTTTCGGAAGTCAGTTGTTTTTTTTTTGGAAAAAGTTTTCACTTTTAGGTGTAGGTTCCAGCCATTGTCAGAACTGGACCAATTTGTTATTGTATTATTGTTGTTGTTGTATTATTATTGATAATTCCGTGCAGTGGCATGCACAGAGTTTTTATACAGGGTAGGCAGAAATAAAAAAAGGCACAAAAAAAACGAATAACCGATTGCTGTAGGTACCTACAAAACATTCAACCTTTGAGGCAATTAAGATTCATATTGTTTTGTATTGAATTTACAATTGACTTTACCTTTAATTTCTATTAATTACAAATCTGGTGTACAATTACTTTTCACAATCACTTGTTTATTTTTCGCCGAAATATAGTTTTGAAAATGCATAATTTTTTATTTTCTCTATGTACGCACCACCTGAACAGCTTTCACAGTGAATATTATCTATTTAATACACTATATTATCAACGTTAAAATCCAATGCAAATAAATCAAAACGAACAATGGCGTCGGAAATCGGAATATAAAAATAATACGACAAAAAAAGTAATGGTTGTTTATGTAGCGACAATTCAATGAAACCATGCTACTTTTTTAAATAGTCGCATAACTAACTTTGTTCGGACAACTTCGGCAAGTTTCGTAATTCGTCGTGGAGTAAAAAAGCGTAAAAAGCCGGCCTGTACGGTTGTGTACGTTAATTGTTACATTGTGTGACACGTATGCATATGAACGCACACCCAACAAATCTGCATGACCACGAGACCACACATATAAACATTAAGATGCGAATAGTTCGTGTCTCTCCCGAGGCACTCAGTGGCGCTAGTGCATCGCAACGCGAAGTTGCGTCAGATTGTACGAATGAACGGATATTGTATCGATTATACTAATGATATGACAGAGACGTTCGACAGGTGGAGCTGATTTATGAATAAAGATTTTTTGTTTCTTGATAAAATAATATTCGTTTTAAATATTTATTTGATTTAGGTAGGGTAGGCAGTTATTTCTGTCTTCATGGACTGCACGCCACTGCCTCCGTGTGTGGGATTCATTATTGAACTTCCGCTCGGTCGGCATATAAAATTAAGGTAAAAATATCACTTCCCGCTCTTACGTCACAGGAAGCACAGTTGAGCAGTTACCGAGTAAATTGATTAAGGGATATTTTAGTATTAAGGAAAAACATGACTGATTTGCTGTAATGGCAAGGATAATTTCAGCTAGTTAAGATAAATAAATACATAAATATGGTTTGTTCCAAAAGTATTTGATAAAAATATAAACAAATTAATCAGAAAATTTATCTGTGGTTGTCATTTTGTAGTGACATATATAAGTTGAGTGCTTTGTTTTGATTATGTAAACGTAAATTCTAATTTTTATATCATACCTACCTACCTTACCATATTTTTCATCCCCCCCAGTGGGTTCCCGCATTGTCGTTGCGGGGGGGCTCAGTAGCCGTGGTCCGCTCCCACGGTGAAGCGAAGAGGAACCCAAAGGTGGGGCCGCTCGTCAGGGCTTTGGTCTCCAAGCCGACGACGTAGCGGCCAAAAAGTAGGTTGCGGTGAGGTGCACCGCAACTGAGGCGGGCCGCGATGTCGAATGGGAGGCATCGCGGCTGAGGGTTACAGGCTGCGGCGGAGGAGGAGTGCCGGTACTTTTGAGTAGCGCTCTTCCCTTCCGTGACTTGGACGGGGCCGCCACCGTTTGATGGCGGACGCGGTGGGGCCGCAGGGGAAGAGGAGTGTCGGTATAGCGTTGGCCGCTCTCCCTATCCCCTGCGGCCGAGAAGTGGTAGGCGGCGGGGCCACTGCGCTGACCCGTCGCAGGGGGCCAAGGGAGCCAAGGGTGCCAGGGTAGTCTGGGGCCCTTGTGCTACTTGGTTTCTGGGGTGGTCATGGCGTGCCATGTGTCCTGGTGCGCCGGACTGATGGGGTCCGCAAGGGCCGATGCCTGCCAGGGGTGCGGGTTGTTCGAAAGAGATACCGTCGCCCCTAGCACACAGGCAACTGAGGGATCACGGGTGGGTTTTAGTCAGTAAAAGTCTGACACGCCCTCCTGCTCCACCCAGAGCGGGAGAAGTCATTTGATGATATCCCACCCTGAAAAAAAAAAAAACATATTTTCATTTAATAATGAAGGTTAATTTTATAACCTCAATTTCCGTCTGTGATTTTTCAATTACAATAATATAATAATGCTATTCAATCAATTGTTTGTTAGAAAAACTAGTGGGATAAAATAAATAATAGTTTAAAAAAACTAAAAAACACGCTTTAAAAACCAAATTAAAAAAGGAGAAAATAATTTAATTCAATTAAAAAGCCCATTACATGTTGCCATTGCCCTAAATTGCTGGATGTAGTCGTGACGTCATAATTGACGAGAATTGACCAGCACTCTAATTGCGTAACTCACGATTAATCATAATCTGTTTCGTTATGAAACAGATGGCTAAACCATTGCTTCATATGTTCGAAAAATGTGTCTGCTCAACAACGTAAATAACGGAATGAATATTGTTGAACTGTCAAAATGAAACCGATTATGATTAATCGCGTGTTACGCAATTAGGGTACAGGATGGAGCAATTTTAGTTGCTCGTGTAAGCGTAGCTTAACTGTGTAATACGAACATAAACTCACGCATTCTTCCCATGGCGGTACGCATAGGCAGAAACTACAGAATGCCGCCTGCTACTTACAAGCTCCTTTTGCCTATTTTATCATACATCTTGTCATACACGCCCGCCAGTTGCGAGGACTACGCACCTTGCCGTCAGACTTTCGAGCTTCTGACGTGAGTAGACATGGGTAGCTCGTGAGCGAGTGATAGAAAAGAGCTAGCTCTTTTTGATGGACGTCGCTCTCGCTCACTCACTCGTTCGCTAAGTAGCTCACTAGCTCAGTTAGCTCTTAGACTCGTGTTAGACT
The DNA here is from genome assembly GCA_947359405.1 of Antitype chi. Classification (NCBI taxonomy): domain Eukaryota; kingdom Metazoa; phylum Arthropoda; class Insecta; order Lepidoptera; family Noctuidae; genus Antitype; species Antitype chi. The sequence continues at coordinate 4,961,818 of OX375822.1, read as the reverse complement.
CTCAGTACTTCAGCCGACCGAAGTCAGCGGCCGAACGGCTCATTCGGTTCGGTTCGGAATATTTCGGATCGCATAGTTCGTTCTTCCAACAATACCTATTCGATACAATACGTCATTGTAGACTATCATACGACATAAATCACTGTTAATCTATCTTTATGACCATAGCTTTAAAGTAGAAAATACTTTGGCATTGCATTGTTTATTTTTTGCGTATTATTTACGTAAAGTCTTAAAATTATATAAACAAACAGAAAAGCTTATTTAACTTAACTCCAAACTTCCAAAGAGCTATTGACAATGACTACTGAGCGGGCCGAGCCGTTTTCAACGACACGCGTGCAGCGTGAGTCAAATGAACTAACAGTCGGCGTCTGAATCACTGAGTTATAGAAGAGCTAGTGAGTAATAAAGAGTCCACACTTCCAAAGAGCTACTCACTATTGAGCGAGCCGATCCGTCTCCTTCGACGCGCGTGCGGCGTGAGTCAATTGAGCTAACGGTCGGCGTCTCGGCGTCTGTGTCACTGAGCTATAGAAGAGCTAGTGAGCTAGAAGAGTGATATAGCTCTTTAGAGTGAAAGAGCTAATCGCTCTTTTTCTTTTCAGTGAGCTACTTCGCCCATGTCTAGACGTGAGTAACGACTGTGAAAGATCTACGAATGACGACCGGGACCAACGGCTTAAGGGCCTACGTCCCGTTTGGTAGCGTAACACGGTCACTTTATGAACCCTACTGCTCATTAACGGCTTGTCTTGAAGATTTTAAAAATATATGATTTTGTTATAGATTCATATAGATCATTTTGCCCGAAGTACTTTTTTTGTATGGTTAATACTTTTGCTGTAAAAAAATATTTTCCAACACGCAATATTTTGGCTTCTATTCCATACTCCTACTAAACGGCTTCGTTATTTGGAAAAAAAAATACACTGAAAAATAGATAGTTAGAGGTACCACAGAATCGCCGAAGCACAATTGTAAATTAATCAAAGGAATATCCCCATTTTGAGATAAAGGCTCAGAGGTGCCCTGGCGCGGGCGCGGGCGGCTGTCGTGCTTTAGCATACAAACGGGAGATGAGGATACTATGGGCCTTAACGTGCTTTCCAAGGCACGGACGGGACTTGATATGTAAAGATGGTCACCCAACCATGGACCAAACGCGGCAAGGTCTCCAGTCGAAGGTATAAGAAATATTGAGTTTAGAGTCTTGAAATGACTTCAATGCCATTCCCTTGTGACTTCGTCTTCTTTCAATCGCATTCCATGATTTTATATTTCCTGTAAACTCGTTAGTTTCTCAAGGACTGGAGGCAAACACACTTTAATAACTTCCGTTTTAATATTCAAAAGCAGAACTTGTACCTGTCAAAGGAAATAAGGTGCACTTTATGGAGGGTAGTCTGCGTAAGATATTTTCAATTAACTATCACGGTTATAAACTTTTGAAGTTGACTGCTTTAGCTGCAGGGGCAACCTTATAACCATCCTATATTAATAAACCTTTCTACTTAAAAGTTATTTTGTTAAAATAACTTCGTTTTATTAGTGCAAATACATATTAATATAAAGTATGAATGTGATATTAGATATTACTCTGTTTTTCGGTTTTCGTGTGCCTAAAGGTTAGCAACGGAGCCGTTTACAAAGTCCCCCCTGTCCGTCCGTCCGTCAAAATTTCAACTGTCTGCCTATTACGGTTCATAAGCTACGAACGGTAATGGCCAGACAGTCGAAATTTTCACAGAGTGTGTATTTCTATTACCGGTATTACAACAAAGAATAAAAAACGTGAAAATACAAGGAGGTTCCCATACAAAAAATGTGTTAAAAATATATATTGTTAAAATTATTGTTGGTACTGTGGTACGGAACTCATTTTGAGAGAATCCGACTCGCCATTGGCCGGTGTTATTGTTATCTTCTCACGCCTGAGCCACTGAACCGATCATTATGTATAAACCGCATAGACCCCTGAACCGATTGTTTTAGGTAGCCTGAGACCTGGAGAAGGACGTTGGCTACTTTCATTCTGGATATTGGTATAAAAATTAACGAAATACAAAACAGTGCAGAAGCTAGAATCGCATCTAGAAATAAAAAAGGCTGAGCCAGGTTTCAGAAGACTTTTAGAAAAATCATTATGACATTTAGAACGTTTCTGAGATATGAATTGGACTGCATATGACTGTGATTTATTTATAAGCGTTGCTCAAAGTTAAGAGTCGCTTAAACATCAAAAATGTACGGCTATACAGTCACTAATCATTGTGTAACGTTAAGCAACGTTTATAAATAAACCTTTTAGCCATCTGCCCATTTTATAGACTAATAGGGACATCTATTTACAGATTTAGACAAAGTCTATGCATCAAAATCGTCCGGATTCACATTGTAGGTCATTGAATAAAAGCTGCGAATGGAAAATCAGAAATAAATAATCGATAGCAGACGGTTGGATCACAAAGCGATTTCATAAAATGCACTGGTCCGTAGATTCTGCAGGGAGGCAAGACCCATCACGTAGCCGTCACATTTTTGGTGTGAATGGCTGTTTACAGTTGAGTGCATGTAACTGTACAGGGTGGCATTTTTGGGGGTGAGAAATCATCAAATAACTTCTCCCGCTCTGGGTGGAGCAGGAGGGAGTGTCAGACTTTTACTGACTAAAACCCACCCGTGTTCCTTCAGTTGCCTGTGTGCCAGGGGCCACGGTATCTCTTTCGAACAACCCGCACCCTGGCAGGCATCGGCCCTTGCGGACCCCATCAGTTAGTGCTGACATCTCTATGAGGCGTGCGTGGAGCACAATGCGACATCGACTCGGGCTTGGTCCTTACCGCACAGCGAGCTACCTATTACTTGCCATCTGCAAGCCCGCGCCTACGGTGGCCGGGAATCAACCTGGGATTCCCGACGCTCAGGGCGTCTCCTGCGGCGCCTAGGGCCGTGGGGGCGCATATACTGCCTCTCCCTCACGTGCGCCGCCTCCCTCTACGCGAGCATTACTGCTTCGCAGAAGGAGGTGACGGCTACCCATGCACTCTCGCGCCGTACCATGGCCTGGACTAGGGGGCCTACTCCTTAAACACGTTTTGGTCGAAGTAACGGGCGTTTCCAACTTCGTATCACCTACGGACAGAAGATTCGTTTGTAGCCTAAACTAAGAAATAATGACCACACGATTTCACAGCTGTCCCTACTCCCGATTTGATTATGCCCGTCCAAAAAAGTTAGTTAATTTGCTGCAGGATTCACTAAGAAGTTTCGAACTACTTTCGGACGGGCCCGTATATTCGTTGACGGAATTAGAGAACAGGCCCCCAGGACCGGACGAGAGAACTGTACTGGGATCGTGGGGGCTTTTAAGTTAAGCTATAACATTTAAAAAGGTAATTAAAAAAATATCTGATAACGGTGGGTTAAATATCTGATAAGGTTATTGCTAATCCATTGCTTCATATGTTCGAAAAATTTGTCTGCTCAACAACGTAAATAACGCAATGAATATTTTTAAACTGTCAAAATGAAAGCCATTCCTACTGTTAGTATAATTATACATTATACATCTAATTCCATTCAGTAGTTTTAGTGTGCAGGGTTATAAACAAACCTATATTTACATTTATACAGATCTTTTTGTAATATTACATAAAATCGCGTTTATATTCCCGGAAGAGTAAAATAGATGGGTTGCTATAGTACCTACATCCGCGTTTCACCAATTATGTTTTAACTTGCCTTTTAAGTCCAATCTGATAGGAGCGAGTGCCTGTCAACCGCGTACAAATCACTGCAGGCTGCTACTAAGAAATTCCAGTGGGAAAAACCCACTTTCACTTTGCCCGACCCGGGAATCGACCCCGGGACCCATGCTCAGCAGTAGCGCTAGCGACCACGAGACAGTTTTATAATATTAGTTAAGATTTAAATTTAGTTTTAATTATGCATTATTTGTTGTATATGTCACCGTATGATTATGAATATCGTAAGTGTCTAATATCTATCAAGATTATAAACTGTTGATAGAATCATTGAGTTTGTACATAAACAGCGCATTTATTGCAGTGTACGCGGTGGCGCGGCTAGCAAACATGCTTTCTGGCCGCGCCGCCGATTTTCTTAAATTTCTCGCGAATCTTTATAGAACTATTTTTGTAGTATTATGTACAATTATGAACATATTATGTACATTTATTCTTATTAACCCCGATTCAAAATGCAACTGTGGCGCGGCCAGGAAGTACCACATTTCTAAATGACAGAAATCGATTCTCGACCAACTACTTTCATTAATTCAGTTACACATTTACTTTTCATTTGACCCTGCAGGTATATCGAGTTTAAAACTTGAGCAATTGAAGGAAATTAATATATTTCAAGAAATGCTTTTGCCCTTTACGTCCCTTTGCATAAGATATTACCTCTGTCGTAGACATGCAACATCGATTTTCCTGTCGTGTATTGCACAAACCTGTCGGCTATCGAATTTAACAGGTATGAAAGTATGGTGTACAAAAGAGATACAGAAACAACAAGACTAGAATTTTAGCTAAGAATATCTTTGTTACGATTTTGTTTACAAAAAACTTTTTTACAAGAAAAACAAAGTACTTTATGATAAGTGAACAATAAGTTTAATTTCGGAAGTCGGTGTCTTTGTTTTTGTATTTCCGTTTTTTTTTTGCCACCGTCTACCGAAATAAAAGTTATTTATCACTTTGTAGTGTTTATTTAGAAATCGGTTGTATTTTTTTTTAATTTTAATTTTTTTTGTTGTGTTATCTTCTTTTTCAAATCGGTTTACAAATGGCGGAGTTCTGAGATAACAAACAAAGCTTAATGGAGGCCCGACAGCTCCAAACCATAATTGCTTTTAATCTGTGCAATTTTTGAGTTAACACAGTAGTTTTATAGCGTACTAGCTGCGCCCCACGGTTTCCAATTCGATCCAGCCTGTCCCCAATAGCGATAGCTGTCCCCCTATCAGTGACGCCCTGAGCCGAGGTCCGTACCCCACAGGGGGTGCCCTCAGCGTGCAGTCGCTTAGTTTATAAATTTAGTTTGTAAGCCCTGGCTGGAGGCGTTAAGAGTAACTTCTTAATGGCAGCCCCAGGAAAGCCCGGTTGAGCAGTCACGGCCTCTCAAGGCCAACTGCGAGATGCCCAACAAAAAAAAAAAAAAAAAAGCCCCACGGTTTCACCGGCGTAGGTTTCGATTCCGTGGGAATATCGGGATAAAAAGTAATTGCTATAAGGAAAAGCTATGTACCTATAAAGTGCATCGCAATCGGTCAATTAGTTTTTGCGTGAAGTAGTAACAAAAACATTTTGTACATACTTACTAACAAACTTTCACAGCTAATTTACTTAACCGTAATGGATGGAGGAAATATCAATGGAAAATATAACTAAATAAAATATAACCATTCCGCAGTCGGGCAAACAGAAAGAAAATAAAAATAAAGAATCTTTGCAAGTCTTCGCTTTAAACTATATTTGTTGTGCTATTCGTTTGAAATTGATTTTCCGGAGATCCCACGCGAGACAGGCTAACGTATAATTGCCCATGGGAGAAGCATTTTTCTCTTAAGTTGATCGACCGACCAGTGAAATTGGTTGTGCCTGGGACTTATTAATAGTTATTGCAAATGATACTTTAACCGGGAACTGAAGCCTCTTAAATGATACCTACCCAAACAAAAAAACGCCGCCACCGCTACCTATACAAAAAAATGTATGGGTAGTATTCGTCTCTGTTTTTATCGGGAATGGTGAGCATAAGCACATTGGAACTGAGACGTAAGTGTGCGCTTCTGATGCACTACTACCTATAACTTAATAACAAGATCGTTGACACGACTACCCTAGCTCGCTGTTCTACCCTATTCATTGTTTGCTCCGGACCGGCTGGCTGCGGCGGCGGTCGCGCGCCTGTGCCGAGGTGCCAATTAGCAGCTCCGCCAGTGCGCACTCACACTGCTCGACATGTTCCCACAACCCAGGCGATCAATCTGCTGAACGCCCTGATTGCTCAGAGGCCAGATATTGATATATTTGTGTATAGCAGTAGATCTATGTTCAATGTTTGTGTGAAGTTTTTTAGTTAAATATTATGTTGTTGGCTTGTTGAGCGCTTTGGTGCTTAATGTAAGGGCAGCAAGCAATTGTTATAAATAAATAAATAGGCAAATCCGTCGGTATCAATGGAATACGCGGAATGTGTGCGAGCTGCGAACGGTGATGATGGTGGCTACACCTACAATGACATTATCTCGAAGTTCTTTGATTAAAACTCTTGTGCCATTACACAGGCTTGGGGGGTTTACATTTCTTAATATCTTTACGGGGATTCCAACTTTTAACTTTAGTACCTACGTGTGGCGGCAGACCATATGGATTTGAAGAGTTTAAATATTCTTGAGGGTAGTGTACAGTGTCTTCGATGTTACACACTGTGTCTATGGACTTGTAGCATTTAATGTTAGATTTTTTAGTATAATATAATTAAGCCTTGTCGATATCGGCACCTGTTCCCTTGGCGATAACAGGAAGTGTTTGCCTAAAATCTCCAGCAAAGACAAAAGTTACCCCGCCCATCATAACACTTGAGTTACGAAGCTCTTTAAATGTCTGGTTTGCTCCTTCAACGTGAGTCCTATGGCTCATGGTACGTTCGTCACATATTATGAGGGACGTATTTTGTAATAGGATTCCCAAAGGGCCATATTTTCGAATTGAGCATACTGCATGTTGCTCTAAAGACAGTCAACGACAATTTGAATGTCGAGTGAGCAGTTTTCCTGTTACATATAAGAGTTGTGCCAATGCCGGAAGAAGCAACTGCTAATATAGTTTTTCGGGATTGCCGTACTTTAGTCAATGTCATGTTGGCAAAGAAAAGTTTAACCTATTCCACCAGGAGCGTCCAAAATAATATTTTTACACGATTATTTTCTACGCTGTTAATTATCGCATCATATGTTTTTTTTTTTGGTCTTGAGGGCGTGTGGAAAGAAAGAAAATACATTTATTTAGCACAGACTGAAAAGGCACGCAATTTACAGCAAAAAAAAAGGCTCATTCCATCAACTATGTCTTCCAGTCTAACCGGATGCAAACTCAAAATCCAATTTTGATATTTTTGAATAGAATAATTAATTAATGATTAATTAATTAATTATTAGCTTTCTATTGATGACAAAATGGTTAAAATCGGTCAAGTAGTTTCGGAGTCTATTTAGGAGCAAACAAACAAACAAATAAAAAATATTTCCTCTTTATAATATTATTTCTATTGGTGACAAAATGGTTAAAATCGGTCAAGTAGTTTCGGAGCCTATTCGGAGCAAACAAACAAATAAAACAATCTTTCCATATAATATTATACAGAAGAAAGTTTTTTATTTAATCTTGGACAGATTCATCTTTGAAGAAAGATTTTTTTTCAAACCTTTCTTCTGTATAATATTAGACTTTTTTATTTGTTTGTTTGCTCCGAATAGGCTCCGAAACTACTTGACCGATTTTAACCATTTTGTCATCAATAAAAGCTAATAATTAATGAATTAAACATTAATTAATTATTCTATTCAAAAATATCAAAATTGGATAGTACGTTCCCATGGGCTCAGGCTAGGTGGAGCGATCTTCACCGGGTGGCTGGTAGCAGCTGGATGAGAGTTGCCGAGAGTCAAGCTGAATGGCGTGCAATTTGAGAGGCCTATGTCTAGCAGTGGACTGCAGTAGGCAGAAAATGATGAGTACGTTTCCGCGGGATAATTTCCTACGTCCACGGAAACTGAGCCGCTGGCAAACGCTAGTTTAAAATAATTGATTTGCATATGAGTACGAAAAGTAAAAAAAATATATAAACCTAAATTTATCACCTGCATATTAAACTTTTATGCTATTTGTACACTAATAGATCAGATTAATCAGTGGCTTTTGGTTACATGTAGACAGATACGAGAATATCCAATCATTTGACGGGGAGGCCCGTTAGTTGGGGAGTGACGTCCCCATGGCATCTGCTCAGCCAGCGTTAATTATTGCTATTCCTGGTATTACCATTGAACATTATGCCTTAGGACGTCTGACGTGCGATCGTATCGGATATCAAAGCGTACGTGTATTGATTATAGTGGGTTGCGGCTGCAGTGGTCAGTTTGCCTTTGTATGGCTCACTGAATGGAATAATTATCTCCTAACATTAGATTGATTAAGTCGATGTACTGTCACGTAACATCAGACAAATTACGATGATATTTTGATGAAAATTTTGAACGTAAGGAACTCTTTTGTAATAGACATCGACACGCATAGAAGAATAATAATCTTTAGTTACAAAAGTTTTACTTGATTCTGCCCGCGGCTTCACCGTCGGGTGTTGAAAATTACCAAATGATGATGATGCCAAAAATAAATTGGTGTTAAGTGACTTAACGTGTGACTACCTTTGCCACCACATAAAAGACGCATCAAATAGAATGCAGGCCATATACAGCTAGTCGTTGCATATAAATTATAAGATTACACCATCTATAGTAGAACACGTGAATACCTTTTTGATGTTGTGCGAAAAGAATACCAATCTATTTTCAAGATCAAAACCATTGATATTAAATACGACGAATTTCCTGGCAACTCCTACTGTATCGCTTAGATATGGTCGATCCGGTCGCTTTGTATCGATATTCTGCTTCACAATGGATCATTTTGATCCGAGCATCGATATAAAATCGCTTTTAACCAATCATTTTTAATATGTTTGCCTTTAAATAAATTCAATTTCTTACTATGGCAAACAAGTCCCGGTTTTACCCAAACAATTCTGCCAATGTCAGTAGTGTAAAATAACGGCCCTACTTAATAGTATTTTCCTTGAGATTTTTTTTTCTTTTACTAAACCCATGTAGAGTCACGGACTTTAATTGATAAGCCACTTGCCACAGTTCCTATTTTACCCGTGTAATGCAGATCGGGTTTAGTCGGTTATACTCGTACATAGTCCAGAGTAACGACCCAAAGTCAACCAATTGCAGAGCTAGCAACAATTGTTTTAGCGTAGCGATGGTAACGTTATGATTAGTCGTTTCGACATCGTAAAAACTCGTATTCACGACTTTATCCGAACGCGTAGCGTCCAAGATACCGTTCATGACAATTATGATAACTGTTGCATAAAAACGATTCACCAAAATTCGAAATTATTGTCTCTGACATTTCAATTGTCACCGTCTTAGGATAGGTTTTCAGAAATAACGAGTATTTAATGAGCTCTAATTCAAAGGAGGTCAGTATCAAATAGATTGGATAAACTTATGCAACAGTGTATTGATTTATCATTGACAATTTATTAGTCAACCTTCAACCTATAAGGATAAGACTATTTCCGATTATAAGTAATTTGTCATCTTGTTTACGAGCATGCGGTTTAAGTTCGTGTTTAATCGTGTAATCTCGTGAATATATAAAACTGCAAATTTGAGATTGGAAAGTTTAAAAGTGGCTTATCAATTAAAGTCCGGGGCTGTACATAGATCTGACTTCTAAAATTTTACAGTAATACTATTTTTGATACGATCCTCACTACCTTTATCAATTTGTAGTAGTGGATCGCATATTGTTGAATCGATGTGAATTCAATCAAAATCCCGTTATACCGACCCACTTGAGTATCGATACATATCGCACATCCCTAACGTCAAGTGACATGACATCTTGAGTCATTTCACTTGACGTTGGGGATGTCACATCCGACAACAATGAAAAAACAATTGATGGTATTGTTTTTACTCGCTTTATCATGTTGGAATTTAATAGGAAAAACATGGAGCAGACTAGCTAGAGACAGAAAAAGATGGAGACAGATGGAGGAGGCTTTTACCGCACTAGGCGGTCGATAAAATAAAAAAATAATGAATACTAATTACTAATAACTAAACCTAACCATTATGAATTTTATTTTTATTAAATTGAATTTTATTTTTTATTAAAGTAATGATGCATGTATTGTAATAATTTTAAGGAATCAATAAAAGCTTTTTGTTATTATTATTTATTTATTATTTGTTCCCGACAAATTCATCGGTCATCGTCAAAGCCGTCGACGCAATCTGTTTGCGCCGCCGCGCCGTTATCTAAAACTGTTGCCAGAGCTAAGTCCCCTGTGTGTCGTACTTTAAGGATGCTTAACGCCCTCCTGACCGCCTATCCTGAATGTGATCTGTTTGCTGATGAATGGAGCAAAATTATGGGTGTATGTCTGATGTTTTGCGAGAGTAAGTTTGTATACTAGGTTGTCCTCTATTATAATTATGTTAGTATTTGTAATATTATTGTTAACTATACCTACCTGTTTCAATCTCTATGTTAATGTAACTGGTGTTACCGTTTTATTTAACAATAAATAAATTAATCAAAAATATCCGGACGGATGGTAACCCTATACTCATACGAGTTGTTTTTAAACTGTTCTAATCCTATGAACTAAGACTATATTTTATTTGAATCCCAGTTTCATTTTTCTATCAGGGAAGTTAAATATGCATTACTTTTACAAAAAAGCTGTTCTTATTTTATTTGTATGTAGTTATTAATTTAGTCTAGTTCCTAGATAAGTAGTTTTATAATATTACAGTTTGTTATAGTCATGTTTTGCAAAAAAAAAATCGTTAATTTTTGATGAACTATCCCATAATCTTGGGTTCCCTTCCCATCAGGTTATTGAAGAACCTCATGTTCCTCAACTTGTACTGATAGTGGCCCTTCTTCTTCAGTCTGCCCATGTGCTGCAGGGTCCTGATGAGGGGCAGGAACCGGTACACGCCGGTCAGTTCATCTCCCATGCAGAACAGGAAGGAAGCCTCGATGTAAGCTGGAAATTTAACAACATAACATCACAACAAGCCTGAATTTCCCCGAAGGGTTTGACAGAGGTGTACCTATAATAGGGACATAGTAGGGACAAATCGCCAGTTTTGTTTAAGCTCTGTGTAACAGGGGGTGATGTAAAAGGCTATTTTACGTTACATCAACCGGGCTCACATCCAGACTCCGGGCTTCTAATATTGCAATCAATAAATCTGCCCATTCAGTTCCCTACTGTTTTGGGGAAGGCTTCCGGTCTAACAGGATACAGCTAAATAGTAAATACCAGGGTTGTACATAATCAAAAATCACAATCAAAAGTCATTTATTCAAACTAAGCTGGTGTCAGCACTTCTTGAACGTCAAAATTACCTATGACAGTCCCCCAAAAACGCCCGCCCTTCACCACTTCCTAGTACTTTCGCTGGGAAGAAGAAGTGGCGCAACAAACTCACCAATGGTAGGTACGTAATTAATGTTTAAAAATTAAAATGTTTGCCACATATCAGCTAGCACACGCCAATTTACCAAAAAACATTTTTTTTTAATACTCAAGCTGAAATAAATAGATTTCGGTGCTGTCGCTTTTCTAGACTGTCAATCGACGTCTTAGTCGAATGTCAGTCAAGGGGCACCCGGATGGAACGAAGTTCCAGTACTTGCCGCCAGTACTTGCCGCCAGTACTTGCCGCCAGTACTTGCCGCCAGTACTTGCCGCCAGTACTTGCCGCCAGTACTTGCCGCCAGTACTTGCCGCCAGTACTTGCCGCCAGTACTTGCCGCCAGTACTTGCCGCCAGTACTTGCCGCCAGTACTTGCCGCCAGTACTTGCCGCCAGTACTTGCCGCCAGTACTTACGTAGTGACAACTTTTCGTAAGATTTTTTTCCGTCTAGCCCCCTTTCACAACGCGCGATAAGGAACTTCGTTCCAAAAATATAAACCTAAATTTATCACCTGCATATTAAACTTTTATGCTATTTGTACACTAACAGATCAGATTAATCAGTGGCTTTTGGTTACATGTAGACAGATACGAGAATATCCAATCATTTGACGGGGAGGCCCGTTAGATGGGGAGTGACGTCCCCATGGCATCAACTCAGCCAACGTTAATTATTGCTATTCCTGTTATTACCATTGAAAATTATGCCTTAGGACGTCTGACGTGCGATCGTATCGGATATCAAAGCGTTCGTGTATTGATTATAGTGGGTTGCGGCTGCAGTGGTCAGTTTGCCTTTGTATGGCTCACTGAATGGAATAATTATCTCCTAACGTTACATTGATTAAGTCGATGTATTGTCACGTAACATCAGACAAATTACGATGATATTTTGATGAAAATTTTGAACGTAAGGAACTCTTTTGTAATAGACATCGACACGCATAGAAGAATAATAATCTTTAGTTACAAAAGTTTTACTTGATTCTGCCCGCGGCTTCACCGTCGGGTGTTGAAAATTACCAAATGATGATGATGCCAAAAATAAATTGGTGTTAAGTGACTATTAACGTGTGACTACCTTTGCCACCACATAAAAGGCGCATAAAATAGAATGCAGGCCATATACAGCTAGTCGTTGCATAAAAATTATAAGATTACACCATCTATAGTAGAACACGTGAATACCTTTTTGATGTTGTGCGAAAAGAATACCAACTATTTTCAAGATCAAAACCATTAATATTAAATACGACGAATTTCCTGGCAACTCCTACTGTATCGCTTAGATATGGTCGATCTGGTTGCTTTGTATCGATATTCTGATTCACAATGGATCATTTCGATCCGAACATCGATATAAAATCGCTTTTAACCAATCATTTTTAATATGTTTGCCTTTAAACAAATTCAATTTCTTACTATGGCAAACAAGTCCCGGTTTTACCCAAACAATTCTGCCAATGTCAGTAGTGTAAAATAACGGCCCTCCTTAATAGTATTTTCCTGAGATTTTAAATTTTCTCATTTACTAAACCCATGTACATAGATCTGACCACTACAATTTTACAGTAATACTATTTTTGATACGATCCTCACTACCTTTATCAATTTGTAGTAGTGGATCGCATATTGTTGAATCGATGTGAAATCAATCAAATCCCGTTATACCGGCCCACTTGAGTATCGATACATATCGCACATCCCTAACGTCAAGTGACATGACATCTTGAGTCATTTCACTTGACGTTGGGGATGTCACATCCGACAACAATGAAAAAACAATTGATGGTATTGTTTTTACTCGCTGCATCATGTTGGAATTTAATAGGAAAAACATGGAGCAGACTAGCTAGAGACAGAAAAAGATGGAGACAGATGGAGGAGGCTTTTACCGCACTAGGCGGTCCATAAAATGAAATAAAATAAAAAAATAATGAATACTAATTACTAATAACCAGTGATAGGAATAGGTAGTGCCTATTTGCCTAAACTTCGAAGAACAGAGACAAGAAACGGAGACTTCCTTAGGACTAATTTTTTTCCGAGACATCTGTCCCGAAATTTCGAGACAACACATAAATACATTAAAAAAAAATTTTATTTGGAATAAGTAATTCGTCTATATTTACCTAAAGTTTGCGACTAGATATGTCATAATAAAATAATAACATACACAGTCGTTACAACCATAAAATTTTCTGAATTTTTTTTTGGAGAACATTTTGTAAATGACTTGTTGATCGTAATACACAATGAATCACAATGTTGGAATAAGAAGCAGTACACGTTTCGAAGTAAATATCTTCTTTCTAGCTCACTCTCGGCTACGTTTAATGAGATTTCTAAAGTTCAAGTGTAAAAAAGTTCTAAAGTTCAAGTGTAAACTATCACATTTATAGACAAACTTTAGATAAATATAGACGAATTACTTATTCCAAATAACACATTTTTTTAAATGTATTTAAGTGTTGTCTTGAAATCTCGAGACAGATGTGCCGGAAATAATTTAGTCCTAAGGGAGTCTCCGTTTCTTGTCTCTGTTCTTCGAAGTTTAGGCTAATAGGCACTACCTATTCCTATCACTGCTAATAACTAAACCTAACCATCATGAATTTTATTTTTATTAAATTGAATTGCATTTTTTATTAAAGTAATGATGCATGTATTGTAATAATTGTAAGGAATCAATAAAAGCCTTTTGTTATTATTATTTATTTATTATTTGTTCCCGACAAATTCATCGGTCATCGTCAAAGCCGTCGACGCAATCTGTTTGCGCCGCCGCGCCGTTATCTAAAACTGTCGCCAGAGCTAAGTCCCCTGTGTGTCGTACTTTAAGGATGCTTAACGCCCTCCTGACCGCCTATCCTGAATGTGATCTGTTTGCTGATGAATGGAGCAAAATTATGGGTGTATGTCTGATGTTTTGCGAGAGTAAGTTTGTATACTAGGTTGTCCTTTACTATAATTATGTTAGTATTTGTAATATTATTGTTAACTATACCTACCTGTTTCAATCTCTATGTTAATGTAACTGGTGTTACCGTTTTATTTAACAATAAATAAATTAATCAAAAATATCCGGACGGATGGTAACCCTATACTCATACGAGTTGTTTTTAAACTGTTCTAATCCTATGAACTAAGACAATATTTTATTTGAATCCCAGTTTCATTTTTCTATCGGGGAAGTTAAATATGCATTACTTTTACAAAAAAGCTGTTCTTATTTTATTTGTATGTAGTTAGTAATTTAGTCTAGTTCCTAGATAAGTAGTTTTATAATATTACAGTTTGTTATAGTCATGTTTTGCAAAAAAAAAATCTATTAATTTTTGATGAACTATCCCATAATCTTGGGTTCCCTTCCCATCAGGTTATTGAAGAACCTCATGTTCCTCATCTTGTACTGATAGTGGCCCTTCTTCTTTAGTCTGCCCATGTGCTGCAGGGTCCTGATGAGGGGCAGGAACCGGTACAGACCGGTCAGTTCATCTCCCATGCAGAACAGGAAGGAAGCCTCGATGTAAGCTGGAAATTTAACAACATAACATCACAACACGCCTGAATTTCCCCGAAGGGTTTGGCAGAGGTGTACCTATAATAGGGACATAGTAGGGACAAATCGCCAGTTTTGTTTAAGTTCTGTGTAACAGGGGGTGATGTTAAAGGCTATTTTACGTTACATCAACCGGGCTTACGTCCAGACTCCGGGCTTCTAATATTGCAATCAATAAATCTGCCCATTCAGTTCCCTACTGTTTTGGAGAAGGCTTCCGGTCTAACAGGATACAGCTAAATAGTAAATACCAGTGTTGTACATAATCAAAAATCACAATCAAAAGTCATTTATTCAAACTAAGCTGGTGTCAGCACTTCTTGAACGTCAAAATTACCTATGACAGTCCCCCAAAAACGCCCGGCGCCCCTCACCACTTCCTAGTACTTTAGCTGGGAAGTTGAAGTGGCGCAACAAACTCTCCAATAGTAGTACGTAATTAATATTTAAAAATTAAAATGTTTGCCACATATCAGCTAGCACACGCCAATATACCAAAAAAACATTTTAAAAAAATACTCAAGCTGAAATAAATATATGTCGGCGCTGCCGCTTTTCTAGACTATCAATCGACGTCTTATTCGAATGTCAATGTCAAAAACGAACACCGAGGACTGAGGAGGCAGCTATCTTGCAAAAAGGAACGGTTGACTTTGGATCCGCTTGAGATATATATGTTCTGTGTTTTTGGATTGCGGTGAAGGCGCATGCAAACACGTTCTCGGTGGACGTTATATTTTGGGTGCATCCCTCGTTATCTAAGTGACCTATTAATCATTTTATAAAGTGATGAGATTTAAGATTGGACCTCAAGAGGCTGCTTCCGAAGCAGCTTTGTGTTTGTGGAGTCTCATTGAACGCATTCCAAAATTAGAAATGGTTGATGAGGTAATTACCGGATTCGTCATATCAGTGCTCAGTCAAAAAACTCTTTAATCCGTAGAGAGCTCAATTCGTACACCATCACAACGAGAGCCCAATTATGCCGCGCTCTTAGTGGAATATCGCTGAAGCGCCGCCTTGATGATAACGAAGAGCAAATTTCCAATTTAAAGAAACCACGTACTGTTGCTGATACGAAATTCGGAGGATCCTGTCACTACTGCGGTCACCGTGGGCACTAGATCGAAGAGTGTCGCAAACGTCGAGATGGTGTCACAGCTGCGAAGATAGAAAGAGAAAAGACAGTCACTTGTTTTACATGTCGAAAACCCGGACACATCAGTACGGCTTGTCCTAATAAGAAAGCGGACAAACATCATCCAGCCAAGAAGGACGTAAATATCTGCGAGCGCAGATTGCTCAAAGGTACTCTGTCCACATCGGCTGGTAAGTCAATGTCGTTTCTATTCGTTAGTGGTTCGGCATGTTCATTGATCAAAAATAGCTTAGTCGACCAACTCCCTGGTTCCGTACGCAAAGAGACTGTTTATTTGACAGGCCTAGGCGGTGAAGACATAAAATGTTTGACCCAAATTTTTAGTTCAGTTCAAATTCAAGGTATTCATGTTAGCATATTGTTTCATGTGGTCCTAGATGACGCTTTGGTAGATCCTGTTATTATAGGTAGGGACATCTTAGGACAAGGGATACATGTCGAGATTAACAGTGATTCAATTAGATTTTCACCGCGTAAACACATTAATACTTGCCCAACTACTGGTCTTGTAGATTTTAGCTCAATCGACACCGATTTGGAAGATAATGAGAAGGAGCATCTACTCAACATCCTACGTAAGTACAGTGAGTATTTTATAGAGGGCATGCCCACGCGTAGGGTCACTACTGGTGAAATGAAAATCGAGCTTATAGATCCGCATAAACCGTGCAAAGGCCTCCTCATCAGATGTCACTAGCCGAAAAAGTAATTGTAAGAGAAAAAATAAAATCATTTTTAGATGCGAATATTATGCGTGAGAGTTCATCTCCTTTTGCTAGCCCTATCGTACTGGTGAAGAAAAAAGACGACACAGACAGGTTATGCGTTGACTACAGAGAATTGAATGCCAACACACGACCTGAACACTACCCACTTCCTAGGATAGAAAAGCAGGTGGATCGTTTAAACGGTGCTCATTTCTTTAGCTCGCTGGACATGGCTGCCGGCTACCATCAGAAAAGGTCAGTTCTGAGTTAATCGAGCGTACTGCCTTTGTAACCGCTGAGGGCCAGATCGAATACCTCGCTATGCCATTTGGGTAACGAAATACTGCATCCGTTTATTTATTTATTTATTTAATACTTCACGCACATAAATGTACAGAGGCGATGTATCAATAAAGCCCTCAAATAATTTAAAGATACTGTAGCCCTAGCATATATGGATGACGTCCTAACGTACACGTCCAGTGTGAACTTGATGCTGTACTCAGGACTCTGACAGAAACAGGGTTCTCATTCAAGACGACTAAATGTAAATTCATGAAAACTGAAGTCAATTATTTAGGATATGTTATACGGGCGGGAGAAGTGAGACCCAATTCCGGAAAAGTCAAAGCCCTTCTCGAGGTCCCATTTTCTAAAACAGCGAGGCAAGTGAGGCAATTTCTAGGATTGGCCTCTTACTTCCGACGTTTTATACCTAGCTTTGCAAACATCGCTAGTCCCTTATACCCCTTGACCAAACTCAAAAGCCGCATAACTTCGACACGAGAATATTCGGAAGCACATAAGAAAATTGTCAATATTCTTTCATCCGAATCCGTGCCGACAATCTTCAAACTCGACCAACCCGTTGAGCTTCATACCGATGCCAGCTCAGACGGCTATGGCGCCGTACTAATTCAAAGATAGCGAAACGCACCTCATGTCGTGGCATATTTCAGTCGTCGTACAACCGAGGTAGAGTCTAGGTACCACTCATACGAGTTGGAAACTCTAGCGGTAGTACGGGCAGTTGAAAGTTTCCGTCACTATCTTTACGGCCTACACTTCACAGTCTACACTGACTGTAATTTTCTAAAAGCTTCCAAAGCTAAAACCGATTTATCACCTCGTGTCCACATTGTGGTGGGCGTTTCTCCAAGCATATGATTTTGACATCATTTATAAGGAGGGGCGCAATATGGCACATGCCGACTATCTGTCTAGAAACCCGTTACCTTCAGATAATAAAGAAACAATTACTCTTTTGACCAACTTCATTAACTTTCTTAAATCCGTAAACTTTGTCGAGTTACACGATACTTGGATCCAAGTAGAGCAGAAAAGAGATCCAGAAATCCAGACCCTTATTAGGCAGCACAAGAACGGCGAACTATCAGAGGCAGTTGCCTACCCTTACGATGTTCGGGATGGTATCCTCTACCGTGAAGTAGAAAGGAACAAGGTAAGCAGCTGGCTCCCCATAGTTCCACGTTCTCTGGTAATTTTTACCTGAAATATTTGTATCATTATCATAGAAATATTAGTATTGTTACTAAAGCAAATCGTTTTTTTTTTTGGGTGGCAAATCATCAAATAACTTCTCCCGCTCTGGGTGGAGCGGGAGGGCGTGTCAGACTTTTATTGACTAAAACCCACCCGTGTTCCCTCATTTGCCTCGGCACCAGGGGCCGCGGTATCTCTTTCGAACAACCCGCACCTCTGGCAGGCATCGGCCCTTGCGGACCCCACCAGTTGGTGCTGACATCTCTTTGAGGCGCGCGTGGAACACAACGCGCCGTCGACCCGGGCTTGGTCCTTACCGGACAGCGAGCTACCCATTACTCGCCGTCCGCAAGCCCGCGCGTACGGTCACACAGTTAATACTAGCATGACGACGCGCGACGTCATCGTTTACTCTATCTTTTAAATGCTCAAAACTTTGTATATTGGGTTTTTGTTTAGAATAGGTGAGTTGTACCAACAATTATATTAATTCTAGTGGTCACCCAGTGGTCGAAATTCGACCATGTTTTTTTAACAATTTCATGTTTTCTGCATTCCATCTCCACATAAACTTTAACTGTGCTAAATTTCATAGTCCTCCGTACGCGTAATTTTCGTAAAAAGGGGTAGATACCAAGTTTGCTTGACGTCTTATTATAAATAAATAGATACATGATATACATTATTATTAACAGTTTACAAAAATTATGTGTACCAACACTATGTATTTATTTTAGCTCATATTAGCTTTCAAAATATCTAGCATACTTGTCTTTTTAGAGCGTAATTGAAGAAAATATTTGTTATTAGGTACATAGCAAGAAGCGAAAGCATAGTTAATGGAATTAAATTCCTTTGAAAGGAAAACGCGGCGCATGTTATTACTTTCCCTAGGACAAACATTCTTGTGCACGTAGAGTGCAGCTTGTCTGTAAATTACTTATACCTGGAATTTTATCAAGTTACGTCTCAACGTAGTTTGCCTAGTTTGTTAAACGAATTCTTAGGGCTTCGATCGACATCTGTGTATACTTAAATAGATGAAAGACCTTTTAAAGTTTAATTAGTATAGAATGCATTATGATATTTTTTTTATTAATCGCGTGTGTAATGATTTTCTTAAAATAATATTTTAGTATAGACTTATTTTCACAAGCGACAAATGGCGCTAGTGGTTCCAGGAACTTTATACATCCGTTTCCGTTTTAAGTATTCATGTTTAGAATATCGGTAATAATGTATATTTATTTTGTATAATTAATAAATCATATTGTTTAAATTTAACAGGATAAAGTATTTACATTTAGTCATAAGCCCTAATGTATTTTAGTTAGTCAAATATTGTATGTAATGTTTACGCTGCTCTGATTTGACTTCCATTTAAAGTGGGGAAACATTCAGTGGGTTACTGATTTGCTAAAAAGAGTCAGGCGATTTGGAGGCATTGAACCCTAAGCATATCTGACAGATCTGTACTACTTTTGTTATATATATAAAATACTAATTAATTAGTAAGTGATTGTTATTTACCTGATCATTTTAGAAAAATTAATAAACATGATTTATATTGGATTGAGGTGTAAGATTTATTATATCTCAGAAGCGGAATCAAGATCCGTAAGTACGCGCCTACATACTACATAGTATTTTTGTATACTACCAACCTAAAATTATTATTTTACTCTGTTAACGTAAAAACCCGTTATTCGTACAAGTAGTTTTGTTTACTTTTTAATTTCAGGGAAATTATATAATGAAGTTTTACTACCTACTTATAAAAAAAGCATAATTTTAGTGTCTAAATTCTAGTCTTCCATCATAATTTTAAATTACACGGCAGGACCGTTGTCATTTATTCGAAGTATCATTGACTGGTTTAATTTTCTATTTTACCACATTGGGAATAGTATTGTGCATCATACGATTTTAAATCTTAACTCGAAGTTTCATTGACTAGTTAAATTTTCTATTGTACCACTTAGGGAAAAGTAATGTAAAATAGATTAATTAAGTAAAGTAAAAATTTATTTGCATAGATTGCAGGTACAGTAAATAAGATGACGGTTAAAATAGGGGTGATCCGTACAATCTACCTTATATTAGGCATGCAACATTATTATAACATGAGAGATTTTTAATAAACAATGACTAGCAATGATGACATAGATAAATTATTTTTAATATGCATCATACGATTTTAAATCTTAACGGCTGTTGAAATTTTCAATCTAATTGAAATTGTACCGGTTTGTACAACGAGGTTGCAAACACTGGGTAATTGAACTCGTGTTGCTAGACTTTTAGTTGTATATAGACGATACAATGATGGATCATGGATGGGTACCAGGACTATGGAACCCAATGAAATTTAAGGCCAGTGGGTCGTCTTAGATAGATAGATAGATAGATAGATAAAACCTTTATTTAGTACACACAAAAGACATACACTACACACAAAAAAACAATTAAATGATAACAAATAACACGAATTAAAATAATAAAAAAATAAATAAAAAACAAGGTGCCCATTACATCTACAAAAAGAAAAACATACTTAGGTGCTTGAAATATAGTGACACTATTACATCATTCCATTCAAATTACAAGGTGCGGTGTGCGTCTCAAGGTTGCACCAAATGGGAGTCCAGCTCAGCATGTGTCAGGCAAATGTACCTGACGCTGATATTCTGCTGGATCCCTGCAGTGACATACGGACGTACAGTAGACCAGATAAATTGGTGTTAAGACAATGTGTTATGTGCGGAGTGAAATTATGTAAGTTTACCCACAACTTACGAGTAAATTATGTTATTATTGTTATTATAATTATTATTGTCATTTATTCCTTTCAATATACATATAAATTACATTTTTAAATATTAGTATAAAATTATATAAAAACATTTAAAAATATAAAAAATAGTGGCCCACCGGTATCGGGAGCAAGGTCCAAGCTACCGGCGGTCAGGGCTCCAGAGAGAGGAACCTCCTGACAATGCGAGCCGTGTCCAGGAGTACCGCTTTCTGGATCAAGCCCTTGATCCAGCTGCCCAACGAGAGCCTCCTCAGATGTTGGTCGAGGCTCTTGGCTATCAAGCCATTGGCTGTAACGACTATCGGTACAATGATCGCTGAGTCCACATCCCACATGTCGACAACCTCGTGAGCCAAGTCAAGATACTTGATTTGTTTATCTTTCTCGGCTTTCACGAGGTTCCCGTCATGCGGGACCGTTATATCAACGATCATTGCACGCCGCTCTAGTCGATCCACCACCACTATATCAGGTTTATTGGCAACAATAGTCCTGTCAGTGATGATGGATCGATCCCAGTACAGTGTGACATGTCCATTTTCGAGAACTGGGTCGGGCACATACCTGTAGTACGGCACTTCTGATTCCACAAGGCTGTATTTTAGAGCAAGTTGCTGGTGGATAATCCTGGCTACTAGGTTATGTCTATGCAAGTATTCTTCGTTAGCTAGACGAGAACACCCGGAGATTATGTGTCTGATTGATTCTCCCGGACGGTGACATGCCCGACAGATGTCAACCGTGCCATCTTTCACAATAAATCTCCGGTAATTGTTCGTCATCATAACTTCGTCCATAATTGCACAGACAAAACCTTCGGTTTCCCCAAATAGGTCACCGAAACGTAGCCAGGCTACGGACGCTAGAAGGTCTATATCGGGTCCATGTAGGGCCCGGAAAAAGCGTCCGTGAAGCTCCTTACTCTGCCATACCTCCATGCGATCTTTAGTGTCAAGCACTACAGGCTTGCGCCAGTTCTCTTTACCCAAGGAGAGCGGGGTGAGGCCCTTATCCACCGCGACCACATCTCGATGCATCCCCACGTCGGTTTCTAGGAAATAATCCCTGAGACTGCATATCTCGCGATTGTGGAGAGTCTTAGCATTTAAAAAGCCTCGACCTCCACATTTTCGCGGGATATACAGTCTCATTACCGATGACCGTGGGTGATGCATTCGATATGCAGTCAGCAACGTGCGGACCCTCCTATCTATGGCGTCGAGTTCGGTCTGAGTCCATTTGAGTATGCCGAAAGAGTACATCAAGACCGGCATGACCCAACCGTTGAAGGCACGCACCTTGTTTCCGCCTGATAAAAGACTATTAAATACTTTTTTCAGGCGGCCAAAGAAGCGTTCCTTCAACGATTGTTTCATGTCAGTAACATTGATGCCCAAAGCTTCCGACATACCCAAATACTTATAGGTTTCAGCTGCGGAGAGGGCTCGAAGTTTTATGGAATCCGAGAGTTGGGTTCCCACGGATTCCACAATCTCCCCTCGCTTTACATGCATGACCGCACATTTGTCCACACCAAAATCCATCCTAATGGCGCTACTGAAAGTTTCAGTTACTTTCAGTAGCTCCATTAGTTGCAAATTGTTGGGGGCAAAGAGTTTTAGGTCATCCATGTAGAGGAGGTGAGATATAACTTGACCACCTCTCCTCAGTCGATAGCCTATACCTGAATCCTCCAGCAGTGTGCTTAGAGGATTCAGGGCTAGGCAGAACCAAAGCGGACTCAAACTGTCGCCCTGAAATATGCCTCGCTCGATCCTTATCGGTTCGCTATTCCTCTGGATATTTCGACATCCTGGATATCGAAGGACCGTCCTCCATTGCCCCATACATGACATCAGGAAGGTGCGCAGAGTTGTATCTACTTTATACAATTCCAGCACCCTCATGAGCCATGTATGTGGCACCGAGTCATAGGCCTTCTTGTAGTCTATCCAACATGTCGAAAGATCCTTTCGGGAACGACGAACCTGTTGGCTAATGGCCATATCAATGAGGAGCAGCTCCTTAGTACCGCGGGATCCGTTCCGACATCCATTTTGAGAGACAGACATGATTGAATTAGTGTCTACATGATTGTAAATCTTAGCTCTCAAAATGGATGTAAGAACCTTATAGACCGTCGGTAAACACGTGATCGGCCTATAATTTTTGGGTTCCGCGGTACTACCTGATTTATGGAGCAGGTGGGTAACTCCTGTCGTTAGGAACTGGGGTAGCGAACCAGACTCCAAAGCAGTCTGGTACTGAGCCGCCAAGCGAGCGTGCGACCTTTGGAACCATTTAATCCAGAAGTTGTGCAGCCTGTCCGGCCCTGGAGACTTCCAATTGGGTAACGGACGGACTGCACGAGCTACATCTTGGGGGCAGATGGTAATAGCCCCCATTTCTGGTATTAGATCGCAGGCTCGCTCGACTTCCCGAGCCCAATCACCTTCGGTGTGACTGACAGGCACCGACCAGATACTACGCCAAAAAGAACACATAGCATCATCGTCTGGTAGGCGCGTGTCAGCCACACTTTGGTCCGGTCGCTCCCAAGCCCTATATACCCACCTTTCATCACTTTGAAAAGTGCGGTTCTGGGTGTATCGATCCACTCGCCGCTTATACCTACGAATACGGTTTGCCCATGCATACACTTTCTGCTTCAGGAAGTCGATGCGCTCCGTGACACAAGACGTATAGTCTTGAGGACTGATATCAGTCCCCGAGAACGCCCGTCTCACAAAGCGCATCACTCTAGGGCGAGTATTACCCTCCCTGAAGCAGATTAGTTTGCCAATGAGGGCTCTGGCCCCACCAATACGGCGTTCAATTCTGCACTGCCAAGCTGGTACGGCTGGTTTCGGTCGTGTAGCTCTTGAGTCATTGGCAAATTTGACGTGAGCTACACGACATGCCGCTACAGCCGCGCAGTACAAAATCGAATGAGTATCGGCGAGGTCTTCGCAGTCATCAAAAAAGTTTGACAACTGCGAATCCAGAGCTGCCACCAGCGCCCTATTTTTATTATGCATGGGCAAACGAGGTAAGCGTGGTCTAAGTTCGGGCGACATGAATCGATATTCCCGAATCGCACCGTCCAAAGCACTCCTCAATTCCTCATTGCACTGGGTACTTACGTTAGTAACCCTATCATCAGTCCCCTCGTCAGCTTGAGGCGCGTGGTTTGTGGTAAACCGTGGTGGTACCACAACTGTCTGCGGTGGCGGCGGGGGGACGATGACATGGCTATTCTGCATTTCAATTCGCAAGCGATCAAGTACAGTGTCATCCAACATATGGTTACGCTGGATGACCCGCACCTGATCCGATAGTCGTTGTGTCGAAACGTTGAGAGTTGGTTCAAGCACCTGAAAAAGAGAGAGCATCCGAACACGGTACGCGGTCAGATTGTTTCCTCCCTCTGTAGCCCCATAGTATGAGCGCATGACGTTTTCGTTGATGGATTGTGTCCATCTCATGCGCTGCACACTTCCGCCGGGAGCTGGGACCCTATCAGAGGCCGGTGGGCCTCGAGGTCCTAAACCGTCCGGCGGCCGGCGTCCTCTTCGTCGACGAGCAGGTGGTGGCGTCGTGGGCGGAGAGAAATACTCGTCGCTCGAGCTCGACGCAACTACCGCGGCCAGTGTCATCACAGCGCCCGCAGTGGGGCTGGGTACCGGCGGCGGCGAGGCGGAGCTGAGCGGCGAGTCCGGAGGTGGTGGGCGTGCGTTTCTTGCGGCAGATCTTGTCAACATTTTACCATATTTTCTTAATCTTCTTCATAGTTGTTCGGAGGTGACATCTGTCATGTCACCTCCGATTCGGTATTTTTGATTATGCTTATTACATTTTCATATTTTACGGTCTTGTTTTTGGTTTTTCGATGTAATTTAGGTTTCTGGTTTGATTTGAAATTAAAAAACTCTTGTGAAATTGAGTAAAAATAATTTTAACTATTGAAATTGCAGAAAATTGAAAATCATGAGGTTTTGTTGACACGGTGTTGCCATTATTGTCATTATTGTTATTGTTATTGTAATTGTTATTGTGTGTTGTGTTGTTGTGTTGTGTTGTTGTTGTTGTGTTTGTTATTGTGTATAATTGTTATTTGTTATTGTAATTATTATTGTAATTATTATTAGTAAATTATGTAATTATGTAACGGCTTAGGGGTAAACGGATTATTGGTTTTTCTGGTATGCCACACGATGAGTGTGTGGTTGTTAAAAGGGTGTGAAAATTATCATTAATTTTGCTCTAGGATGCACCATTTTCGAGATAATTAGCTAATGCCTTTTTTCTGGTGGCGAGTTTCAGTTTATGGACGGAGAAAATGGAACCCATCGGAGCATGGATACTCCTCGGCATGCTAGCTCACGCTTAAAGTTAAAAGCATGTGCGCTAAAGTTAAAGCCATGTGTTCTAAGGATAAGGATAAAGCCAAGTGTACTTTAAGAAGTTTTTATTTGGCCAAGTGAGCTAATAAAGACTTGGGCCAAGTGTGCCCGAGGGCCAAGTGTGCCCGAAACGTTCAAAGCTATCCTTAAAAACGTAAGTAAAGCATGAATTTATCGATCAATTATTACCTATAGACCAAATATTATTTTGAAGTTTGACGTACTTAGTCCCAATTAAGTACGTCAAACTTCAAAATAATATTTGGCCATGTGTGCATGTATTTGAGTGAACTTCAAATTATTCTCATTTTTGGGGTTCTAAAAATACTATATAGCCAAATAACTACCACAACTGAGAAAAGGCTAAAAAAAACATGGCTGCTTTATCATTTGAAGGTCTATAAACTTTTAGAGGATAAATTAAATATATCCCCTTTCAAAATGCAAAAATAATGATTAATACATAGTGTATTTCCGATGTTTTTTTTTTGTTGCATTGACTGATTTTTAGTTGTACATTCGTCATTTTTACTCCCTCTCCTCAGACTTTTTACCTATTTATTAATGAGTTATTTTTAATTGGACATTTTGTAAATGTACTAAAATTCGTAAAGACATTATAAAATGAGCTTAAAGCATATATTATTATTCTTATGATACTATATGCTCTGTATTGGATTATTATTACTAAAATTACTCATATGACATGTTACTAAATTGTATAAATATTCTAATCAATGTTTTATTATTATTCTGAAGATCCATGGAATCTGATGGTGCAAAAACTTCAGAAGTGCCGCAAGTCGCGATGGGCGATCGATGAAATTGCAAACGGGCAGCCGCTGTGTCAAACAAGGCAGACACAAAGACGGGATGTACATGAAAGCGATTTAAAAGGAAGCAAGCGCACGAGGTCTACATCGACCTCTGCTTTTTCCAGCAGAACAACTACTGATACTACAAGTAGACCACCGCGACGCAAGAAACATGAAATAACTCGCAACTTGGTCAAGGAGAAAGGTATTGAATATTTCGAATGTTTGTCAAGAAGGAACCCATAAAAGGTGTTGTAACTTAAACAATAATCATTCAAATAATTATTGTTTAAAATAAAAATAAAAAAAATTGTCAATAAAGATTATTATCATTAACTCCTTGATAGAGTTATTAGTGTATAGGACAACTTGCTCAATAAATCAATCGTATCAGCAAATTTTGGGAATTTTGGTATGTAAAGAGGGGTATTGGTAAATGATAAATGATTTTATTTCTGTAAGTAGGTTTGTACAAACACTTTTACACGTCAATCATATTTTTTTTAAACTAGATGAGGTCGGCGTTTCCTATCTGACTACTCTGAGAAGAAAGGCCGAAACAAACTCAGAGGTCACAGTCTCTTTTAAAGTCCAGACATAATCTTGGTCAGATCATGTGAAGACCATGTGGATTGGTGTCTGAAATGGTCTTTTGAGGAAAGAACCACACAGATTGAGTGGACCTGTCCAATCAGTGCACGCATTTATCAGTAATCATGCAGCTCAACTCAGAACTTGAGGAGCTCAAAGATTTGACGAACAATACCAAAGAAAGGACACTTGGGTAGGCCGCATAAATTACTCAAACTGCCAGATTAACATTAAAACTAACTGAGAAAGAGATGAAACACAAAACAAAAAAACAAAACATGACCCACACAGTCCTCACATTCACAATAATTAAAACAATAATAATATTATACTTCTCAAAGTAAATATTCATGTGGTATGTAAACATGATCACCCATCCACAGACCAACCGCGGCAAATGTAGCTTAGCCTGATCGATTGACATGTGCGGCTGTTATTACTTAGTCATAAGCCTTGAAGAGTTATGTAGTACACCCGTATTTCGCTAGTTGAGTTGTATTTTTTTTAAATCTTCATATTTTTTTAAAAATCTTACACGATTTTATTTCTGTTACTAGGTTTGTTGAAACACTTTTATACCTCAATCATATTTTTAAAACGAAATGAGGTCGGCGTTTCCTATCTGACTACTCTGAGCAGAAACGCTGAAACAAACTCTCAGTCTCTTTTTAAGTCTGGTCTTTCGTGATGATGTGGCCAATATTATGTCTGGACATAATCTTGGTCAGATCATGTGAAGACCATGTAGATTAGAGTCAGGCATAGTCTTTTGAGGAAAGCACCACATAGATTGAGTGGATCTGTCCAGTCAGTGCACGCATTTGTCAATTTTGTAAACCCTTTACTTATAAACATGACCATAACACGGATTAACAGGGGTGATTTTACTTGCTGTACCTATACACTACATACACACAATATCCATTAAAGTGCACTCTTCCATTTGGCCAGTCAGTCATGCTAATCGAATGCTAAAAGCCACCCTCTGGCTAGCGCTAATCCGTTCCACGCCTGCTTGATGGGACTAGCGAAAATTGATTTTGGTGAACCATTTTGGGTTTGATCTTTTTATTTAGAATGCGCACTGTTGTTTTGATTTTAATCAACAGTGATTATTTATTGGACATGTATCTACAAGTGGCAGGAGTGTATTTTTAATAGAAGTTATGGCGGTGCATGAGGCTCCTGATGCCAAGTCATGCCTATAACTAAATAAATAAATACATAACAACCAACCTTTTCGTGGGAAATATTTTTTCTAGACAGGTAGAAAAATCAGAATAAATAACTATTTTCTAAGTTGGTTGTCCCATGGTAACAAGCTTTCGTTGTGTTTAAGGATTTCGTAACTAAATCGTCGGAAAATATTTTTCTCCAATGTCAGGAAAACAACAACGATAACGTTCTTATGAAAATAGATGGCGCCACGTGTCTTTCGAATCATGATGGAATTGTATTATTTACAAGCAGAGTACAACCCCAGCTGATTGTCAAATTTTAAATTAACGCGAGCGAAGCCGCGGGCAAAATCTAGTAAAAATGATAAAAGGTACATGATACATGTCTGAGTTCAGTAACTCTATACACTATAGTGTACACTATAGAGCTTTCGAGAAATACCTTCATCCTTCAGGTAGCAAAATTATCTCAGCAATATCATATTTTATTTTCTTGAGAGAGGTTTCTTGGAAAATTTATTCTTAGAAAAATTTCTGCTCTTGCATCCTACGCAGCTTAGGTAAAACATGGATTATGAATAAATGGAGCACTAATGTGCAGTTCTACAAAGTAAAAAATCTTATATTCGTTCATTCGCTCTCATACAGACAACGCACAGCCTAATCCAGAATCATGAATTTTGCAGAAGTAATCCATAACCATATTACGAAAGTAAGTACTAAGAAATATATTTTTTAATGCATACACTTTTATTCCCTATTTAACGGGATTAAATAATTATTATATTATTATTATTTATTATTTCCCAATTTACTTACTAGAGCAAGTATGAAAAATCATTTTCCACTTTACCCTTTAGTTAAACTATCGATTTACTAGAGTATAAAATATCGATGGTTTTTTTTTTGGTTATTTCGATAGGTTATAATCTACCCACGTGAAACAGTTAAATTGTGAGCGAACCTGTACTTACCGACAGGGTCCACCATCTGTCTGATTTTATCACCCGTAAAATTGTAAACCGCCCCTGATTTGTCGGTGTTGGCAGTAGCCGAATTAATCGCATTAACTAAGCCAAGACACCCCGATCAAATGTGTTAGGTTAGGTTAGAAAGTTGCGACCAACTGCTACTTCCAACTTGCTTGTTACTTGGCTATTCAGTATTAGATAGATAGTTAGATAAATCGTTTATTTGATGCACTCAAAAGACATAAGACACATATAAAGCACGATGAGATAAAAACGAATTATGTGAAAAGAACGAGATGCCAATATACTAAGAAAAAAAAAAGAAGAAAGGAGGACATAAAAAAGTATAGTGATGACACTTATGGCTATGACACAATTTAAATTCAAATGAAATAACGTGCGGTAGAATCACAGAATACTTTATACAAAAGTGCGGTGTGCGTCTCAAAGTTGCACGAAATGGGAGTCCAGCTCAGCATGCGTCAGGCAAATATACCTGTTCGGGCGCCGTCGGCTTTCTTTGTCAGGCGTCGGGGGCTGCGTGGCCGATGGCGCCGACGGCTACGCGGGTCACAGAGTGGGGCCGAGGGCCCAGCACACTTCACTAGCGAGAGCAACCGACGACACACGCGCACCTTCTATTTCTAATATTGTACAATTCTTTTGGATATATCTTAACAGTTTATACAGTCCACTGCTTTCATTTCAAAGTCCATTTTAAGACCCCTACAATACCTGACGCTGATATTCTGCTGGATTCCTGCAGTGACCTACGGACTACGGACCTATTAGTGCAAGGTGCCATCCGTCGCATGCAAGTTTAATATCAGTTCACAATTTGTCGGTTTGCCATGAACAGATTATAAACTATCGAAAAATAATGTGTTTGTTGCAGTTCACAATTTTTAGATAGTTCATAATCTCGTGAGACAGATTATAAACTTAAGATGTTCATAATTATACGGTGACATAATATACACATAATTTTGAGCATTAATTCCCGATAAAATTCATATTAAACTTAAATATAATAAAGAGATTTCGACGTTTTGTCAAGTCGTGAAAATCATGCGAAGCAAAGGGTGGGTCGCTAGTATAATTTATTTTTAACCGACTTCAAAAAGGAGGAGGTTCTTAATTCGTCTGTATTTTTTTAAATATATATGTTCTGGGATATCTCCGGTAATAGTGGGTCGATTCCAATAAAAAATAAATAATGTATAGGTTATATTTCAGGGGTGGTACCATATAAATTTTATTGACTTTGCTTTGATAGTTTTTCCGTTAGCTTCGATAATACGTATTTAATCCAGTTTGTGTGCAATGATGATCTTCTAATACTTTGAACTGTCACTGCTGTTTACCTGACCAATTAGGGTGAACAAAACTAATTAGTGTGAACAAAACCAATTAGTGTGAACAATACCAATTAGTGTGAACAACACCAAATAGTGTGAACAATACCAATTAGTGTGAGGGACTCAGGTATCATAGCTAAAAAGTGAAAAACAATAATTTTTTGGGTTAAAATTCAAACGACTTCAAAAAAAAAACACTACAAAGTGAAATATTACTTTAATTTCAGATATTGTTGGTGAAAAACTAAAATACGGACCGCAAGAACACCTTAAAAGGTTTTTATCTGCTAAATCACATTCTCCTGAACATTTTAATTTGAAAAGTAGGTATACGAACAAGCACTCCATTTTTACTACATCTTTGCCTGAAAATAATAAAATACTTCAACTTTTATAAGTAAGGTAAGTAGATTCGCAGACGCGATAGTCTATGTAGAGGCAAAAAATCCCTTTGAAGGGTCTTATTTGAAGCTGTTCGTGGAATTTCTAACAGGGATCATTATTATTACTACAGGGAATTAGTGTAGCAATTATAAAGGAATTATTATTGTGTTGCAGTTCAAGAGGATTTAATGCCCCTCGTATTTTGACGCGAAAATGTTTCAATTTGTAAGTGGTCTGGTACGTTGCTGAATATGATGGGGTGTTCGCATAAAAGCAGACGGTAACAGGACAGATTTTGATATCATGTGACGTCTGCGGTCTTTTCGAGTCATCCTACTTCCTATTATAAATGTGAAAGTTCATAAGTTTAGATGCGTGCATATTTTGATGTTTGTTACAAGTCACGCTAAACCGGCTGAACGGATTTGTTTGAAATTTGGCATAAATATTGTTTACAAACAGGATTAAGGTACTTAATACCCACTATTACCGGAGATATCCCAGAACATATATATATTAAAAAAATACAGACGAATTCAGAACCTCCTCCTTTTTGAAGTCGGTTAAAAACAAAGTATACTAGCGACCCATCCTTTACTTCGCATGATTTTCACGACTTGACAAAACATCGAAATCTGTTTATTAATTTAAGTTGAATATGAATTTTATCGGGAATTAATGCTGTGTATAATATGTTACCGTATAATTACGAACATCTTAAGTTTATAATAATTATGTCTCACGAGATTATGAACTATCTAAAAACTGCAAAAAACACATTATTTTTCAACAAATATTGTTTAAAAACTCGATCAAGGTACTTAATCCAGTTTGTGAACAATATTTAGGCTACTTTTTAGGCTTAGGGTACTTTTTATTTCGGTAACACGCTCCCGCGGAAAAATTTCAGACCTCCACGCAGGCGAAGCCGCTGCCGAAAAGTATAAAACAATAAATTAGTTATGATTATAAGAATTGTTATAACCTCTTATGACAAAAAGCCACACCTACTTATGACTGGCCCTTAACTATCCAGAAGGAAAACCGTATGAACTTTCTCTTAAAATTCTAATATGAACTCTCAAAGTTACAATATTTTAAACGAATCTAAGAATTTATCTTTAACGAAAATCTCTTCAACAGCTGCACCAGTTCCCATGTAAAACGCAACGTAAATAGACTGAATAATAAATGTCGTAGCAAGGGTTGCTACGGCGTAGTCGCGCCTACGATCTGCTACGGTATCAGTGGCAAGACTTCACGAAGATTTCACGCTATGATTACTTCATACATTTTACTTACGACGACGATTGGCGTAGTGATTATCCATCAAAATTACTTTAATACTAAAAAAATAATTTCGTAGCACGGGTTGCTACGGCGTAGTCGCGCCTACGATCTGCTACGGTATCAGTGGCAAGACTTCACGAAGACTTCACGCTATGATTACTTCATACATTTTACTTACGACGACGATGGGCGTAGTGATTATCCATCAAAATTACTTTTATACTAAAAAAATAATTACGTAGCACGGGTTGCTACGGCGTAGGCGGAGCTACGACTTGCAACGGTATTAATAGCAATTACATTTCTTACAACGATTCTTCCATTTTATATACGATGCAGTGATCGATCTATCATAATTACACATACATGTATACAAAAGATAACATAACATCACGCTTTGTTTCCCCGAAGGGTTAGACAGAGGTGTGTGTCTATAGTATACCGTAATTTCCCCAGTTATGTTAAAGTACTGCATGTACTTTCATACATCTGCCAGTTTATTCTTTTAAAATCTCACCGTGATATTTTAGGTGAAGTGACCTTGAAGAATTACTTACATCAAGTGGAATGATAGCTCATTTCAAAACGGATCGGCTGGTCCTACACACAGGCCGGTTATGAGTACTAAGCATCTGGCCTATCTGAATAACATTATTTATAAAGTATATAAGTTTAATATATTTCTTCTAGAACGTCTCCTCCCAGTGATTTTACTAAGATATACGTTTTGTTAGTCGCTTTTCACTCGTGCAAACATGAACAAATTATCTTTTATCTTTTTGTCGCTACATCTTCTTTTAAACCACACTATTTTTTTATGTGTTACTACTTTGATAGTATAAAGAAAATGCTTATACTTTATAATTTGACAACTGTTCTTTTCGATTGACTATAACCAATAATGGTGGTGGCCCAGCGAGCAGTGGTGGCCAGTGGTAATGGCTACGACTTATGAGTTGTAGGTCGTGCGTTCGAACCCAGCCAGGAGCATTACTTTGTGTATATTATTTCATCACAACTGCTCTCCAACGGTGAAGGAAAACATCGTGAGGAAACCGGCATGTCCTAGAACTAAAATTCGAAGACATGTGACATCTACCAAACCGCACTGGGCCCACGTGGTGGATTACGGCTCACTCCGTCTCACGGAGAGGAGGTCTGTGTCCCAGTATTGGGAACGTTATAGGCTGAGTATGTATGACTATGTAACTAATAATGATGCGCATTCCATTTTTCCATTTCAAATTAGATTTTTTTCCCCGCCCGGCAACAACCGGTAAGTGTTGCCAGTGTGCAGTAACACATTCGATTGCCTGAGTTGTTATTTTAGTAACATACTTATAAAGTCTGTAACAATTCATGATTCGGTATTAAATTATACACTTTTTAATAAACTAAATCAATGAAATCACGACAATAGTAAAAACACAAAATTAATGAAGTTAAAACAGAAACAAAATCACAGAAATGAAATCAAAATACAGAACTGCTGACAATTCATTTAATTGAATTCTAACTTAATTGATTCTCAAGCTCTTACTGTGAGTTTCATCCATCAATTTATAGTGGAGTTTTGAAAATAATTAGAGATTCCTGGCATTGTACCAATTAGTGCAAACAAAGTTATTATGAACTGCAATTATTAGTAATGGAACTTGATATTATTTCATACGACTTCTAAACTCTAAATTTCAATTTCTGAAATCAACGTTTCGTACTAATTTCAAAAACTGTACGTTCTTAAGGATTCAGTTAATACTCAGCGGTTGCACAATGGAAAATTTTACATATTTTTAAAGCTTCTTCTATAACTTCTCAGACGTTCCAATAAGGCTGTATTTTCATTTGACTTGTTTACACGGAGCGTCGTTGAGGGGCTTCACAATCATAACTTTTCAAATGACCGCGACGAAGCAAGAAGCATTTCTTTTAATATCAAATCAAAGTAGTGTAAACTTAAAGTTAAATTTAAAATGAATTCGAAAAGAAAGTTAAACGATTGAATCAAAATTACTGCTGTATAATTATATTAACGAAACTATACGTATACATACATGTCTAAACTTCTAGATAGTGTCTTCAAGTTGATGTTTGGACACTTTAAAAGAGATCATGCCTTCCGAGTTTATTTCGGCAATTTCTTCTTAGGGATCTGACAGCTAGGAACTGCCAGCGCCATCTAGGTTTAAAATATTGACCAAAATCTATACTTGTAATAGTGTCATAGAAGGTCTAACAGAAATAAGCATAATTTATTTGTCGCTACGACAAAATAAAACAGAATGGTTAGATATCACGAGAACAAAAACATCCAACGGAGTTCTGCTTGATCGTCCACTACAATAATAACTAATTAAAACCATTGCTCATAACAACAGCAAAAATAACACGTACCTAATTATCGAAGGACAATATCAGTTACTATCGTTTCAGGGAATTGAGCTAAGATGAAGAAAAATATCGCTAATTGGCCGTCGATAATATTAAAAATACCCATACCTGTCTCGTGGCATCGATCGTGTTCCGTAGCCTAGCAGCACATCTTAAGGGGGTGTAAAATGTATTATGAAAAGGTAATTTCTATTTCGAACATGTCATTTTATCATAGAAAATAACATGGGGAATATAAAGGTGTTGCCTTTGTCTGGGTGTCTGTCTCTCAGACTGTATCAAATTACGAAATGGCGCTATTTATATCTGGCGGGGTAATTGCGGAACACACTATTACTAAGGACAACATTATAAAGCAATGGCATACGTGAAATGATTTAGATTGTGATTGATTGTGTGTCACAATTAGGGTGCCGTCTCGCCAAAGTCACCCCTTTTCGCCGGAGTTCATCCCGCCAAAAAGTTTTGTAGCCGAGGGGAATATTGGACAAAGTTTGCCAACCAACGTTGTGAACCACGCTTGGAATACTTTTTCTTTGTTTTACTTTTAGAATTGTTTACAGTCATCTGACATTTGTTCGGTATTTTTTTATTTAAAAATAAAATTAACGTCTGATGTGTCTCTGTTTAAAATTAGAATGAAAAGAAGTGCCGTGCCGTTCGGCTGGCGCGAGGACTTTGGCCAATTTGATTGTAGCGCCGCCGACAGACAGGAGAGTGGTATTAATTTTCTCTCTTATTTAAAGCGTTGCATTTTAGTTAAGAGATGTTTAAACGTCAGAAATTTATGGTTAAACTGATGCGAATCATTATTTAATTGTATGCAACGTTTATAAATAAGGGATTAATTTATGTAATATTTGCTAGCATTTGACTTATGTCTTTTACAATGCACTGTAAGTTATCAAGTTGTTTTGATATTCATTCACAAACTTAAAGACGTAATTAATTATATGGTATTTTCAGCTCCTGTTGATTTTATTATGAAAAATGCCTTGAAAACTATCGTCCGGCATTGACAAACAAAATAACTATTGATCTACCGAAATATGAAACGACTTAATCTAGTGTATTCGACTCGGAATTACGTTTGATGCACCTCGACGCTATTAATAAATTTTCAGACTTGGAGATTGATAAATACTTGGCTTAGCAAGCTGGCAATATCAGTCAGGGTCGTGTATGCCATCAGTTAGCAATATGAGCTGCATAGGTGAACAATAGACTGTAGACTGACGGTAGTAGTCCTACACGTCTTGTTACTGGTTATTAATAATAGGGGTTAAAGTATGAAATTGCCATTGTATATTACTAGACACTTCGAATTGACATAAAATCTTCATGGTGTGAGATTTTCGTGTGAAACTTTTTTCACGTGATACCTATGAGGTTCTTCTTTTAAAAAAATGTGCAACATTCGATTTACGATTTTCAACTGTTTTTTTTTATTTAGCTTAGACTTAAAGATGGATACTTCGAAAATTCTAGTTATTTTTGAATACGAGTTTAGACGCGGAACTAACGCGGCAGAAACGGCTCGCAATATCAACGTTGCGTTTGGAGAGGGGACTGCTAATGAACGCACTGTGCGTTTTTGGTTTAAACGCTTTCGTAATGGAAACTTTGACTTGAAGAACGCACCACGTGGTAGACCGCCCACACAGGTGAATAACGCTGAATTAAAGGAGATAGTAAAAGCCGATCCGAGTCAAACTACCCAGGAAATAGCGGTATGGTTTAACGTTACCCTACCTACAATATTGACTCATTTGCATCAAATCAATAAGATAAAAATATATGAAAAATGGGTGACTCATGATTTGACTGATCTGCAGAAAGAAATGCGTGATGAAACTTGCGTTGCCCTGTTGAATCGTTACAGAAATTAAGGAATATTGGATCGAATTGTAACCTGTGACGAAAAGTGGATTGAATCAGCCTGGGATTCCCGACGCCCAGGGCGTCTCCCGTGGCGACTACAGACGTGAGGGCGCATATACTGCCTCTCCCTCACGTGCGCCGCCTCCCTCTTCGCGAGCATTACTGCTTCGCAGAAGGAGGTGATTTCTAACCATGCACTCTTGCTCCGTACCATGGCTTGGACCAGGGCCGGACGCCAGAGATCGCCGCTGCCGATCGCCTCTAGGAGGACACGGCGGTGCTCCGCCCAAACCGGGCAGACCTCGCAGACCGTTTAACCCCTTATATTAAAATTGACGTTATCTATATATTTATTGATTTACTGTATGTTGATTGATTTGTTGATGTAAATGATGATGGTGATAAACGAATTTATAAATAATAGAATAAAAATATATTTCGGAAGCTTCATTTGCATAATACATCGTTGTTAAACTTACTGAAATGTTTTGTCAAGTTGTTAGAACCACAGGTTAGAACCGTGTGAGGCAGGGGCGGGTCAGGTCGTAAGATAATTAGGTGAATAAATGCTTCCAATGATTGGTGACGTTATAACTTGTTAAATTTCATGTTAGCCGGGTGCAACCTAGGCGGAATATTCCTATCACCACCGTGTGTCTTGGTAGTTTGGGAGTCGGCAGCGTTAGAACATTTCTATATCTTGTTATAAAAGTACCTGAACTCTCAGACGTGTAACTTTTGCCCTCCCACCTCATCTTGCACTGCGCGGCGTCCATGAAGCAGTGGTTCTGGAACATGAGTGACGGCTCTCTGCTCGTTGTGCCAGGCACGCCGCACACTGGCGCGTACGTATCTGGGCATTTCTGAAAAAAAAAAGAAATTTAAATGTTATATCATACTAGACTAGCGTCCCGCCCCTACTTCGCACGGTTTTTACGCCTGGATAAAGTATGAAGATGATTTATTATAATTTAAGTTTACTGTTAATGTGTTGTGCACATAAACCGAAAGATAATCGTGTTATCTGCATCAAAATCCGTTGCATAGATTAGAAGAACATCGCGGTCACACAGACACAAAATGCTACTTCAATTTATTATAAGTATGCATAGAAATAAAACACATAGTTTTTTTTTTAACGTTCAAGAAAAAGGAGGTTTAAATAATGACTTCTGACCTCCATTTTCCTAGACACTTTAGTTTGATTTTGTTTTGTTATGAAATAAAACCCGATTTCTCTTGATTTCTCTATTGGCATAACTACCTACTAGAGTTTGGCCAACGAAAGCTGACCACGAATTATTTTCAAAATTTTTATTATGGCAATATTTTAACACGAAATTTTGTTGCTGCTACCGTATCATTGCGACTTCAATGCAATTGAGCTTGTATGCTGTCCGGCGAAGAGAAAAGTAGCAAGGAAAAATATAGGGGTACCAGGGTCTGAAATGCAAAATTTAATAAAAGAATGTTTTCTATCCATAACTGCTGATGACTGGAAGAAGTACACTGATCATGTACTAAACGTTGAAAATCAGTACAAATTAAGGGACCGTGTTGTTGAAAACGAACTTGAACGGTTCATAATACATGTTGGGGACAGTAGCAGTAGCAGCAAAGAAAGCAAAGAAGCTGATTCATTATAATCAGGTAGGTATAGTGTTCTTGGAATCCGATTTCAACTATGACTCATAACCCTTATGTTTTGTGTTGTATTTATTGTGTAACATAAGTAGCCTTTATTCCATTAAATAAACATATAGTAATAACTTTTTCTTCAATTCAACCTTTTCAATATAATGCCAAAAATGCCATATACCAGAGGTAATAAGGTTATACTGATAAAAATATCGCATAATAATGTCTCGAATAATAATTAGTATCAACTCCGTTTAAGCAGTGTATAGCTAGGATTGACAGCTCTTGATTTTTAAAAATTCCCGCCTTTTTTCTTGGACAGCTTTTGTTGGTCAGACTCTAATTCTAATTGCTTCTTTGTGTTGATGTTGTACGCCATATATTGACATAACATAGTGGATATATTGTAGACAATGTACTATCTGTAACTATATTTATAATTTTGGCAAAATTAATGATTGATTCTTAATAAAACATCGCACTTATGACGCTCCTGTACAATAATGCTGCCAGGTTCGGGATGTTTCGATTAGAGTACACATAACATAATTAATGAAAATTAATCACGTATTTGTCATGTCATCAAGTTGTTGTGCGTTGGTCAGGAGTCACTGCTTCAAATCCAATTTAGTATATAAATCATTTAATTATAAAACTGTCAGTGGCACACATTATCCACCCTTTTTGCCTGCAGCGTTTAATTCCGCCGTGCAATAGTCATGTGAAAGTCATAACATTTTATCACCTTGAATCAATGCATTGAATGAATAATTTTAAGCAGAAGCCAAAGTTGTTTGCCACAGACAACTAAAAAAAATCGAAGATGTTTT
This sequence comes from Antitype chi, assembly GCA_947359405.1. Classification (NCBI taxonomy): domain Eukaryota; kingdom Metazoa; phylum Arthropoda; class Insecta; order Lepidoptera; family Noctuidae; genus Antitype; species Antitype chi. The sequence continues at coordinate 4,923,024 of OX375822.1, read as the reverse complement.
GTAACTATTGTTTTATTGTTAGAAAATAGTTGGATGTTTGTAAAAAGATTTTCAACAGTAATTCCTATTCATGCATGGAACATATTTTTAAGAGCATCCAACATTTCCTGATTTCAGTACAGCCCCGGATCTAGGGAGGGCATACCGGCGCACCCGCCCCGGGCGGCAGTTTAAGAGAGCCCCAAACTTTTAATATAGTATGATAGAAAATAAAAAAACCTGGTCCTTAAAGCGCCTAGCATACGGAAGACTGGTTGGCTCACCGTTGACTTTTAAGAAAAAGGCGCCACACAGGCCCACACCTAATTAATTTATCTCAAACGCTGGAGAGAGGGGCGCCACTATGAAGTTTTTACCCCGGTTCGAAAAATCGTAGATCCGGGGCTGTTTCAGTTTCAGTGTCGTTTCGGTATTTTAGATCGGGTTACCATAAGTCCCTTGCTGGTAACTATTTTAGATTTTTCTGTGAATTTTTCGTCGAAAAATTTGATTCACTTTTAGACTTATGCGTCGTGTAAGCGTTCTGGGTGCTATGGTAACTGTTTTAACATGAATCAAAATAATGAAACTTGTATTTTTAACTAGCTTCATATTTCTGACTGACCGACTCCTTAACAATTTAAAAGTGCTTGTAAATGGTTTAATTCAAACAAATATCTACTTTCGAGTTTAGAGTTTAAAACTTGTTTTCTGTCGATTGCTAATTAATTGACTTAGCATGGTTTGTTATGCCCATAGTTTTTTATTATTTACTACTTGGATAATCTGTCTTAATTACAGTTGGAAAAATCTGTCTTACTTACTGTCGGACATTTATGAAAGCAGGTTGATAAAGTCGGCTCGTGATAATAATCTTCGCTGATATTCTTTGGTACCTTGATCCAAGGCACGAACACTTTGATAGGACCGAAGATTCGGACCATTCTCTTTCGTGTAGACTCGTTAAACATCGGCTGTATATCCCTCATCGGTAAATCTAGAATGTGGGTTGCGGCAAAAAAATGTCTGATACTTTCGTTAATATTCCGACGGTCGAACATCGATCCGTCGACAATAACAAGGTTCTTTGCTTTGATAGGATTATTCGGTCCATTTACTTCGGTTGTCACAGGAGATTCTTCTTCATCAAATATTTCGCTGTGACCGTCCTCTTGGTCTAAGCTTGGGTCATTTGAACAGATAAAGAAATCAGTGATGGTGAAATGCAGTTCTTCATTTTCCTGCCCACAGTTATGTCTTTTGAGTCGGCATTCATTCTGGAATGTTCTGAATTTGAGTCCTTCGCCGTCTGGTCGGATGCCACACACTGGGTCACCACCCTCTGTACAGTGGACACAGGTTTTGACAAACTGTACATGTTCAATGTTTTCTGACTCTGCCGTTGATTTAGCGATACAATGTTTCATACTTATTATGCCGTAAGCTGCAATAATGAAAAAGAGGTAAGTACTTTTTACTGTAGCGAAGTCATTAAAAATTAATTTGTGAGGCATTAGGCAAAGGATTGTGCGACGACGGCGGCGGCGCCAGAGCTTTAAATATTTGACGCGTTGCACGTATCGATCGCTACATAATTGTGGCGCAGTTTTATAAATGCGACGAAGCTTGCACAATACGGAGGTACAGGTACAGCTGGACGCACAATAAAGTCTTGTTTACACAAAATGTCGTTAGAGCCTAAGTGCTGCCATGAAAGTTAATGAATTTCGATCTTATTGCCTCTAGGATATTTTTTTACACGCTTTATATTAGCTTCACCTGTATGTTTGTTTGTAACCGACTCCTTTGGACTTGATTTCGTCCCACTTCAAACGGTCAGATTTCATTTAAACTTTGTAGACTTATCGAGGACCGATGACAATTCAATAATTTTAAAAAAAAATGAAAAAAACTTAAAAATCACGCTTTTTAACCGACTTCAAAAAGGAGGAGGTTCTCAATTCGTCGGAACCTTTTTTTTTATTTATTTATGTTCCCCGATTACTCGAAGATGGCTGGACCGATTTGGATTTTTATTTTTTTGTTTGAAAGGGTATACTTCCCAGGTGGTCCCATGATCATAAAGTCAGGATCTGATGATGGGATCCTGGAGAAATAGAGAGAACTCTTAAAATTTTATAGGCACACGAAGCGATTTAGGTGTTTTTTGGAAGAGTACTTTCTCAAAGTTGTCTCATTTCAATTTGGTGAAGATCTTATGAAGAACTTTGGAGATAGGCAACGGAACTCCTCAATAAATGATAGCAAATGGACTGGGATTGCTGAAATCTCATGTCTGTCTATTGCTTACACCAGTTCATAACATAACATCACGCCGGTATGCTGTGAAGGGGTGTGCACATGTGAACCACTAAAAAGTGAAAAAAAAAACTTTTTCCAAAAAAAAAACATCCGACTTCCAAAAAAAACTCTACAAAGTGAAAAATAACTTTAATTTCGGAAGGCGGTGACAAAAAATTAAAATACAGCTCCAAAGACACCGACTTCCGAAATTAAAGTTATTTTTCACTTTGTAGTGTTTTTTTGGAAGTCGGTTGTTTTTTTTTTTGTAGTTACAAGAACTATCAAATAGAAAATAAATAATAGTTAAAAAACTAAAACACACGCTTTAAAAACCAAACTAAAAAACGTAGAAAATAATTGAATTCTACTAAAAAGCGTGGGGTGCTTTTTTTGGGTTGGAAGTCATCAAATAACTTCTCCCGCTCTGGGTGGAGCAGGATGTTAGACTTTTACTGAATAAAACCCACCCGTGTTCCCTCAGTTGCCTGTGTGCCAGGGGCTGCGGTATCTCTTTCGAACAACCCACACCCCTGGCAGGCATCGGCCCTTGCGGACCCCACCAGTTGGTGCTGACATCTTTTTGAGGCGCGTGTGGAAAACAACGCGCCGTCAACCCGAGCTTGGTCCTTACCGGACAGCGAGCTACCCATTACTCGCCGTCCGCAAGCCCGGTGCTTATAATTGATTATAAAAATACCTCAAAAAGTACCCCACGCTTTTTAATAGAATTCAATTATTTTCTACTTTTTCAGTTTGGTTTTAAAGCGTGTTTTTTTAAAGTTTTAAACTATTATTTTTATTCATTTTATTTTGCTGTCCTTAGTTAATATACTCTGTGTTATTACAACTACATAATACCTACCGTCCGGTCGACAAGAGGATGCGTTCTTGGCACCTGTCAGTTTCATACAAACGTATACTGTTTTGCGAATAGTGTTTTGCGAATCGGGAAGGTCGGGCAAAGCTAATTGTAGATGGCGTGATCATAGCTAGGTCCCTATGGCCTACAATAAATTTGACATTTTATTCATTCATTGCATTTTGTGTTCATTCATAAGTTAGATTTTGTTTAAATTTTTCGTTAATTTTGGTGAATTCAATATTTTAAGTCAAATGTTTGACATGGAAAGTATCATATGACTACTATTACCTACGGGCTCTAATTTCGGAGTATTTAGGAATACAACAACGCTTCATTTCGCAAAAATAAAATAAAACCACCACACGTCTTGTATTATTTATTACCTTGTGTTGGGAACTAGCTACCACAGCGCCATTTTGACAGTTGCCTTGCCCTACTGATCTTTATTAGTTACTACAATTGTTGCACTGACAGGTGTCAGGAAAGCATTTTCTCGACGACCGAAGAATACGTCAGACAGTGGCGTAGGTATTACCTTTAGATACCGGTGCTCAACATTGGCAAGATAAATGCAAGGTAATTGCCTGTCGTGTTATTATCACGTACCATCCAGTAACGCGGCGCAACGCTGGTGACGTAACTAAATATGTTATGACGCAATAATGTTTATCTCTCTGTAACAACAGGAATCGGTATGGGTCTTTCCTGTTCTTCGCGCACTGTATAATTGTATTTACACTAGTAAATAAATTCATTAAGTAAATTCATTCTAGGTAGGTACAATAATGGTTTATGCTGTTTTTGAGTGGTCTAATGTTCGTGTATGACACGTCTATTTATAATACGTCATTGGGTATAACCTAATTATTAGTACCTACCTTAAATACTTATGCACACATTAGTTAAGAATGGTTCCTAAAATAATAAAAGCCACATGTGGCTTTTATTATTTATTATTAATAGAAATCAAAATCAGTACAGTAGTTAGTTAAAAGCTTGAGGAGGGTGCATACTAAAACAGATCAACTGTTCGAAGCGCCCCAGCTTTGAGATGCGCTGTAATCCAGCTAAACGGCGTAAATCCCTAAAGACCCTCGTTTCTCACCTCAACAAAGTTACCCTCGGCTCTCTTACCAACTTGCTAAAACTTGGTTACAAAGCAACAGGTTGTGATCCGATTGTCTACCGTTGCCATGGTAACTGATAAACTCTTTTGTTGTCTAGCCAAGTATGTTTGTGTTGCGCAGCTGAAACTTAGCCGTTGCAGCGGTGGAGGATTTGTGGTCGCTAAGTTATGTTGGTTGAGTCTACACATCGCCAAACTTGTTCGATATTAACAGGAGATCATTATTTCCAAACTTATCATAATGGGGATAAAAACTGCCCCTTGTTCACTTCAGATGTCGCTGCTGCCAATGTAGTACCAAGAATTTGACAGCTAGCTGTCACTATCCAAAATTTTTTTGTAAACAAGTGACTACGTGGAGTTTTTGGCGGGATCGCGTTGGAACATGTCGCACGAATTTTCATTTTCATTAAATTTTGTGAAATAGCGAACTAAATTGTATAATTTTGGTAGTGAATTATTCAATTTAGTTACGTGTGAGTGCACAAGTGTAGTGAAGGTGAAAATAAGTGACTAACGTGAACTTTTCGTGTTCCTCCCAAAAACTCCTAGTAGGTTGTTGTAAAGTTACTACCGGTTTACAAAAACTTTGATTTGACTAACTAAAGTCGACCATGACTGTTTCGTAACTTCGTGACCGATTTCGGGGCATTTACTTGATCGAAAATAAAAATTACTTGACACTGGCTAAATGCACAAACCGTGCGAAGCCAAAACAAAAAAAAAAATTACTGCGTAAAACAACGCAAACTTAATTGACATCACCCGTTGCGCGGCTGTTGACCGCGAAAAAGCGGGAACCCATGTATGCATTTGTCAAATAAATTAAACGACGTAAATTGCGGAGAAAGCTCTACAAAAAAAACATAGTAACCCGAAATTTCGTCGAGACTAAGCGGCATTCTTTTAAAACGTGAACTTGAAAGAACAATAATAGTTTAAAAAACTAAAAAACACGCTTTAAAAACCAAACTAAAAAAGGAGAAAATAATTTAATTCAATTAAAACGCGTGGGGTGCTTGACATTACCTAAGTGATTATAAAAATACCTCAAAAAGCACCCCAAGCTTTTTAACTGAATTAAATTATTTTCTCCTTTTTTAGTTTGTTTTTTAAAGCGTGTTTTTTAGTTTTTTAAACTATTATTTATTTTCAATTTTTTAGTTCTGCTAACTTACTAGAAAAACGTGTTTTTTCCCTTTTTTTTATTTTTCTCAATTTTTTTTTAAATTATTGAATTGTCATCGGTCCTCGAGAAGTTTACAAAGTTTCAAAGAAATCTGACCGTTTAAAGTGGGTCAAAATCGCGTTCTAAGGAGTCGGTTACATACAAACATACAAGTGAAGCTAATATAAAGCGTGTAAAAACACATTCGTATATAGGTGATGCTCCCAAGAGAACTTACTCCTTTTTTTTATTACTTTATGGGTACTTATTTGTGGTGTGTTATTACGTAAAAAATAGTAAAGGTGTGTGTGTATTATAAATCCTTACTAATAATAAAAACGCGAAAGTTTGTATGTATGGATTTATAGATGTTTTTTACTCTTTCACGCAAAAACGGCTGAACGGATTTAGATGAAATTTGGCAAACAGATATATTATAACCTAGATTAATACATAGGATACTTTTTATTCCGGTAGTATGTTCCCGCGGAATAATTTCCTACTTACACGCGGGCGAAGACGCGGGCGGAAGCTAGTCGTTCATAATTTAATGTCTTTTCCATTAAAGCTGCTTTATTTATCAGTCGTAGACGGTAACCTTTTCCTTAGCTCTACTTTTAATAGTGCTACACTCCACCTACTCAAAGTCTCATACATACAAATATATCTAGTTTTCATTAAATCTGAAATCGACACAAGAATGAACAGAACAATGGCGATTTGTAGACGTTGACCTGTGCTGCCACCTATGACAAGCTTTTAGTTTTTAACACCATTTCTTAAAACACCCTCCCTTTCTTAAAATATTGAACTTTATAAAATGAAAGCCAAGTTTTCATTCAAAAACCACTTTGAATCTAAATAGGCAAGTACTAAGATTAGTTTTATATTTTTTACTTACCGACTATGAGCTCGTAAGACCACGTAGCATGGACGTAAAAATACCGCGAAGGGATATGATCACCCACTGGATTTTCAACACACTGTGTTTAACCGAGAATTGAGAATCCGAAAAAGTTATCCTAGCGCGTCAAAAAAACATCTAGTTCGATTTTCAACTCTCGGCGCCAAGCAGTGCGTTCCAGATCGAGTGTGCAAAAAAAATCCGCCACGTTATTTTTACGTCCATTCAGAACATGGACTACAAGGGTGATTTTGTTTAATCAATTGCACCCACTAGCCTGCATGCATATTTTTTCCTATTTTTTAATCTCAACGAACGGTTGCATTGCTTTCAAGTGGTACTCAAAAACTCAGTGAAATCAGGTTTGAGAGTTCAGTTTGACCATTCGGAAAAATATTTACAAGTACGTAATAATACAGATGATACTATAAATGGAAAATTACAAAAATCTACTCCTATTCAACGAGCAGATAGCTTTTCAATAATCCCTAATTAAATATCATTTATGAATCTAAGCAAAATGGATGCAGACATTTACTAAAAGTAAAGTAAACAGTAACAGTAAGCAAAATCGATGTAAAGCATAGGTGCATTGGCCACGCCACGATTGCGGCGGTAAGTCGGCACGGCGTCCTCACCTTCCGACTGACGCAGGTCCTCACCGGACATGGCTGTTAAGGGAGGTTCCTGTTTCGCATAAGGCGGGACGAAACGCCCGGGTGTTTCCACTGCGAAGATCGACCTGAGGACACGGTGGAGCATACGGTGGAGGTCTGCCCGGCTTGGGTGGAGCACCGCCGTGTCCTCGTGGAGGCGGTCAGCGGTGGCAATCTCTCGCGTCCGGCCCTGGTCCAGGCCATGGTACGTAGCGAGAGTGCATGGGTAGCCGTCACCTCCTTCTGCGAAGTAGTAACGCTTGCGAAAAGGGAGGCGGCGCACGTCAGGGAGAGGTAGTATATGCGCCCTCACGGCCTTAGTCGCCGCAGGAGACGCCCTGGGCGTCGGGAATCCCAGGCTGATTCCCGGCCACCGTAGGCGCGGGCTTGCGGACGGCGAGTAATGGGTAGCTCGCTGTCCGGTAAGAACCAAGCCCGAGTCGACGGCGCGTTGTGTTCCACGCGCGCCTCAAAGAGATGTCAGCATCAACTGATAGGGCCCGCAAGGGCCGATGCCTGCCAGGGGTGCGGGTTGTTCAAAAGAGATACCGCGGCCCCTGGCACACAGGCAACTGAGGGAACACGAGTGGGTTTTAGTCAGTAAAAGTCTGACACGCCCTCCCGCTCCACCCAGAGCGGGAGAAGTTATTTGATGATTTCCCAACCAAAAAAGAAAGGTACCTATTATCCGTCCTAATACCAGTTCACAATTTGACGGACAGATTATAAACTGTCGAAAAATAGTGCGTTAAATTATAAATGGTTTTTGCAGTTCACAATGTTTTGATACTGTAATCTCGCGAGATAGATTATTATAATCTAACGGTATTTACAATTTTACGGTGACATACAACTGTGACAGGAAGTAATAAAACATCAACAAAATACACACATTGGATTAATTCCGTATTATCGAAGCTAACGCAAACACTACCCAAGCAAAGTTATATGGGTCCACTCCTGTGGCACACCCTGTCTATTAAAAAAAAGAAAGTTTAAAATCGATTCACATTTGCTGGAGATACCGATGAACATAGACAAATAAAAAAGAAAGAGAAAGAAAGAAAGAAAGAAAAAGTATTTATTGGATAATATATATATATATATATATATATATATATATATATATATATTTATAAAAAGATACCTAGATACAGTTGAACATATGGTCTTGAACTTTATTAACGTTAAAAATCGCCGTAAATCTAGTGAAATAACAACAACTTTCAATACGTCAGACAGGCTAACTTGGCCGGACTCACATTAAAAAATCCTATCATCACTCACTTGCCCTTATTTAAAATTATTTGGAGTCTGCGCCATAATTATATCTTCTTCTTCCATACTTTTACATTAGTCGCCTCACCTACTCTTCATCGACATTCATACTCAAAACTTTCCTTACGACATTCAAAGAGCATCCAAATAGCCTATGTCTGGCTTTATCCGGACGCTTGGTAACCCTGAATTCGATAGTCGTTGACTAAATAAATACCTTATGTCTACAGACTTCTCGTTTAAGAGAAACTTGAGCTACCCATGAACCAAAGGTCCCAACAAACATCATAGGTGCTTGAAGCTTCATTTTCTAATAACGTAATGGATATCAAGATGTCTTTTTAAGTCTCTGTGAAGAGTCTACTCTCTGGGTTGCCTCTGAGTTTCAAATAACATCTCTGTATGTTAAAGTACTAGCTTTTGCTAGCGGCTTCGCCTGCGTGGAGTTCGAAAATTATCCCACAGGAATGTACTAACGAGACAAAAAGTATCCTATGTGTTATTCCAGGTTACAAACTATCTGTGTGCCGAATTTCATGCAAATTCGTTCAGCCGTTTTTGCGTGATTGAGTAACAAACATCCAAACATCTAAACATACAAACTTTCACATTTGTATTATTAACTTTTTTCGGTGATATAAAAAATATTATAAAATAAATGGGTATCATTTAAGCTATCACCAATTTAATTAGTTTTGTGTTTCTTAAATAATAGGGTTTGTCCTCAAAATAGTAGATCTGTCACCAAAATGTAGTCACCAAACAATGCAAAATCAGTTCCACAATAAATCACCTAAAATCCTGAGATTTAGATTTGCAAACTAATTTAAAGAGATCACCAATAAATCATATTATGTTACTAGAAAATTGCATTAAGTTCAAATAAAAAAATATTTTTCTTTTGGGAACAGAATTAATATCTAAGCGGAAACTTAATGGCGAAAATAAAATAGAAAATGGGCATTCATAAATAATATATTATTATTGTATTATTAGGGCAGGTTTAGATTTTCTATATAATCTAGTCGTTTCTGGCACTCGCCGGCCGCTGCCGCGGCACCGCTCGCTTCGCTCGCTCGGCTCGTGCGTAAGAAGTCACAGTTTTAACCTAACCTAACCTAACCATTAAAAAAAAAATAACCTACTCTAACTAGACTGGTGATATATTATCTTTGCCACCCTACTAACATTATTACACACTGTTTTGTAAAACTTCTTTTAACGTTGCTTGATCACAAAAGCGTGCTCAGTTGACGCGAATTGAACACGGGATCGTACGATTCCGTAGTAAAACAAAAGCGTGTGGATTTCGCGAGACCGGTGTCGCCAGAAAGGAGTCGCAGTCAGGGATCGATAATCGATTTATTTGGTGACAGATCTACCATTCTGAGCACAGAGCTATTATTTAAGTAACAAAACTGTTATTATAAGAACGAAGTTTATATTCATGTAATGCAATATAATTTTATTGGTTATCGATCTCTTATTTTACACATATATTAACATTAATTTGATAATTCATACCTGGGAACAATTTTTGTTTATCTGAGAACGAAAATATTTCGTGGCGATAGATCTATTTATTAGGTGATACAACTTGATGACAAATATAAATTTTGGTGATAGAAAATATAGTTCCCAAAATAAATTAGAATTATTATTTTTTAAACTAATTTGTTTTAATAACATAGCCTTTTCTGCTTATTTTAGTATTAGTCTTTCTATTTATTTGGTATATTAGAATCAAAAACGCTTTTGAATACACACATCAAAAAATGTTTGTGATCACTAGCATAAGCTGATATAATTTTTTAAATTGAACTTTATCAAGAAAAGTTATTTGTGTGTTTTATTTAATTAGATATACTCTGTTTGAAATTAAAAAAATAAATCTACTTTTTATTTCTTATAAAAAATATTGAGTAGGTAGTAATCATAATGTAATTGTAACTGAAATTTGATGGAAAGAAAAAAACTGTTTAACCAAATTTAAACAACAATTTATTAATAAAAGGCTTATATTCAATATAATATAATACCAACCCTGGCTCGAGCACATGCGGTGATCCTCTTGGGCATGCTGAGAATCAAGTTATCCAGCATTTCTTGGGGTTACCTGACCCATTCTTTAATAGCGGCTTCCCTGAGCTCTGGCACTGTCTGGGGACGTGGCTGATGGTTCCAAACTGCTTGCTTAAGAGCATCCCGTGCGTGCTCTATTGGCATTAAGTCAGGCGAGCCGGCAGGCCAGTCTAACCTTGTGATGTCATATTTTCGGAGAGCAGCATTGACTCGTTGAGCTTGATGGGCGCATTATCATAGACCAGTACAAATTGGTGCCAATGGTTTACTCTGAATGGTCTGACAATTACATCAATAGCAACTGCTCTTTTCATGTCTGCTGTCATGAAGCCTTGAACAAGGATCAAAGGCGTTCTAGCTCCAATCATAATACCACCCCAAAAGGACACCGATTTCCCGCCTTGCTGAACTGTTCCAGTGGCAGTTCTTTGCCTTTCACGGTCTCCTGGTCTTCTCCAGACACGGACACATCGGATGAGTACTGATTCGCGATTCGTCAACGAAGAGACAGTTTTGCCAAATGTTTTCTTCTTCATTTTGCCGAAGCCTAGCCTACTGCAATCGCCATCGTTGTCGTTGCCGGGAATTCAGAGGAGCTCGCCAAGACCTCCGTGCTCGTAATCCAGCCTGGTGCAAGCAATTCCGAATGATCTGAGTGCTAACTTCAAGCCCAGAGGCGGCCCGAACTTCTGCTTTTATTTTAGTAGCGTTGATTGTTAGGTCACGGGCTGCCAGCAATCTAATATAGCGCTTTTGGGCAGCAGTCAAAGCAGTTGGGCGACCACTGCAGGGTCGGTCAGCAAAATTACCCACCCCGTGGTACCTCGGCAACGTGGTCACGACACAGGATTGGGATATAGCAACTCCGCGTGCTATTTCTCTCGTGGTGTATCCTTCTTCCCTCAAAGTTACTGTAGTGACCTACCTTTATTTAATATTAACATTTATTAAATCCTACATTTGTTAAAATAATATAAATGATATTTTATATAAACATGTTTACAAAACAACTAACATATTAGTATTGTGTAACGTAATTTATCAATAAGTATACATATTTATATAACTAAACCAAATTGTAACTAAATTCAACATGTCAACAGACAAACAAATATTTTATCTTAGTAGATATTTTGTTATCAGCTAGTCGGCCGCTATGACGCGTCCTTTGTATTATTAGCGCGAACAGGTCGGCTGCGTACGTCACACACGCCGTGAGCGTGAGCGAGACGGCACTCTAATCTATTAGCGTCGCGCTCACGCACGCGACCCGCCATCCGGCGATGACTATCATGACTTGCTACATGGCCAGTATCAAAGACTACAATAGTATACTGGGCCAGTATAATCACTGCGCTTGCTTGTGGCTACCGACTTACCATTTTTGTAACATCTTAAGGTGAATGCGCAGTGGTAGAGCGCGAAATTCAAATTTTGTTACGTTTTTTGCAATTTTCAGGTGAGTGTCAGCTTGTTACATGATCAAAATATGATTTGCGACTATAACATGTACGTATTTACAGATTTATAATAATTAGAATCAATAATACATCTTTCTAAGTTAGATTTCTTCCACAAGCACTTTTCCATAAGAAATTTGTTCTTATGGAACAAATCTAACTTAGAAAGATGTATTATTGATTGTAATGATTATAAATCTGTAAATACGTACATGTTATAGTCGCAAATCATATTTTGATCAAGTAACGAGCTGACACTCACCTGAAAATTGCAAAAAACGTAACAAAATTTGAATTTCGCGCTCTACCACTGCGCATTCACCTTACAGATTTATAATCATTAGAATCAATCATTCTTGATCAATAATCAGTGGTCTTAGTTTTCAGCCGCACGTAGACGCACTTACAGCGAGAATACGAAAATTGATTTTTGTTTTTAAAAATTTACGACATGTGGCGGAAACTAAGACTATTGACACCGTATACTTTGCACTAGTTCAGTCAATCTTATCATATTGCATAACGGCATGGGGCGGAGCCCCAAAGACACATTTGCTGAAGTTGGAGAGAGCTCAGAGAGCTATCCTTAAGGTTAGTCGTAAGCTCCCCTTTCTCTTTCCAACGAAAGACCTTTACCAGCAGTGCAACGTACTGACAGTTCGCCAACTATTCATTTTGAGCACTATCATTCGCAGGCATACTCAACTTCATTATGACCCTGACGAAATGCTTAACAAGAGGCGCAAACACACAGTCTGTAAATCAAAACCTTTCAAAACTAGCTACAGCCGCAGATTCTTTTGTTTCCTGGGAGATTATCTTTACAACAAAATCAATAAAGCCATTTCCATTTACTCCTTATCTAAATTCAACTGTAAGTCTAAAGTACATAACGGGCTTCAATCTCTCGATTATGAAGCCACAGAGAGACTATTGGAAGTCGTTTCATAATTAAGTTTTACATTAGTCATCATTATCAAAAGCCAGTTTTGATTATCAAACACACCCACACACCCTATACACCCACATCCACACACTCTACACACCCACACCCATACACCCTACCTTGCTGTCTAATAATACGCTGTTTTTTATTTTATTTTTTTGTTCTATTAACTTGTTTTTGTCTTCACTCCCAAAATTATCATACTATTAGTAGATGTTTGTATTCAATGGCTCGTCTGGATAGTTTGGAGGCCTGGAGACCTGTAACACAGGTATTCCTAGTACAGGCTCCAGTCTCCACAACATCAATGTATTTTTTGTAATCATTATTATGTTTTGTACTGATTTTTTCATTATGTGGTGGAGAAAATAAAAGTTTTTATTATTTTTTATTATTATTATTATTATAATACATCTTTCTAAGTTAGATTTGTTCCATAAGAACAAATTTCTTATGGAAAAGTGCTTGTGGAAGAAATCTAACTTATAAGAGATATATTAGACATTCTAATGCCTATAATCTGTAAACACGTACCTGTTATATTCGCAAATCACATTTTGATCAGGATACAACCTGATACTGACCTGAAAATTGCAAAAACGTAAGAAAATTTGAATTTCGCGGTCTACCACTGCGCATTCACCAACGTAGCTTCACTGTCACTGTGCTTTCATTCTGTTCTCTGCTATCCCCATTTCTATCACTCCTTCTTCTAAGTGTAATTCTCGTGTGTTGTGAACTGTAACCTGTGTCTGTGCAATAAAATTTTGTTTCTATCTTCATCTATACCTACTTCGGACTTATTTCTTCATATCTATTCACCCTTCACACACACCTGCCATACCTACATTACTATTCTTGCTCGTAAAACTTCTGATAATCCTCTTAGCATTTCTTCAATCACAACTTTCCGCGAAAAAGTATTTTAAATCCGTTAAAATTGACTAAATCAGATTTCTGAATGAGCGTAAGCAAGGACTGAAAGCCTTTTGATATGGAAAAACAATTGAACTGCTTTTATTGTTTTATATTCTAAATCTATATTTTTAAATAAAGAATCTAAAAAGAAGAAGAAATCATAATATAATCCACCGTAACAAAAAAGATTTCGATTTTTCAAAGTGATCGCAAACTTTTTTTGATAATAGGTCTTTACCTATGAAATTGCCGTTTTGTATGAAAAAATTTAAACGAATTTTTTTCATGTATTTTTTATTTGTATTAATCGAAGTAATCACCCATGCAATCAATGCATCTTTGCCATCGCAGTGGCAGTTTATTGATGCCCTTCTTAAAGAAATCAGCTGGACGGGAGGCAACAAATTCTTCAAAGGCATTTTGTACAGCCTCTCGGGTATTGAATTTTTTTCCCGCCAAGAAGTTATCCAAATTCTGGAAAAAGTAGTAGTCTGTAGGCGCAAGGTCTGGTGAGTAGGGCGGATGACGGAGAGCTTCCAACCCCAGTTCTTGCAACTTGGAGACCGTCTGCTGTGCAGTATGAGGTCGCGCGTTGTCGTGCAGGAGCAGCGGAGACGAGCGATTGACCAATGCTGGTTGGAGATGTGCCAGCTTCTCCATCATTGTGTTCAGTTCTTCACAGTACACATCTGCAGTAATGCTCACCCCGTTTGGTAAGAAGCTGTGATGAATCACACCGGCGCTAGACCACCAAACAGTGACCATCACTTTTCTAGGGGTAAGTTTTCGTTTAGGGCATTGTTTAGGTGCTGAACCAGGATCCAACCAACTTGCTGAGCGCTTGCGGTTATCAAACAGAATCCATTTTTCATCGCAGGTAACAATGCGGTTCAAAATTCCTTCATTTGTGTGTCTGTTGAGCAGTGCAAGGCACGTCTCGACGCGTACTTCGCGCTGACGATCATTGAGTTCGTGGGGCACCCATTTGTCAAGCTTTTTTACCTTGCCAATTTGACGCAAATGGACCAATATTGTTTTGACGCTAACGTCGAAAGCTGCTGCTAATTCAGCCGTAGATTGTGTATCATCAGCTTCCACAATCGCCTTTAATTCGTCATTGTCGACCAAAGTCTTCGGACGACCGCGAGGTTCATTTTTCAGGTCGAAATTTCCAGAACGGAAGCGAGCAAACCAATAACAGGTGGTGCGTTGGTTTGTAGTGTTAGCTCCGTAAACGTCGTTGATGTTGCGTGCCGCTTGTGCCGCGTTGCTGCCACGACGGTACTCATATTCCATAATTACTCGAATTTTTAACGTATCCATGATGACGAAAAAGATTGAAATGCGATGAAAATGTAACACTAATCAATAAACAAATGACTACTTTTGGAAAAAAAATCCATGTTTTTAAAATAAAATTAATTTGAAATTAGAATTCTTACCCAAACAAAAATTATTTTGATTTGAAATGGCCAGTACTGCAAAACGGCAATTTCATAGGTAAAGACCTAATATGTGTACATAGGCTGATAAACACATTAATTACCCTCCGCAGTCGGGCAAAAAAATAGATACACGTCTTATGGCTGATTTTTTAATAGTCAGTTAACTTTTTTCTCAGGAATAAATATTGTGGTTTGCCAGGTTTTGTATAGAAAATATGTCAAATTGACATGATTATTCAACAGTTTTTTTTTAAACGTTAAAGGTTATCTGACTATTGAAAAACCAGCCTTTAGAAAATTAAAAAATCTAGGTGCCTGAGTTGAGTAGAAGCCTTACAAAAGCATACTTTTGACATAAGTATAATTTGAATAGTAAAATATCGTAGTATTATTTAATACTGTACTGTCACTAAAAGCCACAAAGTCGCATAAAAGACGCCCTGAAGCAAAAAGATTAAATAAAATAAAACAGTAACTGCCTACAATTAACCTACGCCTCGCTCATAATTTTAATATTTCCCTAAATAGACACTTGTATTTTCCACCCTCCGAAATATTTCCGACAAATATTTTTGGCAAGCCGGTATGTGAAACACTCGCCCATTGAGCGTTAATTATATCAAAGCGGATTACAAACAAATCAAAAGGGTCGACATACCAGACACCGTATCGTCTACGTTCCTATCTCAATAAACATCTTAATTTAAATGGAATTTGAGTACCCGAAAGGAATTTCCCGAATTTTAGGGGTTAAAGTATGAAATTGCCGATTTGTACTGAAAAGTTGAAACTCGTTTTTTTCTAAGATATAACATATTTATTTAATCAAAATATTTACCCTCCTTATCTATACATTGCTGCCATCCAAACGGAAGTTCATTTATGCCTTTACGATAGAACTCTGAGGATCTAGATTCGAAAAACTGTGTGAAAGTATTTTGTACTGCCTCCTGGGAAGAAAATTTTTTTTCACGTAGAAAATTGTCCAAATCACGAAATAAATGGTAGTCTGTTGGAGCAAGATCTGGCGAGGACGGAAGATGACGTATAGTTTCTAACTGCAGCTCCTGTACAATTACAACGGTTTCTCGTGCAGTGTGAGGTCTTGCGTTATCATGGAGCAATAATGGTGAAGATCGATTCACGAGTCGGGGCTGTTTCACTGCCAGTTTCACCATCATTGTTCGAAGTTCGGCACAGTAAACATCTGCTGTTATTGCCTGACCAGACCTGAGAAAGCTATAGAGACCACCAAACAGTTACCATTACCTTTTTATTGGTAAGCTTTGCTTTAGCGCACTGTTGCGGCATTTGACCTGGGGTCAGCCATTGCATTTTTCGCTTACGGTCATCTTAAACAATCCGCTTTTAGTCACATGTTACAATTCGATCCAATATTCCTTCATTTCTGTAACGATTCAACAAGGCAACGCAAGTTTCATCACGCATTTCTTTCTGCAGATCAGTCAAATCATGAGTCACCCATTTTTCATATATTTTTAACTTATTGATT
Organism: Antitype chi; assembly: GCA_947359405.1. Lineage (NCBI taxonomy): Eukaryota > Metazoa > Arthropoda > Insecta > Lepidoptera > Noctuidae > Antitype > Antitype chi. The sequence continues at coordinate 4,906,383 of OX375822.1, read as the reverse complement.
TGATGCAAATGAGTCAATATTGCAGGTAGGGTAACGTTAAACCATGCCGCTATTTCCTGGGTAGTTTGACTCGGATCGGCTTTTACTATCTCCTTTAATTCAGCGTTATTCACCTGTGTGGGCGGTCTACCACGTCACACGAATTATCACGAAAATCTCAGACCATGAAGATTTTATGTCAATTCGAAGTGTCTATTACTATACAACGGCAATTTCATACTTTAACCCGTATTATTATTATAAATGAAGACAAGGAACAAAAACAAACTCACTCACTGGACGCAAAGTTTGACTAATAGAATGAAAAGCTGTGAGTAATTTCAAAATGTCAAGAATTGTGTCCATGGTTAAAGGACTTCCTAAATAGTACATACTTATTCCATGATCACAGAATAACAACAACAAAGTTGAAAAAAAAACACCATCAGACACAATTTTGAATTTCGAAATTCGAAACCGACAAAATAAATTTTCATTTTGCATGCCTGCCGGTGGTATTTCATAGTGCATTGTAATAACCACAATTCGTCAATACTACACCTCACCATATTAATTTTGCATGGGGCTTCGGGGGGAAATTGGGGTGATATGGAATATTGTAGGTACCTACCTGTCTGGTGTCTGGGCAAACGGGGAGATGGGTGGGCTTACATCTATCTCCCCCTGACGTCTGGCTGCAGCTTTATTTAGAGGGCGTCCTATGAAACAAAGTTACTTATACAACCATATTAATTGATTGGTACGGACTGCCTCAGGCGTTAACAATTACTTACGGATTACAGTTGCAAGCACTGGATCATTAACAATGTACCACACCTATGCCGATGGGCAGTTAATCTTCTAGCTTGATGGCTTTCTATGAGTGAATATTGAGTGTTTCTATTAGATAATATATAAAATACTTGCAAATATTAAAACTAATTAAATTAAGAAAAGAATCGGTTATAAATAATAAATAAATAATAGAAAGAAAGAAAGAAAGAATACCGTTTATTTGGTCACAGTCCGTAAAACACAAAATACAATAACAAATTAAAAAAGTGTACAATAAATAAATAACGGTAATAAACAAAAAGGTTCATTTCAGCATTAATGCCAGACAGACTGATGCTATCTGACGCTGGTTTTCTAATTTACCTTTAGGGAAAAGTGACGAAGAGTACAAAACAGTTTTAACATAGGTACCTAATACATAATTTTATACTTATAAATAAACAAGTACACACACATAAACTTACAAAAGCAAAATAAAACGTAAACAACAACAGTACTAAAACCTTTTCCGAGCGATTATACATACATTGAATTATTATACTACTGATGCACTCACTCACAAAGCGCTACAAGCAGCCGCCGCCGCCGCCGCCGCCGGGAGCGGCGGACATTACATTGCCAGTTATCTCGTAATAAGTATGCTCATCCGTAATTCCTTATAAAATTATAACAAAGGGAGTTAGTCAGTTTAAAAAGAGTGTGAGTAACCGATTATCTTGGTATGGACTGTGATACGGAATAGGTAATGGGCAATATGTGACACAAACACAGGTCAAAAGTTTAAGCATACGTACAATGGTCATTAAAAAAAAACTTTCAGACCTAAGACAAGATTACACACATCTTGTCTTTGATCTGAATCTTTTTGATGAACACCTAAATTTCGACTTCTAATAACGAATAATTAATTTTATAATACAGTAGCTAATTGCTTGATAGAACAGTTTCTCATTTATAATGGCTGGAACAAAGTGAATGAAGGCTGATAGGATTTGTGAAACAAGATGTCACAACCCCTAAATAAATTGGGACAAGGTCAGAGAGGGATAAATTGATCGGTTCGTCGTTCAAGTTCAAGTTCAGTAGGTACGGATGGTACAATGTTTCTGTGTTTCGAAAGGGTTTATTTTCGGATCACCCTCTTAACTGGCGAAATGTGGGTGTACCAAAGGTACACTTATGCTAGCACCTAGCCCTTTGATGATTACGGGCGTGATTTTATGTAGGTAATATGTGAAGTTAAATTACTAGATTTTTTACGAAATAGCTTTTTTTAACCGACTATAAAATGATATACCTATTTAGCTTGTCCTGTTTGTTGTTATTGTTTTTTGTTTGGGTCAAATTTAGTACTTGAAATTTTACCCCTTTCCTGTTGTCAGATTGATCTGATATTTGGTACACACCTTTAGTTTTGATAACAATACAATTTAATTTAATCAGTATCATTGTAAATCCAAGATGGCCGCCGGTACAAAATGGCGGATTACATATTTTTTCACAACCCCCTCATTATGGGTATCAAATGAAAGGGCTTGACTATTAAAATATTGTACACTATGAAAAACTAAAAACAAATAAACTAAATAGTATAAGAAATATTAAGTAACGAAATAAAAACTAAAAACTTGAAGATAAAATAAGTTAAAAAAGTCAGTTAAAACGGTTATAATTAAAAGATAATAAATAATTCGGTAAAATAGAATCGTGGGACGTAGCGTAACCTGGGTAAATATGTATCACGCGCCCCACTATTTTATTTTACCGAATATTTTTTTTAGCTTTTAGTTAAAACCGTTTTATTAACTTTGCTGGGGTGGTTTTTGCGTTAGCCACGATAATAGACACTTTAAAATGGTTTCACAGATATTGTACAATTTCAGTTTACGTGCACCCTCAAGAATTCCTCGTAGTCCAATAACATCACTCCGCCCACCGCTGAGAAGAACGGTACTAGGCGCAAATTCTCCTTATGCGAGATTATGCAATGTCATAAATAATTGCAGCGACCAAATCGATCTTCACTTTGATGGTTTTGGAAAGTTGAAAGCCACTTTTCATAAGTATTTGCCCGATTAGTTTTAGTCATCAATATTATAATAAGTTAGTCCTAAGTGATGTATGTTATTTTCCAAGTTTTAAGTATTAAGCATTTTTAACTTAGTTTAGTTACTTTAGTTTAGTTTATTTTGTACAACTTCCTTATAATACATGCGGACCTATAAGTGATTGTTACACTATTACATTAATTTATTAAATAAATACGTTTTTTTTTAAATCCACTTTGTGTATCTTGACGATATTCTACTACTTCTTGTCACTGTTGTTTACATGGAAGTAGTGATATACGCATTGGTTTAGGGTAGGTAAGAAAAAAAAAACAACCGACTAAGTTACCGAAATAACTTCGTTTCGGTGTCAAAATACATAGTTATCCTAAGCACCGACTTCCGAAATTAAAGTAATTTTTCACTTTGTACCTAGTTTTTTTTTTTTTCGGAAGCCGATTGTTAAAGGTTATGTTGTTCCTATTTAAAACTTTCCTAAGTCTGTATGACTCATACTTTGACGTAAATAACTCTGCGCCAACATTCGCTGGTTTCTCTCATATCGCTAATAGGATTGAGTCCTTCGTTATGCCACATTGTTCCGTTGCAACATCCCTGCAGGGGCGGTTCCCAGTGACGCTATTGTGAAATGATAAGCCCCCTATTGTGTTAGACTTATATTGAGTCTTCGATAGAGGCAGAATAATTGAATGAGCGTGGAGACGGTAGCTGCTATCAAAGAGAATTTAAAAACCTTATAAGTTAGTTTCTTTTTAAGATGCATGCGGTAAGGTACGCTGCGAAATTTACATTTTTTTTTTCAGTTTTTCACACTTTGCAGGTCAGTCGCCCACTGCTGGATATAGGCCTCCCCCAAGCTCCGTCACTTTGACCGGTTTTGTGCTATCTACCCGCATCCAGCGGATTCCTGCGGCTTTAAAATAGCGCATATTTAGTTAATCGAGTTCTTCTAAGCCTATAAGATGTAGGGGAAAAGGGTCGGACCAAGGCTCAATTGGGTTGAGGCCCAGAGGGGATGTCCTAACTTGGTTTTCATAGCGGACGCGTAGGGCTAAATGCACCGACTGACAACGGCAAAATGCAACGCTGCTCTACCGGTAACAAAGTTTGTGGGCTTATAAATTTTAGTTCGATATTTTCCGATAAAATAATATTTTCGCATCATGTATTAATGTTGTTTTTTACAGAACTTGAAGGATTAGAGTTATGACTAAAAGTTCAAGCAACCGCCTTAAGGGGAATCTAGTCGCGGGCTCGAACTCACTGCTGGGCTTGGCTAAAAAGCACACTGTCTCACCAGGCATCGTGTCCAACAGAGGTAGTACTCGTATCTGTGATGAGCAGTTAGATGGTAGTCTACAAGCACAACGTTATTGAGTGAGATGAAGAATCATTTATAGTACAACAGGCGCGTAATAAATTAAGAAAAGTCCTTCGGAAGGTCGGGTTTTATAAAAAAAACCACTGCATAAATCAATGACTGCTATAGTTTATTGAACTTTTCGATATTTTAGCTTTGTCGGTACCGACTTGGTTTTGGAGATTTTACACTTCTTTTATTACTTAAACACGCCCAAAGTTAGGTTAAATTAGCACGAAAAACGAATCTTTGTTGGCACTTAACTTTTTAATGGCTTTTTATTTTAATATTCTGTTTCCGTACAGACAATATTAATAATGAGACAAAAACATGCCATGTTTAATTTTTGATGTAGTTGTCGAACAGTGGAGTAATACACTCCCGAAGTTAGTATGGAAAAAATGTCGACAAGATTCTCCTTTATTAAATAGAAATACATAATATCAAGTTTATTGATTTCAGAACTTTATGTATTTATTGTATTTCGTGAGTTGATTAGAAGCGTTTACAACTACCATCTTATTGTTTCAGTTCGACACTTTAGAAACAATGTAAGGACTTAGGGCTTAGGGAAGGCTTTGCCTAGCAGTGGTACAGACACGCCAATGAAAATGGCTGGTTTGAAAAAAAAAATCATCTGTTTAAAAGAACGATGGTTAGTTTTTTTTTTTTTTGAGGGTGAAATCATCAAATAACTTCACCCGCTCTGGGTGGAGCAGCAGGGCCTGTCAGACTTTTACTGACTAAAACCCACCGGTGTTCCCTCAGTTGCCTGTGTGCCAGGGGCGACGGTATCTCTTTCGAACAACCCGCACCCCTGGCAGGCATCGGCCCTTGCGGACCCCTCCATTTGTTGCTGACATCTCTTTGAGGCGCGCGTGGAACACAACGCGCCGTTGACCCGGGCATTTCTTTTTTAACATGGAGAAATGCCTACTGCGCTACCACGGAGAGATAGCGCAGTGATGGCCCACTAAAACTCCACGGTGTCCTCCAGTGCCGCTTGAGGTGGGAACATGGAAACGCGCAAGCCATCCGCGAACCCGCCGCGGCTGTTCGTCACCGGACCCTCCTCGGAGGGGAATAACCCCTATCACCGGCGCACCGGGACACATGGCACGCCGTGACCACCCAGGAACCAAATAGCAGGGCTGGTTAGCTTATATAAAATAATAATAATAATCGTTTAATTCGGAAATCAGGTTCCATTTTGTTAGTATTACAGTCTTAAAAACTAATGTTAGTACGCAAAATATTAAAACTAAACGGGCATGAATGGAGAACCACTCATCTCCTGTTGCGAAGAGAGTGCCACCCCATCCACACCTGCAGCATTGGTGAATCCCACCGTTCAGATAAGGTCTTCAGGAGAACGTTAGAGGTGATCCGCATCCGACTCAATAAAGAAGCGCAGCGCGTGCGCATCACAGCGAAGAAATCCTGTGTGCGCGCTTCTGCGAACATGGCAGATGCACTGCACCACCGCGGCAGCCCCAGCATTCCCCTGAAGGTGTTGTTATATTGGACGCGAAGGGCACTATACGCGCGATGCGTATAATTCACCCACAGCCCGCACGTGTACAGTGTCTGGCAGTACGACTTGAATAAAGTAATTTTTACGTCTCTTGTACAACGTGCGAACCTACGAGCGAGCATATTACACCGCACGGACAGCGCCCTTCGTTCCCTCTCAATGTCCATATCATCCGATGCGTCATCGGTGACCCAGTGACCAAGATATTTAATCTTACTCACCTGAGAAAGTGGTGTGCCGCAAAGAGTGATCACGGGCGCACGATATTGTTTTTTGTTTTAATAAAAATATAATAATAAAATCATGCATAATCAATCTATAATTTTCCCACTGCAGGCATCCACTCTATGAGAGGATGTGGGCTGTAGGTAATCCACCACGCTGGCCCAGTGCGGGTTGGTAGATGTCACATGTCTTCGAATCTTTGGGTCTAGGACATTCCGGTTTCCGGGTTAAAGAGCATTGGATATTAAATTATTTACACAAAGTAAATCACGCCTATCTGGGTTCGAACCTGCGACGTACAATTTGAAAGTCGCGGCCGTTATTACTGGGCCACACTGTTATCTCAGCTTATAAAATATTAAAAAAGTGCTTGGAGTCCCTCCGCGCGGAAGAAGTGAAACTGACTCACTCTCTTTCTCTCTCCTAGTTTCTACTTTTGTGTATCTTTCTTTCTCTCTCTCTCGGTAGCGTTAAACGTTTAACGCAACCTTGTTGGAAGTCGCATAAGAAGTTTAACTTCAATTAAAAAAATGTTGGTACTTACTTTCACTCTGGTCAACCTGACACCCGTACTTCAACAATTTACATTCATTATCAAAGAGATTGAAAATAACATCTTCTTTTTCATACTTTACTCCACAAACTTTTTCATCGACACTTTCATCACATTCCAGGTTTTCACAAAACGCCACCTTTTCATAATCCGGTAACTTTCCATTTATTGGAAGGAAAATAAATACGAATTGGAATATTTTCATCTTTCTAAGCCTGCTGTGGGCTCAGAAACCATACTGAAAGCAAGTCAGGTAATTAATATCCAATTGAAATTACTGATCGTTGTGGATTTATTACCAATTTCAATCGTCATTAAGTTAGCAATTATGAAAGTACAGGAAGATAAGTAGGTAATAAATACTTCTTTGGTTTGAGCTCCTTGAGTAGGAAGTGTTATTTATTTATTTAAGAACATGGAGGACTTACAGCTAAGAAAGGAAACTATAGTCACCAGAAAACCAATTACAAATCCTCACGTATAGAAATATTATAAAATAATTTATGGTGTGAGCACAAAAACAAAGAAAAACACATCGCCTTAATAAATAGAGAAGAATAATATAAATACTTAGTATGCAAATATTCGACTAAAACAATAGACAAAATAATAAAAACAAATAATATAAACTACCGCTACTTGAAAAATTTAAGGCTTAAGCACCTTCTGGCCGAATTCACACTAATTGTGAATGGATCAAAATTAAATTCCTTGCATATATCATTGAATTCCTGCTTGCACGCACAATTTTTTTATTTTTTTTGCACATAGGACATTTTCGTTGGTATTTAGAGAGTTATAAATATCTACCTATATTTTGATATCTATAGGTATTTATGAACTTCGATTTCGATTGATGTTCGCAATAGACATTTAGCTAGCTACAGATATACGATTTCGATTTAGCAATGCTATTTTCGATGGACAAATGCCTCTCCGCCTTTTTCCACCAGTGGAGGCTTGAAGGCTGAAATGGTGATGATGAATCTTAATACTTAATATAATAATAATGATCTTTATAAGTAGCACAGCTGTAGCTCCTCGATGGTTAAACCGCCACCGGCCAGCCAAGCCAACGAAATGATAAGCACAGATAACGTTTTTACACTAAAAACACGTTTTTTAAATATCTCACGTGAGATTATGGGGAGAGGGGGGGAGGGTCGAGCCAAATCTCACGACATCTCACCAGAGCGGGGGTGGGGGTCGAAAAATCGCCTCACATAATTAATGGACGCCCTCTTATCGAGAATTACTTTTAAAACCGCAGTGTGCCCGTGGTAATTATTCGCGGGAAGAAGAAATACGTAGGTAAGTAGACCAAGTAGCACAAGAAGCAATTATTTACTAATCCATCGTGAACTTATGTAGAATTGAAAGTATTTATAAGGTCATAAACAACAGCTATTAGCTACTACAATGGCCTGAAATAATCAAAACAGAATCAGAACATTATCGGGTACTTATTGGTATTAGATGATTTCTAATAGGGACTGTTTTTTTTTACCAAATAGCTGCTTTGTAGTGACATCTCGAATTAAATTACGCCAGACGTAAAGTTTGACAGCTACCTTTCAGTTTTACTATGAGTTGTCTAGATGTCAGCATCATCGCCTTTTCTTTTTGTTACAAATTGAAACAGTGCTAGTTAAAAACATTATTATTGGGTACTGGGTACGTAGGTACGGTTATTAGTTGATTTTTAGTCCTGACTTGTTTACCAAATGTCTGCTTTGTAGCGGCGTCTATCGTAACGTATAAGACTCGAACAAGATTAAGCCGGACGTAAAGACTCCAACTGCTACCTTTTAAATGTTTCTAGATATCAGCCTTTTCGATCAAACTCTAGGTGTTACTAAAGTCGCTTTTCTGTTAATAATATCATTAATATTGGTAAACTCAGTTTCCCTCAGTTTTCTACCCAATAGCTGCTTTTTAGTGGCATTTATCGTGACGAGTTTAATTAAGTCTCAAACTAGATGTCAGACGTACAGTCTGATTGCTCCCTTTTTAGTTTTCTATGAGCTGTCTAGATGGCAGCACCATCGCCTTTTCATTAATTTTCCAGTTGTTTAACAGTCACTTTTCTGTCAAAGCTATATCCAAATAGAAGCTGAAACGATAACAAATCAAAGCAGTGCTAGATAGTAAATACTACAAAAAAAATGTTATCTGTGGATATCTATTTATGTCACTGTCACAGACACACTTACTGACATCCAATGTTGCTACTTTTATTAGTTTTGCCTTTTAACGGGCAAAAGCTTGTACGAGAAGTCAAGAAAGAGGGTAAATAATTCATGCTGATTATTCTAATGATTTCTAATAGGTACCTAGGTATTAAAGTATGAAATTGCTGATTTGTAGTGAAAAATTGAAACTCGCTATATAAATATTTTGATTAAATAAATAGGTTATAACATATTTATTTAATCAAAATATTTAACCTCATTATCTATACATTGCTGCCATCTAAACGTGAGTTCATTTATGCCTTTACGATAGAACTCTGAGGATCTAGATTCAAAAAACTGTTTGAAAGCATTTTGTACTGCCATCTGGGAAGAAATTTTTTTGTCACGTAGAAAATTTGTCCAAATCACGAAACAAATGGTAGTCCGTTGGAGCAAGGTCTGGTGAGTGTGGAGGATGACTTATAGTTTCTAACTGCAGCTCCTGTAGAGTTACAACGGTTTCTCGTGCAGTGAGAGGTCTTGCGTTATCATGGAACAATAATGGTGAAGATCCATTCACGAGTAGGGGCTGTTTCAGTGCCAGTTTCACCATCATTGTTCGAAGTTCGGCACAGTAAACATCTGCTGATAAGGCCTGACCAGACCTGAGAAAGCTATAGTGAATAATACCATGAAGAGACCACCAAACAGTTACCATTACCTTTTTATGGGTAAGCTTTGCTTTAAGACACTGTTGCGGCGTTTGACTTGGGGTCAGCCATTGCATTTTTCGCTTACGGTTATCGTAAACGATCCACCGGATCCACCTTTCGGCACATGTCACATTTCGATCCAATATTCTTTCATTTCTGTACCTATTCAACAAGGCAACACAAGTTAAAACCTACTTAAAGAAATAAAATCATTTATCATTCAACACCCATTTCTTTCTGCAGATCAGTCAAATCATGAGGCACCCATTTTTCATATTTTTTTAATCTTATAGATTTGATGCAAATGAGTCAATAATGTAGGTAGGGTAACGTTAAACCATGCCACTAATTCCTGGGTAGTTTGACTCGGATCGGCTTCTACCATCTGCTTCAATTCAGCGTTATTTATCGTATAAAAGTAAAGGAACTTATTCACCTGTGTGGGCGGTCTACGTGGTTCGTTCTTCAATTCGAAGTTTCCATTACAAAAGCGTTTAAACCAAAAACGCACGGTGCGTTCATTAGCAGTATCTCCAAACGCATCGTTGATATTGCGAGCCGTTTCTGCCGCGTTAGTTCCGCGTCTGAACTCGTATTCAAAATTAACTCGGATTTTTGAAGTATCCATCTTTACGTCTAAGCTGAATAAAAAACAATTGAAAGTCGAAAATCGAATGTTGCACATTTTTTAAGAGAAGAACCTCATAGGTATCACGTGAAAAAAGTTTCACACGAAAATCTCACACCATGAAGATTTCATGTCAATTCGAAGTGTTCTGGTAGAAAATGCCTTAGGCATTAAGTCCGCCTCTGTACATTTCTGTGCGTGAAGTATTAAATGAATAAATAAATAAATATTACTATACAACGGAAATTTCATATTTCCCCTGTTATGTCACATAATAATAGTTAGATAAAAAAACAACCACTTATCATCGTAAGCTAGGGATTACACAGGACCGTATATATTAATAAGACACAAGAAATGTGTATTGATATGAAAATAAATGCACAAAAAGAATGATTGAAATGAAATATAGTAGGTAGCCAGCATGAAAAGGTATTTTATAAAATAACATTTTCATGCTAGTTTTAAGTAAACAATTTAGTGTATGTTGTACAGTGAAATAAACACATTCAATGTAAAGATTTGTTTGACAATTGATAGGTGGCCATTAAGTCGGACACTGCATTTAACTAAACAACAATAATTTCGCCCTCTAGATGTGGCGTTGCATGTGAGGGTTGTCAAATTGGGCGCACCCACAGACATATAAAACAGTAGCAGACCAAACATTAATCCATAGTCGATGGACTTGATTCTCTGTCCTTTTTTTGCTAAGTGACAAGTCGTAAGCAGTATCTCTTTCTGTCACCTGTTGTCACACTGACTCACACATAGACAAAATTTGACGCGTAGCCCGTCTGTCCTGCGCTGCCATATTGATAAGCACATTTATCCTGAATCGCGTTCTATGTTTCAACCGCGAAATATTACTTGAAATATTAATTGTTTGGGACAATTACACAAAAATAAAATGGTAAAGTGCTGTGCGTACCAGTGTGACAGTGCTAGCTACCACAAAACACCTGGATTGACCTTTCATCGGTAAGTTTTTGTATTATTCTGTGTAGTTAGGGACGGATTTGGCAACAAAGACGATTTTTTTTATTGTATGGAAAATATTTACCTATCATGGACTTATCAAATAGAGACTCGGTTTACGCTACGATATTTCAAATTTTTTTGGTGACATAGTTTGAAAATACTGCAGAGTCCAGATTGCCAGTGTATATAGAATCGCTCCGGCCCGGCGCGTACACATGTGATACGTTACAATAGAAAATCAATTGTGTCTCATTAGCCGGTTATGTTACCCTGTCTGTGTGATGGATAACATGAACGATGGTGGACATAAATCGGTATAGGCTACTCATACTCACATAATTTTAACATTTCATTCAGCAGGTAATAATTGAGCATACTAATATTTTTCCTGGTTTCCAAAGGATGTAAGTTTACGGAATGCATGGATTTAAAAACATGAAACTCCAGGATTGAAACTGAACCTCAAATGGCGCAAATATTACAATCTTATTGGAACCTATATGTTCAAGCTGTTTGGGGATGAAACTCTAGGACCATGGGGTCCGAGTGGCAACTTAGTTTTCCGAGACATTTCCAAGCGGTTGATCGACTCTTCACGTGACCAAAGGGCTGGCCTATTTTTCAGCCAAAGAATCAGCATTGCCATACCACGTGGCAATGCTGCTAGCCTTTGTTGGCCACTTTTGCCATCGACAACGATGCGGACGTATTATTTGATGCCCTATGATTATTTTATTTTTTGTATACCTGTACATATTATTATTTTAGGACCAGTAGTTTTTAAATTATGAAAATAAAGAACATTACTTGTCGTTGTGATCTTGTTCTCGTACCAAACTGTAATAATTTCTGTATAGGCTTTTATTTTCGTTCGTTTTAAATTTTGTATGTATGTATTTATGTATCTATTATTTAGGATATGTATATATCTATGTATCTATTTTAGTATATTGTAAACACATTATTTGCACCAACAACGTCACCATTTTATGTCCAGTCACTGTCTAATCACTATCCATTCCATGGTTGCCTGGATGAGATCGCGGAAAGCGATAAGGCCGCCTATGTGTATTTTTTTTTATTGTATTTTTGTAGTGTACAATAAAGAATATTTAAATAAATAAAGTTTACAAAAAGTAAAAAATAAATATGTAAATATTCATTAAATTCATTGTTTTATTTCAAAATTCCTGATATATTTAAAAGCTAGCTTTCAGGCATACCAACACCTTAACCAAGCTGGGCATGCGGGTTAATGACTGCAGGGAGAGTTCTTTTATCCGATACTGATGCCCGTCAACGGTCTGTGTATAAATATACCGTTAAAAGGAGGTGAAAGGACTGCCGCCCACCGTCCTCTTAAAATATTACCTTAGTTGCCTTTTACAGTAACCACGGGAACAGATGGGTGGTTATATTCGTTAAGACTTTATTGATAGGTAAGTAATCTACACTTCATTTACCCAGAGAATATTGATTTTCGCAGATTTTCAGTAAGATTTATCGGTCGTTTCAATATCGTTATATAATACTGGCAACCGGCCCTAGTCCAGCCCTGTATCGACACACTCTCTGTGTGCGTAATGGGTACGCAATTTTTAGTGAATGTTTGGTCTGCTACTGTTTTATATGTCTGTGGGCGCACCGCATTTAATATTTGATAAGTGTTATATATATATTTATTTCGGCAGGAGCACACTGCATTTAAAATATATATAAAGTGGACTGCGGATTACTGAGTGGAGTTTGACTCAGTTTCGGAATAAAACTCAGGAAATTTCACTTAATCGTAGAACTGAAAATAAACATGGCAACACCGTCTGTTAGTGTGTCAAATTTCTGAAATTTTCGATTTCATTGAAAAAAACTGTCAAGTGTCAGAATGTAAAAAAATACTTTTAATTTTATTGCACAATATTACTTAATACTCATTCTTGGATGTGGCCACGTTGGGGGAAGGGCTATCATGTAAACAAGGAGTGTGTGTATCTTGTAAAGTAAAACATAGAAATAACCTACAATGGCGTGTAAACCCGAGCACATCCGTAGTAGGATTGTAAAAACTTACGATTTAGACGAAATCGAGAAGCTGATCAAAGATGCTAAAGTTGCACATTGCATGCTTACGGACCCACCATCAGTTGGTAAGTCAATTAATAACTTAAATCCTCTTGACTATGTACAAAAGACCGCGAAACTTAATACAAAGTGAAAATAAATATTCAAGCCAAGGTAAATGTGATATGAATACATACTAACCTTTAGCTACTATTTCATAACTTATCTTATAAAGTTGTAACGTGCATGTAATGTTGTTATTTCTGAATAACATCCATGGCACTTGTTCTATAATATCAATAAAATTTAGAAAATAAGACGACCCATTGACCAAAACACCCTTATTTAAAATAAAATTGTTAATTTTGTTGCTGCAGTCCTGTCTTCTTTTCATGATTATGATACAATATTATTCTGACATACTTGTGTAAATAACAATTATTATGTCATTGAAAAAATAACAATTAGTAACTTACTATTATGTCAAGAGATGTAAAAACAAAGCATGCTAATTATGTACCTAACTCTCGCACAAGTAACATAAACTTACTAATTTAATCATTTTCAGTGGATGAGGAGAGTGTAATGACCCGTCTCAGTGCGCTCACGTTACGTGGGTCTGATGGCATCAGTTGTTCTTGCTGCGGTGTTGGTCCGTTCACCACCAGAGCTCAGCAGACTGCCCACTACAAACACCACTGGCATACACACAACTTGAAGAGGAAATTGTTTGGCAGAAAACCCATTTCCCTGGGAGAATATAATTCACGTCAAGGTATTATTACAAATTCCACCCCTTTTTGTGTATGGGCTGTATTGCTCTATCTTTAGAACCAAAGTTGTAAGCCATGTATAAATCCTAACAGAATGCATGTCAAGTAAACTAACTAACAACAAATAAGGTAAACAAAGTAAACTGGATAGAAAGTTTTGCGGGTTCGGAGCAAGAGGGCAAAGATGATTCACATGTTAATAAAAATGGCTTTTAAACATTGATCTATTGAATTTATCCTCTATACTGATAATGAGAGGTATTGCGAAAATAGAAACAGCTGTTCCCTACATTTTGACGAGTTATGTGAACATAAATGTAGGGAACAGCTGTTTTTTTCCCAATTTCTGGTTTGGTCCCTTAGTAAAAGTTGTTTGTCGCATTTTTTCAATTTCAACTTGTATGTATATTCTATATTGTTCTCTTGTATTACAGATGAAAGTTCAAATGTGTCAGCCAGTGACTCGGAAGGTGATGACAATCCCAACACTCCTGCGACAGAATTATTTGCAGCGGCCACTCGGCACTGCAAAGCTTTCTACACTAACCCCAAGGGACAGGTGTTCTGTATCTACCGCTGCTTGCTGCATCACCGGAAGGTATTGTTGTCAAAATAAATTAGACATGATTGTACATTTATTTTGCTGAATAATTTATGTTTGAAGTTCTTTAAATACAAACACACTTTGTGATAATAATTGATTTATTCATGCTTTCAATAAAGTAAGACCAACCCATACCTGAAACAGATACTTGATTTATAATTCTGTACAACTAAATGCAAAGTCCCACTCGAAATGATAACATCTAGACATCCTAACAACATATAATTTTCTTTTAGAAATACCGTTCCTGTGGATAAATAGAACCTCTAAGGTTCCTGTAATCATCATATCTATTTTAACCCAACATCTTGTTTCACAGGAGGAAATGTCACTGGATGGCGAAGGCCACGTATGGTCTCGTCGGGTCAAAGAACTCTTGAGCCCTGGTTATGGCCGCTGGGCCGTCGTCATGGTCTCTGGTGGCCACTTCGCCGGCTGCATCTTCACCGGCGGCAGCGATGCCCTCCACAAAACTCTACACTCTTACACTACGCGGCGGGGCCAAGGAATGGCGCAAGCAACAAGGGACCAGACAGGCAACGCACCAAAGTCAGCAGGTGCTAGCTTGAGGAGATACAACCAAGAGCAATTCCTTGCGGTAAGTGTACTATTTACTGTTTTTCTAGCGTTTTCTAATAATTGGTATTAGTCAAAGTTATATCCAATCTTTCCAATCTTTCTATCGTATTACCTAGTAACTAGGTTGTGGAGGTCAGATAGGCAGTCCTTCCATGTAAAATACTGGTATTCAGCGGCATCCGGTTAGGCTGGATGCCGACCCCAACATAGTTGGGAAAAGGCTAGGCAGATGATGAGTCAAAGTTATATTTGTGGGGAAGGGCAGGATAGTGAACGCAGAATCGCCTTTCACACCATTTGACTGACGCAATTACGAGGTAAACCATGAAAATTTCTTAGTGGTATGTCTGATGTAACCCTGCACTTATCTTCCTGGCAGTGACAAGTGTAGTTCATACCCAAATATTATAAGTGTCAAGTTAGGATCTTCTACAATCAGCATTTGCTATGGGGTCCCACAGGGTTCAAATCTCGTTCCAGTTTTGTTTATGATTAAAATCATGACTAAAAAGCTACCTTGTAACAATTTTCTATTCTTACAATTGCAGATAATCCCATATTTTTTTGGTA
Source organism: Antitype chi (assembly GCA_947359405.1). NCBI lineage: Eukaryota > Metazoa > Arthropoda > Insecta > Lepidoptera > Noctuidae > Antitype > Antitype chi. The sequence goes on along the minus strand of OX375822.1, from coordinate 4,890,788 downwards.
ACTTTTGGATTTTAAGTGTGTATTCGTTTTTAAATATTTTGTGAATAGAACGTGTTTATTAAGTAGGTATATTTATATGGTAAGGAGATTTTCATTTATAGGCCAATTGTATACCGGTCAAATTATTAGAGCCATGTTTACAATTCTGTACGCTTTTTATATAAAACTCCCCATAAACATAAAAATTTTATATTAAACAATACTGCAACAACATACTTAAAAGATGAATCCTCTTGGAAATTTAGTTCAATTATTGTAAATTAAAATGCTGTCTACATTGTGAAATCAAGCACAATCTATACTACGAGTATAATATTAATCTATATTGCTAATCGCTCAATTTTATATATAGTGGCTTATAATAATTATATTAACTACTAAATTTTGATTGCTCTAACAAAATTAACAGGTATATTATACAGTTATGGTAACAGTTTGGCTTGCTTGTGGTAATAATACTATCTAACCCCTAATAAGGTAATTTAGTACATATTTATAACACGACACCGTGTTCCAAGAATAAACGAATGGTTCTACCATTTACCTGTATAATTACGGCGCTGAGCCGCTTACGTCAATCAGCTAGAAGCTAACTGGCAGCGGCGATGTGTCAATTTTTCGAAGAGAGAAAATAAGAAGAAATACTTACTATCATTCTAAAATTAATATAGGAACTTTAAGAATTAAATTCAATAAAATTGATCAGCTGAAAACCCAATAAAATGTGCAATATTCCTCCATCTCGTTCTCGCTGACGCATTTTTGTATATCTGACTCTGTCATACTCATAACCCGTTGTATAGCGTCTTGCTCTCGTCTATATCAAGCGGTGCCACGTGACCAAAAGTGACCATTACAGGATCGCTGTTGTATGAATTTTTAGTTCCCGATTATGACGCGTTCCCGTTTTGGCGCCGGGTTAATTTAGTTTATTTTGTTGTTTGAATGTTATGGTGGATTAAATACCCGTAGCATAACTATATTTTTAGACAATAGTACCTACTATTGACGTTGCTATTTTTAATAACGATAGAGTTGCCGATGCGAATCCCCGAAGGGAAGCCGGTAGGAATCGTGTTATATAGTGCTTTCGCCACTGAGCTGGTACAAAAAATAATGTGTAAGGGTTCATAACGATACTGAATAATGTCATCATTCATATTTCATTTACTCATACATTCACTGGAGCAGACTACCAAAGCGCCTCGGAACGCTGGACAAATCCTGAGGCGCTTTAAGTACAACAAAGAGGATTTCCTGATGGTAAGTGTGACGATGCTTCCTTCGAACGTGCCAGTGGCATGAGCAAGTGTTAGTGAGAAGTGAGCAGGCAGCGAGCGTAAACGAATGTCTTCATCTACAAGCTATCTTGGCCAAATGCGTACTTTTATGCTCGGTGATTGCTGTATCGTCAGTTGCGGCTCTATTGTCGATGTGAGATTGCTGTTGATTAGGCTCCGTGCAATGATATACACCGTGCATATTTGTATGAGAAGAATCATTTGGTTATTGGCTGAGCGAAAACGTCAATTGGAAAACGTCAATTTTTTTCTTGATCTCCAAATTCGGATCAAAATTTAGGTGAAAGGAATGTTTATTCCCGAGTTTTCTTACAGACTCAATGTACGGTGTATACAATGTTACCACAGTGAACCATCTACTCTATACAGCCATCGCATAATCGCCGAAGTTCCTACATTGCGTAGCTTGATTCATGATGATGGAACTATTTTGGAGCTGCTTATTGTTGTCTATGTTTATTAGCCGGAGCTTTTCTGCACTTTTATACTTCCTTTTGAAACTTTTTAGATTGGATGCCTCAAGATTTATCAGGAAAATTCATTTGAGGTGGTTTTCAACCGTTTTCGAGAAAACTGTTGTCATCTTAACCTATCTTATCTTCGATCGACTTGTTTCGGGAAGAAATAATTGGAATCATTATTCAAAATTATTTACGTGGGGAAGATTCGTCGTCAGCTCCCAATCCAAAAATAACCAATCAATTTTACTAACCAATCCAGTATTAATTTAATGTACAGATGTCTGTGTATGTTGCATGCATGAGTGTTAAAATATGTACATAATTATAATATGTATTTGCACGTTTGCACGTAGGTATATGTGTGATGCACGTATGTTGCACGGAAAATATGTATGTATGGTAAAATAAAAGAAAAAAAAAGAAAATTCGTTAGTTGTTTCATTTCAGAAGATTTTATGTGTAGTAGATATGGTGGATGCAGCAAAGTAGCCTGCGAAATTCAATTTTACATATCATTATAAAACCTCACCTACAAATTGCAAAAACGTAAGAAAATTTGAATTTCGTGGTCTAGCGATTTTTTGCTACAAGGCTATATTATTTTATTATTCTTATCCCTAATACTTTATTTCTAGCATGTTCAAAACATCCTAGTGGGTTGGAATGATGACTTGAAGGGCTGTTCTCTGATCTTCTACCGTGCTGTTGGGGCTATGAACCAGGCTGCGATCTTCGGCAAGCCCTCGCCTCTAAGGAAGGAGGACCCGAGGGTCAGGCAGCTGCCCTTCCCTACCCGGAAGCCTACCTTCAAAGAGGTGAAGAGAGTGTTCCAGACACTTGCTGGTATTGAAGTTTATGGTGAGTTAATGAGAGTCTTAAAGTTGTTTTACGGAACCTAAGCCGGATCCGTGTGGTGCCGAACGAAAAAAATAGCACCGTCCTATTTCTTCCCGTGAGTGTCGTAGAAGGCGACTAAGGGACTTACTAGAGAATGGGCAGTAGCGTTCTCCATGCATATAACCCACCATACTGCGATCGTCCACCCGCCTGCCAAGCGTGGCAATTATGGCAAAACTCCCCTTTTGGGGGCGGCCTATGTCCAGCAGTGGACGTCTGTCGGCAGAAATGATGATGATGATGAAGACGGATTCACACGGTGTGATTTTGATTGCTTCCGACATGCCTTTATGTTGCATCGTCTAAGGGTCATTTAGATGATGCAATTTATTCTGTTGCTTTAATTTTATTGTATACTACAGGCAAGCAACTTGCATCTTGTAAATGGGGCTCTTCAGGCGCGCTCGTTATTCATCGTTTTTCATGACGCGATATCGAAGTTTTATTGATGAATGAATTAATAAATATCGAGTGTTCATGGGCCATTTGTATTAAGTGATATCGTGGCCAATATTGAGCTATATACATATCCGGAATTGCCGGATTTTTCTGCGCCGTTGGAGTCCGGTTTCGTGGCGATCTGAGCACTTTTTTGCCGCTTGATACATCCGTTCCGATTTGATTGATTCGACTCTATACTTACAATTTTTGAAAATTTGGACTTTATTATACAGACATAATTCTTTTGTGATTTTTCCTGACATCAATTCCATTACATACCGCGTTTGGATCGTTTTGCCTGCATCTGAAATCTTGATGATCTTTGTCACTTAAATCCTTTTTCCGGAACCTATAATTTACAGGTTATGGCGCTTGAATCCTGATTCTGAATAAAAGTGATTTGAGGTCATTTTGTATCTAGCGACATTTATTTCTGATAATTACTGCTTTAAAAAAAAAAAAACTATAATAAATTGTGCGGATTTTGTAAAGGAAAACAGCATAGGCTACTTTATCGTAAAAATATTGAAAGTTTTTTTTATAAGTTTAAATTTTTTGCGCCCGAAAAATTAAACTTTGAAATGCTTTCTTTTAAAGTTTCAAAACAGTCGCTTAATACAAATAACCCATGAAACCTTCGATATAGAAACGACCGCACACAATTTATCAGAAGCCACAAAAGTCGAGTCTATTCTTCGTGACAAAGAAAAACGCGCTTCACTAAAGTAACATAATTGCAACCCCCAGATACGTTGCAAGACTTCCAAAAGGCGTTGCTAATAGTGACGGGCGGTAAGGCGCCCCTGAAGACCAACTCTGACATCAGTATCGCAGAGCGCGCCAAAAAGGCGCAGAAACCGCCACCGAAGGTCATTCATGACAGGGCGAAATCAAGGTAGGAACTCCATTTTTTTTTGTTTATCAGTGTAAAGTGACAAAATAGGTATTGTAGGAATGTAGGTGTAAACCATCCCACTGACATAAAACTTTCATAATTTCGTTTGTTATAATGTAAAACGTCAATTCGAATTCCCCTTGGTTAAACTGGTTGCCAGACTTTCGGGCATCTGACGACCCGTAAAGACTGTCGAAGAAAACTACCCCACATAATGACGTATTTCAGAGAGCGTGCGCCCCGCGAGTTACCAACCCAAGTGACATCAAGCGAGGACGAAGGTCCCTGCTACATCGACTCCGAAACACCACCGGACTGGATCAAGACCTTATCAGAACAGAGTAGCAATGGCGTCATCACCAACTCAAGGAAAGACCTCCTCAACGACTGCGCACTGTCCAGTTGTGTGGAGTCGGACAGTGACACGGAAACCGTGGGGAAGAAAGAAATTAGGAAAAAAAAGAAACCTGTTAAAAAAATTGAAAAGGTTGAGGAGAAGACACCAGTCATTACGACGACGGTAAAGAAGGGGCCGGTGAAAATTCCTGCCAGTGTTAAAAAGGTTAGTGATTTTATTTTTATTTTATTTTTTATGGCTTTTAGCACTTGGGATGTTGAAAACTATTAAAAGTTGATTACGTGTGCTTTACTATCGACTGTCATTTTTATTTGTTGGATTGTTTTTATTTTATTACGGTATTATGTTTACCAAATCGATTACTCTGCCGAGTAACTCGGTTGACGCAGGTATTGGCAACGTACGAAACGCTTCAAATACTACAAAAGAATGTCACGCAAGTTTTTGGCATTGCTACTAGGAATAAGCATCTACAGTGCTGCAACAGCGTGAAGATCCGAAAAGTGCCATCGCTTTAGGGTTAGACCAATATCTAAGCATAAATACGTATGATATTACCATGAGAGGCGGATTAGTTAATTGAATATGTTTGTTTTTATCACGTGATGTTTTTGACTGTGGTCTAATCTACATTAATATGGTGAAGTGGTCAGTTTATAAGTTATTTTAAAATAAACTGAGTTATTCGACCCATAACGAGTACAACCAAAATGGCCAAGTATGCCAAGTACCGAGTAATAAACGAATACTCGGCGCCTCTCTAGTTTTTATGTCATAATCATGTCTTTAAGATTGTTTAATGTAGTAGTAAAGAATAGCAATAAAGAATCATCTTAATGAATAATCGAATCATGAGTTTAACATCTAAACGAGAACCTTTCCATTACCATCTAAAAGATTACCTTTTAATTTTTAGTTTTTAGAAATAGAGGGGTTTCTAAAAACTAAAAATTAAAAGGTAATCTTCAAGATAGTTAATCGCAGACTTCTTTTGATACATTTTCATACTCGTTATGTACCGTCAAACGGGGTGAACTTAAAAATGGATTTGAAATAATACAGTTTGTTCCCCAAAAATAATTTAATGTATTAATTGTATTATTAACGATTAAATGGCATTGTTGTATATTAACATTTAAGTGTCATTGTTGGCAACAAACTATTATAGTTCAACGTTAAAACCCATTTTAAATTTTCGTCGCGATTCACCCCTGCATCCCTATTCACCCCGTTTGTAGGCAGCATAAACAAACAATTTGTTCACCACTATAACTTCAATCAACTAACTCATCTCAATCTTCACCAGATGTGGAGAAGCATCTCAGACAAAGACAACATCACTCTGGAGCCGATCTTAGAAGGCTGGGAGGGCGACATTCAAGCGGCTTGCAACACACAAGACCCTTTTGATGGCAACACTGCCTTGCACAAAGCTGCCATCGCCGCTAAGCCTGATATGGTGACGTAAGTAGAGTTATCATTAGGTGCTAAGATTCGAATCACGATGCATTGAATAATACACTTTAGGCTTAGTATCGTAAAGCGCAAAGTTATACAAACATTGAAGAAGAAATCAAGCTTGTAAAAGCGTGTATATTTGCACTCTGTCTGTGACACTGATAATAAGGACTAATAATCATAAAATGCCGCAATCATAGACACAATCAAATTGACATAGTGTCTCGCGTACATTTCGGCACACACATACACACACATTCATAACCACAAACAAGCCTTCTTGCCATGGGGGTGCGTAAACTACAGAATGCCACCTGCTACCGTCCTAACATACTCCTTTTGCCTCATTTACGTATATACATCAGGGGCCTTAGTGTGAGTTTCATTTAACCATCTCGATCCACCATCGACCAACTGGTGGGGTCCGCAAGGGCCGATGCCTGCCAGGGGTGCGGGTTGTTCGAAAGAGATACCGTCGCGCCTGGCACACAGGCAACTGAGGGAACACGGGTGGGTTTTAGTCAGTAAAGGTGACGGACCAATCGGAGCGGCGAACGCGCTCGATGCGTTTCCGAAAAGCTACCAAATAGGTCAGTATTATGTCCTCCGAGGGCGTTCCCACTCACATCTGCTTTGTAAATACCATTTGTTAGTCGCCTTTCATTCATCCTCTCAACATGACCAAACCACCATCTGAGCCTAAAACCGAATGCCAAGTGGGTCGGAGTTTCCTGTCTGATATACAGATATTTTATATCTAGTTCAGATTAGACTTGGGCGAAATAGCTCACTGAAAAGGAAACCACTCTAAAGAGCTATATCACTCCGCTAGCTCACTAGCTCTTCTATAGCTCAGTGACTCAGACGCCGACTGTTAGCTCATTTGACTCATGCCGCACGCGCGTCGAAGGAGATGGCTCGGCTCGCTCAATAGTGAATAGGTCTTTGGAAGTTTGGACTCTTATAGCTCAGTGACTCAGACGCCGACTGTTAGCTCATTTTTTGTTTTGTTATTTGCGGTTCCTTTTTATAATGTGCCAAAGTATTGTCTAATTAAAGTCAATAACCATAAAAATAAATTTATAGTGATTTATGTCATATGATATGTTTACAATGACGTATTTGTGCCGGAGAGCTATTGGTTGGAAGAACAAATGACGTGATCTGAATTATTCCGAAGGGAGCCGTTCGGCCGGTGAATTCGGTTGGTCGTCGGTGTCTCGCTGAAGTACTGAGCCAGTGAGTCTGAGTAAGCTAACTGCCTTAGTGAGCTATTTAGAGAGCGAGTGAGTGAGCGAGAGCGACGTCAGATCATCTTTCTCCTGACCTTATTACCAGACCCAATTTATTTGTGGTCGGCGCAACATGTTTATTTCTCCCACACTTCTCTATTAGTCGTCATCTCCGTAGTCACATGCACCTTTCTAACCATATCATCATTCACACGCTGCCCTCCACAAGCTATAATGTCGTTTACTCGCATAAGGTCAATTTTCGTTTTTTGATGTCTATAACCAGTATTTTTCTACTATTTATGGATGCCGAGATAAAAAAAAGACTCCGTTAACTTGCCTTGTTTGATGTGTTTACTACGCTAAAACGCTGGTAAGCAACATTACAAAACTAAAAAGTGACTAATAACTTATAATTTACATTTTTACTAGAATTTTTGCCATCCGTGTCACAACTAAATAGCATGCATTTCATATTTTTCTGCGCTTTTTTGTTCATAACTCGAAATATGATTTTGTTGGTTAACGGCATTATAGCTTGTGGACGGCAGCACAGTCCATCCATCGTTTCTTTAGTCTCCCCTACTCTTATAGCCTTATCTAGTTAAGACACAGATGTTCAAAATCGATTCACAGAAATAAGGGTCACAAAGTTTATCAATATTTAAATTGTTGTATATTTTTGAGCAAATAACTTATACTTATCTATTAACCCCTTACAACTTTTACAGTCAGATCCTATCAGCCGGCGGGGACCCGTGCATCAAGAACCATGACCTCCAGACTCCTTACGCAGCCACACCACACGCTGACACCAGGATCGCCTTCAGAATGTTCCAAGCGCAAAATCCTGATAAATATAATTACAATAAGGTAAGATGAGCATTTCTTTTTTTTTTTTTGTTTAACAGTCTATGCACACATACAGAATGGCTGGGCATCGACGTGCAAACTGAAACCATGAATGCAGCACATGATTCTAGCGTATACATTTGTCGTAGGTCATCTGCAACTACGCGGTCAAAATGCATTTACATATATTTCAGAATCATGTACAGAATTGGGTACCCCAGTTGTATTAAAATTTTAATACAACTGGGGTACCCAATTGATGCAGCCCACCGTACATATATCAATCCATGCTAAGAGTTTGTGTGTCGATGCCACCCCATAAGAAAGGAAACGAAGAAAGGAACGGAAAAATACGTACAAAGGTGATGCTTTGTATAGAGTTGCTACCTATTACATGAGACTGAGCCCTGACCTGTAATGTGGGACTACTATAGAGGTACACCTCTACCTAAGCTCCTGGGAAATATCGGCGTGACTATGTTTATGTCTAATATAATCATGATCATCATCATTTTAGCCGAAAGACGTCTATAGAGGTATGAGGAACAGGGTGTAAAGTTCACTCATACTCTATGGAAAATGGAGGATCGTCCGACCAGACGGGTGTTGTGTCTGGTGGGCAACTGCCCGACGATTGATTTTTTTTATTTTTTTATTTATTGGGCATCTCGCAGTTGGCCTTGAGAGGCTGACTGCTCAACCGGGCTTTCCTGGGGCTGCCATTAAGAAGTTAATCTTAACGCCTCCAGCCAGGGCTTACAAACTAAATTTATATACTAAGCGACTGCACGCTGAGGGCACCCCCTGTGGGGTACGGACCTCGGCTGAGGGCGTCACTGATAGGGGGACAGCTATCACTATTGGGGACAGGCTGGATCAAAATATTGGCATTATTATTGATCGGGGAATTTAAAGCTACTGACTCAGCTGCGGCGCGGGCTGGCGCTTCAACGAGCAGCCGACGGTTGATGTCGGGATGTTGTATATATACTAGTCGCGCGGTAAACTCTGCTTGCGCGTTGTAGGATTTGTGTGACGTCAAGTCTTTGATGCGTAGTTCGCATGTGGCGTTGTAGATGCCGCCACACGTCCACTGCTGGACATATGCCTCCCCCAAGCACCGCCACTTCAATCGGTTCTGATCCTGGTTCTGATTCTGATGTGAAATAATATTGTGTTCTTCTGAAAATTCTGTCGACTGAGACCTATTTCTGCTGTATTTATTGCTATCACATGATCAATTCTATTTTCCATGTAAAAGTGGTTTAATCAATAAATAATATTACCTCTTCTAGTCCCAAATCCCCGGGCCGGTGACACCCGAACAGCTAGAACAACAGAAAGAGAAGAAAGCGCAGCAGAAGAAGGCGAAGAGACAACGGGAGAAAGAGAAACAGGCAGATAAGCTAAAGGCGACCGCGTTCTTACAACTTACAGACGAGAAGAAGGTAATAATAATAATGACAATACATCTCGTTTTTCATTAGCCCGCCCATTTGTCCCTTCTCATTTGGTTTTTGCCTCAAACAAAATACACATCGCCATAACGCATTTAGCTGTACCAAGATCATTTGGCGCGTGGCTAATCCGAGACGCCGCCATCTTGATTTTCTAGACAATTTTAATAAATTTTTTTGTAACGCCAATTTCAATATCACTTTAGAGTGAAAAGATTTTTGTAGCTTTTTAATCGTGCCGTTTATTGATGGTTTATGGCCTCTTTAATATCGATCTTGACTGCCTTTAAATAAAGTCGAGAATGAAACTTTACTGCGTGGTTTTGCCTGCTTCGTTCTTTTTGGACGAGATTAAGTTTACGTAGTACTTTAGTTCAACGTACGGTCGCCAAAATAGTTAAGTAACCAGAGACGTCGGGTATAGTTGATGTTTAGTAATAAACCGATGGATGTTTTCGAATAAAATTTAATTTAGTTAATAGAAAACAAACACTTTCTTTATCAAATTAAATGTCATTCGAAAGCATGTGTCGGTTTATTACCAACTTCAACTATATCCAAAGACCCTGGTTACGTAATTGTTTTGGTGACAGTACGTAAGGTTGATATTCTATTGATAACGAAAACCGCTGTGAGCGTTTCTTAGGTGCTTTCATACAGGAAAAGTTTTTATTCGGTGCGCAAACTTTAACCATGAATTCAGCATATCATTCTAGACCCCTCAGCCAAGGAAATTTTTCTTCGGTTTTACAAAAAATAAAAAACAGCTGTTCCATACGTTTTGATCGCGGTGTTGCACGTTTCTATGAAACAGCTGATTTTATTTGCAAAACAGACGAAACATTTCTTCGCTGGGGGGTCTAGAATGGTATGCTGAATTCATGGTTAAAGTTTGCGCACTGAATAAAAACTTTTCCTGTATTGCTTGCCTAGTGGCGTTCTCGATTAACCCTTTTCAAAGTTGAAATTCTAGTAATTTATATGCCCTAAACGATATGGTATATACATAAAAGAAACAATTGTTTTAATTGTTTGAAAAATTGTATTTTGTTTTTTCACAGAAAAAAATTCCAGAGCACGAACAACGTTGTTTTTCGTGCGGCGCCCAGCTACCTAAAGTACCGTTCGAGTATGACGACTGCAAGTTCTGCCGAGTTCCCTGTTTGCACGACCATAGGAAGATCAGGCCTCTAAACATGAGTGTCTAAACCATCTAGGGTGTTTTACGTACAAACTATTTATTAAGATGATAATGTATGGGGATTTAGATGCGTACTCACTAAGTGACCGAAGGTGCGCTGAAGCAACCTTATGAGTTATAACAATACATTGTATAATTGAAATAACTGTAAACCCGACAAGGGGTATCAAAAAAAAGTTTAGTCTCGAAAAAAGAGAGACCTGTTTATGTATTTTTGTTTTGTTTCCGTTGTCATGACTACAATATGAATGGAACATCAGTTTTTTTTAATACGTGATTTATGCCAGCCGAAACATTGTGCTGCCATCTGTATGTTATGTTAGGTTATAAACAGAGATCGGATATTCGGATGCATATTTACCTAAAGATATATTTTAGCTATGAAAGTATGGAAGCAGCTTTATAAATTATTTGTAATATTTATTAAAAAACCCCGGGATTCTTGGATTGTATAACGTTGTTCTTGGATTGTATAATGTTTAACCCGATACAAATATGTATATGACTGGAGGAGGGGTGGTGTGTATTAGTTAAAACAAAAAATAAACAAATTACTTACCTAAATTAAGACTTTTTCGATACAAAAGCGCATTCCATGTTAGCCAACATCTCGACTTTAGGTGAATATGCATCCGAATATCCGATCTCTGGTTATAAATCATTAGGCGAAAATAAAATGAAGTTTAAAAGTGGACATTTTTACTCTGTAGTATTTATATTATGACATCGCAGCGGTGCTAGTCCTTTTAAAGTTATTACCCGACTGCGCCAGAAGGAGCGTTGTTTTTCGAGTGTATGTATGCATGTGGATTTCTTTGGCACGCTCTGAAGCCTAGACGGCTTGCTCGATTTCAGCTTGAGAGGTGCCGTTAGATTCGTCTTATTTGTGAAAGTGACACTACATCAAAATTTAAAAAAATAATGGCTGATTTTTGGTGCCATATTGTGCCTTCGATTTTTTTTTCTCTATACCTCTTGAGTGGGGTATCAAAATAAAAGGTTTCATAAATAGGTCTCATTAACGTCAAAAATAATTATATTAATTAAAAACTGAAATAAAAAAATAATTTACAAAATTTAAAAACCCAACGGCGTGAAAAGTGAATTTTAATTAAAAAAAGATGGAAACAAGAAACTTGTTTTAAAAGGATGACTATTACACTGAATACTATGAGCAATATTTTTTTGTTTCCACCTTTTTTTAATTAAAATTCACTTTTACGCAGTCGGGTTTTTTTTTACTCTGATTTTGCATTGCCGGCAACATCACAGTGATCTTTATTCTCGTTCGAATAAGGTTGGTGTTGGGTTGCAGTCACTGACTCGTCTGTTAAATCATAATGATCTTTATTGTAGTTAATAAAGTTGCTGTCGGTTTGCTGCCGCCAGAGGTAAAATAAATACGGTGTTTCAAGCTACATAACCAGATATAATAGAAGGCATTTTTTTATGTTGTCGCCTAGTGATACGCAAATTAGTTCCCATTGATCAAATCTTGTTTTCGGGATTTATTTATTGTACATTTTTTTTAAGTGCACAGAATATAATTTTGTTTTACTTAATACTTTTGGTTTCTATTTACGTTTTAATACCTACATACTTTTCTACATGGTATAAAAATAAGGTGGGAAAATAGGGCGGCATTCCGGGAGTGACGCATGTTTACGCCACTATCCAGTTGCCAGTTAAAAATATATTATAAAGCATTTAAATGTTCGTTTCGTTTTTCTAATCAAACGAAACAATTCAATTTAAACATATACCAACGTAATTGTTAATTAAAACTTCATTGTTTTATCGGATTCGCACAGGTATAAAGGTGGTTGGGGAGTTGTTATTACACACTACTGGTAACACAGCGGTGATGACGTAGACTGTCACCCACGTGACCACTGAGTTCTGGCTATAACATACGATGCTTTTCCAGCTGTCGCAGTGTGTTTTTCCTTACTGCTGCAGGATTATAGCGGTTATCTTTTTTGGATGCCGTGACTTTTTTTACATAGTTTTTGTACAATTCATTGGCTTCTTTTTGGGCAAATCATTGCAGTAGTTACGTTAGATTTTTCGTTAATTATCGGTAATTTGGTGAGATTCATAGAAAGTACTGATTCATATGAACTATATCTGTACTAACTGCTTCATTATATCTATATTGAAATCACGACGAAACACTATTTGTTTGGAATAAAACAAAGAGAGAAAGTAAAATATATAGATTTCACTTTTATTTAAAATATAGAAAAAACCAATGGCGCTGTAAAAACAAAATAAATAATGTTCTGACGGACCGCTAGTATTCGCGCGCTTTATGGCCCATCGCGCGTACGGTCGCTCGCGCTGATTCAACGATTTGCTGAAAATCTAAAAGGCGAAATAAACGAATCGCATGTTAGACGGGAACGAACCGTAAGCGGGTACGAGCATGTACCCACGCCGGCTTCATGTATACCTGCAACCAACATAGGCATCTGAAATTATTAATTATAATGAATGTGTGACCTACTTTAATTTTTACAAAGTCATTAAGAAAAACGTGTGTTGCCACACGTCAGAACACCTTTTTAGTGCACGTTAATGTTGCACACATAAATATAATTAAAATTAACAAAATGATTGAATTTGATTCTAAATTATTATAGATTATTGTAACTAATTACATTAATCTATAATAATTCAGAATATCAAATATTTATGTTCACATTGTATTGAACACTATTGCATTCACGTTTCACGCATGCACGTTATTCGTTGTTGTCTATATGATCGGCGCCGTTGCGTTGTCACTGTCTGTCATTGGTAAATCCACTATGAAGTATTTCTACGAAACATGTCAAAATAGAAAGGAAAAAAGGAAGAGAGGGAAGAAATGAATAAAGATAGGTAAAAAGGTAGATACCTACTGAAGAAGATATTATGCACTAGAGTGTGGTTCTAGAGCTATTTACAATGATAAATAAAACATCATAACTATGTTGAAATATTTTAAACAATGTGAAAGAGGTGAAGAAGTGTGTGTAAATAAATAATATTAATTATTCATAAATGTTCACCAAAGATGCACGCACTGTTTAAGGAGTTTACCCACGACAGAATCATTGGTCATTGATGTTTAAGGCTTAGTCAGCGGCCATTTTTTTGTATTATGAGTACAACACTGCTTTAGTGTTCTTACGGGGCGGTCGAATGACGTTGACAGGGGGGGGCCCTGTTGTCTGTACCATAGGAACACATCTGCCTTTCCTTCAGAGATAACAGGCGTGCTGTTATGTTGCCTGGGTTGAAGAGACGTGACAATGATGGCCAGCGATAGGCTGAGTAGTCAGATTTAATGCATTTTTATTTATTTTATCAGTGCATACTAAAGTCTAAGCACAGTTTGTCAGCATGCATTTGCATTTGTCTATGGAGTTAGACGCCAGCACATCAAGCCACCCCAATTTGTCAAATTTCTTTTATAGATTTTCGACTTTATACCAAAGGAATAAGGTTCATGTTCAATTGGGAAAATTTGACAGTTTGGCATAGCTTGATGTGCTGGCGTTGTACTAAGTTTATGTATTTAGTCATTTGGCTGATTGGTTAGTAGAGATTACATTTCTAATAAGGTTTTATGCGTGGAATGCTGATGTGTTGCCAGCTTCAACAACACGAGACATGTTTATTAACAAATGAATGGGTGGTTCGACATTATCGCAGTTTTTGCTCGTGCAGTCATGACTAGTCATGAGCATTTCAAATGGATGAAGATATTTGGATGGATAGATGGTTGCAACAACACGCCTGTATTCCCCAGTTATGGTTGTTTTAGATGGTTGAAGCTGCTTAGAAAATAAACCTCAAATGTCGAGACTTAATCAATATAAAAAAGGCATGTATTTAATGCGGCAACTAAGTAAAATGAATATAGGTTTTAAAAAAAATAGAGTGGGTACCATATATAATGGGTTGGTAGCTAATAAGGAGTATCGTAATAAGTAATAGGTAGCATATTAATATATCAGTAATAAGCTCCGTTTTAATTTAAACTAGCATCAAGTTTTTCTTTTGGGAACAGAATTAATTTCTAAGCGGAAACTTAATGGCGAAAATAAAATAGAAAATGGGCATTCATAAATAATATATTATTATTGTATTATTAGGGCAGGTTTAGATTTTCTATATAATCTAGTCGTTTCTGGCACTCGCCGGCCGCTGCCGCGGCACCGCTCGCTTCGCTCGCTCGGCTCGTGCGTAGGAAGTCACAGTTTTAACCTAACCATTAAAAAAAAAAATAACCTACTCTAACTAGACTGGTAATATATTATCTTTGCCACCCTACTAACATTATTAGTCGCCAAGTCATTATTTATAGCTCCTCGCCTAATAATTTATTTGACTGGTATAGTTTATTTGCTACCTAAACGCAGCTGCTAGTTTTTAGTTTTTATAACACCTTTAATTTTGAACCTTACATAATATAATAGTCGCGAAAATATTTAATCGCTGGCAAGTTATTTTATTTGTTGCAAACATTTAGTCGACTTTTAAGTTATTAGTCACTCGGAAAATAATAAGCTTATAAAAAATAGACGCAGGGCAATGGTGTGTCTGAAAATGGGTGCTCTCATCGAGGCAAGCGCCGTGAGGTCGTGGATTCAGAAACTATGCTCAATTCTTCTTGGAGTTCGGTTATCTTCTCGTCGGTCCAGAGTCTACCAGTGTTAAAATTTTCCAGGCACAGTTTTCGGTGTTTGTGGTAGCCAGATCTCTTCCGGAGATTCTACAGCTACCGTAGCCAAGGGTAGGCGGGCCGTCGGGCACTAGGGCCCGTTTTGTTTTAGTGCTTGTCATTTTTGGGAGAGTTTGCCATAATCGCCACGATTGGCAGGCGGGTTGGCGACCGCAGTGTGAAGAAATATTTAGAAGAAAAATAAAAACCGTGATACCTCATGCTCACATTTATTAATTGTTATCTAGTTATTAAGTTTAGCTAGCTATTAATTGTTAACTTCATTTATATTGTTTTATTTTATTACTTAAAAAATTTAACCGGTTGCATAACAGTATAAGCTATACTACCTACATGTACAGCTACCATTAGACCATATTTGTACGCCTTGCAAGGCAGCGCATAGTGATTCAATTTTTGTTTTATTTCATAACATCATGTACCACAACATTTTACCTATGTGTCACAAATAAATAATTTTGAATTTGATTCTTTAATTCCGGTAGACCTCCGTGAAGCCACTGGTAAAAGCTAATATACAACGAGTAACATAATTAACGCAAGACCTCATACACCCCAATTAGAGTATTGATTTAAAAGCATAATACGAAGACTGAAACATTTTTTTTTAAAGCTAAATGATATTATAAAGAAAAACGTGTCGACCCAAGCATTACTTTATGCATTTAAAATTGATTCTTATTTCTTCTGGCATAAGATTGATTTTTTTTGGCTCAAATAGTGGTAGGTATGGCAAAATACATAATTTAAAAAAATATGTATTAAAAGTTACTGAAATCGATTGGAGCAAACTACTTTCAGATCTTGCGTCCATTCTGTTACACCTTGTATAAATAATACCTAATACTAAATGCCGGTTTATTGTGTTTGAAATAGTCTGTAGGTACGGAAGTTTTCATCCTTTTTTCTTTATTTATTTATCCCTGTCCTACTAACCCCCAGACGCGCAGTTTCTAACCTTCCTACCCAGCATTTCCATGAAAACTTTCTTCGTTACTTTCAAAGTTTAAAGTATAAGTTTCTTGTTGACCGACTTCACTGAGCACGGACTGACGGATAGGCACGCCAACCCTCTGTCTCAGGAGGGATAACCGATCAGTCCTTTTATTCTTTTTTTTTGTTGCTGTCTTATGAGGGGCTTCTGGCTAAGTAATGACCAGAGATCGGATATTCGGATGCATATTTACCTAAAGATAATTTTTAGCTATGAAAGTATGGAAGCGGGTTTATAAATTATTTGTAATATTTATTAAAAACCCCGGGATTCTTGGATTGCATAACTATTCAGATGTGTATTAATTTAAAAGTAATGTTTAACCCGATACAAATATGTGTACGTACTGGAGGAGGGGTGGTTTGTATTAGTTAAAACGAAAAATAAACAAATTACTTACCTAAATTAAGACTTTTTCGATACAAAAGCGCATTCCATGTTTGCCAACATGTCAACTTTAGGTGAATATGCATCCGAATATCCGATCTCTGGTAATAACAGTCGCACGATCGATCGATCAGGTTAAGCTACGCTTGCCGCGGTTGGTCCGTGGATGGGTGACCATCTTTACATACCAAGACCCCTCCGTGCCTCGACAAGATCTTTGACAGTCGATACGGGTCGTCAGAAGCCTGAAAGTCTGACAACCAGTCTCACCAAGGGGTATTGTGTTACCCAGTAACTGGGTTTGTGGAGGTCAGATAGGCAGTCGCTCCATGTAAAATACTGGTATTCAGCTGCTTCCAGTTAGACTGGAAGCCGACCCCAACATAGCTGGGGAACGGCTTGGCAGATGATGATGTTGTTGCTGTCTTATGGAGCAGTGGTGGCGCAGTGGTAACGGCCTCGACTTAGGAGTTGTAGGTCGTGCGTTCAAACCCAAGCAGGCACTTTAATTTAAGTAAATTATTTCATCACCACTGCTCTCAAAACGGTGAAGGAAAACATCGTGAGGAAACGGATGAGGACGATAGGATGAGGCATCTACTAGAACCGAAAATTCTAAGAAATGTGGCATCATACAACTCGCACTGGGCCCGCGTGGTAGATCTTAGCCCACTCCCTCTCACAAAGAGGAGGCCTGTGTCTCAGCAGTGGCAACATTATAAGCTCCTTATGAAATGTATGCAGTAGCGGATTTAGGCCTAGGCCCGTGAGCTCCGTGCCTAGGGCGGCAAATTTTGAGGGGCGCCAAAATTTTTAACACGACTAAAATAAAAAATCGATTGGGTTTTCTGTAAACTGTAAGACCAAATTTTAAAGTTTCTTTTCTTGCGCTCTTACAATCTAAACGTAGTACCATTTCAAGGGTAGAATTTCTTTGTTAAAATAATTAATCATGAAAGTACTAAAATCCGAAATATCTAACAAAAAGATTAGGTAAAAAAAAACTTTTTTTTAATGCTAGCATTATTATCTATTTACGAAATTAGATTATTTTCATTTAATTATGTTTCATTCAATTTCTTTTTGTAATATTTTTTTGCTCTTAAAAAAAACAAGACATTACTTCACCATGATGAATTAAACCTACAAGTGTCAGTTGCCTCATAAAATATAAAATTCTAGTATTTTTTTATAGTTTTATGTATTGTGCAGCCCCCAACTATCAGCATGATTGCTCAGACTTTATACACACATACACAAATATATACACCGTGAAAATGGTTGTTTTCCCGCGGCGGCAGAACAACTTGCCATATGGAGTACTTTCGAAGCATAGCGTAAAAGTAAAAAAATTAGGTTTTTTTTTTAATTAAAAAATATTCATAAAATGGAAAACGTGAGAATCAATAGTAGGCTGTAATAAGGTTAAATGTAGGTAGTACTCGAATCGCACGCGCCGCTGACAAAGGAAACAGCGATCCATAAATGTTCAAAGCAAAATAAACTCTCGCACGTGGTGAGTTTTCACAATTGTTAATCTGCCATTTTTTGTTTTAAATATTTTATTTGTTTATAAAACGATTATATTACCAAGACAAAACCATTTCGCTGCGGGAAAACCACCATTCAAATTTTTCGGTGTATACAGTGTATACTATGATCCTTACTTCCTTACTTTAATTGCGAATGTAACTCTGTCTGTCTGTCTGTCTGTCGCGCTTTCACGCCAAAACTATTGAACCGATTTAAATGAAATTTGGTACACAGATAGTCTAAAGCCTGAGAAAGGACATAGGCTACTTTTTAATGCAAAAAAAGGGTTGAAAGGGGGGGATAAAAAGTTGTATTGAAGTACCTATCGTCATTTTTAGAGCTAGAAGCTTGAAACTTATTTTTTAGCCTGTTGATTCGATTTAAATAAATATGACATTCAAAGTTTGTAAAAGTTTTACCCTCAAGGGTGTAAAATAATAATATGGAATAGGGGATGAAAGTTTGTACGGAAATATGTAAGGGTTATGTGAATGTTTTATAAGTTTGCGACAAGAGACAAAGACCCAAAGACACTATTCCACGTGGACGAAGTCGCGGGCACCGCTATTATTACATAATACTAAATACTAATACGAAAGAAAAAGGGCGCCATATCGTCTTGGGCCTAGGGCGCCATCAAACTTAAATACGCTACTGAATGTATATTGGATTCCTTTTGTTGAAATCTATGTGTAATAAATTGGTACCTAGTCTGTCTGTATAGTGATCGCAAACGCAGCTGCTGGTCCTTCCTGATTTCGTTGCCAGGTCAAAGGTCACGCTACGGGTTCTTCTATTCAAAATCAAAAGTCATTTATTCAAACTAGGCTGAGAGTCAGCTCTTTTTGAACGTCAAAATTACATAAGACAGTCCCCCCAAAACGCCCGCCCTTCACCACTTCCTAGTGCTTTAGCTGGGAAGAAGAAGTAGCGCAACAAACTCCCCAGCAGCACAGCTGTCTGCTATGTTAGAAGAACTTGATTCTATACAATAGTAGGTAATTAAAATTACGAAACAAAAAAAAACATTAAATTTGCCTTAGGTGTCAGCTAGCACACGCCAATATACCATCAAAACATTACTTTTCTCAGTTATATCATACGGGAGTGAAGATTTCTGTACATATAGGTACTATACAGAACTGACGAAAAGTGGGTGTAGAATACGGCACTGACTACCCATTCGGTAACACAGCGTGATGGTATTTAAAATACTTAAGTGATAGTTATAAGAAAAAATCCGAGAGGCGAGTCCAAGTCGTTATTATTACTTAAATTTGTACTCTTGGCTTCTAAGTATGGGCAACATTTTTTTTTCTTCCGGTCCGCTTCCGTTTTTTCTAACGACACATGCTGTTCTGGTCCGGCCATGTGCGAAACCATAATAGCTTAACATGTGTGTTTTTACTTCACGTCTGACTTCCATAAAAGTTTGTGCGTTATTGACCGAAAAAGTTTTTGTTTTAAAATTAATTACTTTATTTATTTATTTTTTGGATCATCAACAGAGGTTAGGCTACACAATTACCTACATGCTAGTATACAAGGATCGGAATAATAGGTATTTGATGTGAGCTTTCGATTATAGGAGACCATCAGTGTTCGCTTATTTTTTATTGTATTATAAACTTTAGCTTGTAAATGGCCTTCAGTCTCATTTTGTCTAATAACACTGTTTATGTTAACTGTAAGTTTCCCCACTATAGTTTCCCGACTTTTGTTTTTTAAACCCAGATACTTATTTGACAGGTGTAATGTCAAACTCCTTTAGTAAAAGAGCAAACACAAAAGACTTGAAATGTGAGATTAGTCTCGGGGATCAAATAACTAACTGTAATTAGGTCCTAAAATAAGTTTCACAAGTACTACTATAGGTACCTACTTAGGTCCTAAAACTTGTTTCACAAATACAGATAAATTAAAATACAATAAGTACACGAAAATCATACGAAAGAAAACAGAATTAAATTTAACAACGGTAGGTATAGTGTGCTATGTGGTTTCTTAACTAATGTAGAAGCTTAGCATTAGAGGAAGTTATGTTTTTGCTCTATCCTCGTTACATCTTTAGTTTCTTAATCGAATAAAAGTTGTAAGTGCGATACAGCTAGTAGGTAGTTACTTCTACTTGTAGCGACACTACAGAAAATACTTCGCAACAATGTGTAGAAATACAAAAAGAGAAGTGGCACCATCTACAACGCCGCAGGCGAACTACGCAAAGACGCACGTCATAGAAAGCCTAGATCGCGCAGTTAAAGTTTACCGCGCGATTTGGATAGGTACAACATCCCGACATCAACCGTCGGGCAGTTGCCCACCAGACACAACACCCGTCTGGTCGGAGGATCCTCCTTTACCAATAGGTATGAGCGAACTTTACACCCTGTTCCTCATACCTCTATACTGGTGACCCCGAGAAAGAACGTCAGCGCAGCCTTCGTGCAATACTTCAGCGTGACGTCATCATCATCGTCAAGACCACTTCCTCAAGCTTTCAAGCAGCGAGCCACACAGCCAGCCAGCAACCACGGCCTCAACGGGTACCCTGACCACCAGCATGCACTGAACCGCATTCCTGGTCAGCACCCTCAGCCTCAACAAGCGACCACGGCACTACTGCTCTTCGGCCGGTCGAGAGCTCAATCTCCCGGTCGACAACAGCAGTCAGCCACATCGCGGCGCTGTACCACGACGCACCGGAACAGCGCCGGCCCCGACTCACTGGGGTTCGCACCACCGCAGACAGTTCCGACTCACCGCGAACTATGCGACACCGGTTCCGACTCACTGGAACCACAACCGGCACTGGCAAGCATTATAATATGCACGGACTTCGCCCACTATCGACCTCCGGTCTCCGGGGGGGAGTGATGTAGCGACACTACAGAAAATACTTCGCAACAATGTGTAGAAATACAAAAAGAGAAGTGGCACCATCTACAACGCCGCAGGCGAACTACGCAAAGACGCACGTCATAGAAAGCCTAGATCGCGCAGTTAAAGTTTACCGCGCGATTTGGATAGGTACAACATCCCGACATCAACCGTCGGTCAGTTGCCCACCAGACACAACACCCGTCTGGTCGGAGGATCCTCCTTTACCAATAGGTATGAGCGAACTTTACACCCTGTTCCTCATACCTCTATATACTTATATTTATTTATTTATTTATAATAATAAGCACACCAACAGCACTGTCACTTACATTTCAAATAAAACTTACATCTAAACATTGGCATTTCAGTAACCGTGCAAATAACAGGTATGCATGACATTGACATAATGAAAAAATTAGAGACAATAAGAAAATAATAAAAATATAAATAAAAATAAATATACCTACTACTGCATTTATGTATAAAGAAAATAAATCCCAACTATCACAATTCTAAACTTTTTATTAATTGCTCTGTAAGTAGGCAGGTAAATAGGTATCTATACGTACCTATGTGACCATTTAAGGCGTAGCCCAAATGTAAGACACCGTAAAATGCTCATTGTCGGTGTCGTAGTGACCTAGGCGTTGGTTTATAACATTACAAGCCAGATATTTTTTGCATTTTGTCAAATTTTCAAAGAAAAGATGTTTCCATAAACATATCATAAAAAAGAGCTCAAAAACATATTTTTCGTTACTTTTGTAATTCTTAAAATTTTGAGCATAAAATAAGACATTTTCTCTAATGATGATAAAGTTCCCTGTATTAACAACTATTTTACTTACAATAAGTAAATATAATTATAATAGGTTATTGAATTCTTTCAATCAACTAAAGAAATACCTAAAAAATATTATTCCACTGAGCCGTGTATTAAATTTTTAATTTAATAAAAACTGCAAATGTAAGTACCTACTTTTATTTTGGTGGTCATCCGATTCAACTAATATCAAACGCATCGGTATTTTGAACCTTACCTATTTGATGCCGTAATTGTCAAATAATAAAAAATTGCTTCTTGCCGCGCCTAAAGACTGATATTAAGACAAATGATACCCGCACTGTACACCTGGATCATATAGTTACTCAAACAACCAATATTCGAGCTGTGAACTGTGCACA
Source organism: Antitype chi (assembly GCA_947359405.1). NCBI lineage: Eukaryota > Metazoa > Arthropoda > Insecta > Lepidoptera > Noctuidae > Antitype > Antitype chi. The sequence continues at coordinate 4,868,524 of OX375822.1, read as the reverse complement.
AATTGCATTGCATAGGTAGGTATTATCATGTCCATGGATACTCATGCCGTTTAATATAACACGCTCACCGCAGGTGTCACGGTGTATAAAAAATGATTGCATTTTATTATGTTATTGACATCAAAAACAACCGCACGTCAGCTCCGCAATCATAAGCTTCAGTTAAAATGTAAACAATGACTAATAAAAACTGCATTTATAGTATTTCATTCATTCGTAATGCACCCGACGCATTCCATTTTACTGCGTAATTCTCTGACTTTATCTGCCGTTTTTTTTCGACGAGTCTTTGTTTTTCCAATCGCCTTCCGTAACAATACCTTCAATAGGGTGACAGCGTTTCTATGCGCGTACGCTCTACAAAACTACGACATTATCATTAACAGTAGGTTCTATTAAAAGTAAATTTTGAAAGTCAACTTTATCGCTCACAAAATAAGAGCTACGTAACAGCAAACGTTAAGTTTGTTCTAAGTTACGTTTCGGTGTGGTGCACATAGAGTCGGTCGGCAGTCGCGCGCTCACCGTGGTTCCGGTGGGGTCGATCACCACCGCGTAGTGTATGCGTGCCTTTACACACTACATTCCGAACTTTACTCGCGAGCACAGTGTACGGCTTCGCGCCAAATATCTTGTACGAAATTTGAATTTTGACAATTGTTTTTTTATAAGCATAGACTTTTTTTATTCATATTTGTTTAGATAATTAATTGAGGAAAGGACAAAAAAGTTTCGTGATTGTGAAGTGACTTATTAATATGAAAGACGAAATACTTGTGAGCAGACTTGGCAATAGATAAATAATAAAGTACGATAGGTATGTGTTGTTATTAATTGTGCAATGGTTTGTGAACAATAAAACTATCAAGATGAAGATGCGATGGAACTTTTTAGTACAACTATTTGTTTTATTTGTATTAGCGACGTATGTCGGTAAGTTATTTTTATTTACTTTATTAATGTATTATACAACATTGATTTAAGTTTGCATGCTAATTTGTATAAGTAAGAAAACGGCTGTCACATATTTCTTTAAACATAAAATAGTGTAAGTTTTGCTTGAGATTTACTTCAAGTCAGATTTGTTTTCAAACTATTTGTATAATATTTATTAGAGCATTTATTACAGCACTGACACAATAGTTTAGGAGGTAACTAGATATCTATGTATTTAGTTTCTGTACTGTACCGTGACATTTTCACTCGGAAAATTGCCCACTCATTGACGTGCGTAGATAGTTATATTTTCATTGCAATCTCTGACGGCTCGGAAACCTTTTTAGTCAGTTTTCTTGAATTAATTTCCGCAGTAAAATTGATATTAAACACTCTACAGAAGTAAAATATCTAAACCAGTTAAAAATAAAACAAAAAAGAACATAGTTATGCACATTCTTATTATAATTTTATGTAATTAAATTACATAAAATGCAACGATTTTAAAAATTTCCAGGACATTAATTTTCTTAAAACAATCATAGCTCACGGTGCCTGACCATGCAGGCTGAATATTTTAACATTCATTGTCTCTGGTTAATTTAAAACGATTAAAATCTCGCGTACACACGGCATGAAAGGGAATTACATGATAGAATTATGTGATGTATGAATAATGGCTGCAATTTTGTGCATTGCAACACGTGAAGATGCTTGTCTTATTTTGTAATGTTTGATATAGATTGTATTTTAATTTGGTGAACGTTACTGACGAGGTAGTTTGTTGAGTAGCCAGGTATTGCGCTGATGTTTTTGTGTCAATCATCAATCATAATTTACTGTTTGCATTATTTTACAATAACTTTACCTTACCGTACTTTAAGTTACTTTTAAACTGTTGCGTTACTTTTCTGTAGTTACCTGCAATTATTTTTAAGATTTCAGAATTTTGTTTTCTGACAACCCCTATATATTAATAGGCACATTTATGTACTGTTAAGTTTGTGTGCAAAAGAAGACTTTACGTTGTACTGGCTGTTCCTTCTAGTACCATGTGTCGGGGGCACGGGAGATACATGTACATTCGCTGGATCCCCGATTGATATCAGCCCACCATGTCTAGCGAGCCCCATCACCAAATGCGGCCGATCCCATGACCGAACATCCTCCTATTAGGTATGGCGCGCATACTGCGTGGCACCTCTCTGAGGCTGACTGCTAGAGCGACGACACAGCCGCAGAAGGGACCTACTTACTATCTTATTCAATCAGCTGCAGGCTTAGCACGAGAACCGTAGACAAGCGTTTTGTCGTCGGAAGAGTAGACAAAAATGACATTTCCGTATAGACAGTTCACAGTTTTCCACCGAGATATGTAGAAAAGCGATTTCTATTCTACAGTAGAATAGAAATAGAAAACGTCATGCTTAGCCTGCAGCACAAAAAACACTTTGATCTTCTACTTAATCATAACTTTAAAGAATCTATCGCCAAATCACCAAACTTAACTCGCAAGTGACTGAATAAACATCCCTATTTCCACGCCCCACAACGTCTATAAAAAGGTGATAGCATAGCATTAGGGAAGGCTATAAGTTTCCATCAAGCAAAGGCATTAAACCTCTACTTAGTCTATGAACTTTCAATAAATCGGCAGAGATCCGTGCCCACATATATTTGGGATAACCCCTCGTTATTCTTGGGTCTAAGGCCGGGCCGGGTATGATCATTTTATCGAATGCCCGCAGATATTTAATGCAACTCGCTATGGGAATGAATGAAGGATAATATTGGCCAGGTTCAGTGAAAGAATTACCCTTCCGTGATGGTTTATTCAATGGTTTTTGGTTGTAACTTGTGACTTTACCGCGAAAGAATCATCACGAGTTGATCTATATAAACCGTACTTACAATATTAAATTATTTCTATAATTAAATTAAATAACCTGTAGGTTCATTTAAAACAGTCGTAGGTCACTATAAGTAAGAGTCCGATGGAGGGTAAGCCTGATCGTAATACAGGTTTTACCTACAACAGACAGTCTCTATTACCTAAGTGTTTGTGATTGAGAATAGTAAAGAATATTATTATTATTTCGTTTATTTATTTTCATACGTATGTTTACATTTTTAAATATTTTTGCAAAAGAAAAAAATCATTTAAAAATATAAAACATAGTGGTCCGCCGGTATCTGGAGCAGAGTCCGGTGGTTAGGGCTCCAAAGACAGGACCCTACTCACGATTCGGGCCGTATCGAAAAGTACTGTCTTCTTAATCAGGTCCTTGATCCACCCGCTTAATGAGAGCCTCGGTTATTATTATATTAGCCTTATTATTTATTTTTAGAATAAAATCAGTAACTTCTTTAATAACAGAATATATTATGCTCAAATATTAAGACCCTGATTTGAGTATCTGGTTCTGGGTTCTTAAGCTGCTAATAAACGTTTGAAGAGATAAAAAGAACTGCTTTGCTGTCAGAATTTCACATATCTACTTACGTTAAGTTATCTGATAAAAGCTCCTAACGGAAAGGCTCATTGTACTAACAGATAGAACTAGAACCCTAATGGGCTGGCTGACACGACATCGAGTAATTAACGTATCAACGTCCGACCTGCCTCCTTAACATTCCCTGAGCTGCTATACTTCTGAACCTAGTTATAAAAGATGTTGTATAACAGCCAGCCGGTAAATATTTAGCTTAGTCACTTCATGACTAGTATTAGTCATATTTAATCAGCCCGTAAACGCTAGGTTTTTTTCTAAGGGCTGATTTTTCAACAGTCGTTAACTTTCATCTGAAGAATAATTATGTCAATTTGACAACTTTTCTACACACAAGCTGTCAAACTGCAATATTTAAGCTTCAGTTATTAGGTTATCTGACTATTGAAAAATGAGCCCTAAGTTAAATAGTATACTTTCGTTTATTGTTTCAATATTTGTGATACTTCCTGGCAGCGCCACAGTCGCAATGTTTTTTTTTTTGAGGGTGGGAAATCATCAAATAACTTCACCCGCTCTGGGTGGAGTACGAGGGCGTGTCAGACTTACAGACTAAAACCCACCCGTGTTCCTTCAGTTGCCTGTGTGCCAGGGCGCACAGTATCTCTTTCAAACAACCCACACCTCCGTAGCTCCGGCAGGTATCGGCCCTTGGGGACCCCACCAGTGGGTGGATCGAAGATTTCTACTTAGCCTATATTTGTCCCAAACTGACAAAACAAAAACTGAAATTTATATCCATTAAAATTATACTAATAATAAAGCTGAAGCGTTTGTTTCTTTGAACGCGCTAATCTCTAAAACTACCCGCGTCGTATTTGTAAAAAATCATATTGCATTCGATAGTTCTTTTCATGTTTCAGCTATTTAGCATCACGTTACAAACCTTAGGAACCGAGAAAACTAAAAACAGTCTGAAAGATCGCTTACTGGCGCGGCCGAGCGATGGGCAGCGACGCGGTGGGTAGGGCCCGAAATTTCACGGGCAAAAGTTAGTTGTTTATAACTGTACGTTATTAAAAAACATTGTTCTATAAAGATTCATTACCGAAGTCTCCAACCTTGCCAAATGGACTTCTAGATGCAGCACCAACTAAGTTAAACTTTTGCCTTCGCACCCCCAACACCCTTGGGAACAGAGATGGTGGCCGTTTCTTTAATAAGCTCTTTTGATTGCCTGCATAAGATAAAGGTGGCAATTAAGGGCACATTTTAAAACTTTCCTTACTTTCTGAGCAAATTTTTTAGGAAACAATCGTGAAGAAGACGTAGATCGTATCTAGTGGAAAGTTCAAAGGCGATAACTCAGCTAGCAGTGGAGTCCGTAGATCGTAACTTACTAAATAATATATTGCCAGCCAGTTTGGTTCTTAAAGTTTAACAAACATTTTTAATACGCTTTATAGTGACCCTCTTTCTACACCTCTAGATGAGATATATTTTCTGGCAGTTATGTCATAGGTACCTATTCTGTTCCATTTACAAAAATATACAAAAAGTTTTCATTACCTAGCAAAAAGGAAAAGGTGATGGTAGACAGACAGTAATCTTACATTTGTACATCACAATTTTTCGTTGAACCCAAACTAAGCAGGCCTAGTTTCTTGGGGGTCGGAATTCTACCCGACTACGGCGAAGTAAAAACGAAGGTTATAATTTTGACCCATATGTATGAATGTAAAAGTATGTGTGTCTGTGTGTATGTATGTTCATCTGTTCCTTCATAACTTCTAAACTACTTATCATAATTTGACAAAGAAGGTATTGTTGGAAGCGTCTTGATCGTCCACTGACAGGCTATGTGACGTCACATTAAATTCACCTATTGTTATTTTTATAAGGCGCTCTCTAGAGGACATGATTTCTTGAAAACGCTCAAAAAGGTGGTTTTTTAAACCAGTGTATCTCTTTATCCGTAAATAATTTTGAAAGAAAAAAAAATACATGATATTTTCAAGTCTTTTTCTTATAGTGATAGAACTCAAAACATAATTAAATATACTTTAATGCATCAAAAAAATCATCAAAGTCACCTCTTAATTATCTTTAAAACCAGTTTATTCCTTTAATAACAATTATAATTATAATTAAAAATATACCATACAATTTCAAATGCCAAACTGCATCCAGTGATGGATTATTTATTATTATTAATATCTAAATTTATACGATTTTATTTGCCTCTTTACGACAATGCTCGCGCATTTATTATTCGAATTTATTACAACAGATTTTAACCCGTATCGGATTGCAATAACAACTATTATCGCTCATAACGATAATATTTAACTTAACCAAAACAATACACTGTAGCAGTAGTACCGGAGCGATCATAAGCTTTCGGGCAAAGTGACATAAGTCCAAGGCTTTCAGATGAGAATATTTTCTTGTTTGATACTTTTTAGAGCGTTTTGTGTCAGTAGTCGGTTTTTAGTTTTTGAACTTACTTTTTAATAATTTGGGCTTATCTTTCAATAGCGATACTTTTTATCTGAGGATTAAATATTGCGGTATGACAGCTTTTGAATAAAGCAGAAAATGTCAATCATTCTTTCACTTTGGTAAACATTTGAGTAATTGATTTGCGCCTCCATTAAATTTTTTCATAAATTACAAATGACATGTAATTTATGAAAAAATTAAATGGCGGCGTTAGTTCCAATTATGGTCACATTCCAATATAACTTTGTAGCGCAGTAGCGTTATATCGAACTATTGAAAAATCAGACCTACCTACCTAGAGGCTGCCTATCTAGGCAGGCACTATAAAACAGGCGCTAAGTAAAATAAATGGTTTTCAATAAATGAAAAGGGTCCTGTCCCCCTAACGCTATATAGATGGTATGTTTAGATTGAAATCCTAGGTCGCCAAAATCCACTGTACCTAAAGCGTAGACAGTAAAAAAAGTTTCGAGTACAAATGACATATTTCGCCAAGCTCCAATGTCCCCGTGCCGAGTAGAAAGTCCTTGCTTTTAATAAAAGTTTTTATTAGACTTTAACCGCCTCACTTCCCTGTTGCTGAATGCTGAAATATATTTGCATTTACATAGGTAGGTAAAGCTATTTCATTTTAATTTTTTTTTAGCTGACAAGGACCAATCTTTATTAAAGGAGTCCAGCTCATCCCGCCATCTCCGTCTGGGCCTGCCGCGATGTCGTTTGCCACTAAGCGGGACCCACTGGGTCGTAAGTTTGGCCCATTGATCGTCTGACATACGGCAGATGTGTCCAGCCCAATTCAATTATGAAATTCAAATCAAGCAAGATTGATCTTTTGTTGAAGAATGCCAGTGGCCCTGGTTCGACCATTTCAGCTCAATACTAAAATTTTTCATGGAAATGAGTGCCTATCTGACCTCTACAACCCAGTATTAAACGATAACCTTTGGTAAGACTGGTTGTCAGACTTTCTGGCTTATGACGACCCGTAACGGCTGTCAAAGAGCCACTAATGGCAGCCGGGACCAACAGCTCAACGTCATCATTTGCAAGACAATTGATGTTCATGGCAAGTCAAGGCGACAGTTAAGCCAACGTCCCCATGGACGAAATAAAATCGCGGCGCATCCCAGCGCATCGAATATACACACTGTTCGATTCCCAACTCTCAGCGATAAGCAGTGGGTTGAAGATCCAGCGCGCGAAACATCCCGCAGCGATTTTATTAAGGCCATGTTAACTTTAATTAGTGTCGTTATGAGCGATAATAGTTCTTATTGCAATCCGATACGGGTTAAAATCTGTTGTAATAAATTCGAATAATAAATGAGCAAGCGTATGTCGTAAAAATGCAAATAAAATCGTAAAAAATTAGATATTAACTATTTCATAATAAATAATCCATCACTGAATGCAGTTTGGCATTTGAAATTTTATGGTATATTTTTAATTATAATTATAATTGTTATTGAAGGGATGAACTGCTTTTAAAGATAATTAAGAGGTGACTTTGATGTTTTTTTTGATGCATTAAAGTATGTTTAATTTAATTTTGAGTTCCATCACTCTATGCAAAAAAGACTTGAAAATATCATATATTTTTTTGCTTTCAAAGTTATTTACGGTTAAGGAGATGGCTACACTGCTTCAAAAAACACCTTTTTGTCCGTTTTCAAGAAATCTCCGCCCTAAGCCCGTGTGTAGGTAGGTACGTCTACTTAATAGTTGCACCGTACATTGTACGAAATTGGTTGATACAATACTTCTCTGTTTGCCTAATATTAAACTGCCTATAAAAGTCTATGGTAACTTTCAGAAAGCCTACTTCAAGTTCCACCGTTCTTCATGTAATCATGCAACGTTTTTCATGGTATAAACGTCAGATTCGAGTGTCATTTGCGTTCCTAAATCTATAGTCGAGGAGTTGATTACAGTGTTACGGAATGATTGCTTGTAAACAGTGCCGGCATCCAGCAAAACAATCCAATGTCAATTATTACTATCTCCGAATACGTGTGAGCAGATTGTAGATAGTTAGTTACCTTATCCGGAAAATTCCGATCAATATAGTCTGAAGCTATGCAGTATAAAAAGAGAATGTTTATTAGTTTGTTTGTTCGCCTCTCGGGCACCCATACGATAGTTTTAAATCGATTTCAAAGCTTATTACCCGAAGAGATAGCTGGGATAGCTCGCCGTGGCTGTAATATACTAGGGTTTCCATGTGTGACTTTTAATTTCTTTTACTCGACTGTTTTTAAAATTGACTAAATGTCTACGGTACCTAATATTCAGGATAATTATATCTAAATAACGGATGTCTTTCTAATGGTTCAAATTAATTATAATTAGTAGAGAAACGTATTGATTACCCTAATGACATTTCAGTACGTTTCTAATTAAAGTGCTGTCGATTTGACCCAATTCTTTTAATGTTGTTTTTAAACCAACAATTACCAATAATATTTGGTTCAAAGTGGGGCCCACAGAATATAATTAGTTTCTAAATATTTTATTACGACGGTTATGCTTCAAATAATTCTAATAATACCTATTATAAATGTGAAAGTTTGTATGTTGGGATGTTTTGATATTTGGATGTTTGTTACTCAATCTCGCAATACCGGCTGATCTGATTTGGATGAAATTTGGCACACAGATAGTTTGTAGGTAGTTCGATCCCGTGGGATTTCGACCTCCATGCGAGCGAAGCCGCTGGGAAGAGCTGGCTTTTGATTAGTCTTCTGACAACTCTAAGCAAAAACATAAACCAAATAGTTCCTCATATATTATAATAATATAGATTTTGATCTGGAAAGTTATCATGAAAACGCGCAATCTTCTTCTAAGATACAAGTCCAGAGGCTTGCCAAGTCAGACTCGCTATAATTAGTTCAGGGATTTGAGTTAACTGCACTGAAACTAATATCTCTTGACATGCCCTAGATTACCGATACTAAACTCTATACATTTTTAATCTATCTACCGTACCTAATGTAGGGCAGTTTCTAGTTTTTGCTAACTTACATTTGTACATCTGTAGGTACAGATGTAGGTAAAACTATAAGTTTTTTTTTTTATAAACAGCCTTTATGTACCTACCTAGGTACACAGGCCTCCTCTCTGTGAGAGTGAGTGGATTGTAATCCACCACGCCGGCCATTTCGGGTTGGTAGATAACACATGTCTTCGATTTTTGTTTCTAGGACATACCGGGGCATAATCACGATATTCCTTCACTGTTTTGAGAGCAGTGGTTAAGAAATAATTGACACAAAGTAAATTGATTGTCACTCGTAAGTCGCGGCTTATTCCACTGGGCTACCACTGTCTAAAACACCATCCATATTAATGACTGATTACGGTTTTACTTCATGCAATTAGGTGTGTTCATTTCCTCAAAGTCCATCTCATACACAAATCTGCAAGGTCCTCATATGACCTGTATGACCTGATCAATTATAGTGGAAGTCAAAAAGGCAGCCGCTCCATGTAAAATACTGGTATTCAGCTGCATCCGGTTAGACTAGAAGCTGACCCCAACATAGTTCAGAAAGGCTAGGTCGATGGTGATGATTATAGTTTCCAACATAGTTCAGAAAGGCTAGGTCGATGGTGATGATTATAGTTTCCAACATAGTTCAGAAAGGCTAGGTCGATGGTGATGATTATAGTTTCCAACATAGTTCAGAAAGGCTAGGTCGATGGTGATGATTATAGTTTCCAACATAGTTCAGAAAGGCTAGGTCGATGGTGATGATTATAGTTTCCAACATAGTTCAGAAAGGCTAGGTCGATGGTGATGATTATAGTTTCCAACATAGTTCAGAAAGGCTAGGTCGATGGTGATGATTATAGTTTCCAACATAGTTCAGAAAGGCTAGGTCGATGGTGATGATTATAGTTTCCAACATAGTTCAGAAAGGCTAGGTCGATGGTGATGATTATAGTTTCCAACATAGTTCAGAAAGGCTAGGTCGATGGTGATGATTATAGTTTCCAACATAGTTCAGAAAGGCTAGGTCGATGGTGATGATTATAGTTTCCAACATAGTTCAGAAAGGCTAGGTAGATGGTGATGATTATAGTTTCCTGGTTTCCTGTATAGTTTCGATAAATGCTCTCAAAAGGCAAAAAAACCTTTATCTATACAAGGTGTCCGGTAATTAATGGATAACCTTGAAATGGTTCATGGAGGACCTAATGGCCATTCAGAAAAACACATTTTTATTTGTATTTAATCTGTAAAAAAAAACAACCGACTTCCGAAAAAACACTACAAAGTGAAAAATAACTTTAATTTCAGAAGGCGGTGACAAAAAATTAAAATACATAGCTAAAGACAACGACTTCCTAAATTAAAGTTATTTTTCACTTTGTAGTATTTTTTCGGAAGTCGGTTGTTTTTTTTTATTATTTATTTTTTACAGAAAAAATACTAATAAAAAATGTTATTTTCTGAATGGCCATTAGTGCTACCATGAACCATTTCAAGGTTATCCATTAATTACCCGACACCCTGTATATAAATAAAAAGAAAAGCCCTGACTGACTCATCAACGCCTAGCCTAATCTCTTCGACCTAGAAAGCTGAAATTTTGCACAGAGGTTCCCTTTATAATGTAGACAAGGAATAAGGAAGGATTTTTCGAAATTCAAACCCTAAGGGAGTTAAATAGGGTATGAAAGGTCCGCGCGGGCGAAGCCACTGACAAAAGCTGGTTTATAGCTGGCAGGCAAATATAAGAACGGGCAGAATCGTGATCAAAACTAATCGGGCAAAACTGTTAACAATTTACAACTTTAGGTATCTATATAACTTTTAGATTTACATAAAATTTCCTATGATGCGTGAAAAAGCGAAAGAAATCGCCACAAAAAGTGCAAATGAAAATATTACAAAATCATTGAGGAATCAAGAGTTTGTAATCGTATTTGAAATGTATATTTTTTTGCCGTTTTCCAATATTTCCAATGGTTTTACAGCGGCCGGTTTTTTCTGAGTTAAATCATTGTCATTACCTACCTTTTGTGGCAAAAGATAGGTACCTAGTTGTTTTCGGTTTTTTTTAAAAACATTTATTGACTTTTTCCAGTAGAGGTTTTTGTATATTCACTTGCATTTGGTTTCTAATGTTTAAAATAATGTACCTACTCATCTACTTAGTGTTTGTCTTTGAAAATGTATTAATTCTTGTGTGATATAACTATTTGTGGGAACGAAGCGGAATGAATACACCGATAACATTAAAATTATTACCTTCATAATTTATTCTACGATTTCGTGTTTACAGCAACGCACCTGTCATAAACAAAAGTAACACTCAAAACTGTCCCAAATTATACGTCAGTAGTGATTGGTCAATGACCTCATCATCATCATCATTTCAGCCGAAATACGTCCACTGCTGGACATAGGCCTCCCCCAAAAGGGGGGTTTTGCCATAATCGCCACGCTTGGCAAGCGGGTTGGCGATCGCAGTAAGGTTGTAAAATGCATAGAGAACGCTGCTGCCCATTCTCTAGTTAGTCCCTTAGTCGCCTTCTACGACACCCACGGGAGGAAATAGGATGGTGCTATTCTTTTACGTCCGGCACCACACGGTATCGTCCGGCACCACACGGTCAATGACCTAATTTAATAAAATTAATTTGTAAGCTTATTCTAATAACGTTAGAATGTAACTAAAGTTATTTTATAGCCAGCCTGTATCTGGACGTATTGCAGACATCCTTTACAGTATTATAGTAGGACTAGGTTGCAGTTTTCGAAAACAAACCAGAGAGGTGAGAAAGAAGAACAGACCATTTTTTTTGAAGACCTCTCGCAGGTCAACCGATGAGTTTGTCGGGTGCTTAATCGGCCTAACCTGTGAGTTCCTTAATAAATTAAGGCCTCCAGCCAGGGCTTATAAACTTAAACCTAAGCGACTACATGCTAAGGGCACCCCCTGTGGGATACAGACCTCGGCTTAGGGTGTCGCTGTAAGGGGAGGTCCGTTTCTACAGTGTGATAGTGGTCAGGGGTAAGGCAGTTCTAATCTTATCCCTGGGGGCCGATTCTACTAACAAATTTGTTAAAAAAACGCAATAGAACCGCAACCGAATCACCACTTTTAAGCGTTTTCGCATTCTACTAAAATGAACAACGGTCCAGCTGCGACACAGCTGCGGTTACGTTTTAGTTACGCCAACGATCGATTGAAACAATGTCAAAACCTATTCTACTAACAAAATCGAACATGAGCGTGACGTTTACTATAGGACAAAGTTAATGATAAAATTATGGTCATTATGTCTTTTAATTATAGAAAATACTTTTAGTGCCACATATTCGTGTTTAGTAACATTTTTAGATTCAACTTTTTTCTTTTTGGTATTAATAAAACATATTATTTTGGCATGTTGGTAACGCGGGTTACCCGCTGTGTTCCCGCTACAGTTCAGTTGCAATTCGTTTTAAGTTTAGTTTCCATTTTGCTTATAAAATAGTAGAATGACTTTTTATGTAACTATCGAACGGCGATCGAAATCGAACTGTTGTGGAAACACAGTTTAACGTGTAACGTTGCAAATTAGTAGAATCGGCCCCCTGGTGTTGAAGCAATATGCTCTGAATGAAAAGCTTTTGTGGCTAATGCCGAGCCTGCATCGCGTGTCTCACTGACGGTCAGTCGAATGGTTTGCATATGGAATATGGTGCACGGTTAAGCCCTTGTGGCTTGAATTCGTCATGGCGCCAGCCAAAAAAGGTTTCGGCCTAATGGTCCTTGTTGCGAATTGAAGAATTTCCTGTAAGACGATCCTTATTGTAGAAGTAAGGGACGGGATAAACCGAGATTAGGAGAACAGACCAACCCCCCACATTCATTTAAATATTAGGTACTTGTTATTCTAGATCTCTCCAAATGTGATGTGCGGAGGTGGTTTTTGACTTATATGTGGATACGACGAGCTCAACTGTCAGGTAATTAAAACAATTACTTTTCAATTGTTACCGAACTGAATGAACTTGCCTAAAGGGGACTTTCATTTGTAAAGCACTAGCTTTTACCAGCGGCTTCGGCCGCGTTATTAAAATACACCTAAACCTTCCTCATTAATCAATCTATCTATTGGTGAAAACTGCTTGGAAATCCGTTCAGAAGTTTTTGAGTTTATATCGAACAGACAGACAGAAACACGCGGCGGGGGACTTTGTTTTATAATATGTTATAGTGCTGATTAGTGAGGTCAGTAAACCTTTGAGCACAAGCTCATCGCAATGCCCATTCATTAGAACGCGACTTATTACTTAAAACACATTAAAAAAAAACGATCAATCGGTTTATTTGACTATCAAAAAGCTTTTAAATACAAATTAATCATGGCGGGCCCTCTCACAGAAATTTATAGGGCTATTAATATCATTAGCGGTGGAAAGGAAGATGAGCATTCTTCACACCTAAGTTTTACCGCTTCATTAGTAGGCGGATGAGAAATGATTAGTGATCATTATCAAGATAAATAAATAATGAGATGAATCGCATTAGTTTAAGTGGAAGTTTGAATAGAGATCTTTAACGAAGTTCTTTTTTGGTTGCGTTGGTTATTTTTTGCTTCTATTTTAAATCCAACACCCGAGTTGCGTACCACACAATCAATCAGAATCTGAATAATTTAGAAGGACTAATCCATCTACACTAATAATATAAAGAAGTAAAGTTTGTTTGTAGGAAGAAATTTCTAGAATTACTAGTCGATTTGAAATTGATAGCCCAATTCTTGCATTTTTTGCATTTGATAGCCCAATTCTTGCATTTTTTGCATTTGATAGTCCAATTCTTGCATTTTTTGCATTTGATAGCCCAATTATTGAGGAAGGTTATAAGCTATTTAACATCACGCTACGATCCTTAGGAGCCGAGTAAAATGAAAAAGAAATCGGAAGGAAAGCTAAGTGTAAACGAAGTAATAGTACGGGCGGGTGATGGGATAGAACGCGACGGGTTGTTTTTTTTTAAATATTGGAATTCATCAAATAACTTCTCCCGCTCCGTGTCAGACTTTTACTCACTACAACCCTCCCGTGTTCCTTCAGTTGCTTGTGTGTCAGGGGCCACGGTATCTCTTTCGAACAACCCGCACCCCTGGCAGGTATCGGCCCTTGCGGGCCCCACCAGTTGGTGCTGGCATATCTTTGAGGCGCGCGTGGAACACAACGCACAGTCAACCCGGGTAGAACGCGACTGGTCGAGGGCCAAAATTTCACGCGAATGAAGTTGCGTGCAGAAGCTAGTTGCTTCTGAATATGTTCTAAAAAATTGTCTGCTAAGCAACGTAATAGGTAATACGTAATACGGGCTGGGCCCTAATTCTATATGGTTATACTATAATGATTCTCCGCGGAATCTTACTACGTTCAACCTACTTCAATATCGGGTTTTGTAGCAACCAATGTAACGGCAAGGAATCGAAATTACATATTCTGTAGGTATGTTCCAAGAGAATTTGTCGATATTTATTAGCAGATGTCGTGTGTGACTAAGGAATTGACGTGGTTTTGAAGTAAGGAATCGTTAAGTGGTCATAGTGAATTAGGGCCCTGGTGTCGTACGGAAGCAACGTAAATAACGTAATGAACTACTGTTAGTGTTTCACGCAATTATCTTCGAAGAGTGGCCGAATAGGTACGTTCGTATTTCAAAATCAATACCGCTAATTGGACAATTTACTATCATTTACAACGTCTGCTGTAAGCTGGATTAAGTTTAGTAATAAATACTAAAATGTTTGTCACTCGAATTAATTGATCGATCATTACATGAGCGATTGATATTCGAATTACATAGGTAAGCCTTTTGTGTTTATTGATCAGCCCATGTAATATTCCCAAATGCTCGGTACAAAGATTGACATATTTTTTTGAGGGATCGGGGTGTCTTTTGCAAGCGCAGAAAAGATTTAAAAAAAAATCGGACCGTAAAACGATTTTAAGACTTTGGAAGCACATAAGTAATTTTCTAGAACCAGTTGTAGATAAATATAATTGTAGATAATACCAAAATATATTGTTTTCTGTTACAACCGTTCTGAAACAAAAAGAGTTGTGATGACATTTCGGGACATTAAAAAAAAAAAAAAAATCGTGATATCTAAGACACAGGTCATATGGATGAAAACTAGGATATGTGACGATTCTTAACCCTTAGGAAATATTATCGGTACCTTGTACCAAACACCCTGTAAAATCATTCATTATTCTCTTTAACAGTTGTTCTACTAAAATAAGTTAATATTCACAATGATTTATATTATTGCCAGAATTCTGTGCCCGTTGAAATGGATCCAAAAATTAAAGCTTCCGTTCCAATGGCACAAAACATTAAATGTCAAAAGCATATCGCATGATTATTGCAACGCAACGCGCTGTAATTATAAATTGATGTACGGTACGAATAAATTATAGGTACATTTCACTCGCTGAAAAAATAAGTGGGCATTACGAAAAAATGTACTTGATTTTAATTATTCTAGCTGTATTAATTACTGTGTACAATTTTAACATTTTAATTAAGAATTACTCGGTAGACAGTACGTATGTTTGCAATTTTATAGTTTAATTTAAATTAAATTTTAATTTTGAGAGACTACTAGATGAGCGTTCGATTGCCGTAATTGCATTTGCATGTGCGAGATTTTCTCGGAAATCTCTGAACCGTAGTGAGTGAATGTTTTTGCGTAGAAACAGTGTTGTTTTAAAGACTCGAGAATGGTTTTAGTTAATTCAAGCAAGATTTTTTTAGTTTTGTTACAACAAAAAAAACTGCGAAGTATTTCACTCACATCCACATGTCTACAATTATACGAAAATTCGTCGAGGCTTTAATAGTTTTTATCATTTTGTTCAACTGTATGTATATTTCTCTGAATATATCGTCGACCGTAGGTTCAATTGAGGTAGGGACAAAATACGATTTTTCAGGAGAGGCCGACAAAGTTTTTTTTCGGACTAAATCGCCCATAACTTTTTTTGTTATTAACCTTTTTCGGATCTGATTTCGGACATTATCTTGTATTTTAGTGATCTATCTACATGTGTAACATTTATTTAAATAAGTTAGCTATTTAAGAAAATAGATGTCCCTTACAACAACGTATTTTGTTAGTAACGTCCCTTACTGGCCAAGTATTTTGTAGTCCCGTCCCTTACATTAAATTGACCTCTACGTTGGATCCAATCTATCAATGAAAAAATTGTGTAAAAAAAAATACAGTGTAAATAGATTTTTGACAGAAAATGAAGTACACACTTTTGACAATTCGTTGATTGGGAAGACCCTTACCTTATTTGAAGTGGATTGGCGGCGATAATTACACCATTTCAAGTTCCTATATTGCATAGTTTTTCAGATACATTGTAATTATGGGGCTGATTCGAAATTTGGATCCAAAAATCATTAAGGTAAGGGACATTTTTCTTAAGCTAGAATTTTTTCGTATTCACCATTCGATATAGCGAAAAATTCTGAACAAGCCTGTATACTCAACTCATTTTGGGTATTTTGTCCCTTACCTCAATTGAACCTACGGTCGACGATATTTTATTAAAAAAAATATTTGTAATTGATCGTCTCCGTCCTTTCCTGTGGTTTTTATTGAAACGAGTATACGTGGAGTATCTTGCCCGTTCTTGGATGTTTGTTACTTAAACACGCAAACAGCTGAACGGATTTAGATTAAATCCAGGATGTAACCCGGATTAACACATAGGAAACCTAATTTTTATTCCGGTAGTACGTTCCCGTGGGATATTTTTTTTACGCTTGCGTTGGCGATTCCGTTGGTGGCAGCTAGTTTTAAATAAATGCTATGGACATTCCCTCTTATTCATAAAAGCTGCATAAAGTTAACAGATGTTTAACCGTCTCTTAAATTAAACATGAACAGCGTGTAGAATTAAATAGCAACTTGATCTGGACAAATAAGTATAGCCATTATGTATAGTCTGGCACCAAAGCGAGTTGGTAAAAATTAAATGTTATTGTTTGGTTAAACAGTTGCTAATCACTACTTAACTTTAAGCAACGTTTATAAATAAGAGGGGTGTTTAACAGAGGGGTAGCACACTAACAGTAGGAATGGCTTTCATTTTGACAGTTCAACAACATTCATTGCATTATTTAGGTAGGTTGTTGATCAAACTTTACGAACATATGAAGCAATGGATAAGCAATATCCTTCAAAACGATTCAGATTGTGATTGATAGTGTGTAACGCAATTGGGTCTTGATTGGTATAGTTATAAATTGGCATATACCTAGGAGGAAGCTAATACCTATTACTTGAGAATGCTCTTTTTGTTCGTCAAATCGTTGAACTCATCAAGTTCTGTGTTAAGCTGCTTGATTACTGATAAATGCGTGCACTGATTGGACAGGTCCACTCAATCTGTGTGATTTTTCCTCAAAAGATCATTTCAGACACCAATCCACATGATCTGACCAAGATTATGTCTGGACTTTAAAAGAGACTGTGACCTCTGAGTTTGTTTCGGCCTTTCTTCTCAGAGTAATCAGATAGTAAACGCTGACCTCATCTAGTTTTAAAAATATGATTGACGTGTAAAAGTGTTGTGATATATGTAAAACCTACTTAGAGAATTAAAATTATTTATCATTATTTTTCGCGTTTTTGGGTATTACAGCTAGGTATAGGTTTTATCCGCAGCATATACTTACGTAAGTACATTTATTCCATAAGACGTAATTGATTGATTGCCTGTGACGTCATCAGAATTGTGCCAATTCAAATCTACTGTCAGTGTGCTCAGTCAATGTGTGCAGGTAAATTATGGCAATCAGTGACATTTGGCAGCGAGGCCCCGTGATACCTGGCTCGGATTGATCCCTCGCCAGGTGGAGTTGGCAGACTGACGAGAAACGATATAGGTACCTAGGTACCGACGATGGTAGTAAGCGGCCTTTTCGTATTGATGAAGTTTTTGATATTTATGTTCACTTTTGTAATTGAATATCGTGAATGGGATTTATTTCCATTAACCAGCACCCTAATTGCGTAACAGGCGATTAATCATAATCGGTTTCATTTTGACAGTTCAACAATATTCATTGCGTTATTTACGTTGTGGAGCAGACACATTTTTCGAACATATGAAGCAATGGTTTAGCCATCTGTTTCAAAATGAAACAGATTATGATTAATCGTGAGTTACGCAATTAGGGTGCAGTCTTACCAAGGCGTATTGTATCACCCGGTAACTGGTTGTGCAGGTCAGATAGGCAGTCGCTCCATGTCAAATACTGGTATTCAGCTGCATCAAGTTAGACTGGAAGCTGACCCCTACATAGTTGGGAAAAGGCTAGGCAGATCTGTTATCCATTAACCAGCCAAAAAATGACAACAATGAAACTATTGTGGGTATTAGTCAATGTTCAGTGATACAATAAGTACCTATAGCAAGCAATAAAAGTACCTACCTAGTGACCTTGATCACTAAATTTCGACTTTTAATTGTATTCAGTAACTTGACAGTCCGTGTGGTGCAGGACGTAAAGAATAGCACCATCCCATCTCTTCTCGTGGGTGTCGCTGTCGTAGGAGGCCACTAAGGGACTTACTAGAGAATGGGCAGCAGCGTTCTCTATGCATGTTAGCACCATACTGCGATCGCCAACCTGCCTGCCAAGCGTGGCGATTATGGCCAAACCCCCTTTTGGGGGAGGCCTATGTCCAGCAGTGGACGTCTTTCGGCTGAAATGGTGATAATGATGATGACTTGAAATAATCTACTGTTTCATAGAAAATTCCCTAGAAGTCAAAATGTATCGAACAGCTTTTTTTTTAAAATTAATGGTTACGGTGTGCGCGTCGATGTCCCTGCCATCCCTGTATAAAACAGCCTCTTAAATTACAAATGTTCGCACTCGCAGCTATTCAAATCGATCCTGAACGTGATTGATGAAGCCTGAAAAAAGGTGTTACTGTTTACCGATCTTTGTCGAAGCCTTGACTCAGTTTTTTTTACACTTATCACTATAAAGGTTTGACCTTTTCATGTTCTAATAGATTTCTCTATTTTATTTGGCTTTTACGGGTTAGCAAACGTATTTTATTGCTGTCCCTCTTTATTAACCACTAGCTTTTGCCAGCTTCTTCGCCCGCGTTGACATTGAAAATTATCCTACGGGAACAAACTATCGGAATTAAAAGTATCCTATGTGTTATTCCAGGTAACAATCTATCTATGTGCCAAATTTCATCCAAATTCGTTCAGCTATTTTTGCGTGATTTAGTAACAAACATCCAAACATAGAAACTTTCACATTAATAGAATAGAAGAGAATATTTTTATTTCAGATAAAGTCCATGGGGTTAGTAACAATTTTGCTTATCCTCTAGTGTTAGTACAGATACAGATTACTACTATTATAAACTTAAAATTCAGCGTGGAGCTGCATCCACCTTCGCAACATCATGGAATCCCACCGATCTGCGAATACACTGAGAACGTTGGTGCTGCCGCGAACGTGACATCAGGGATGCACATCTTTTTATAATGATGGCAGTAAAACCATCAATGTTGGTATCTGCAAACATCCCTGACGCACTACCATTGATGGTTTTGCCGCCATCATTAGAAAGAAATGTGCATCTCTGCAGACTTAGCATGACGCTTTCTATTTCTACGATGAAATAGACTGTGCTTTATCAATACAAAGTGACATTCCGTTTCTCCATTTTTGACATAGCACCGTAGATATCCTTCTACAATCTATCATTTTGTCTTTCGTTTCTAACATCTTTGTCTAAGTCCTTATAAATGTAGACTATCTCAGAAGAATATTTCTTCCCAAACTGTCATAACCACACTGACAACAAACTTTCTACTCTACGGCCACAAAGTATATACGATTATCTACAAAATCATTATTCGTTTGGAACGCATAACTGTGATAATTAATGGAAAAACATAGCTATCTTCTCCTAATGTACATAATTTAGTTAATAGTCATGTATATTCTTCCGTCGACAAATCGGTGCTCCTGCTAAGACTGCTGATGTCGGGTATTCGCGGCAGCACCAATAGTGTTCTCAGTGTATTCGCAGATCGGTGGGATACCCTGCTGTTGCGAAGGTCGATGCAGGTCCACGCTGAATTTTAATTAATAATATTAGTAGGATAGTAGGACTAGCTGCTGCCCGCGACTCATCCACGTAAGTGCCTCCGACCCGGCGGCGGCGTCGCAACGCATTGCCTTCCCGCGCGAAAACTTCGTTTTTGCTTAGCATTCTTACTGAGGTTTCTTCGCCTTACTCGGCTGCAAAGGGACTTAGCGTTATGTTAAATAACTTCCTCAGTAATTGGGCTATCAAATACAAAAATATTTTTTCAAATCTGGCTAGTAGTTCCAAAGATACGCCGGTACTAATTCTAACAAACCAACAAAGAACACATAACAAACAAAAAGCTTCATTAGTACTATACAGGATAAAATTTTAACCAATGCGCAAACTGTAACCATGTATTCAGCTTATGATTGCTAGAACCCCTAGCGTTGAAAATTTACATCGCTTATACAAAAAAAAAAATCGTCTCTTTCATAGAAAAGTGCAATACCTATTTACGCGGCCAAAATGTACGGAACAGCCAATTTTTTGTTTGTTAATAACATACGAAAAGTTTCTGCGCTAGGGGGTCTAGCTAGAATCGTAAGCTGAATTCATGGTTACAGTTTGACTGGTTAAAATTTTACCCTGTAGATGAACATCGATAAGGTTTTCGTAAATATTTTATGATTGAACTTCAATTTATTGCACTTCATAAATTATAATGTATATATTCGACTAAGACAGTTTCAACCTTACTGATTTTTTTATTTATTTCCCTTTTACCTATCATCACGTAATAACACTTCGCCCTACCTGGGACACGAGCCCAGCAAACTAATTGCGTTACACACATTTTGAAGGATAATGCTAATCCATTGCTTCATATGTTCGAAAAATGTGTTTGCTCAACAAAGTATATAACGCAATGAATGTAGTTGAATAGTCAACATGAAAGCCATTCCCTTCTGTTATTGTATCACGCAATAACTTGCGACCACTAGAACACCAAGGGCTCGTCAACGAGGAGGAATATTTTAACTGTTGTCAATAGTACCTAGATACCTACTAATGTCAATTTGATTCAAAGCAATAATTAAGTGTCTAGTTAATTATTGTGTCTACTTCACGGAAACGGAAAGAATTGGGTAATGCTAAAGATGTTCTAAGAATCTATGAATAAACCTATGAATTAATTAAGTTCTCTTCGCGTATTGCAATATCTGAGACGACAAGGGAAGCAAATTATTTCAGCACTCTGTACAATCACCGTCGAAGTTTAGTGAACTTTCAACAATTATTTAAAAAGTGTTCCAAGAATTTGAAACTTGCTTTGAGGTTCCATTTTCCTTTTCTCATGACTTGTAATAATAAAAACGGTTTTACAAAAAAAAGTTACCGAATTCCATACATTTTTATTTGTAAAAAGTTTTGCTTAAATTTTTTTTTTTTTTTAGTTAAGGTAGGTAACTCGCACCAATTTGTATACCACTATTTGCTAAGTAAACAACAGTAGGAAGTGGATTATATACGTAATATCAAAAATAACACAAACACTACCCAAGCAAAGTTAATAAAATTTATATGGGACCACCCCTGAAACATACTGTATTCATTAAAAAATATATTTTGAAATCGATCCACAATTATTATTATTGCCAAAGACAACGCGGATCATAAAAAAAACAGACGAATGGGAAAACTTCCTCCATTTTAAAAATAGCCCGAGTCTTTTCAGTACTTAGTAGAAAACATTTTTTTTATCCCCAAAAGATTTGAATCTCTTAGGGTAGGTACCATTATGATATTTTTCTGCCCCTTTTCCCTTTCACAATAGATTAATTTCTGTTCATAATATTAATCTTTGCCAGTGAGGGTAAACATGAACATTATTCTGTCTTAAAACACTGGGTTTGTCCTTGTTAATAAAATATGTATAAGGGGAGAGTGGGGTCAGATGTGTCCAGAATCACCCCGTCATGTACAAGGCTTAAATCAGAAAATATTGTGGATCGGGACGAAAATTGGGGTTGATTTTGGGTCTAACATTATTGGATGATGAGGCTTAATATATTTTTTGTCATGATTTTAGTTGTATTACTAAGTTAGATAGCATTTTTCTATTGACAAATAAATAACGGTGAAGGTTCAGCCTAACTGGAAAAACGAGTTTATACTCCTCGGTAGACCGTGAGTCAGTTTAAAAAAAAAGGTTTATTTTTTATTTCTTTATGTAAGTCATTCAAAAAACTGATGTACAGACGCCAGCGCATCAAGCTACCTCAAACTGTCAAATTTTACCAATTGAACATGAACCTTATTCTTAGGTTTTAAAGTTGAAAATCTATCAAAGAAATTTGACAGATTGGGGTAGCTTGATGTGCTGGCGTCTGTACAAACACAAATTCAACACAATCTTTTTGATTGACATCTACTAGGTGTGAATCAAGTATATACATATTTTATGTACAACACCTAGTACAAAAGAAAGAAAAATGCGTTTATTGGCATTACAGCTTATAAAACATTAAAACTATAAATAAAACATAAAACAATGTTAGGCCTCAGCTCAGCATAATGTCAGATGGCAACACAGTAGGTATGCACCACCTGACGCTGATTTTCTGCTGCAACACACGAGTACTTATGCACCAAAAATGTAACGAACTCAGTGTATTTCAGTAAAACTTCTCGAATTTTCATAAATATTTTGTTCATTCAAAAATGTATCGTCAGTCCATTCAACAAACCAAACCATTTCCAAAATCACTGACTGCATATTATTAGTAGTCAGGGCACCAGGAGTCAGTCCCACGGTCACAATTAGCGCATTCCTTGCGCTTCGATGCGCGCGCGCAAGCAAATCGCGCCACAATGATATTTGTGCTCCTTTGTTATTGATAACCCGATACCCATGTGACAATGACGTGCTACTGTTTTGTAATGCAAGCGGATTTCACTGACGCTGTCGAAAGTATGACTAAATAGAGCAATCCTTTACTTCCGACACCGTACCATTATCAGCCTATTATGTCCCCACTACTGAGACACAGGCCTCCTATCAGTGAGAGAGAGTGGGCCACCATGCGGACCAAGTGCGAGTTGGTAAATTTCACATATCTTCGAATTTTTGGTTCTAGGACATGCCAGTTTCCTCAAGATCGGTTCCTTCACAGTTTTGAGATCAGTAGTGATAAAACAATTTACAGAAAGTAAAGTGCCTATCTGGATTCGAACCGTACGAACTAAAAAAATGCCGTCAAGAACAACAAAATCAGAATGAAAAGTCATTTATTCCAACTAGGCTCCGAGTCAGCACTTTTTGAACGTCAAAATTATATAAGACAGTCCCCAAAACGCCCGTCCTTACCTAGTGCTTTTGCTTCTTAGTGGCATTATTTTTGATTGTGAGTTTTCAGTATAAGATCATCTATCATGTGTTGTTATAAAAGTTGAAGTCAAATCAATATCAATCCAGAGTGGCAGGGTTTCGACGCGCAAACTGAATCCATGGATTCAACACATGATCGAAACCCCCTAGCGTTGAATTTCTTTGTCGGTTGCAAAAAAAAATCTGCTGTTCCATCAAATAGTAAAATACTTACGCGGTCAAAATGTGAACAGCTCATTTTTTTTTAATAACTGACGTAAAATCGAAATGATAGAGGGATAAATAACCCTCTAGTATTTACATTTTAAGATTCATGTACTGAATCCATGGGTAGAGGTGGTGGCGCGTCAATGATACCACCCTGTATTCTGTAGCGATTTAAAGCCGGTTGCTTAAGGTCCATGGGACGACTACAGAAATCGATGAGCTTTTGGTTTCCTTTCCCCTCTCCCTTCTGAACGATCTTGAAACACGACTAGAGGATTATATTATTGTACACAACAGAAGCATGGGTTGAGCAGCACACCCTTATTGTGCTAATTAATTCGGTGTTAATGTTATACGATCACTAATCCGCTTGTCACGAGTAGGTATAGTAAAATAGATTTAGACAATAATTTCAATAGCTAAAAGCAGACTATTTAGAAATAGATTTGATGATGTTCAGGAATCTTCAAGCAAAAAGAAACACTGCTAAGGAGGTTGACATACATAATTCAGTCTTTTTGTCCAGTTGAAAATGCGGTTGCAACCTGGCTGTAAAACTCAGTATCGAGTTCACTTCTATAGCCACGATGAGAACAGAGGAGACACTGACCACACTGACACTACCAAAGAGGTTGACACAAGTCAGCTTTTTTGTCCAGTTGAAAATTAACCTGGCTGTCAAACTCAGTATCGAGTTCACTTCTGTAGCCATGATGAGAACCGAGAAGACACTGACGGTAAAATTTATCAATACGTTCATATAAATGAGTTATATCGTGATTTACTACAAAAGAGGCCTGCATCGTTGGTCTAACTGTCGCGAACCCTACTGCTGAGCGTGAGGTCCGAGGTTCAATTCCGGGTAAAGTGTTTCCGGGGTTTTCCACCTGGAGCATCTCAGTAGCAGCGAGTCTTGAAGGTCACCCACTATTTTAGAAATTAATGGCAAAATGTGGACTGGGTGTAGTATACGTAAGTCTACCTCTGCCTAATCCTACGGGGAATATAGGTGTGATGTTATGTTATGTAGCAAGGCCATTATTTGTTCAGGATCTAGCTGTTTGGGCATTGTGATTTGTGTTTATAACAGCACCTAAAAAAGTGTGAAGCTGCAAGTGTGAACGGTTTATTTATTATTTACTTAACTACTTAAGTGCTGACCGCTTAAAGTAGAATGCACTCAGAGGTGCCATTAGCCGGCAGATATACTGAACTTTTAACTCACCTTTAAGTATTTTGATCGTAAATTGCAAGACTCATTATGGTTGCAACTGAATATTTAGGGCGAAAAGTTTCTGCCACAAATATAAAGTTAAAACTAATGATTTTTGAGAAAAGCCAAGGTGAAGAGGATAAGTATGGTTTTGTCAAAAATCATCATCAGTAGACCAAGTACATATTAAGACATTTATTTGATAATTTTCTTTTAATTAGAAAATTAAATAAAAAAAGTAGATTTAAAAAATCTAAAAACTTGACTGCGTAAAAACTGAAATTTTAAAACGATGAAGACAAGAAAATTTTATAAAAGAGATTGATTATCAAACTTAATACTATAAGCAATCTCAAATCATCATCAGCAGACTAAGTATTAAGAAATTTATTTGATAATATTCTAATTAAAAGTAGATGTAAAAAATCTAAAAACATGACTACGTAAAAAGTGACCTTTAAAAAAGATGAAAACAAGAAAATTTTATTAAAAGAGATTGATTATCAAACTTAATACTATAAGCAATCTCATGGAATCAAATGCATCTTCTTAAATAGAACAATAAAGAGTTTTATTGCTGCCGACTAACAAAAGCGGTTGACACAAGTCTGCTTTTTTGGCCAGTTAGAAGTACAACCAACCTGGCTGTAAAACTCAGTATCGAGTTCACTTCTGTAGATATAAAGTTATGTACATTCATTGAAATACAAAAAACCCAAGATGCATAGTCTCGATCAAAAGTAACACTCAAAAGTCAAAACAGTCCCCAATTATACATCAGTGGTTATGGTTATGATATTTTTTTTTATTTTGTAAATTCATCTTTACACGGATGACTTAAAGTGGTTTTTATAAAGCAATGTCCAAATGGACTGACTACAAGATGACTGCCGATACTATTGACACCAGCGCAAATTGCGCTCTCATTATGCGGACGTTTTTGAGACGCTGATTGTGTATCTTGGGTTTTGTTGTGTATCAATGTGTACACTAATGATTTTTGAGTAAAAGCGAATGCTTTTTCTCTTGATCAATCCTACTAATCCCAGTAATGTTATAAATGTGAAAGTTTGGATGTTTGTTACTCAATCACGCAAAAACGGCTAAACGGATTTGAATGAAATTTGGCATACTGATACTTTTTATCCTGGTAGTACGTTACATAACTTTCGACCTCTACCCGCACAATGTCTTAATTGTGGCCCATATTCACTAATGACAGTGTAGTTATGAGCTGTACCTACGTATTCAATGCTATTTTGTAAGGCTGACTTCGAACCTCATTAAAGTGATGGCATAGAAACACAATTCCAAGCAAAGTTTGAAGTTAAACTTCGAATTCGTGTTTAGAGAATATTATATATAGGTACCGTACCTTCTGATGGTTTAATGAATGATATAGCTTACGACATAGTTGACTAAATATCTGCAAAACCGGATCTATTGTTTCTTAGAATTCGGTAAGTATTTCGACCCTACAACTTGCTATCTGAAATTCTCAATCTTCCTTTAGTAAAGAGATTCTATATTTATGTTGTAATAGCGGGCGATCAGTTTGCATCCGTGCGTAAAGATACGCCGGGAGGAACAGAGTATAAACTACTATTCGTGAATAACTTACCTAGATAAAATAAGAGGTTGAATTCAGAAAATAAGTTCGGTAAATATTTGGGACTAGATTTGCCGGCAGCCACGTCCAACCGTAAAGTTGTAATTTTTCGGGATGAAAAAGTTCTTAATGTACTTTTTCAGGTAGGTACCGACTTCTTTTTATACTGAAAATCATCTAAATCTTTTCGCAAATATACGGACAGAATATTAATCATCGTCGCAGTTATAATATGTCAACTAATTTGTGCTAAAAGTATGAAAAATTGGGAAAGGTGTCTTTTTAAACAATTGCCAAAAATGGACCCGTTCTTAATTCGTTTTTTTTTATGTTTGTTACTTCAGAACTAGCGACATTTATAAACTCATTTGACTTATTCTTCTTTTTAACCCCCGACGCAAAAACGACGGGACATTATAAGTTTGAAGTTCTGTGTGTATGTGTGTCTGTCTGTGGCATCGTAGCTCCCGATCGGATGAACCGATTTCGATTTTGTTTTTTTATTGTTTTGTAAGGTGAATTAGTCGAGAGTGTTAGCTATGTTTGATGAAAATCGGTTAAGCCATTTGAATATTATCAGCTCTTTTCTGGCTGATGAACGAATTTGGGCATCTCCCACGAGTCTGATCGAGTCGAAATTTGGTATTGTATTACTTCAATTATTTAGACGAACAAAGTTATCTTGAACTGATGCTGGAGCATTACCTGGAATTTCCAGGATACTCAAGTTACTCACAAACAAACAGCAGAAGTATCGTGTTTGGGCTCATTGAAAAGGTCTCAATGAATAAGTGGTAGGAAGGTAATGAATAAGGTAGATAAATGGTGATCAGGACGAGGTATGAGGATAAATTAGAACGAAACTTCACCGTGGGAAACATAAGAAAAGCTGCGTAGATTTAAGCGTACATGTGTCGATCGTAGCGTGTTTATTATTATTATGATTAAGTTTAAATAGCAGGAAATAAAAGTTAAGTTACGATAACCCGCAATAATGAATTTAACTATGCTATTGTAGAAAGGATAACATTTTCACTAGCCGTCCCCCGACGACACAATGCTTTGATCAAAATATTACCTACAACTTAAAAGGCCATTTTTTTTTACTTTTTAGAGGTTTTTGTTTGAGTCGGGGGTTTTTAAAATTTTAAATTTTGTATGAAAGAGTATACTGACGAAGTGATCCCATATAAATTTGGTCTAGTTATGATGGTAACAGCCGCGACTTTGTCAACGTTCACATAGACGTAATAAAATCGGGGCGAGATTTTTTTGCTCACTGCATTTTCAACTCTCGGTGTTGAAACGAGCGTTGAGAATCCAGCAGAGTGAATCTCATTGCGTCGTAAATCGAACTGTGTTCGATTTTCGACTCTCTACGCTAAGCACTGCGTTGAACATCCAAGTGCGCGAAAACATCCTGCCACGATTTTATTACGTCTATGCAGGCGCGGCCACAGCCAAAGACTGAAGGGCCACAGACAAAGACTACATATTAATTAGAAAATTTATTATATTTTCAAAAAATTACTGTGTTAAGAAGGTTTACGTTTACGGATTTGGGGGGGGGGGCATGACTCCTAGGACCCCCCCCGCCCTCGGACTGCGCCTACTACTGGGCCGCCACTGCTCTCAGATATATTGTCGCATGAAATATATTTTATAAAAGCCGGTATTCCCTGCGTGCCGCATACAAAACTGTTCCCGAAACTACATAAAGCTAGTAGAATAGATATTTCACCTAGAACGGAACAGCGATCACTGAATATCATAAAACAAAGTTCGGAAACCCATCCATTTCTGATGTTTGGGCTAATCTCGAAATCCACCGGTTGGACTCACTACAGTTTTAAACTACTAGAGCGGATCGTACTTTTGAAAGTGTTTGGCTGTAATTTGTTGCCGTATTTAGTGGAAAATGGTTTTTTCGTCTTCGAGTAGGTAGGTACCTGCCTACTTCGCTGTGTCGATAGTCTAACTTATTTAAATTGAGGCAGATTATCTAAAGGCATTTAATTAATAAGCGAATAGCTTCCCAAACTGTTTCAAGGCCTTGGTAACTTTAAATATTGTCGTTATGAGCAATAATAGTTCTTATTGCAATCCGATACGGGTTAAAATCTGTTGTAATAAATTTGAATAATAAATGAGCAAGTATTGTCGTAAAAATGCAAATTAAATCGTATAAAATTAGATATTAACTATTTAATAATAAATAATCCATCACTGGATGCAGTTTGGCATTTGGAATTTTATGGTATATTTTTAATTATAATTGTTATTGAAGGGATAAACTGGTTTTAAAGATAATTTAAAGGTGACTCTGATGATTTTTTTGATGCATTATGTATGTAGTATGTTTTGAGTTCTATTACTTTATACAAAAAGAACTTGAAAATCTCATATATTTTTTGCCAGGAGATTTGAGCTGCCGATGTACCTATTCTGTAAAAATCTCATCGTGATAGCTTGGGTGAAGTGAGCTGTCATTCTATTAATCCCTAGCATCAGATGGATTGGCAGCTAACTTCACGGTCACTTCACCTCAGTTCTCACGGTGAGATTTTTACAGAATGCATCGGCTGGTGGAATGATAGCTCACATCACGCTCCACATCACCTACGTTTTCACGGTGAGAATTTTACAGAATAGCCTAAGTAAGTACAGGTCGTGAATCATATTTTATTCAACCTGCAAATTATTAAAAAAAAACGGAAGAAAATGTGATTTTGCGGGGTACTTTAGCGCATACACCTTTTTTCAACTACGTACAGCTGCCAAAGAAAACAAAATGGTTAATTTTATTCATCTTTTCCATGTGACTGTACCAGGTTTAATTCTCAAGTGACCTGAGAAAGTTACATAAAGAAAGTAACGTGTAGCATATTTCACTCTCTACGTTCCTCCCTGAGGAGGTGGCTTCAATACGAGTCCGTGGAATACATTCAGGTAACCCGTATCAATAGTCGGTCAACATGCATATCTGTCAGGAAATACATTATTAATAAAACAAATATCGATATTTGAGGATGTTTATCTATTATATTTGTTTAACAGTCGGTATTGACAATTGATGAAGTTGGTAAGTATACTAGTTGAGTTATTTAATGTGTTTATGACCTAAATAATTATTTATTAAGTAACATAGGTATCAGCGTTGATAAGCTGATTAAACCATTTTTATAATTATATATGACTACCAGCAGGCTTAGCATGACGTTTTCTATTTCTTCGAAGAATACACAGTGCTTTTTCAATACAAAGTGACATTTCGTTTCTCCATTTTTGACATCGCACCGTAGATATCCTTCTACAATCTGTCATTTTGTCTTTCGTTTCTAACTATCTTTGTCTAGGTCCTTATAAATGTAGCTATTTCAGAAGAATATTTCTTCCCAAACTGTCAAAATCACACTGAAAACAAACTTTCTATTCGATGGCCACAAAGTATATACGATTATCTACAAAATCATGATTAGTTTTGAACGCATAACTGTGATAATTAATATTAAAACATAGCTATCTTCTCCTATTGTACATTATTTAGTAAATAGTCATGCCTATTCTTCCTTCGACAAATCGGTGCTCGTGCTAAGCCTGCAGGACTACCCAATCTATTCTGCAAAAATCTTACCTTGAAAATTTTAACTCTTACGTTTTTTTGCACGTTGCAGGTTGCATGTAGATTAAAATATGATTTGCGACCGTTACACGTTTATATTTACATATTTATAATCATCAATAGGCGATAAGTTTATTTCATCCCATTGAATGACTTTTCTATGGTATAGTCATAAATAACGATCAACGTACAACGTGACCTGGAAATTGCAAAAAACGCATGAAAATTTGGATTTGCGGGCTACCGTAGCACATCGACATTAAGTAAAGTGACCTGTCAATCCCTTCGGATCAGCAGGTCTATTCTGTAAAAAAACTTAGGTGAAGTGAGCTATATTTCCACCTGATGCTATAGGGATGACATTCTAAACAGCTTACTTCACGCCAAAATCACCTGAGTTTAAGAGCTTGGCAGGTGGAATGGCAGCTCCTTTCAAACTCTTTACAGAATAGGCCGGCTGATAGACTATTATAATTAATCTTTATTGAAAACTACAGCCAAACGGTCAGCCAAAAGGTCTGCTAAATATCTGCTCGGTAAACTTATGAGTGATATTGAGAGTGTTTTTGTCAAGGCATTTTTAGTAGACTCCAGAATTAGACTTGCTAATTCTCTAAAACAAAACGCCAAATAAAATGATCTAAGCACGATTATTGCATTACGAAGTTAACCACTGTCTTTGACAATCAACAAATTGTGTACAAGATAACTGAATTAATTATTCAGAGCGCGAGTTTGGCTAAATGTGGTTTGAGAACTAAACGGCGGTTTAGCTATTTATGTTAGTTTGGACGTTCCTTCATTGCGTCCCTGTTGTTAAGCTGATTTTAATAATAGGTCTTTACCTATGAAATTGCCGTTTTGTATGAAAAAATTTAAACGAATTTTTTTCATGTATTTTTTATTTGTATTAATCGAAGTAATCACCCATGTAATCAATGCATCTTTGCCATCGCAGTGGCAGTTTATTGATGCCCTTCTTAAAGAAATCAGCTGGACGGGAGGCAACAAATTCTTCAAAGGCATTTTGTACTGCCTCTCGGGTATTGAATTTTTTTCCCGCCAAGAAGTTATCCAAATTCTGGAAAAAGTAGTAGTCTGTAGGCGCAAGGTCTGGTGAGTAGGGCGGATGACGGAGAGCTTCCAACCCCAGTTCTTGCAACTTGGAGACAGTCTGCTGTGCAGTATGAGGTCGCGCGTTGTCGTGCAGGAGCAGCGGAGACGAGCGATTGACCAATGCTGGTTGGAGATGTGCCAGTTTCTCCATCATTGTGTTCAGTTCTTCACAGTACACATCTGCAGTAATGCTCACCCCGTTTGGTAAGAAGCTGTGATGAATCACACCGGCGCTAGACCACCAAACAGTGACCATCACTTTTCTAGGGGTAAGTTTTCGTTTAGGGCATTGTTTAGGTGCTGAACCAGGATCCAACCAACTTGCTGAGCGCTTGCGGTTATCAAACAGAATCCATTTTTCATCGCAGGTAACAATGCGGTTCAAAATTCCTTCATTTGTGTGTCTGTTGAGCAGTGCAAGGCACGTCTCGACGCGTACTTCGCGCTGACGATCATTGAGTTCGTGGGGCACCCATTTGTCAAGCTTTTTTACCTTGCCAATTTGACGCAAATGGACCAATATTGTTTTGACGCTAACGTCGAAAGCTGCTGCTAATTCAGCCGTAGATTGTGTATCATCAGCTTCCACAATCGCCTTTAATTCGTCATTGTCGATACAAAGTCTTCGGACGACCGCGAGGTTCATTTTTCAGGTCGAAATTCCAGAACGGAAGCGAGCAAACCAATAACAGGTGGTGCGTTGGTTTGTAGTGTTAGCTCCGTAAACGTCGTTGATGTTGCGTGCCGCTTGTGCCGCGTTGCTGCCACGACGGTACTCATATTCCATAATTACTCGAATTTTTAACGTATCCATGATGACGAAAAAGATTGAAATGCGATGAAAATGTAACACTAATCAATAAACAAATGACTACTTTTGGAAAAAAAAATCCATGTTTTTAAAATAAAATTAATTTGAAATTAGAATTCTTACCCAAACAAAAATTATTTTGATTTGAAATGGCCAGTACTGCAAAACGGCAATTTCATAGGTAAAGACCTAATACTTGCATTGTTTACGAAGAAAGTATAAAGGATTTCGATACAGTGAATGCCTGAGAAGGAAGTCACTTGCCGAGGCAGACCCAGAGTATTGCCAGGAAGATAGAACTTCTAAAGATTGGCCAAGAACGCAATGGACAGATAAATATGGATGACTACGAGCCAGACCCTTACCCAGTAATGAAACAGTAAGGCAGAAAAAGAACACTGGAACAAAGTTTTCCCATTGCTACCCAATTCTGAACCTACGTCAAAGGCCCCAAAGCGCAAAGAATCTATTTTTTATCAATACTAGTTCATCTAGCTACCTTTTCCACGGTCTATTTTATGCGGAGTTTGCGTACATTTTACCGAGTCTGTGACCGACAAAATACTGAGCAGGACATATAAGGCACCCCTTTCAAGTCTATTTCAAATTTTGATTATAAATTGACTTGTATTTTTTGTTTATGCATTTTCTGTCGCTCCGGTGGGTGGAGAGAATCGCTTTCGTATGAGCCCCCTGAGGTATGACAAGGTGATATGCAAGTATCGATTTGCTTGTTGTACCCTCTTGAAGAAATTGGCTCAAGCCGCCACTTAAGGAATGAATTGATAGGTTTCTTTTTTATGATACTGTTTTTGCTGGCGCATTGTTGACTGGGATCTCTGCCCAAAAATATCTTTGCCGTTACCAATATCAATAAATAGCTACTGTATTAAAGATACAAAATTAATAATGTTGTAATTAATAAAAGGAAAGTGAACTCAGACAAGAAAATTGTGTAAATATCTATTGTAGACATAGTGAATCCTGCAAATGATTAGTTTGTGAATTGTGTACATTTGGGCTTGAATATTTAGACGAAGGCATGAGTTTACGTAAATATATATGTGTATATAGTAGTGGCAGCCTAGCTTTAGCTCAACCCAGCAGGGTGTGGCTCTCTCACGAACTCCTGACCTCTCGATTACCAGCAGTAGCTCAGTCATTAGGCTATTGTAGGTTCTAAACTTAGCGTGACCAATGCCTATACTATCCAAGACGGGCTCTTTCAGAATATCCACCGTATTATATAACTTTATAGGAAGCAGCTGGGAATTTACGATTTTCTTTCATCGAGATTAGTTCAGAAAATTCTTTATTTTTTAGACTTTGATGGCTTAATGAGCACGGTGGCACGGTTTGGTCGTTTTAAGGGTTAATTTATGGGGCCAGCTTTTTCTGGTAGCTTATTTTGGATTCTTTTAAAAGAATAACAAAGTATTTACCTGATTTTTTTTTATGAGAAAGGATTTTTAGAACCTTCAACGTTTTCTCAGACATCACATCTCATAAAGTACCTACCCAGTGCTAAATATATGTCACGATTCTAATTAACACCCCAAATTGAAACACAAATATAGTTTTAGCTCTATGTCAGCCTGCTAAATGATGTGATTTATGGTTCAACGTTGAAGTTGAGCAGCAACATTTAAGCGAATTTTCATGTTATTTACAATTTGGTGTTTGTCCCTAAACTAGTCATGTTTGTGAGTTATCAAGGCGCCTGCTACCCTCACCCTAACATCGTAAGGAGGTTTAACAGGCCGGTACCAGTCCGTACCAGCACCATTCCCTGATTTGTTTGTGTTTTCATTTTTCAATTTGTTAAACATGCCTGTGTCTCGTACTCCAACGACAATCGTGATTCGATCATTAATAAGTTTATGATTATCAAGTGGTATTGATTAATTGACATAGATTTCAATTTGTCTTCAAAAAATAACTGTTTGTTTCCTGTTTTTGTCAAGAACTATGTCAAGCGTAACGCTAGTGCTGTGGTTATCCACAACAAAGTATATTTCCGAACCGCAAAAGAAAAAGAAGTTCCACTCGCCGTTTGCCGGGTTATTATATAGAAAATATCTTATCTTATACCTTCGAAGAAAATTTTGATGTATCACGCGGAAGCCCCAGGAGTAATACAACAAAATATAACTTAGGTGCTTATTTTTGTACGTGGGTAAGTCTGTTGTACATTCGGTGTCGTATATTGGCGTAAAGCCAAGGTGAAACGGTTGGTTTTAACCAAAAGCCAAACGCTTAGGCATTTAGCTAAAAACAATCTATTCTGAACACCTGTGACACGGGGCGAGAGTTGAGCTTAGCGATGTTTACGTGTGCGTATATCTAATATTTCGGGAGTGAACCCATTTAATATATTGTTTGCATACATGAGTATAAAATGTTTTGCGATATCAATTTCCTCCTCAAATACATTTCATAAATATTTACGCAAGCAACGAAAATAGAAAATGAAATGTTTTGGTCGCTTGCCGTCCGCACAAAGTTATAAGTGGCAACTTAAAGACATGGCTAGTTAATGGCACTGGTTGGCAGGTGGCCAGCGATCTGTCATCGTTTGGTGTTGGTGGTTACAGTCATGACCTTACGTGATACGTTATAACTGCTTCCTCGATACGTCTTGTAAAGGGTGCTGAAAAGAACTCTTCGATACTTGGCATGAAAGCTAGGAGAGAAAGTTTCATTGCGGATAAAACGAGATACTGGCGAAGACAAATTGAGTAGCGGTGACAGAAGTAACACTTCAATTGAAAAAAAAAAAATGGCAAAATTGACGAATGATCGGTTATTACCATAAGAAGAAGAATATTCTTACAAGGATCTGAATTCATCATCTGCCTAGCCTTTTCCTAACTAGATTAGGGTCGGCTTCCAGTCTGACCGGATACAGCTGAATACCAGTATTTTACATGGAGCGACTGTCTATCTGACCTCCAAAACCTAGATATTGAGCAATACAATCAGTCAGACTTTCGTGCTTCTGACAACCCGTAATAGCTGTCAAAGATCCACGAAAGACAAGCGGGACGTACTTTCCGAGGCATGAAGGGGTTCTGGTATGTAAAGATGGGCACCCATCCACGGACCAACCAAGGAAAGCGTAACTTAAATTGTTCGATCGAACCGTGCGACTATTTTTATTTGGCCACAAGGATCATTATTACATAATTATTATATCTATACTAATATTATAAAGAGGTAAAGTTTGTGAGGTTGTAGGGGGTAATCTCTGGATCTACTTAACCGACTTTGAAAATTCTTTTACCAATAGAAAGCCACGTTATTTGTGAGTATCATAGGTTATATATTAACCTGAAAAAATAAAAGACTTTTTCGTGGTAGTCGGATTTGCAAAGTCGGAGAAAAAATGGTCGAACGAATATATGATTGAGTTCTAGTGAAAAGTTGTAGAGTTTGATAATGTCTACAAAAAAATCAACGACAGTGTATGTCTAACTAATATTTAAATCACAAAAAGTGGACTTTATATATATAAAAAAAAAATCGTTAGGTCATGTTTATTGGTCATATTATCAACAAGCCCAACGAAGTGGGCATGGGTAAGCTAGTTCCAAATAATGTCAGGTACCTACTCAGTTGTATAAACCTCGTCGCAGCTGCCTATTGAATAGGAGGCAATAAAGAACTTGTACATAACTATATTTACCAGAGATATTGGAAATATACGATGAAAAAATAATCGTCCCTTATCCCTCACATCTGGTGCAGTTGTATATTACATACGACCTTACATACCGTGTAAAAAAACCTTAATCTTTGTTGGAACAAATAATAGCATATCGATATTAAAAACTAATATTGACTCCAATATCAATAGGACCTTTCCTTTCCCGTCCAATACACTATTTTAAATAGAAAATACGATAAAGACCTTTATCGTAAACTTTGATGGATTGGAAGGCAAATAGGTTTACTGTTCATAGAACTTGAAAGCAGTTTTGATAAGGAGGGTGCTTCGCCCTTTCCATTGAACCTTTGCGTCCGGTCGCTCGTCCGCCTCACGGCTTATGATTTCAATAGGGGTCTCACTCCGCTGGCTTTGAACAAACCCCAGATATAGATAGGATGAATTAAATGTTTGAAATTCGGTGATTTGACTAGTTCCTGCTGTTATTAATGTTTGTTTCCTTTGATCCGTGGGCAGCGCGTTTAGGACTTCGCAGATGAAGTAGATATTATTAGAACAGAAAGGGTATTTACCGGCCCTTTGATTAAAAATACACTAAGCCCCTTCGATGTATATCAAGACATTGATAACGATTTCTGTCTGAAATGCGGAGAATTTATCTCCAAATTGTAAATTATCTCTCAAGATCTTTGTACAGAATTCAGTTGCTTGAACTTTACGATCACTCTCTATAGATAGCTTCTATACAGGCTATCTTTATCAACTCTTTGTTTCTATCTTGAATGTTTAGTCAATTTATTTATTCAGCGTTAATAGAATCTAAAAATCCATTGACATTTTTTGTGAATTGTTCAACATCGACCTTAGGCTGACAAAAAATGAACGTAACAATTTCACAAGTCATTGCCATAAAAATAGATGTAAAACGAATTAAGATAGAAGTAAAAAGTAGTATCCCACAGGCGTCACGGGGCTATAAAGCAAATATTTGTTTACAACGAGATTGAGTGTACGTGGGGCTGTCGCGCCTGGCTGCACAAGCAACGACACGGGGAGCGCGCGCGCAGGATGCCGAGCCAATTTTATATCGACTTAGCGCTCATTTTTATTACCGTGTTCCGGATTCATTTCCCTTAGAGACGTATAATTAATAATGTCTTCATAGTAGGCTATATTAATATTATAAACGCGAAAGTTTATATGTATCGATGTTTGTTACTCTTTCACGCAAAAACTACTGAATGGATTTGGATGACATTTGGCACACAGATAGACTATAACCTAGATTAACACATAGGATAACTTTTTATCTCGGTAGTACGTTCCTGCGGGATAATTTCCGACTTTCACACGGGCGTAGCCGCGGGCGGAAGCTAGTAGTCTATATTTAAACATACTTCATTCACTAGAACAATCCCCATTATATGTTGCTGTTCTACTTGGCGTGAATAACAAAAATTAAATTTCCGCCTCCATAAGTGCAAAATATCAGTTGCATATGACTGGAATTTGGCGAGCATCAGTTAATTTGATTGTTCTCCGCCAAATTGGAGTAGTGTAGTGTTAAACTGAGCTGACCTGAAAAACTTAGTTGTTTAGCACTTTTACAGTACGTTTTGCAATATAAAAGAGAGTTCTTATTAAGTCAATTAGCACTTAGTTTTCCAATTCATTGATGAGTTCCTTGATTTTATCTTTATGTTAATTAAAATGTATAATCTTCACTTTAACATTCTTCTCATTATCTTTCATCTCAGGTTTGGAATGCTAATCACGATCTGCAAAAAATCCTGGAATGTAAAACATCAAATGGTTCTAAAACATTGCCTAAAAGTTATTCAATGTTTGTTGAATCCAACAAATTATTTATCAACGCTAAATATCCATAATTCATTTCGTCGCGCTAAACTGCCTTAACTTATAAATCATCATAAATTCCAATTTCCAAGTTTGGGAACCGAGAGATGTATCATTAAGTTGGTCCGACAGAAATCCATTTCAATAATTCATATCAATCCCTATCATTCCGTCTCCCATCCCTATATTTTCTCGTGGGTCCCTATAATTACCTGTTTATATTCGCTTTACTTGGTCCAGGGTTTGTTCATTGCTTTGGGCAAACTGAGCAATTATCACATCGCCGCCGGACAGTTCCCACGGG
The DNA here is from genome assembly GCA_947359405.1 of Antitype chi. Classification (NCBI taxonomy): domain Eukaryota; kingdom Metazoa; phylum Arthropoda; class Insecta; order Lepidoptera; family Noctuidae; genus Antitype; species Antitype chi. Next base: position 4,830,730 of record OX375822.1, on the reverse strand, counting down.
ATGGTAAAATTTGTAACTCACATACAAACGTGTCGAACCTCGCGGCTCACGCTTTTTGTAACATTAGGCTTGGAGTAGGATATTGTACTGCGGTCACTCTTGTTACGAAGCCTTAGGACGCATCCTTGTCGGTCGTACCTCCGCTCTCCTTTTACATTGCTGCCTTCCTTCCACTTTAAGTAATGTTGTTCCTCGAGTGACGAGAGATGGGTTGAGTGCTCAAGAAAGTGGGCGTTCGGGTTTCGGGTTACAATGACGCAGTACTGGTTTTGTTTGCTCGAGACGCGCGCGATCGCGTGAGAACCTTCGGAACTGCATGGGCGTGACATCGGACTCTTTTTGTCGTACTTTTTTTAAACTTATTTTTCTTTTGTAAACCTAATGTTGAGCTGTGAGTAGTGAGTATCGGTAATAGCTATACAGTGAACTTTCCGACGTGACGATGACAATGCAATTCGTAAGATTGTACAGATGATATTTGTATTCCAAGAGTTAAACATAATGTCCAGCTTAAGCATTGTTTTCCATGAATAATTGTAGTATGGAATTTCTTAAGAATTCGTGTACAAGCGAATGGTTTATCTACGCTTGTGTTTGTATTTCGTCACACGCTGATTTCGCGCCCATTAGTTGCGCTTTTTCGATTCTTTTTTCTTGCTTGCCTATCGACATTTATATGAAAAAGTTGCCAAGTGAGCCTGTTCGGGACAGGATTCTATAATTGATTGCTAGCGTGGCTATTAAAAAGACATTAGACGTGACCGTCCTGTTTGCTTTGGTGGTGTATACTGCAACAATACAGTGTTTATGGTCTGTTTTCAATTTCCGATGTTATCGGCCGTTATAGTTAGGTGGGTACTTTCCCCGATGTTTGCGGCGAGCTACTGAATATGTATCGATTGTTTATTTGGAAATATAATCTGACTGTATAAACTTTGTGGTGCGATATAGCATTAGTCAACAAAGCGTAGTTTGTTTGTAAACTAAAAGATAATCTGCACAAGTTTGAACATTCAGGGCATGCATGCATGGTCGTTCCGTGTATGAGTAGCTGAATGTTTTGTGTGCCAGAATGTAGTTTTAATAAGGCCTGGAACTTGAAGGAGAAATTTAACAATAATGAAAGTATTGTGCTAGCAGTAGGTCCATTGCTTTATTGGAATGTTTTGGAGTATGTGAGCATTTGATCCAATTAAAACCAGCTAAATAGCTCAATTACGTGCGGTATTTGCTAACAAAACAATAGCTTTTTACAACTTTTCTTCGCGATGAAGGTAACGCAAATCCAACACAACAAGTTAAACTCGATTCGGATTGCTCCACAAAGGAGATTGTCTAAAATTGTACCGGGCCGAACAAATAATTCTATCTACGTATTTCTCCGTAATGAAATTTACATATTTCATTTTATATAACTATCCAATAAACTCTCCGGTCTGGTATATTGTTTCCGAGCGTGCTCTGTTGAATAAAACATAATATTTTTATTGCATGTTTGCGTCCAACGGTGCATATATTTTACATAGATCTCGATCTGGCACAACCGAATTGGCTGCATCTACATTTTTATTACTTTTTTCTAAACGTATTTTTGTATGAAAACAAAAAAAAAAAAACAATAATATAACGATAAATATGGACGGCAATCGCATCACCGAAAGTTATTAGACATTGCGGTGCAGAGCTTTCGTTATTTGAACGGTTCCTTGTTTTTACGATAGTAGCTATCTCAGGTAGCTACTGGCTTGGCTATACTATCTTCTATTTTCTTTGTTTTAGTAGGTAAGCAATTTAATTTAGTTACGGGCCTTTTGCATATTTATTAGGGATGGGCCGAAATTCGGTTCATATTCGGTTCAACCGAATTTCGGCAGCTTGAACCGAACTTCGGCATTCGGCCGAAATTCGGTTCAGATGCCGAACATTCGGCACAAGAAAAATAACACCTATTTGCACTATTTTGACGGAAATTTAATAGAATTAGACTATAGCATTAGGTACTGTAAAATAAAATTATATCTTTTACTCACTCATGGTCATTTATTTTAGTTAGGAACATTGTCAATGTAATCAGTTCTTCTTATTATTCTTGAAAATCTCTGCCTAATTAATTAGACATACTATTACAAAAATGAAATTATCTTAGTATTCTTCTAACAAACTTCTGAATACATTTCGTAAATTATTAACTAAACATTCATTTACATGTAATATTTTTATTGAGCCGGAGTTCTGCCGAACTTCGGCCGAACTTTTAATTTTAACAGAATGTTCGGCCGAAGTTCAGATTCGGTTCAAACCACATTCGGCCCATCTCAGATATTTATTCATTTATAAAACTTTATGCCCGAGTAAAAAAAACTGTACAATGGCGGACTTGGTACCAACCAACCATATTTACCATCCCCCCCAGTGGGTTCCCGCATTGTCGTTGCGGGGGGGCTCAGTAGCCGTGGTCCGCTCCCACGGTGAAGCGAAGAGGAACCCCAAGGTGGGGCCGCTCGTCAGGGCTTTGGTCTCCAAGCCGACGACGTAGCGGCCAATAAGTAGGTTGCGGTGAGGTGCACCGCAACTAAGGCGGGCCGCGATGTCGAATGGGAGGCATCGCGGCTGAGGATTACAGGCTGCGGCGGAGGAGGAGTGCCGGTACTTTTGAGTAGCGCTCTTCCCTTCCGTGGCCTGGACGGGGCCGCCACCGTTTGATGGCGGACGCGGTGGGGCCGCAGGGGAAGAGGAGTGTCGGTATAGCGTTGGCCGCTCTCCCTATCCTCTGCGGCCGAGAAGTGGTAGGCGGCGGGGCCACTGCGCTGACCCGTCGCAGGGGGACCAAGGGTGCCAAGGGTGCCAGGGTAGTCTAGGGCCCTTGTGCTACTTGGTTCCTGGGGTGGTCACGGCGTGCCATGTGTCCTGGTGCGCCGGACTGGTGGGGTCCGCAAGGGCCGATGCCTGCCAGGGGTGCGGGTTGTTCGAAAGAGATACCGTCGCCCCTGGCACACAGGCAACTGAGGGAACACGGGTGGGTTTTAGTCAGTAAAAGTCTGACACGCCCTCCTGCTCCACCCAGAGCGGGAGAAGTCATTTGATGATTTCCCACCCTGAAAAAAAAAAAAAAAAAACCATATTTACCATATTATAGGGTGATGCGGAGACAAAACATGGCAGGTGCAGCATAATTGATAGATTACTCGAAAAAGTATAAATACTAATACATAGATAAAAACATGTAGGTATACAAGGTGTAACAGAATACACGCAATTCGTAAAAGTAGTTTGTTCATAATTGACTACCGAATCGATTTCAGTAAATTTTAACATAGGTACGTACCGCCGCTTGAGACAAAGAAAATTCAATTTTATTTTTAAGCAATAACACTCAATTTTAAATGCATCAAGTAATGCTAGGGTCAACACGATTCGTTTATTTAGCTTTAAAAAAATAGTTTTGGTCATTATATTAACCTTAGGTACTCTAATTGGTCTTGCGTTAGGTAATTATGTTACATGTTGTATACAAAATAAACTCTTATTGAAATACATAAGAACTATAAATATTAATAACAGTTTTTACGCTTCATTAAAACTTACGAACTAAAATAGTCCGGCGGCGGTATTAAAGTAGACTAATTAACTTCTTCAAAGTTCACACGAATGCAGTCGCGAACAGCATAGAATTGAGATAGGCGGCAGAATGTTCTCACTACAAAATATAATTATGTAACCAAAACCAACGAAAAACTATTAACGGTTCCAAAAAATAATCATTCAATACATTTGTTATACTTCCCACGGGGGCTATTATCTAGATACTCGATCACAAAACTGGCATTGCGTGCGTTTGAATATGGAACCACGGGATTTGTTCGGGGAAACGGTCCATTGTGTGCCCACTAGCGCCACTAATGACCGCAGACTTAACTTTGTAAGTAGTATAAAGCGATATAATAGAATAAGCACTCAGCCTCTGGGCAGTTGTCTATGGTTCGCCTTTTGTTGGGACAGGTGATTGATGGACCCCTCATTGTCTATGTCGCGTTTAGTTTGAAAAATGGCGAATGTTTGCGTTTATTTGATTGCTCGTCCAAATTCGGGTTGATTTTTTCCCGCGTTCGTAATGGTCGGTTTTATAATATTGAATGGAATTTTGATGTTGATGTAATTAGTTCAATTTCGTTCCGAGACTGAGTAAATAAATACGAAAATAGATTAACATTTTTTTAATGATTGTACCTGCTCATATTTGAATGAAATCAGATTTTTCTTTTATGCTTTTATTCGTTTTCGCTAGCGGCTCCGCCCGTGTGGAGGGCAGAAAATTATCTAAGGTCGGTAACATACTGCCGGGATAAAAATATCCTGAGTGTTAATCCAGGTTATAAACTATCCTGTTGGCCAAATTTCATTCAAATCCGTTTTAGCGTGATTGAGTAAGTAGGTAAGAAACACAAACATACAAACTTTCAAATTGTTAATATTATTAGTATAAGTAGATATACAAGGTGTAACAGAATAGACGCAAGACCTGAAAGTAGTTTGTTGCTAATTGACTATTGAATCGATTTCAGCAACTTTTAATATAAGTATTTTTTTGTAAAATTATGTATTTTGCCATACCTACCACTCATTGAGCCAAAGAAAATTCAATCTTATTGCAGAAGAAATAAGACTCAATTTTAAGTGCATAAAGTAATGCTTGGGTCTAGACGTTTTTCTTAATAATATCAGTCAGCTTTAAAAAAAATAGTTTTAGTCATCGTATTATGCTTTTAACTCAATACTCTAATTGGGGTGTATGAGGTCTTGCTTTAATTATGTTACTCGTTGTATAGGTATCAGTACTTAATAGGTAGTATATTATTAGTAAGATAATTAAGCTATAGGTATTTCTTAATAAGTGTATTGTTTAAGAGCTATGCTGAGATGTACGAGTATCTACCTAACCTCAGATACCAAATTGATATTGCAAGAAAAAATTGTTGTCAAAAAAAAAACAAGGCACCATATAAAATTAGATACTTATGTAAATATTAACATCATTAAAAACTCCCTTTCCCCACTCTAACATCCCCTCACTGTTTACAATACGAGCGCAGCATTCGATTCAATAACAGTAAGTAACGAATCGAGTATAAAATGCCCTCACTATTGTGAGTAAGTAAACAGACGGACTGGGCCATTAAGTAATCGCTTTTCGCTCAATTGGCCGTAACTGGCGCACAACGACACGCTCTCACTGTATTTGCGTTTCATTTACGGATCAAACAGTAAATATGAGGTAATCTGTAGCATCAATTATCTAGATAGTTGGAAAGTAAAAAGATAGTGATATTATGTAGCTTTTATCTATAGGTATACTAACTTTTGTCAACGGCTTTGCCCGCGTTAATCAATTTAAACAAAACTTTAATCAATTATACACCTAAACCTTCCTTATGAATCACTCTGTCTATTGGTGAAAACCGCCTGAAAATCGCCTTTGTTTTATAATATGTAGTGATTAATTCGTGAAGTAAAAACTTTGTACCTCTTTTCACGATAATTACGAGGACTGCGGAGTATGAAATTTGGCACAATTAAAGTTTATAGATTTATGAAGGAGTGCAGAAAGATAATATTTATAATCATGGATTAAAAATACATTAAATTTATAAAAAAAAAAAACAAAACATGGTTGAATTTCGACCACTAGTTTGTTTTATAAATAAATAAATAAAATAAAAATAAAATTCATTTATTTCAGGCCAGTTAAAAAAAAAACAACAAACACAAATTAAAAAAAACACACACAACAAATTATAACAAACTAACAAAACAAACAAACACACAAACAAACAAATTATTTATTTATTTATTTAGGCAGTGCTGGCCCAGTGGTAACGGCTGCGACGTACGAATTATTGGTCGTAGACAGACAGGGGCCTTAGTCTGCTATTTTTATAAATTCGTCATTCCAACACGATCCCATTGTCATTCATTTGCCATTTTGCTAAAAGTTCGTAATCTGCTAAATTCATAATGGTCGATCATTGGTCAGTCAATGGTCTCGTAATAGAATTGTGTCATAATGGCATTTTCGTATTGCCATTATTATAAAACTCGTTAGTAGAAATGTTTTTCGAAAAACAACTACTAAATTTGAACATTTATTCATGCCAGATTTCATTTATATATATTTTTACATATTATTTATTAGTGTTTTATGCAATCTAAAGTAGTAGGAAGTTCGTAAATTAAGTCAGTCATTCATTTGTCATGATGTACGAGATTACCAATAAATGCAATAATTTCTTTCAATGGAGTGTCAGTGGCTGACCATTGGAAAGTCATAATGACGCCATTTTATTAGTAGATTACCAAACTTGTCAAAATCAACAATTATGAAATCAATGATAGACCATTCTGACACTATTGTAATAGCAGACTTGAGGCCCAGGTCACAAGCGCTTTCCTTTGTGTACATTATTTCATCACCACTGCTCTCAAAACGGTGAAGGAAAACACCGTGAGAAAACCAGCCAGTCCTAGAACCAAAAATTCGGATACATGGTGACATCTATTATCATCTCTCGTCGAGAGGAGGACTATGTCCCAGAAGTGGGAACATTATAGGCTGATAGGGTATGGCGGGAAACTCAAACTATCCTGTTAGAAATTAAATGTATGTAAAAATCCTTGATTCTATCAGTGGCGAAAATACATACCTTCTTTTTGTAATACCTAGATAAGTGATTTTTACCTAAACGTGTTACCAAATGGCAACAACATTGGCTGTCAACTTTGTAGATTATTAATGGAACCTATGGCTGAACGCTGACCCCTAAAATACAAGTCCAGGCCTAGTTTAGGGGTTAGGATCGTATTTGTGTCAATACATTCGTGTGCTATTTTATTATGACTGGCTTGTAATATGTATTTTTAAGTGTCAATTTTTTTTATTTTTTTTTAATTAAAATGTTGGAAAAGTCATTTATTGGATTGACATAAGTTATGTATTCATCCATTTATCTACCCATCCATCGTCCATCTTGTTTTTTTGGGTGACCATCTTTACATGCCAAGACAGAAGCCTGAAAGTCAAAGTGACAACTAGTCTTACCAAGGGGTATCGTCTACCCAGTTAATAGGTTGTAGAGGTCAGATAGTGAGTAGCTCCTTGTTAAATAATGGTATTCTGCTGCATCAGGTTAGACTGGAGGCCGACCCCAATATAGTTGGGTAAAGGGTAGGCAGAAGATGATGAAGATCTTGTTTAAGGTCGTTGTAGAAAATATGAAACGATTTGACAGTGATTGCCACTTTTCTAGGCCCTCAGGAAGTCAGGAGGACAAAATGGTGTGGTCGGATATGAACCTTAATATCTATAGGTACGTATATATAGGTATAATAAAATATTATCGAAGTTGAAACTACATTGAATATTTTTGGAAAAAAAACAATTGAAAAACAAACAACAGACTTCCGAAAAAACTCTACATAGTGAAAAAATAACTTTAATTTCGGAAGTCAGTGTCTTTGGATATGTATTTTAATATTTTGTCACCGCCTTCAAGTTATTTTTCACTTTGTAGTGGTTTTTTGGAAGTCGGTTCGGTTTTTTTTTTGGAAATAGTTTTTATTTTTTACTTTTTAGTAACCTAACTAACCTAACTTAACCTACCCCACGCCAATTCGAAACTTTATCATCCTTGGGGTATTCTCAACGTCAATCAAATCAAAACTATTAGTAATTTTTTGAAGAGTTCCGTTGTCTGTCTCCGAAACTCATCATCAGATCTATATGAAATTTAAATGGGACCATTTCGGAATAAACCCCATTCGAACAAAAAAAGAATTTTGCATATCCGTCTATGGCGTATGAGTCGTATGACGGAGTTAGGCACATACATATTTAAAAAAAAAAAGAAATCGAATTGATAACCTCCTCCTTTTTGAAGTCGGGTAAAAAGTAATTGCTAAGAGGTCTGGGAACGAGTTTGCTGCCAAAATTAAAGTTTTTAGAATTTGTGTCCGGTTGTCTGTTTCCCTGGATGGATGCTCCGGAAATTTGGCACATATATAGTTTATAACCTGGGGCCTTAGTCTGCTATTTTTATAAATACGTCATTCCAAAACGATCCCATTGTCATTCATTTGTCATTTTGCTATAAGTTTGTAATCTGCTAAATTCATAATGGTCGATCATTGGTCGGTCAATGGTCTCGTAATAGAATTGTGTTATAATGCCATTTTCGTATTGCTATTGTTAAAAAACTTGTTAGTATAAATGTTTTTCGAAAAACTACTACTAAATTTGAACATTTATTCATGCCAGATTTCATTTATATATATTTTTACATATTATTTATTAGTGTTAAGCAATCTAAAGTAGTAGGAAGTTCGTAAATTAAGTCAGTCATTCATTTGTCATGATGTACGAGATTACCATTAAATGCTATTTCTTTCAATGGAGTGTCAGTGGCTGACCATTGGAAAGTCATAATGACGCCATTTTATTCGTAGATTACCAAACTTGTCAAAATCAACAATTATGAAATCAATGATAGACCATTCTGACACTATTGTAATAGCAGACTTGAGGCCCGAATTAACACTATATACTTTTAATGGCCGTAGTCAGTTCCCGTGTGGGATACTTAAATTCAAGAGTGGTATTTGAATTGATGATGATGAAGATAGCTTGAGTCACTAAAGCTCCTCATACAGTAAAATAAAACTAACTGCGTCTTTCCGTACTTCGGGGCTAATCTAGAAAATTACAGACTGGATTCTGGCACGGTTTCCGCCACTTAGACCGTTTTCCAGGGAAGGTTTTGTTAAATAAATTCATCGCTTGTAAGTCCCCTAAAGCTAGTTAAATGTAAAACTAAAGTTAACGACGTATCTGCGAACTTTTATGTACATTTCATTGTACCTACTAACGAGTGACGACACCATTATTGAGTTCAAAAAAAAGGCGGTGACAAAAAATTCAAATACAGCTCCAAAGACACCGACTTCCGAAATTAAAGTTATTTTTCACTTTGTAGTGTTTTTTTGGAAGTCGATTGTTTTTTTTTTGTAAAAAGTTTTTATTTTTCACTTTTTAGTGGTTCACATGTGCTTACCCCTTCACAGCGTACTGGCGTGATGTTATGTTATGAACTGGTGTAAACAATAGACAGACATGCGATTTCGGCAATCCCAGTCCATTTGCTATCATTTATTGAGGAGTTCCGTTGCCTATCTCCGAAGTTCTTCATCAAATCTTCACCAAATTGAAATGGGACCACTACGAGAAAGTACTCTTCCAAAAAATACCTAAATCGCTTTGTGTGCCTATAAAATTTGAAGAGTTCTCTCTATTTCTCCAGGATCCCATCATCAGATCCTGACTTGATGATCATGGGACCACCTGGGAAGTATACCCTTTCAAACAAAAAAAAAACAAAATCCAAATCGGTCCAGCCATCTTCGAGTAATCGGGGAACATACATTAAAAAAAAAAGTTCCGACGAATTGATAACCTCCTCCTTTTTGAAGTCGGTTTATAATCGGTACTTAGGTACCCATAATATGAGAAGAGGGACAGTTGTAAAAACGTGATACCCATATAATATCAGAACATAAAGCATTTAAATTTGATTTAATAGTCTAAAGGAAATAACTCCCGAAACACATTTGATTTAATTTTCCAGTATATAAACAATCATTTCAGTTCAACCATGGCTTCACAATCAGCCCGAAAAAAAAACAAAAGAATACGTCAAACGATAGAAAAGGTTTTCCACATTTTTCGAACAGCCTTTTTGTGTGCCTTTTACATTAAAAAAAAAACACTTTTTTTTCTTTTTACTTTATCAGTAAAGTTAAATGATGAGTAGGTACGAACAAAATCGCTTATTTTTTATCATAATACGTAGGTAATATTTGAGTCCAAAAATTTTACTGAAAATTCTCTAGCCTCTAAAGGAGTCTGTTGTTCATTTTCATCTCAATATTTTACAGTATTCTCAAGATATTGGCCAAAGAAATTGTTGCCATATTTCTAGATAAAGCGGGCAAAAACCAGCCAGGTTATATTTAAAGTAAAGTGAGTGGAAAGAACACATATCTTTTTACATGAATAGTTTATCAAAGTAAACTAGAAAAATATCCTTGTGAACTACTAATGGTAGTTTGGTTGAGTACCATTCTATTGATCATTGATAAAATTTTAGGAAAATCGTATACTTACTTTTACAATGTGTGCTGATATATTTGCTCACGCACCATTTGTATTGTCATATATTTAATTTATCGCTTTACTAATATTTGCCATAATTTAAAATGCAATAATTTTGTACACCATACTTGTATTTGCCATAATTTCTTTAGAAATAACGCTTCAGTTGTCATAATCGTGAAATTACATAAAATCTTTTTACTAATTTCATTGGTCTTAATAGATCATGGTGTCACATTAATCCATAAATTTATAATGTCGTTTCAAAAAGCTTAAGCCAATCGAAACGAACTGTTTCTGGGCATCATGTGTGATTTACGTGTTACTTACCAAACGTATGTAAATTCCCTCGAACTCGCTCAGTAAGTAAGTAAGGCGCGTCAAACATGTAGGTTGAGATGTACTTAGTAGCTTTGCTAACCGAAGCAGAGTAAATATGCTTTTATTTTGTGACAGAAGACTCGTAAGTTTGTTTTGGAGTTCATTATAATGCTCACTTCAAGTGAGATGCTTGGGTGTGGAAGAAAAACAGAAACCATGTCATTCGGTATGGGAAACATGAGAGTGTGGGAATGGTGCAGAAGTAGTCTACTGTTTTTAGGGTTCTGTAGTCAACAAGGATCCCTTAAAGTTTCGCCATGTCCAGCAGGCTTAGCACGAGCACCGATTCGTCGACGGAAGAATAGACATGACTATTAACTAAATGATGTACAATAGGAGAAGATAGCTGTTTTTCTATTAATTATCACAGTTTTGCGTTCTAAACTAATCATGATTTTGTAGATAATCGTATATACTTCGTGGCCGTCATGTAGAAAGTTTGTTGTCAGTGTGATTTTGACAGTTTGGGAAGAAATATTCTTGTGAAACAGTCTACATTTTTAAGGACCTAGACAAACATCGTTAGAAACGAAAGACAATATGACAGATTGTAGAAGGATATATATCTACGGTGCGATGTCAAAAATGGAGAAACGAAATGTCACTTCTTTGTATTGAAAAAGCACTGTCTATTCTTCGTAGAAATAGAAAACGTCATGCTAAGCCTGCAGCCCCAGCCGGTTTTTTTTGTAGAATTAAGTAGCATTAATGAATTTGATTCTAATGCTTAACATTCAAGACTGCACTGACTTGTTACTTAATTAAAATTGTAATACTTTTCGGAAACCATCGAAACACTACAATGGTATATCGGTTAATAGAGCCAAACTAGTACTGACAGTATTGGTTTGGCTGACCATTAATTTATTTAAAAAAAAACAATTCACCAAAGGCCGAAGTATTTGTTGATAAAAACAATAAATCGAATTCCAAAAAAGATTGGAAATTTTTGTTGTTATAACTAAAATTCCCGATTAAATTTTTGTAATAATAAAATTGGGTTAACAAAATATCCCTGTTGTTTATAAAGGTTGCTTAAAGTTAAGAGTGTTAAACGTCAAAAATGTATGGTTAAACAGTCGCTAATCATTACTTACGTTTTAAGCAACCTTATAAAGGGGGTTTAAATATACAGAAATCCGCATACAATATGTAGAAGGCAGGAATTAGGTCATGGTCCTACAAATGGCTGGACACAATATAATCATGTTATGAGTAGTGATATTACCCTCCCAAGATCGTAAACTTAGCGGTCTATGGAAGAAGCTCTCGGAGAGGACATATATGGGCCATTACCAACTAACTAACCGTGTACCTAAACGCAGTACCGGATTAAGCAACCGCGGGGCCCGTAGCAAATTCAGTTGAGGGGCCCTTAATCTGTTGTCTGATGATTTTTTTGATGCATTAAAGTATGTTTTTATAATGTTTTGAGTTCCGTCACTCTATGCAAAAAAGACTTGAAAATATCTTATATTTTTTTGCTGTCAAAGTTATTTACGGTTAAAGAGATACACCACCTTTTTGACGTTAAGGTAATGAAACAATTTACACAAATTGAAGCGCCTGCCTGGCTTCAACCATACGACCTACAAGTCGTTAGTCATGTCTGTTACCACTGGGCCACTAGTGTTCTCTAAAAAAGCATATTAGTACATTCATAATTATTTAAAACTAAACCTATACATATAAAAAAGTCAATCCTTACGAGGGAATAAATTATCATCATGAAAAAAATTCTAGAGGTTCTAATTCGAGTTGAATTATCTTTTTACTAGCTGTTGTACGCGGCTTCATCTGCGATCCAGGATGAAAATTTGCCTATGTCCTTACTCAGGTCATAGTTTGTGTGCAACCAAAGACTACAATCTAGCTGTAACTTATGTTACGAACCATACATTATATCTCCTCGACAATTCGTATCGATAGAAAAAAAAACAAACATCTTTGGCCTAAAATTCAGCAGCGCAAACTCCGCTCACTGACGCTGTCATAAGATTATTAAGGGCCTACGTCCCGGTAGCGTAACACGGTCACTTTATAAACCGTACCTACTGCTCATTAACGGCTTGTCTTGAAGATTTGAAAAATATATGATTTTGCTATAGATTCATATAGATCATTTTGCCCGAAGTACTTTTTTTGTATGGTTAATACTTTTGCTGCAAAAAAATATTTTCCAACACGCAATATTTTGGCTTCTATTCCATACTCCTACTAAACGGCTTCGTTATTTGGTAAAAAAAAATACACTGAAAAATAGATAGTTAGAGGTACCACAATTTTGAGATAAAGGCTCAGAGGTGCCCTGCGCGGGCGCGGGCGGCAGTCGTGCTTTAGCGTACAAACGGGAGATGAGGGTACTATGGGCCTTAAATGCACAGGAGACAGGACATGCGGCGCCGAATGAGAGGTAGGTAGACCATTGTCTGTGGGGCAGTATAACATTATAGTTTATTGAGAGAAATAAGAAAAACAAAAGACTTTAAACTTATCCATCTTTTTTTGTTGCGTCCTCAAGTCTATATATACAAAAATATACCTACAGTCGCCAGTCGGTGTATTTCAACTTCGTATATGGATATCGGCTCGGTTTCCTATCTAATCAGTCGAGACCCATCCGTGGACCTCCACATCCCTTGCGATACCAGCGTTAGTTCTCGAAACAACGCACCGATAACGTTTTATTTGCAAAATTTTCGGTTTTATTCCTTTTATATCAGGACTATTTCGTTTCCTTTAGTAATAGATAGTGATGATAACTGATAAGTTAAATAGGTGGTAAAATCGCGGCGGGATGTACCTATCGCGCAATAGATTTTCAACTCTCGGTGGTGAACAGAGCATTGAGAATCCAATAGTACGTGAGTCTCAGCGCGTCGAAAAACAACGTGTTCGATTTTCAACTCTCGGCGCTCAGCCAGTGCGATGACGATCCATTGCACGAAAAAAATCCGCGGCGATTTTATTCCGTCCGTGGACACGTGAGATGTTGGAAAATGGAAATTATTTTAATGACTTTTCCGTGAGTTACTGAAGCTTTGTTATCAACAACAATAAAACAATTTCACCTACTGATATGAATCACAAACAATTCGTAACGTTTGTAGGGAACATTATTATTCATAAAACGTTTGACTTACGATTTGTATTGAAATGACTGGGTACAAAAATGATGAGTAATGAGGACTGTGTGTGATTAACGCTGCGGGGTGATTGCGTAAGTTGCGTAATACGCTATCAATGTGCTTTTATTTTGACAGATCAACAACTTAGTGAAATGTTGTTGAACTGTCAAAATTAAACCGAGTGAGTCTCACAGAGCGTCGAACACACACTGTGTTCGATTTTCAATAGGGCATTTTCCAATTTATTAAAAACTATTCTAATTTGAAGATTGGGACGAAATGTGTAACAGAAAAATAAAAGTAAATTGATTTATATTCATTTTCTCAATAAAAAACGATTTAAACCATTTTATTTTTCGTTGTTTTGAATTTACCGCCAAAACGCTCCTTGCGATGACATTTATAACGTGACGACACGTGACGTCAACTTTATGTAAATTAGAGTAGTTATTAAGTAAACAAGTGAATGTCGAGTTTATAAAAACAAGATTTTAAAATCAATTAAATTTTAAATTTTTTCAAGATTTTATTACTGATGTGCGGGTGCCTCTGTGCAAAAATACTTCTAAAACTGCGCCAAACTAAGTATTTGGGGAACGTACTACCGGGACAAAAGTATCCTATGTGTTAATCTACATAGATAGATTATAACATTATAATCTATCTGTGTACCAAATTTCATCCAAATCCATTCCGTAATTTTTGCGTGAAAGAGTAACAAACATCCATACATCGATACTATACAAACTTTCGCGTTCATAATATTAAGTAAGAATTTTACCAGTCATCGAAGACGATTAGCATTTCTTAACAATGACATCACCTTAAAAAAAGTGGCTAAACAATTAAGTTTGATTGTGTTTATACACGTTAACTTAGAATACTTAACAATTAAGATAATCCTGGCTTAGCGGTCACCAACCCCTGTCGGCCCCTCCCGCGTTCGCTACGGCTAATAGAATATTGGTTTTTAGGATCAGCCTTTGTCCAGCAGTGGAGAAATGTAGGACCTAAAGCGGAGGCTATTTATTATTGTTGGCCTGTGTAAGTGACCCTTCAGTCATAACAGGGCACCTCTCGTATCGATAACCATCGTACTTGTTCACTCACGGTCTTTTCCTTCATTGTCATTCGTTTGATATCTATTCTAATTCCAATAAAAATATTACAAAGAGCTATTTATTTATTTATTTAAACTTCTCGCACACAAAAAAGGTACAAAGGCGGACTTAATGCCTTAGGCATTCTCTACCAGTCAACCAAGGGTGGTGCAGAGATTAGATGGCAGGTGCTTTGGATGAGAGGAATGATGAAAAAACCTATAAAATTTATCATAATGAATTATAAATAATATTACATAAATAGGTTATTAACTAATAATACACATACATGCATACATATCTACTATAATATATACTTAACAATATATATATACATATATACAAATTCAAGGGACAGAGGTGTTGAGACGACTCTACGCTATTTGTTAAGAAAATACCTCTGCAATTTCCGCTTAAATGCATACCGACTGGTGGCCGTCCTGATATCGAGAGGAAGCGCATTCCAAAGGAGAATGGACTGAATATGAAAGGAAGAATGAACAAAGTCAGAAGTATGAGAAGGACAGAGTAGAAGCAGATTGTTGTTGTATTGAGGTTTCAAATCAAATCAAATCAAAATATTTTATTTCACATAAACCTGCATGGGCACTTAAGAAACGTCAGAAGCTAGTTGCACGGTTCCAATTCGTCGCTTCCTATGGAGAAGAGCCGGCAAGAAACTCCACGGTAACTCTTTTAAAAATAATTGGCTTTTACAATGTTTTCAAATTACAGTGATAATAGGTATGGGAGGACAGTGCAGGCCTGTCAATAAGTACCGGGTACTTAGAGGAATTAAAATACAGAATAGAAAATCGTCTACAAATCTAGTCGGTAAGGCCTACAACGTTCTCTCATTCACAATATGTAAAAGAATCTACCTAAATAAAATGAGCCTATTTGAACCAAGTGAAATGGACAGGTTGTGAGTTTGTACGTTAGGGTAGGTAATCTTCAGAACTATTGTTACTCTACTGTTTTGTACTCCTCGTCACTTTTCCCTAAAGGTTCAATAGAAAACCAGCGTCAGACAGCATCAGTCTGTCTGGCATTAATGTTGAAATGAACCTTTTTGGCGCAGCCGTGAGGCACACACTGTTGTAGTTATTTATTTATTGTCGCTTTTTTATTTATTATTGTATTTTGTGTTTCACGGACTGTGTCCAAATAAACGGTATTCTTTCTTTTCTTTCTTTCTTTTACTGATCCGCGGGGTGATTGTGTATCACACTAATAGTAGGAATTGCTTTCGTCATCAAACAGAATACGAAAATGTTCGAGCTGACATCATTATCATCATCTGCTCAGCCTTTTCCCAACTATGTTGGGGTCGGCTTCCAGTCTAACCGGATGCAGCTGAATACCAGTATTTTACATAGAGCGACTGTCTATCTGACCTCTACAACCCAGTTACTGCGTAATACGATACCCCTTGGTAAGACTGGTTGTCAGACTTTCGGGCTTCTGACGACCCGTAACGACTGTCAAAGATCCACAAATGATAGCCGGGACCAACGCTTGGTATGTAAAGATGGCCACCCATCCACGGGCCAGCCGCGTCAAGCGTAGCTTAACCTGATCGATCGACCCGTGTGGCTGTTATTACTTAACCACAAGTCCCTCAAGTCCTCCATGTTTGAGCCGACATATCTGCCGTTTAGAATCATTTATTCCTTTTATCATTATTCCTGTTATTATTTTCCGATTTTTTTATTTTTCAATTTTAAATGTTGTTTTTTTATTCGTCAATTGTTATTAAAAGAAAACCGCATGAAAATCTGTTCCGTTGTTAAAGAAGAACAACGCAGTGAAACGATTTTGCCATATACAGGAAAAGTTTTTATTCAGTGCGCAAACTTTAACCATGAATTCAGCATATCATTCTAGCACCCCCAGCGAAGAAATTTTTCGTCAGTTTTACAACAAAAAAATCAGCTGTTTCATAGAAAAGTGCAATACTTACGCGGTCAAAATGTTTGGAACAGCTGTTATTTTTTTGTATAACCGACAAAAAAAATCTGCGCTGGGGTCTAAAATGATATGCTGAATTCTTGGTTACAGTTTGCGCACTGGATCAAAAACTTTTCCTGTAGGTAGGTACTTTCTATTTATTATTTCATTGTAGATAATAAGCAATTATTGGGTATTTATTCTAGTTTTTCAATCATCACAACACAACGCCTACTCTCAAACACATGTATGTCACAACATTTTATTTTTATTTATTTGTAACTCTATTAATTTATTATTACGGACACACACTTCACTATGTATTTATTATTCGAGCGTATGGTACTCGTGGGTTGCAGCTGAAAATCAGCGTCAGGTGGTGCATACTGTGTTGCCATCTGACATTATGCTGAGCTGAAGCCCTTTAGGCATTAATAAAAATAATATTATTTGATCCAATAAAAATATATTTTTTATAAAACAAGGAATTATAAAAAAAAAATGATAAAAAAATTACATAGTTGTGTTTTATTTATAGTTTTAGGGTTTTATAATGCCAATAAACGCATTTTTCTTTCTTTCTATTTTAAATTTTGACAGTTCAAAAATATTCGTTGTGCAAATGAATTTTTCGAACATATTTATGAAGCAATATTTTATCAGTATCTTTCAAAATTATTAAGATTGTGATTAATAGAGTGTCGATTCCGAAAAAAAACACCTTTTTCATTGCCGAGTGTCATAGAATATACTTTATGTAAAACGAGACATTTCACGCGGTAAAAGCTTAAAAGTCACAGGCAGAAGCTTGTCTATGTTAAAAATAGGTCAAGAGCGGGCCCATTTAGTAACAAAAAAAAATGAAAAACGATTCACCTATGCTTAAAATTGTCTCTGATAAACGGCGAATATCTACAGACAGAGAAGTGGTGGGCCTGTGTTAACGGCCGCGACTTACGAGTTTTAGCTCGTGGGGTCGACCCCAAGCAGGCACATTAGTGTAAATTATTTCACCACCACTGCTCTCAAAACGGTGAAGGTAAACATAGTGCGCAAACCGCCATGTCCTAGAACCAAAAAATTCTAAGACAATTATGACATCCACCCAGCTCTGGATCTAGGGGGGAGGGGAACTGGGGCACCCACTCCGGGCGGCAGTTTCAGGGGGCGCCAAAATCATAATATAATATGATTAAAAATAAAAAACTTGCTCCACAAAGCGCCTAGCATACGGAAGCCTGGTTGGTTCACCGTCGACTTATAAGAAAAAGGCGCTACACAGGCCCACACCTAATTAATTTATCTCAAACGCTGGAGAGAGGGGCGCCAGTATCAAGTTTCTGCCCCGGTTCGAAAAAATCTTAGATCCGGGGCTGCATCCACTAACCCGCACTGGGCCCGCGTGGTGGATATCTGCGCATCCTCAAGCACAGAGAGGCCTGTGTCCCAGTAGTCGGAACATTACAACCTTATTATGATAACCACAGACCAATGTGACATTAAACCATATAGCATTACTAGTGCAGAGTGCTTAGCCCCCCAATGATAGGAAGCGTGACGGTTTTATGTACAAATCTATTTATCATCAGTATCACGTTCAGCACAGCGTTTGGAGAAACAATGGCGTAATTACCATACTTGGCACCGGCTGCTGTAGCAGCGGTATGATTCTATTAGTAATGCAGGTGAAAGCTAAATATCCTTTTATTCCATATAGTAGAAACTACTGTTTGTGTGTTTCGCGGCTTGTGACTAAGTAATATCAGCCAACCGGGTCAATGGGTTAAGCTACGCTTGCCGCGGTTGGTCCGTGGATCCATCTTTACATAACAAGATCCCTCCGTGCCTCGGAAAGCACGTTAAGCCGGTGGTCCCAGCTGTCATTCGTGGATCTTTGACAGTCGTTACGGGTCGTCAGAAGCCCGAAAGTCTGACAATCTGTCACATCAAAAATTTCCATTTTAATGTTTATATTTTCAAAGAGTCATTGAATTTCAATAAATCGCAAAAAATGTGCGCGATATGGATTGAATAGAGTTATGGAATTATGGTGAAGTGTCGTGATCTTGACGCTGCGTAAGCGTGCGTGATCCATCGTCGCCCGTTCGATGCTCACCGCGCACAAATGCAGCATATGAAGTAATTTTTTGCTCCGTTGGTGTATTTGCTGTATGGCGTTCCAGTGTGAGGATAAATAAACCAATTTTACCAGGGGGTATCGTGTTACCCAGTAACTGGGTTGTGGAGGTCAGGTGGCAGTTGCTCCATGTAAAATACTGATACTGGATCTGGTTAGACTGGATGTCGACCCCAACATCGTTGGGAATAGGCTAGGCAGATGATGAGTAGAAACTAGTGTCTTTTGTGCACTTTTATAATTACTAACTTGACGATTATATTGACGAATCTCTCGCTTTTAATTTTTATTCGTTCACTGAGGAACATATGAGACTCAATTACCGTAATCACTAATGATTGGCGAGTTATGAGTTTTACCGAGAACGAATAATAGTCCAAAGGTTCGGTTAAAGTTAGGAATACAGTCTTCAAAAAAAATCCGCCGCAATTTTATTATGTCCCTGTGAACGTCGACCCATTTCTTCCCGTGGGTGTCGTAGAAGGCGACTAAGGGACTTACTAGAGAATGGGCAGCAGCGTTCTCTATGCATTTTACCACCATACTGCGATCGCCAATCCGCCTGCCAAGCGTGGCGATTATGGCAAATCCCCCCTTTTGGAGGAGGCATATGTCCAGCAGTGGACGTCTTTCGGCTGATATGATGATGAACGTCGACTAGTTACAGTGAAGATAGAAATTCTAAAAACACAAAATCTATCGTTTACATTTTTAATCTCTCACTGAGGAGAATTTTCCCCTTTATTCAAAAACATTGCTCAAAGTTAAGTAATGATTAGCGGTTGTTCAACCATACATTTTTGACGTTTAAGCGTCTCTTAACTTTAAGGGGATCTAGTCGCGGGCTCGAAATCACTGGTGGGCCTGGCTAAAAATCACGCTGTCTCACCAGGTTTCGTGTCCGAAAGAGATAGTATCAGTGATGAGCAGTTAGACGCTAGTCTACACGCACAACGTTACTGAGTGAGATGCAGGATCATTTATGGTAAAATAATCGCGAAAAAATTAAGAAAAGTCCTTTGGAAGATCGGGTTTTATGAAAAAGTCAATGCATAAATCAATTATCAATAAAGTTTATTGAACTTTTCGATAATTGAACTTTGTCGGTACCGACTTGGTTTTGGAGATTTTATACTTCTTTTCTTACTTAATCACGCCCAAACTTAAGTAAAATTAGCAAGAAAAACGAATCTTTGTTGGCTCCTAACTTTTTAATGGGTTTTTATTTTAGTATTCTGTTTCCGTACAGACAATATTAATAATGAGACAAAACGATACCATATGTGCCATGTCAGACAGTGGAGTAAAACACTACCGAAGTTTGTATGCAAAAAATGTTGACTAGGTTCACTTTAAGCAACGTTTATAAGTAAATAAGTCTTGAAGTCTCTATTACCGTAATCGATGATATTTTATTCCCTTGGTTGTCTTTTTAGTGAAGCAAGGGTAACCTATTTCTTTGAGAGAAAATATAGGTACTGGAATTTTAGAAGTTCTGAAATTATTACCTAGTAGTAAAAATTCTTAAGATCAATATGGCGAAAAGCCGTTGTTAACAAAGAAAAAAAAATGAATCCATACTAAAATTACGGAGGAGATTGTCGAGTTTGTAGGTAATTAGTAAATGCAAAGTTTTTCTTATTGCTTGAAATTGGAAAACTTTTATTTCTGGCAGGTTACACGTCACCTACCTTTAGAAATTGTCCTAAGAATGCGACGTCTGGTAAAAATAAATGTAATTTTTTTCTCATATTTTTCTACATATTAGTATGATTCTCTATTTATTTTGGTTGATACGATTTGCCCAATGTTTGCAGACTAATAAAACTTTTCGGGCCAATCATCGGAAAAGTTGAATTTGATTGGTTCCATTGAGAGTTCTTATTGCGAAAATCCTTTCTACGATGTGTGAAAAGCTTTATGGGGAAAGTTTATTAGAAAAGGTATTGTCTCACTTTACCCAATATTCTTGTTTTTAGATTGCATTTTGTCAAACCTAAGTATAGTCTACAAAATATCACGTAATTAATACGTGAAGAAAAACTTTGTACGCCTTTTTACGAAAATTACCCGGAATGAGGAGTATAAAATTTGGCACAGGTACAGTTTATATTGAGAATGAGTGCAAATACCTAATATTTTTAAACAATTCATACTATTAATTTAATTATTTATGGTCGACCACTTGGCGACCACTACTATACAGGATGCAAGGGAAACACTTCCGAAAACGAAGACAGCTGATAGAGCTAGTGATTCTTGAAAAAATCATTCAATTCAATTCATCAAAAAATCTATTTTTTTTTACAATTTTTACCAATTTTTTTTGCGTTTTTTTACACTATCCTGTGAGAACAGTTAGATTAAGAGGGCTATTACAAATTGAAGTATTTAGTTTTAGGTAAATTTAACGGCGCGTGGTAGCTGATCGTGCGGGCGTGTATAGTGAAGTATGCTACTCAGATATGCTAACCATTATGATTCGGACGCCCAGGAACAAACTGGCGCGGCGCGGACTTATAGCTAAAGCCCGCGCGTCCCGGATTTATTACTGATTCTTATCGTTGCATTCAAAAACTGTATAAAAATATTATTTTACTTTTAAATAGACTGTTCCTGTTCTATTCCGGGTCTGGCTGTTTGTGTATGTGAGTTCTAAATGTTTGTAAACGCACCCACAATACAAGAGAAATTCCTAGTGTGGGGCAACGTTTTTAAAAAAACAATACAACAAACAAACAAACAACAAACTGTTTCTTTTTTTCAAGCAAGTTGACTTAGTAACCTTAGTTATTAAATACTTTTTGTTTGAATTTCGATTTAACATACATAGATAATAAAAATATGATTTCAGACGAAAAATTATCATTAATTCTCTGTTTTACGGAATTATTTTTGGTGTATTATAGTATGAAACATAAAAAAATGATTTGAGCATTCCAAATAACAAGCTACAGTCCTACCACAGATTTTTTTATAAATTACCTACTAAACTACTATATGTTCCATGTAACAGAGCATCAAAAGATGCCCGAAAGTAACATTTTACGAAACATCCTTTGCCGAGACAAGGTTTTTACTGACTTATGTAAACAAATTCAAAAATTTGTTTAGAGCGCTCCCTAGACAAATAACGAAATTTTCCCGGACATATTTTTATTTTTTGCCTATATCTAAACCATAATCACTCATCAAATCTCGAGTCAAACGCACAAATTCAAGAAAAAAATGTGAAAGCGCCCTTAACCATTATTTGAGAATAAACACATTTAAAAACGACCTCAAGTCCAGGCGGCGACTTTAGGTTTAGGCATCCTTTGTAAAGCGCCGCCAAAATAAAATAAGATTACAGAAGCGTCAAACGTTTAAAATTGATTCAAAATAACAAATTTAAGGCAAAAGGTATCTGTTTGTATTTAGGTTGTATATAACCTACGTTCTGGCTGAGGCGTTCTCTTTATTTAGATATTCAAAAAATCAAAATCAAAATATTTTTGTTCACATAAACCTGCCTGGGTACTTATGAAACGTCAAAAGCTAGGTGCCCGATTCCAATTTGTCGCTTCCTATGGAGAAGAGCCGGCAAGAAACTCCACGGTTACTCTTTTAAAAATAATTGGATTTTACAATGTTTTCAAATTACAGTGTTAATAGGTATGGGAGGACAGTGCAGTTGAACGTAATAAATTAGGTCGGGTATCAGAACTTATTTTAATATTGTATTGTCGTGCCTGTAATAAACAACTTAATTGGCAACTCGATAGATGAGTAGAGAACTGGATCAATACATGGAAATATCCCGGCCATTTGATACCTGCCGAGTGCCGACCCGTCAGATTTCACGCTTTGCCCCCAAAAAAAGCACTTAATCCAGCCGCTGACACAGCTACACAATCAATGTGCGCAATCAATCCAGCTAGCCTTTTCCCGTCTCCGTTTGATTCGGCCCCCATTCTATCTAGATACAGTTGAATATTAGTATTTTAGTAGGTACACAAACACTATCTCGTCTAATATTTAATTCAACGCAGGTAGAACTGTGGAGATTCCGAACTCCAGCAATCTACACAGCTTTGCTTTTTCAACTTTCATAGTTCTCTTTTCGAGTAATACTTATTAAGACTCTTTAAGTTTAATGGCTGTTTGAGTAGGTGCGATTGGCGGAATATTACTTCGGTAGGTAACCAAATATGTTAATGTAATTTAAACTTACTAACCAACTACGTTTGATTCTACCCCCATTCTATCTAGATACAGTTGAATATTATACCTTTGGTGCTCAATGCAGGTGCTCTAAAAATTGGTGCTCAAACGGGAATACTTCAGTATTTTAGGTGCGATAGGAGAAGTATTTTACTTCGCTAGGCAATTAACCGAAGCCTTTCCGAAATATGTTGGGGTTGCCATTGGGTTGAGCCAGATGCAACTTAATGTCAATAATTTATTAATGTAATTAATGATTAGTCAATGATTTATTTTAATTTATTAAGCAACTACGTTTGATTCTACCCCCATTCTATCTAGATACAGTTGAATATTATACCTTTGGTGCTCAACGCAGGTGCTCTAAAAATTGGTGCTCAAACGGGAATACTTCAGTATTTTAGGTGCGATAGGAGAAGTATTTTACTTCGGTAGGCAATTAACCGAAGCCTTTCCGAAATATGTTGGGGTCGCCCTTCGGTTGAGCCAGATGCGACGTAATATCAATAATTTACTCGAAGTGATGGCCATCTGACGTCCGCAAACAAATTGCTGGCCAATACCGATTTCCTATAGTTTTGTTATGATCTGCAGCTTAATTGCGTAACGCACGATTGATCATAATTTTAATCTTTTTGAAACAGATTGCTCATCCATTGCTTCAAATATTCGAAAAATGTGTCTGCTCAACAACGTAAATAGCGCAATGAATATTGTTGAAATGTCAAAATGAAACAGATTATGATTGATCGTATGTTAGTTACACAATTAGGAAGCTGATTTAACTGTGAAAAACAAGTCTGCTATTCATAGTTTTACAAAACGTGTGCACGTTATATAACGCTTTTGTGTCTGTATTTACAGACAGGAAATATCAAGACTAAATAATACTTACAAGAAATATTTGAGAGCTGAAAATGCTCAGAACTGCTCGAATCTGCTCTAGAGTCACGTGTGTGTGACTGTGCTCGTTATCAGGCCATCTTCACGCCTTTCGACTCACCCGTAATGAGCAACCGTTAAACTCGTGCAATACTCGATTCGAAAGGAAAATTTCTAGATTATTCTTATGGATTACGATATCGGTGCTATGAATAACAATGTAGCTATTCGCCTGGGGCATAAAATTCTTTATTTTTTATTAAATAGGGGTCGAATGCTTTTGTAGTTTCATGTCAGGTGGAGGTTTCTTTGATATTCTTTTCGTGTTCATTTCTAAGACCCGTTTTATTAATACCACTCAAGTTTTAGAGCTCTCCCGCCATTTTCTATTTGATGTACTCAAAGGAGCTGACACTATTTAATAAAGTGAAAAGTTGGTATGTCAGGTGATATTTTACATAATTATAATGCGATTGGGTTATTCTTAATTTTATAGAATACGCTGAGGTCGGAAAATACTTCACAGGAACATACTACCGGGATAAAAAGTATTATATGTGTTAATCTAGGTTATAAACTATCTGTGTATCCAATTTCATCCAAATCCATTCTGCCGTTTTTGCGTGATTGAGTAACAAACATACAAAGTTTCTCATTTATAATATTAGTACGATTAGCAGGATTTAAATGGTAAATTACTACTTACTACTAGTAAAAGGAAAATTACTTCATAAATTGAGCTGGTGGAAAAACGGCTTTAGAGGAAAGACAGAATGTTGAAAATTGCACCGTACCTGAAAACGCTTCCTCTTATCTTCCTGACACCTCAAAACCGTTTAAACGACGTCGTTTTAAACCGTTTCCAAACACGTAACAACTTCTATAATCCTACCTCTCTCAGAACCTCGCTAAACCTTTTACAACAAAATAACTGTTCAGTACTAAAAATGAACAACAAAAAGTACTTGGTGAACTCCATTCAAGACACAATAAGGTTTGATACGCCAGTGGCCGCGGTTGGCGCTTTGTGTGAAATATTTGTAATCTTCATAAACTGCTGTAATGGCGCCGTGGGGTCCTGACGATTCCAGCCCTTATATGCCGCGAATAAGCTTTTAACTTACAATATGGGACGTTCATTAGCCACTCCGAAATAAAGGGCGGTTAAATTGAATCAGTTGGTGATTCTAGGGTCGTTTTTTAAACCTTCTTCCATGTTAGTGTCAGCATCTTTATATCGATTACTGGCAATTTTGGTTGTGGAGGTTTGAGGGTAACTGGCACACTACTTCGTATGCCCTAAACCTCTCCAAACTTAGCTAATTATGCTCGTGTTTGGATTGAATTAATGTCAATAGTGCAACGAGAGAGGCTTAATTTTGTGCCTGTATCGCCAGTCCGATGTAGCCTGTTTACCCTTATTTCTTGCATATTTTTACAATGGAAGTGTTTGTCAAAGGACCGAGGAAAGTGGAAAGCAAAGAGTGGGGCACTTGATCGTGGGGTATTTAATCAGATTCAGCCTTTTGATACTTGATAGTAGTTTATACATCCACGATAGTGATGGTAGTTTAACTAGCCCTTTGTTTTGCTTGGTTGATCGTTTTAACATTTTTGCACGTGGCGTTTCTTAATTAATTTCACGTCATGCAGTACCTGGACCATCAGCAAGTATCTACTCAGTGCAAATCAGTGTTATCGGTTGAGTGTTGTGTGACACCTACAGCTCCGTCCTACTCAGCAGAATCGTGTAGGCTTTAGATCACGATATGTGCATAATTAGTGACAGGTTGACATCATTAGTGTTAGCTTATCTACGAGGACGTCGGGACACCGCAAATGCTGACTTACGAATGAGCACTTTGCCGTTATTACTGTGATTTACTTTCCAAATTCAAAAACTAGGCCTTAAATACGTTTGAATTTAAAATGAGAAGGCTTAGGTTAAAAGCATGTTCTAAAATTCAAATTCAATATTCGAAAAGCCGCAAAGTACGATTCGAAATTGGAATTCAAAATGCGACAACTAGGCTCAAAATTCCGATGAAGGATTAAACATTTTCCAAATCGAGTATTGCTTTAAAAAACATTCCATTTTATGTTTGGCTCGATAGCGGCCCGTTTGCTTCATTGATTTGTATGCCTTCCGTGCATACGGTCTGTATGCACGGAAGGCATACAGGTTCTCCTGGCAATGATAAGAGAAGGTTCTTATTTTTCACCCTTTCTTATTTACCTATAGAATTTGGTGTAACCTAAAATTTGGTCCTTCAATACAATCCGTACTGAAGGACCAAATTTTAGGTTTCAATTTCATCTCCAACAAATGATGGAGTGAAAGTATATTTCGATACACAACGCCTGAACATTGACGATTCAGTAGGTAATACAAGATGACGATGAGTAGGTTCTTATGTTAGTAATCGAAATGTACGTTGAATGCTTAAACATATTTAATTCTGCCTTTTAAAACCAACTTAGAGACTTAATGTTACGCCCAATTCTCCATCGTGCTCTTTTATTTATTTTCAAAGGAAAATACGAAGGCACATTTAATTCATTAGGTACTTCACTTATGCGAATACGTTTTGTAGCATTCAATAAATTACTTATGTAACTTCTGCAACCTACTAAATAATAAGGAACCTAATTAATTAAAGAAATGACAAACATTAAAGAAGCTTGAAGCCAAAACATTTCTTTTGTACGGACCTTTTTTATTTTATAGGTATTCATTAAAATGTCTAAGGAAAACATGGAGAGGAAAACCATACATTTTTAATAATATCTTTAAATGTCGAGCGAGGAAAAGCGGCCTTATCGGAGATATGTACGATTACCTTAAGAAAACGTTTGATCACTTTTGGACTTTGTAATATGTATATAGTACATACTAAATCCATGCATTCTACGGTTACAATAAACTCGTAACTTACCAATTGATGCCATACGTCACATTTTTGACATCGCTATTTGCATCGTATAATAAGATGTACGACAAAATTCGAACGATTTTAGAATCGCAAATACATACAACTATCCTTTATCATTTAGATGCAAATTTTTGCGAAAAGCACAATTGGTATTACCCATAGATTTATAAATAAAGTCCGCAAACGAAGTAAATACTATGTGCTATGCAAGGAATTCTAATTTTAAAATCGTTCGAATTTACATTACTTCAGCTCAGCGCATTCGTGCTTCGGCTCACAGGAATGGTAACGGTATGATTTTCATAAAGTCGACCGTCAATCTGCCTAACATTTTTCCAACTCGACCTCCAATCTAAATAAGTAGATACAGCTGAATACCAGTATTTTATATGGAACGAATGTTTATCTGACCTCCACCACCCACTGGGTCTGGGTAACATTATACCCCTAGGTAAGACTGGTAGTCAGACTTTTGGGCTTCTGACTTTCCGTAAAGACTGTCACAGATCTACGAATGACAGCCCGGACCAACGGCTTAATGTACCTACTTTCCGAGACACGAAGGTCTCGATGTGTAAGTAACGATGGTTACTCATCCACGCCCGGATAGTTGAGGGTGCGAGTTGTCTGCCAGGAGTGTGGGTTATTCGAAAGAGATACCGTGGCCCCTGGCACACAGGCAACTGAAGGACCACGGGTGGATTTTAGTCAGTAAAAGTCTGACACGTCCTCCCGCTCCACCCAGAGCGGGAGAAGGTATTTGATGATTTCCCACCGTAAAAAAAACCATAGCTTAACCTTCGATGGACCCGTGCGGCTAATAACAGTTAGCCACGAGCCCCCCTCGACTATAGTGTTTACGTGTACACTGTCTTCTCTGTCGTTCAGTGCGTTGGCTGACGTTTGATTGAGTATCCCACCGCATCGTTACATTGGCTGTTGCTCTAAAATGCCCGAATATAGGCCGTCTACTATGAACGCTCCTACGGGATTCCGTTGTTGCTTTATCTTCAAATTTTATCAAAAAATGATGCTACGTGTATTTGATTTAAAACTGGCTGATTTGTTTTGTTTTCTAAATCTTTGGAGGTCTTCTGAAATATTGCTGTTAAAGAAAAGAACCTCCACGAAATCCAAATATGTAATTAAGTTAGAGACCCGCGGTTCTTGGAAGCCTACCAAAAGTTTTTGATCAGAAACTTTGCTCTCAGATCCCATGTTAGTTTGATTAAATATGAGTTGTAACATTTTATATAGTACATACTAAATCCATGCATTCCACGGTTACAATAACATTTACCTACAATCAATAATGAGTTTTGACATGATATTTCTATTCAAATTTTTTATATAAGTGTAATTATAATTAAAGAAAAAATAATCTTTTTTATATATAACCTGCGCATATACGGACTAGCGCTCTAACTAAAATCTCCTGACTCCATCTTCCAATATCCATAAAAGGAACTTGATCGCTTTACATTTAATGAAAACCCCGGATTATACCTATATGATGGAATATGATCGCGAAATAAGCACTTAAAGTTCACCCAAACGGATGACGTAGCCTAGAGAGTCCGCAATGCGAACCCGGACCAAAAAAAAAATGTAAAAAATGTTTGCATACTGTCGTGCCTACAGTTTTACGTACAGACGTTTGTGTGCAACACAGCGATTTCTGTCAATCAATCAACCAATCAACCTCTGCAGTTCTCTGCCCAACTACCAACCTTTGGGTCCCTAAGGGATAGGCAGAGATGTAAACTACGTAGTTGCTTGTTTTATTTTAGTCCTATGTAAAAAGGGGCGAGCATTGACGTCAACCAGGTACAAATCTTGACTACTGTGCTACGGAGGATTTCCTAAAGCAAAAACCTGATAAAGCTTTGCCCTATCTGGGGATAGAACCTAGGGACCCATGCTCAGCAGTTACTCTTGCAGCGACTATACCAATGAGGAAGAAATACCAATAATATTTACCATATTGTTTCTATTCCAGATGCTGTGCAAAGGTTCATAGAGATGCCAACATATACTGAAGTGAATCCTGGTGAAGATGCTCTTCTCAAGTGTAGGATATCCGACAAGAAAGGCGTTTGCTCATGGCAGAAAGATAACAAGGTAAGTGCTAGTAGAAATAAGTATTCCGGCATTATCCTTACTAATAATATTATAAACGCGAAAGTTTGTAAGTATGGATGGATGGATGTTTGTTACTTTTTCACACAAAAACGGCTGAACGGATTTGGATGAAATTTGGCACACAGATAGATTATAACCTAGATAACACATAGGATACTTTTTATCCCGGTAGTACGTTCCCACGGGATAATTTCCGACCTCCACGCGGGCGAAGCCGCGGGCGGAAGCTAGTTTAAAATAATTAACAAAATATGTCAAAATTTTCATGACAGGTGCTGTTTAATTCAGCTGAAAATGTATAAAAGAAACGTGGGATTGTTAATTGTAGGTTTTAACAAATAGGGCCCAGGTTAAAGATAGAATCAGAGGTTTTTAGTCTCAGACATTAAATCCGCCTTTGTACAGTATTTTTTTACTTCTGCATAAAGTTTTAATAAATAAAAAGGTTTTATGTCCCATAGTTGTACAGCTCCTGATTTCATCCTGTAGTATCTACGTTAGTATTTACGACTACGTCACGACATGCTCTTCACAGTATAAAATGCCACAGGCTATACCTAACATTCAGCCAGCAATGTTCTCAATAACTATTCCCGGGTCTTTCATAAAACCTCTTCACTTTAAAATATATGTTGCCATGTGAATTAAAATAATTTGAAGAATTTAAAATGGCGTAATCTAGTGCAGGTTGGTTTGCAACGTCAATGTACGAATAATTACCGCTTACTCTAAACAAAAATTACACTTTTATAAGCTTGAATTAATTACGTACAAACTAATGTTTTAAGAGTTAATAATAGTTCAGTAATATTATTTTGTAAGGCACAATGTAATATTTTACATAAAAGAAAGTGTAGCAGATATTTTAGCATTTATTTTCCTTGATATACAAAACATTTTCCATAATGTTTGTAACACCTGCTAAATTAGGGAATATTGAAATGGATGGATCCCTGTTGGATACAAACACAGATTATACAACTACAGACTTCATGAATGTTTTATACCTTCACATATGTACTTAGTGTACCTACATGAAATCCGTCAAGTAATTCCTTTCCAAATACTTTTGGATTGATGGATTTCATGTAGGCCTAAAAGGTTCGACAAAAAAAAAAAACAATTGAAGTCGTAACAATTTTAGCTACAAACTATGGAATTAGTATGTACTATTAGCTACTAATGTCTTTCCATACCATAAGCATCAAAGAAAAAAGAATAACGGAGTGTATCGGCTCTTTGTCAATTTATAACTCCAAGAAAGTTGTAAAAAGTCAACCATGATAGATGTGTTATGGGGTTCCTAAGCAAGTGTTTGCAAACTGCTATTATTTATGTACCGTCGTGTTTTTAGGCTGGTGGCACGCCTGGCCATTTTCGTTGCGGTTATGTTCCGATTCGTAGTTTAAAAGCAACTTTACAAATGGCTGAGGAGTAGACAAAAAGTATTGTAAAGGTAGACAGGTTATTAAGAGACTAGCCCCAATTTATGAACGTTTGAAAAAAACTTGCAAATCTAGCAACAGATAGTAACTAGACGAATCAAATCACTTGATTTGTTTGAGCTATGAAAACAAATGAAAATTAATTGGCATTCAGAATGCGGGGATAGTCCTATGAGTTCCTACTATTCCTATTCTTATTAATATTATAAATGTGAAAATTAGTATGTTTAGATTTATGTTACTTAATCACACAAAAACGACTGAATGGATTTGGATGACCGCAGATAGATTAACACCTAGGACACATTTTATTCCGGTACTGCCCGGTAGTACGTTCCTGTGGGGTAATTTTTGTTCTCCACGCGGACAAAGCCGCTGGAAAAACCTACTTAATCATAATTATGACAATGATCCGACATCGATTTTAAGGTACGGGATTCTAAATGTTGGTCAGCAAATATCTTCACCGTATCCGAAAACTGCGACACAAACAAATTTTCTTTCATTTCGTGAGCGTGGTGTCAAGAAAAGTTAGGTTTTCAAACCCAAAACAAAACAAGTGACGATCCTTCAAATTATCACCTCGCTCCACAAACGAACCAGTGAACTCAGTATGATCTAGTTTACATTTAACATCTATCACGTAACTTTATTACTAGTGCAGTCTTCTAAGCCAGCGTCTATACATCGAAGGGGGTCAGTAGCCGCGACTCAAATTGCGAAGTTTGCTACTTGCCTAAGCTTGGCACGTTGCTCCTCGAATCTACCGCGTTCAAGTGTGATACGTCTCGAATGAAATCTGGTTAGAGTTGCTTTACTATCCTCTAGGAGTATAATGAATTTCTTATCCTATGAGGAATGTGAAGTGGTGAAGGGCGGGCGTTTTAGGGGGACTGTCTTATGTAATTTTGACGTTCAAAAAGAGCTGACTCTCAGCCTAGTTTGAATAAATACGTTTTGATTTGATTTCATTTCATTTGAATGGGTTTGTCTTAGTTAGGGTTCAGGATACCTGCTTCCCAATATTCAAGAACACGACACGTATACGGTTGCTTATTATTTTAGATATCACAATTATTATGCGATAGCTTGTGAGTCGTGTGATCAAATGCTGTCTGTGCAACCTCTGTCTATGGGCACCGACGGCATCAAGAGTTTAATTGTGTTTGTTTTTGGGACATTGTTTAAAACTTAACGTCTCTCATGGGATGTCATGGGCCTTTGAAGCCGGAATACAGCAGGTCAGGTTGAAAAAAAATTGGGCTGAAATAATGACTGATTCTGGATTGGTAATATATCTACGTTGAATTATTTCCTGAGCACTTTTCACATCCTATTTTGTCAAACAACTGAGTTCTCAGTACGGACATAGATAGCAAATCGTTTTGCTAATGACTGTCACTTTTTTCCAAGAACTCTTAATCATAGTGTTTAAAATTTTAACCCATGCAGTGACCTCATTAGTATTGTGCTATGAAAAGGCCTTTATCCGTCGCCATTGCGGTTTATTCCGTATTACCTGATTGACTCATCACTACTACATGTTTATGTATGCCCTTCGACACTGGAATGTCTGGCCGTACGTGCAGCCAAGTACAGAGCGCTTAGTGTGTTGTAGGACTGTTGGCGAAATAAGGAAATCGATTAATAGCTCAGCATAGGAGATAAAAGATAACGCAAAGCGTTAACCTTTAGTGATTGAAATAATAATATATCAGCTGGTTATCATTATTATGTTAGGGACTTCATCATCATCATCATTTCAGCCGAAAGACGTCCTTTGCTGGACATAGGCCTCCCCCAAACTCCGTCACTTCGACCGGTTCTGCGTGCTTCCCGCATCCAGCGGATTCCTTCGGCCTTCACAGAGTCATCGGTCCACCTTGTCGGAGGCCTGCCAACTCTACGTCTTCCGGTACGCGGTCGCCACTCCAGAACCCTTCGGTCCCATCGGCCATCTGTTCTGCGAGCAATGTACCCTGCCTACTGCCACTTAAGTTTGGCAATTCTTCGGGGTAAGTCGGTTGCTGGATGGAGAGGGCTATGCTTAGAGTTTCCCTACGCGATCGAATCAGGAATGAAGAGATCCGCAGGAGCACCAAGGCAATCGACATTATGTTACTTATTTGATGTAAATTAGACTAAAACAGGATTTTTGGAAATTGCATTTATGAGTATCCAACAGAGGTTCTATGCAAACAAAATCGCCGACAACTTCTAGTATAACATGTTGTTGATATTTCCCTCTACAAGAAGCGTGCCTATAAACTGACAAATATACAGCACTAGTACAGAAATGCCTAAAACTAAAAGCGTCGAGAATTGTAAAAACTACACGTAAAAACGCAATTTTATTTGCTAGATTTTATACGTTTTTTTACGGCATACAGACTTCGCCTTAAACGGAAGCCGGCTTACTCCCTCTTGCACGTAAACAAAAGTCGTTTACGTACCTGTACCTACTGGTACCTCTTGTACTTGTTCCTTGATTTGTTTGCCTAACAAAAGAAGTAAGTCACTTGATATTGTAGAGAACTTACGAGGTACTTAAAGGTATCTCTGTCGTTCATAATTGCTGATATGTGAATCAGGGCGGATCGTGTACCATTAGTTCCCGAGAACGTAATGTACTTATATGTGTGTGTCTATAAGCCATTCTTATCTACATTTAAGAACAACTTGTAAAGAATAAAGCACACATTTCAGCATTCAAGTTTTTCTAAAGAATTGTTGATTTTAACGAAGAATCTCATTTTTTGGAGGACGATGCGCTAACGTAGTCAAATTTTCTTGCGTTTTTATGCAGGTGAGTAGCAGGTTGTACAGTACACCTCTGCGCAAGCCTTCGAGGTAACAAGGCGTGATATTAGTTTATGTTTATATCATCGCGATATCATCTCAAATTCACACACACACAACACACACGTACACTCTAGCGTAGAGTCATCATCTGCCTAGCCTTTTCCCAACTATGTTGGGGTCAGCTTCCAGTCTAACCGGATGCAGGTGAACACCAGTATTTTATATGGCGCGACTGCCTATCTGACCTCCACAACCCAATTACTGGGTAACAAGATACCCCTTGGTAAGACTGGTTGTCAGACTGTCGGGTTTCTGACGACCCGTAACGACTGTCAAAGATCCACAAGTGCCTTCCGAGGCACGGAGGGGTCTTGGTATGTAAAGATGGTCACTGATCCACAGACCAACCGCAGCAAGCGTAGCTTAACCTGATCGATCGACCCGTGCGGCTAATATTACAAGCCCCTACACTCTAGTGTAGAGTGTAAATAGATTTTTAAGATGGAACCGCCAGGCTAGGGTAGTCCGGTATTAAGGTTGAATCATATTTTGTTCAACAAACAACCTGACAGTGACCTACAAATTACATAAAACCTAAACCCAACTGATTCTTAGACCGAATAAGTCTTCATTCTAAAAATAAATCATAAATAAATGAATAGTGCACTGAGCAGTTTTTTACCCCTCCCTGATAAGCACTCATGAATTCATCGCTCCAACAAACGTCTACTAAAAGCACCACAATAAACCACTGCAGCTACAAATGAAGTTCTAGGAATCGCAACTTTCCTTAAAATGCCTTAATGCCGCGAGGAATCCTTGCACAGCGATAAACAAAACTCGCCAGGAATACAGATAAAACTAAACGTTAACATTAACCAGTGTTTATCAGCCGGGTTAACGTAAACCGCGCTGTTTGGTATGAGCAATCGTTGCCGCGCGAGATCAGAATCTTAACGAACCTTAGTCACGATTGTTTTTAAAGTTTAACTATAGTTAAACGGATTATGAGGCCGCATCCAGCCTGTTTGCTTGCTTGCTCGTATGTTTTAAGCGTAATTTATTTGGCTTATTAATTAGCCGACTCGGACGAATTGAGTCGCCCAGATCGTGCGAATTGCCACTTTTAAATATTATTTATTTTATATAGGCTATAGGCGACTCGCATGAAGTTAATTTGTTTGTGGGCGAATTAACAATTTCAGAAATATGTAATAGTCAATTGGCACGTTTTTAATAAAACTTTCAAGGACCCAACCAAAAGATAAGAAGAAAGTATACCTACTAACTTTATTACATAAAATACAAAATGTGCCAATTGCCTATACTGTGTTCTGGAATTATCGTTACCCACAAATAAATTAATTTCGTGCGAGTCGCCTATAGAAAATATTGTATTATTTGAAAGTGACAATTCGCCCAATATGGGCGAATTAATTCGTGCTAGTCGACTAATAAGCCATTGATCTATGGACTATTATTAGCCATTCATGATGTGCGATAATTATGTAAATATTGGTGGCTAGTCATGCGTGTCACTTTGAATGGCCACCGGGCTTAAAGTTTGGTATTTGTATTGTTTTCTGTAGTGGAAATATGTTGTATTTCATTAAAGTTTATAAAAATAATAGTTTACGCTGGTATTCAAGAATTAATTACGGGCACGATATTCATCACATTATTTATATTTGGTTATAAACTTAACTAAAGTATTTTTTTTTACCTATTATAGCATATATGCCTATAATGTTCCTTCTGCCGGTAAGGTCCACCTGCTATCTGTGAGAGGGAGTGGGCCTTAAGCCTTAATCCACCACGCGGGCTTAGTGCGTATTGCCGGATGTCACATGTCTTCGATTTTTTGGTTCTAGGGCATACAGTTATCTTCTCGATGTTTTTCTTCGCTGTTTTGGGAGCAGTGGTGATGAAATAAGCCCCAAACCTGCTTGGGTTCAAACCCACGACCTACAACTCGTAAGTCGCAGCCGTTACCACTGAGCCACCACTGCTCGACCTATTCTAGTCACACCTCTATTTCCATAAACAAGAAACGTAATCTCTTGAGCATCCCAAACTCAACTTTTTTAGACAATGGTCGCTGCATCAGTAATTATGGTAACGATCTCCTTGTTTGGTACTCGTTTGTTAAACCTCTTGTCTATGCCCAGGTTTTTTAAAAGTGGCCGTTCCATGAATATCATTACCATTTAGATTTAAAATGGAGTTTATCTTAATTGTTTGATGTTTATCCTGTAGGCAATATTAGTATTAAGATTTTATGAACACCTTTTGTATTTATGAATGAAATAAAATTTCTAATTTGTAGTGGTTGGAAAAAATATTCATGATATTTTAATCGGGACTTAGAGAGTGGGAAGTAATGCCAAGCATTGGAAGAAGCTTATAAAAACTCAGCATTTTTAAGCAAAAGGTTATTAAAGGACAAGAGAAAAGCTTAGCGAGGCATATGATAATATGAAAATATTCTTCATTTACTGTTTACACAACTTGCTCCGGAACATTTTCCCTGTTTTAGATAACTATGCAAACATTATCTATATTATCATTTCCGACCGCTAAAATAACATCTCTATATTCTATATCAAAGAGTCAAAACCGCGTTTGTCCGTCTATCTGTGCATATTTCCTACTAATCTCAAAACCGCGGTACTCTGCTACAGTTT
Source organism: Antitype chi (assembly GCA_947359405.1). Taxonomy (NCBI): domain Eukaryota; kingdom Metazoa; phylum Arthropoda; class Insecta; order Lepidoptera; family Noctuidae; genus Antitype; species Antitype chi. The sequence continues at coordinate 4,794,745 of OX375822.1, read as the reverse complement.
TCATATCCGAGTACCGGATTCGAGAAAATTCTTTGCCATATTAATTCGACGCATGCCGATCCAACATCAGGCAAAGCTTCAGTATTTTTTTATTTCGCTTGTTATTCGGAATTTCCGAATCCGGATCAATATTGAGAAAAAAATATTGCTTTCTATTAAAACTGTGACAAACATTTTTGGTCGAAATTGTGAAGTTCGATTTCTTGTTCCAGATATTTGTGATATTTGTTTGAGTATGGCTTTTGTGCAGTACAATGGGTGTTGAGTGTGAGCTAGGACACACTAGCTCACACTCAACTCCGTGTATCGTACAATGTATCGTTTTCTTTGAAGTTCACTTGCTGTGCAGGACCTGCATTCTAACAAAATTCTGTCTATATTTCCGGACAATACAGCGGATTTGGGAAATCATATCTATCGCTACCGGATTTTTACACGGTTGCGTGATAACAAAGACGGGTTATGATTTTCAAGCGTATCTAGGTATCTTTGTATGAGGGATTCTTTATTAACTTTACAAGCAGTCTAAAGTTCTTGGTGGCATCAAATCTGATATTGGACTAAAATCACTGCTACCAACTTAATCAGATTGCTTGAAAAGTGGGCTTATTGGTTGATTCGCATGATTAGTATTCGCCCGAAACGGTTGACACATTCAAATAATATATTATTTTTTGTAGGCAATAAAGTGATAATGTTCGTTCGATTTCTCCTGATAACTAGTAAGACTAATTATTTATATTCAAAACGTGCCTAGTGCCTAATACGTAGGTAATCTGTAGTGGTCGATTCGCCCACAAATAAATTAACTTCGTGCGAGTCGCCTATAGAAAATAATATATTTTATTTGCAAACGTCGATTCGCCTGTTTCGGGCGAGTAAATTCGTGCGAATTGACTAATACTCCGAAAAGTGATCTTGAACTTTAGTGGATTTTTTGGCCTATTCAATTTTATTCTCACATAGTTTTCCTACAACTACCAAGTACCTATTCTCATCTCTACACCGCTGACATTTGACACGTATTCTCAGTCATAGACTGGTTATTTCTATCGGTACAATACGGAGGAGACAAAGGCTCGATGTATAGTCATTAGCAGGCCCCTCACGAGTCGGCACTCGTGATTCATGCTCCCTGGGAACGCTGGCAGAGTTGGCAGAGAGCCTGCTGGCCCCGGGCAACACAAACTCGTCGGAGTATGAATGATAATAGAGCGCTGATGGAGTTGTTGGTGGTTTTAGAAAACTACATTGACATACGAACGCAATACGAGATGAACAGCCAGTTCCTTAAAACAAAAAAATATCGATCCGGCAAAATTAATTTTGCCGGATCGATATTTTATACGCAAGTTAAGTTATGCGCAGTGGTATCGGCCCGGACTTAAAAGTTGCAAGTCGTGAGGTTGAACCCAGGAAAGCACTGTAGGTACTTTGAATACTTATTTAATTTTGTCACCACTGCTTTCAAAACAATGAAGGAAAACAGACAGGAAACCGGCATGTCCTAAAACCAAAAATTCGAAGTCGCGTGACATCCACTGACCCTCACCCGCTTGATGGTTTATGGAGCACTCCTTCTCACGGAGAGGTCTGTGTCCCAGCAGTGGGAACATTACTGATCATGCAGTGATAGGTACGATTGACATTTTGGTAATTCATTCAACCAATCATAGCAGTTTACGCGTAGTTGACCACTCGTCAGCTTTGTTTTGATCTTCGTTTCAGAAACCAGACGTTAATACTTAGTCATAAAAGAAACAATTTGGAAAACGAATGTGTCTCTTGTAAAATTACCAAGTTTTGTAATCATCAGCTACATTCTAGTGTTATTATTAAGAAACCAGACTTACAAACAAACATAACGAAGCTAATGTAAAAATGTTAATTATACGAAAGTCAAAATTTTAATAACATGTTCAAGCAGCCTCGCAAGTTCTTGTCGTAAAATCTCATGAAAAATAAAACCTCGGAAAATGCTTGGAATTATCTAGGGCTTATTGTAGGTGTTATTTTTTTTAGGATATAGTATTTATACTTTAGAATTATTTCTATAGCTTATCATATTAATACCCCTAGCAGAAATCTAATATGGGAATTATGGATACATGTCGCACTGTAATACCGATTGAATAGTAAATTACGAAGATAAACGGGCTTTTGGACATATCAATCGAGTTTTCAAAGAAATCGTTTGATGGATTTTTAATCAGTCCCCTTTGAGAGACCAGTTGAACCGTTTTGCTTTAAATTAAAGGGTACTTGAAGGGGTTTAACTCTGTTTGTCGAGGTATACTGAGGATTAATAGGTATATAATTTATTATGAGGTGAATGGACTTTAGAATAGGGGTGTTCTATTATTGAATGCAAGTGATGTGTGTGTTTGTTTTAACTAAAATATTCCAAAGTTATTAGTAGGTACATTTTCGAGCCGTTTGGGGTTAAATATGGGGTCCGAGGGCCCACTAGGTTTTTCGACACAACGCTAAACGGTTGGTCAATTTTTCACGTGCCCAGAGGGCTGGCCTATTTTTTGGCCAAAGAATCAGCATTGCCATACAACGTGGCAATGCTGCCAGCATATTGGGTACTTTTCCAAATTTTTTGATGCCCTTTTCCCTCTTTTTTTATTGTATATGTACGCACGCACGGTTACTACACATCAAGCTATACATTTCCAGTTTACGCTGACCTTGCATTGTACGGAAATCCTATATACTGCGAGATCAACTTATACTGGATATATATAGCTTGATGTGTAGCCGTGTGTACATATTATTAATATTATATTATGTTTGCTTTTATGATATGTAAATATTGAAATAAAAAAATAAAAACAAATTCCTACCATAAGGCAATTAAGATTTAAATATTTTTTTAAAAGCGAATATTAGTTTTTATACCAATTTGCGGAATAAATTATGGTAAAAACATAGAATAATATTGCCAAAATACATAGCAATTACAGTACCGGGACGGAAACGTGTTTCATATTAATAGATCACGCAGTTTTTCGTACATTTACGACCCGCCCATCGCAAATTTCCTCCTATTATGTTGGTATTATGCGAAACTTATAAAATTATAGGTCCTGCGAGCGTATTTAATGCTTTACCTTAATGTGATAACCATGTCGTGACTTTCTTTTGTCATAACCCCCACGACTTTATACAAATTATAGCAGATTATAGCTTTCGCTTGTTGCTTTATAAGCCTCAAATGCAGCATAGAGGTTAATTTTACATTTGGTCAGGATTTCGCACCTGCATACGGGTTATTGGCTCGGCGGAATGTTTGTCGCCGGTCCAAAAATAGCGGCATTGGTTATGTGACGTCATTATGGCATATAGCACGGCAAACACGGCGTGAGTGTAGGTCTGTACGTGTACGTAGAGTCACGCCTCGCGGTCACGCCGTACAGAGCATTGTTCCGAGCCTATGTGAGCTGGTGCGAGCGAGAGAAGACAGCGGTTTCAAACGTTATAAAAATGTATCTGTCTAACAAACCAATAAGCACAGAATAATGAGATTTTTAAGCTGTACTAATGAAGGTTTTTTTAGAACATCTTTAGACTTGGCCCAGTGTCAAATCATGAGATTCCCATAGTTAGCAAAATCTAAATACTAAGCAATTTAAAACACACATACATACATAGATTTACGCCTTCTCCTCATGGGGGTTGGCAGAACCATAGAATGCCACCTAGTTACGTTCTTCACAAACTCCTACATTCAAAAACGTCTCTAAAATTACTAGTGAAAGCAAAAAAATACATTGGTATAAAATCACATTTTATATTTCTGTGTTAATTGTATCTACACCACCGTGATGTCATGCAGCTCAAGCAAAGGATTCACTCAGTGACTAAATATTAACATGTAATAATTAAGATTTTCACATTTCTCGACATTTCTGGTGCTCTCAGTCACTGCGACGAAAACGGCGTATGATTTTAATTACACGCTTCGGTAATCTTCATCTGTATTTGAAGTATGGAGTTTTCAAACCACTCGTATCTTTTTTTTTTTTGATGATGTCAAGCGCCAGTCCTTCGAATTGTAAATAGTCCGCGATTCTTTACAATAAAAACTTTTTTTCTATCAATAGCACCAGTAACGTTTAAAAACTTTTTTAGGATGCTCTAAAATCAAAAATGAGAAACAGCGTGATTGTCAGTTAAATTTTTGGGGGAATTATTAAAGTAAATATTATTTAGATTGTTTTTGGCTCTTTTGGAGAAATAAAGGAACTCTTTTTTTAAAATTTGGTGGTTTCAAATGAAAAAGTGTGAACTATGTATTTTTATACAGTGGTGGTTGTAAATATCAATGAAGAAAGAGAGTATGTCTCAATTAATTTAATATGTATCTACCCTAGTCCTTCGAATAGTCAAGAGACGCAATGCTATGCAAAAAAACTTTTTGCAATCAATAGCACCAGCAGCGTTTAAAAACTTTTTAAGATGCCATAAAATCAAAAATAAAAACAGTGTGATTGTCAGTTCATGTTTTGGGGGGAAACAATGATAATTCTTACCTCATTCGGAGCAATGAGGATTCATAATAATACTATAAGGTGTGAAATGAAAAACTGCGATCTTTGAATTTTCATACAGTGGTGGTTAAAAATATCAATGAAAAAGCAGACGAGTAAGTTGTGACCCTATTTCTCAATTTATTTAATAATAACCTAGTTGTAAAATTGCCTGGAATTTAGATTTGTGCTTGGTAAATAGGTTCACCCCCTGTTTCATAGGTACACCTTTGCCTAATACTTCGAAAAAACCACATAAGTAGGTAGTTTTCCTTAAAAAATATGTAGTAATTAAGATGTCGATAACGTCGTGAACTACACCTATCTAATCTCTTTCTTGATTAATATGTTCGTGTAACTCTTTGTTTTCCTGATTTAAATAAATCAATAATCAGACGTGATGTTGTCTATGATCTTATGTTGCAAAATGGCTGATGACTTTTAATTATAAGAAAAAACTATTTTAATTTTTTGCTAAAAATAAGTCAAATCCTGCCAGATAAAGCATACAGGGTGAAATTGAAAACATGCGACAAACTGAAATGGGAGATTGTACTCATCATTATGAACAACTTTTACTGAGGGACCAAAGATGCAATCGCAAAAAAAAAAACAGCTGTTCCCTACATTTTGACGAGTTATGCGAACATAAATGTAGGGAACAGATGTTTTTTTTCGAGATTGCATCATTGGTCCCTTAGTAAAAGTTATTCATAATGATGAGTACAATCTCCCATTTCGGTTTGTCGCATGTTTTCAATTTCACCCTGTATATGGATATAATAAAATAGATACTTCTGAGTGGTCTTAAATGTCGTGTTAAAGCTTAGAGTGAGACATTACCTTAATACCACGAACATACTAATGGTAATTATAACAGCTATAATATAACAACTCACTCAAAACTATTTATCTACCTCGCTAATAATAAATAATTTATTGACGATTACCGCATAACCATGAAATGTTCTGCCGATAGTTTTTATGATCTTCACGAGCAAAAACATTGACCTCTAGTTATTACTGCTGCTGAGGTTTACGCAATAAGTTTTAACATTTATTTTGTTTTATTTTTTGTTTCCTAAGTGCATCATCACGAGTAGAATTATATTTACCTAAGCTAACTAAATTATTGGCTCAATTACTAGAATTACAACAACGAAGCAAAAGGTGTATTTAAAGAACGCAGTATCTGGCGTTATGTAGTTTCTGCCTACCACATGGAAAGAAGGCGTTCCTACTAGTATAAATAATTATTGGGCTTATTCCCAGGAGCTCCAAATCTATTGTTCTCCAAACAATTTATTTTCATACATTGATACTCAAGAGCTCCAAATCTATTGTTCTCCAAACAATTTATCTTCATACATTGATACCCAAGAGCTCCAAAAAATTTAGCTCATTCCCATGAGCTAAATTTTAGAATAATTTTAAAGATTAGGAAAAAAAGTATTAAATATGAATCTATGCTTTTTTAATTTGGAGCCGCCGGGGATAAAATCATGGAGCACATGGGAATAAGCGTATGATTGTATAGAATCAAGTTCTACTAACTTAACAGACCGCTGCACGTTGCCTGTGCTGCTGGGGAGTTTGTTGCGCCACTTCTTCTTCTCAGCTAATACACTAGGAAGTGGTGAAGGGCGAGCGTTTTGGGGGACTGACTTATGTAATATTGTCAATATTGACATTAAAAAAGTGCTGACTCTCAGCTTAGTTTATTATAAATGACTTTTGATTTTGATTCGTTTTGTGTTCGGTTTTCATATTTTAGGATTGCTGGCAAATTGAAAATTCTGCCACTGTCATACAATTTTTTTCTCACATTATTTCCGCAACCGTTTATGTCTCACGTCAAACCAAAAAGCGTTTTCACCAGTGGCTGACATTTTGGGCCCCACACGTCCGTATCCGCCACTGACGCTGCTAAAAACACCACTTTTTAGTTTTTACCACTTTTTACCTTTTCACACGGCTCGCATTTTTATAGTGATTACATTTTTGTTTGACACTCTATTTTTGTTACTTTATGTGCCATATTGTTACGCAACATATGTATATTGGCGTATGGTTAAAACAAAAGTTTTGTTTGTATTTGTTTTGTCCTGTTTAACTTTTGTTTTTCGGATGGATTAGGCCGTATTTCGGCTGTAGTTATGACTTTATTAGTTTTTCGTGGAAAGGGATGCTGGTAGCGGATTATGGGAGCTGTTATGAGTTTTGGGGCTCCTAAGTTATAAATTGGTTCGGGGTTCGGGAAAGAGTTTTTAAACGTAAATCTGATGCTTTTTGGTAGGATATATTTTTTCCTAAGAAGGGATTAAAACGACAAACATGTATTTTGCGAAATGATTAGTATTCTTTTCAACATATGTTAGGTACGCAATATAGAATAACTTATACCTATCTAGTCGCTTAACTGTAAATATTCCTTTGGTACTATAAAAGCTTAAATGCCAAGCAATTAACACAATTACTTTTCTATTGTTATCAGACTCAATGAGCTTGCCTCACAGACGATAGGATAAAGAGTAGCAAGGACACCGACATACAATGTACTGAATCCTGTACCCATGGATTCAGTAGATGATTGTGAACCCTTTTTTGTTTTGGGTGGGAAATCATCGAATAACTTCTCCCGCTCTGGCTGAAGCTGGAGGGCGTGTCAGACTTTTACTGACTAAAACCCACCGGTGTTCCCTCAGTTGCCTGTGTGCCAGGGGCCGCGGTATCTCTTTCGAATAACCCGCACCCCTGGCAGGCATCGGCCCTGCCCTTGCGGGCCCCATCAGTCGATTCTGACATCTCTTTGAGGCACGCGTGGAACACAACGCGCCATCGACCCGGATTGTGAACCCTTTGCGTGGAATTTTTTCTTCAGCTACTTAATAAAATAAAAACCAACTGTTTCATAGTAAAGTGCAATACCTACGTGGTCAAAATGTATGGCAGAGAATTGTATTTTTGAACCGACTTCAAAAAGGAGAAGTTTCTATGTTCCACTGTATGTATATTTCTTTTTATGTATGTTCACCGATTTCTCCGTCAATTGTGGATGGATTTAGATTTTTTTTATGGATAATTTGAATAACCGACGACAAATTTTTACACTAGAGGGTCTAGAATCTTATGCTGAATTCACGGTGTACCCTGTATACCCACGAATTATACAGTTCAACGTTTATTTTATGTTGCACGGGTAAGAAATAATTCATTATGACCGCTCACAAAATACCAGAGCCAATATTGCAGCTATACAAAGAATATGTATTGTCCAAACTCAACAAAAGGCTCCATACATGCATAAAAGACTTTTTATGTACAAACACATGGCAAACAGGCGGACATATTTTGTCATGTCAACTGTTTTGCCAATAAGCTGTGACAAAGCCCTTTCGGTTATCTTAATCTTTTAGGGACGGCATCCGTCACGCCAATTAGAGGGACAATAGCCCATTATTGCGCAGTCACCACGATCCAATGTATTACAGGGCCATTAGTCATTTATATCTGATAAGAAATATAAGAACTCATCCATTGGTGAGCTGACTCATCCATCTTTTTGCATACTCCTGAGAAACAGGCGTGTATGTATAGGTATAAAGAAATATCAATAATAGAGATGGATCGATAAGGGAATGCAAGTCACAGACTGATATAAATCGGTTTGCTTGATTGGAGTTGAGATGGGTTTGCGTTTGTCAATGCTAATTTGGAAAAAAGTCTGAAAGTGACGCGGGTACAGGTTTTTGAGCATGACTTTCAAATTTTTGTAAACCTAGCCAACATTTTTTACTAATGGAAACGGTGGAGCCCAAATGGGGGCTGGGGGTATATTAGGTTACAATTACAACTGCTATAGGCATAGCAAAGGCTCATATATTCGCATAGTAGAGCCACCATCAATTTCATGTACCTACGTACAGTAATACTGAAATACCACCACTGCACATTGTGAATAACTTCCAATTCATTTTGGACATAGGAACGCGGATTATTTTGACCAAATAACAATTCGTTCTATCCAATATTGTAAAAAATTTGCACACGCATTTGTGCAGATTCAGTGCGTATGTGACGGCCTCAAGTATTTTTTGTCAACAATTTCGCCAAATTTTACGCGGATCGGTTCAAATATTTAACCATTACGGAGGCTCAGGTGTGTGTGATGCATGCACATCATTACTTCAACGAAGGAAATTTCCTGTATTTATCTGGGGCATATCCTGTAGGTTTATCGCTTATATTCCTCACTTTATGCTACTATTCTTCATTCTTATTTCCGAAAACTCCTTCGCTAAAGAAAGAACACACAGACTTTAGAATTTGTCTCCCGAGATGTATGTGAGAGACAGCAAAAGAAACTGGGTCACAATATACATACAACTACTTACCTACATCTCCATACATATTTCATGTGTTTTACTATTTTAAATTAAAACTTGATATTGCAAGTCGTTATTTCAGGCGACATTACAAAGCCCGCGGCGGGGTAGGTACTCGGTTATTCGCTTAAGTGCATCGTACTGAAATACAGGACATGTTACATATATAGCTTTTCCCATGAGCACGCGGGCGAAAATATGGTTTACAATAAACATAATAATCTTGATTAAAAAGCTGTTGTTATAAATAACAGTCGCGTGTATGTGCAGACGTAAATTATTATCCGCTAACTTAAAGTTAAATGAATACTTGAAAAGTTTAATAGAAATACAGGAATGCATAAAAAGAAGCTTAAGCAGTGCAAATAATACAGGGAGAAATTATAATATAAAAATCAAAGAGAAAACCTCTATTGTGTTGTATGGACGGGAAAGATTAAAGAAGATTGTTCAAGGTCCACGAAAACATCATGATATTATCAGAGAGCGATTATATCAATTGGAAAGCAGAGGGTCAGACCGTAATCCTGCTCCATCAAATACACAACTTCTGGCGTATGAATAGACTACTCGTCATGTCATGAGGGGTGTTTATACCTTTACACAAAGAACACCCTTGCCATACAAAAAGGTATACCTACGCACTCATTTGTTTAAACCTAAAACACCCTTATCTTTTGTATTCACAGCGTGATCCATAAATTCATTAGCTGTATCAAAGGGAGCAGTTTAAACTGATTTCATATATTTACTTTCAGTTTCACTTGTCACGTACTGCTAACGGCGCCGTGGCGGTTAGTTCCCAAGTTTTCCCATTTAACTTGTTGTCGCAACTTATTGATATATTTACCAAGTTCGAATTAGTTTAGCACTTTTAACACCGCGCCCGAATACACCTAAGTGTTGAGCTTCTTAGGATTATAGGGGATGTACTTTATATGATTTGTAGGTGATAAGAATTTATTTCGATAAATTGCTATAGATTCTTCTCTTTCTTTTGGGAATACAACTGGTACATTATGGTACAATACATTTGAAGTTTACAAAGTTTGTAAACTTCAAATGCAAACGGAAGTCTATGATGCAGATAATGTAGCTTATTGGTCGATCCGCACGACTTTACTCACCCGAAACGGGGTATTTTTTTTTTTTTTAATGTTGCCCCGCACTAGGAATTTCTCCTGTATTATGGGTGCGTTTACAAACATTTAAACTCACATACACAAACAGCCAGATCCAGAACAAGTACTTGTAGGTCATACAAATATTTGCTCCGTGCGGGGATCGAACCCGCGACACGCAGCGCAGCAGTCAATCGCTTAACCATTGCGCCAACCGTGCTGTCAACCGTGATTCGATACTTTCTGTAGGCGATTCGCATGAACTTAACTTACTTGTGGTTGAATTAATAACACTGATATGGTTTTTTTTTTTTTGGTGGGAAATCATCAAATAACTTCTCCCGCTCTGGGTGGAGCGGGAGGGCGTGTCAGACTTTTACTGACTAAAACCCACCCGTGTTCCCTCAGTTGCCTGTGTGCCAGGGACCGCGGTATCTCTTTCGAACAACCCGCACCCCTTTCAGACATCGGCCCTTGCGGACCCCACCAGTTGGTGCTGACACCTCTTTGAGGCGCGCGTGGAACACAACACGCCGTCGACCCGGGCTTGGTCCTTACCGGACAGCGAGGTACCCATTACTCGCCGTCCGTAAGCTCGCGCCTACACACTGATATGGTTAGCTGTAAGATTCCCGAATAAAATAAAATAAACTCATTCATTTATGTTTTTTTTTTTTGTTAGAGTTGTCAGATAGGAAACAACTGAACTCTTCTGGTTATAAAAGTGTTTGTACCAACTTACTTCTTCATAATCATCTGCCTAGCCTTTTCCAAACTATGTATAAACCTACTAACAGACGTAAATTCATTTATCACTAGCTTTTGCCCGCGACTTCATACGCGTGGACTTTAGAATCAAGTAGATAATCATTTTTTTTGATAATATATAGCCTATTTTTTAAGTTAGACCTCTCGGAATACATCATTGAAAACTGCATTCAATTCCATGCAGTGGTTTTTGTGTGATGCGGTAACAAACATACAGACAGACAAAAATTCTAAAAACCGTTGTTTTGGCTTCTGTTGCTCTAATAAAGACCCCCCATACTATTTTTTATTCAATACCTTCAATGTACAGACATCGGCCTGTTACAATTTTATTATATGTATAGATTATACTATCAAACTTCAAATCATTTTCTTGGACTAAAGTCCAAGAAAATGATTTGGTTAGCATTAAAATGCTGGATGGATTGAAAACTCTGCAGTGTAACGATATCAATTTTAAACTCACTTCTATTTTAAGCGAGTTTTCAACATTATAAGTAGTTGTGGTACTAAAAGTTTAGCTAGCTTAGGTAGAGATTATCAGCATAAAATGCACGTAAGTGAGAAGAGATTTTGAATAGTTTAGACTTCAGGTAAGAAGGTACTATACTCCATTTGAAATAAGATTAGACATTTAAACAAACCTTTTTTACAGTCAGTTCAACCGATTCTGACTTCTATACCGTAGGCATAAGGATGGCATTAAAAGCAAAATAGTAGTTACAATACCAACTGTTTACTGCAGCTGCCATTTGTTCTGCCACTAACGCAATAGAAGTCAAAATCGGATCGGACTGTAAAAAGGGTTTAGTTAAATGTCTAATCTTATTTCAAATGGAGTATAGGTACATACATTTTTTACGTAAGTATAGTAAGTTATTACTTCCTCGGAAAGCTCGCTAGGCCGTTGGTCCCGCCTGTCATTCTTTGTCAGTTGAAAATCGTTACGGGTTGTCAGAAGCCCAGAAGTCTGACAACCAGTCTTACCTAGGCGTATTGTATTACCCAATTAGCTGTACCCGCGACTTCGTCCGCGCGGAATAGAGTTTTTTTTTATTAATAAGTAAATAAAAAAAAGTAAAATTTCTATAGTAAAATTGTCTTTGGTCACTAGCCCTGACATCAACAAGTAATAGACAAAATTGTAAACTTTTTCTATCTGAATACGGGGCTTTTGGCTACTTTGTATGGGTGTATTTTATGTTATTTTTTTTTATTTTTTTTATAATGTGCGTTTTGTTTGTGCAGAATAAACAATTTTTCTTTCTTTCTTTAAGTTACTCTTTATTACATCAGCTATCTGCCAGTAAAAGTCTCGTAAAAATAGGTCCAGCCGTTTCAGAGATCAGCCGGAACAAAAAGACAGACAGACAGAAAAAAATTGTAAAAAAATATATTTTGTTAAATGTACCGTGTATACATCCATATCCATTTAGTAAAAGCGGTTATTTTAATATTACAAACAGACACTCCAATTTTATTTATCTATATGTTTGTACGTATGTATGGATAACTGGGTCGTGGAGGTCAGATAGGCAGTCGCTCCATGTAAAATACTGGTACTCAGCTCAATCGGTAAGATTTGAAAAACCAAACAATGTTGGAAAAAAGCTGCGCAGATAATGATGAATAAGTTGTTACAAAACTTCCATGAGATGTTTCAATTACTTTTCTCCTGTCACATTATTTATTTTCCCGATTAAATAATGTCTGTCCCTCGTTTCACTTTAAGGAAACCGCTTAAACCTCTGTCCATACCACGTACTGGGGGACTAGCGCAAAGATAACGAGAGTTCTAGATGCGTTCCCGGGGAGTTTTAACCCCAAACGGTATTAAACTAGTTTGGTTTGGAATAGAAAAGGTTTCAGGATCGATTGCATAGCTAGAGTCTGGTCTGTTATTTCACTACGATGATGTTTTTGAGATAAAGTTTTGTTTAGAACAAAGCGCTTTATCTACTTTATTACTAGTAACACAAGTCAAATTAAATGAGTAAGCGGAACTCCAAATACGTGGTGATTCAAAAAAAAAACATTTACTACGATCGTTGACCCCAAGCAAAATATCATAGAATCAATTTTACACGTTTTATATTAGCTTCACTTGTATGTTTGTATGTTTACAACCGACTCCTAAGAGCGCGATTTTGACCCACTTTAAATGGTCAGATTTCATTCAAACTTTGTAAACTTATCGAGGACCGATGACAATTCAATAATTTAAAAAAAAAGAAAAAAATAAAGGAAAAACTGAAAAATTCACGCTTTTGTAGTTAGCAGAACTAAAAAATAGAAAATAAATAAAAGTTTAAAAAACTAAAAAACACGCTTAAAACCAAACTAAAAAAGTAGAAAATAATTTACTTCAATTAAAAAGCGTGGGGTGTTTAACGTTAATTGATTATAAAAAATACCTCAAAAAGCACCCCATGCTTTTTAATAGAATTCAATTATTTTCTGATTTTTAGTTTGGTTTTTAAAGCGTGTTTTTTTTATTTTATTATGTTTAGATATATTACCCATCACGTTTGTGGAATTTCGCTGTCTAATTTAATTTGACCTTCTATAACCACATCACGCCTGTTTCTGCTAAGGATGAAGCAGACATTTCCCTTTAGTACATTTCTAGTGCTAGTTTAAGTATGTTTAAATCAAAAAACATTAATGTAATAAATAATTTTTATTGAATAATTATACAATATATATTATTTTATTTTATTGTTATTATAATTATAATTTTTAATTATTATTAATTTTTATTATTGAGTTATTATTTTTTTTATTTTTTTTTTTTTTTTTTTTTTTTTTTTTTTTTTTTTTTTTTATTTATGAGTGAATTTTAAATTGAAGTCCTCCAAAAAAGTAAGCTTGCTAAGCAATCGTAAGGAAAATGAAAAAGTTATAAATCCCGCAGTTTCAGAAAGGTACGGTATTCAATTTATTCTGTTGACAAACCTAATTTCAACTTTTACGATAAGTTTATGTTATTTTTGGTTGTGACATTTCTGACAACAGTCGTGCTGATCAAAGACTTGCCACCACTTCCAAAAAGAACCCGAGGTTTTGATGAAATGTGGGTGTATACTATAGGTAAAAACCTCTGCCTTCTTCTTCTTCTTCTTCTTCAACCCTTGGCCACCCAATGCTGAGTGTAGGTCTCTTGCAAATCTCTCCACTTTTGTCGTTTTTTTCGTGTTTTTGTCCTCTGCCTTACCATTCGAGAAATACAGGCGTGATGTTATGTTTGTTCTAATCCAATGCTAAACCTTTGCAGGTTTGAAATAAAGCCATTACGATCGATTGCCATTCAATGTGTGTTAAACACAATTCACGCAGATCTGGCGCTATATAATTAGAATTGGAATTACATATTTATTTATTTATTTAAAAGGTACACCAACGACTTAGACTAGACAATAACATAAGGAAAATCACATTTGGACAGAGTTATGGTGAATTTGTCACTTACAGGTGTACACAGCACTTACTTAAAAAATAGCTTCTTAAATATACGTTTTAAAAAGATTTTTTACTCGTAATGAGGATAAAGAAATGAATTAGAAACAAAGGACAAAACATTTTGTAAAAACAAAGTCATAATCCAAATAAGAATTAAACAATACATTTAAGTTATTACTGGAATCAAAATTAACATCAAAAACAAAATCATAATCGCAATGAGAATAAAAAAAATTAAACACTCAAAACATTAAATCATAAACAAAATAAGAATAAAAAATTAAAATCAAAATTTAAATTATTACTAGAATCTAAATTAAACGTTAAAAATTAAATAAAATAACAGTCAAATAGAAATTCAAAATTCAAAACGGTAGGACACAATAGCGAGTGCAAAGAGTACTTTTTAAGTGGCAATATGTGGTAAAAAAACTAAAAAATGTAATATTATAATATTTGATATTTTGAAATCGGGCGTAACTGTTCCATCACGTGACGTTCTGTCGGTAGGTGTCGTTTCTGCCAACGCGCCTGGTGAAATGGCATGTGTAGATTACATGTTATTGCCAGAATTAGTAATGAGGAAAAACTTCCCCTTTTTGATAGCAATTTAAACCGTCATCAACGAATGTTGAGTGAAATATGGAACATTAGTTTTTGCCAACGACTTCGCCTGGGTGGAAGTCGAAAATTATCTCGTGGAAACGTACTGCCGGGATAAAAAGTACTCTATGTGGTAATCTAGGTTATAAACTATCTGTGTGCCTAATTTCATCCAAATCCGTTCAGTAGTTTTTGCGTGAAAGAGTAACAAACATCCATCAATCCATCCTCACAAACTTTCACATTTAAAATATTAGTAGGTAGGTATTGGTAGGTATTAATTAGGTACTAAGTAAATGGGTGGTCGGAAGTAAGACGTTTTAGTCAAATAAGAGAACCACATGAATGCTCTAAACAAAGGCTAACCAACCAACCTGTCTAAGAAGTATGTACTGAGAGGTAGCCCGCGATTTTTTTTTTAAATCATCATCATTATCATCATTTCAGCCGAAAGGCGTCCAGTGCTGGACATATGCCCCCCCCCAAGCTCCGCCACTTCGACCGGTTCTGTTCTTCCCGCATCCAGCGGACTCCTGCGGCCCCCACAAGGTCTCGATACACCTTGTGGGAGGCCTTCCAACTTTACGTCGTCCGGTACGCGGTCGCCACTCCAGAACTTTTGGGCCCATCGGCCATCTGTTCTGCGAGCAATGTGCCCTGCCCACTGTCACTTAAGTTTGGCAATTCTTCGGGCTATGTCGGTTACTTTGGTTTTCATGCGGATCACTTAATTCCTGAATCGATCACGCAGGGAAACTCCAAGCATAGTCCTCTCCATTGCCCTTTGGGTGATTTTAAGCCGTAAACATTGTTTTTTTTAAATATTGATAAATATATAATTCGCAATGGTAATAAATATGGCTTTACAGAATTATATGCATTAAAATCATCAAAACGCCCTCAGGCCCCTCGCTCCCGGCGACATTTTGTAGCGATGCTGTTGCGCGTTTTGTAAACGCGATTCTGCATCGCTACTATCGCGCGTCAGTCGCGTTTGCAACGTGCGACAGAAACGATGCAAACACGCGGCTGTATCAAAACACCGATCGGGCGAAAGAAAGAAGCCTAATAAGATCGCGACTGAAGCGCGACAGCATCGCGATAGTAGCGATACACAATCTAGGCGAAGGTACACAGCCAGCGACAGCATCGCGTCTGTATCGATACACATGCGCGACAGCATCGCTACTGCATCGCTACAAATAGTCGCCGTGGGCGGGGCCTCTAAAATAATTTAATCCCCTTGAATTATTTTTTATGAAGTCATTTATTGGGATTAAATGAACGTAGATGGTTGTATTGACAAATTATTATAATTCTGTAAATATTTACACAAGGAAATATTTATTTACGCTGATCTCGCACTGTATGGAAATCCTATACAATGCGAGATTAGTTTATACTGGAAATATATAGCTTCTTGTGTAGCCGTGTGTACATACGTGATAAGTCGCGAATCATATTTTGTTCAACTTAAAACCTGACGCTGACCTGCAAATTGCAAAATGCCCGGTGCTTCCCCCATAATTCCCCTGCAAACAGGATGCGACCGCAACTCACGTAGAACAATTTCTATGAATTTTCATGGAAATTGAACTACAAGTGTCGCGGTGCGCCTGTTTGTAAAAGCCTTAATAATCAAACGGTGTTGTCGTCGCTGTAATTTAAACCGTCTAGATGGACTAAGTTGGCTCCGCAATCCAGACGTCTGAATTGAGGAGCCACCTCAAACTACCTGTGTGTAACTGTGAAATGGTTTTACTACAAATTCCAGGATCGGGCCAACAAATTCGGGTAATTTACTACTTAATATTGGTAGTATCCGCGTTTAAATATGAGACATGGCTCCTGAATCCATACGGACACCTTTATGTAGGTAACACATTCCTGTAATTCGAAAGCAGTTACTTCACACCACCAATTTCACCTTCAGGGATCACCTGCGGCACACATTTTTTATTTATCCCTCCATTCCAAACGCGGTAAGCAGAATTCCCAACGGCACCATACACTTATTTGGTTCACAGCGCTGGTATTTTGGAAATGACAACAAAATTAACCTTTCCGTGTTATTAGATGCATGCAACTGCCTGCCCCCTGTTAAAATAGCGTGACGTATGCGCACGTAATAAACGAAGTGTGATAATAAAATGTTAATAGAGTTTCTTAGAAAACGAGCATTACTTTATACCGAGAACTATGTCGCAAACGTTAGCTATTCTTAATTGCATACATAGTGTTATTAACTTCAAAATTCGTTTCGGCTCCGCGACATATTTTTATGGACGTAATTCCAAGTTAGTGCTACCGACAAATTACAAAGTTGCTGTATTTTAAAGGAGTCGCATTGAAATTGAATTCTAGCGAAACCTTAATTAGCTCCCTACGTGTGGTCTTAGGATTAAAATCTAAAGTCTTTACAGCTGTGTCTCTAAGAAACTTGCACATGAGCAAATTAGTGCGAAATAGACTCAAGATTTCAGCATAAAAGTTTGAGTAAAATTGAAAAAACTTCTTTGCAATACCGCTGAGTTTTTTACTTAGTGGAGTGCAGACACGTTTTCAGTATTGCAATCACTTAATGGGAATATCGTAGATGCGCTTACTTTTATGCAATAACTATAAACAAATAACACTGCGTATAATTTATTTACGAAATCATATCGCACACACGGCTACACATCAAGCTATAGGTACATTTCTAGTATAAGCTGACCTCACATTGTATAGGATTTCCGTGCAGTGCGAGATCAGCGTAAACTGGAAATGTATATCTTCATGTGTAGCCGTGTGTACACCACACTGTTGAATAAGTAATTAATCACTACATAGTACACGTATAAAACAAAGTCGCTTCTCGCTGTCTGTCTGTCCCTATGTATGCTTAGATCTTTAAAACTACGCAACGGATTTTGATGCGGGTATTTTTAAATAGATAGAGTGATTCAAGAGGAAGGTTTATATGTAAATAACATGCATAATATAGTAGAGAAACCCCGATCATTTTAGAGGTTTCTAATGTGATGTCGTAAATAAACACATTGTTTTGCGCTTACATTGTAAACGCTGGCTGAACCCTACGAGATAGATCAAAATAATGTACTACAGTATTGTACACCTTAAAAAGGCCTACAAAAAAATACCCGATGGTATATGTCTATTTCTTAGGGATAACCCACAATAACGATTTTTTATCCTTTACTGCGACTACACCCGTGCGGTGCCGGGGCGGGTCGCTAGTTAGTAAATATAGATATCAATCTTGGGAGGGAACATTTCTAAGCCTTCTCGATCATCAGTATTACATTTATCAGTCTCCTGCCTTATTCCAATTAATTTGTGGTCGGCGCAACATGTCTTTTTCTTCCATACTTCTCTATCAGTCGTCGTCTCTGTAGTCACTCCCTTTATAACCTTATCATTATTCACACATTTCATCCATCATGTATTTGGTCCACTTTTATAGCCATCGACATTCATACTCAAATCTGTCCTCACGACATTTCACTCATTCCTCCGTATCACAAGCCCATACCATGACAAACGATTTCTACACAACTTATCAGTTACCGGTGCAACTTTCAGACTTCTGCATCATCAGTATTACATAGACAAAAATAGAAGTGGAAACCAACGAATCCTTCATAGCTATCTATACAGAAGAGTAACCTCACTGATTACCTTTCTGCTGAGGATTGCTCAATGCAGTCACCTGCACGACGTAACAGACACACAACATAATTCATATTGCCCGTTCGTAGTGCATCCAGCTTTGCGCACTCCTATGCGGTGTACTACCGCATTGCCGCCGGGAATTGATACCTCTCTAAGCAACTGCTTATTTTACACGTACACTGAATTTTTATGTGTATATGTCAAAGTACATAGAGAAGTTAACGATATGGTAAACACGTTTAACAGACGGATTGGTAACCCAAGTTTGGCACAATTATCCACACACTTTGCACTAAATATACTCGTAAGTGTAAAAACAAAACTAAGCAAGAAGCATAAAGGCACGGAATAGTTTAAGTACCTGCCTCTTAAACTTGCCTAGGGTAAGATTTTGGGTAAGTAAATAAATTATAATCATCTGTGTTGTTTGAAAAAAAAACATGCATACGTTCCATACGCTTCTGTGCCAAATCGAACATCGATCTTTATCAAAACATTCTTCTAAAGGCTGTTCACAAATCCAAAATCCGAAAAATTGTGAGTTTAAACCAAATAGGCGACCGCTTTTCTTTCGACACCTATATGTATTTGCTGTAGGCAAAGCGAATGGTTGTAAACTGTTATGCAGATGAGTAAGGCCCCGACATGCACCGATGTTTGTTAGGTACTGTTTGTTTGTTTGATACATTTTCGGACTTAGCTACTGAACTGATTGCAATAGGCTGTACGGTAGCTAAACCTCATCGTAGGGTTGTGGAGCGTAGTGTAGCGTTACTATTGGGTCATTCCATCACAAAAAATTACCAACCCAGTTTCGGCCTTTGCTATATATACTTTTGACGTATATATTTTTCTTACAACCCCTTAGAGAAGTAAATTCCATCTCTTTGTATATGTTAATTCTAAATCCCGCCGTAGACATTTCATGGAGTATACACGGTGTTGAACAAGGGTATCCTTGATACGGGTACCCGTTAATAAATCAAATATACTCGTAAAGATTAACTGAGTTAAGCTGGCCAGAAGTTGATCCATGATTCAGACTTAGTGCTATATTTAATTAAGAAGTTATTTAGTTCCTCGGGGATTCCTTTCTTCAGTTGCTGAAACTTGAAAGGTACTTAGGAGACTTTTTGTCTAGTGGATGTTAGTACTTTAGTGGACAAGGATAAGTATCCACCTTATCTAGTTAGTCGTTTCTAGTGAGACGGTGGATACTAGGAGTATCCTCGGTCTACTTACAACTGTTTACATTTAAAATCTTCAATGATTTTTAAAACATTTATCATTGCCACTTGGGGACTTTTCAAAAAGCCGTATTTCCATTTTTTATTGAAAGCAGATTTTGACTGACGCCAATTAGCAATAGAAAACTTTCTTTTCTATAAGAAAAAGGAAACTAATAGGAATTTCTATAAAAAGCAGGCATAATTCCATGCATGAATAAATGGCCAGCACCCTAATTGCGTAACTCATGACTCATCATAATCTGTTTCGTTTTGAAACAGATGGCTAAACCATTGCTTCATCTTTTCGAAAAATGTGTCTGCTCAACAACGTAAATAACGCAATGAATATTGTTGAACTGTCTTAATGAGACCGATTATGATTGCGTGTTACGCAATTAGGGTGCTGTTCAGTTTAAACATACGCCATATTTTCTAATTGAATTTAGAGTAGTTCAACATGGCATATGTTTTGGTTTAAAAAATTAGTGAATCTATACAAAAAGCCACACATATAATGACCGTGCAAAAAGACCAAATTCTTTTTTTTTATAAAAAAAAAAATCTAAATCAAGTCACGATTACCATAATATTGTATATAAAATAATACCACTGTAAAATAATTGTTATCCCAGACAATTTTGTCATATTGAGGCAAAAAAGTAAGTACATTGCATCTTAGTATGTTACCGTTTAGCGGTTTCAGAAAATTTTATTTAAATGGAAATGAGGCCTTTTGAAAATACACTATGTCGCAAGGTTTTCAAGTGGTAAACCATAAAATTGTAAAATTAATTGATAAATTGAGTACACAGTCGATCCACGCTCAAATCCCAGTCATTTGAGCATTTCGCCGTCATTAACCGCACTTAAAGTTAAAAGCTTCACGATTTTGATAAGGCACTCGTGAGCCTTTTTATGAAGGTAGCTTTTATTGTGATTTTCTTTGGATTTCAACATTTTTATGTCGTACAAAGGAATTTAGGTAACGTTTACGAGTTTTCAATGAACACTTAGTTTCCTTAGCAAGGGGCTTGTGGCTAAGTAATATCATCCGCACGGGTCGATCGATCAGGTTAAGCTACGCTTGCCGCGGTTGGTCCGTGGATGGGTGAACATCTTTCCATACCAAGACCCCTCCGTGCCTCGAAAATCACGTTAATCCGTTGGTCCCGGCTGTCATTTGTGGATCTGTGATAGTCGTTACGGATCGTCTAAAGCTAGAAAGACTGATAACCAGTCTTACCAAAGGGTATCGTACTACCCAGTAACTTGGTTGTGGAAGTCAGATAGCCAGTCGCTCCATGTAAAATACTGGTATTCTGCTGCATCTGGTTAGGCAGATGATGACTTAGTTTCCTCAAGGGCCTACGTCCCATTCGGTAGCGTAACACGGTCACTTTATGAACCCTACTGCTCATTAACGGCTTGTCTTGAAGATTTGAAAAATATATGATTTTGCTATAGATTCATATAGATCATTTTGCCCGAAGTACTTTTTTTGTATGGTTAATACTTTTGCTGTAAAAAAATATTTTCCAACACGCAATATTTTGGCTCCTATTCCATACTCCTACTAAACAGCTTCGTTATTTGGAAAAAAAATACACTGAAAAATAGATAGTTAGAGGTACCACAGAATCGCCGAAGCACAATCGTAAATTAATCAAAGGAATATCCCCATTTTGAGATAAAGGCTCAGAGGTGCCCTGCGCGGGCGCGGGCGGCCGTCGTGCTTTAGCATACAAACGGGAGATGAGGATACTATGGGCCTTAACATTGCGGTTTTATTCGTTTGTCGTTTCTTATTTTGCGACAGAGGATTTTTTTTTATCTATTCGTTATTTGCAAATTAATGCCTAACAAAGTTTTCGCAATCAAATCAACCCTGTTGTGGATCATGTGAATCATAACCGTTCCAATCCGAATCCATAATCTTCCATTTCAAATATAGCCGTTACAATTCAAAATTATATAGGTCTTTATTTGAATTGTAACGGCTATATAATCAAGTTGATTCATCAACCGTCAAGCTGAGCTATACGTAGCTGTATCAAGGATTGCCACTCGTCACAAAAGTGTCGGGTTGCAAATAAGTAGTATGATATAAAGCTATGGTGTCGCGATTGTGTGTGACCGAGATTCCCTGAACCGAGTCAGACACCGTGCTCCGAATGATAAGTACCCGGCATTGGTTTCTTTCATGGCCGTTTGACAGCTATAAAATATTACGGTTTCGTCACGATCTCGATGTCTTTGGAGGCATAGGTAGAAAGGTGTTGTTTCGTTGAAGTATCTTTTGCAATATTATATTTTTTGACGACTTTACTTGCCTTTCGTGGGTATCGTTTTCCGCACGGAGTGTTATTGGGAATATTTTCCCCGGAGAGTTACCTAACGGTAAAACGGTAATGGATGAACATATGACATAAATCAGAGAAATCACAGAGGAGTAAAGCTTTTTGGGATTAAATAAAAAAAGGTTGCACCGGAATTGTATAGAAAAAATAATAGACTACTATTAGACATTAACTCAACCAATCATCCAGTATCGATCAAATTAATCCAAATGAATGAACTAGGCCAAATCGTCCGCAAAAAAACTAATAAAGCTCCGAACACTATGAAATCATTTTTTATTCAAATTCATTAAAACAATTACGTTGCGAAAACCGCGTTATTTCTCAGCAAATGAAATCTCTTCGGATCCACAAATTATAGGGCAGACCACACATGTTTCTACTTAATTGCTGAGGCAATGTCTCACACACGGCGTCACGATAATTCGGTGTTCGTGACTGTACATTTTAATATTCTCGTCTGAGACGCGTTGCTATGCGTTGATACATCGATACTTATGAAAGTGGTGTAAAGGTGTTTCATATGGTTGCAAAGTCGCTGTGAAATCGCAGGTAGAGATTTTTTAAGGTACTTATGTGTAGATTTTTTTATTGATGGGTGAATTTCGGAGATCCGCCGGGGTTTTTTATCAAATAGGAGACGTCATCATTGTAGTCACAAAACAAAATTGATGCCAGTTCTTGTCGAAGATCTTCTTTCATTTCTATTGGTATCATGAATAGCACTTAAATTTTTTCTCAATATAACCGTTTTTAAGCGCATCACTTCCGCACAACTAGCTTATTGTCAAACACTCCAACCAAACATAATGATTACGCAAGCAAGATATAGCGCACAACAAAAGGCAAAGTCCCTTTGGGTTAATCCTTTAATTGTCCGAACACAATAAATCCTTAAACTCACCCGAACGGGTCGCAAAAAACATACGTTGACAGTTGTATTATTCATAGCGAATCGTTGGACGAACACACACGATGTATTGTGTGGTCGACCTTTATTTCAAGCTGTTACTTTCATTTCGCCCCCAAATGCTTATGAATAAAACCTTCTCTGTTCGTCGGTTCTCGAGTACATTAGCGATGTTAATATACGATAATCGTGTTCATAATTGATGCTTTAGTATTGAATGTCTCCTTGTATGTGGAACACTTCAAAGCTCGGTGAATCCAGCCGGACGATTATATACGTTTCAAAGGATTCAATGTAAGCCACGTGAAATAATCTCTTATGCGGGCGGTTTGCAAATTAAACCCCTATTTGATCTCGCAGTCTTTTTTGAGTTGTGAGTTGTATTTGAATTTAAATATTTAATCACTTGTTTTTAAATTGTATGTGTGAGTAATTTAGTATAGAGATTTTTAACGAGTAGGTTGACTACAAATAATAAAGCAAAGTTATTCGTAAATTACATGAACGAGTGGCTTATTTAATAAAATAAGTAGAGCGAAACTATTTTTATTTGTAGAAGCCCGTTAAAAATTATAGTCAATAAGTTATGGTTAATACCTGTATTACCTGCCTTTAGGTTCTAAAACTGTACCAGTTCTTAAGTAAAACATAAGATGGATATCGTGAGCTATTGGTAACATAGCGAGCCAGCAAGTGCCTTTACTAAAAGTAATCGTTTAACAGGTACCAAGGTAGGTAGTATATATGCTCGGAGTTTCTTTGAAGGATAAAATCAGGAATGAAATTATCCGGAAAAGAACCGGAGTCACCGACATAGCTTGAAGAGTGAGCAAGGTGAAGTGGCAGTGGGCTGGCCATGTTTGTCGAAGGACCGATGGACGGTGGAGCAGACGAGTCTTGGAGTGGAGACCGCGTATCGGCAAACGTAGTGTGGGACGCCCCCCAGCTAGATGGACCGACGACCTTAAAATGGTGGCTGGGACAGACTGGATGCGGAAGGCGGAGGATAGAGTGTTGTGGTGCAGCCTGGGAGAGGCCTATGTCCAGCAGTGGACTGCGATAGGCTGAGTTGAGGTAGGTAGTAGGTACCTAGCTACCAACCAGCTGGGCACGAACATCGACGCGCAACCTGTAACCATGGATTCAATACATGATTGTAACGCCCCTGCGTTAAAATAATACGTCGGATATAACAAAAAAATGCACTGCCATACATTTTGACAGCGTACTTTTCTATGAAACACCAATTTTTTTTTGATAGACTCCGTTTTTTTAGAATCAAGTGCTAAATTCATGACTTCAGTTTGCGCATCGATGTCTCTACCGCCCTGTATATTTATAGTGAGAATGATAAATAGATTTAGATACACATATAGGTACCTATACTGAAGAACACCCAAAAATGACGATCCTTTAAAAAAATGTGACGCAAATCAGGACATAATAGCTAGCAACTCTAAACAAAACGGATAAATTGGAACCTTTTTCTGATTTATAAACTAACCATACACAATTAATAACATTACAATATATACAATATAATAATAGTATATTTTATATCGAGGGACTAAACGAAGCCATAATATACCAGAGGTGGTTTGACTCCCGAGTGTACGAGGGAGTCAATGAAACCGAGGGTATATTAAGTTGGCGTTTAGTCTCGAGGTGCAAACTGTACTTTTCACTTTGAGTGCGAGAAAAATAGTCAATTTAGTACAAAAACATTTAATAAAGTTTGTCTATGTCACATGAAGGAAATTAAAAAACTAATTACTTTTCACTCCCTAGAGACTAAAGTGGTCACTTTAGTCCCGCTTCGTAGGACTATATTGGCGTACTTTTAAAGCACGAGAAGTGAAAAAATATATACCATAACCTCAACCAACAAACAAACACACCTAAAACTTTGAATTATGACGAACAAATCGGCCAAACCTATGACCCAGATCTGCCAATATAATTCAACACAAACCATCTTCAAGGTAGATAAAGGCTGTCCTTGATTGTACTTGTACTATCGTCGGTTCAATGGGCCTTATGGTGATTTCATGGTGTATTGGCAGGATGAGGCCGATCCCATCATTGTTTGCCAGCACATAGGTGGGCGAAGGTACGCCATATTGAGTGCTTCGGAATGTCCGCGTTGAAAAATGAAGGCGAAACACGATAGCAAGATTGATTGTGGTGATACCGAATTGGTGCCTTTTAATCATTTTCTTTTTTGTGAAAATGTGGCTTGATTTTTTGTGGAGTTAATGTGTCGATGGGTATCGTGTCGGGAATCTATTCTTGACTTGCTGGGTTAAGGATTTTCTAGTTAAGTTAAAGAAACGAAGTAGAATATTGGTTAGCCTTAAGGCTTTTTTCAAAGCGTATTATTGAAAACATATGAAATGAAGGTACGAATATGAGTGCCTGAATTAATGATCTCATACGTTTAATTAATGTACGTATAGCAATGAGTAATTAGCTGCCACAGATGCTACATTTTATGTACAAATGTATCCACAGAGGTAGATCAGCAATTTTGTGAAATACCTATTTAATATTCTCATTTTTTTTTATTAGGCTACACTGTCCGATTGCTGAGCAAAGGCCTCCCCCAAATCCCTTTGCCATACTAACTTTAAAAAAGTTAATTAAAAAAAAAAGCGACCTCTAAAAACACCTTTTTGGAAATCGGTTGTCTTTGGTTTTGTAATTTAGTTTATTTTTTCATCAAACTCAAACTCAAAGCATTTATTTCAATTAAACCATTTACAGGAACTTTTGAACAGTCAAAAAGTCGACCAGTTGGAAAGTTGAAGCTAGTTGCCCATTCCAAAACGTAGATCTCTATGGAGAAGAACGGGCAAGAAACTCCATGGACACTCTTTTTAATCATGTTAAGTATTACAAAAACTTAGGAACATTATTCTTGTTGCTTCTATATGTGAGAACAATGTAAAAAAAAAACAATTCTAAATATAAGATTTAAAATAAGCCATGGAAGTTAGGAGATGACCAGTCTCAACCGACGGCGCCCGTTCACGAACTTGTCGCGTGGATCAGCACCATCGACCATCGACTTCCAAAATGTCACTTTTTAAGTAGTGTCTTCACCAAACTACAAACTTAACTTATGGTACTGGGACCATTCTATAAGTCAAAAAGTTTAAACAAAAGAAGAATTTTTCAAATCGGTTTTTAAATGACATCAAGTTGTAGGATTTGTAATGACTTACGAAACTGAATGATGTGAAAATAAGGTGACTAAGTACCAATCTAACTGACTAAAGCCGGAGTTCTGAAGTAACAAACTACGAACCTCCTGTTTTATGAAGTCGATTAATTATACTGAGTCACAGAACGGTATCTCGTTTCTAGTCGACTGCTGTTCAAAGCACACGATGCCTAAATGCCTATAATAATTAGTTCCCAAATGCTTATCAAACAACTTTAAGCCGCTTTTGAGCATGGCTACTGAATGCCACTCGAACCTCCACTACCTATATGAAGAGTGTCCATTAACCCGTCCGTCGCGAGCTAACGTTACCTACTCCACGTTTATGAGTTGACAGCGCCATCTATATGAAACTCGAAACGATTGTTTAATTGCACTCCACCCCAGGGATCCATTCCGCTGATCGGGGTAAAAAATAACGGCTATCCACACGATGGCATTGGTTATTTGTTGAGCGTGGAAATTGAGATAAAAAATGTATTTTTGTTTGATTAATGCAAGGACATGTTAGTTCCCGGCGATGTGTGGACCATCACACATAAAGTAGTTACCAACTTCTTTACATAGTATATAACAAAGTCACTTTTCGGGTCCGTTTTTTGTACAACGGATTTGAATGCGGTTCATCAATAGACAGAGTGATTCAAGAAGAAAGTTTATAATAATATGTATAATAACACAGACCTCTATGCGGGCGAATCCGCTGGCAGAAGCTAGTGTTAGATAAGCTGCGTGTTTTTTTGGCGTGTAACATCGTAAACATTAATGCTATGTTTTTTTTTTTTTTCTTTACCAATCAAAGGCGACGTTCAAAGTGACAGAGAATAAAGACAAATGCGTGCACCGACTGAACAGCACCCTAATTGCGTAACGTTCTATCGATGACAATCTGAATAATTTTGAAGGATATTCATTCCTTCGTACGTTCGAAAAGTGTGTCTGCTCAGCAACATAAATAACCCAATAGGTAATGTTGTTGAATTCAAGTCGATTTTTTTTTATTACACCGCTGGTCCACTCAAATATGTGTGGTTCTTTCCTCAAAAGACTATAAACAGGTAAGTACTAATCTGCATTCCTTTGATCTAACCAAGATAATATCTGGAGTGTTAAAAGAGACCTCCGAGTCTATTTCGGGTGTTTATTTATATATTTTATTTATATATTTCGGGTGTGTATTTCTCCGAGTAGGTAGCCTGATAGGAAGCACCGTTCTCGTCTAGTTGTTTTTATGAACCAAGTTACAGAATTAAATATAATTTAACATTAACGAGGAAAGGCAGCATTAACCTTCTTCTTCTGTGTCAATATTTCACCAACCCGTCTACGCAACGTGATGATAAAGGCAATCTCCCATTTTACTCTTTATTGGACATCAACTTTCACGATACCATGAATACAAAAGCATGTTTTGTTATTCATGTACTTTTTAAAACATTCATAACAATGTTGTTATTCAAAGGATAACTGACAAGTAAAGGCTAGCACAAATTAGGACTGGCCGCATCGCAACGCAATGCATTGCAAAAATCCTCCATCATCACTTTCGTACATTTTATATGAACTAACTTACACTACTATGAATCAGGGATTCTCTCTCTCTTTGCCAAGCCTTAGTTCATTTTATTTGGGGTCGGCTCTCCTCGTCATTCTTCGCCGGATGTTTCGGTTCTGGGTCGTCGAGCTGGGTGGCCACTTGTGCTAGCTTCAGGTCGTTGTTGACTACAGACATCCAAGTGAGAACGTCTTGTCTACGTCGCTTCTTTGGATCCATATTCATGTAGAGGAAACATGAATACACACTCGCTTCTTTGGACATATAGGTACAGGAAAAATTTTTATTCAGTGCGCAAACTTTAACCATGAATTCAGCATACCATTCTAGACTGCCAAGCGAAGAAATTTTTCGTCGGCTTTACAAAAAAAAATCTGCTGTTTCATAGAAAAGGGATTGCCCTTTTCTGAACAGCTGTTCCATACATTTTGACCGCGTAGGTATTGACCTACGCGGTCAAAATGTATGGAACAGCTGTTTTTTTTTCCCACGAAAAATTTCTTCGCTTGGGAGTCTAGAATGGTATGCTGAATTCATGGTTAAAGTTTGCGCACTGAATAAAAACTTTTCCTGGATGCGCAAAGAAGAAGACTTGTGTTCCTTGGGCCTTCATTGCATGACCATAACACCTAAGGCGCGCTAGAGATGTTTTCTTTGATTGGGTGGTTCTTAAACCTTCCTCGGATATGCTCTTTTCTTACTCTGTCCTTAAAAGTGACACCTCCTGCCCATCTCAGTATCCTCATATCGGTTGTGTCTACATTTTTGACCCGAGTCTTTGGATCAGGGCTTCTCCTCCACATTTATAGGTATATGCTTACGACCAGAGTGTTAAACTCTCATGCAGATTCTGTTCCTCGTAAAACCTGCGGGGGAATTGCTTAACACACAACATTTGCAATGGCTTTCATATTGACAGTTCAACAACATTCATTGCGTTATTTCCGTTGCGAAGCAGACAAATTTTTCGAACATGTCAAGCAATGGATTAAGCAATATCTTTCAAAATCATACGCAATAAGGGTGGCGAACAGCCTTCAAATAGAGTAAACAGGCATTTTATAGGATATACTTGTTCCACCGTGGACTTCATCTATGCACCGGTTTCCACTAGGCAAGGTCGAGCTGGCCCATTAGTGTTGCCCAAATGCAAGAACAAGACGAGACTTAGCCAGTCTTGGTCTTGGTCTTGCGCCAATACACCTGGTCTTGGTCTTGGTCTTGGTCTTGCGCTCCCAGTCTTGGTCTTGGTCTTGGTCTTGTAGCAAGAGTCTTGCAAGTCTTGCAATTACCTATTAGTCTATTACTATTTATTAAAGTTTACTTTAAATCTTAGAAAAACGTATTAGAATTGGAACATTGTGAGCTTGAATTAACATAGCCATAGTAAAGATCAAGCAGATTAATAAATAACTGAAGATTTGATAAGAAATTCGAAAAATCAACTGACCTATATGTCGTTTTCCATGGAAGTAACTGTTTCTTAATAAACATTTATGATTTATAAGCTTACATTTGCTAAAACATGTAAAAAAACAAATTAATTACAAAAACTTGACTGTATTTTAAAGAACAATACTTATCTGTCTAGAAAGAGATTGAACCCTCAACTTATAAGAAATTTAATAAAAGAGTTTTACGGTTTATCATTTATTTGACATATGACATTTAATATGACATCTACTACCTATCCTTACCATTTTATCCTAATCATAATACTACTTGCGTGATCAGTATAATGTATTCATTTTCATTCTAAGCACTCTGAAACTTATTTATTCTTTGGAACACCTGTAGGTACTCTTAAAAAAATTCGAAATTATTTTGCATGAGTATACCTACGCCTAGGGTTGCCATCTCTAAAATTTGGCAACCAGGACAAGACGCGTGAAAACCCCGGATTTTAGAGCCCAGAACCCGGACTGTCAACTGATTTTTTTAAACAGTCAGTGTAATAAAAAACAGTTGAAAATGTCATGAATCACCTTTTTATTTATTTTCAGACCTTAATTAAATTTAGTAAGAAATCTTTTATCATCAATTTAAATGTAGGCACCTAACAAAACAGAATAAATTGTTTTAATAATCAGTCAGATTTTTTTTATTCTTAAAATAAACCCGGACTACAGATGAAGCCCCGCCCGGACGCTCCCCGGATGCCTTCTAAACTAGGACAAATCCGGGGAAACCCGGACGGATGGCAACCCTGCCTACGCCCTATGGCGGCAATCAAATAGTGTCACAAATGTTATGATTTCGGCGTGGCGGCAACGATTGTTTTAGATTTCAAAAGAAGCCGCCGGCGCGTGTATCATAACCATGTACTTCCGAAAAGCGGCAAATTTCTTTGAGAAGTAAGTACAAAACCTTTGATGCCGCATTATCAAAGTGCCGATGGTTAAAACATAACTATGCATGCACTCAGTTTGATTTTAATAGATATTTTTTTATTCGCTATGTTTATGGTATTAGTCGTAATGCGCATAGGTCCAGTTTTTCATATTCTTTGATACAGTTTTTTGCGTCTCATAGAATTCCTAAGCGTACCTACCTATACACCGAACTGTTACACCTAACTACTCAGTGAAATAGCGCTAAGTCCTAGCTGCAAGACGCAAGAGTCTTGCAGGCTATGTCTTGTTCTTGCTCAAGTCTTGCACGGTCAGTCTTGGTCTTGGTCTTGCTAAAAATACGCGGTCTTGTTCTTGGTCTTGGTCTTGCAAAAACGCAAGAACAAGACCAAGACTGCAAGACCAAGACTGAATTTGGGCAACACTATGGCCCATATTAATGTGAAACTTTGTTTCTCAATCACGCACAAACGGCCGAACAGATTTGGATGAAATTTGACACACAGACAGTTTATTACCTGGATTAATACATAGGGTACCTGTTATCCCGGTAGTACGTATCAGTGAAATAATTACCTACCTCAACGTGGACAAAGCCGCGGGCATGGGACTATAGGCGGGCCGCACCGCACTTTATTGAATGAAAATGCGTTGTGCTGCGGTCCGAAGCGAGTGTAATGTGCGCTTAGCCGTCAGTCTACCGTTATCAAGTGAGGAATAAAGGGTGTATTATATAGACACCCTACACTCATGAACGGTTCAAGTGTCAGATTTCAGCTAATTATGAGAGTTCGTTCATAACAGATGCGTAATGTAATTTGTTAGGGAATATTTTAATGGTGATTATTATTTTAATTATAGTGCTAAATGAGTTTGTGTTATTCGGGTTACTGAAACTAATGAAATAATTAAACTGTGGTGAAATCAAACTATTGTTTGTAACTAACTAGTGAACGAACTAATCATATTAAAATGAATTTTACAACATACTTATGGCGAATTTCACCATGCATACTTACATAATAAGCCTATAATGTTCCTACTGCTGGGACTCAGGCCTCCTCGTTTTTTTAGAGGAGGTGGGCCGTAATCAACTACGCGAGCCCTAACGTCTAATTACACCGGAGGTTACAAGACCGCTTGCCGTGCATAAGACTGGAGGATCGAATCATGGGCACGAAATGTGCTTATACTGCTAGGGGTGCGGGTTGTTTGAAAGAGATACCGTGGTGGCCCCTGGGGCACAGGCAACTGAGGGAACACGGGTGGGTTTTAGTCAGTAAAAATCTGACACGCCGTCCTGCTCCACCCAGAGCGGGAGAAGTTATTTGATGATTTCCCAATCTCAAAAAAAAAAACTACGCGAGCCCAGTGCGGGTTGGTAATTAGATGATTTTTTATTTTTTGTTCCAAGCTCACGATGTTTTCCTTCACCGTTTTAAAAACAGCGATGGTGAAATAAATTACACAAAGTAACCCGTCTGACTGAGTTTGTACCCACGACGTTACAACTCGTAATTTGGTTCCGTTACTACTGATCTACCGCTGCTCTGAATTTCGAATTTCACCAATAAAACTGCCCGCGTTCAAGAGCTGCCAGTGTCATCGAAAACAATGATGACAATGACAGGTGTTGGATGCGACTTAAATGTCCTCTTTGCACTCAGTTTCATTGGTGAACTTCGCCCTAAATTAAGTTTATGTTCTTACTAGAGATGAATGCTGCCAAAACATTTATTGTATTAATTAAAAAAAAAAATTTTTATTAAATCATTGATTATGAAGTATACATACACTTATTTATAACATTAAAAAACATATAATTTTAATTATAAATCCTATCCCACTAATATTATAAATGTGAAAGTTTGGATGTTTGTTACTCAATCACGCAAAAGCAGCGGAACGGATTTGTATGAAATTTGGCATACAGGTAGATTATGACCTGGATTAACGCATAGTCATGTCGCATAGTATACTTTTTATCCCGGTAATACGTTTTCGTGGGATAATTTTCGACCTCCACGCGGGCAAAGCGGTGGAAGCCGAAAATAAAAATAAAATATTCATCATAAAATTTCTCTAATTATAATTGATGAAATTATTCGTCCTAATTCATCCGAATTTCGCAGCTATTCTGCAGGCTTAGCACGAGAACAGTAGATAAGCGTTTTGTCGACGGAAGAGTAGACAAAAATGACGTTTCAGTGTAGATTGTTGACAGTTTTGTACCGAGAAATGTAGACAAGCGATTTCTATTCACCGGTAGAGTAGAAATAGAAACCGTCATTATAGGCCTGCTGAAGGAAGTACTCCTTCAGAATACATTTTTGTTTTATAAATTATTTTAACTTCTATTAAATCAGCACCCAAATTGCGCAACACACTACATCTTCATCACATTCATAAATATAAATTGCTAATCCATTGCTTCAAACGTTCCAAAAATTTGTCTGCTTCGAAACGTAAATAACGCAATGAATATTGTTCAACTGTCAAATTGAAAGCCATTCCTAGTGTGTCCATTAGTGTGTTACGCAATTAAATGAAAAGTAAATGGTTTTAGAACAAGTGCCGCGTAAACACGTAATATATATTATTTGATGTCGGATTAAGCTACAGGTTATTTTGTTCGTATTACCCCAATTTGTGTTTCATTTCCGAGAATTTTAATCGTTTATAGGATAATAATATTACGCCTGTCAGCGTAAATAACAAGCGTAATGTGAATATGAATATCAAAGTAGGTAAGCTAGAAGTAGATCCCTTTACTTACTACATATAATAATTAATAGAAGATTAAATATCTGTTGTAATTAATATTATTCTCAGAGAAAAGACGCATAATTAACCTCAGGTGTTTTATAAAATAGCTCCGGCATTAATAACTCATTGTTATTCCGCCCACGCACCGCTATTTACAATTAGTCATCGCGAATAAATCGAGAATCGACTATACATCTATTGTTAATCGGAATATTGGTAGTCGGTTGTACCGAGTAATGTAAGCCCACGTTTATTTATTTATTTAACAGTTTATGCACACACATAATTATAAAAGACAAGAGGAAAGGAGCAGAAAAATACGATGCTTATTTCTACAGAAATCTCTTCCTACAGGCTTAGTATGACGCTTCCTATTTCTACTCTACCGTAGAATAGAAATCGCCTGTCTACCTTTCTCGGTTAAAAACTGTCAACTGTCTTCACGGAAACGTCATTTTTGTCTACTCTTCCGTCGACAAAACGCTTCTCTACGGTTCTTGTGCTAAGCCTGCAGCACACCTGCGATAGAAGAGAAGATAAAAAGAGATGTAGGTAGACAACGTGTGTAATAGAAGAAGGGAAAACATAAGATCAAAAACTATAAGTACATACATAGGTACTATCGAGGAAACTTACATCTGACCAAATTGAAAACAAAATACCGTGCACATTGACAGTTATCTGCTAGCATGCTTTACTATAGCGGCTTAGCCCTGCAAGCAATAATAGCCCTTACGGTGTATACAGGAAAAGTTTTTATTCAGTGCGCAAACTGTAACCATAAAGTCAGCATATCATGCTAGAAAAAAATCAGCTGCTCCATACATTTTGACCGCGTAGGTATATTGCACTTTTCTATGAAACGGCTGATTTTTTTTTGTATAACCGACCAAAAATTTTTGCGCTGGGGGTCTAGAATGATATACTGAATTCATGGATACAGTTTGCGCACTGTATAAAAACTTTTCCTGTAGATGTTAAGTGTCCTCGACATACTCCCAAAATAAATATCACTAAAACACGTCCCTAAAGTCGCGGTAGGAATTTTTCGCACACTCGTCAACGCACTTCTGAACGTCAAAAGTTGAAAAACGAACACTATTATTTCGACGCGCTGAGACTCGCGCTGCACTCTGTTGGATTTTCAATGCTCGGTACAACACCGAGAGTTCAAAATCGAAGGGTCTAGTGGACAAATGACAGCAACTGCACGAGTCGATCAAGCTGCGCTAACCGCGGTTGATTCATGGATGACTGACCATCAGTAGGCATTTATCGAGACTCCGGCTATTATTCGTAGATTTTTAACAGTCGTTACGGGTAGTCGGGAACGCATAGTCTTACCAAGGGGTTTTATTGCAGAGGTCAGATAAGCAGTCGGTCTATGTAAGAAACTATTATTCAGCAGCATCCGTGTCTACTTGAACTGACCCCAACATGGTTGGGAAATGACTAGGCAGATTGTATAAATTGACTAGCGACTATAGGTAGAGATGTCAGCACCAACTGGTGGGGCCCGCTATGGCCGATACCTGCCAGGGGTGCGGGTGGTTCGAAAGAGATACCGTCGCCCCTGGCACACAGGCAACTGAAGAACCACGAGTGGGTTTTAGTCAGTAATAGTCTGACACGCCCTCCCGCTCCGCCGAGAGCGGGAGAAGTTATTTGATGATTTCCCAGTCTTACAAAAAAAATAATACTACCGACTAATCGGTACATTGTTAGTCGATTGTACCATAAGTTATGTTGCGTAGTGCAATCATCGGACGTGTTGATGATTTAAACACACAGCTATTATTTTCTCGTGCGTTTATTAATAACATGATGAAAACAGTAATTTGCGCTGTTTAGGGATCCGTTTAAAAAAAAAGTACATTAAGTATTCCTTTATTCAATGTGTACTTAATCGAAATAACTGAAAAACTGAAAAGGTGTTGATTGTTGATTATGAATAATCTATTAAATACATACATAAAAATAAATAAAATGTCAAAATATCAGATTTTAACTAAACGCAAATGAAAGTCTACGCGGTGCAAAAACAAATTAATCTTTTTTTATCTTTCTGTCTGTCTGTTTGCTTCGGCTAACCTCTGAAACGGATTGACCGATTCTGACGGGAGTTTCACTGACAGATAGCTGATATTATAAGGAGTAACAGGGCAAGGCTACTTTTCGTCCCGGTAGCGCGTTTCCGTGGGATATTTTCGGACATCCACGCGGGGTATACCGCGGACACAGTCAGTTTATGGGACCAAACTTGGTATCGCACAGCTGCCCCATACAAATTGCAGGGAACAGCTAATAATAAATTAGCTAATAAAGTTAAAGCTAATAATTAATGTGCACGTCTTTTTACATCATTCTCACATTGATAATTTCAACATAATGGTGTAACCAACTTTTTGTAACAATATCATGATTTTAAAAGAGTGTCCATTGAGTTTCTTGCCCGTTCTTCTCCATAGGTACCTACGCTTTGGAATGGACAACTAGCTTCATCTTTCTATCTCACCGACCTTGACAATTCAAAAGTGCCTGTAATTGGTTTATTTGAAATAAATGCTTTGAGTTTGAGTTTGAATTTGAGTTAAAGAGGTATACACTGACCTCTTTTCAGGTTTTTAGTTAATTCTATCATAACTAGAAAATTAGAGTTTCCGCCTTGTTTCTGCAATGTTGTAATAGGTACGTGTGTCGTACAGGATAAAGCAATCAATATGCAATCACAATATAAACGGATTTCACGGCCTTCGTATGGAAATCTCGCTAATAATTAGGAACGTAGATACTTTGTTATTGTTTATTAGAAAATAAGTAAATATCAAGCAACTAGTGTAAAGTATTAATCGTCACAACGTGTCATTTATATTCGATTCTATATTTAAAAAAAAAATGCAAAAGAGGTTTGATACTCAATCGCGTAAAAACAGCAGAATGGATTTGGATGATGGCACACATAAATTTTATATTTACAGATAAATAAATAAATAAACATTTATTTTCTCTTCCACAAAGGCACCTTAAATATATGAAGATTACAATATCTGAATAAAACTTTTGTGGGAGACTGGTATCTGCACTAGGCAAACCTGTCACACAGATTACCCCCAAAAACAATGTGTGAGTATAACTTAAATCTTAAAGATTACACATAAGACATTTTTTTTTTATAAGTACCGGTAGTATGTTCCTGTAGAATAATTTCCAACTTCAACGCGAGCAAAGTCGCGGGCAGAAGCTAATTAGATTAATGCAAAAAATATATATATACATAATTATGTGAAAGAATGTTTGTTACTCAATCCCGTAAAAACGGATTTTTATTTGATTTAATAGACATGTACATAGTTTATAACGTGAATTAGCTAGCGTAGGATACTTTTTATCGTGGTAGTACAGTCGCCAGAACATCAAGCTACCCCAATCTGTCAAATTTATTTGATATATTTTCAACTTTATCACAAAAGTAAAAGGTTCATTTTCAATTGGAAAAATTTGACAGTTTGGGGTAGCTTGATGTGCTGGCGTATGTACTATTGGATAATTTCCGACCTCGATACGGGCAAAGCTGCGGGAAATAACTAGTAAATTAAAAATAGGTTAGGTGTACCTAACAGCTAGGCTTTGCATCGTGGACGTATTTTTAGAGTAGGTACTTTATACTTCATCATCATCTCAGAATCCCTCACTGTTGGCTACAGAGCTCCCACCTACATCCATCCCCCTACCTATGCTTAGTTACTTTCGTTACTAGTTGACTTCCAAAATATAGGCCTAGGGCTAGTTTGAGAGTTAGGATCAATATTTTGTACCTATACACATAAACTATTTAATTTAATTTATGTATAAAGTTAAAAAAAAAAATGGTACGGAACCATCACCTTAAAAGTCGATTTACTTGCTTAACCTTTGACCTTGTATAATAACAGCAAGTGCAAAAGATCGTACATATTGAGCAATGAGTGATGAAGCTGTGTGCCGTGGCAAATGTCTTGGCCATCCATCTCGCATCCGATAAATAACTGTGGATGTCGTAACCTGGCGTACTATCACTGACTACTATGAGTAGTACCTTATCGTGCCGTGGGATCTTGCAATTGGTTTGCCTTCCATTTCTAGCTACAAACTTAAGAATACTGTACCTAATTTTCATTTTGTCAGCTGGGACCTTAGATAAATAAATATATAAATAAATTGTTTATTACCACAAAGTTCAAGTACATTGCACTGTATACAGATTAAAGATCTTAAGTATGACAAATGATTTGATTTCTGTAACTAGGTTTGTACAACCAATTTAACACCTCAAACATGATATTAAAACTAGATAAGGTCGGTGTTTCCTATTTGACTTACTCTGAGAAGAAAGGCCATAACGAACGCAGACGTCATTCTCTTTTAAAGTCCAGACATAATCTTGGTCAGATCATTTGAAGACCACGTTTTGATCACAGTGTCTGAAATAATATTTTTTACCACAGACATTAATTGGTATTTTTCAGTAATTGTGCAGCTCAACTCAGAACTTACGGAGGTCAACGTTTCGATCAACGATACCATTGAAAGGACATTTAGGTAGGCCGCATAAATTAGTCAAACTGCCATAATTATAATTTTTACTTAGTTAGTTTATTTTAAGTAACTGAGCAAAATAAAAAATGCCATAATATAAGGTAAAGTACCTGCTTACACGTTCTTCGGGTTAAGAATTATGTTTTGTTAATTAATGAATTATTTGAAATATTCACACAACCTTGTGTTGAGTATCATTGTCGTGCAGCTAGATTGTGTTAGTAATTATAAACAATAAATGTTCTCTTACTATCTTTACGTATTTCTCACGATAATAATCAAGTTAGTTGTAATATGTTGTAATAGCATTGATTACCTGCAGAGGCAGGTAAGTATAGAGATACTTATCCCTACTTAATATTATAAATGCGAAAGTAACTCTGTCCGTCTGTCTGTCTACTACTCTTCCATGCCTAAACCGCTAAACCGATCATCATGCAATTTGGCAGAGATATAGCCTGGGATATGGAGAAGGACATAAGGTACTTTATTACGCGAAAACCAACATCCACTCGGGCGGAGCCGCCAGCAAAAGCTAGTGATATAATAAAGCTGAAGAGCTATTTTGTTTGAACGTGCTAATATCTCTGGAACTGCCAGTTGAATTTGTTTAATTATTTTTTCATTTGATAGCCTGATTTTTGAGGAAGGCTATTTGCTAATTAACACCACGCTATGATCCTTAGGAACCGCGCAAAATAAAAAAAAGAAACAGAAAGGACGCTAAGCGTAAACGAGGTAGCAGCACAGCGGGCGATACGTTGCGAAGCGGTGGGCTGGGGTCATAAATAAAATAAAAACGTTACCCTCCCTTTAAATATTGCAAATCTGTATGCTCCATTTCAAATAAGATTAGACATTTAAACAAACCTATTTTATTAACTTCGGAACATGTAGAAATAGGATTAAAATCCCTTCCAATATCATTTGATATCATCCTAAGAAGCCGTGCTCTTGGTATGTATATACCCCTTCGGTGCCGGGAATCAGCCTGGGATTCCCGACGCTCAGGGCGTCTCCTGCGGCGACTAAGGCCATGAGGGCGCATATACTGCCTTTCCCTCATATGCGCCACCTCCCTGTTCGCGGACATTACTGCTTCGCAGAAGGAGGTGACGGCTACCCATGCACTCTCGCTCTTTACCATGGCCTGAACCAGGGCTGGACGCGAGAGATCGCCGCCGCCGACCACCTCCACGAGGACACGTTGGTGCTCTGCCCATGCCGGACAGACCTCCAGCGGCCCTGACATGTACAAAATCCGACAGTAATATATTGTAAAATGTGTGCTGTGCATGAGCAAATAGATAAATAAAGTTTTTGGATACAAAACAATTACGTCATACCTTTACTTCATTCGGTTCATTGGTCTCGGGTGAATTTGGCTGATCCTGGTGAAATTCCGTAACACACTTGATTGAACTATTTCTCCATAAGCTTTCCATAAAGTTAATTGCCAAAACTTGATAAGCTCTTTTCCAATAACAAAATCGTGTTCAACATTCTAATTAACTCTTTCGTGTAAGTATATAAAATCTTTAAGGGCCTACGTCCCGTTTGGTAGCGTAACACGGTCACTTTATGAACCCT
This sequence comes from Antitype chi, assembly GCA_947359405.1. Classification (NCBI taxonomy): domain Eukaryota; kingdom Metazoa; phylum Arthropoda; class Insecta; order Lepidoptera; family Noctuidae; genus Antitype; species Antitype chi. The sequence goes on along the minus strand of OX375822.1, from coordinate 4,755,643 downwards.
ACTGTTCATTAACGGCTTGTCTTGAAGATTTGAAAAATATATTATTTTGCTATAGATTCATATAGATCATTTTGCCCGAAGTACTTTTTTTGTATGGTTAATACTTTTGCTGTATAAAAATATTTTCCAACACGCAATATTTTGGCTTCTATTCCATACTCCTACTAAACGTCTTCGTTATTTGGAAAAAAAAAATACACTGCAAATAGATAGTTAGAGGTACCACAGAATCGCCGAAGCACAATTGTAAATTAATCAAAGGAATATCCCCATTTTGAGATAAAGGCTCAGAGGTGCCCTGCGCGGGCGCGGGCGGCAGTCGTGCTTTAGCATACAAACGGGAGATGAGGATACTATGGGCCTTAAGAATAAATATGAAATCCGTTCGTTGGTAAGCGTAGGTTTTTTGTTGTTGTTGTAATGTCCAAATACGGTTTTGAGAGAAACAAAAAACGGAAAGTGGCCCGGAAAATAAGAAGATTCCGAAAAAACAGAAAGTGCTGTAATCTATGATATTTTTTTTGGGTTTTTATAGGAAAATTTTGACTCGGTCAGGCCCGAAAGTCTTAGGTACCGGGAATATAAAATAAAACACTGACATGCGTGTAAATATGAAAAATATCGTTTATTCCACATTTTAACTCATAACAGCACCGCGCCTCTTCAATACTCTTCATCAACTTTTCATGTCCGCAACAAATCTTATTCTAAATTATTTTGAAGGATGGATTCTAGACGATTCTAGATCTTATTGATAGTTCGAATATGACAAAGCCATTTCCTTGCCTGTATTTATATAAAGGTTGCATTCGGTAAGCAACCAACCTTTACAGTACGTAGGTACTACGTCTGCCGGGTCAGCTAGTATTCAAATATACTGTTATGCTTCACCACTTTGTACCTAGGTATGTTAGGTACTAAGGTATACCATAATAGCCACAGGTTCAGTCCAAACTCCCGACCTTTCAACTGCCATTTTATCTCCTCAACCGTTGCGCTCTTCCATTGTTGTTCTCTACCAATTAAGTGATTACCATAGCGTAAACGATGATCAACAATCGGGGCATCTTAATCATGCCTTTGTTATGTTTAAAACGCTTAAATTACTGTTACAAACAAGTGTTCATATTAGGGATGGGCCGAAATTCGGTTCACATTCGGTTCAACCGAACATTCGGCACTAGAAAAATAATACCTACTTTCACTATTTTGATTGAAATTTAATAGAATTAATTAGACATACTACTACAAAAATTAAATAAGCTTAGTATTCTTCTAACAAACATCTGAATACAATTAGTAAATTGAAAAAAAAAACACGTTTTTGGTTCGCAAACTAAACATTCACTTCATGTATTTTTTATTACAATTAAAGGGTATTGAACCGACGTTCGGCCGAACTTCGGCCGAACTTTTCATTTTGACCGAATGTTCGGCCGACTTTTCATTTTGACCGAATGTTCGGCCGAAGTTCGGATTCGGTTCAAACCACATTCGGCCCATCTCTGGTTCATATAGTACCTACCCATGTATGTAAAGCTTCGTCCATAATTGGCACCAATAGATACGTATGTGACTAAGCAGTGGTGGCCCAGTGGTTAAACCTGCGGCTTACAAATTGTGGGTCGTAGGTTCACACAGACTGGCGCTTTACTCTGTGTAAATTATTTCATCACTACTGCTGTCAAAACGGAGAAGGAAAACGTCGTGAGAAAACCGGTATGTCCTAGAACCAAAAATTCGAAGACATGTGACATCTACCAACCCGCACTTGGCCCGTGTGGCGGATTTCGGTCTACTACCTCTCTCCGAGAGTATAATGTTCTCCTGCTCTCTCCAGCATTGGGAACATTATGGGCTGATCATACTATGTATAAAATATGACTAATCGAAACAATCATTGCGGAAATTTGTGGAAATACATATATAGAGGCCTTTTTCCAGCAAGTCACTTTTTCCTGCTAGTTTTTTGATGAGCGCCATGACTAATGTGCCTAAATAGGGTGTTCGGCACATGGTACCGTGACATAAACTAGAAATCACGGTAAATACCGGTCACTGTACCGTCAAACGGATGTCAGTTGGCACCTAGTAACAATTGAATTCACGTTCAAATTGTTATTTGTTTCTGCTATTTCCTATGAAAACAAAAGATGAGCATTTCATCTATCTCCTCATGATCATCTTACTGCCCTTGTCTCATGTTAATTGAAGTGGGAACACGTTTTCTTCTTCCATGCTTCCCTGTCAATCGTCACGCTATCATTCAATCCCTTCTCTTTCATGTCATTCCTGTTCGGGCGCCGTCGGCTATCTTCGCGTCAGGCGTAGGCCGTCACGCGCGCCCGCGCCTCCACGACGCCTGTCACGATGATAGCCGTCGGCACCCGAATATTCCTCACACAACGCATACATTTTCTCTTTGGCCTTCCTCTCCCTTTCCATCTCTCTTTTAGCGCATCTTTCTCCTCACGAACTGGAAGAACAAAAGACGCTCAGTATTACTTGTGCATTTACCTTCATAAAAACCCAAGTACAGCAAATGGGTACTTATGGGTAGGTATTCATTGTTCTGTAGGTACATTGGTACATGCTTAGGTAAGTGATGAGTACTTACTGGTCGGATAGGGGAATTACACACAATAAACTAGCTCTTGAGAGCGAGCTATGGGAGCTATGGGGGACTTACAAAGCATACTGGTCTTTTATAGGTCTATCAATAGATTTTTGTTGTGCTTTTATTCTTCAAAGAGGCTTGTAGAGATGTACCTGTTTGTACCTACGTATAATAGGAAGTTTTGGTCTGGATATTTGGTCGTATTTTGTGCTTAATACATAAAATATAAATCAAAAGTCATTTATTTAAACTAGGCTGAGAGTCAGCTCTTTTTGAACGTCAAACTTACATAAGACAGTCCCCCCAAAACGCCCACCCTTCACTATATGAATCACATATCATAAATTCATTCAGAGTATATTTATTAATTATTTGCTGTATTCGTTAGTTGAACCCAAATCGTTTTAAATGCCTTGGTTGGTAGTTTAGACCCTTATGTATCAAAAATGAGCATTAAGGACGGATTTATCATCCCGTAAAGGGGTTAAATAGGGGATGGAAGATTGTAATATTTTCCCATGAGACATCTCATCGGGCAAATGGCTCTATGCTAAATGTGGTGCAGTCTTCGGGCTCGTATACACCAGAGGCGTAATTGCTTGATGCACTAATATGAGGTTTCATTTAGTTTGATGAAGGCGAGTTAACTTTGGGATACACTATTTTTATATAATTATTTTTATTGTACTTTAATTCTTGTTAAAATACCTTAGTTATGTAAGTATTAGTCTTGCAGTCACCTACCCTCTCACTGATTCACTCACATGTTAAGTCGGGCCTTGGTAGCTGCGCCACATTGTTACTTATCCCTTGTCACCGCCGGCGTACCAGCGGTATTAGAACCAAACGGCTTGGTACGTGACGATGGGAAGAGACCAGACGGCATGACGTTATTGCCTTGGAAGGTGGGAAGACCTCTGGTGTGGGACGCAACATGTGTCGACACCCTTGCGCCATCCCATGTTCCTAGCACGGCGGGCTGTGCTGGCGCCGCTGCTGCTGTTGCTGAGACCCTCAAGCGGCGTAAATACTGTAACCTTATGGGTAACTACAGTTTTGAGCCGTTTGGGGTCGAAACGCTCGGGTCATGGGGCCCGAGTGCACGTCTCCTCTTTAAGGAAATTTCTCGCCGGCTGGTCGACACTTCACGTGACCAGAGGGCTGGTTCGTTCTTTGGCCAAAGAATTAGCATTGCCATTCAACGTGGCAATGCTGCCAGTCTTCTGGGCACGTTTCCTGATGACAGCGATGCGGAGGAATACTTCGACGCCTAAGTGTCCTTTTGTTTTTTTGTATTTATTTTGTATATCGTAGTTTTAAAGTAATAATGCTTAGTATTAGCATTCCATAAATAAATTAAATAAAATGTTATTGCAGCTAACATCCTTTAACATTGTTTGTCTTTTTAATGTATTTTGTTTTTGTTCCGAACAAACGATTATTATTACTTTGCCCAACACTAGAATCAAATTCAGGAGCTCACACTCAATGCCACACACAACCAACCAACAAACCATTGTCACATCAATTAAACAATTTTTGTTTTTACAACTGTAATGAAAGAGTCATGCGTTGTTCAGTGTTTATTGTTACTCACTGGGTTAAACATATTATATCCGATTTCTATTTACATACCAAACGTTTACCTTAACGTTAATTGTTAAATAATTTGGCATTGTGTAAACAATTGGTGTTGCAATCAAAACAAATTGTTATAACTACGTGTAGTTCTACGGGAATTAACATTGTTTTTGTTTGTTTTTCCCGTCCCATAGGTGTGTAATCTAATGTTCTGTGTACAGAAACTACATTGCTGTAGACCTGGGTTATTACAGGTTATGTTTTACATGCCTGTGTGTGTTGTCTGGGTATACTAACGCTACACTGTAGATACCTTTATGCCTGTAGGCACAGGATGGATAAGGAGATTAGAAACAGCATCAGGTAAGTACGGTAAAATCATAGCAATCAAGTGCCTCGGGAATGTTTGCCGAAGCTAGCATCGAATGCTTCAATGCAACTATGCGTAAGCGGAGCTCGTCTCTGGGGGTGTACTCTCTTAAGTCCGTAGATATTGGCCCGTCCGAGAGTTCGGAACTTAGATGTGAACCCTGCACCCGATAAATTAACTTCTTCTTTGTTTATTTTTTTTTTGTTCCTGTCCTTTTTGCGTCATGTTTACAGCAAATATTTTTTTTCATCAATCAATAAGTTTTTTCTTTCTTTCTAAAAACATATCGGTAGAAGAGACAACTTTCAATTCGTGGTGTCATTCATTCTTAGGTCGGGCCCCGAACTAATCTTATATCTTTAGGTAATACGGAGTAGGAATCACCCGTTAAATTGGTAAATGGTCAAAACCGTAGTTTCCTAACTAGGGAGGGCTTAGGGAGTACCTATACTCCATTTACAATAGCATTAGACAGAAGTTAAAAAAGGTTCGTTTTAATGTACACTTCGTAAAAAAATTACATTAAACGTGATACAGTTACGATTAATGCCAAAAAAAGTAAAGTGTCAATGCTAAAAACCTAAAAGAAGCAGGAGTGAACAACACCGAGTAAGTATGTAATTAAATTAGCTGATGACGACGAAGTTTTACCAACGTATTGTGGGTCGTAAGTTGAAAATAAAGTATTGTAAAGTGTAATTTGTATGGCTCCTGTAGTCTTTAATAAAATACCTGACCAGATTAAAAACTTACCGTTGCATAAATTTAAAAAACATTTCACAGAATTCCTTGTCGACAAATGTTATTATTCTGTGCAGGATTTCTTAAATGATGATTTTTTGTAATAATTTTATTATCCTATAATTTTTATTCAATTTGCATGCTATATTAAGGCAGAATGTACATGGATCCTATTATTTAATTTAACAACTTATTTTTATGTACCTACATTCTAAGCAAATAAAGACCTATTCTATTCTGTTCTATTCTAAAAAAAAACTTTTTAATTTTTAATTAGATTTAAATCATCATGTGATCGTTTGTTTCATTCATTCGTTTTGTTGTAGGTTTGTAATGTGTGATGAAGATATTATTATAAATAGAACATTATTTAAAATAAAAATTACTTTTACTTCGTTTATCTCAGTATTTAGTACTGTCTTAAATCTACCTAAAAAAGTTAGAACTTAACTTTGAAATAAAATGTTTTGCACTCCTGCTTCTACGAGCCTCTTTTTTCTAAAGCTATAATAAATGGAGTATAGATCTCCTGGTGCGCAGGGAGTGCGGCAGGCCCAACAGCGTGCTGAAGATGATAGCGGACAGGCTCGACTGTCATAGGTCCTGGGTTCGAACTCAAGCAGGCAGTTTAGTTTGTGTAAATAATTTCATCACCACTGCTCTTAAAACGAACGAAAACATTGCAAGGAGACCGGTATGACCTATAATCAAAAATTCGAAAGCATGTGACATCCACCAACCGGTAGGTACCTATTGAGCCTGCGTGGTGGATTACGGCCCACCCCCTCTCACCGAGAGGAGGTCTGTGTCCCATTAGTGAGAATATTATATGCTGATTATGCTATGAATGAAGTACGGTAAAATCGTAGTTGTCGACGAAGATTTAATAGGTAAATATATATACTAGGAACGTGATTTAATTAAATTGTTTATCAACTAAGAGTCTGACCTGCTGCTAAATAAAGATACCAAGTGTCTGTTTCTAGCACTTTTTGGCCATTATATAGGTCTCTCCGACACAGGATTAGGAATGCAATGCAGCCAAGCATGCAAGGAGAGGGCTATGCTCGGAGTTTCCCTACCTGATCGAATCAGGAATGAAGAGATCCGTAGGAGAACCAAGGCAACCGACATAGCCCGAAAAGTTGGTAAACTTAAGTGGCAGTGGGCAGGGCATTTTGCTCGCAGAACAGATGGCCGATGGGGCCGAAAGGTTCTGGAGTGGCGACCGCGTACCGGAAGACGTAGAGTGGGAAGGCCTCCCACAAGGTGGGCCGATGACCTTGTGAAGGCCGCGGGAATGCGATGGATGTGGGAAGCACAAGACCGGTCGAAGTGGAGGAGCCTGGGGGAGGCCTATGTCCAGCAGTGGACGTCTTTCAGCTGAAATGATGATGATGATGAAACATGCAAGCAAACATTTAAATACAGTGTCTACAATCATTTGTGTCTCGTCAGCAATCACCAGATATTTAACAGCTCCATGTAGTATGTATATTATTCGCTAGTTATGGTCTTGTAATCTTAACATAATGTTCTAGAGTCTATATTTATTTGGGTAGGCTTTGCTAACAGCTTACTATAAGCACTTACCTTTTAGAAGCAATTCGTTGTGGCATCTAAACATTTGACACTCTACTACGTAGAAAATGAGCGTGTCATTTTAAAATAAACGTTGGTTTTCTTCATAAGAGAGTACTACGACGTACTCATCGTTCTGTTCCAACATAGGTAAATTAAAAAAAACGATGGGGTAAATTCGTGCTACACAAACAAATATTATGCTTTTCATTTAGACTTCACACTCACTTGGTTCAAATAGATTAATTTTATATAGGTAGATTCTTTTACATATTGTGAATGAGAGAACGTTGTAGGCCTCACAGACTAGATTTGTAGACGTTTTTCTATTCTGTATTTTCATTCCTCTAAGTACCTGGTACTTATTGACTGGCCTGCACGGTCCTCCCATACCTATTATCACTGTAATTTGAAAACATTGTAAAAGCCAATTATTTTTAAAAGAGTAACCGTGGAGTTTCTTGCCGGCTCTTCTCCATAGGAAAGGACAAATTGGAACCGTGCACCTAGCTTCTGACGTTTCATAAGTGCCCATGCAGGCTTATGTGAAATAAAATATTTTGATTTTGAGACAATTCGACGATATTCATTGCGTTATTTACGCTGTCGAGCGGATGATTTTTTCAAACATCATCATCTAACTGGATGCAGCTGAATACGAATAGTTTACAAGGAGCGACTGCCTATCTGACCTCCACAACCCAGTAACTGGGTAATACGATACCCCTTGGTAAGACTGGTTGTCAGACTTTCGGGCTTCAGACGACCCTTATCGACTATCAAAGATCCACAAATCACAGCCGGGACCAACGGGTTAAAGTGCTTTCCGCGAAACGGAGGGGTCTTGGTATGTAAAGATGGTCACCCACCACGGACCAACCGCGACGAGCGTAGCTTAACCTGATCGATCGACCCATGTGGCAAATATTACTTAGCCAACAATATGAAAGTATATCTGGATAAGTAGCTACTTCCTCACTCTCGCATTATGCAGAACATCGTTTAGTCCTTGTTGTTGTTCGCCTCATGCATTAAGTGCATCATGCATCCATTAGGAAGTCATCTTAAGGTTAAAGGGGAAGGAAATTATGTAGGTTAAAGAAGAAGCGGCAGGGTACCCTGTGTATTTTTTTTTCACGTTTTTTGCAATTTCCTGGATAATGTTAGGTTGTAGGTACCTATGTTAAACAAAATATCATTCGCGACCGTAACATGACGTATTTACAGAATATATACAACCCTTTAAGTTCATGTTATCCCATTGAATGAGTATTTCATGAAAAAATCACGTTTCACTGGCTAAGTACCTTAGTGCAACAAGACTTACCTCCCGAAATTTTTTATTCCTCCATTTAGTTCCATTGCTCCATTTATTATTTGAGTTTTCCGTTATTTGCTTTCCTGAATATACAGATTTTTCTCATCTTGTGTTAAATAGGTTAGAGAGATATGCAGAATGGGATAGAATTTAAGTACATAAATAATTTATTTCAGAAAAAACACATCTAAGGTTCCCAAAAATAATTTTCCTAGTAACAATAGAATATTCCAGAAATAAGTGTGTGGTTAGTGTATGTACTGTACTAATGAAAAAATTATTGTATCACAAACACCAGCATATAATTTAATACTCTTACTATTATTACAGATATAGATGTATAAATTGTTGCTTCATTGTGTTAATATCATGTGGTGTATTCGTATTTTTCTAACGCCATGAGCCCGTGAGTGATGGACTGAGGGCTCGTCAAGGTGGGCAACCCATCACTGTTTATTTTCTAATTGCAATCCTTGACCTGAGCGAAGCTTTGCTAATCGTGTTTGTAAGGCGCTAGTCACGTTTTGTTTTGATAGGCATTATTTTAAGCGGATTATCCTTGTTCAACGATGAGGATATTCTCGAGGTGGTGAGATAAATAATATTATTGCTTTTTAAATTGTTGTATAGCCTTTAATACCGTTAATTTGGGAATGTAAAGAAAAAAACACAAAATTACAAAGTCAAAGGTTTTATTTGTAAAACATAGGTGGGCGTAAAACAGGTGTTGTAATTAAAATGCGTACCCATAGGTAGACTTTATTTTGCTGATGACGGCGTAAAAATATCAATAAAGTAGGATCTAAATTACACTTATGTTACGAAAATAACTATCATCTTTATAATAAACTTTGTACCCCTTTTTAATTATTATTAACACGCTTTTATTAGCTTCACCTGTATGTTTGTTTAATTGTAACCGACTCCTTTTTTGGACTTGTGTTTGACCCACTTCAAATGGTCAGATTTCATTTAAACTTTGTAGACTTATCGAGGATCGATGACAATATTGACAATTCTATAATAAAAAAAAATGTTAAGAAGTAGAAAAATAAATAAAAATCATGCTTGTAGTTAGCAGAACTAAAAAATTGAAAATAAATAATAGTTTAAAAAACCAATAAAGACGCTTTAAAATCCAAAACTAAAAAAGTAGAAAATAATTTAATTCTTGAGGTGCTTTTTGAGGTATTTTTATAATTAATGAATATCAAGCACCCCACGTTTTTTAATAGAATTAAATTATTTTCTACTTTTTTAGTTTGGTTTTTAAAGCGTGTTTATTCGTTTTTTTTTACTATTATTTTTACGAAAATACGCGGACGGAGGAGAATGAAATTTGGCAAAGTCATAGTTTATATGGAGGAGGAATGCAGATTTTTTTTTTAAATCAATTACCTATGGTTGTATTTCGACCACTGGACGATAACTAGTTGAAATAAAATGACAGAATCTATCCATGCTCAAGTCATGAAATCCTAATCTTAATTATGCATCGTTCATAATATTTCACTAGTAAAAACTCAGTCTTACATGCAAGACACATTCATAAACTGACCACCCATCCCTCCTACAGTCCACTTACAAATAATTCTATACCAGAAACGTTGTAACATTTACTACGGGTAAGTATCCTTTCAGTGAAGATTTTCAAACCCTTTCAACTAGAAGTATTCCCACGTTTCTTACAAGCGATGGAACGTTTCCTTGATTCTGCTCGTGGTGGGTTAGACACGTACAAATTGCAGGTAGAGACGCCTCTTTTAAAAGGACTCCTTAAAAAAATTGGAAGCGTTGACGATTGATCGCGTAGACATCGTATTTGATATTTACTGATGCATGTAGTTAGGATCTTAGAAAGGGTTGAACACCTGATGTCAATGTAATAACATAATAAATATATGTTTAACTCAAAATAGCTAAACAAAAAAATTGTGTCTGCTATCGATCTAAAAGACGAAAGTATATTTCTAACACTAGTTTGTTTACAGAAGACTTACACTTTTAACTTTGAACATTATAATGCTTATATGCTTGTATGCAATTAGCTTTTGCCCGCGGCTCCGCCCGCGTGGGTGTCGGTTATCGCGTAAAAAAGTAGCCTATGCCCTTCTCAATATCCCAGGCTATATCTCTGTAAAATTTCATGACTATCGGCTTAGCGGTTTAGGCGTGAAAGCGTAACAGACAGACAGAGTTACTTTCGCGTTTATAAGGGATTATCATACAAGTAACTATTGACTCTAATACTCCTAAGTTTTTTATTCCCAATTCACGCATGCATTATGCAGATTCCTTTTAAAGTTAATTAAAAATATAGATGTCACTGATATCTCACTCAAGATACAATCAAAGCTTAGATCGAATCGTCTACACAAGATTGTCCTATTCACCGTCTTATCCCATTGCACCATGCACCTACACCTAATTACCAATGTCATTAGTTTGTATGCAGTAACTGCATAATTAGCGCCACAGATCTCAGTTCAGAGCAGTGGTATCACTCATTTCCGACACTTGATTTGCAGCTAACGGGCTGATAAGCTGTTGATGTAGTCTGCCTCCGTTTCGGGTTGTAATCTAGTGAGGTAATCTTGAGCATGTTCTAGTTAGATGTGTTATTAAAGTTTCGACTCCCTATCAACTCCATCTAGCTTATTTTACTCAATACTTTATTGCATTCCACAATGTATGTGCTTAGGTGGTAAACATTCGCTTTATGACATTATGACACAATCGTGGACCCTGTCAGGCGCAGCAAAAGAAATTTAGAAGGTAGAGACGAGGACCTATAGTTTATCTTATAATCTAACTTATTATAAACTAGCTTTTGCCCGCGACTTCATACGCGTGGACTTTAGAATCAAGTAGATAATCATTTTTTTTGATAATATATAGCCTATTTTTTAAGTTAGACCTCTCGGAATACATAATTGAAAACTGCATTCAATTCCATGCAGTGGTTTTTGCGTGATTCGGTAACAAACATAGACAGACAAAAATTCTAAAAACCGTTGTTTTGGCTTCTGTTGCTCTAATAAAGACCCCCATACTATTTTTTCTTCAATACCTTTAATGTACAGACATCGGCCTGTTACAATTTTATTATATTCCTAGAAAAAATAGTATGGGGGCATACTATTTTTTCTTCAATATCTTTAATGTACAGACATCGGCCTGTTACAATTTTATTATATGTATAGATACAATAAAAAATAACAATAGAAATAAATTTTTGGGTATTCTAAATTCGTTTTAGGGATTTATCATTTACATATTCGTGTACACTGTAATAACATTTACTTAGTAACAGATATTTTAATTTGTTAGTGAATAGATGCAGTTTTTTTTTTCTTTTCTAATTGATTCTGGTAACTTATTATATATTTTTATTGATTCAACCAGAGGGCTTGTTGAATGTATTTCTAGGCGGGATGTTGGTAAGTTCAGTCGTTTTGATTGTATTGGGGTGTATATCTTGTTTGTATGTCTTCTCGTTTGGTGTAAAAGTCTTGGTGTTTATGAGCAAATTTGCATATTTCAAGTATATATATACAAGGCAGAGTGAGGATATTTAGGTTTATAAAATGGGGTTAGCAGCTATCTTTCTGTTGTATATTTACGTAGTATGTTACTAGGAATTTTTACTAGGTTAGCTTATTTTTTTACTCGGACAAAGCCTTCGTCCGATTGAAGGTCGGAATCTATCCTGCAGGAACGTATTACCAGGATAAAAAGTCCAGATCCAAGCTATAAACTACATAGGTGCCAAATTTCATCCTAATCCGTTCAATAGTTTTTGCGTGAAAGAGAAACAACACCCATCCATCCTTACAAACATTCACATTTTACACGCTTTATTTTATTATTAGTAGCTTAGGAAATAGGATAATAGTAATTCCGGTATCCTAGTTACAGAATAAACAATTTCATTTCATTTATCACCCGGTCGGTTCTAATATGTTCGTCAAACAGGGTTTAGAACTTGCGAGATCGCTCATCGTAAGACAATTCTATATCTGTTAACCTCATATTGTAACGTACCTCAATGACTTCGATCAACATAAAAACACGATGCTCAAACTAGAATATAAACTTTCCTCACGGAATTTGAACATTAGGAACACACGTTAACGTTTAATCCGAGGTAATTCTGGGCTCCCATTTCCAGATCTAAACCCGCTATATTCAAGAATCCTGAATGCGCAAACTCTGAAATAGGTCTCACACATGGCGTTAATGTATCCGGCTTATGGGATATGATACTATTGAAAGTAAAAGTACCTTCTTCGCAGATGTTCATAAGACGACCACGGGTCATAAACCGCTATAAACGCGAGGCGCGGTCTACACTGGCGGATATTGCGTCTCGTATTGTTCTCAGCGGTTATTAATCAGACAACTGTCGCTGTTTTGTTTGTGTTCCCTAACAACGTCACGCTTCGGTTCAGAGAAGGTGAAACTTGCGTTTAGTGTGTTCACACAAAAGGCGAAGTTTTTTTACGAATTGTATTTGGAGATTTATTTGTTTTTCTTGTTTCTTTTACTTCCTTTATGGGAATGAAAGAAGTTCCAAAACTGAATGCGAAAACATGATGGAATTCTTTGACCAGAATATTACTTGGAAATACGATTTTAGAACTCATTTCAAGTTATGTGCGAGTGTTATTTGTCCCAGTATTTTTTAAATAAATCATACCATATTGTTACTGTAAAATGCATTGTTTTTCAGACCTGTATCTTATATCGACCGCTCTAGGAACCATAGCACCCGTTTCTCATAAGCACATTCTAATTAAGCCTTCGCTTTGAGCTCATTAGCAGGGAACAGTACCTTTTTTCATTAGCATCTCTATGAGAAAGTGACAATGCTTTTAAAATGTCTGGCTTTTATTTATTAAAATGCTTTCTAATGAAGTGGACAAGTATGTTTTAATTGGTCAGGGACCGTTCGGAAAGCAATTAATACTTAATTTATGTATTAGATAAGAAAAAAATAAATGGATAGTTGCTTGGTTAATTATTTGTTAAGAAATTGCTTTTCTTGTGATGGATATCATGTTGTTCAATTTTTTTCTCCCAAATTAGTATTGCGATTCCTAGAATTATTTTAGAAGCGGGCAGCGAGGAATACAAGAACAAAAACAATTTTTCTTTTATGTTTTTGACTGTATATCCAGCCTGAAATAACTGCAAAGGTTTCGTAATTTCAATAGATCGTAAGCCCAAATACACATCGTGTTTGGGCTATGTACCTATCTAATCCTACTATCCTATTAATATTATAAATGTGAAAGTTTGCGAGGATTGATGGTTGGATGTTTGTTACTCTTTCACGCAAAAACTACTGAACGGATTTGGATGTAATTTGGAATCAGAATCAGAATCAGAAAGCTTTATTTGTAAACATAAGTCAAATTACAATAGTTTGCGAGATGTTACAGATAGGTAGATCCTCCATGTTTTGCCCAAAGGCGTACAAATATATTTAATTTACATTGTCGATTTTGTTTATATAAAATCAATATTAATAGGTACATGCATATCAATACAAATTGCAGAAAATAGACACACACACAGATAGACCTAGTCCTAGTTTATAACCTAGATTAACATATCTACTACTTTTTATCCCGGTAGTATGTTCTCGCGGGATAAATTCCGACCTCTACGCGGGCGAAGCTGCTGGCAAAACGTAGTCTTTTGTAAACTGCTGAGGAGCTCTCTGACCTGTCTTCCGTCTTCATCATCAGATCAACACTGGGACTCTAATTTGTTGAAGCGTCGTCAGAACTACATACGTTGTGCCGAGTTGCAACACAATCGGTTTACAAACAACAATTTAGTAAGTTGGTAGGAAATCAATTAACTCCTATTTTTCTACACTTAGGGAAGGATTTCGTTTTTCAATTTAAATGGGACTTTAACAATTTAAATGGGACCATTTTCCTCTACACTTAAGGTAGGATTCTGTTTTAAAATTTTAAATGGGACAAATAAATTTCCGATCAACTTCGAGTACCACACAACCGTACCTGCCTCATTTAGATTTTCGAGAAGGCCTTAGGGTATCTTGTTTATTTGCAAACCTTTTCAGATATATTGAGGGCCAGTACCCATATACATTCTTACCTAGTACCTACTCAAATAATTCAAAATTCCCATTGATTAAAAAAGTAGAAGAATGAATTTTGCAATTTCTTTTTTTTTGTTTTTAATTTTATGACAGTTTTTCCGCAAACAGTCGCAATAGAAAAGGCAAATTCATTACATTTTTTACCTTTTAGTTTTGCCGTAGCAAAGAGAAATTGAAATGTAGTTCATTTTACCTTTTTTCTTAAGTACTTCCATTAAACGGGCGCAGGTTTAATCATAAACTGGACATCATAATGAGTTGTGAATAATATTAACATTAATTTTATAGCCATCACGCTAAGAACATTGTAGAAAAGAGATAGGCAGAAGTAGGTTTAAGTGATTCTTGTCTTTGTTTAAGAATAACTTTGAACCGATTGTACCTACAATAGGTTCTTAAGTAGGTACCTAAGTATTAGACAACGTTCGAACAGACGTAAAAATATCGCGGCAGAATTTTATCGCCCACTGGATTTCCAACTCTTATTATTGAATCCAGCAGAGTGCATTCCAGCGCGTCGAAAAAACACACTTCTTTTTCAACTTTCGGCGTTAAGCCGTGTATATAGACTAAAAAATATTTTTTTGTTCGAAAGGGGTTAATACCGAAATGGTCCCATTTAAATTTCAATAGATTTGATGATGAGTTTCGGAGACAGAAACTGAACTCTTCAAAAAATATACAGCAAATGAACCGCGATTGCTGTTATTGCATAAATATACATTGTTTTGACCCCAAGGATGATGAAATTTCTAAATGGTGTGGGGTAGGTACTAAAACTAAAAAGTGAAAAACAAAACCAAAAAAAAACAACCGACTTCCAAAAAAGTGACTTCACTACAAAGTGAAAAATAACTTTTATTTCGGAAGTCGGTGACAAAAAATTAAAATACATAATATCCAAAGTCACCAACTTCCGAAATTAAAGTTATTTTTCATTTTGAAGTGAAGTCACTTTTTTGGGAAGTCGATTGTTATTTTTTTAATTAACTTCTTTTAGGACTTAGTTGTCAAGTTATGACTGAAGCTATCGCTATTCTTCCATTTTAAATGGGCATTAAACCAGAAAGTGAGATGGAAAAGAAGGGGAGCCTATAACAGGCAAAGGGTGATTCCGGGCTGAAATAATTAATTATGATTTTCGAACCTGACTTAGGTCTACAAACTACGGACAAAGCCGGCATTGCTTTGCAAGCTTGCGATACAATGTAGTAATCGCTAAGAGTAAGTACCTATCTACTGTGTTCAAGCCACCACAGCAATGAAATCAAAATTAATTTATTTATATCACTCCAAACAAACAAAATATCCTCACAGGCCAGACCCAGTGCGATATTGTAGTAGTACCTACTTAAATTTTTTATAGTTTTTATAATATCATCATATCAGACTAAGAAAGTGTAACGGACTTGTGTAAAGTACAATCAACATTACCTATACGTTTTAAAATAATCATCATGTATTAAATTAAGTTAAATTAAAATTCTTTATTAGTCTTATAGGCTAGATTGTAATCAATTATTAAGAACCGGATTCTTTTTGATAAAGCATAAAAAAAGCAATGACAGTGAGAGGTTGAGAGTGCGGAGCGCGCTCGTCAGCGGCGCCTCACGCTGCAAGTTAGTTCGCGCGTGCGTTACTGCCAGCAACCGCGGCTGACGACGACGACCCACATACCTGTCTGGCACGACAAGTACCACTCTTCGCAATATATCCGCATGTGTATCTTGTCGCTAATTATCTTAAATATATAAGTAACAAGTGTGAGTTGCCTTCTGACCCTCAGTTCATTATGACCCGACCATCATCATCATCATCATTTCAGCCGAAAGACGTCCACTGCTGTACATAGGCCTCCCCCAAGCTCCGCCACTTCGACCGGTTCTGTGCTTCCCGCATCCAGCGGACTCCTGCGGCCCTCACAAGGTCATCGGTACACCTTGTGGGAGGCCTTCCAACTTTACGTCTTCCAGTGCGCGGTCGCCATTCCAGAACTTTCCGACCCCATCGGCCATCTGTTCTGCGTGCAATGTGCCCTGCCCACTGCCACTTAAGTTTGGCAATTCTTCGGGCTATGTCGGTTACCTTGGTTCTCCTGCGGATCTCCTCATTCCTGATTCGATCACGCAGGGAAACTCCAAGCATAGCCCTCTCCATTGCCCTTTGGGTGACTTTAAACCTTCTTATGAGGCCCATTGTGAGCGACCACGTTTCGGTTCCATATGTCATCATTTCGACCCGACCATACCTAAGATAAATAGAAATAAATAAATTCAAACCACTTAGCGAGTCCAATTTATTAATGCCACTATCTCAGCAATCTCAATCTCGTAAATAAATTAAACAAGAACTAAAGCGTCAACGGACTATTGTTTAAATTACATGAACCCTAGTGGATAGCCCAAAGCCGACCCTTAACGCTTCGAGTACCCTATACAACATGCCCTAACATTTCAGAACCTATCTCTATTGAGAGCTACCCACGTCAAGCTAGACCGAATGAATATGTACAGTCGAGTTGCTAATATCTTTCTTAGTTTTTAAATTCTTTCCTTTCGGAAGTTGGGACACATAATACCTATTGAAGCAACCGCACTGAGCATTAAAAATTACATAAATTATTATATTTAAATAGAGGTTGAACAGGCTTCGGGATGCTATTCCCAATCCTTTCCTTTTTCTCCCTGTTTTAAATTCACCGCCACTTGCACTCGCCTATCGCTGTGAGTGCGAGAAGGACAACGCATCGCTCTCGCCATCTGCCGGCGTGGAGAGAAAATGGGAGTTCGAAAAACGAAACGAAGATTGCCGACAACGCGTGCGGTGAAAAAACACCAAAATATCGTGAAATACGACTGCTAGTGATACAGTGTGGTGATCTCCTGGCTCCCAGCATCCCGTGAGTACCTGACCTCTTTCAATTTACCATCCTTTAGCCTGTTTCTGAGTAGGAAACTTCAAAAGCGTCCTTGGCTATACGCGATACTCAATCAGAGGTTATCAAGCTAATCCAGGTTTTATACTACCTGTGTGCCAAATTTAATTCAAATCCGTTCGGCTGTTTTTGCGTGATTAAGTAAGAAACATCCAAACATACAAACTTTCACATTTATAATATTAATAAGATAGGATAGTTGGATGATGCTTTTCTGAAATATCGTTCACTAGGTAGGCAGCATTGAGACGTCAGGTCCAGACGCCTGTCAAAACTGTCAAAGCGCCTACATTTTCTTTAGTCATCAGAAATGCTGAACCTCGTGGCGCCAATTGGTCACGTGAATTTTCATGAAAACCCTCATTACTTGAAAACAAAGGCCAAAATAGCATAGCATTCGAACCTTCGACCAATGTCTAGTAGACATCAACCTAAAACCTTTTTAATGGAAAGGATATTTTATTAATAATTATCAAATATCGTTTCTACTTGTCAGTGTCACATTTTTTATTAAACTGATTGTCATTTTGTGACATTGACATTCCGACATTAACGAGTTGGTAAAGCAGTGAAGAGAGCAGTGGTGGCCAAGTGGCCACGACTTACGTGAGTTCGAATCCGAGCAGGCTCCATTACTTTGTGTAAATTATTTAAATACCGCTGCTTTTAAAACGGTGAAGGACCAAATCTTGAGGAAACCGGCATGTCTCAGACCCACAATTAAGACATGTGGTATCTACAAACCCAAACTGCACCCTAATTGCGTAACACGCGATTAATCCTAATCGGTTTCATTTTGACAGTTCAACAATATTCATTGCGTTATTTACGTTGTTGAGCAGATACATTTTTCGAACATAGGAAGCAATGGATTAGCCATCTGTTTCAAAACGAAACCAATTATGATGAATCGTGAGTTACGCAATTAGGGTGCTGGGCCCGTGTGGTAGAATACAGCCTACTCCATCTTACCTAGAGGAGGCCTGTGTCCCAGCAGTGGTAACATTAAATGCCTATTATGATGATGACTAGCTTTTAGCCTAAGTCCTTCTCAATATCCCAGGCTATATCTCTGTCAAATTCCATGATGATCGGTTCAGCGGTTTAGGCATGAAAGCGTAACAGACAGACAGAGTTACTTTCGCATTTAAAATATGAATAGGGATTAGTAGAGATGGAGGAAAGCAGATTCTTGCAAAAATTAAGGTGACGAATATATTTTTACTATGATTGTACACGAGTACCTACCTAGTTTTCAAATCGTAAATTGTACGGTCGTTTATTTGAGCCCAACCACAAGTTATGTCCATTGAAAACTGCCGGTTCCTTCGCTCCTCGACTTGGAACCCCTTTTTAACGGGCCTTAACGTTAATGGAAAATATATCTAGCCGTTTCTGAGGGGCTTGTGGTTAAGAAATAACAGCCACACGTCTCGATCGATCAGGTTAATCTACGCTTGCCGCAATTGGGACGTGGATGGGTGACCATATTTACATATACAGACTGTCTCGGAAAGCAAGTTAAGCCGTTGATCCCGGTTGTCATTCATAGATCTTTGACAGTCGTTACGGGTCATCAGAAGCCCGAAAGTCTGACAACCAGTCTTACTAAGGGGTATCGTATTAAAGAAAGAAAAAGTGTTTATTGGACTCGCACAGGAATATCACAAACTTAACTACAACACAATACAATTATTAAACGAATAAAAAATAAACTAAAACACTGCTACGCTACTTAATAAAATTAAAATGATTAAACAACAAAAATAAATAAAAAGTTAAACTAATAAAAACTTTTTCCAAAAAAAAAAAACAACCGACTTCCAAAAAAACACTACAAAGTGAAAAATAACTTTAATTTCGGAAGTCGGTGTCTTTGGAGCTGTATTTGAATTTTTTGTCACCGCCTTCCGAAATTAAAGTTATTTTTCACTTTGTAGTGTTGTTTTGGAAGTCGGTTGTTTTTTTTTTGGAAAAAGTTTTTATTTTTCACTTTTTAGTGGTGCACATGTGCTTACCCCTTCACAGCATACCGGCGTGATGTTATGTTATGAACTGGTGTAAGCAATAGACAGAGATGAGATTTCAGCAAACCCAGTCCATTTGCTATCATTTATTGAGGAGTTCCGTTGCCTATCTCCAAAGTTCTTCATCAAATCTTCACCAAATTGAAATGAGACCACTACGAGAAAGTATTCTTCCAAAAAATACCTAAATCGCTTTGTGTGCCTATAAAATTTGAAGAGTTCTCTCTATTTCTCCAGGATCCCATCATCAGATCCTGACTTGATGATCATGGGACCAGCTGGGAAGTATACCCTTTCAAACAAAAAAACAAAATCCAAATCGGTCCAGCCATCTTCGAGTAATCGGGGAACATACATTAAAAAAAAAAAAAAAACAAAAAAAAAAGGTTCCGACGAATTGATAACCTCCTCCTTTTTGAAGTCGGTTAAAAAACAAAGTGCTGTACGAAGCCAAAAGGAGGTGGAGGTCAGATAGGCAGTCGCTCCTTGTAAAATAATGGTATTCAGCTGTATCCGGTTAGACTGGAAGCCGAACCCAACATAGTCGAGAAAAGGGTAGGCAGATGATATCTTGTCATTTGTTAGTAGCTTTGGAGTTAGTAGGCTATTTTTAGAAGGCCTTGTTTTAACATGTTGGAGTATAGCACTTGTTCCCTATGTAGATCTTGGCTATCTTCCTACTCGAAAATCAAGTAATGGAAATTTCTTTTTCAGCAGTTTTTTTGCCGAGGTTAAAGCTACATAGGTCTAATATTAATTTTGTTGAATACTTTGTTCTTTGTTGTTGATGATAAATGGTAAATAGGGTAAGATTAAGTTAGCTAGCAAAACCCTGACGTGATGGGATATCTAAACACGACAAAAAAAAAAAAGATTAGGTTAATTTTTTTGGAGGTTAACGCTGGTAATTTTGTTACTTGAAGTTAGGTAAGGTTAGATCATCTCCAATCACGTCAGTGAAGTTTACACAAGAAAAAACTAATATTTTGAGTGACTACAAACTGCGGCCCATGCTACAAAAAAAAAAATTAAACTTTGTTTTTATTTAATCATATTTAGATATTGTATACCCATCACGTCTCTGCAAACGTTATGGGTTCCGATAAATAAATTAAAATTAACTTTTAAAAAATAGCTTTTTTTCTTGCCTTGTGAATGAATTAAAATTACTTCATGTATATACAATTCGGAAAATAGTGAACAAATCAATAACCATACTACAGCTGCTGCATTTTCTGCTGTTTATACAGGTAAAGTTTTTATTCAGTGCGCAAACTTTAACCATGAATTCAGCATACCATTCTAGACCCCCAGCGAAGAAATTTCGCCGGTTTTCCAAAAAAAAAATCAGCTGTTTCATAGAAAAGTGCAATACCTACGCGGTCGAAATTTATGGAACAGCTGTTTATTTTTTTGTATAACCGACAAATAAATTCTGCACTGGGGGTCTAGAGCAATAATATGCTGAATTCATGGTTACAGTTTGCGCACTGGATAAAAACTTTTCCGGTATAACCATATCTGTTTATTTAACATCTATGGATTATATCAGTCCGAAATAAAAAGTTTTTATTTTATTTTATCTATGTTGCACTAATATGCACGCTATACACTTGGATAAGACGACAAAATATACTTCAAATGGGAACCTAATTACTACCTACTATGTTAATCACATCAGGGCACAAAAATCGGCTTAGAGCACAATACACAAAGCCATACGCAAGACGCTAAGAACAATATCAGCGAAGTCATTTCTACCTCTTATAGAACGATAACGTAGAACATATCTTCAGATTATCTTTTATCTTCCTTATCAGTTTTCTTTCTTTTCCTTGTTCCTTTATTGCATGTTCCACCAGTCCCCAATGATTCCGGAACACATCATCGCAAGTTATTATGTGCAAATATTGGGCAGAAGAATTTCAATTACGAGTCGGGACCAACGAGCTTCGAACAGATCATTGTAATAATTTCGCTTGTCCGAATTTTATATTCAGACACGGATAGAGTACTCTTTTTATTTCATATTTTTTTTGCTGAGCAACGAGGTTTATGAATTCGGAACGATGGATTTTTATGAAAGGCAACTTACAGTCAGTCATGTATACAGGATGAGTTTTTAACCAGTGCGCAAAATGTTACCATAAATTCAGCATAATTATCATTCTAGACTCCCCAGCGCAGAAAATTTTCGTCGGTTATATAAAAAAAAAAAACAGCTGTTTCATATATTTTGACCGCGTAGGTATTGCACTTTTCTATAAAACAGCTGATTTTATTTTGTATAACTGACAAAAAAATCTGCGTTGTCTAGAATGATATGCTGAATTCATGGTTACAGTTTGAGCACTGGTTAAAAACTTATCCTGTACAGTATAGTTTGTAATTGCAGGGGAAACATGAATTCAACACAAAGATTCTAGACGCCTAACGCAGATTTTTTACTAAGTTTTATAAAAATATCTGCTGTTTTATAGAAAAGTGTAGTAGGTACCTACGTGGTCAGAATATATGGAACAGCTAATATTTTTTTAATAACCGACGAAAAATTTCAACGAAAATTCTAAAGAACCCGCTTTAGAATCATGTACTGAATCTATGGTAATAGTTTGCGCATTGATGGGACATCAGCCACTCAGTACAAAAGTTCGGTGATCAGTAAGGTATTTTCAAAGCAAATGAGATTGGGTATGTTTTGCGATTATCTGCTTAGTAATACCATTCGGCATAGTAAATTGGCTGTAACATCGGGGAATAAAACGTAATGAGTCTTTTATGCTCAGTTCCTATAAACAAAAACTGATCGTTTCGCCTACCATTGGTAGCATTTTTTAATTCCAAACTGGGCAAATTCAGTTTCGTAAGCAAATTTTACCTGTGATAGTTACTTCCATATAGGACGGTCTACTCTGCAAAGATATGAGGCATTTGCTTCATTTTACACGCTTTATATTTAGCTTCACTTCTATGTTTGTTTGTTTGTATGTAACCGACTCCTTTGAGCGCGATTTTGACCCACTTTAAACGGTCAGATTTCATTGAAACTTTGTAAACTTGTTGAGGGCCGATGACAATTAACGAATTTAAAAAAAAATTGAGAAAAAAAAATCACGTTTTTGTAGTTAGCAGAACTAAAAAATAGAAAATAAATAATAGTTTAAAAAACACACTTTAAAAACCAAACTAAAAAAGGAGAAAATAATTTAATTCAATTAAAAAGCGTGGGGTGCTTGACATTAATTGATTATAAAAATACCTCAAAAAGCACCCCACGCTTTTTAATTAAATTAAATTATTTTCTCTTTTTTTAGTTTGGTTTTTTAATTCCAAACTAGGCAAATAGAGTTTCGTAAGCAAATTTTCCCTGTGATAGTTACTTCCATATAGGACGGTCTACTCTGCAAAGATATGAGGCATTTGCTTCGTTTTTGGTAAAGATACAAGTCTTAATTTTAACGTACAACTGTCTTTAAATTATAGGAATCGGCCATTAATCGTCACGGGATATCGGGAGCCATATAGCCAAACAATTTATCTTTGCACGTCTTCCCTACCATTATGAACAGAAATCGGATATTCGGATGCATATTTACCTAAAGATAATTTTTAGCTATGAAAGTATGGAAGCGGCTTTATAAATTATTTGTAATATTTATTAAAAACCCCGGGATTCTTGGATTGCATAACTATTCAGATGTGTATTAATTTAAAATTAATGTTTAACCCAATACAAATATGTGTATGTACTGGAGGAGGGGTGGTTTGTTAAAACAAAAAATAAACAAATTACTTACCTAAATTAAGACTTTTTCGATACAAAAGCGCATTCCATGTTAGCCAACATCTCAACTTTAGGTGAATATGCATCCGAATATCCGATCTCTGATTATGAAGCTCCCCGGTCTACTCCTTGATATGCAATGGTCTCTGTAGCACCAAGAAACATGACGCTTCAGGGGCTAGTGCAAATATTGAGGTTCATTTAATTAATTGAGTCTTATCATACCATGCTGGGGTCACGGTCTGTGCATTTCATCCATTAATTCATTCACAAAACAGAATAAAACCAAACAATTTCGACTTGAAATAAGAGAAAGTCTCTCTGGCTAGACGGGCTTATCTGCAACATACATCATCTATTGAAACACATAACACACCTCTTTACGTGAGATTGCGTGCCTGCATTACAATCACAATAGTGAGGTTTCCTCTGTGCGAGTGAGCACTCGCTCTGCAATTTAGCAAATCGTCCGACCTTATGTTTTTCACGAATCGTTGGCAAAGATAAAAGGAGCAACCGCTGAACCGTGCCCGCTTATGCCAAGTGTAGAAATCTCGTTTTTAACTACACACAATGCAAGTCCCAGATGAAAAGCAGCACAGACGCCGAGGGATTAGCAAAAAGCCTTTTTAGCTAATTAAAATAGGTGCTTCCGTATCGCAGGAAGTTAGATTTAATTTGGGTAGCTTTACATTTATTAGAATAGCCTGTCAGATAAGGTTTTTAGTCACTACATATTATAAAACAAATTCCCCCGCCGCGGCTGTATGTCTGTCAGTTCGTGATGAACTCAAAAAATATACTCAACGGATTTTCGTACGGTTTTTAACAATAGACAGAATGATTTAAGAGGAAGCTTAAGGTGTATAATTTATTTGTGTAAATTGATTGAAATATGACGATAATTATTGCTGTAGATGTCGGAAAAAATGATGCCGTCTGCTATCCTACTGCAGGCTTAGCACGAGCACCGATTTGTCGACGGAAGAATAGACATGACTATTAACTAAACTATGTACAATAGGAGAAGATAGCTATGTTTTTCTATTAATTATCACAGTTATGCGTTCTAAACGAATTATGATTTTGTAGATAATCGTATATACTTTCTGGCCGTCGAGTAGAATGTTAGTTGTCAGTGTGATTTTGACAGTTTTGGAAGAAATATTCTTGTGAAATAGTCTACATTAATAAGGACCTAGACAAAGATCGTTAGAAACGAAAGACAAAATTATAGATTGTAGAAAGATATCTACGGTGCGATGTTTCAAATGGAGAAACGAAATGTCACTTTGTATTGAAAAAGCACGGTCTATTCTTCGTAGAAATAGAAAGCGTCATGCTAAGCCTGCTGGCGTGCGCTGCGTAAACATGAAGAAAATGTATTACGGAATCATAGGATACTTTTTTCCCGGTAGTATGTTCCCGGGTCGGAAATTTTCCTTTTCCGACCTCCACGAAAGGCGAAGCTGCGGGCAAAAGCTAGTTCAGTAATAATCCTATCTGTCTATATATATAACTGTATGTTTTTAATGAATGGTGTGTGTATCCCGTATTAATTTGAATATTTAGCCCAGGTTAGTCCATTTAGTTAGGCGGTGTGGTTTGCACTGATAAATTAATGAACTTGTTTTGTAAACAATTGGTATCATTTAATTAATACTAATCCACATACGTGAGTGCTTCCCACATTAATACAGGATATATGCACAACTAATAAAGTAATCATTTAAGGTTTTCAGGCGCGTTCACAAGAAGTTATTCGAAATATTTTGAAAAGAAAAATGAGTGATTATCGACTACTCGTCTGGTAATTTACTGAGAGTCATCATCTGTCTCTTCCCAACTATATTGGGGTCAGCTTCCAGTCTAACCAGATGCAGCTGAGTACCAGTATTTTACATGGAGCGATTGCCTATCTGACCTCCACAACCAAGACACTGGGTAATACGAAACTCCTTGAGAAGACTGTTGTCAGATGTTCGGGCTTCTGACGACCCGCAATGCCCATAACGACTGTCAAAGATCCACGAATGACAGCCGGGACCAGCCAACGCACGGAAGAGTCTTAGTTAGTATAGATGGTCACCCATCCACGGATTAACCGCGACAAGCGTAGCTTAACCTGATCGGTCGACCCGTGCGGCTTTCAGTACTGAGCTACAAGCGCCCTCTGGTAATTTACTAAGAGTATTTTTAGAATATAAAACACTTCAATAAAAATACTTCTTATTCAAATTTTTAGCGATAATTAGTCTAAAATCGACGCATGTCATGTCAGTAGGTAAAACTATCTAAGTAGGTAACCTAACGTTTTCTTACTGCTAAAGGCAAGTTACTCGGAGATGGTGTAGCAAGTGCCCGGTACTTTAGTCTACACTAATATTATAAAGAGGAAAGATTTTATGGTTTGAAATCGATAAACTCAAAAACTACTAAACTGATTTAAAAATTTCTTTCACATATAGAAAGTTACATTAATTCTGAGTAACATGAGCTATAAATTTCACGCGGACGAAGTCACGTGCGAAATGCTAGTTATTTATATAGGTAATGTGTATTTATTTTTATGCGCATGTACTCTATATGTATAGGGTGGCAGGCATCGACGCGCAATGGATTCAATGATTCAGAAACCCCTGAACTTATCACGGCATCATAAAAAAAAACGTCTTCAATCAGCTTACGGTTAAGTCGCTTTCAACGGTACTTGATTTGTCAAATTAGCATAAGTAGTTTAGAAGTTATGAGGAAATAAATGAACAAACATACATGCATAACCACATACATACATACATTCGGTATGTCAACCCTCCTTTTTGATACGGCGAGGTAAAAAGCAACATAAAATTAAATAAAATCCTACGGGATCATTATGCAGAGGCCCCTACAATATCACGTATTATTTAGCCAGAACATTCAATCCATAATTATATCAGAACTTACTGAACCAAACCAATTAATTAAATTAATAAATTCTCATGTTTAAAACAAAATGGCGATGTGATGACGCTGCTGACAGCTCAATTATAGTCGGAGTGACAGAAAAAAGGATATTTTTATCAACGACCTCTCTCTCTCAATACCTTTTTAAATGACGTGAATTTCTGCTTTCGTAGGTAGCTTTGACATCAGGATTATTACAGATAATTAATAGCGTGTTAATGGACAAATTAAAACACTGTAATAAACGTTCGTGACATTATTGCCACGATCACAGAGGTTGGCAAACAGATTGGTTAATCAGCATAATGTAGCAGGCAGTAAATACCCTGTACATACATTATTGTTTGCTATTTATTTGGATGTTTGCCCAATCTTTTCTAAACTAATATGGTAAGAGATAAGATTAGATTTTTTAATGTTTTTTTGTTACGCTTTCACGCTTGCAAGGCTGAACGGATTTAGGGAGTTTGTTACACCACTTCTTCCCAGCTAAATCAATAGGAAGTGGTGACGGACGGGCTTTTCAGGGGTCTGTCTTACGTAATTTTGATGTTCAAAAACTGCTGACTGTCAGCCTAGTTGGAATAAGTGATTTTTGATTTTGATGTTTGGCATACAGATAGACCATGACCTGGATAAGGACCTAGGCTACTTTTCATCCTGGATCCTAGACGAAGTCAAGGGCTAGTTTTTTCTACAGGGAAATATTAAACTACCGAATCCTCTAAAAATGTAATAATGTGCAGGCCTTCTTTTTTTAAATGCGAGCCTCTTTTTAACTAGCCTTTTCTGGAAGTTGTTCGCAATAACTAAGTTTTTTTTTTGTTTCGGGGTGGATATTCTCATAGATATCCTCCGCCCTAGGGCGAGCAGACGGATCTGTCAGACTCTTACTGACTAAAAACCACCCCGGTGTTCCCCTACACTTTGACCGGGGATCATGGGAACTTGTGCGCCTTTCACGATCACGCCTTTGTGGGCCATCTCAGGCTGGCTAACTAAGCTAGGGCAACCCGACCATTGGTTAGGTTAGAACTCTGACCCATTACATCCAAGTTGGTCGCAGTTAATTGACCATGGCATTATATTTTTAGGAAAGCAAAATGGAAATTGTTTGAGGTTAACAAAAAGAGGCACATTTTCTTTAGGTGTGTGACACATGAGTGTCCATTAATGGATTTAGGAATACGGGTATCATCAACATTGGAATTATTTGAGGTTGTATTAAATACTTAATAATCGGCCTATATTTTTTCCACTGCTGGGAGACTGGGATACAGGGCTCCTCTCTGTGTGAGGGAGCGGTCAGTAATCCACTACTCGGGCCCAGTGCGGGTTGGTAGATGTCACATGCCTTTGAATTTATGGTTGTAGCTTTCCTCACGATGTTTTCCTTCACCGTTTTGAGAGGCAGCAATGGTGATAAAATAATTTACACAAAGTGAAGCGTCTGTCTGGGACTCGGGGTCGCTACCACTATGAACTATGAACTAAAATAAATAATAGTTTAAAAAACTAAAAAACACGCTTTAAAAACCAAACTAAAAGATTAGAAAATAATTTAATTCAATTAAAAAGCGTGGGGTGCTTTTTGAGGTATTTTTATAATCACTTAATGTCAAGCACCCCACACTTTTTATTTGAATTAAATTATTTTCTCCATTTTTAGTTTGGTTTTAAAAGCGTGGTTTTTAGTTTTTTAAACTATTATTTATTTCCTATTTTTTTAGTTCTGCTAACTACAAAGACGTGATTTTTTTTTCCTTTTTTAATTTTTCTCATTTTTTATTTTTATTATTAAATAGTCATCGGTACTCGATAAGTTTACAAAGTTTCAATGAAATCTGACCGTTTAAAGTGGGTCAAAATAGCGTCCAAAGGAGTCGGTTACAAACAAACATACAAGTGAAGCTAATATAAAGCGTGTAAAAATACTTGCATTTAAGCATTGAAATCTACAACCCAAAATGCTTATAATACGTCGATGTAAGCAAGAAGTATTTAATCTTCACACGAACAAAGAGGCCCCTATACGCATTCGATTCCTGCTTCCTGGTTTTTATCCTTTGAATTAAAGATCTCTATTCATGGTTCGACTCTCATCTGACAAGCTTGTAAACTAATACTTATATTTATAAGTAATTCGATCGTTATACTAATAACAGTATTACATTCTTAAACAAAATTACTCACCTGTTTAATTCGGCCATATTTATAGAGAAACTAATTTTGTTCAACATCTAAATTGGTATTGTTAAGCTTAAGTTGATTGGTTTTTAGTTTTTATAACCGATTAAATGTTCGAAAAGTTGTTTTGTTTTATTTTCTCACGATGTAAAATATACAGTGCCTACATAAACGAAAGTATATAATTTATTCCAAATAAACTTTAGCCATTTAATAAACTACCTACCTATTTGCTTTTTAATTGGGTTCGAGACTTTCTTATCTTTGAAAAGTTTAAGGATTCTAAATAATGTTTTTTTTTTTCATTCCAGCCGGTGGGCATTTACCGCGGGAAGTACGAGTGGGCTAACGAGAACAGTCCTGTGGGCGGTGACTGCTCGTTGTGGGTGCGCGCTGCCACGCTGCAGCTGGACGACGGGCAGTGGCAGTGCCAGGTCACTGCCAGCAACTACGACGTGCAGGTAATAGCGCAGTGTAATAGTTAGGAGTGGCTAACGAGCACAGTCCTGTGGGCGGTGACTGCTCGCTGTGGGTGCGTGCTGCCACGCTGCAATCGGGCAGGTCATCTGCCTGGCACTGTCTTCCTTTAAACTTGTTATTTGTTTTAGCAGTATTTACCTATCTACAATCAGACGATTAACCCCCAAAAATCTTCACCAGGATGCTCTATCAAGTCCCCCCGCGGCATTAGCAGTACGGGTACCTCCACAGTCTCCCCGGATCCTGTTTAATGGCTCCCACGTGATGCCCGGCCAGAACATCACGGTACCCGCAGGGAACAGAGCCACCGTTGTCTGCGAGGCCAGATATGGAAACCCTCCGGCGTACATCGAGTGGTATTTGGGTAAGCAACCATTGGTATTTGGCATCTTTTGGTTTAAAGAGGAGAGTCTTCCAGATTTGGTTGAAGTAGTTGAAACATAAAATAACTCGCAGAAAATATAGTTATTCGTTTTTGTTTGGTTGTTAATTTTGTTTAGTTGTCTTTGTTGTTCTAACGAGAGGGGCTCATGGCTTAATAGTAACAGCCGTCTTCGAGTCGATTTAAAGTTAAGCTACACTTACCGCGGTCAGTTTGTGGATGGGTGACCATCTTTAAATATCGAGACCCCGCCGTGCCTCGGAAAGCACGTTAAGTAAGCACGTCATTCGTGGATCTTTGACAGTCGTTACGGGTATTTAGAAGACCGAAAACTCGAACAACCAGCCTTACAAAAGGGTACCGATTTATTTTAAATGAACATTCGGAATAATACACACTATAATAATACAATACTTAGGACATATGATTTTATTTCATGCAAAATTAGAACATTCAATTATTATAGTACTCGATATTATGACAGAATAGTTTTTTTAATTAAAGATAATTATGTAAAACACAATTTCGAATTTTTGAACATTTATGGTTACTGAAGTTTATAGCAAACGTGATAAGGATAGTGATTTTCGGAAAAAACTATTTTAGGAGAAGAAAGGGATCGCCCTGTTCCTTAGCAAGACTACATCCTATTTCCGAAGTATCGAAATATTCATCATTTACTTTTCCCAACAATGTCGGGGTAGGCTTCCAGTCTAACTGGATGCGGGTAAATACCAGTATTTAACACGGAGTGACTACCTATCTGACCTCCCCAACCCGTGACGACTGTCAAAGGTCTACGAATGACTGCGGCTAGAATGCAGAATGATGCTGTCCAGGCTTAAGGCCTTCCGTACCTACAAACGCAACGATCAGCTCATAGCATATCCGTTGCTAATCGAATTAGCGCAGGCGCTTTGCATATGTTATTAATTAAACCAACTGTCATCTTCACTTGCCTCAGAACCTCTGCATAAGAAACATCAATTTTAAGAAATACCTGTAATTTGATTTTATTGGGACTAATTGGCACCAGTATATCCCTAAAGATATTACAGATGCAATTCTGTTTTTAATGCTTCTGATTTAATTTTATTACGCCAACGGAATAGTTGCAACTACCACCATTTTCCCACATAAGGTTAACTGGGGATCAAACATCCATAAGTGGCTGTAAGCCTAAGCAAACAGGCTCTTATCAAAGTTATTCAGGAGACTAACAAACCTTTGCCTATGTTTTGACGCTTTTAATCAATTCAACAACGTGGAATGAACAGCACCCGATTAGCCTGATACGTTCATATAAAATTCTAAATGCCATGTCATGTGTTTGAACGGCGCCACGTCCTACAAAGCGCCATGCATTTTGGACGAGACCTGACTGTCAGCGATCGGAGTACAGTGCATCGGTCTAGTCCCTCTACTATCGACGTTATAAATGGGTTTAGTTGAAAAGCTATGATTACCACATTTTGCGTTTATTTAGTCAGTAGTGTCCCGCCCCTACTTCGCATAGTTTTAATACAACTTGACCAAACATGGATATTTCCTAATTATGTGTATTATGATTTAAAATTCATCTATACTAAATAAATAAATAAATTTTAATTCTGAAGAATTTTGTTTGTTTGAACGCTCTAATCTCGGGAACTACTAGTTCGAAATGAAAAAATATTTTAGTGTTGGATAGCCCATTTATCGAGGAAGGCTATGCTTTAGAACATCACGCTAGGACGCTTAGGATCCGAAAAAAGAGAATTAAAGTCACGAATATGTATAGTATGTACTCGCACGGGCAGTCGATTCGATGCGACGGGGTGGGTCGGGGAGCAAGAACTTTGACGCGCACGAAGTCGCGGGCTGAAGCTAGTGTTTTATACATAAAAACTTTTTGGAATAAATTCCCTTAATGATGGTGAAAACCGCAACAAAATCCGTTACGAAGTTTAGAAGAATAATGAGGTCTACTTACATAATTAAGTAGTTATATCATTACAGGTTGTTACTTATTAAGATAGTGAAGTATTAAATTATTAAGGTGTCTAGGACATCGATGCGCTCACTTAAGTTGGTGATTTCTTGAAAACGCTCAAAAAGGTGGTTTTTTAAACCAGTGTATCTCTTTAACCGTAAATAATTTTAAAAGCAAAAAAATATATGATATTTTCAAGTCTTTTTTGCATACAGTAATGGAACTCAAAACATAAATAAACATACTTTAATGCATCAAAGTCACCTCTTAATTTTATTCCTTCACTAACAATTATAATTAAAATTAAAAATATACTATAAAATTCCAAATGAAAAACTGCATCCAGTGATAGATTATTTATTATTAAATAGTAAATATCTAATTTTATACGATTTTATTTGCATTTTTACGACAATGCTTGCTCATTTATTATTCGAATTTATTACAACAGATTTTAACCCGTATCGGATGGCAATAAGAACTATTATCGCTCATAACGACAATATTTAAAGTTACCAGGGCCTTAAGGGGATCCTAGTCGCGGGCTCGAACTCACTGGTGGGCCTGGCTAAAAATCACGCTGTCTCACCAGGCTTCGTGTACGACAGAGAATAGATAGTATCAGTGATGAGCAGTTAGACGCTAGTCTACACGCACAAGGTTATTGAGTGAGATGCAGGATCATTTAAAGTAAAAAAAACGGCTGTCATAGAAAACTGCAATACCCACGCAGTCAAAATTATAGCAGAGCAAATTCTTTTTTTTATAACCGACGAAAAAATCGTGGTCGTTCAGAATCATGTCCCGTACTCCTGGATCTATGGCTACAGATTGTTCGTCATTGTTACCATGAATTATGCTGACAAGGGATTTCTATTTATTCTACACCAAATTAGTAGCCTGTGTGTTGACGTGAAGTAAATATTTTTCCAACTTCGATAAATAATCCATTAATAACTTCCAATACGTATACTACATGTGTCAAAATAGGCAAGTGTTTTAACAAGACGGTGTACGATTCATTAATTATACGGGCTGATTTTTTAGTCACCTTCCAAATTTTTCAGGGTGATAGTACCCGTTAAATTGAACAACTTTCTCCAAGGAACATGGGTCGAAATATGAAAAAAAAAAATCGACCTCCCATGCAAAATCAATAGTTAGCTGGTCGATTTTGTATGGGAGGTCCGATTTTTTTTTTCATATTTCGACCCATGTTCCTTGGAGAAAGTTGTTCAATTTAACGGGTACTATCACCCTGAAAAATTTGGAAGGTGACTAAAAAATCAGCCCGTATATGTCTAATGATAGCGTGCAAAGAGCGATACTTTGTTTGTCTGTTTGTCGACACTGTTTCAATATTTATATTTACTTTGATATGTTTTTCCTGTACTTAGAGAAAATACATTGGTTGTCTAATATCGAAAGTAATAAATTAAAGTATAAGCTTTCTTTGGGGTTTTGTTTGTAGATAAACAACTCGCTTTTCACACTTTGAATGTTAGTGAAGAATTTAATGCAATTAATCGTTCGATTTTAACTTAGATGTTTTATGTATATAAATATGATCGTAAGCTGTGATCAATGGCTTGTAATGTAAAACCACAATGATCGACCTGCACCCTAATTGCGTAACACGCGGTTAATCATAATCGGTTTCAGTTTGACAGTTCAACAATATTCATTGCGTTATTTACGTTGTTGAGCAGACACATTTTTAGAACATATGAAGCAATGGTTTAGCCATCTGTTTTTTTTTTTTTTTTGGGTGGGAAATCATCAAATAACTTCTCCCGCTCTGGGTGGAGCGGGAGGGCGTGTCAGACTTTTACTGACTAAAACCCACCCGTGTTCCCTCAGTTGCCTGTGTGCCAGGGGCCGCGGTATCTCTTTCGAACAACCCGCACCCCTGGCAGGCATCGGTCCTTGCGAACCCCACCTATTGGTTCTGACATCTCTTTGAGGCGCGCGTGGAACACAACGCGCCGTCGACCCGGGCTTGGTCCTTACCGGACAGCGAGCTACCCATTACTCGCCGTCCGCAAGCCCGCGCCTACGGTGGCCGGGAATCAGCCTGGGATTCCCGACGCCCAGGGCTTCTCCCGCGGCGACTACGGCCGTGAGGGCGCATATACTGCCTCTCCCTCACGTGCGCCGCCTCTCTCTTTGCGAGCATTACTGCTTCGCAGAAGGAGGTGACGGCTAACCATTCACTCTCGCTCCGTACCATGGCCTGCACCAGGGCCGGACGCGAGAGATCGCCGCCGCCGATCGCCTCCACGAGGACACGGCGGTGCTCCGCCCAAGCCGGGCAGACCGCCACCGTATGCTCCACCGTGTCCTCAGGGCGATCTTCGCAATGGAAGCACCCGGGCGTTTCCTCCCGCCTTATACGAAACAGGAACCTCCCGAAACAACCGTGTCCGGTGAGGACCTGCGTCAGGCGGAAGGTGAGGACGCCATGCCGCCTCTCAAGCCACTCCTCAAAGAGGGGTACTACTTACTCAAAATCACGCCTATATTCTCCAAGGCATTGCCGGATATAGACTAGTTTTAGTATGCAGCGAGATCTGAATATATACACTCCTTGGCCCTTAAAATACAGAATGTTTCAAATGTATTATTATTTTTGTTTTAAAATTATCTATGTTTGAAAAGGTTTTTTTTTTGCTAACATGCACGCTTAGGTACACGCTTTATATTAGGTCTTTACCTATGAAATTGCCGTTTTGCAGTACTGGCCATTTCAAATCAAAATAATTTTTGTTTGGGTAAGAATTCTAATTTCAAATTAATTTTATTTTAAAAACATGGATTTTTTTTTCCAAAAGTAGTAATTTGTTTATTGATTAGTGTTACATTTTCATCGCATTTCAATCTTTTTCGTCATCATGGATACGTTAAAAATTCGAGTAATTATGGAATATGAGTACCGTCGTGGCAGCAACGCGGCACAAGCGGCACGCAACATCAACGACGTTTACGGAGCTAACACTACAAACCAACGCACCACCTGTTATTGGTTTGCTCGCTTCCGTTCTGGAAATTTCGACCTGAAAAATGAACCTCGCGGTCGTCCGAAGACTTTGGTCGACAATGACGAATTAAAGGCTATTGTGGAAGCTGATGATACACAATCTACGGCTGATTTAGCAGCAGCTTTCGACGTTAGCGTCAAAACAATATTGGTCCATTTGCGTCAAATTGGCAAGGTAAAAAAGCTTGACAAATGGGTGCCCCACGAACTCAATGATCGTCAGCGCGAAGTACGCGTCGAGACGTGCCTTGCACTGCTCAACAGACACACAAATGAAGGAATTTTGAACCGCATTGTTACCTGCGATGAAAAATGGATTCTGTTTGATAACCGCAAGCGCTCAGCAAGTTGGTTGGATCCTGGTTCAGCACCTAAACAATGCCCTAAACGAAAACTTACCCCTAGAAAAGTGATGGTGCTGTTTGGTAGTCTAGCGCCGGTGTGATTCATCACAGCTTCTTACCAAACGGGGTGAGCATTACTGCAGATGTGTACTGTGAAGAACTGAACACAATGATGGAGAAGCTGGCACATCTCCAACCAGCATTGGTCAATCGCTCGTCTCCGCTGCTCCTGCACGACAACGCGCAACCTCATACTGCACAGCAGACGGTCTCCAAGTTGCAAGAACTGGGGTTGGAAGCTCTCCGTCATCCGCCCTACTCACCAGACCTTGCGCCTACAGACTACTACTTTTTCCAGAATTTGGATAACTTCTTGGCGGGAAAAAAATTCAATACCCGAGAGGCAGTACAAAATGCCTTTGAAGAATTTGTTGCCTCCCGTCCAGCTGATTTCTTTAAGAAGGGCATCAATAAACTGCCACTGCGATGGCAAAGATGCATTGATTGCATGGGTGATTACTTCGATTAATACAAATAAAAAATACATGAAAAAAATTCGTTTAAATTTTTTCATACAAAACGGCAATTTCATAGGTAAAGACCTATTATTAGCTTCACTTGTATGTTTATTTGTTTGTATGTAACCGACTTCTTTGAGCGCGATTTTGACCCACTTTAAACGGTCAGATTTCATTGAAACTTTGTAAACTTGTCGAGGACCGATGACAATTCAATAATTTAAAAAAAATAAGAAAAAAACACGTTTTTGTAGCTAGCAGAACTAAAAAATTGAAAATAAATAATAGTTTAAAAAACTACAAAACACGCTTTAAAAACCAAACTAAAAAAGGAGAAAATAATTTAATTCAATTAAAAAGCGTGGGGTGCTTTTTGAGGTATTTTTATAATCAATTAATGTCAAGCACCTCACGCTTTTTAATTGAATTAAATTATTTTCTCCTTTTTTAGTTTGGTTTTTAAAGCGTGTTTTTTAGTTTTTTAAACTATTCTTTTTTAGTCCTTTTGCAAAGAACCTAAGACGCAAGAGTAAGAGAAGCGAGCTCGAAAAATTATTTCACCTTGGATAGGTTAAATTTCTTCTGTCTATTCATACACAGATAGGAGTTACTTTGTCGGTTTACATGAGTAGTTTAAGAATTGAAAGAACGGCTGCAAGAGCGAGCGAATCGAGTTCGATAATTCAAGCACCCTGCCCGGCCATAGGTTTAGATTTTTATTTTGTTTTAAAGGGTACGAAACGGTAAAGCTACTATATAGAACTTAGTTTGTTTCAGGCTCTATAGTTTAGGGGACAACATAAAACAGTACCTGCTTAAAAAAAATACTTTTCCTCGATAGAACACTTCGCACCTTTAGAAGTATAGAGACCTAATGCGAAATTAGCCGCAAGCAAAATTATTTAGAATTATTAGAATTATAGAGACCTATTTTGCTTGCGGCTAATTTCGCATTAGGTCTCTATACTTCTAAAGGTGCGACTTGTCAAATAAAAGTTGTTAAACAAAAACGTTTTTTTCCTACTTGAACCTAATATCGAATACAAAACGAACTTCACATAATACTTAGGTCTAGTAATTTTGTAAAACACGCTCAGTGATACACGGACTCCTATTGCAAATATCCCACTCATCAATTTTCAGAAAAGGAACGCCTAACAGCGTGGTCGCAGACCAATGCCTCCGAGGTGGAAAGACCTCGAGTCTGGGCAGCACGATCGGTCCTCGAGCTGGGAGCGACCAGGTCTGCACATGGGCGTCAACTGGCCTGCAGAGCTCATCATCCATCGTACCCATCGCCATACTACAGGGACTCATATACCATGCTTGATGTCACTTGTAAGTACCTGTTTCTGTTTGACTTTACTTTATCACCTTGATACCTTCTAACTTGTTCTTTATGCCCCAATGCAATGAATGTAATATTACTGTACTGTGTTGTTACCTACAACAGCGTAGATCTAACGAAGACATGGAGGTACAAAAATTCACAAAAAAATCTTTCGCGGTATCCACATTTAGAAGAAGAACACCTTGATCTCATGAAATTAAGAGCTATTCTTGAAACACATAAAAAGAGCAAACTTCAAAAACGGCCATGGTGTTTACGATTGCTTTAATGAGTTGCTTAAAAGCACCGCTTTTGAAGTTTACGGCTTAAGACCAATTCCAGAATTACTATCTACTAGAATACTTGATAGCTCCATGGTTAACGATAATACTGAATCTAAAGCAGATTTTTTTATTTACCTTGTGAAAAACCAAGAATCGAAATCTAGGTCGAACTTGTTAGGATTTTTCACATCTATGTTTGTTTTATTTCTCGAGGACTCGGCTCGGGCTTACAAAATAGATACAAATCAATAAGCAATTAGCAGCGAGCATAGCTGTAGTAGAAAACAATTGACACTCACAAATTGATCCTATAAGGAATCGTAAATAGGATGGAAACACGAAGCTCTCGGTATTTTTCTTTATCATGTGTAATTATAGTCTATTCCAGAGTAATTTTCTACGTGTCGAGCTTAATGAACATTAAAGAAAGAAAGCAAAAACATTTATTTTGTCCCCAAACAACAATATATATAAAATACGTGCAAATAGCCTCCCGTTTCTGGAGATCCTTATAGTCTATCTGTTGCTTAGTCTCGTGTAAAGTGGCTGTAGATATTTCGGTCGACAACAACTGACGTAATATTTGTTTCCCAATTTATAGTTATTAAAGCTAATATGGGGTCCAAGATTTTGTGTGTCTGGTGTGGAATGATAAATGATTTTAATTCTGTGACTAGGTTTGTACAAACACTTTTACACGTGAATCATATTTTTTAAACTAGGTGACGGCGTTTCCTATCTGACTACTCTGAGAAGAAAGGCCGAAACGAACTCAGAGGTCACAGTCTCTTTTAAAGTCCAGAGATAATCTTGGTCAGATCATGTGATGACCATATGGATTGGTGTCTGAAGTGGTCTTTTGAGGAATGAACCACACAGATTGAGTGCACCTGTCCAATCAGTGCACGCATTTATCAGTAATCATGCAGCTCAACTCAGAACTTGAGGAGCTCAACGATTTGACGAACAACACCAAAGATAGGACATTTGGGTAGGCCGCATAAATTACTCAAACTGGCAACCATGACTAAATGAGAAAAAAAAAATTGTATACATAAATGAAATATCAGCTACTATCCTGGAGTTAAAATCTATCCTGCGATCTTGAACTACCTACATCTGACGAGCTGTATTCGTAGCTCTCATAAATATCAATTTGCTACAACTTTCTCGTCTTAGAAGCTGAATTCACGGTCTTACTCCGTGATTTACGTCTCTTTCTACTGCAAGACTTTGACTCGTAGATTGCAATATACACTTGGCTAGTACGAAGTGCGGTTCTGAAAAGTATTGGACACTTGCAACCACAATATACCCTGATGTATAGATACGGAAAAATATACGGGGTAATGAGAATTCCTTTTTTTATGACAAAATACATCACATTAACTCGCCGACGGATTCGATATCACGTTGAGCAACTTTCTTAAATATTGGCAAACTTACTTGATCACGTAATGCTTTTGGCAGTCGACGTAATGTTTTGGTCTTTGATAATTAATTTCTCTTGATATCTCTACCGTAGCGAAATAAAGTTCTATGACCCTATTTACTTTGACTAAAAGTAATTTCCTAGTAACAAAACTTGAATGCCAAGACTTGTCAAAAAACGGTGAAGGAAAACATCGTGTGGAAACCGTGATGTCCTAGAACCAAAAATTTTAAGTCATGTGACATCTACCCATACTGGGCTGAGCCCGCCTGATGGATTATTATATAAATTTAACAAGATTTAAGTAGTCTAATAATGTCGATTGAATCATTTTCAGAAATCGAATTCAACAGTCGAAATGCCAGAATTAAAGCTATCGCTATGGAAATTGTGTCCCTTAAGGGGGAAACCGGCATGTGCTAGAACTAAAATTTCGAAGATATGTGACATCTACCAACCTGCAATGGGCCATGTGGTCGATTATGGCCCACTCCCTCTCACAGAGAGGAGGCCTGAGTCCCAGCAGTGGGAACGTTATAAGCTGATAATGCTATGCCAAAACTTCATCTAACAACAAAACCTCCTTTTCCAGTTGTTCCAGTAGTGTCCATAGTCAGTGGCGATGCCAGCACCCTGGCTAACCTGGAGGAGGGTTCCAGTGCCCTCACCCTGGAGTGCCGAGCTGACGGAAACCCCAGTCCTTACGTTTGGTGGACCAAGAACGGACAAGTCATCGCCACTAATGGAGCGAAGCTGATTCTAGCACCCGTGTCCAGGAACCATTCTGGTAAGTCGGTAGATGATAGATCGAAGTTGGCTATTGTTGAATTTAGCTTATTTGTATCAGTAAACGAATAATGTCCTCTTTTTCGATAGTTAATTTTACGGTTGAATTGCGGTTTTATATGCAAAATAACGATGATGAGTAATAATGTAGTTTTCATAGTGTTGTTATTACTAGTACTAATATTCCATTTGGGTAATATTTCAGGTATCTACGGCTGTCAAGCGAGGAACTCTTTAGGAACATCAGATTCAGTCAAAATTGAAATTGATATAAAATGTAAGTAGCATTTTAGTCTTTGTCGTAGTTCTAAAGCTTCAAATTCCAAATCTATTGTTTTGCACAAATAAAGCCTTCAAAATAGATGCCTTTAACCAGTATTGAACTTACTTCGGATTAATAATGATGATGTTCATAGAGATAATTTAACAAAATCTTTATCGTGGTATAATGCAGATCCTCCTCGAGTGACGTGGGTGGGACCTGACACGGTGGTGGAAGCCAACCTGTTCTCCCAAGTCACATTGGAGTGCAAGGCCGAAGGCAACCCTCCGCCCTCCTACACGTGGTATCATAAGTAAGTTATACTTTGTTGCATAAGCATAGTCAGTCTATAACGTTCACACTGCCGGGACATAAGCCTGGAGAATGGGCCGTAATCTACCACGCGAGCCGAGTGCATGTTGGTGGCTTGGTGTATGTCACATGTCTTCGAATATTTGGTTCCTTATCATGCCAAACCGGCCACCTTCTAGAACTAAAAATTCGAAGGCTTGTGACATCACGATGTTTTTCTGCATCTTGTTGAGAGCAGTGGTGATGAAATAATTTACACACAGTAAAGAGCATGTCTGGGTTCAAACCCACGACCTACAACTCATAAGTGGCAGTCGCTACCAATGGGCCAAAACTGCTCCCATATTTACTCCCTACACTTTTTTTGGTTCCGTGTCCAGTGGTGGCGAACATAAAAGAATAGCACCATCCCATTTCTTCCCGTGGGTGTCGTAGAAGGCGACTAAGGGACTACAGAATGAGCAGCAGCGTTCTCTATGCATTTTACCGCAAATTTTATATGCAATCCGCCTGCCAAGCGTGGCGATTCTGGCAAAACCCCCCTTTTGGGGGAAGCCTATGTCCAGCAGTGGACGTCTTTCGGCTGAAATGATGGTGACGATGATGAGACTTTTTTCAAGGTTATTGGAGAATAGGTTGCCATACCTACTCAAAAGCAAAAGGGCGAAAATTGCAGGAATCAAACTGCTTAAGTACAGTTTGATTCCTGACATTTTTGCTCTTTTGTTTTGCTCTTGATGCAGAGGATTCGGAGTTGAGCCGTTGAAGCGAGCGGTCGCCTTCTTTGAGCTCGCAGCCTCGCACCAGATGTTGTCTGGGGCCTCGAATTTGAAATCAAACCGCGTGTGTTTTGTGTTTTGCCACAGTGTATTTTGTAAAATTGGTGAAAGTGTAACATAACTAACGCAAGACCTCAAATACCCCGATTAGAGCATTAAGCTATAAGCATAATACAATGAATAAAAAATTATGTTAAATTCGGAGTTGAGCCGTTGAAGCGAGCGGTCGCCTTCTTTGAGCTCGCAGCCTCGCACCAGATGTTGTCTGGGGCCTCGAATTTGAAATCAAACCGCGTGTGTTTTGTGTTTTGCCACAGTGTATTTTGTAAAATTGGTGAAAGTGTAACATAACTAACGCAAGACCTCAAATACCCCGATTAGAGCATTAAGCTATAAGCATAATACAATGAATAAAAAATTATGTTAAAGCCAACAGTGTTATAGAAAATCGTGTGGACATTTGCATTAACTTATGCAGTTAAAATTGAGTCTCATCCCCTTGGAATAAGATCCAATTCTCTTTGACTCAATTAGAGGCCTTGTATAGTTTTGATTACACTTTAACCACAAACAAGTAAGCAAAAGTGATATTGAAGTGCGCTTCAGCCTGTAGTGGAGACGGGCTGCTGGAGGACGACGGACCCCAGAGGCAGACTTGGTGAGATCGCTCCTATTATTACAGGGATTCGTTTGCTATAGGTACTGCATGCGGCGGGCCTTTATTCGCCGCGCGTGATCTCTGAAAATCAAATCACCTCCTTTGTGGACCAGTGTGCTTACACCCACTGTAATAGAGGAAAGAACTTGATACACGCCAATATTCTAGCACAAAATACGGTACCGTCCAAGACACCGTACTTAAGGATCTTACTATTGTAACAGTGTAACGAATTCCACAGTGGATTGCAAGGGGCCACGGTCAAAAAACTATTCAATCGGAAACAGATGGCCTAAATAGGTACCCCGAACTATTCCGTTGGCTTTGCACGTTTTTGCTTTACAGATAAACAAAGAATTAAAACTAACAAAAAAAAAGGTCAGCCCATAAAACAAACTTTAAGGTTAGCAAGTTTCAGCCCCTACATACATGTGTTTCTGACTACCCCTACAAACAAAAGCGCTTACAATGGATACAATTGTGCCCATTTTAAAAGATGGAAATTGTTTGTTTAGGGCACTAGCCCACCAAATAAACATTTTAATGGGCTTAACATTTGATCACAGAAATGTCCGTCAAGACCTAGCCACCTATGTTTTGGAACATCAACAACACTTCTAAATAATATACAGGAATTTCTCCCCAACAGCATTCTCTCCCAGGAACAAAGGATAACAAATTATATAACCGCGCAATTTAACGAAACATTCTGGAGTGGCGAAGATATAATTATCGCCGCGTCTGAATTCTACCTCGTAAACGTGCATGTACACATAATCAACGGAAATACACAGGTGTATTACCCACGGGCGATCCAGTACCCGGCAACATACGAGTACACATCCTCTATCAGAATCACCACTATGATAGCTGGGTCCGGAATAGTGAAAAACAATACAGCAACAACCCGAAACTCCTAATGCCAATACCAACATTAAAACACCACATCATATCAAACCAAGAAGTAACCGGTGCAACACACGCCAAGAACAGGAAAAACCCACGAAACCCCAGCCTCAAACGAACAGCCCCCAACAGGTAAACCCGTTATCGCCGTGTGAACAACGACAGGCAACACTATTTACACCGTTATCTGACGTAATTGCGGACGACACCGGATACACAATACTAAGACACCGGACCTCTATCGTAATTAAGTACACCTGCCCAGACTTGTGCATTGCAACCTGGAACGTCCGCGACGCCTCAAAACCCGGAAAAAATCGAATAGACGCTGAACTTTCACGCAGAGGCATTCATATAGCCAGCCTACAGGAAACGGATGAATTCAGGAGCATACAGCTCCACACGCTACAAATGGCACGCGACCGGCAAAATGGGAAGAAAACTAAAAAAATCCGAGGGCTTTCTGATACCAACGGTTAATATAACAAAACCGATAATCGAACCACACCGCGAAGGACCAACGGTGGACGAAATAACAGGAATCATCAATAAAATGCGAAACGGGACAGCCCCTGGAACGGACCAAATGGTAATCGAACTGTACAAAGCGGTGCCCCAAATACTATAGGAAGCTGTTACTAAACACATGAATAACGTCTGGACACAGAACACTTTACCCGACATGTGGCTTGAGACCGTACAAGTCCCAATCCCAAAAAAAAAATCCTAAAGACGCGGACGATTTCCGCCGCATATAAACCATTTGTAACACGGGTTACAGAATTTACGCCTCATACTTACAAAAAAAAAAAAGTAAACGATACAATAACGGAGCTGGGAAATTACCAACCAGCGTTCTTAAACAATAGATCAACAGATGACCACATTTTTACGCTCAAAAGGGTTCTAGACGAAGGATGGCGTGCAGGTAAACGAATTTACGTACTCGCCCTCGACATAGAAAAAACCTTGACAACGTTGACTTCAACGCATTAAGAGATATATTACTGGAACGAACCAACAAATCGATAACCAACAGGATAATCAGGGCATGCTGGAATGAAAGAACATGCATCAAATGGTGTGGTCAGCAAAGCAGTTGGATTGTCAAAGGAAAAGGAGTTAAGCAAGGGTGCCCCCTGTCCCCTCGCCTTTTTACATTGGTCATTGACGAAGTCCTTAGAACACTAGAAGACACTATCATTTAATCAAACTAGATCAGGACCGCGAAATTTCACTTTCCATGGTATTATCATTTGCGGACGACCTTATCCATAATACAGATAATCTAGAAGGTCTAGAGCGTATCTTATACTACATTAATGCCTTACTAAATAGCGTAGGCCTCCAAATAAACGAAACAAAAACAAAAATTCTAATTAGGGACCCCATAACATCACAGCAAACGACCAACGTGACCCTCAACGGAGTAAGTATACCAACAGTGGACGTAATCAAATACCTAGGCGCATACATAACATCCGCAAGGAAAAGCACAATTAGAAAATGATGCCAACAGGCCACGAGAAACGCCAAATCATTACTACCATTCATACTAAACTCAAAGATGGACTGGAAGTTAGCTAGACTTATGTACCGAATGGTTATCGTACCTTGTATGATATAAGGCTTAAAACTATCGACCCTCACCAAGGCGAACAGATCAAGACTCCGAAAATATGAACGACTTATCATGAGAGACTTGATTAACCATGCCAGGAATAAACCAAGAACTAAGAAGATGCACCAAATCTTAGACGGAAAACCGTAACAAAACGCATCAAGAACCACAGGATGTGCTACTTGGCACACGTCTTCAGACGGGATAAACCACACCTATTGCATGCAGCAATGCAGTATAAGGCTAAATCTAAGGAGGTCGGACGACCTATTTACACATGGAACGACAACCTAAAACAGGACATGAAATACTTCAACATGGGAATCACGTATTGGAAGGACATGGCTGGAGACAGAAACAAGATCAAGAAAGCGGCTAACGATATCTACAAAAAAACAGAAGCTGATAGCAGTGAGAATTCAGAAGACGAATATGAAAACAACAACACAGAACATAGTGAAGCAACTGCATAGAAAAGAGCTAAGAAAACAGTTAAACCTGCACAAGAAGCTCGACCTGAATCAACATGCCGGCGACGTCGTGAAAAGATGCCCTCCTATAAAAAATACCACCCGTCTCTCCACTAGTCCAATGCTTACTCAAGGATGCATATCCGGTAGGCTCGCAATCCTTTCCTATCCTAAGGGCCTGTCTACCTGACCATTACCGCGCCCCCCGGTCTACTTCTTGATATGCAATGGCCTCTGTAACACCATGAAGCATGAGGCTACAGGGGCTAGTGCGAATCTTGGGGTTCATTCGATTAATCGAGTCTGGTCAAACCACGCTGGGATCGGTGCATTACATTACAATACATTACATTACATTTTGTTTTGCTCTTGATGCAGAAGCTCCAGTCAAAGTAAAATGTAACTTGGAAGTGAATCACTTGTACCTTCGCTTCCTCTTTTACTACATTTCAAAATCTATAAGTTCCTATTAAGTACTAACAATTCGATTTTCAAACCATTTTAGCCCAGCATCGTCAGCCCGTATAAACTCTCTCCAAGATGGCGCCTACCCGATCTCAATGACGCCGCAGCTACAACTGCACAATGTATCTTACGACCAGCATGGACGATACACCTGCGTGGCTACCAACCAGATAGGACTTGAAGATAGGTGAGATAGTCATAATAATTCGACATTTGGCTAAAATCATTTAGGACTTAAATGTATGACGCAAGAGAATAACATAAATTTTAAATCTCCCTTACACTGCGACAGTGCGGTAATTTTTAACCAACTTCAAAAAGGAGGAGGTTATCAATTCGGAATGTTTTTTTTATGTATTTTTGGGCATAACTCCGTCATACAGGAAAAGTTTTTATTCAGTGCGCA
Source organism: Antitype chi (assembly GCA_947359405.1). NCBI lineage: Eukaryota > Metazoa > Arthropoda > Insecta > Lepidoptera > Noctuidae > Antitype > Antitype chi. Next base: position 4,710,976 of record OX375822.1, on the reverse strand, counting down.
AACTTTAATTATGAATTCAGCATACCATTCTTGACCCCTCAGCGAAGTTATTTTTCGTCGGTTTCACGAAAAAAAATCTGTACCTATACAGATGGATTTGCAAATTTTTTTTTGAATACACCGACCTAAAAAAATATATATAAAGAACTAGCTTTTGCCAGCAGCTTCGCCTGCGCGGAACTTTAATTTCCTTTTTAACTTCCTTAGGGGTTGAATTTCGAAAAATCCTTCCTTATTCCTTTTTTACATTATAAAGGGAACCTCTGTGCAAAATTTCAACTTTCTAGGTCCAAGGGTTTGTGCTGTGCGTTGATAAGTCCGTCAGTCAGTCAGGACTTTTATTTTTATTTATATAGATAGAACAAGAATAATGCTCAAAACAATAATATACTACCGTACCTACAGTAATTACCGTATCTACTGTACCTGCAGTAATTTTAACATAAAGTAAAAATAGCAGTGTCCTTGCGAATTCGCTCAAATGACACGCGTACATCAAAATTACCATGAAGTTCGTTAATAGTACTGTTGTTATCCAGCCCAATTTTGGTCACGGGGGCCAATCTCTAACGAAGATTATCCAGGTGATGTTATAGTGTGCGCAACAATACAGATGCACTCTCTGTTTCTTTCTGATGGGATGGCAATCTGAAATGACTTCAGGTGCAGGACGCACGGCTTTAAGTGCTCTCCCAAGTACGAGAGTATCACACAGCCAACTTCCAATCTCCAAGATGTTATTGAGAAATTCGTATTGTATCGTTTATCGCCAGGAACCAGCAATCAGAAGCCGTGACGCTGAACGTGCTGGGCCCGCCCGTGGGCGCGGACAGCGGCGCGGCGCACGCGTGGAGCGGCAACGAGGCGCGCGTGGCCGCCACCGTGTGCGCCGACCCGCCGCCCCTGCGCGCCGCCTGGCTGTGGGGCAGTCTGCGCCTGGATGTGCCCTCGCAGATCGGTAACACGTTATGTATAGGGCCTAAAGGCATGGAGTCAGAACACGGCTTAAATGCGGAATACCACCATTTCATCTGCGCAGCCTTTTCCCAATCATGTTGGCGTCAGTAAATTTATTCACGTTATCGCATTCCTTTATATCGCCTGGCAAATCATTGAACAGCTGTGCTCCTTTGAACAATATGGTCTTTTTACCGTAATTAGTGCGTACGCTGATAACTTCAAGTCAAGTCAAATCTTCTATTGATCCATAACCCGTCAATAAATAACTGTATTTCTAAGAAACTCTTTACCCCACCAGGTCGCTACCGCACCCTAGAGCCTGCAACAGACGGTGGCTGCTACCGCTACACGCTGCTGATCTCCAACACAGGAATAGCAGACGCGCGGGTGTATGTGTTGCATGTTGAGAACGTGAGGGGCTTCTCATCTCACGCCGTCTCGCTCACTGTGCATGGTGAGTTGTTTCATATTTGCTTTATGAACAAGCGTCAAGATCTGGCAAAAAAATGGCTCTTATTGTGTTCTTAGAAGAACACATTAGTTCATTTTTGGGGCATTTTTAAACAACTTAAAAAAGAAGGAGGTTATCAATTCAACATGTTTATATTTTTATGTATGTTGGGGCATAACTCCGTCATAAATAGACGGATTAGCAAAATTATTTTTTTTGTTCGAAAGGGGTCTATTGCGTAAGGGTCAGATTTAAATTTTATATAGATCTGATGATGCATTTCGGAGACAGACAACGGAACTCTTCATAAAATGACAGCAAATCAACCGCGATTGCTGTTTTTGTATAAATATGCATTGTTTTGACCCCAAGGATGGTGAAATTTGGAATTGGTGTGGGGTAGGTACTATAACTAAAAAGCTTTTTCCAAAAATAAAAACAACCAACTTCCGGAAAAACATTACAAAGAAAAAAATAAAATACTCCAAAGTCACCGACTTCCGAAATAAAAGTAATTTTTCACTTTATAGTGTTTTTCCGGAAGTCGGTTGTTTTTAAAGTCTCATCTTTCGGGCCTTGATAATTTACTCCGTTATGCCCACGAGAGGGTGGCTCTGCACCCTAATTGCGTAACACACTTATCACAATATGAATAATTTTTATGATATTGCTAATACATTGCTTCATATGTTCGAAAAATTTGTCTGGTCAACAACGTAAATTTATAACGCAATGAATATTGTTAAACTGTTTTATTGCAAATAATTCCTACTGTTAGTGCGTTACGCAATTATCATGCTGGTCAAGAATTTGAAAAGAACGTTCTCCGATGACCGATAACCGACGGAATAATGATGATCGTGTATGTTGTCAAATTGTCATAAGTGTGTCACACATGACTATCCGGAGTCATCGATTGAAATTTTCCATGAATTTATACTACTTGGGGCTGATTTTACCAAAGTCAGATGTCTCTTATCCGTAGAATAAAATTTACGTCTGACAATTCTATGTACTATGCAAAATCTGTCAAAAATTCAAATTTTATTCTCAGAATAAGACCTATTCTAGGTATAAAAGTTAGGTGGAATTCGCCCTTAGTCCGTCTATGAATTAAGATAATTATTCGTTGTATAACAAGAAATAACTTTAACGCATGAAAGCATGAATAAATAAGTGGATGTTAACAATTACCTACTAGTGAATGTAACTACCATTTGAACACTACGCAATCTATAAATTTTGTGGCCAAAAACATGCGCCCCTCGGTTATCGTTTAGTTTAGAAACACCCATAAACTTACCGCAGTATCTAATGTATTTAAAAGAGCATGAGTCCCTAATCTCCCTTGCGTCCCTTTGAAGGCCCCCGCAGACAGGTGCAACAAGACTCTATTAGAACAAATTCTATAAAAACTTCTTGGACATGGTAATATCAGAAGCGTGTTGCGCCTGTCTCTGGAAAGCTTTACACGACGAAAATTTCTCGACTTTCGAGAAATTATACAGACATAATCATACTTGATAAGCGTAAAACAAGAGTGCGATAAAGTCTGGTGATTCTCACCAGCGAGCCTCGCATGAATATTTTCGCCTCTTGGTGATCGAGAAACTCTTCTCGTGGAGACGTGCCATAACCCTGCAAGTAAGCCTGTTTGTGTACTGCATGTGATAACGTTGCAATAATTTTGTTCACGCAGATAATTTTTCGCTAACAGAGACTGCGCATGTGGCGCCGCTCATTGCTGCGGCGCTGGTCATAGCGGCGCTGTTGGTGATCGTACTGTGTCTCATCATCAGATGTAGGAGACGGAGAGGTATGATGTAGCTTTATACAGGAAAAGTTTTTATCCAGTGCGCAAACTGTTACCATGAATTCAGCATATCATTCTAGACCCCCCAGCGAAGAAATTTTTCGTCGATTTTACAACAAAAAAAAACGGCTGTTTCATAGAAAAGTGCAATACCTACGCGGTCAAAATGTATCTGGCTGGAGGCGTTAAGTTAACTCTTAATGGCAGCCCCAGGAAAGCCCGGTTAAGCAGTCACGGCCTCTCAAGGTCATCTGCGAGATGCCCGACAAAAAAAAAGCGGTCAAAATGTATGGAACAGCTGTTTTTTTTTTTTGTAAAACCGACGAAAATTTTTAAAGTTGCACACTGAATAAATACTTTTCCTGTATTTACTTTTAAATTAAGCGTGACTACAACCATTTTGAAAAGACCAGATGATGCATTCTTTTGCGCATTATCACTAAAGACCGTTTTATCTAGGAGAGATTGAAAGCTTCTGCTATTTTTTTTCCTTTACGATATTCATGGAAATACTAGTGATCTACGTTTCATCCGACACCACACATCAACAAGATAAAATATAATATAACACACATAGATGAGTGTATGTCGTACTAATTTAAATGTTTTAATTATTTACAGAAAGCGTGGAATATAAGACTGAAGATTTAGATAGGTGAGCATTTTTATATTTACCTAACACTGACAAAAATAACTTCCTTCCATCTCCTAGCCTAAATTGGACACCAATAAGATTGAGCACAGTTCTCTCATCATCATCTGCCAAGACTATTCTAAATTATGTTGGGGTCTGAGTCTAACCGGATGCAGTCGGCGTTGGAAACGTAGTTAAAATCCAGACTACATTTTTGTCAGTAGCCGATTCCTGATATACCCTCTACGAACATCCAACAACCCTGGGTCAACTAAAGAGCTAGAATAGCTTTCTTTGATGAATTCAGACCAGAGGGACGTGATCTGTAGTCATCTGTATGGAAAGCAATCAAAGGACTGCGGACCCGGATAGGCCACTGCAAGCACAGTCTTGCGAAATGGTGGATCATTGACCCAATGGTCACCAAGTGCAAACACGATGCTCCTAATCAAACCATGACCCATAATTTTGGGGTATCCAAAGATTCCATATTGCATTTCAGAGGACCTAAAACATGCCACAGATAGGTTGGCGGCCTATTGGACCCAAATCATCTACCGTAGTAAAACATTTTTACATTTTCTATCGGCTAGAAAAGAAAAAGAACAGGATGAAGTTTAATACTATTTACGTCCACTACTAAGTCATACACACTAAATACTTCAGTAGTACACTACGAAACAGCTATAGAAGGCTATTTGTGAATGGCATCTCGTAGGTAAACCTAGGAAGTTTTTGGCTGCTTAGCTGGACTTGCCTGTAGCTGCCTATTTAAATTAAGACCACCAGCCAGGGCTTAAAATCTTAAATACTAAACGACTGATGCTAAGACCACCTCCTGTGGGGACGGATCTCGGCTTAGGACGTCGCTGTCCAGCAAGGGACGGGCTGGATCGGAATAACTACAGAACGCCACCTGCTACAATCCTCGTAAACTCCTGTGTTGGATACAGCCCGCTAATATTACATTAATTGCCTACAGCGAAAAAGCAGCGCTACCAGCGGACGCAGTATACACGCCGCGCGACGCGCCGCGACCGCTGCCGCCGACCGGCCCCGGCTCCGGCTCGCTGGCCGGCATCTCGGCCGGGCCGGCGCCCGGCGCGCGCTACTCGCCGGGCGCGCTGCAGGTGCGGCGCGCCGCCGTGGTGCTGCAGCCCCCCACCACCGTGTGACCTTCGCGCACAGGTGTGATTGCACGCATGTACTAACAGTTCCCTATCACAGTGTTAAGTCCTATGCATATGGCCTTTCAGACGTACGTTCCGTGTGACGCGAGTTGACAGCGTGTCTGCCTTGCTCATCTTAAAAAAACATCACTAGTTGTGCTAGCAGCGTATTGTAAAATACGTTTAAAGAACGCCGTGTGCATAGGTCCTGACAACTCTAAACAAGTTACATCAGGAAAAAAAATGGCAAAACCATGGAAGTACCCTTTACCTAACCATATCTATTCCCACCGCCAAGCAGGGTGCCAGTATACTTCCAGACAAAATGAGGCATTACAATAATGGTAATATGTTAATATGTCTCTGGGGTGGCAACGCCATTGCCATTCCTATATTGCAGATGAAAGATATTGATGATTGCATCAGCAGAATGAATATCACATCTTACTACTGTCACATAACTTAAAATTACTGATCATTTTCTGTTTTCAAACAAAAAAATCACTAAACGAAAGCACTGGTAATGGAGGGAAACGTTTGTGAGGTTCAATTTGTAAATGTAAGTGAGTGTCCACACTATGCGTTCTGCCTGCAGCGACCGTATTGATGAAAAACTATTTACTAGTCTTCGCTTCAAACAGTGGCCCTAGTGTGAGTTTCTTTTACTGATCTCGATTGAACGCATCGAGTGCGTTCGGCGCTCCGATTGGCCTATTGGTGAAGGACCAATCTGAATGCCGAACGCGGTCGATGCGTTAGATCGAGAGAGCCCTCGATCTAGCCCTAGGGCCCTGAGGCCACAGCTCCAAAATGAAAAACGCTCGTAGGAAACCGTCGTGTGGACACACTCTAACAGGCACGATAATGTTGATATTGGATTTCCTGCACCATCAGATTACGATAAAGATAAGGCATGTCATGTCATACATTATCCTCTCAACTCCCAAATTAATTACAACTTTACATCACACACTGATAAACTTACACCGAAAAAACATGTTATTGATAAATGAATTTCATGCTATTTTCCGCCTTGTTTTTCCCTGATATGGGAGAATTTACTGTAGTAGATAGTAGCTTCTCATGAAACTGTTCGGGGAACTATTTTGTTTATCTGTTTTGGGACCTATATTGTAGGTGAAGTCTCAAGCAAAGAAAATGGGCCGTGTTCAACTTTAACTACATATAATCGGTGTATGTAAAATGCGTAATTCGAGGCACATGCGCATTTTTGCGCGGGTATGGGCATCGTGTGAATGATGACGTCAAAATGTGTCCACGCAACGCGTATACAACTTGTAACAAATAACCGGTCCAATCCGTTATGGTGTTGTTAGCCATCGTGCTAACAATCTATTTATGACAATAGAAACAAAAAAATATTGTGTTTTTATTTTCAATGTTGAATTTTACCTGTCCATCTTGTAAAAGATCAACACACAAGCTCTAGTCTACTTATGACAGGTGTTAGAGATATCATTTTTTTTTAGGAAAATGGTGTAACTTTGGTACGAAAAACACGAATTTTCAAATAGAATTTATATGCTTACTACTCGTATATAACTTTTCTATTGTCAATAGTAATACAATTTTTTCCTATTACTTTTTGGTTAGTATATTGCAGTACCAATGTGCCTCTTTTGGATCGGACAGGGTTTTTGCTACGTGCTACATAACTCGCAATAAATGTAACTCACAAGGTGCGAGCTACCCGGTTGAACCCACAGGTTCAAGTAACTTGCGCCGTGTACATGACCAAGCAGGTGTTATATCACTTTCCATCGAGCAGGAAGTCAAAGCTGCCAACTTGTTTGTTTCAGAGTTTTCCTCCTCTTTTACAATTCCACATTCATGGTTATCTTTCCCGTATCACTTTTCTGCTGCATCTGTTATTGACAACGCTCTTTTAATCGGATCAGTTACGAATTTGATACTATCACGAGTACGTCACTATTGTATATGTTGTGATTATTATTATCATTCACTTTGTTCAGTATGTTCTACTACAATGTTTACAGGATATCTGTTTGTAACTTTATCTGTTTAACAACATGGGATTATATTATTGTATGATTCACGGTCTATCTGGAAAGGGTTCCTGAAAAACTTGCTAAGCGAAGACTTTGGGCACTAAAATAAATTTCGGGACTTAACATAAGTATAGCATAATCTCTGTTAGAGAGAGTGGGCCTTAATCCACCATGCGGGCCCAGTGCGGGTTGGTGTTAGGTCGTTAGGGACTTAGCCCTATGTTCATTTTACCCACCAAATAGTTTTTGTTTGAGAAGCTGTCATCTTATCTAAAGGTTGAAAACGACTTGGCCTATACTTAGTAATTGGAAATTGCAGTTGGAAAAATGGTCCTCAGCCGATAGCAGCCACCCTGTGGTGGTGGGGTTTTTCGTTCCAAGTAGGAACCCAACCCGATGTCGATTCATGATGTCCATTCAAATACTCTTCAGTAGTAACATCCATCAGTTTTACAGCAGACATGGGAGGCTTACTGTGATTTTAGCCTATTGACTCCGTAAGCTAAATACAAGTAGGGTTTGCATCTTTTCTAGTTTCCAGACTATTTTCCACTGTCTGATATACTACGTCATGAATATAAAAGAGAGCAGGGGTGACACAGCGGTAACGGCCGCGAGTTCGGCTCAGACGGGTGCTTTAATTAGTGTAAATTATTTCATCACCACTGCTCTCAAAACGGTGAAAGAAAATATCGTGAGGAAACCGGCATGTACTAGAACCAAACATTCGATGACATGTGACATCTCCCAAACCGCACTGGGCCCGCGTGGTGGATAACGGCCCACTCCCTTTCACTGAGAGGAGGCGTGAATCCCAGAAGTGGGAAAAATAGGCTGATTATGAATATAAAAGAACATAACGGGAGGTCCTTAATCATGAGAACCAAATACCAAATTAGTTTGTTTAAAATGTGCTTCCAAAACGGCGTTGTTTACTTTTATATTTTTTTATGTGTTTACATGATACATCTTGGTGCCTTATGGTCATGGCTATTAATCAGATCTACTAACTAAAAAAAATCAGTTCGACTATGAATCACTGTAGAGGTCTTACGTCATTTTGGGAATACCTAAGAGATCACTGGTATGTGTGATCCCATTTGGTAGATCAGAGAATTCATTGGCACGTTTTAAATAGGAAAGCCCGAAAAACAAAGCAATGTTTGTATAGAGACCAATTGTATCATTTGTGACGCCATAATTGGCAATTAAGTGGGAATGGAACGGAATATATCAATTATATCTATCAACCAAACTATTAGCTATAAAATCCAAGGCCACTCCCTTGTCTATTAGTTGCCGAATAACATAAACTACTCAGAAACATGTGGATAATAAATATGTTATCGTTTTCACTGGAACTTCGAGCTTCGAACATCTAGATCGTTTAATATTCACTCTAACTTGATCTTCTATAGGTCTCTGATTGAAATGTGTGAAATTTATTTAGTAGGTACATGGAGGACTTAGACAAAAAAAAACAAAACAGATAAAAAAGGGAAAAGTAGTCACTAGAAAGCCAATTAAATTACAAATCCTCACATTATAATAATAACATAATTATGGTGTCAGCAAAAACACAAAAAAAAATCAGCTGCCTTAATAAATAGAGAAGTAATATAAATATCAAGTTTGCAATTATTTAACAATAGATAAAATAGTAAAAACAAATAATATAACCTACCGCTATTTGAAAAATTTAAGGCTTGAGCACCTTCTGGCCGAATTCACACTTATTGTGAATGGATTAAAATCATTATTCTCGACAAGTCTTCCCTGCAATTTATAATGGTTATAATCAAGTCCACTGCTACGAATCGTACGCAATAAACAGCACACCCAAAAACCTTTTACTGCGCTTTCAAAGTAGGCAAGACTACTAGGGAAGACTACGTAGTTCGTCTAGTGATCGCAAGCGTTAATGCTGACCATAAGGCCTTGGACTCGATTCTCAGCTCGGGAGAAGTTATATTGAGGTTTTTCTGTCTAGAACTTCTCAGTAGCAGTCACGAATCTGGATTTGTTATATATGAAGTATGTGTCGTATAGAAGATGAAGTTGGTTGAATGTTCGCCCCTTTTACATGGGACCAAAACTTAACTGGCGAAATGTGGGTATACTATAGGTAAAATGCGCGCCACGAAAGATGAGACTTGACACACCACGTAAACGTTATTATTTCGTAATAAATATTATAATATTGTAAATAATTATCTAAATGTCATAGAAAAATCCCTGAATAGTTAGACAAATTATGGGTAACTATTTCGTACACGACTGTACCCCCCAAGCTCCCCACTACTGACGCTCGTCGAGTCTCATCTTTCGTGGCGCATATTGTACACGCCTGCTCAGCCCTTTGGGAAAACATCGCGAGATATTATGTACGTGACATACCTATGTTCAAAGTAGGATTTTATTCCGACCCATAGAGATTGAGACAGTAATACCTTTACACAGCCACCTAAAACAACATGATACACACATAGCCCTCAAAAAAAACCACACATGCCTCACTTTCTAAACTAACCCAACAACGCACTAGGTGTGGGTAATTAAAAAAAAGTGTTCAACCTGTCCGAACCACAATAAAATACTACTAAATAAGTCGATGATTCACAGCTAGGGCGATGTTTAATTACCTTGAGTGCACACTACGAATCACAAGGGGCTTGTGCGTGTGTGCACGATACTTCTTTTACAGGAATTTTGTTTTAATAGTTCTACTGTGAATTAATATTGTTTATTTTTAATAGAAATTTTAGGAATGTCTTAAAGACTGCCTAATAAGGTTAGCCAGACAATGAATCCAATGACTTTTAAATTATAAATATGTGTTTGTTGAGTTAGGACGTACGTCTTGGCTCTAAACACATAGCTTTTTTAACTAACTTATAATCAAAAATATTGGCAGTTGCAGTCATTGTCTGTATCCACTAATAACAATGTTGAAAAAACAAACACGATTATAATTTCGTGATTGCAGCTTATGCCTAACAGATCTATGATATTAGCATTCTTCGTACTAATACCACATTCTCGTCCCACTCGTCTAAACTAATACTTTGACTGCCAAACTTTATTAAATCATCTTTTCTTTTGTTTCTAGGCAGCTTTAACGTCGCTGGAGAAAGAAGCCAAAGAGAATGTATATGCGGTATTAGACCCGCACATTCAGTACGAAATAACGATTAATAAGCACGGAGAGCCGCCTAAGTATTTATCCTTATCGAAGCCGCTAACTCACCAAAGAACACACGCTTTCGACCCCCATAGCATCACCAACGAGATCAACAACAATGATTATGATAAATTCTCTACTTTCAAAACAGGACCACCAAAAGCCAGAAGATCCAACAAGAGTAACAACAAAAATATCAAAAACTACATCTGCAAAACAAATAACGATATAGAATACTCCAAAGACCCGTACTTTGGTCAAGTTAGAAGTACAGATGCACAAAAATACAACGAACATAAAGATACCAAAAACTATTCCCGAATGTACGACAGGAATAATTCTGGAAGAAAGGACAATGATAGAAAGAACCAGAATGGCTTTGAAAAGGATTTTCAGAATAACAAAAGATCTTCTTATCGCAGCTGGAAAGGCACAAAGGAGAAGGAGAGGTCTTTTGAAGATTTTACAGAACGGAATATGAAGCAGGATATTGACGAAGACTTTAAGCCTCGGCCAGGAAAGGTCAGGGAAATAGCTTCGAGGTTCAACAAGTGTAGCACTGGCAACGTAACTTTGAGTACGAAGAAGGAGCGACCAAAACCACTTCAAAGTTACGGTCACCAGGCTTACCTGGACCATGTGTTCCCTGACGCTGTGGAAATATAGTGTATTGAGTGAACATGACAAGTTAGATCTCCGTTTAGTTAGTGTGTACTTAATAAGGACTAGATTTCTCACTATACGTATTTATTAATGTAGTTTTGCCATATTCTTCTAGATATTTCTCGTGACTGTTGTTGAGTCGCAGAGGTTTTGGAATACTACTTCAGCATATAGTTGTAAATAGTTCGCTATTAGATAGCTGCACATGATAGAAATATGCACGCAGGTGCGCCGGTACCTAAGACGAGGATATTCGTAGAAATGCCTGCATTCAAGTTTATATTCATTCATCTTTTAACTAATAAATGACTTTAAAGAATATCTTAAAATGTTGAGATGAAAAACTTTACAATTTATATTAAACATTTTTTTTTGTATCCGAATGTCTTTTGTATGTACTTACGATGTTGCATTTACTTGTAAATAGTCTTAGTATTATCATGGTTGCTTTAAGTTTATATTTCTTTCTTTATTCTTGTAATGAGAGTATAGTTTGTTGCAGATTATTTCCTTGTGTGTATAGTCTTTATTACTTATGTTTCGTATTGTTGAATTTTAACAGTATTAAAATTATAATTTACATTTCTTGTTTTGTTTCTTCTAACTATCAGTATCGTGTAGGGTCATCGTATTTTTTAAGACTTGTCAATGATATTCGTTGATAAAATTATTGTTTATAAACCGCTTACTTGATTAAAATTATATGTCGTAATTTATGGTCACTTAAATCATCTCATCATTATCAGCCTACAGCAGTCCACTGCTGGACATAGGCCTCTCCAATTACATACCTTTCAGCTCGATTCTTGGCAACTCTCATCCAGCTGCTACCAGCCACCCTTTTAAGATCGTTGCTCCACCTAGTATGAGGGCCCTTACGGGATCTAACGTTTGCCGTTTCGCGGTCTTCACTCAAGAACACGTCTACCCTAACAGTCATCAGGTATACGGAATTATCACTTCAGCTTGCTTATTCGGTGAGCTTTGTCGACAACTTTGGATCTCTGCCGGATCACCTCATTCCGGATTTTATACCTCAGAGAGACTTCAAGCATAGCTCGTTCCATAGCTGGCTGAGCGACCTAAAATTTGTGGACCAGCCGTACCGCGACTGCCCACGTTTGGGCTCTGTAGGTCATTGAGTTTTAATATCTTATGTATTTGTGTTGATTTTTATATAAAAAAGGAGTATTGAAAGGATCGCCGTTGGTCGCGTTTTGTAGTTTCTGTCTTCCCCATGGGAAGATGGCGTGAGCATAAGTATATCAACCCGTAGCCTACAAAATTAACTAATCTGATGCATATAGCAGCTATTAGTAGGCAATTTTAAAGTCAACAACGCATTTCAAATCAAATAAAAATATTTTATTTCACATAAACCTGCATGGGCACTTATGAAACGTCAGAAGCTAGGTGCACGGTTTCAATATGTGTATTTGTTAAATAACTACCCTCTCAAAAAATACACTCTCTGTATCCGTTTGAAATTCAATTACACCGATGAGCTCACCGAAACGCCTGTCAACATACCAATTAGCACATGACACGATATCAATTTCCATGCCAGATTAATTGATAGGTACATCGGATTCACCACCTCCCAGCGCATTGAACGTTAACGTTACTTGATCCCGTGCTCAATACGTTTGATAAGTTCAAGCGCCCGCAACAGTCCATATTGTGCAGCCGTCGGACACAAACGGTACCAAAACTCATAAAAACGTCGTGTTAACCGAACACATGTTACTTAAACTTTTAGTGATTCTTACATATCAATCTTACGTTATGTGTAAATTAGATGTAAATCGAACTTTTGCCAAAGTGGAGGTTAAATTGGATAATAAGTGCAGTGATAGATGTGTAACAAAATGTTGTCCTGAAGGAATGGTGTTTGCAAGAGTGACGGATGCGAGCGGAGCCTCCAAAAGTTTATGTGCCACTGGGGAAGACGGGATTTTCAAATCAAAGCAACTGATTCACGATAGGACTGCGCTCAAAGATTTCGTTAATTTGCCCAAAACGTTCAATATGTTGTATGGGAAGCCGTGTAAAGGGATGTATGCGTCAAATCATCCGTTTTATTTGCAAGAGGTCAGTCGATTTTAATCAAGACGTTTACCGCACTTCTCTGTTTTGTTATCTCTGTCTTGTTTGTGTGTTGAATGTTTTTAATATTTTGACGTTTTTTTGATTGACTTACTAATTCGGACTAATATTGCTTTGATTTTGACTTGAATCGAGGAAAAAATATTTTTTTCTTGATAGAGTATAATCTAGGTTTGTTTTCACTGTTCTGATTTTTGCAGTCGAGCATTTTATTACCCGATGCTATAAAGCTTGTTATTTTATTTGCAATCGCTCCAAAGTTTGTTATTTTATTTGCAATCTTTTGCACTTTGTTGCACTTTATTTACTTGCACTCGTCGGTAAGACCTACCTTACTACTCTGAAGCTAAAAGGTTTGTTGTTTACAAACTTTTGCACTTTATTGCAGCTTATTTACTTCCACAATTTAGAAACGTTTCTCACGTACGACAGCAAAATACCCTTCTAAATTCACCACGATTTAAAGGACTACACATTGTTTAAAATCACAGCTTACTTATCGAGTAAAATAAACACATAATGTGAAGCTTTTAATTTAGCACTTGCACTATAACATCAATTTTGGTAAATCAGTAGTTATGTTTGCGTAGGTATGGCCATATGCTGTGAGGTAGGTACTTACTGATAATGCTATAACCACATTAACCTTTCAGATATTTTATGATACAGTAACAGAATTTGTTTGATGTATTGATCTCACCTCTTAACAAACAGGAGATAAGCAGGTTTAGCATTTGGTCACAACTTTGTGTTTTTATTTCTGTTAAATTAATAAAATATTGTTGCTGATCAAAGTAACTTGCGATCACCGGTATGTTCAATATGATCTTGCTTGGTACCCGAAATCATTTTTTTTTCATTGGAACGGTTAGGCTCACATTTGACCACTTTTTCACGAGAAGTTCACCGATAAGGGTGATTAGCAGAGATCGGATATTCGGATGCATATTCACCTAAAGTCGAGATATTGGCTAACATGGAATGCGCTTTTGTATCGAAAAAGTCTTAATTTAGGTAAGTAATTTGTTTAATTTTTGTTTTAACTAATAAAAACCACCCCTCCTCCAGTACATATACATATTTGTATCGGGTTAAACATTAATTTTGAATTAATACACATCTGAATAGTTATGCAATCCAAGAATCTCGGGGTTTTTAATAAATATTACAAATAATTTATAAAGCCGCTTCCATACTTTCATAGCGAAAATATATCTTTAGGTAAATATGCATCCGAATATTATTAATTAATCCGATATTAGGCAAAAACTAAAATTCTTTAACATTTCGTAAGTTTCCATTGGTTTTATTTTGGTACACATTTCGGGGAACTTAGTGGGACGAATATGGGTACCTGTTTCTACGACGTTCTTACACAAACTACTGAATAAAGTCGTTGTGTAGGTATTACATACATATTATATACATACAGTTATTTGAATATAAATGTGGAATATTTACATAGAAATGTCAGGACGTAAATCGTGACTCTGTAGGTACGGTTGATCTACCTACGCATGAGGTAGGTCATAATTACTACACGCTGCTAGATTATTGATTATCAGTGATAGGAATAGGTAGTGCCTATTAGCCTAAACTTCGAAGAACAGAGACAAGAAACGGAGACTTCCTTAGGACTAAATTATTTCCGGCACATCTGTCTCGAAATTTCGAGACAACACTTAAATACATTTAAAAAAATGTGTTATTTGGAATAAGTAATTCGTCTATATTTATCTAAAGTTTGTCTATAAATGTGATAGTTTGTATGGATGTCCATCACTCAATTCCACTGAAAATGCTGATTTTGGTAGTGATATAGATTAAGGTGTGGAATAGCACATATGCTACTTCCTATTAAAAAAAAGTATAGTTCCCATGGGATACAAAAACAATAGAAAAAAAAAATCAGAAAATTTTATGGTTGTAACGACTGTGTATATTATTATTTTATTATGATATATCTAGTCGCAAACTTTAGGTAAATATAGACGAATTACTTATTCCAAATAACATTTTTTTTTAATGTATTTATGTGTTGTCTCGAAATTTCGGGATAGATGTCTCGGAAAAAATTTAGTCCTAAGGAAGTCTCCGTTTCTTGTCTCTGTTCTTCGAAGTTTAGGCAAATAGGCACTACCTATTCCTATCACTGTTGATTATAGTAGCATGTGTTTCCTAGATATTGTTGCTTTATCGTAGCGATGTGGTCGGTACTAATAGATGGATTAAGTGCCCATCCTTCTTTGTATAGTAGCGTTGGATAAGCATACAAAGACATGTGGGTTATGCTCATTAAGAGTTCACTTCATTTCCTAGGTCACAGGGTTCCCCTAGTTTAGGAGACAGGGTTTATCACTATTTGTGCAGCCTTTTCTCAAAAACTATTGTTACCTACCTATGTGAAATGTATTGTGGTATTGTTTGTAAAGGTTTTTGGTGTCAACAAAGTTATTTTATTTTATTTAAATAGGTTCTCAGTTTCGTTACTGAGTTGTCGTTTTAGTAGATATGGAGCAAGTAAGTAGAGAGGTATCCATGAGGTCCTGAGTTCAATTCCCAGGTCGGGCAAAATGTTATTGGGTTTTTCTATTTGGAATTTCTCAGTAGCACTTGTGCCTGCCTGCTATTACATAGAACTAAAACATAACTGGGAAATATGGATGTATTATAGGTAAACCTTTGCCCAAGCATGTGTGTCTACAGATAATTTGCTAACTGCCAGACCAAGAAGCAAATATCTTGTAGATATTAGTCCAATTTGCCTCAAACTGTTATCAAGCCCATGACCCGCCATGATTGTCGATATAATTAAAATTGATGATGATCCTGAAGTTTATTCGTACATATATCGGAATACAATGAACACAAACTAATTCGTAAAAAAACGACTTTACCTACCGAAACCAGCAATCTTATAGTTAAGGATCAATCTATTAGGTAGCAGACACCTAACATTACCACTTTAGAGTTAATTAAATGCTTTAAACGTAAGCCATACTATGTAGTTACAAGCCATACTAGTTACAAATAATGGGTTTACTCGCTGATAAATGTATCCAAATTCAGCTAGACCAATAATAAAAAATCAAAATAATGCTAATTATTAGATGTGTTCAGGATTGAATAACCACCCAATATTAACCAATGGCGGAAAATAATAGACAATAAAATGCGACCTTGTTTTGCCCAAAAGTTTTGTTCTAGAAAATAAACATGGACCTTCTGATCTGGTAGATTCGCTCAGTTAAACTTCATTGTATAGGTACTAAGCGTACTACCAAAAAAAAAGCGAAATTCTGGATACAATGGAATGTTATTACAATATAACAAGATTTAAATAGTCTAATAATGTCGATTGAATCGTTTTCGGAAATCGAATTCAACAGTCGAAATACCAGAATTATAGATTGTGTCCCTTAAGGGGGAAGGAAAACATCGTGAGGAAACCGGCATGTGCTAGAACTAAAAATTCGTAGACATGTGACATCTACCGACCTGTAAAGGGCCTACGTGGTCGATTATGGCCCACTCCTTCTCACAGAGCGGAGGCCTGTGTCCCAGCAGTGGGAGCAAGGGGCCGTAGCCCGCAAAATTCAAATTTTCTCAGTTTTTTTTGCAATTTTGAAGCCAGTGTCAGGATATATGTTGAAAAAAATATTATTCGCAACCGTAACACGTATGTATTTACATAATTTGGGATGCATGAAGAAGCCTTCTCGCGTAACGCAATTTGTTCCACCAGTACTTCGAATGAACCGAGCGTTCGGCGCATCCTGGACTGTCACACCCAATACATTGATGACTGGCCAATTATTCCTTTGCAGTGGTGTAGGGCTAACGCCCGTCTGGTTCGCGACCACCCTCCCACCGGAGTCTGGCGTCAAGCAGCTTGCTGTGTTTTGTCGATACGTGGGAGTACCAGTGCCGTCAATAAGAGTGAACAGGCATTTTCTGGGCACGCTCGATCCATCATAGACCTCACCGATCGCTTTCCATCAGGCGTGATCGAGGTCAAGATCGGGCCCATTTAGTAATAAAGAATAAAATAAAAATATAATTACCTATTAAACTCATCAATACAACCCTCTCAATTAATTTAATCCTATTGAATGACAAAATCTGATGGATGTCAAAGTTAATCATCATCCAGAGAAAAACAGAGATGTTATTTTAAAGAACGCGAGATATAGCAATACTAGCTTTTTCCAGCGGCTTCACCCGCGTGGAGGTCGGTCTATTAACCTACTAATATTATAAACGCAAAAGTTTGTAAGTATGGATGGATGGATGGATGTTTGTTACTCTTTCACGCAAAACCTACGTAAGGTGGAAGCGCCAAGGTAGCCCGCGAAATTCAAATTTTGTTACGTTTTTTGCAATTTCCAGGTCACTGTCAGGTTGTATGGTAATCTAAATATGATTCGCGACCGTATCAAATATGGCTTTACAGAATCATAATCATTAGAATCAGCAATACATCTCTATAAGTTCATATTACTCTAAAGAATGACTATTTCATGAAATTATGACATTTGAGGGCAATTCTAACTTATGGAGTTGTATTGCTGATTCGAATGATTATGATTCTGAAAAACCTTATTTGATACGATCGCGAATCATATTTAGATCACCATATAACCTGATACTGACCTGCAAATTGCAAAAAACGTAACAAAATTTGAATTTCGCGGGCTACCCTGGCGCTTCCACCTTAATGGATTTGGATGAAATTTGGCACACAGATAGATTATAACCTAGATTAACACATAGGATACTTTTTATCCCAATAGTACGTTCCCGCGGGATAATTTCTGACTTCCACGCGGGCAAAGCCGCGGGCGAAGCCGCGGGTGGAAGCTAGTACTTAATAAACCTTCCTCTTGAATCACTCTGTCTATTGATGAAGACCGCATTAAAATCCGATGCGTAGTTTAAAAGATCAAACGTAAAAACACGGAAACCGACTTTGTTTTAAACTATGTAAGGTCTATGTGATGTATAATTACACTCTTTCAAAATAAATAAAAACATACTTATGATAAAAATTGGCGAGTTACTTAAGCGCATCCTCCTTATTACCTTACTTATTTCTACCGGTTACGTGTAGAAAAATTACATAGCTGGAACGTTATCACTGAAATTGAGGCACTCTTTGTTTAGGCAACAAACAAACCCTAAGTGCTCGTCCAAATTAAGGGCAACCTTGACCACGAGTGACGATATATACTTTGGTTTTTACGACACACCTTGTATATAGGCAATCTGCTCCGCAACGAAGCATTGATGACGGACTAATTTTGTCTTACTAAGTACATCATTTTTATTTTCATAGAGCTCTTAGCTCACACAGGACGATCGATGGATGAACTTCACTTGCAGCTATCGATTCGTAGATGGGTTACCACTGTTACCATCCATTAAGTACAGACGCCAGCACTTCAAGCTACCCCAATCTGTCAAATTTTCCCAATTGAAGATGAACCTTATGCTTACGCTATAAAGTTGAAAACGTATTAAAGAAATTTGACAGATTGGGGTAGCTTGATGTGCTGGAATCTGTAGATATCGAGACCTCTCGAAAAGCACGTTAAGCCGTTGGACTTAGTTGTTATTCGTAGATCTTTGACAGTCGTTACAGCCAGTCAGAACAGAAGCGCAATAGTTTGACAACCAGTCTTATACCAAGGGGTATAGTAACTGGGTTGTGGAGGTCAGATAGGCAGACGCTTCATGTATTCAGCTGCATCCGGTTAGACTGGAATCCGACCCCAATTGCATAATGCAGAATTGCATATGTAAGCGGGCATGCCCTTTATGCCTTTTATTTAGATTGTCAGTTCTGTTTATGTTTTATTTAATGTTTTTATTATTTTTAGTTTTAAATTTTTGATGGTATATTGGCGTGTGCTAGCTGACATATTATGGCAAATTTAATGTTCTTTTTTTGTGTTTCGTAATTTTGATTACCTATTATTGTATAGAATCAAGTTCTTCTAACTTAACAGACAGCTGTGCTGCTGGGGAGTTTGTTGCGCTACTTCTTCTTCCCAGCTAAAGCACTAGGAAGTGGTGAAGTGCGAGCGTTTTGGGGGGACTGTCTTATGTAATTTTGACGTTCAAAAAGAGCTGACTCTCAGCCTAGTTTGAATAAATGACTTTTGTTTTTTTTTTAATATAGTTGGGAAAAGGTTAAATAGATGATGAGTTTTATTTGTTTCATCATGTTACACATGAAAGCAATTAGTTACTCGCTTTTGCCCGTGGTTTTGTTTGCGTGGAGATCCGAAATTATCCAACAAGAACGCACTACCGGGACAAAAAGTATTATGTGCCTTGGTCTATCCGAGGGTCTTTCATCTAAATCCATTCGCGGTTAAAGAGTAAAAAGTTAACACACAGACATACCGAGTAACTTTAGGATTTAATACGAGTAGTATGGATGGGTATTTAGGTGAAAAACAGCAAACTTATATATAAGTAGGTATGTCTTTTTTCCTAGTTAATTAAATTCGTAGTGAATTAATCCCATTAATTTACTAAACCTCGCCTACTCTGAGTACGAAGATAAATGTCTTTTTGTCTGTACAATTAGTAAAGTTAGCTTTTTTATTTTTGACTGCGGACTAAAATTGAGAACTGAAAACCTGACTCACTGAAGATAGGCAATATAGATACTGTACAGGGTGGATGGTTCATCCACGCGCAACCATTTACCCGTGGATACAGTGGGTACATTTTTAACCGACTTCAAAAAGGAAGAGGTTCTCAATTCGTCGGAACCTTTTTTTTATGTATGTTCCCCGATTACTCGAAGATGGCTGGACCGATTTGGTTTTTTTTTGTTTGAAAGGGTGTACTTTCCAGGTGGTCCCATGATCATCAAGTCAGGATCTGATGAAGGGATCTTGGAGAAATAGAGAGAACTCTTCAAATTTTATAGGCACACTTGAAGCAATTTGTATTTTTTGGAAGAGTACTTTCTCAGAGTGGTCCCATTTCAATTTGGTGAAGATCTGATGAAGAACGTCGGAGATAGGCAACGGAACTCCTCAATAAATTATAGCAAATGGACTGGGATTGCTGAAATCTCATGTCTGTCTATTGTTTAGACCAGTTCATAACATAACATCACGCCGGTACGCTGTGAAGGGGTAAGCACATGTGGACCACTAAAAAGTGAAAAATAAAAACTTTTCCAAAAAAAACAAAATTTTTTCTAACAATTTTTTTCTGAAAACGCTTCGTTGAAACTTTTCGTCGGTTTTTTTTGTTGGTCGCCTAGTGATCACGGACCCGACTGAGTTCTACGTTGTAGATTCGAATCAACGCACTAAGTACTATTACTACGCAGGCGTTTCAATTTTTATCGCCTCTGCTTTCAAAAATGGTGAAGGAAACTGCTGGGACATTGGCCTGTGCTACCTGCCTGTGTGGGAACGTCATAAGCTGATAATGGGTCTAGAACCAGGTACCTACTGAATCAATGGGAACTGGTTTGGCATCAATGTCCCTATCATGTAGTTAATCGACTCATAATGGCTTTATCTCCCTGAAGTTGAACTACACCTGCACGTCATAAAATGACAAGGTTTATTTGGCTACGTGGTGTTCAGATGATTTCAAATTTCAATGTACTATTTAGGTATTATTATTGTTTTTTTTTTTTTTAATTTTGAGTTCGAATACATAAAGACAGCAGGCTTAGCATGACGCTTTCTATTTCTACTCTACCAGAGAATAGAAATCGCTTGTCTACATTTGTGGGTATAAAACTGTCAGTTGTCTACACGGAAACGTCATTTTTGTCTACTCTTCCGTCGACAAAACGCTTCTCTACGGTTCTCGTGCTAAAGCCTACTGAAGTTCAAGATATG
This sequence comes from Antitype chi, assembly GCA_947359405.1. Taxonomy (NCBI): domain Eukaryota; kingdom Metazoa; phylum Arthropoda; class Insecta; order Lepidoptera; family Noctuidae; genus Antitype; species Antitype chi. Next base: position 4,690,092 of record OX375822.1, on the reverse strand, counting down.
AAAGATTGGACCGACGTCCTTTAAAAGGTGGCTGGAGCAGACTGGATGCGGAAGGTGGAGGACAGGGTGTTGTGGCACGGCCTGCAGGCTTAGCATGACGTTTTCTATTTCTACGAAGAATAGACAGTGCTTTTTCAATACAATTTGATATTTCGTTCCATTTTTGACATCGCACCGTAGATATCTTTCTACAATCTGTAATTGTGTCTTTCGTTTCTAACAATCTTTGCCTAGGTTCTTATAAATGTAGACTATTTCACAAGAATATTTCTTTCCAAACTGTCAAAATCACACTGACAATAAACATTCTACTCGAGGGTCACAAAGTATATACGATTATTATCTATAAAATCATGATTCGTTTAGAACGCATAACTGTGATAATTAATAGAAAAATATAGCTATCTTCTCCTATTGTACATCATTTAGTTAATAGTCACGTCTATTCTTCCGTCGACAAATCGGTGCTCGTGCTAAGCCTGCTGAGAGAGCCCCATATCTAGCAGTAGACTGTGATAGATTGTGTTGATTGAAGAAATACTGCTCGAAATCCATCCATTAGCAGTTTCAACAGTGGTGAATAAGATACAATAACTATACATACTAAACCAACCCAAATAAAGAATACAAAATCTGATGGAGCTCAAAGTTAAGAGCATCATCTAAAGATAAACGGAGATGTTATTTTAAAGCATCAACGAAAACTATGTAATGTATAATTACACACTATATCAAAATAAATAAGTCCTTACTTCCTACTAATATTATAAACGCGAAAGTTTGTAAGTATGGATGGATGGATGGATGTTTGTTACTCTTTCACGTAAAATGGCTGAGCGGATTTGGATGAATTTTGGCACACAGATAGATTATTATCTAGATTAACACATAGGATACTTTTTATCCCGGTAGTACGTTCCCGCGGGTGAATTTCCGACCTCGGACGGAAACTAGTATAAAATAATAGTACTAGCTTTTGTCAACGGCTTCGCCCGAGTGGAGTTCGAAATTATCCAACGAGAACGTACTACCGGTATAAAAAGTATCCCATGTGTTAAACCAGGTTATAAACTATCTGTGTACCAATTGTCATCCAAATCCGTTCAGCTGTTTATGCGTGATTGAGTAACAAACATCCAAACATTTAAATACCAAACAAACAAACTTTCACATTTATTATATTAGTAGGATTGTAAGTAGGTACACTATCCAAATTATATTTAAGTGTTTAAAGAATTATGATAATGTAGGTAGCAATCAAAAACTATAGTGAGCAGTTGAGAAGAAACAGATGGACTGCGAGTAAAAAATAATTACCTACCGTTGAGAATTCTTAAAAGAATACATCGATTATAATATGACCTAATTCTTTTGCTCTCAATACGTAGTGATAACAGCAAGAATGAGTAACAATTTTAAATATATATGTCAATGAAATCATTGCAAAAGAATAAATTATTTGTTACTAGCTATTACCCGCGACTTCATTCGCGTGGAATAGTTACTTTGGGCAGCATTTAAAAATTTTTAGGATACTTATTTTGCAAATGATACCTTTCATCACGTATTTTATCCCCATGCAGGTTGAAATTATAAAAACGCTTTAACAAATATTTATTTACTTCTTATCAAGTGCCTACATACAAAGGCTACGTTCCGAGATACGATAATATCGATTTGAGCGTGCTCACACCCGTTCCGAATTGGCGTGAGCGCGATAAAAATATCCCGTGAATCGTCATAGACGACGTCATGACATGCGCCATCTTGCGATAACGCCGACCATGCGTAATACTAATATTACTGTGAGCGCTGTCAAAAATGACAGTTGTGCTGTTTTGTTTTTTGAATCGTTTCCTAACTTTAGCTAACTTGGATATAGTGCGCCTGTCTAGAGTCGACACCTAACCAAATAAGACGAAATTTGTGGTGAATACAAGTTTTATATGGATTAAATAGGTTTTAACATTAAGTGAGCACTGTTAGCGCGTTCACGAGCGTTCCGTATTGTTGACAAAAATGACAGTACTTTGCTGCCATAATCGTGATATCTATATCGGAACGCAAATTATTGATGTGAGCGCTCACAGCGTTATTTTTCTAATTCGGAATGTGGCCAAAACATCATGGTTTTATCTTCGGTAATACCAATAAAAACTTTCATCCCCACTTCATACCCTTTATGATAACAAAAGGTAACTTATATCCTTTCCCAAGGACTATTCTATCTCTGTACCAAATCTTATCAAATTTGGTTCAGTGGTTTAGGCGTGAAAGCGTCACAGACAGACAGACAGAGTTATTTTCGCATTTATAATATTGAGTAGAGATTAATAAAATCTACATACAGGAAAACTTTTTATCCAGTGCGCAAACTGTAACCATAAATTCAGCATATCATTCTAGACCCCTAAGCGCAGAAAGTTTTCGTCGGTTATGCAAAAAAAAAAAACAGCTGTTCCATACATTTTGACCGCGTAGGTATTGCACTTTTCTATGATACCGCTGATTTTTTTTTGTAAAACTGACGAATTTTTTTTCACCGGGGCGTCTAGAATGGTATGGTGAATTCATGGTTAAAGTAAGCTAGATTTTTTCATTAAATCTTTTAACCGACTTCGATAAAAGGAGGAGGTCTTCAATTCGGTGGTATTTTTTAAAATGTTTGTTCCCTCAGAACTCTATCATTTTATAAATCGGTTTTAAAAAAAACATATTTTTTTATTTTATTATTTTATCTGATGACTGGTTTTTGAGATAGCTTGAATAATACGTATTTTTTCCACTTAGTGTATGTTGATGATGTTGTGATAAAAATAATAACTTCCTGTCACTGTTTTTTTTTGTGTGGGAAATCATCAAATAACTTCTCCCGCTCTGGGTGGAGCGGGAGGGCGTGTCAGACTTTTACTGACTAAAACCCACCCGTGTTCCCTCAGTTGCCTGTGTGCCAGGGGCCGCGGTATCTCTTTCGAACAACCCGCACCCCTGGCAGGCATCGGCCCTTGCGGACCCCACCAGTTCGCGTCGTCGACCCGGGCTTGGTCCTTACCGGACAGCGAGCTACCAATTAGTCGCCGTCCGCAAGCCCGCGCCTACGGTGGCCGGGAATCAGCCTGGGATTCCCGATGCCCAGGGCGTCTTCCGCAGCGACTACGGCCGTGAGGGCGCATATACTGCCTCTCCCTCACGTGCGCCGCCTCCCTCTTCGCGAGCATTACTGCTTCGCAGAAGGAGGTGACTGCTAACCATGCACTCTAGCTCCGTACCATGGCCTGGACCAAGGCCGGACGCGAGAGATCGCCGCCGCCGATCACCTCCACGAGGACATGGAGGTGCTCCGCCCAATTCCTGTCACTGTTATTTAGTTACTTATCAAATTAAGGTAGGTAGATGACTACCACCGGCAACTGAAGGAACAGGGGTGAGTTTAAGTCAGTATAAGTCTGACACGACCTGCCGCTCCACCCAGAGCGGGAGATGTCAATTTATGATCCCCATCCAATCCAAAAAAAAAGGTAGTTAGACGAATTTGTGTGGGGTAGGTACAACAACAAAAAAAAGAAAAAGAAAAATTTTAATAATATTTTTTTTTAATATAAACAAACAACCGACTTCCAATCACAAATCCTACAAATTGATAATTAATTTCGGAAATCGGTGGCAAAAAAAAAAAACGAAAATACCTTGTAACCTACCTGTACCTGTACCTTGTACCTTGTAACTGTGTTTTTTTTTATGTGATTGTCACCTGTTGTAGTTGCCTTGTGAATAAATAAATAAATCTTATATATAAAATTCTCGTGTCACAATGTTAGTTACCTTACTCCTCCGAAACGGCTGAACCGATTTTGATAAAATTTCGTGTGCTTATCGGTTAAGTCTGAGAATCGGCCAACATCATTTTTTGTGCATTAGGAAAAACCCAAAACGAACTGCCAAAAAATCGGGAAAACTTAAATTACATTTTCTATGGGAATTTTGTATGAATTATTGAAATTTGGACAGGACAACGTCTGTCGGGTCAGCGAGTAAATAAATAAAAGTTTTTAATGCTTTTTAACGCAATAGACTCGTAGCTTATTTCGTAGCAGTCGTAGCTCATCTCGTAGTCTTCGTAGGCCTTTCTGTTGAAAGGGATCAATTTTCATATCCTCGTAGTCGCTACGCCGCGCTGGGCCATTACACCTGCCTATGATTTTGTACTGGTTACAAATTTAAATATCGAAACTACGGAGTTTCCATTTAAGTCAAGTGCTTAGACATCTCTGTAAACGGGTTAGAATCATTATCTGCCTAGCCTTTTCCCAACTACATTGGGGTCAGCTTCCAGTCTAACCAGATACAGCTGAATACCAGTATTTAACATGGAGCGACTGCCTATCTGACCGCTACAACCCAGTTCCAGGCAGTGGCGTGCTGTCCATAAAGACAGAAAGACACTGCCTACCCTACCTAAATCAGATAAATATTTAAAACTGATATTATTTTGTCAATACCTGCTCGTTCGTACAATTTGACGCACCTTCGTATATTTTGAAAAAAGTTAAGTTTGGGGTAGGTACAATGTTTCATAGTGACATCAGTCAGGAATGATGGAAACTACAACCTCTTAAAGGATCTAGGTCGACTTAACCTGTAATCCTGTATACAAGAATTACTCGTTGAAAAGTATTAGATATGAATTCTGTACTTTCGCGTGGTCATGCAGATTTATTGGGTGTGCGTTCCTATACATACGTGGCACACAATGCAACAAATAATGCACATAACCGTACAGGATAGTCAATGGCTTTTTTACTCCACGACGAATTACGAAATTTACCGAAGTTTTCCGAACAAAGTTGGTTATGCGACTATTTTAAAAAGTAATATCTTTTCATTGAATTTTCGCTACATAAACGAGCATAACTTTTTTGTCGTATTATTTTTATAATCCGATGCCATTGTGTGTTTTGATTAATTTGTTTTGGTTGTGAGCTATGATAGCATGTAAGATTTTAACGTTGGTAATAATGTGAAAAATAGATAACATTCACTGTGAAAGTTGTTCAGGTGGTGTATGTATAGAGAAAATAAAGAATGAAGCGTTTTCAAAACTATCTTTCGGTGAAAAAAATAAAAAAATCAAGTGATCGTGAAAAGTAGTTCTACACCGGATTTGCATTTAAAACAAACTAACGGTAGATCAATCATAAATACAATACAAAACAATATGATTCATTGCCTCATAAGCAGAGGTCGGAGTAGGTAGATTGATTTTATATACTTGCGTCAAGATATTATAATATGGACATGCCATTTTATCTATAATGTGCGGGAAGTAGCGGAAAAAGTTCCGGAATTGGAATTATGGAATAAAATAAAATAAAAAACATACAGATAGGCTAACAAATCGATGTCCGTAGATACAAGCCAAATTCGTTGTTTTAAGAAGGTACCAGAAATATTATTAATACGTTTTTCACCTTAAACACAAATTCGTGCTAATTTCAAAATTCCGGAACAAATATCACAATAAATATGAAGTTCCGGTATTTTGGAGGCATATCCATATTATCCTCTACGTTTGACGTCAACGACCTTAAATCAATCTACCTACTCCGATCTCTGCTCATAAGTGTAGGTACAGTAATCGGTTACCCATTCTGTATTTTTTTTTTAAATCTGGCTACCCAGCCTAAAAACTCTGTGCACGCCACTGGTTACAGGGTAATAAGATACCCCTTGGCATTCCTGGTTGTCAGACTTTCTGGCTTCTGACGATCCGTAACGACTGTCAAAGATCCACGAATGACAGCCGGGACCAATGGCTTAACGTGCTTTCCGAGGTACGTAAGGGTCTTGGTATGTAAAGATGGTCACCCATCCACGGACCAACCGCGGCAAGCGTAGCTTAACCTGATCGATCGACCCGTGCGGCTGTTATTACTTAGCCACATGCCTCCGAGAATATCTTAAATTATTGATTTTCCTTACACAAACAATCCATCATTTAAATTCTATTGGAATTCCAATGAATAAGCAATGTCTTCTGTCTGGTTCATACATATTTTCGATTATCTCATCACTATGTTTGATGTCTGTACAAATACTTATATGCAGTGCAAATACATTAAGAATCCTTGACGACTTCTGTTTTAAATCTCAATGTACATATTTTGGCATCTATTGTTTATTTTTTTTCATCTTAGGGTCGACTGTTCGCATAACATTTGCATGATAATCGCGTTCAGTAGCAAAAACTTATGAATAACAAACCAAGTGTTGATACAAAGTATGAGTCATTGTTCTAATATAAACTATCTTCACGCCTGTGTCTCTGAAAGGTTTTGGCAGTAGTGCACCTACAGTAACACCCACATTTCAGCAGTTATTTCTCATCATAATTTCAGCCGAAAGACGCCCACTGCTGGACAAAGGCCTCCCCCTAGCTCCTCCACTTCGATAGGTTCTGTGCTTCCTACATCCAGCGGTTTCCTGCGGCCTTCACAAGGTCATCGGTCCACCTTGTAGGAGGCCTTCCAACTCTACGTCTTCCGGTACGCGTTCCAGAACCTTTCGAGCCCATCGGCCATCTGTTCTGTGAGCATTTTTCCCTGCTCACAGTTATGCTTAAGTCTCATGTAAGAGGGCGCGAGCTTATTGCCATTCGACCGAGCGCAATCCAGACTCTGTGCTGCTACTGAAACGAATCCTAATGGAAAAATTCAATTAACAACTTGCCCGACAGGGAAATTGAGTCCAGCACCCTAATTGCGTAAATCACGATCAATCAGAATCTGAATAATTTTGAAACAGATTGCTAATCCATTGTTTCATATCTTCGAAAAATGTGTCTGTTCAACAACGTTAATAACGCAATGAATATTGTTGATCTGTCAAAATTAAACAAATTATGATTCATCGTGAGTTACGCAATTAGGGTGCGGGTTCAATTGCTGTTGTTGCAAGTGGTACTGCTGAGCATAAGGTCCTGAGTTCGAGTCCCAAACCAAGCAGTGTATTTTTTTTTCTACCTGATATTTCTCAGTAGCAGCCCAAAGTCTGGATTTGGGCCCGGTTGATGGCCATAGGCTCGTCCCCTATTACATAAGACTGAAACATAACTGGCAAATGTTGGTGTACTATACCTAAATTTAGATTACGATGAAATGATAATGTTTTTATTTATGACTTTTGTAATGTTTTTTTTTTTTAATCATTTAAGTAATTAGTAAGGTACAGCTCGATTCATATTTTTGGCGTCTCGGAACACGAGGCGAGTCGCTGCGCAGTAACAAATTCATGGGTCAGCGGGATTGAGGGGTGGGGTACTGCGCAGCGAGTAGCGCACTTCAGAGCAAAATGTACCTATGCATATGGATTGGTTCTGAAAAAAAATAAAAAAATTGGTATACCTCTGCCCCAACCTTCGGGGAAACTAGGCGTGATTTTATGTTTTACGAATTAATATTTTAATTAAAAAAAACTAAACTATTAGTATTATCTCGGTGAGGCGCCGGATGCGGTGATACCGGCTGTTGCGGACGCTTATCTTTAGGTATATCATAAAATAGCTCAACGCGAACAGAAATAAACTTTATGAAATATGAAAATGACTATTTCTATAATAGTCATTTTAAACAACGTACAAAAAAAAAAAACGCTTGTTGTGAAAATAAGCGGCCAAATGCGAGTCGGACTCGGACATAAGGCAAGAAACGTAAAACAGCACGTTTCTTGTTTGATATGTCCCCTTTAATATTTTTAACCGACTTCAAAAAAAGGAGGAGGTTATAATTATGTTCGACTGTATGTATTTATTTTTTTATTTTAATGTATGTTCACCGATTTCTCCCCCATTTGTGGATCGATTCACAAAATTATTTTTTTACTTGAAAGAGTAATACTCCTCGTGGTGCCATTGGCACCCAGTCAGGATCTGATGGTGGAATTCCAGGGAAATCGGGGGCAACCCTCAAATGTTATAGGTATTAACAATGTTTTTCATAAATTTTCTAAAGCTATTGAGACATTTTCGTATGCTCATCATCATCTCACGACGCTGAGCTGATGAAGGAAGGTACAACTCTTTAACGGTTAGGAGTGGTAGGGTGTTCGGGCATAACTCCGTCATATATAGACGGATTCGCAAAATATTTTTTTGTTCGAAAGGGGTTTATCCCGAAAATGGTGCCATTTATATTTCATATAGATCTGATGATGCGTTTCCGAGACAGACGACGGAACTCTTCAAAAAATGACAGTAAAGAAACCGCGATAGCTGCTATCGTTTAAATATGCATTGTTTTGACCCCAAGGATGATGAAATTTCGAATTCTGTGGGGTAGGTACTATAACTAAAAAATGAAAAATAAAATACCTTAAATAAAAACAACCGACTTCCAAAAAATCACAACAAAGTGAAAAATAACTTTAATTTCGGAAAGCGGTGACAAAAAATTTAAATACCTACATAGGTATCCAAAGTCACCGACTTCCGAAATTAAAGTTATTTTTCACTTTGCAGTGTTTTTTTTAATATTTGTTGTTATAGTGGCAATTTATAGACACAATCCATGAAAATTTCAACAGTATACCTACGTATTACTACTGTCTACTGTCTACGTATAACGGAGTACAGTCCGATGACAGACAGATGGACAGTGAAGGCTTAGTAAATACCACTGAAAATAACACGAAACCTTAAACTAAGTAGGGGTAGGTACACAAAAGGGACGGTGGTGAACTGCACGGTGACGATTCGTTACTTTTCTACCTTATATTTACTGAAGGAATGGACTGGGATTTCTGTATAGTATTCTGTGGTATCAGTCACCAGGTTTGTCGGTGTATATGCCTACAAATTAATTATGCAAAGCGCATTAAGCGGACAAGACAGCACAAACAATTCATTTAATGGGTCAACTCTAAATTAAAAGTGCTTTTAAACACCCCTATTCTGTTTGTTTTCTAATTTGTTTACACGTCATGTATTTTTTCCCCACAATGGAACATAATTCACGCTTGAAAACCATTGCAGGTTCCCACAGACAAGCGCTACGCTACGGAGCGATGAGGTTCTGGTAGAACAATTTCCATGAAGTTTACAAAGAAATTAGTCGCGTCGCACCTGTCTGCGAGAGCCTTAAATTATTTTATAATTCCTATCAAATAGAATGCACTAACTCCAATGATTTTCCTATACAATATGTAAAAAAACCCTGTTTTTCCTTCTACCCACTTTTCAGAATCGGTATACATACGTAATAAAGCAAGTCATTTATAAAAACGGTTCGACAAAAATAATTAAAATAAATATTTAATTATGAATATTTGTAATACTAGAATCCGTCATAAGCAAACTTGACTGGAACAACAAAGGTTTTTTTATACAAGGCAAATATTTATACCACTTTAGATTCGAAAATGACCTAGTGCTGCTCTCAGAAACTGCTTCTCAACTACAAGGTATGATGGAATCTCTTCACAATGCTAGCAGACAGTTAGGCCTCGAAATGAACATATCAAACACAAAAACTATCTCAAACCACATAAAGACAAGCATAATCGGTGTCTTTGGAGCTGTATTTTAATTTTTTGTCACCGCCTTCCAAAATTAAAGTTATTTTTCACTTTGTAGTGTTTTTTTGGAAGTCGGTTGTTTTTTTTTGGAAAAAGTTTTTATTTTTCACTTTTTAGTGGTTCACATGTGCTTACCCCTTTACAGCATACCGGCGTGATGTTATGTTATGAACTGGTGTAAGCAATAAACAGACATGAGGTTTCAGCAATCCCAGTCCATTTGCTATCATTTATTGAGGAGTTCCGTTCCCTATCTCCAAAGTTCTTCATCAGATCTTCACCAAATTGAAATGAGACCACTACGAGAAAGCACTCTTCCAAAAAATTGCTAAATCGCTTCGTGTGCCTATAAATTTTGAAGAGTTCTCTCTATTTCTCCAGGATCCCATCATCAGATCCTAACTTGATGATCATGGGACCACCTGGGAAGTATACCCTTTCAAACAAAAAAAACAAAATCCAAATCGGTCCAGCCACCTTCGAGTAATCGGGGAACATACATAAAAAAAAAGGTTTCGACGAATTGATAACCTCCTCCTTTTTGAAGTCGGTTAAAAATAGATAGAAAACCTTTAGGATACGTAGAAAAATATATTTATTTGGGAAAACTGAATGGCTTTAACAAAAATGGGAATGACCTAGAAGTAGAGAGGCAAATTAAGAATACCTGGAACAAATACTGGAGTTGTAAAGAAATATTCAAATTAAGAATACCTGGAACAAATACTGGAGTTGTAAAGAAATATTCAAATTAAGAATACCTGGAACAAATACTGGAGTTGTAAAGAAATATTCAAATTAAGAATACCTGGAACAAATACTGGAGTTGTAAAGAAATATTCAAATTAAGAATACCTGGAACAAATACTGGAGTTGTAAAGAAATATTCAAATTAAGAATACCTGGAACAAATACTGGAGTTGTAAAGAAATATTCAAAAGCGCTATGCCCATAAAACTCAAACAGAAAGTAATGGACTCATGTCTTATCCCTTGCTTGACATACGCATGTCAAACATGGAAATTCACAAAACAAATAAGGAATAAAATAATTACATGCCAAAGAGGAATGGAACGCAGTATGATGATGTAAAAATATACAGAAAATAAGACATACAAAAATAAGAGCTAAGACAAAAACAATAGATGCTCTAAACCACGCTTAATTTAAATTTAAATGGGCTGGTCACGTGGCGCGTCTCAAAGACCACAGATGGACCAAAATGGTTATAACATGGAAAGGCCCACAGGGCAATCGCTACAAAGGAAGACCTTACGCGCGCTGGGATGATGATATCAAGAAAATATCTGGACAACAATGGCCACTTATAGCTAAAGACCGGGAAAAATGGCAATCTTTGGAAGTGGCCTTCCCCTTTTTTTTGTTTTTTTTTTTGGGTGGGAAATCATCAAATAACTTCTCCCGCTCTGGGTAGAGCAGGAGGGCGTGTCAGACTTTTACTGACTAAAACCCACCCGTGTTCCCTCAGTTGCCTGTGTGCCAGAGGCCGCGGTATCTCTTTCGAATAACCCGCACCCCTGGCAGGCATCGACCCTTGTGGACCCCACCAGTTGGTGCTGACATCTCTTTGAGGCGCGCGTGGAAAATAACGCGCCGTCGACCCGGGCTTGGTCCTTACCGGACAGCGAGCTACCCATTACTCGCCGTCCGCAAGCCCACGCCTACGGTGGCCGGGAATCAGCCTGGGATTCCCGACGCCCAGGGCGTCTCCCGCGGCGGCTACGGCCGTGAGGGCGCATATACTGCTCTCCCTCACGTGCGCCGCCTCCCTCTTCGCGAGCATTACTGCTTCGCAGAAAGCTGCTTACATTGTTACGTTGCTAATTCTTGACTTTGTTCAAGCATGATATAATATTTATCATAATCAACAACTCTATAAACATTAAGTAGGTACCTACCTAGTAGTAGTTATCACAATTAAATTAATGCATCACATCTGATCTAGGAATCACGAAGAAACTTTGCATACAAGTGCCTGACTGAGCAAGTACGTCATGGAAAACTATTTTAAATACCAACTTGTTATAGAGATATTTTAATATCCTGACTAATCAGTTGACTATAATTCATCCATTCATCAACACAGCCAATTGCAGTCCACTGCTGGACGTAGGCCTGTGTCAGGCTGCACCATAATTTCTTGTCCTCCGCCTTCCACATTCAGTCTGTCCAAACCACCTTTTCAAGTTCGTCGGTACATCTAGCTGGGGGGACGTCCCACATACGCTTGTCCGTGTCTCGGTAAAGCATGTTAAGGCCCTGGTAACTTTATATATTGTCGTTTTGAGCGATAATAGTTCATATTGCAATCCGATACGGGTTAAAATCTGTTGTAATAAATTAAAGAGATACACTGGTTTAAAAAACCACCTTTTTGAGCGTTTTCAAGAAATCACCGCCTTCAGCTGTTGATCCTGTACCTGATTTTTCTCCAGTCGTATCAGATTACCGTTCAATCGGACTATGAGAGCGAGGTAAGAGTGTGTACACCTGTGTCTGCGCACGCACGTGTTCACTATAATATCTGTGAAATTTCCGATAGAAAAACGTAATAATACTGGGAATGGTAGGTTAATTACGTAACAGGCATAAAATGATAACTGATTGCCATAGGTTTGATTTTGACAGATTAGCAACGTTCATTGCGTTAGTAACGTTGTTGAGCAAACGAATTTTTCAAACCTATGAAGTAATGGATTAGCGATATCCTTTAGATCCGATTGTGATCGAAAGTGTTTTACACAATTAGGGCTCGTACACTTTAACACTTAAACAGTAAGGTTTGCGACTATGAGCCCAACAAGGCTACTAATTGGAACAAGTAAACACCATAATGCTAATAGAAGTAGTTTATCGTTGCTCCCTAAGGTGCTGTCACATTATAATTCGGCCAATTTAATTTATTTCAACTCCATTTACATTAGTTTCGAATAAAAGCTGCGTTCACAATGTGAAATAACTTATTTTTTTCTTTTCTTTTAATAAGTAGCAATCTGGGCTTAATTTTCAGATTTTGAATTAAAAAAGTCATGCGCCCATTGGAATGTTCAATCGGACAGAATGACGAACTTCCATATAAATTCTAGTTTCTTAAGGGCCTACGTCGTTTGGTAGCGTAACATGGTCACTTTATGAACCGTACTGCTCATTAACGGCTTGTCTTGACGATTTGAAAAATATATGATTTTGCTATAAATTCATATAGATCATTTTGCCGGAAGTACTTTTTTTGTATGGTTAATACTTTTGCTGTAAAAAAATATTTTCCAACACGCAATATTTTGGCTTCTATTCCATACTCCTACTAAACGGCTTCGTTATTTGGAAAAAAAAATACACTGAAAAATAGATAGTTAGAGGTACCACAGAATCGCCGAAGCACAATTGTAAATTAATCAAAGGAATATCCCCATTTTGAGATAAAGGCTCAGAGGTGCCCTGCGCGGGCGCGGGCGGCAGTCGTGCTTTAGCATACACACGGGAGATGAGGATACTATGGGCCTTAAGAAGAGACTTCTGAATATGAATCACATCTCTTTCATGTGTTACTTTTGTTTGTAACATAAATGTTATCCAGGTAGTAAATAAATAATTTTGGCGCACACAATTATTTATATGTTTCATGCAGGTCATCCCTCCAAACGACAGGCCATTTCTACAATCTAAACAAAAAATCCACAACAATGAAAAATCTTAATTATGGCTGTCAAAATGTTAAGCTGAAAAAAAAACAATACATAACCATTCTTACAGCAGATAGGTATTCAATATTTGTATGTAATTTACCTGAATCCAGGAAACAATCTGTCAGATACCCAATTTGAATGACTCACAACAATGAATGTTGGTTCTTGTACATACCTAGAAGCCAGACAAGGAAAACCCAAAATAAATGAAATAAATAAATCGTTATTATTCTGTGAGGATGCCGAATTACAGACGTACTACTATTTTATGATTCGTTTAAAAATACTAGCAGTCATTGGTATGCTTTTAATGTGCACAGATTGACAATATACGCACAATGATGCAGTAACGTAACCCGTGGAATTCATTTTTAGGGTTCCGTACCTCAAAGGGTAAAAAAGTAACCTACATCACTCTCCGTCTGTCCGTGTGTCACCACCGATTTTCTCAAGAACGGGTAGACCTAGCAAGTTGACATTTATACCAGATACTGAGGTCTATAGTTTCTATTTGGTGTTTAATAATCAAGGTCCTCAGTCTACAGGATAAAAAGATATGGGCAAATTTAGATTTTCGCGAATACTTGTAAGTACCATAGTTTACCTTAATGTTCAACTTTCTTTACTTTTCGGAATTTTCCCTTTACTTGTGCTTTAAGACCTGGCTTTTAACCAAAATTGACAATTTTAGGTCAACCGGAAGTATCCTATAGGTCGAAAACCTATTATGGTAGTTCCCGTTGACCTAGAATCACGAAATTTTGGCAAAAAGTAAGGTTTTACAGCACAAATAAAGGAAAATTGCAAAAAATAAAAATTAAAGGTTGAAACAAAAGTTGAAAATTTGTACGGACCCCTCGGTGGGCGAGTCCGACTCGCACCTGTCCGGTTTTTTTTTTACGTTTTTTACAATTTGCAGGATAGTGGCAGGTTGTATGTTGATTAAATTACGATTTCACTCCACGCGGGCGAAATAAATAAATATTTATATAGGTTAACACTTTAATAAGTTCTGTTAATAGCACCTAGTTTTTAAGTAGACGGCCCACTCCCTCTCACAGAGAAAAGGCTTATATCCCAGCAGTGGGAATTTTATAGATTGATTATACTTACGCATTTCAGTGGATCATGTCAACATAAATATTATATCACTAGTGGCTATGGTAATCTGTAAAAATACTTTAATGATAAACTGGGTGAGTCTACCAAAACTAAATTATATTAAAAATCTACTAATAATTTTTCCTGAAAAACAGCGTGACCTCCAGTGAACTTAAAATGTATTTCAGGAGCACAGTGTGAACACCACGCAACGGTACATTAGGAAACAATTAACTATCCCTCTAATGAATTCATGCCCTAACTAACTTTATATAAATAAATAAAAGTTGCTCACTTGTCGGTCAGTGCAATACGTACTACATTATGAGCCGGTCGTCGGTATCAAACACAGATTACAAATACTCTAGATCGTGAACACATTCTTGGCAGCAAATCAATTTTTTCACTTATTAGAGAAAATGTTTCTACTCCTTCTATTTTTCGTGGCGTCTTGCGCGAGTGACCAGCCGTGTTTAAATTACGAAAGTGTCGATATTAGTGACGTTACAAGATTGGAAGATGGTTCGATAATCCAAGATGGCGTCGTTTTCCCGCCAAAATATGTGTACACAAAAAAAGTTGATGGTGAAATCAGAACCTTTGGGTGTTTGTGTCAAACCAGGGATTGTTTTCGGAAGTGTTGTCCTTTAGGATCTGTCTATAGTGGAATAAATTGTACGGAGCTGCCGCATAAGGATGTGCTCCTAAATGATGGCTTGAACACGTATTACAAATCAAGGTTTTTAAAGAATGTAGACCTGAAAAAGCAAAGTTTTGACTTGATTTATGGCAAAGCTTGTGAACCAATGTTTGTGGAAGATAGCCAGTGGTACATTCAGGAGGTAAATATATTTTTCAATCTTTTCTTTATTAAATTAGGAATAACAATTTTTATTTATTTGTTTTATATGATTTGTTTCATGACCGGTTGTCTAATAGGTAATTTGATTATTTACGTACTGACTGGTAGTTTTACGCAGTCTTAACACTTTAGACTTTAATTCACATCTTCATCAATTATTTATTTATTACTTGAAGCACAGAAAACAAGACTGACATAATAAAAATAATAAAAAAACAAATAACATTGTAGCTATGGGTCTTCATAATCTTCACAAAAAATTACAAAAATCAGGCCTGTCTTTCATAATGTCTGAATAGCTTAGTAACTATAGATACCTATCTTTTAAACGAAGATACGTGGACTTTCCGACCTCGTAACACCTCACAGCATCACGTTTTTATATTAAACACTTTGGGATATCTACTCCAATTCATGGATCTAAGGAATTAGCCGATTGATGCTCGGTTCCTATATTTTTTTTAAATCGTTTTGCTTACCAATGGTAGCATTTTGTACTTTTTTTTTTAAATTTCACATAAACCTGCATGGGCACTTATGAAACGTCAGAAGCTAGGTGCACGGTTCCAATTTGTCGTTTCCTATGGAGAAGAGCCGGCAAGAAACTCCACGGTTACTCTTTTAAAAATAAATGGCTTTTACAATGTTTTCAAATTACAGCGATAATACGTATGGGAGGAGGACAGTGCAGGCCAGTCAATAAGTACCAGGTACTTAGAGGAATGAAAATACAGAATAGAAAAATGTCTACAAATCTAGTCCCTAAGGCATACTGCCAAACTGAGCATATAAATTGTTTCCTAAGTTTTTACTTATGATAGCTACTTCCAAATAGGGGGTCTACTATGCAAAGCTATTAAGGTCTTATATTTGCTTTATAATTGGTAAAGATACAGGAGTCATCATTTTAACCAACAGCTGTCCGTTAATTATAGGAATCGGCCACTAAACGAAGATACTTGGACTTTCTGACTCGTTGCACCAAGACGTTTTTATAAAAAATCTTTAGGATGTAACATATCCACTCCAATTTATGGATCTAAAACGAATCAGCTCATAAATATTTCGTTAAAATTCCCTTAATTGATCTAGTCGCGGGGTCGAACTCAGTGGTGGGCCTGGCTAAAAAGCACGATGTCTCACCAGGCATCGTGTCCGACAGAGGTAGTACCCGTGATGAGCAATTAAACGCTAGTCTACATGTACAACATTATTGACTGAGATGCAGGATCAGTTATAGTAAAAAGGGCGCGTAAAAAATTAAGAAAAGTCCTTCGGAAGATCGAGTTTTATGAAAAAACCACTGCATAATTCAACGACCAATAAAGTTTATTAAACTTTTCGATATTTGAGCTTGCAGTTGGTTTTGCAAATTTTACACTTCTTTTATTACTTAAACACGCCCAAAAGTTAGGTTAAATTAGCAAGAAAAACGAATCTTTGTTGTCTCATAACTTTTTAATAGCTTTTTATTTTAGTATTCTGTTTCCGTACAGATAATATTAATAATGAGACAAAACCAGGCCATGTTTAATTTTAGATGTACATTATCGAACAGTGGAGTAATACACTCCCGAAGTTTTGTATGGAAAAAATGTCGACAAGATTCACCTTAAGTCCCCATCTTCGGACTAATTCCGTCTATACAACTACAGCAACGGTTAGGTTCTCCTCATAATACACGGTGGCAGGGACATCGATGCACAGTCTGTTACCATGAATTCAATACCTACATGATTCTGAAACCACTGTATGAAATTTTTGCAGGTTATAAAAAAATAAAATTGGTGTTCCATACATTTTCACCACGTAGTTAGGTACCACACTTTTTTTATGAAAATGCTGATTTTTGATATAATAGTAGGTACAATCACCAAAACAGATAAGTAACCAGGGTCGTCGTCGTATAGTTGAAATTTAGTAAGAAACCGATGGAAGTTTTCGAATAAAATTTAATCATCCCTACATATTTTAAAACATAGTTCCCTGCCCCGTCTGTCTGTCTGTCTGTTCGCAATAAACTCAAAAACTTCTACACCCATTTTCATGTTGTTTTCACCAATGGATAGAGTGGTTCTCGAGGAAGGTTTTAGTAAATAATTTGGCAAGTTTTTGTATAAATTGGCTAAAATATAATTATATTTGTTGGAGATGTCGGAAAAAATAAGCCGTCTGCGTCTGCTTTCAACGAAAACGCTGCCTAAACCCTTTGAGATATAACAAAATGATGTATGGTGGCTATTTTTATCCATGGAATAGGTTCCTATGGGTTGCGGGAACGGGTTCAAGATTTCATGATTACTTTTGGTCGCGATAACCGACATCCACGTGAGCGAAGCCGCGGGCATCAGCAAGTTTTACTATATAGAAAACAAATAGTTCAATTATCAAATCAAATTTCATTCAAAAACATCCGTCGGTTTCTTACAAATCTTTAACTACATCAAACGACCCTGGTTACTTATCTCTTTTGGTGACTGTACATTCTACATACTATTTCCATGGTTCATCATTTCAGCCGAAAGACGTCCACTGCAGCAGGCTTAGCACGAGAACCGTAGACGAGCGGTTCGTCTTCGGAAGAGTAGACAAAACTTACGTTTATGTATAGACAGGTGACAGTTTTTTCCCGAGAAATGTAGACAAGCGATTTATATTCTACAGTAGAGTAGAAATAGAAAGCGTCATGCTAAGCCTGCTGGGCAGAAGCCTCCTCCTATTTGCGGGGGGGGGGGGGGGGGGTTCCATAATCGCCACGCTTGGCAGGCGGGTTGGCGATCGCAGTATGGTGTTAAAATGCATAGAGAACGCTGCTGCCCATTCTCTAGTAAGTCCCTTAGTCGCCTTCTACGACACCCACGGGAAGAGATGGGATGGTGCTATTCTTTACGTCCGGTACCACACGGAACCATGGTTATTCTAGACTAAATACCCCATGACATAACTATTCTCCTTTATTTTTTTTTGTCCCATGGGTATCATAAAATATGATTTACACACACTGACTTTAAAAATGATCCGACAACAGTTTCCCATTAATATAATGAATTCTACTTGCATTTCTTTGATAGCAACAGTAGCGTAGCTATTAGTTCGTAGAAGAGCTTTTGTGAAAGGGGGTTTTCCGGGGAAGTGCCTGCCAGTAAATGATATACCACTAAAAACATTTTCATGTGAAATTTTGGCAAGACGAGATCATATAGCTCGCTCTGTCAAAAAGTTATCAGATCTAATGTAAAGCCAAGCTTCGAACTCTACACGCCCTAACTATACAAGCCCTAACTATACAAGCCCTAACTTCACAAACTTACCTTACACCTACACCTTAGTCAAAATATGTGGCAGGTCACTACCGTGCCCCCAGATGTTGTCAATGATTTTATTTCTGTAAGTACGTTTGTACAAACACTTTATCACGTCAATCAGATAAAAAAAAACAACTAGATCAGGTCGGCGTTTCCTATCTGACTACTTTGATAAGAAAGGCCGAAACAAACTCAGAGGTCACAGTCTCTTATAAAAAGTCCAGACATAATCTTGGTCAGATCATGTGAACACTATGTAGATTGGTGTCTGAAATGGTGTTTCTGGGAAAGTACCATAAAAATTGAGTGGACCTGTCCACTTAGTGCACACAACTATCAGTAATCATGCAGTTGAACGAACGATTCGACTAAAAAAACTAGTAAAGCTTTTTCTTACTAGTTGTAGGTAGAGAATACAATCCCGAGCATATTTTTCAATCCCAGGATTACGGGATTTATGATGCGTAATTCCGGGATCCCGAGACTATACGGGGGCTATACTATGTGGCTTCTAATTGGACTAGAATTAAAATAAAAAAAAAATTGGAACAGCAACATGCCTGCCACATCCGTGCCGGATATAAGGGCAGTCTAATCTGTCGGCGATCATTGCCAGGATGGCATTGGGGCTGGCCCGCACCCGGCGTACCAGGGACGCACACCGCTTGCGCATAACAGCGTGGAAACAATCAGTGCGTCCCATCGCGAAGATCCCTGATGCGCTACAGAAACGGGGCAGCCCCAACACCTGCATCGCCCGGAACGCAATTTTGTATTGGACACGGAGGGCATTGTATGCTTTTTCAGTACCATCAACCCACAGGCTGCACGTGTACAGGGACGTGCAGTACGCTTTAAAAAGCGTGACCTTCACACCAACAGAACAACGCGCAAACCTGCAAGCTATCATGTTGGCTCGCACCGACAGTGCCCTACATTCCCGCTCCATGTCAGCATGATCTTTAAGGTCCTCGGTGAGAAGATGGCCTAGATATTTAAATTGGTCCACTCGGTCCATTGGAACACCATCAAAAATAACAGTTGGTATGTTTATAGGGATCGACACACCGATGGCCTGAAAAACCATGTATTGGCTTTTCTTCCCATTATACCTTAACCCATGACCACACGCGTATTCCGTACACGTACCGAGTAGTCTCCTCAGCCCACAGATGGACGCGTTCAGCAACACCATGTCATCAGCATAACTCATATTGTTAGCACAAACTCCGTCTACATAGCACCCGATATGTTGCCTGCTGAGTGAGACGATCAGTTCGTTCATATTTAGAGATGGGTCGTCGATGTATTTGGCGTCAACAAAACTAGACCGTCCAATTTCATTTATCGACTAGTCGATAAACTAGTCGAATTCGTCGACTAGTAAACGCGTTAACTTTATAAACTTTACGACGAAGTTTACGGCGGCGTCGAGGCGCAGCGGTGACTTAGCCGCTAGACTTAATTGTCTCCCGCCGACTGAACGTCAATAAATCAAAACAAGATGAAAGCATAATAAACAAGTAGAAACCGTTTTGTCTCGCATCGTCCGACCAGTCCATCACCTCTCTTTTTCGCTCACGCGAAACTACCATAACGACATCCTTTTATTCACATAATTCCTACACATGAAAAAAATAACTTTTGAAATGTATCCACAATTGCCGGAGATATCGTAGAATATATCAACATAAAAAAAAAAATACGAATTGAGTAACTCCTCGTTTTTAAAATCGGTTAAAAAGGAATGTAGGTAAATATAAAGTCGTGTGTACTGTTATCATCAGCCTTAATGTTTTAGCATCGTCATGACCTTCGAAATATTTCTGCAATCTCCTAGGAAAACAGTAGCTTCGCAATAGCACCTATTAGGAAACTACAATAATATTGATCTTGATGATGACATGTCTCTTCTGCACCTATTTGTACAGATGCCAGCACATCAAGCTACCCCAATCTGTCAAATTTCTTTGATATATTTTGAACTTTATTTCAAATGTATAAGGTTCATGTTCATATTACTAAACACCTTTTATCTTTTGTCAACCATGTTTATTTAGTATCACATAACATCATGCCTTTTTTCCCTGATCGGCTGTGCAGAGGTGAACACCGACATTTCGCTAGTTACGTTTCCTCATCATCATCATCATGTCAGCCGAAAGACGTCACTGCTGGACATAGGCTGCTCCCAAGCCCGCCGCCCGCTTAGTTCTGTGCTTCCCGCATCCAGCGGACTCCCGCGACCCTCACAAGGTCATCGGTCCACCTTGTGGGAGGCCTTCCAACTTTACGTCTTCCGGTACGCGGTCGCCACTCCAGAACTTTTCGGCCCCATCGGCCATCTGTTCTGCGAGCAATGTGTCCTGCCCACTGCCACTTAAGTTTGGCAATTCTTTGGGCTATGTCGGTTACCTTGGTTCTCCTGCGGATCTCTTCATTCCTGATACGATCATGCAGGGAAACTCCAAGCATAAGCCATTACCGTTTGGGTGACTTTAAGCATTCTTATAAGACCCATTGTGAGTGAATACGTTTCAGTTCCTTTAAGTTACGTTTAAGTCCCATGTAATCAGGGGCATTTCTATGGCCATCCACTCTGCACAAATCCAGACTCTAGGTTGCTATTGAGAAATTCCAGATAGAAAAATCCAATAACAGTTTGCCCGAACTGGTAATCGAACTCCGGACCTCATGCTCAACAGTAGAGCTTGCGACCACTAGAACCAACGACTCCAACGAGACAATCAACGAGGTATTTAGTATAAAATAATAGTTTAAAAAACTAAACAACACGCTTTAAAAACCAAAACGACCCCACGTTTTGGTTTTTAAAGCGTGTTGTTTAGTTTTATAAACTATTATTTATTTTCTATTTTTTTTTTAGTTCTGCTAACTACAAAAACGTGTTTTTTTTCCTTTTTTTATTATTATTGAATTGTCATCGGTCTTCGATAAGTTTACAAAGTTTCAATGAAATCTGACCGTTTAAAGTGGGTCAAAATCGCGCTCTAAGGAGTCGGTTACATACAAACATACAAACAAACAAACATACAAGTGAAGCTAATATAATTAAAGCGTGTAAAAAGGATATTATAATTATTTTCAAAGCATCTAGGTTTTATTCCAATTTTTAGTCTGTGACTGGCATTTTATTCTTTTCTGTTGCGGCATTGTATTTTTTTTTGTATTGGGTTGTGCCTGAAGTAGGTAAATTATTTATATTTTTATTATTTTATTCTATTTACTATTGGGTCATGCTAAGATAATGTTTATTTGCCAAAAATAGTGCTTTACATTTCCATATCTACTTTAATAACAAGGTTTACCTTCTCAAAGAAAAATAAATAAGACGCATGTACCATGAATACTGATGGGTTGTTACACTTGAGAAGCACATGAAAAGTGTTATTATTTTGAATTAATTAAAAATTTCTAGATTTAAAACAATTAAGTAGATTTTAAGTCAGTCATTTTTGTAAGCTGTAAGACAGTATGTTATACGCAAGCAGGAAAAAAGCAAACTGCATCGGAAGGCAGTCGATGTGTCCTTCCAATTATATTAATAATTAGTTAATTAAAACATGATGTCCATGCATTAAACTAAGCGTGATCATTATTTAAGCCAAGGATAAAACACAGATAGTACAATGTCAATAACAGGATGTAATGAGGATGTTGTGGGCTTTGTCTGTTTTGCCATAGATATTATTAAATGTATCTACCCATCTAAACAAACATTTTTTAATGAATACATTTTTGTATGTTTGTTTTTTACGCTTTTAGGCTAAAACGGCTAAACAAATATGAATGAAATTTTGCACATGGGTAGCCTATGAACTGGATTAGGATATTGGATACTTTTTCTCTCGATATTCTTACGAGGTTCCGACATATCCGGGTAAAATCACGAGGCGCAGCTCGTGTCTTTTAAGCGTGTAAAAATGTATACTTGTAATTCATCAGTAATATGTAGGAGTTACAAACGAGAAAGTAATTACTCTGTCTGTGTGTATACATGAGTCTGTCTGTTATTTTTCACGCCGAAACCACCGATCTAATTGTTATGAAATTTGACGGATATGTAGCCTAATACCTTTAACCAAGCCATTCTTGTATACATGTTGATATAAAACATCGTGAGGAAACTGCCATGTCCTAGAACCAAAAATTCGAAGACATATGACATCTACCAACCCGCAATGGGCCCGCGTTGTGGAATACGGCCCACTCCCTCTCATGTATATAATCTGAATCTCGGAAACATCTCCAACGATTTTCATGATATTTAGTATGCACGGGGGTTTCGGGGGCGATAAATCGATCTAGCTAGGTTAAATTTTTAGAAAACGACAAACCAAAAAAAAAGCGGTAATACCAAATAATAAATACTTATACAAACAGACTGATCTTATACAGGGTGATTGGAAGATGGGTGCAAAGCTTTAAGGTGAAGATAGTATAGACAATTTAGAACCATTTAAGCCATGGTTGTCTTAGACGAAGTCTTACCAATTTTTTTTTTTATAAGGTTTAAAAGACGTATTGTACAATTTTTTTATTTTTTCTGAGCTTTAAATGTCTGTAAAAAAAATGTCTAATGACACAGAAGCCTAAAACATGTTTTGCTTGATTGCTTACACATTACTTTAATTAAATAAATAAAAAATGAATTCATTTATCATTCAATTTGGCCATAATTATGCAGTTTACATTAAATTTTGAGAATTTCCGAAAAAAAACTTAAAAATTTGGTTAAAAATATAAGACTTCGTCTGAGACAACCATAGCTTAAATGGTTCTAAATTGTCTGTACTATCTTCGCCTTAAAGCTTTGCACCCATCTTCCAATCACCCTGTATATCAATCGGAAGGCGGAAGTTTCACGGCACGAGTTTGAACGGGTTTTTTGTATATCAATGGTTTGAACATTTAATGACGTTACAACAATGACTCAAGCTCAAGGCTAGTCAACTGTCTGACGGCACTTACCTACGTCACAAATAAAAGAAGGTTGCATACCGTCCATATCACCATTCAAGGTCGAGGGTGTTGGTCCATAACGGTTCAAAGTTATAGTTCATTGCTCTTTATCAAGATCAACGTTCGTATCATGTCAACGCAAAACAGGCAAGGGAATATTATTTTGCGAAGTTTATACGTGCATAATTTTTAGTGCGATTTCTTTAAAATGGTGTATGGTTTTTATTATTGTCTGGAGATTTTCAGAGGAGTACGTTCACTTTTGTTTCAAACGGGTTTTTAAGTGTATTTAAGCTCATAATGGTATCGATTTGTATTTATGCAATACCTACCATTTACTTTGACCCACTATCATTTTTATTAACGAGGTTATTAACCTGCATATTTTATCTCGATGAAAAAAATACGTAACTATAATACTACAGCCAGTACAGGTCAAAACCTTGACTGGATTACACAGTATCGCTGTCTTCGTATTTGTTACTGGGTATATTAAAATCAGCCAATCATTCAAATCAGCCTAGACTTTTCCAAACTATATTGTAGTCAGCTTCCAGTCTAACCGGATGCAGCTGAATACCATATTTTACATGGAGCGACTGCCTATCTGACTTAACATGACATGAGATTGGCCGTCATGGTCGAAATACGGTCTGGAGGACTATAAACTTGGTAAGTCTGGCTATCAGACTTAGGGGCTCCGTAAGGACCGTCAAAAATCAACGTATGACAGCCCGGACTTAGCGATATGTCTTCCGCACGTAGCGATCTTGGTGTGTAACAAACGCAGCAAGCGTAGCTTTACCTCATCTGACTATTTATATATCAATACTTTTCTGTTTTGAAAACAGGTCTATCAAAAAGATAATACAAAATTAAACCACTAAATCTGTGTGGTTACTTCCTCAAAAGACCATTTCAGCCACCAATCCACATGGTCTTCGACTTCACATGATCTGACCAAGATTATGTCTGGACTTTAAAAGAGACTGTGACCTTTGAGTTTGTTTCGGCCTTTCTTCTCAGAGTAGTCAGATAGGAAGCGCCGGCCTCATCTAGTTTAAAAAAATATGTTTGACGTGTAAAATAAGTGTTTGTACAAACCTACTTACAGAAATAAAATCATTTAAGTATCATTTAAAAGCTGCTATTTTTATTTTACTACAGCGCTATTGAAAAGTTTAATTCAGCATACACTTATAATACATTTACTGTTGATTCCGAAAAATATCCGATTCTATCTGTTTTATGTATTTGGCATTGGTATCTATCATAAAAATATCTACTGTGACAGAATATGTAAGTTGTTTTCAGTTTATTTATATTCTCGTGTGTTTGGGTGTGGTAGACCCCATCTTTGATTCTATTTATGTGGCTCCATTGCATTCCATTGAGCAGTGGTGGTAACGGCCGCGACTAAGACCGGTCCTAGGTTTGAATCTAGCCAGGCGCATTACTTTGTTTAAATGAATTCATCACCACTGCTCTAAAAACGGTGCAGTAAGTTGATAGTAATTACTTCGGCAATTATTTCACCTAAACAAATATTGCTGTTTCCTGTCTTTTCAATAATAAAGTCTACCAAGCGTGGTCATCATGTTTATTTTATTTTATTTTATTCGGGAAACTTAAAGCCATCATAAACAATGTTATTAAACAATATGAAGCTGAAACTGACAACTTAAACAATAACAAAAAAGGTCGGTAGGTAATCGGTAATAAACGCATAGCTAATACAATAAAAAAAAGCAAACAATTAAGAAGCTTTCCACCAACATCTGCTTAAGCCGAGAAACACTGGTATTGAATATATCCAAATCATGTTCAAAAGACAGTTTATTAAAATTTTATAATTATCAGTTTATATTTTTCAGGGCAAATGATTTTGTTATGATTATTTAGTAGATAAGTATGTTGTTGTGATATTGAAGGCAGAACATCAAGCCGTTAAAAAACAATTAGTTTTGTGTTTAAAGTTTTATAGACTTACTCTAAGATATACCTCATCATCTGTTTGGCCTTTTCCTAACTATGTTGAGGGGTTTTTATTTGAGGGTGGGAAATCATCAAATAACTTCTCGCGCTCTAGGCAGAGCAGGAGGGCGTGTCAGACTTTTACTGACTAAAACCCACCCGTGTTCCCTCAGTTGCCTGTGTGCCAGGGGCCGCGGTATCTCTTTCGAACAACCCGCACCCCTGGCAGGCATCGGCCCTTGCGGACCCCAGCAGTTGGAGCTGACATCTCTTTGGGGCGCGCGAGGAACATAACGCGCCATCGACCTGGGCTTGGTCCTTACCGGACAGCGAGCTACCCGTTACTCGCCGTCCGCAAGCCCGCACCTACGGTGGCCGGGAATTAGCCTGGGATTCTGACGCCCAAGGCGTCTCTCGCGGTGACTACGGCCGTGAGGGCGCATACATTACCTCTCCCTCACCGTGCGCCGCCTCCCTCTTCGCGAGCATTACTGCTGCACCCATCCACCACGGACCAACCGCGGCAAGCGTAGCATAACCTGATCAATCGAACCGTGCGACTGTTATTACCTAGCCACAAGCCCCTTTACACAGACATATACCTAAGTTTGACATTATTGAAACATAGCGTCATTGATAATAGGTCTTTACCTATGAAATTGCCGTTTTGTATGAAAAAATTTAAACGATTTTTTTTCATGTATTTTTTATTTGTATTAATCGAAGTAATCACCCATGCAATCAATGCATCTTTGCCATCGCAGTGGCAGTTTATTGATGCCCTTCTTAAAGAAATCAGCTGGACGGGAGGCAACAAATTCTTCAAAGGCATTTTGTACTGCCTCTCGGGTATTGAATTTTTTTCCCGCCAAGAAGTTATCCAAATTCTGGAAAAAGTAGTAGTCTGTAGGCGCAAGGTCTGGTGAGTAGGGCGGATGACGGAGAGCTTCCAACCCCAGTTCTTGCAACTTGGAGACCGTCTGCTGTGCAGTATGAGGTCGCGCGTTGTCGTGCAGGAGCAGCGGAGACGAGCGATTGACCAATGCTGGTTGGAGATGTGCCAGCTTCTCCATCATTGTGTTCAGTTCTTCACAGTACACATCTGCAGTAATGCTCACCCCGTTTGGTAAGAAGCTGTGATGAATCACACTGGCGCTAGACCACCAAACAGTGACCATCACTTTTCTAGGGGTAAGTTTTCGTTTAGGGCATTGTTTAGGTGCTGAACCAGGATCCAACCAACTTGCTGAGCGCTTGCGGTTATCAAACAGAATCCATTTTTCATCGCAGGTAACAATGCGGTTCAAAATTCCTTCATTTGTGTGTCTGTTGAGCAGTGCAAGGCACGTCTCGACGCGTACTTCGCGCTGACGATCATTGAGTTCGTGGGGCACCCATTTGTCAAGCTTTTTTACCTTGCCAATTTGACGTAAATGGACCAATATTGTTTTGACGCTAACGTCGAAAGCTGCTGCTAATTCAGCCGTAGATTGTGTATCATCAGCTTCCACAATCGCCTTTAATTCGTCATTGTCGACCAAAGCCTTCGGACGACCGCGAGGTTCATTTTTCAGGTCGAAATTTCCAGAACGGAAGCGAGCAAACCAATAACAGGTGGTGCGTTGGTTTGTAGTGTTAGCTCCGTAAACGTCGTTGATGTTGCGTGCCGCTTGTGACGCGTTGCTGCCACGACGGTACTCATATTCCATAATTACTCGAATTTTTAACGTATCCATGATGACGAAAAAGATTGAAATGCGATGAAAATGTAACACTAATCAATAAACAAATGACTACTTTTGGAAAAAAAAACCATGTTTTTAAAATAAAATTAATTTGAAATTAGAATTCTTACCCAAACAAAAATTATTTTGATTTGAAATGGCCAGTACTGCAAAACGGCAATTTCATAGGTAAAGACCTAATATAAGAACCTTGACCAATATATTGAACTACACATTTTTCCGCAATTCTTCGGTTTATTTCGAAATTCACGACATCATGAGATTGCAGGTATTGGGAATAAAGTCAGGGAATTCCAACATAATTTCAGCTGAAAAACGCCCACTGCTATAAGCCTCCCCGAAGCTCCGTCACTTCAACCGGTTCTGTGCTTCCCGCATCCAGCAGATCGCTGCGGCCTTAACAAGGTCATCGGTCCACTTTGTGAGAGGCCGTCCAACTCTACGTCTTCCAGTACGCGGTTGCCCTATCGGCCATCGGTTCTGCAAGCAATGTGCCCTGCCCACTGACCACTTAAGTTTGCCAATTTTTCTGGCTATGTCGGTTATCATGATTCTCTTGCGAATCTCTTTATTCCTCATTCGATCACGTAGGAAACGTCATTGCATAGCCCTCTCCATTCAGTACCATAGTCATGACTGGCAAAACGCACTGATCAAAGACTTTCGTCTTGAGAAAAACTACAAAAATAACTAAAATTCCAATTGGTTTTTTCATAAAATCGCGACAGCTGATAATTCGAAGAGCTAAAAATAACTTATAAATAACGAAACGCCGCTATGTTCTCTAAAATAACACGTGCCTTCCTATTTGTAATGCAAAACGTCGAGGTTATAATCATTTATATTATAATAGTAGGTATTCGTGCTTATTAATTATGATGAATTCATATAATTATACTTAGGTATTAGCCTACCTATAACAGTCCCGGAGGTTTTGAATTATTATTATAATACCTTAATTTAATTACATCAACACGACGAACAATTGTTATTTTCTTCCTAGCGAGTAATCGAATAGTGAAAACAAAGTCCCCCGGCGCGTCTGTCTGTTCGCGATAAACTCAAAAAAATACTGAACAGATTTTCATACAAATTACACTAATAGACAGAGTGATTCATGAGGAATGTTTAGGTGTATCTATCATTTGTTACGTTTTTGTGTAAATTGGTTGAAATATGACAATAATTGTTGAACATGTCGGAAAAACTAAAGTCGCCAGGGAGCTTTCATCGAAAACGCTGCCTAATCCCTTTGAGATATAACAAAACAATGTGATGGTGGTGGGATATTCTTCTTTTATAAGTCTAAAGAAAAGTCCAGGTGGCATATTTCTATATTTTAAAGATAGCTTACTATACCGATTATAACTTAAAAAAGGGTACCTACTTTTTATTCCGGTAGTACGTTAGCGTGGGTTAATTTTAGACCAACACACGGGCAAAGCCGCAAAAAAAAATTTACACGCTTTATATTAGCTTCACTTGTTTGTTTGTGTGTTTGTAACCGACTCTTAGGGCGCGATTTTGACCCACTATAAACGGTCAGATTTCAATTAAACTTTGTAAACTTATTGAGGACCGATGACAATTCAATAATTAAAAGAAAAAATAGAGCAAAATAGAAAAAAAATAAAGGAAAAAAAAAACTGAAACAATCACGCTTTTGTAGTTAGCAGAACTGAAAAATAGAAAATAAATAATAGTTTTAAAAACACGCTTTAAAAACCAAACTAAAAAAGTAGAAAATAATTTCATTCAATTAAAAAGCGTGGGGTGCTTGACATTAATTGATTATAAAAATACCTCAAAAAGTTCAGTAAAATTCTCATTGGTAAAGTTGCTCATGGAAAGTAAAGATGCCAGATGACGGCTTTTTTTTACTTCAAATATACATACTTAGCTAGTGACCAAATCTGGTTAATCCAATGGCGGTTAAAATCGTGCAGACAATGAGTTATTTTCTGAGAATACGCCTACGTGTCTGAAGATAAACAAGAATGTGAATAAATTTTATTTATAACCCGTGCCAAGGATTTTCTAGAAGTCAAGATAATTGTCTTTAGTGGATTGATTTAGTGAAATAGCCAATAATTTTTATAGATATATATATTTTTCAAAGCTTTCTGGTTGACCTTAATCTGTTGAGGTCAAAACAAAAACTTAATGATAAATAAATAAGAATTATATCTTGTCAAAGAAAATAAAACTTTTAGTTTAAGGCATTCCATTGAAATTAATTCTATTGATTTCGAACTAGATACTAAAACAAATCATAAGGCGCGGTGACAGCAAATTTTTAGGTATTTAACGAAAGCGTTTACGGTGTCCTCAACTTTTAGCAGCACGTTAAGGTATGTTACCAACTCGTTTACAATACTTACTTCATTTTCAATTCAAGTCTAAGAAATTTAATTTACTTACACAAAAATAAACAAATCACAACATTCTTGTCAGCAGCCTTTTAAATAAACTATTAGGTATCGTACAGTAGGCCGCACTTAAGTGGTGTCAAAACCAATATAAGCTTGCCTCATGTTATTATGTTTTGACAATACAGGGAATTCGATAAACAAAATAAATAATAGTTTAAAAAACTAAAAAACATGCTTTAAAAACCAAACTAAAAAAGGAGAAAATAATTTAATTCAATTAAAAAGCGTGGGGTGCTTTTTGAGGTAATTTTATAATCAATTAATGTCAAGCACCCCACGCTTTTTAATTGAATTAAATTATTTTCTCCTTTTTTAGTTTGGTTTTTAAAGCGTGTTTTTTAGTTTTAAAACTATTATTTATTTTCTATTTTTTAGTTCTGCTAACTACAAAAACGTGTTTTTTTTTCTCATTTTTTTTAAAATTATTGAATTGTCATCGGTCCTCGACAAGTTTACAAAGTTTCAATGAAATCTGACCCTTTAAAGTGGGTCAAAATCGCGCTCAAAGGAGTCGGTTACATACAAACATACAAACAAACATACAAGTGAAGCTAATATAAAGCGTGTAAAAACTGAGCCATGCATTTATTTTCTAATTTATCTAATTAAAACTGCAAGATTACTAGTATTTTGGTGGTCAATCATTCAACTAACATCAAACCCATCGCTGTTTTAAACCTTATCTGTAGCCGCGACTAAAATATCTAAAATTTCAATTCTTACCGCGCCTTAATACAAGTGACTTGCGGTCGACTGTTTGTCATAACATAGCTAAACTATTCGGATGTATTTTGACTTAAACGTGTATATGTGCGCCTACGTAGGGGCGTTGTACTATGTTTTCATTGGCGTTGATTGGCTTGTTTGAAAATAAACCGTGAATTCAGTTCATAGTAAACTATTAAATGGGAAGCTGTTACTCCTGTTTAGTGGAGTATTATTGCTTAGCCATAACTATAGTAGTACTAGCTTCCGCCCGCGGCTTCGCCCACATGGAAGTCGGAAATTATCCCGCGGGAACGTACTACCGGGATAATAAGTATCCTATATGTTAATCCAGGTTATAATCTAAGGATAGTGATTTGTATGCACTGTCAGTTCGTATGTATGTTAAGTTTTAATTTTGGGGACGCTAGAGGCCAACGTTCTTAGGCTTGCAAGATTTGGCCAATATATACAATACAAACTAACAAGCTAGAGTGACAAACTAAAAATAGAGCTGCTTTATAATCTAAATTTGAACTGGTTTCAGCTGTCAGTTGATTTGTTGTATTATGTTTGTCATAAAATTGAGAAACACACGAGATTAGTAAATTAGCCGAAAATCGGGACAGATCAAAGGACTTCTGAAGTTTGATACTCCGCAGCTGTGTGCTACTTCATCGGGGTGTTGGGAAAATTATGTCTCTTATAATAATTTATGATGATTTTTGCTTTTAGAATGCTGCTTGTGCAGTAGGCGCCACGCACACGTTAATGATAAAATTCCAGTATAATTTAGCCTCGGATTCTCTTGAAACTCCATACTACGCTAGCCTTAGTACCTAGCCTAAATGTCGGCTGTCTTGCCATCTGTCTATCCTCTGTCATTTCTTATCCTGTATCTATTATTAGTGAAGTAAAGGGAGCTGCCTGTTGTACCAGTTCTTATATCATCGCTCTGGCTTAAAGGTTTAAAATCTACAGGATAGATGGCGCTTATTGTGATTCCTGCTGAAAATATTGAATGGATTTGAAAATAGATGATGTTTGACAAAGAGTAGCCTTTTCTTTTTATACAAGCAGTAATTGAAATAACTGAAAACCTGAAAGAGAACTGTGTGAAAAATTTTGATTGTGGGACTAACGATCAAACTGAGAAAAATAATAACAGCCACAGTAAGGTCTCGAGGTATGTTATGTAGGCAACATGCCTAGTAGGTAATAGTAGGCAATAAAGATACACACTACTGTAGTCAATCTATGTAATAGTTATGTAAATAATTTAACAAGAATGGGGAACTGACGTAGCTATCACTAATGTCAACTGTCAGTTCACCAAAAATTGCGGGAAACACTTTCAATGTCTTTGTTGGTATATTAGCGTTAGCTGACATAAAATATGGAAAATTATTGAATATGATGTTTTGCGTTTCTTAATGCTAATTACACATAGAATCAAGTTCTTCTTACTGAACAGACAGCTGTGTTGAGGGAGTTTGTTGCACCACTTCTTCTTCCCAGCTAACGCACTAGCAAGTGGTAAATGGGACTGTCTTAATATGTAATTTTGACTTTCAAAAGTACTGACTTTTAGTCTAGGCTGAATAAATGAATGACTTTTGATTTTAATTTTGAGTGGAAAGTGTAGCTACACGAGTACAGTATGCCTACACGAAAGGTTTGGGTGATGACCCATATAGTGATTAAGCTCAGATTATGATTATGCTTAAAATCAAGCTAATTTTACGACGAAATACGACTTAAGTTTCATTACAATCAAAATTCATCCAATGCTCTTATTACTACTTGCAACTTGTTTGCTATATTTTTCCAGTCTGCATATCCTCAACATTTGACTATAACTCTTGGGAACCACCATCTAGAAATGCTGACCACAATGTCCTCCTATGCAAACTGCAACTGTCTCTTGATGAAGTACATAAATAATTAAAATCACTTGATTCAACCAGGGTCCTGGTCCTGATGGGATTCCTTCGGTTGTTTTGAAAAACACGTGTGATACATTATGCTATCCGTTACTTATATTATTTAATAAATGTTTATCATGTGGTATTTTCCCTGAACTTTGGAAACATGCAAATATTGTATCAGATCCTAGGAATGGTTCCAAGAATGACGTAGCGACCTATCGACCTATCTCTATACTATATGCTTTTTCCAAGCTATTTGAGAGACTGGTGCTTAATAGATTATATCCTGCTATTCGCAATGTTTGTTTTAAAAGAACGGCATGGCTTTTTTAAAGACAAATCTTTCATTAGCAATGTCCTCATTTTCACATCCCAACTGTTTGATAGTCTCGATAATAGACAGCAGATTGGTGCGGTTTATACAGATTTTCAGAAGGCTTTCGATAAACTTGACCATACACTACTACTTAATAAAATTGCTTACAATGGTATAAGAGGGGACCTTTTACGGTGGTTTAAATCTTACATAACTAACGGAACACAAAAGGTGGTTGTTAATGGCTTTGAATCTGGCTCTTTTTGGGTCACCTCCGGTGTACCACAAGGTTCCATTTTAGGCCCTTTATTATTTATTTTATACATTAATGACATAAAAGAATATTTTAAAAATTCAATATTTATTCTCTACGCAGACGATTTAAAGGTCTATAAAATTATTTCTGATAAAGTCGACTGTTTTAACTTCCACGATTTAGACCGTTTCTCTAGCTACGGATCTTCCAATAAGCTTTACCTTAGTCTTCCAAAGTGTCATGTTGTAACATTTACCAAAAATTAAAATATTACTGAATTCGACTATCGTCTTGCCAATACCTCAATTAGTAAAGTAAGTTTTCTCCGCGATCTTGGTGTTTTGCTAGATTCGAAGCTCCATCTGGATGCTCATATAGATAAAATTGTTAACAAAACCTACAAATGTTTGGTTTTGTCATGAGATCTTCTAGGGATTTTCGTCGACCTTCCACCTTTTTGCACTTATACAAATCAATAATTAGGCCACAGTTAGAGTTTGCAGTAGGTACCTATTTGGAATCCTTTTTACGTAAAATATAGAGAAAGACTAAAACTAGTACAACGTAAATACCTTCGTGCTATGAATTTTAGAAGTTATCGGAATAATATGTCATACCACTAACGTCTTAAAAAGTATGATCTTCTGACCTTAAAGGCTAGACGGAAACTTCTGGAAGTTATGACTCTGTTCAATGTGTGCCGCAATCATTTCGATTGTCCGGACTTAGTTAGGTGTTTGTGTAACCTGGTTCCTCGAACAGTTCATGTACATGAGGTACGGACTCGACGTCTATTTGCTACTAGCCTCTGTAAATCCAACGCTGGCTCGCATTTACCACTTCATCGTTTGGTTGAGACTTATAACAATGAGTTTAATTCAACCGACATTCTTTTTCTTAGTAAAAATGCATTTAAGAAGCAAATCCAAGCAACCCGAAAGGATCAGCAAAGTAATTTAAAATAGCGCAATATTTAATAATGTACAAACACAAATTTACTTTTTCTTGTTTTCTTTTATAAATTTAAAAATACAGATATGAGTTCTAGGACAATAACTGTTGTAAAGGTATTGCATCTGTGTTACTAGCCAGTTTTAAATACTTTAAATTGTAATCTGTGTAACAGAACGTAGCGGGTAGCATAATTGTTTAAAATGTAATATTTAAGATAATGTGTCCATCTCTTATTGTGATACTGTTTGTTTTTTCTTAAATAAATAAATAAAAATAAGTACAACAGGATTCTTCACTTACTTAGTCATATTCAATAGGTAATATATTCGTAGTTACTAACGTAATATTGGCGATAGATTTAAGATTGATTTATGACGCAGAATTTAATCAAATGCGAGAGAGAGCAATCCAGTTTTCTTTAATTTCTTATTTGACATTGACAAAAACTAACAGCTAAGCGTCATCTAATTTCACCGAAATAACTGAGTCATTCACCAATTTCCTAATTTACCTACACAACATTTCGTGGAATTATTCCTTCCGACGTGTATTTTCCTTTGGTAGATCATAAATAAGAGTTAATAGATAATCCGTTGGGAGAACATATTTTAATTGGGGTGAGTATGTACGTATAAAAAACACAGAATATAATTATGTACATCACGCATGTATTCCCGAAAGAGTAGACAGAGGCGTTGTAGTTATACCCTACATTTCGCCATTTATAAAGGTAGGTACTTGTTATTTAGCAACTGGGTTGAGTCGTCGGCAATGTAAAATACAGGTGCATCCAGTTATACTGAAAGCCGATTCCAATGTGCGTGATTATTGCGTGCTTCGGAGTTAGCATGCTGTCAGATGGCCGAGTGTCGTGATTTTATTGATTTAGTTTGGAAAAAGTGTACCTATTATTATAATACCGAATTATAAGAATAATAATTATAAGAAATCTACTGTAGCAGCACTGTTAAGTTATTATCATGAATGTAACGTGTGTGTAAAAAAAAAAACAGCTGTTCCCTACATTTTGACGAGTTATGCGAACATAAATGTAGGGAACAGATGTTTTTTTTTCGCGATTGCATCATTGGTCTCTTAGTAAAAGTTGTTCATAATGATGAGTACAATCTCCCATTTCGGTTTGTCGCATGTTTTCAATTTCAACCTGTATGTTTTTATTATGACAACTCAGGCAGTTTAATGTGTAATTGTACGATTGCAACACTTAGAAACAACGTCACCTTGCCGATATTTCTGGGTGGGGACAAACCTAAATGTGTTTTAATGTTAGGAAAAGGTTAAGCAGATGATGAATCCCTACTGCAATGACAAAGACGATAAATCTTATAATAATAATAAATAAAATAAGCAGATCAAGTATCTTGACCTGGCACGCGAGGTTGTTGACATGTGGGATGTGGATACAGGAGTCATTATGCCGATAGTCGTGTCGGCCAATGGCATTATAGCTAAGAGCCTCGACCAACACCTCAGGAGGCTCTCGTTAGGCAGCTGGATCAAGGGCTTGATCCAGAGAGCAGTACTACTGGACACGGCGCGTATCATAAGGAGGTTCCTCTCTCAGCAGCCCTGACCACCGGTAGCTTGGACCCTGTTCCCGATACCGGTGGGCTACTATTTTTTATAATTTTAAATGTTTTTATATATTTCTTTTTATATTCTATTTTTTTTAAATATAACTCAAATGTAATTAAAATGAAATAAAGAAAATAAAATAACAAAAATAATAATGAATTATAATAGCAATAATAATAAATTAAATAATAATTATTATTAATAATCTCCTAAAACAGAGCTTCCTCTCTCCTACCCTTTTGCTGTGCCCTGCAGGGTCCATAATGATCTCAATTATGTAGTTACCACCTAAGTATACATTATGGTAAAGCAATAAAGATATTGAGTATTGAGAAGATAAGAATCACCAATCCAATTACAGAAGACAATATTACATTAACACTAGTTTGATTAATTACAGCAATCTATGGGAGGATATTTTTAGCATATACTTACAATAAGGTATTACACTAATTTTTGAAAAGTGTCTTAATTAGATTCTAGAGTGCTAATAAACCACAAAAAAACACGACATTTTTATTTAATCGATTAGTGCCATAAAAATGCATTTAAATTTTGCATTTTCAAATTTCGCGCGTAATTTGACGTAAAAGCTGGACGTAGTAGACGCCATAATTGCTCTGTGGGTATGACGTCAGTTTGCTAAAAACAAATGCGCTGATATTTTGTATGACAATTGTTTATAGTTTAAAAAATGAGTTATTTTTCTCCTTATCGTTGGTTTGCTGTTCCTAAGTGCAAAATATTATTTAAATAAAAATTACTTTGGTTACGAAAATAATTAAAGTACAAAGTTGCTCAGTTGACATGCCGCATGACGAAATAACATGGCGGCTACTATTTCAACGTGTTCAAAAACAGATTAAAAAAACTGAAATCTTTAAATTGTTTTTTAAAATTTATTTTTTTGTTTCATGAACTAAAACTAACATTTTCCGACTGCATTTAGCCTAAGCTATCTCAATAGTATATTTTTAGATTATTTCTCACATAGAGTAAAATACCCTATTAGCATATTACCTAGGTATATCTATTGTACCTCGTGAAACAGCAAATCTCTCCGAAACAGTCAGATGGTTCAATTATTTGATTAGACATTTTCTCTATTATCTTGGCATGAAAAATCGTAGTGGTCTCTTCCTACGATTAAATCTAAAAATAGGTTGATTCGTCTACGGTTTCTTGAAGAGTAGTTGTCCTTAACCTAAATAACACGATGATGTGTAAAATCGTGTGTAATACGGCAAACTGACCGTTTTCCTTATTGTTACAATGTCTGGGTCATTTGGTATATTACATTACCTTTGACCCGCCACGTTTTGTTTACGAACTGCTGGGTACCTGCGTAGTATACAAACAGTAGGAATGGCTTTATTTTGACAGTTCTGCAACATTCATTGCGTTATTTACGTTGTTGAGCAGACAAATTTTTCGAACATATCAAGCAATGGATTTTTGAAGGTTATTGTTAAATAACCTTTTCTAACAGGTTAAATATATAGTCATCGTTTTTCTGGGGTAAACTCTCTGTCAATTTCGGGTCGAGGATGCTATATGGAATCAGATGTACGGCCTATCTACTTCAAACTATTAGGTATGTACCATTTTAAAGTTCTATTACTTTCTACAATTTTTTACTTTTCTTAAAAC
Source organism: Antitype chi (assembly GCA_947359405.1). NCBI lineage: Eukaryota > Metazoa > Arthropoda > Insecta > Lepidoptera > Noctuidae > Antitype > Antitype chi. The sequence continues at coordinate 4,653,011 of OX375822.1, read as the reverse complement.
TATTACTCTTCTTTGCCCGAAAAGAGCTATACGACAGGTACTTATTGTGGTAGGTCACTACAATACCTACGTCATTACAGAACTGCATCATACGTTTATGAACTTACTAACAAGGTGGTTATCACAACGATGTAATGTTTATATTACTTTGTCTATGTATGTATAGAATCAAGTCTATCCGATTAAACAAACAGTGCTGTTGGGGAGTTTGTTCCGCTACTTCTTCTTCCCAGCTAAAGCACTAGGAAGAGGTGGAGACGGGTGGGCGTTTTTGGGGGTACTGTCTTATGTATTTTGACGTTCGAAAAGTGCTGATTCTCAGCCTAATTTGAATAAATGACTGTTGATTTCAATTAAAAAGTCGTATTTCACTGCACTTAAAACTAACGTAGTAGGTAGGCACGACCTAGTACGTTGTTCTTTGTATAGTTTTACGCGTTTTAAGTAATTAGATACTTATATTGATTAAAACGTAATTTAAATTAGGGTAGCATTCGTTCGGAAGTTCTATTTGGGAACATTATTTTTGCTTATATTTTCTCCCTTTGGTACTTTTCTAGCCCTACAGTGACACAGTTATTATTATTGGACATTATACTCCCTTTAATTTAATTTAAATCATACTTTGAATTCGTATCTATAAAAGAAGAAGTCATCGCCATGGTTCGGGGTCAGCTCTCGCGAAACGTACTTTGCGCCTTCAACAAATGTAACAGCAATATATCACGTTTGTGTGATTTATATGCAGTCGTTAACCTACAGGCGTCGGTTTTTTGCACCCAATTAAAAATAAATTGTGAAGAGGTATCATAACAGTAGCGTTCAGAAAGACTGTGATTATCTCAAATAAAATAGGGTTGGTAATCAGTGTAATTTGTCTGATGCGATTGAAAACAATTTTTTTACAAGTCAGTTTGACCTCGTACGCCTAATGTTTGTGAGATCGATCGGGGCAATCATTTATATAAAAAGTGTTACAAAAAAAGAGACACTCTTTACGGTCAGATAATAAAGCTATAGTGATGTACTCATTTTTTGCACCGCATCATACAATGCCGATATTAACAAGGAAGTAAATTATAGGTGTTGTATTTGTATGCGCAGGCGCCGCGCGCCGGCCGCCGCCGGCCGCGGTGTGATTATTATTTTAATTAACTATTATTATTAGAACTATATACTTAGATGCCTTTGTAGAAAAGTTTCTTATTATTTTTAATACGGTTCTAAATCAGTAGGTGTGTAGAATGCTGTAATGTTTTTCCAGCTAGAATAATAGGTATTTCCGTCACTTACATGTGATTTTGAAATTCTTCAATAAATAAAAACTAATGGTACCTATAATTTTATATACCTAAAGGTTATCAATAACATTTGGTGAAATGAATAGTGATGTAGCCTTTCCGTTGTTACGGCAACATTGCCTACTGCGTATTTTTTAAACAAATTAACGTCAATTTGGACACGTTTTTACATAGTCTACCAAGGTAAGCTAAACTTGGTAAATCTATATTATAGGATAACGTTCTCATGCCTTGTTTATTCTTCGTTTTAGATTGCCAAATAAGGGGGGGGGGGGGGGGGGCGGCAGGCGCCGCCCGTCCTGAACCCCGGGTCCTGAGGCCCTCCAAGACTCGAGAAATACCTACTTTTAAATCAAATCCCAAAAAATATTATTCACTTGTTCAGCAATTATAAGTTTGTTGTCAGGGGCCCCCTACGCATGCTTAAATATAAAGCATAGGGTGCAAAAAAAAATGTAACAAACTTTTAACATATTTTTTTCCGTGTAGTCGACAAAATAACTCCTATTTATATATGATTTCAATAGTTCTTATCCGAAGGGATACTAAAATTATCGAGCTTGCTACGGTTGGTATAGAATACCATCCACTATTCGTCTGATTCGTCCCATTTCTTCCCGTGGGTGTCGTAGAAAGCGACTAAGGGACTTACTAGAGAATGGGCAGCAGCGTTCGCTATGCATTTTATCACCATACTGCGATCGCCAACCCGCCTGCCAAGCAAGGCGATTATGGCAAAACCCCCCTTTTAGGGGAGGCCTATGTCCAGCAGTGAACGTCATTCAGATGATGATGATGATGATGATTCGTCTGATGCTCTAGCTTTTCTGTTGTCCACAAAGTATACCTCCTATTTCGGTAACAATATTCATAAGAAAACCTTACCTTTTCGAGGCAGCGTGCTTTTTATTTCGACGTCATTCCTGGGCGGGGAGGCCCCATTTAGTTTAGTAGTCCCGAGCCCCCGACAGGCTTAGTCCACCACTGCAATGATGTACCTACCAGAAACAATAAGATCGACGACTGATTGAAAATTGTTAGACCCTCGTTTGTTACTTAAATTTTTTCTTCTTTTGGAATAACCGGGGAATCACATGGCAAGTAAAATAACCAGTTAAGATGGTTTTCCCCACGCCGGGCAACTTGTTATTAATATGCACATCGATAGCTATTTTGCAGCTTCACCTGCGTTAGCGCAGACTCGCATTATTATTAATAACCGCTCAGTGGCCCCTTGTGTTGCTCGCGTGGTAGGATCATCATAGAAACGGGTTATATCGACGGAAAAATAGATAAAATGAAAGATTGTCAAAACATTTTTACTGTCTTCAGCATGGCGATGTTAAAACTGAAGGGAAGAAATGTTTCTATTCTTCAGTCGACAAAAGTCTACGATGTCAAGCATGACGACCAATTTTTTTCTACTTTTGATACTTGGAGTAAGACACATTTTTACGGAATTATAATCATTAAAATCATCAAGTTCACATCATCGCATTGAATGGATTTTTTTTATGAAATACATCTACATCTAGTAAATACCTTAGCGCATGCTAATAATTTTTCCCATGAGTAGGTTAGGTCAGTTATACTTAGATACCTACCTCAATAGATCAACGAATACTATTAACTAGTTTATGTTGATTTTCCTCAGTTTTTACGTCATCATCAGCCTATGACTGTCTGCTTATAACTGTTAAGCAAAAACAATGTATGCTCTTATACATTTTTTTTTATACCATGTACCACTTCCGAGCCTACTTAGGAAATGTGTAAAATAATGTTTCAAAGATTCTTTAATACACACATTTCCTGTGAAATGTATGTATTTCCTAGGAATTTTATGCAATTCCGAGAACATACTAGGAAATATATAAAAAGTAATGCTTTCTAGAATTGCTCGCATGGTTTCTGTCACGGCTCCGGCGCTGCTGGTCTCCGGCGGTCCCACGCGAGCTTATAGTCGCAGATGGTATTCACGGTCACCACCTGCTCCTCAGCACGCGGGCCACCTCGCCCCTCCGCGCCTACTCGGATTTAAATTACACTCTAGGGGTAGGGCAAACAAGACTACGTGGAGTCGGTTTTGCAGCGATTCGTTTCTGTCACTAACTCTTAATACATTTCCGATTGCTATTTAGGAAATGCATAGATTTCCTAGGAAAATTGTATGTTACAAAATATATCATAGATTTCCTATCTATTTTAGGAATTGTATACAATGACGGACACTTTTCCGTTAACATAATACGAGTACCGATAGGGTGGAATTTTTGAGATGGTGAAGTAATGGTTGGTACCTAAACGGTTATAGGTACAGGAAAACGGTCTTAGGGGATTGTCCTCAAACCGTTTTCCTTAGCCTGACTTACTTACTCCATTTTTATTCATAGTATACTTACCTACTACGTTAAGATTCTTTGAATAGCATTATTGGTGTTCTACTCGTTCAAGCAAAACATGGACTAAGAAATTCTAGGTATAGATATACTGGGCTATCTTAAATCAGGGGTGAGTACGAATATAGGAGTACCTAACTATCTCCCGGGCCCCCGAATCGTTGTAGTGGTAGGAATTGTGGGGTTTTAGAATGTAGGAGTACGACAGCCCCCTCCGTTTGCCCCAATCAAATTTAAAGCATTTATTTCAATTAAGCCATTTATAGGCAATTTTGAAATGACAAACAGTCAGTCAGTGAGTAAGCTGAAGCTAGTTACCGATTCCAAAACGTAGATCTCAATGGATTAGAACGGGCAAGAAACTCCAAGGAAACTCTTTTAAATCAAGCTATTACAAAATGCTTGGTAAGTTATTTTTGTTGCTTCTTTCTTTAAGTGAGAAAAAAGTAAAAAATAGAACCAATTCCAATTCAAAGAGTATCCATGAGGACCTTCAGACAAAACAAAGAAAATTAAATAATCCATTAACGAGTATCTTTTAACATCGGTTATGTTATTAAAATTCATAAGGTAATATTAAATCACACCATCCACTTAGATGCAATAGTTGCGTTTGCGCAGCCAACGTGTAGTAGTACTGCGAAGTAATTATTTTATGAATACCTATAGATATTTCTTTGTTTATTGTTATACAACAAGATTGTTCTAGATTACATTCTTTAAAATTTAATTATTTATTAGAAGTTTTATTGGATTTTTGCATTATCAGCCCGGAGTCTGGATTTTTGCCCAGTTGATGGCAATAGGATCGCCCTCTATTAAATGGGACCTCAAAATAACTGGCGAATAGTGGGTGTAGGTACTCTAGGTACATCTCTGCCCAATTCTTCGAGGAAACAAGGCGTGATGTTATGTTATATGTTAATTAGACATTATCACTAGCCTGGCCTGTTCCCAACAGAACCGTGTGATTATGTAATGTGTGATCATATTTAAGTGTGTGGCTGAACAACTTTTTCGCTGGGGCCAAAAACGTAATCGCGAAAAAATTATCATACAGGGTGATTGGAAGATGGGTGCAAAGCTTTAAGGCGAAGATAGTACAGACAATTTAGAACCATTTAAGCCATGGTTGTCTTAGACGAAGTCTTACCAAATATTTTTAACCAAATTTTTAAGTTTTTTTTCGGAAATTCTCAAAATTTAATGTAAACTGCATAATTATGGCCAAATTGAATGATAAATGAATTCATTTTTTATTTATTTAATTAAAGTAATGTGTAAGCAATCAAGCAAAACATGTTTTAGGCTTCTGTGTCATTAGACATTTTTTTTACAGACATTAAAGCTCAGAAAAAATAAAAAATTTGTACAATACGTCTTTTAAACCTTATAAAAAAAAAAAAATTTGGTAAGACTTCGTCTAAGACAACCATGGCTTAAATGGTTCTAAATTGTCTATACTATCTTCACCTTAAAGCTTTGCACCCATCTTCCAATCACCCTGTATATCCCATAATTTTGGGTCGAGTAGGTGTTGTATGGGACAACTGATTATTGTTACGCGATTAAGATATTGGTCCCATGGAGAAAGTTATTCAGTTTGAAGGTCTGTAGTTATTCCGTTTGAAGGTCATATTTAAGGGTGTGGCCCTTAAATATGACCACACGTTTCTGATACACGCCGTATGATAGGGTCGTCTTCCAGTTTAACTGGATACAGCTATGCAGCAAGCTATCTACCACGTAGGTACTTGCCTAATACATCTCAAATGCGATGATTAGAGATCTACGACTCCATCCATCAACATTTTATAGACGTTTTTTTGTTTTGCTGTGCTACATAAACTGACGCACAGAGATCAAACTGAACAACTTTCTCCATGGGACCAACATCGTAATAACAAAACAATAATCAGTTGTCCCATACAACACTTTAGTACCTACTTGACCCAAATTTATGGGACAGGTCATAATTTCTTTAAATAATTAAAGTCTTCCATTATAAATGGATGCAGCTATGCAGCAAGACTATACTTGCCTAAAACATCTCAAATGCGATGATTCCAGATCTCTGACTTCATTCATAAATATTTAATAGACGTATTTTTTGTTTTGTTGTGCTACATAAACTGACGACGGACTATATAACTGATCAATTTTCTCCAAGGGACCAATATCGTAATAACGAAACGATAATCAGTTGTCCCATACAACACCTACTCGAACCAAAATTTAAGGGACATATGATAATTTTTACGCGATTACGATGTTGGTCCCATGGAGAAAGTTGTTTATTTTGATGGTCTGTACCACACCCTTAAATATGACCAGACATTTCTGAAACTCGCTGTACTTATGATTTGGGTCGCCTTCCATTCAACTGAATGCAGCTAAATAGGTACCAGTATTTTTTGTGGAGCAACTGCCTATCTGACTTACGCAACCCAGTTACTGGGCAACTCGATATCCCTTTTTAAGGCTGTCTGTCAGACTTATATATTAAGTAGGTAACTACCACATCACATATTATCATACCTACTACATAGTTTTCATTTTCAATCGTTTTCCAAACTTGTCAATAAAAGATTCACTAGGGTCAGAATTCCAAATTATCTGAAGGCCAATTCTCGTAATTAAAAACGTACACAATCTAGTCGCAGTCTCATCTCAGCGACAATCAAACGTCAAGAAGTTGTCAAAAATGTATGGAAACTCGAGGTATTTTTGACAGATTGAGACTGAGATCAGACTGAACGTTCTTAAAATTACGAGAATTGCCTCTCTGATGTAGGGAAGGTATTTACCACGTGGGTAGGTTACTGTAGGTACTTGCCTAAAACATCGACTTGAGACCTCTGACTCCTTCCATCAACATTTTATAGACGTATTTTTTATTTTGCTGTACTACATAAACTGTCGGATAAACCAGATTATTTCCTAGTAGTTAAATCTTACATTGGGTGCCAGAGTTCATCGAAAACACTCTTTCCCCTAGTTGTAACGCTGCATAGTGTTTATTATATAAGTGTTTTTCTTTTGTACACCTGAAGGTAATAAAATAACTTTTTTTTTTTTTTTCCTAGTATTCTATTGCTAGTATTATTGATATGTTTTTTCCCATAAAATAGTAACATGACACATTTTTGAATCAATTAATTTCTTTGACTGTGATAGTCTAATTAAATAAGGAAAACATGCCGAAAACGAACGATGATTTAAAATAATGGTCAACCAGCTTCGTGATTTCATTATCACTGCTCTCAAAATGGTGAAGGAAACATCGTGAGGAAACCGGCTTGTCTTGGAACCAACAATGCGAAGACATGTGACATCTACCAACCCACAATGGGCCCGCCATTGTGGGTTCGTAGATATCACGTGTCTTCGAATTTTTGGTTCTGTGGTGGATTCTGAAAAGCATGACCACCAAGAGATGGTCAATATTTTTGATCAATGATGTAAATTTTATAGCAGTAATTGTGAAAACCACTCTTAGCAATTGCCGCATCACTCTGACCATGACACTGATGAATCGTCCTGTGTTAGTCTTAGGACCTCTCATGACTTTTCTACTTACACCATTCATCATCGTCTTTAGAAGAAATCCGTTGGCCTGTCTATCATATTCCTCTAGTTATTCATTGGTGACGAACAAGTGACCGATGACAAAGCCATGGCCGTGACCGCAGCGTGACTCAAACTGAAGGCGCCAAATAAAATAAAAACAAAAGTAAATCGAAATTAGCTGGAATAACAAATCATGAATATTTTGTGGTAAATTTCCTTGATTGCATCTTTTTCCCAAACCGATGAGCAAAATTCGATGCTAAATCAATCATTCGTATGTGGAACTACAATCTACCAAGTTTTGATCATTTGGCTTTAGAATAACCGCTGCTGAATTGGGCCTTCTATATTTGTCAGTTTGCTTTCATAAATGTTTTGGCTGACATCGCGGTAATATTGGTACTTGCAATATTGGTAATATTTATCATGAAGATACTGCAAGATATTATTTTGACACCATCTTAAAGAGGAAGATAGAGTACCTACCCGAAACATATTCTGTCAAAGACATTTTAAATTATAATGATTTTATAACTAAGTTTTGTCAGCGGCTTCGAGGATAAAATGTATCCTGTGTTATTCCAGGCTACAAACTGTTTGCCAAATGTCATCCAAATCCATTTAGCTGTTTTAGCTTGATTGAGTAACACACATTCAAACATATAAACATACAAACTTTCACATTTATTATATTACTAGCTTTTTCCCAGAGCTCCGCCCGGGTGGATGTCGGTTATTTATTTATTTAAGAGCATGGAGGACTTACAGCTAATAAAAACAGACAAAAGAAAGGAAACTATAGTCACCAGAAAAACAATTACAAATCCTCACGTATAGAAATATTATAAAAATAATTTATGGTGTGAGCACAAAAACAAAGAATAACACATCGCCTTAATAAATAGAGAAGAATAATATAAATACTTAGTATGCAAATATTTGACTAAAACAATAGACAAAATAATAAAAACAAATAATATAAACTACCGCTACTTGAAAAATTTAAGGCTTAAGCACCTTCTGGCCGCATTCACACTAATTGTGAATGGATCAAAATTAAATTCCTTGCAAATATCATTGAAATTCCTGCTTGCACGCACAATATAACTGTTCTGCCTATAATTCGTAAAAAAGTAGCCTATGTCCTTCTCCATATCCCAGGCTATATCTTTGTCGAATTTTATGACGATCGGTTTAGCGGTTTAGGCGTGAAAGCGTAACAGACAGAAAGACAGACAGAGTTACTTTTGGATTTAAATTATTAGTAGGGAAGTACGGATAAGTGGATATTTTTCGTTCAGGACACCAACATCAATATAGCCCTGGCTCTTGTACTAGGAATGTCTGTGTCCAAAGAGCCAGGATCTAGATCAATCGGGAAGCATTTTAGGAATTCTATTCTTAAGGTATCATGACGTGATCTACGAACTTACTTATTCTAATTTGCCACAAAAATATTGACCAAAATAGATCAAAGATCACCGCCGGAAAACAATAAACGGACGACGGCGATGAAAAATCTGTATGAATGGATGAAAGAAACGAAATAAAATCAATGAAAGAAAACAGTGATTCGATTTGATGATTGATTTTCGTATGAGCACCTCTCTCAGTTAAAATAAATGTCCAGCATACGATTTTTAGATGATAATCTGACAGGTGAACAGTTGAACACGATGTTTTATCTCTCTCTCTCGAGGACATTGTCGTTGTATAGTTGTGATTATCTCACAATATCGGAGAGCACAACGTAATTTCGGCTTCATTGTAAAATTGATTGACCTCTGTATTTAACCTTTTGAGTGAAATACCTCATAAAATCAGTGAATGTAAATGACATTATACTTTAACGACATTGATGTTTGAAGTGATTTTCTGATTCAAATCTCGTATCATCGGGAAGAAATAGGATGGTGATATTCTTGACGCCCGGCACCACACGGAACACACTTTAACTAGTCACTCCACTGAAATCAAGTTTTCAAGTACTTACATGTATTTTGAATTTCGCACGGTCGTAAGAATATCGGTGCGGGATATAATCGCGCACTAGACTTTCAACTTTCGGTGTTGAACAGAGAACTGCAAATCCAACAGCGTGCATACCAGCGTAACGAAAAAAAAAAATTGTTTGATTTTCAACTCTAGGCACTAAACAGTGCGTTGATAATCCAGTGAACGAATCCTACCGCGATATTTCTACGTCGTTGCGAACTTTCGCTAAGACTTGATGCTAAAAAGGTTTGCACAATTTGCGAACTCATGGTCCCTCTACAGTTACCTGTCAGGTGTCACATATATTTTTATTCCCTTGCCGATAATAAGGAGCCAATTAGTACTAATTTCGGGATTCAGTTAGTGTTCGGGTCTGCATTAAGCCTGTCGTTTTCTCAGTGTCTCCGTCGCTTTGTCGCTTCTCAAAGGGCCATATGTTTAGATAAGTATTTTTTTTTTAACAAATTCCGTTTTTAATTAATAGAGCTGATAAGTTGTTGTTTCTGGTGTTATTAGGTCGTGTCTTACTTTCCTAGTGTATTTAGTTTTATATTGTCTATGTACTAGTATTTTTATCCGCCGTAGTTGTGATCCAGCTTTGAATATTTGCTAAACTTAATTTTGAAATTGAAAAACGGACTTAACGAAGAAAATTATAACAATCTTAGTAAAATTGGCCGAATTTCATCATTATGTACCTATTTTAACCGATTTCACAAAAAGCAGAAGGTTCTTTCGGTAGTTTTTTGTTATACTTAATATTAATTGTTGCCTGAGAACTCCGTAATTTATAAACCGATTTCAAAAATTCTTCTTTGGTTTGAAAGGTATTGGTCCCATTTAAAAGTAAAGTTTTGAGTTAGCTTCAATAATACGTACATTTTCCACTTAGTTTGTGTCGATGGTATTACAATAATTTCCTGTCATTACTATTTACTCAGCAAGTGAAACTATACAAATTTGTATGGGGAAGTTACCACAAGTAAAACGTGAAAAATAAAAAAAACAACCAGTTTTCAAAAAAAAAACACTACAAAGTGAAAAGCAAACTTTAATTTCGGAAGTCGGTGGCAAAAAAACGAAAATATATATACGTACATCTGTGCGCTCATATTATTAATCTTAGTTTTAGATATTGTTTCTCAGTAAGTGAATGATGTATGCAATTCTTTATGAGAAATAAAGTTGTTCTTAAACCTTAAACCTTAAATACAAACCAAAAGACACCGACTTCCGACACTAAACATTATTTTCAGTTTGTAGTGTTTTTATTTAGTTTGTTAATAAAGTGACGATAATATCAATTTGGTTGATACTTCATTAAAATCTGAAGTTATTTTATGAGTTTATTTTTGGAGGATTAAGTTCTTTGCAGCACCGTTTTAAGGCTTCTTCAGACAGGCGCACCGCGACACCCATTTCCATGAAGTTTTCATAGAAATTGTTCTACGTGAGTCGCATCGCTTCGTGGAGGCGATCGGCGGTGGCGATCTCTCGCGTCTGGCCCTGGTCCAGGCCATGGTACGGAGCAAGAGTGCATGGGTAGCCGTCACCTCCTTCTGCGAAGCAGTAATGCTCGCGAAGAGGGAGGTGGCGCACGTGAGGGAGCGGCAGTATATGCGCCCTTACGGCCCTAGCCTCCGCAGGAGAAGCCCTGGGCGTCGCGAATCCCAGGCTGATTCCCGGCCACCGTAGGCGCGGGCTTGCGGACGGCGAGTAATGGGTAGCTCGCTGTCCGGTAAGGACCAAGCCAGGGTCGACGACGCGCTGTGTTCCACGCGCGCCTCAAAGAGATGTCAGCACCAATTGTTGGGGTCCGCATGGACCGATGCCTGCCAGGGGTGCGGGTTGTTCGAAAGAGATACCGCGGCCCCTGGCACACAGGCAACTGAGGGAACACGGGTGGGTTTTAGTCAGTAAAAGTCTGAGACACCCTCCTGCTCCACCCAGAACGTTAAAAGTAATTTGATGATTTCCCATCCAAAAAAAAAAATTCGCGTCGCTCCTGTTTGTAGGAGTCTTAAATACAGTGTAGTTTTTTTAAAGTCATGTTGATAAAGATTATTAGCCTAGGTACTTCTGTAAGAATAAAATAAACTTTCAATATTATCGAAAATCGGGAACATCAAATAATATCTTAATTACTTCGAAGATGGATTGACTGCGTTACCGTAAATGTAGCTCTAAAATGTTGGCGTAGGTCGGCACATGCGTAAGCGTTCATATTTTGATAGCGATGACGGTAATGATTACGTAATTATAATTTTAATTACAGCTCAGCAAGGTAGATAGTAGTAGATTAGCGAGCAGGTAGTGGTCCAGTGGTAGCAACTGCGACTTACCGAGTCTTAGGTTGTGAGTTCGAACCCAGACAGGCGCATTAATTTGACCAAATTATTTCATCACCACTGCTCTCAAAATGGTGAACGAAAACATCGTGAGGAAACTGTACTATGTACAGTCACGGACTTTAATTGATAAGCCACTTGCCACAGTTCCTATTTTAGCCGTGTAATGGAAATCGGGTTTAGTCGGTTATACTCGTACATGTCCAGAGTGACGACCCAAAGTCAACCAATTGCAGGGCTAGCAACCGTAACCTAGCAACAATTGTTTTAGCGTAGTGATGGTAACGTTATGATTAGTCATTTCGACATCGGAAAAATTCGCACCCACGATTTTATCCGAACGCGTAACATCCAAGAGACGTTCATGACAAATATGATAACTGTTGCTTAAAAACAAAAATAGTTACGGCAACGATTCACCAAAATTCGAAATTATCGTCTCTGACATTTCAACTATCACTGTCTTTGGATAGGTTTTCAGAAATAACAAGTATTTAATGAGCTCATAATCAAAGGAGATCAGTATCAAATAGATAGGATAAACTTATACAACAGTGTATTGATTTATCATTGACAATTTATTAGTCAACCTCTATGGATAAGACTATTTCCGATTATAAGTAATTTGTCATCTTGTTTACGAGCATGCGGTTTAAGTTCGTGTTTAATCGTGTAATCTCGTGAATGTATAAAACTGCAAAATTGGAAAGATTAATAGTGGCTTATCAATTAAAGTCCGGGACTGTACTAGAACCAAACGTTTGAAAACATGTGACATCTACCAACCCACACTGGGCCCGCGTAGTGGACTACGGTTCAGTCCCTCTTACCGAGAGGAGGCCTGTGTCCCAGCAGAGAGAACATTATAGGCTGTATGATCATATGATAAAGGTAGATAAAACAAATGAAACCGATGTCCGTCAAAAGTGGATTAAATGACGTTCGAATTCACACGAATACAACTATAAATTTTCGGCAATCGTTACGTAGAAGGCAGGACCTATAAATAAAAGTGACCTCGCAAATGTATTTTCAAAATAAGATATTTTTGGCTCAGAGACGGTCGTTTTGTGATTTTCGATCTGTATTTTATTCCCTATCGTCAACACTAAGATTGTTATAATTTTCCGATCATTGTGCTCCGAACATACCCTAAATATTTCAGTGCAAAGTCTACAATTATCAAGGAATTAAAATAAACATTGATGTATTAAAAAAATGCTGGCCAGTGTTACTGTATTAGTGTTAATTACGAGAGCTGCAACGCAGCCCTGTCAGTTCGAAAACAGTGTGCAACTAACAAATCAGTCATACAATGGAGTAAAATACCTGGAGGGCGAATATTATATAGATAACATTACTAAAGCCGAGAGAGGATGTATTTGTATGAAAGAAACTTGTTTAAGAAAATGCTGTGGATCCGGAAAAGCATTGACCTCGCCAGAATATGAGTGTGTGCCTCATCCACAGAGATTACATGTCCCAGTATATAATGGTTATAGTAAGATGCAGCTGATCGAAGGATTCAATGGCATGGAGAACTTAAATTTTTTCTATGAAGGATTGGAATGTGAAGAACTTAAGGATGAAATAAGTATAGAGGTTAATTTAACCGAGGCAAATATAAGTGTGATGATGGTGAGTTTTTTTAAACGTTTTTTAATTGGCATGTTGTTAAGGCCTCCCCAAACGGTCTTTTGGGATTGATCAATTGTAATTGTAGTAATATAAACAGTACGGTTTCAATTGCAACGGATAGGCAATCAAGCTACGCATCAATGTGTATCAATCACGTAAAAATTGTCAGTTGAGATCGATCATTTTTTAATTCCTTAATGGGCCTGCTCTTGACCTCGATCACTCCTGCTGGATAGCGATTGATGAGGTCTATGATGGATAAAATAGAAAAATAAAATAAGTTATCTGTTTCGGGAGTCCTTTGCAAATATTTTAGCATTTGAATGGACAAGTTAGGTAGTCCACCCCGGGTAGCCGTTGGTAATGTGATGGTTTTAGTTGCATGAACGCTTTGCCATGCCCACCGGACTCGTTGCCTATTACCCAGATTTGAGGTACAGGGTGGAGGGGTCGCGTAACCTGTTACCAGGAATTCAGTACATGATTCTGGACCTGAGCTAACATTTTTCGCAGCTTATATAAAAAAACAAACTAGATGTGTCTGCGGCTCCGCCCGCGTTGATGTCGGTGATCGCGTAAAAAAGCAGCCTATGTACTTCTCCATATCCCAGGCTTATTTCACTGCTAAATTTCATGACGATCGGTTAAGCGGTTTAGGCATGAAAGCGTATCAGACAGACAGACAGAGTTACTTTCGCATTTATAATATTAAATTAAATAATATATATAAATATATGTATATACAGGGTGAAATTGAAAACATGCGACAAACCGTAATGGGAGATTGTACTCATCATTATGAACAACTTTTACTAAGGGACCAATGATGCAATCGCAAAAAAAAAACAGCTGTTCCCTACAGTTTGACGAGTTATGCGAACATAAATGTAGGGAACAGATGTTTTTTTTTTCGCGATTGCATCATTGGTCCCTTAGTAAAAGTTGTTCATAATGATGAGTACAATCTCCCATTTCGGTTTGTCGCATGTTTTCAATTTCAACCTGTATAGTAGGGGCAATTGTTGTTCAATACATTTTGACGGCGTAGGTGAAATATTTATTTTTGTTTTGAGACGTGTATTACAGGGGACTTTGTAGGAATTGACTGTGACATATATTATGTCGATGTGTGCGAGAACATGTTGTTTAACTACAATAATTTTGTTACAATGTTAAGTTTGGTTTTGGGATACACTTCTGCCACCTACGGAACCCTACATTGTTTGGGTCGAATAAACACTTAGCCGTTTTTTGAAGTGAATACTTCTTTAGGTGCGTTGGGCATTTTTTGAGATGGGAAAAAACAATTGAACTCGCGACACTGTTACCGACACCACTGACCACACGAACGTATGAACAAACAACGTTGAACTTTGTTTAATCTGACGATTAAAAAAATACACTCGTAATTGTTCAAGTTTTCACTTCTGTCGGCACTCCCAGAATGCCACTGTTCTTTTTTTCCATACTTATTTTCAAACATGTTCCAGAGAGAGAGAGAGAGAGCAGTGGTGGACCAGTGGTAACGGCCCGAACTTACGAGTTGTAAGTCGTGGGTTTGAACCCAAGCAGACGCTTTCCTTTGTGTAAATAATTTAATCACCACAGCTTTCAAAACGGTGAAGGAAAACATCGTGAGGAAACCGGCATGTCCTAGAACTAAAAATTAGAAGACTTGTGACATCTACCAATCCGCACGGGGCCCGCGTGGTGGATTACAGCCCATTCCCTTTCGAAGACAGGAAACTGTCGTCCCAGCAGTGGGAATATTTTAGTATTGTGCTAGAAATTGCGTCGCTTAAAAGATTCGATAACAATACCCTACTAGCGTTTAATATGCTAAGTTGACTTTAATTTCGTAAATGAAGCTGTCATACATTTTAATGTAAGTAGGTGGTGTCTTAATGCCACCCTGCGGACCCGTTCCACAATGTTTCCGCTCCCTGGCTGGTGCTTCTCGCTTCACTTTCGTTTAATAAGTTGAACGCTGAGCGAAATTTGACTGGTTAGTCATGGTTTGGACCTCAATAGTGTCGTGTGTGCTCAGTTTGTTGTAATCTTAGTTTAACAACTGTGAAACTGGCAACGTTTTTCGGGTTATTTATGGAAATACGAGTATAGTGTTAGTGTGATCGATGAGTGACGTAGATTGATAATTGTGTCAATTGTGTTCTTATATTAGTTGTTTTAAAGACAGGTTTGTATAATAATGGCATCGGTGAAAAATACATTATAAAATTAATAATTATGTTGTAAATTGTACCTACCAGTTTGAACATCATTACAAAACAACATTAACTATGTTAAAACATTAACAAGATATTAAATAACCTTTTCATCTGATGCATTGCACCAAGTTTAAGCAAGTTTAAATCATACGCGTGATATTTACTTCGTAAATGAAACCGGTTTTCAAGAACACAAGTTCAATAACCACTGTTGAAATCCGAAGTCTACTCTGCAAATTGCATTGATTGATTTCTTATTAAAACATTGTTTTTTATTTAGCAGAGACTAAAAAAAAATCTGACACCATAGACCTACTTTTCATCAACGCCTATTAATTAGTCACCTTTGATAAAAATAACGAAAACCACTTAAAAATCTGGTTTAGCCGTTTCGACATAAATTAAAAACAACATACTAACACAAACATAATGACACAAAGATAACTTTGGGAACTCTCATGGCCATGACATAAACTTATAGTAGTCACGATAATATACATTTTCTTGTAATCATAAAAACGTCAAAATATCTTCAAGCATAGGTTTTTTTTTTAAATTGGTTAAACATAGTACTGCCTAATCACCTATTTACTGCGGCCTCCTTATAAAAAACTTACAACGTCATATTCTGTAAGAAAAATTTACATATATACGTAAAAAAACCACAAGGCTTATGAATATTCAATTTTTAAAATATTTGAATTCTTACTACGCAGGTTACTCACCGTAAAATTAGATTGAAAATAATACATTTGTCAATTAATCATACATTTAAACCAAACACAAAATATTCCTCGTATAATTCATAAACATCTACCGTTCATATAAGAAGGCTTATTCAATTGTTATGTACAGAGTGACCACGGAAAACCCTCATTGAGCAAACTTGAATTAACAGTCAGCCGTAGACCTGCGTACGCGCCGATCGTACAGAGGTGACCACTCAGTGAGAAAATGCAAACCGTACTGTTTATTATATTCGTAATAATAACAAGAACTTCATCGCAATGTGATGAAGAAAACAGTGTAGAACTTAAAAATCGTGTGTATAATGGTGTAAAATATAACCATGGTGAATACTATGTGGATAACGTGACGTTAGTGGAACGAGGTTGTGTGTGTATGAAAGAGGTTTGCGCCAGGAAGTGCTGTCCTCTAGGACAGGCGTACAACCAGACGCAGAAGCAGTGCATCGACGTCCAGGAACCCTTCAACCCACCGGTTTGGAGAAAGTATCGGCTGCTACCAGGATATAATGCCACGAAGGAGCTACACTTTTTGATCGGGAAAATGAATTGCTCAGATGAACTTCTGGAAATTAGAGTGCCTGTTGCTCCGGCTACTGAGGAATTTCATTTGAGAACGGTGAGGTTTAAGATTAAGGCAATTTTAGGGAATTAGAATACAAAAGTCAAGCTTAATTGAAATAGGTAAAACAATCGTATACTTAAGGAGGAGGACGCACGCGAAATTCAAATTATCTTACATTCAATAGGACCCTCTAAGTTAATTTAACCATATATTGAATGCGCGGGCTTGCGGACGGCGAGTAATGGGTAGCTCGCTGTCTGGTAAGGACCAAGCCCGGGTCGACGGCGCGTTGTGTTCCACGCGCGCCTCAAAGAGATGTCAGCACCAACTGGTGGGGTCCACAAGGGCCGATGCCTGCCAGGGGTGCGGGTTGTTCGAAAGAGATACCGTCGTCCCTGGCACACAGGCAACTGAGGGAACACGGGTGGGTTTTAGTCAGTAAAAGTCTGAGACGCCCTCCTGCTCCACCGAGAGCGGGAGAAATCATTAAAAGATTACCACCCAAAAAAAAAAAAACATTAAATAATCATTCAATTGGATTCAACTTGAAACTTGTGATGATTTTAATGATTATAATTCTGTAATACCATATTTGTTACGATTGCGAATTATATGTATTTTGTTAAACATACAGCCTGAAAATTTCCTGCAAATTGCCAAAAACTTTGAATTTCTCGCGCACCTTAGCGCAACCTTCTGAAACTTATTAAATAGTTCCCTGTTTGACTAAGCAAACTAAAAACAGTTAATGTTGATGAACAGATTACGTTAACAAAAAAAAAAAACAATTAACTTCCGGAAAAACACTACAAAGTGAAAAATAACTTTAATTTCGGAATTCGGTGACTTTGGATACGTATTTGAATTTTTTGTCACCGCCTTCCGAAATTAAAGTTATTTTTCACTTTGTAGAACGTTTTATTTTTCACTTTTTAGTTTTCCTACCAATTCGAAATTTCATCATCCTTGGGGTCAAAACAATGCATATTTATGCGATAGCAGCAATCGCAGCTGATTTGCTGTCATTTTTTGAAGAGTTCCGTTGTCTGTCTCTGAAACTCATCATCAGAGATCTGATTTCATAAAGATATATGAAATTTAAATGGGACCATTTCGGAATAAACCCCTTTCGAACAAAAAAGAATTTTGCAATTCCGTATATATGACGGAGATATGCCCGAACATACATCAAAAAAACATGTCGAATTGATGATAACCTCCTCCTTTTGTAAGTCGGTTAAATAATTCAAAATCTAACTGTAAAAGGATAATAGATTCTTAACTACGAGTGTATTTGGCCAAGTATAATGTTTTCTCTCTATAAAAAACATATCTCGGTTAATCTGAAATTCTGAAACTAAAAAACAAACCATTTATATCCTCCTACGTATTTCGCATCGAAATGAGCTTTGATTAATCTATTAGAATAACGTTGTCGTGAAAGTGGTTTTATAGATGTTAACGTCTGAGGCCGAGTCAACTTTCAACATCTCCAAACATTTATCAAAGTAGTTTACCCTTATAAGGACTTAACTTATTAATGTAGGTAACCCGCTAGCTCATGATTACTGATAAATATGTGCATTGATTGTACAGGTCTACTCAATCTGTGTGGTTCTTTTCTCAAAAGACCATTTCAGACACCAATCCACATGGTCTTTACAAGATCTGACCAAGATTATGTATGGACTTTAAAAGAGACTGTGGCTGACTTTGTTTCGGCCATTCTTCTAGAGTAGCCAGATAGGAAACGCTGACCTCGTCTAGTTAAAAAAATATGATTGACGTGTAAAAGTGTTTGAACAAACCTGCTTACAGAAACAAAATCATTTATAATATAGGTAGGTATGAGGACTAAAAATAACAAAACAAGTTTTGCCTAAAAGAACTTGATCTGTTATTTTTACACCACACACAAAATAAAACACGTTTTTTTTTCATATCACAGTGTGCAAGGGTGTTCGTGTTTAGAATGGAATAAAACTTAACTTTTTTTGTTTAGTATGGTGCACAGTTTTTTTACCTTAGTAGCTCGGTATATTATTAATAGTGTGGCCTTTATTATTATACTAGCTGCTGCCCGTGGCATTGCTTACGTGGATGTCGGAAACTATCCCACGAGAATGTGCTACTGACTGCTATCTTCCAGTGCAAAATCAGTCAAAATCAGTGCAATCGTTTCGGAGATCAGCCGGGAGCGGGACAGACACAGAGACAGAAACTTTTTGAATTGAAAACTTCTTTAGGCGCGTTGGGCATTTTTTGAGATGGGAAAAAACAATTGAACTCGCGACACTGTTACTGACACCACTGACAACACGAACGTACGAACGAACAACGTTGACATCGATCACTAATAAATTAGTGATTTAATAATGTACTAATTTATTAGTGATCGATGTCTCAACATGCCCAAACCATCTAAGCATCTTCTTTAAAAATGTTGTCACTAGGTACATATTTTAAACAGAACGGGTCTTATCACATAACTCCACATTCACGAAAAACTTGGACAATGAAATAATCATAAAAAGAAATATTCACTTATTTGGTTCAAGCTTTTTTTAGTTAACATGCCGTTAAATAAAAAAAGCTTGAACTAAATAAGTACTGGTGGCCCTATTTCTTTCCCGATAATATAACGATAATCAATATTTATATTTATAGTCATTTACCCGTCCTATGTATGTTATCAAATGACTACTGTCATTATGTTAACGATTATGTTATTGAAAGAATAAGTTAACATTAACGAAGTCGCTCCGGTAATTAAATAAAATAAATATTAACTTACATTGCGATATTTAATACCTAAAGGTGCTCTTACACGGGCAATTTTATTAACAATTATTGCTCGGCAACACTAATGGATCAATCTGGATCAATTAAGTGGAGCAATCTGGAGCAACAACAATAAATTGCCGATTTGTTTTGGCAATATTGCTTCCTAATATCCAATCGGTTTGGAATTTTTTAGTAAATTTTCTTTCTATCCCGTTTGTACGTATAACTACGTCTCGGTTTTGCGTGAGGAACCGGCCGGCGGTGGAGGCGGCGGGGGGGGCGCATTGCCTAGTTTTTTAAGTTGCACCATATTGTGTGGCCGTATCTCTGGCAACAGGTTGCTACATGTTGGAATTGCCCTAAATTGCTGGATGTAGTCGTGACGTCATATTTGACGAGAATTGCTCAAGATGGAGCAATTTTAGTTGCTCGTGTAAGCGCACCTTAATGTAGTTATGCTCGTAGGTAATTATTGTCTTCCTGGGAACTGTAATGTGAACAAAACAGCGGATAATAGCGTTGATTAATTATGACATTTGTGCGTTTCTTAGCAGAAAAGTTCAAACAGAACCATTGATATCAGAAGAACCTCGAAATTAAGAACAAATAAATTACGCCTTAATTCACGTCATTCTATAATCCAAGGGTTGGGCAGTTGTCCACCTAAAGTAGACAGTTTTGTTTAAGTCCAATGAAATAGGGGATTGCTATCAGCCGGACACACATTAGACTCCGAGTTGCTACTTAGAAATACCGGATTAAAATCAAATAAGTACAAAAGTAATTAAAATTTTAATAACATTTATACTACCATAATTATCATCTAAGGGGTGCGGGTTGTTCGAAAGAGATACCGCGGCCCCTGGCACACAGGCAACTGAGGGAACACGGGTGGGTGTTAGTCAGTAAAAGTCTGACACGCCCTCCCGCTCCACCCAGAGCGGGAGAAGTTATTTGATGATTTCCCACCCAAAAAAAAAACATCCTACTAATATTATAAACGCGAAAATTTGTAAGTATGGATGGATGGATGGATGTTTGTTACTTTTTCACGCAAAAACGGCTGAACGGATTTGGATGAAATTAGGCACACAGATAGATTATAACCTAGAATAACACATAGGATACTTATTATCCCGGTAGTACGTTCCCGCGGGATAATTTCCGACTTTCATGCGGGCGAAGCCGCGGGCGGAAGCTTGTTTTTTTTTATATTCCGTGCGATGGCGGACGTAAGGAATAGCGCCACCCCATTTCTATCTGTGGGTGTTGGAAAAGGCGACTAAGGGACTTACAAGAGATTGGGCAGCAGCATTTTCTATGCATTTAACCACCATACTGCGATCGCCAACCCGCCTGCCAAGCGTGGCTATTAAGGCAAGCCCGTCCAATTTGGGGGATAAGTTCCAACAATGGACGTCTTTCGGCTGATGATGATGATGATGAAAATAATTTATTAATACTCATCATGGTTCACATATGTCTCTCCTAAATGCCCATGCGCACAAACTTCGGAATGGAATTCCTGATGAAAATTCTCTAAAGAGTCGCAAAAATGGACCAGCTGTGTCTCGGATTCGTATGAATGTATCTATATAAAGCTGTTACGGTTCGTCAAGTCGAAAGTCTGACATCCAGTCTTGGCAAGGGATATCGTGTTACCCAGTAATTGGGTTGTGCAGGTCAGATAGGCAGTCGCTCCATGCAAAATACTGATGTTCAGGTGCATCCAATTGGAAGTCGACCTTAACATAGTTGCGAAAAGGCTAGGCAGATGGTAATCGGTTTTGAATTTGGTTTTATGTACCCCAAGTAGGTCTAAATTTAAAACTTGATGGCAAGAAACTAGAAGCTATTTCGGAAACTGTATTTTTGGGAATTACTTTAGATTCTAAATTGCAATGGGGTGCCCACATTAGAGCTCTTTCAAGCAGATTAAGCTCAGCTGCTTACGCAGTAAGAAAAATAAGGCAGTTGACTGATGTAGCCACAGCTAGGTTAGTATACTTTGCTTATTTTCACAGTATTATGTCTTATGGCGTTCTGCTGTGGGGATCGGCAACGGACGTAGATTCAATTTTTATTTTACAAAAGAGGGCAATCCGCGCAATCTATAAAATGGGGCCTCGCGAGTCTCTTAGAAACAAATTCAACGAAATTGATATACTTACTCTGCCTTCTCTTTATATTCTAGAAAATATCTTGTATGTTCGCAAAAACTTAGGTCTTTTCAAAAAAAGATGCGATTTCCATAATCTAAATACACGTAGTAAAGATGAAATTGTGATTCCAAAATTTAGATTAACTAAAACTAGCAAGTCATTTCTAATAAACAGTATCCGCTTCTATAACAAGTTGCCAAAGTCGGTTACAGAACTTAGCGATGGAAAGTTTAAAACTCACATCAAACGTGTCCTTATTAAAAAAGCATATTATAAGATAAAAGACTACGTTGAAGACAGGGAAGTTTGGCATTAATTCCTTCTGCACATGTGGCTTCCCTGGTACCTTATTAACAGCAAAACTGTGTGAACGTCTATTAACTGCTCCCAAATTGCAATGTTAATTTTTATTCTTTTTATTTTTTTAAATGTCTGACATATTCTCGTCATTATTTGACATTATACATCAATTTTACTACTATTTATTATTAGTGATTGTCATCGAAATCATGTCACTTGGTTCAAATAGATTAATTTTATATAGGTAGATTCTTTTACATATTGTGAATGAGAGAACGTTGTAGGCCTTAGAGACTAGATTTGTAGACGTTTTTCTATTCTGTATTTTAATTCCTCTAAGTGGCCTGCACTGGTGGACTGGCCTGCACTGTCCTCCTATACCTATTATCACTGTAATTTGAAAACATTGTAAAAGCCAATTATTTTTAAAAGAGTAACCGTGGAGTTTCTTGCCGGCTCTTCTCCATAGGAAACGACAAATTGGAATTGTGCACCTAGCTTCTGACGTTTCATAAGTGCCCATGCAGGCTTATGTGAAATAAAATATTTTGATTTTGATTTTGATAGCAATAAAAAAATATCTTTGGGTGTTACAATAGATAGGAAAAAAATATACCTACCTACTATCTTACTTCCTACTATCCTACTAATCTTACTAATAATATTATAAACGTCTGAACAGATTTGGATGAAAGGCAGATAAGAAACAGGTAGATTGTAATCTGGATTAACACATAATATGCGTTTTATCCAGATAGTACGTCTCCTTGAGATAATTTTCGACATCCACGTGGGTGAAACCGCAGGCAAAAGCTAGTATGAAATAAAATACAGTATTTTTAATAAATCTTAAAATTTATATAAGTATCTAATCATTATTACTTTTATAAATTTTAAGATTTATTAAAAATTATTTTATTTTTTTTATTTTTTTTATTCATTAATATTATTTGAATTAGGTAATATTACGATTGCATAAAAGTTTCCGAGTGTGACTCGGATTTGGGCCCCAATGGTTCCGCCACGAGATGAAGCAGAAACAAAAAGTATTGGCCCGATGCATTTTTTAAGTGTAATATGATTTTATTAATTAACTAGCTTTTGCCCGCGACTTCATACGCGTGGACGTTAGAATCAAGTAGATAATCATTTTGTTTGATAATATATAGCCTATTTTTTAAGTTAGACCTCTCGGAATACATCATTGAAAACTGCATTCAATTCCATGCAGTGGTTTTTGCGTGATGCGGTAACAAACACACAGACAGACAAAAATTCTAAAAACCGTTGTTTTGGCTTCTGCTGCTCTAATAAAGACCCCCCATACTATTTTTTCTTCAATATCTTTAATGTACAGACATCGGCCTGTTACAATTTTATTTTATTTATTTATTTTCTCACCACAATAAACATTGCAAACGTTATTACACTTACGGTACATGATATGGTTTGGTTTACTGTGGGAGACTGGTGCCTAAGCTAGGCTTTAAGGGCCTGTATTTCAGGTCACCAGGTCTCCACCCTCTAGCAGTTAGATACATTTAATAGTAATAACAAAAAATAAAAATAAAAGTGATTTAACTTTAAACAGAGAAAATAAAACAAAAATAACAAACAAAAAAGAATGGTTTGGTTTAGTGTAAGTATTGTTAGTAAACATTTGTAGTGAGAGCGTCAGTAAGTAGATGTGTTTTGTGTGTGTATGTCTGAGAGTGCGTGGGTGGGGGTCAGTGTGTGGGCGTGCGTGTGTTGAAGGGAATGGGTGAAGATTTATTAAACAGTATTTGGTATGCTTTAAGTCACGATGGCAAGCAGTTTTTCGGTGTCATCATAGTTGAGTATTATATGTATAGATTAAGTTTTGGCCAAATGATAACACAACTGGTAAAAATAATTTTATTTTATAAATAAACATTAATCTGTATCCGCTTCTAGATAGGCAGTCGCTGCATGTAAAATACTGGTATTCAGCTGCATCCGGTTGGACTGGACGCCAGCCGACCCCAACAGGGTTGGGAAAAGGCGACTCCAGAATATAATATTATCATCGATGCACTTGCTTGAAGTCTTCTGCACCCTGATTGCGCAACACACTAATGATCACAATCTGAATAATTTTGAAGGTTTTTGCTAATCCATTCTTTCACAATATGTTCGAAATAATACAGTATTTTCCAGTTTATTAAAAACTATTTTAATTTGAGAATTGGGACGAAATATTTAACAGAAAAATAAAAATAAATTTATTTAAACCCATTTTCTCAATTAAAAACGACTAAAATCAAAATTTATTTTTCGTTGTTTTGAATTTACCGCCAAAACGCTCACACTCACTTTTTATCACGTGACCACACGTGACGTCAGGTTTGTGTAAACGGCATCGGTAAAAATACTTTGTGTGGCGCAGTTTTAGAAGTATTTGAGCACAGAGGCATCGCACACCAGTAATACCACTTTCTATCCATTCAAAATCTTGTTAATTATAAACTCGACATTCATTTGTTTACAACTACTTTCGTTTACGCAAAGTTGACGTCATGTGTGGTCACGTGATAAAAAGGTCATAGTAAGAAGCGTTTTGGCGGTAAATTCAAAAGAACGAAAAATAAATTTGATTTAAACAGTTTTTAATTGAGAAAATGGACATTGATCAATTTATTTTTATTTTTCTGTTACATATTTCGTCCCAATCTTCAAATTAAAATAGTTTTTAATAAATTGGAAAATACCCTATTCTCTGCTTAGCAACGTAAGTTGTGGAACTGTCAAAATAAAAGCGTTTCTTATTGATAGTTTAGTTACGCAAACACCCCTATGGTGTTAAACTTTTTTAGAACGAACCAAAATGGACTCCTTAGGCTTGGTTAAATCGAAGAATGCCTTAACATTTTTGGGCGCTGTTTTATGAGTTCCTTCATTAAAAACGATGTTTAAAAAGGTATCGAACATTGTAAATAACCAAACCTTATATCTTTAGGTACAAACAGTATAAAACAAAGTCACTTTTCGTTTTTGTCCGTGTGACGGGTTTTGAAGAACCCTTCCAAACTACGCAATGGATTTTGATGGGGTTTTGATCATAATTTTGATACTTTTGTTCCAAAAGGATTATGTTAGATAAAGGACAGAAATATCGATGTTTTGGTACTGGGCGCGTCACTAGTGACCAGCCACCAGACCAGGTTATTTTCTATACTAGTTTAATGGATTAATAATCTGGTTTGGTGGTTGAGAGACCTGTTTCAAACAAGAATCTCTCAGATAGACTTGACTACTAGTCGGTATAAATCGTCGCAAAGCTGCGCTTGCGATAAAGGAAATCCCACATTTTACATATTGAACACGTAACAGTTACGACAAGGCCTCCGAACGGTACGGTCGTCGAAAATACAAGTGGCAAAAATTTACGGCAATGTGGACCTTATTGACTGTTTTATTTGTAATTGTTTGTGGAACTGTGTCCGAATCACAAGTTTGCGAATTCCAAAAGAGTGTGGAACTAGTGAATCGCACTTATGGAGGTCGTACATTCCAGAGAGATGAAATATTCGTGGATCCCAAGACTAACACGGAAAGAGGGTGTGTGTGCCTCAAGGGGACGTGTGCAAGAAAATGCTGTCCTTTTGGGCTGGTCTACAAATCTGATTCAAAAATGTGTGTCAAAAATATAACCACATTCGATCCTCCTGTGTTGGAAGAGAAAAATAAAGAGTATGTATTCAAAGAAGGATTTAATGCCACAAAGGAGTTTATTTTTATGACTGGTAAAATGGTCTGCGTCAGGGATGCGGGAGAGAGGAGACTGTCAGTATATCCGGCTACACAGCATTTCAATTTGACCACGGTGAGACGAAATATATTGTCATATTTTTTGTTATTAAACGATTTTGATTGTTGATCAAGTATGAATAGATCTTAAAATCGCGATCAGACTTCCGGACAATAGTCATTAAAAAAACATTGTCTTAAGGTCACGAGTTCTAAAAGTCAGCGGATCGAAACGAGTTATTTAGTAGCGACCCCAACTTCGCACGGTTTTACTTGACAAAACATCGAGATTTCTTTATAATATGTAAGTTTATTATTAATATTTATACACATTACCCTTCCGAAATAAATGCTCTTAATAGTGTTGAAAACCGCATCAAAATTGGATGCGCAGTTTAGGAGAACAATGTGGTTTTTTATGGAAAATCATCAAATAACTTCTCCCGCTCTGGGTGGAGCAGGAGGGCGTGTCAGACTTTTACTGACTAAACCCACCTGTGTTCCCTCAGTTGCCTGTGAGCCAGGGGCCGCGGTATCTATTTCGAACAACCCGCACCCCTGGCAGGCATTGTCCCTTGCGGACCCCACCAGTTGGTGATGACATCTCTTTAAGGCGCGCGTGGAATACAACGCGTCGTCGACCCGGACTTGATCCTTACCGGACAGCGAGCTACCCTTTACTCGTCGTCCGCAAGCCCGCGCCTACGGTGACCGGGATTCAGCCTGGGATTCCCAACGCCCAGGGCCTCAAGTCTGCTATTACAATAGTGTCAGAATGGTCTATCATTGATTTCATAATCGTTGATTTTGACGAGTTTGGTAATCTACTAATAAAGTGGCGTCATTATGACTTTCCAATGGTCAGCCACTGACACTCCATTGAAAGAAATGGCATTTATTGGTAATCTCGTACATCATGACAAATGAATGACTGACTTAATTTACGAACTTCCTACTACTTTAGATTGCATAAAACACTAATAAATAATATGTAAAAATATATACCTATAAATGAAATCTGGCATGAATAAATGTTCAAATTTAGTAGTAGTTTTTAGAAAAACATTTCTACTAACGAGTTTTATTATAATGGCAATACGAAAATGCCATTATGACACAATTCTATTACGAGACCATTGACTGACCAATGATCGACCATTATGAATTTAGTAGATTACGAACTTTTAGCAAAATGACAAATGAATGACAATGGGATCGTGTTGGAATGACGAATTTATAAAAATAGCAGACTAAGGCCCCAGGTCGTCAACTAAGGCCGTGAGGGCGCATATACTGCCTCTTATGGATACTTTTGGATTAACATCCAGGCTATAATCTATCTGTCATCCAAATCCATTAAGCCGTTTTGGCGTGATTGAGTCACAAACATCCAAACATCTAAATATGAAACCATTCATTTTATAATATTAAATATATATCTATGTAGGATAGTAGGATGTCCATTAGGGTATTTCATCTTGTTACTCATGGACCGTGATATATGGACAATAAATACCTACCAATTATTTTTTCGTAGGCCACTGCCACAAATTAGCAAAAAACTGCGTTGAGTTGTGGATAAGCGTTTTCGGCCAATTCCGGTTCGATGACGAGCTACCAGTGATTAAGACACTTTTGAATTAAAAATGCTATAAATAGCACATCGAATGGAAATATCGAAGAAAAAATTCTTGTGAAATTCGGAAAGTTCCCAGGGGAACGTACTACCGGAATCCAAAAAAAATATGTTAGTACCCAGGTTAAGGCTTATCCGTATGCCTTTCACCCTAATTCGTGTAGGCTTGAAAAGGTAATACACAGATAGACAGACTAGTCAAAAAATCATTTCTTTTTATACATGAAACAGGTTTTTTATGATTCCAAGGCCGGCTTGCACAAAAATCTATAAATATATTAAGGCACTGCTCAAACGTAGGGCACCGTAAAATGCTCAGTTTTCTGTCGCACAGTTAGGCGTATTAGTAGTATTTGGTAGATACAGAAAAACATAGTGTATTGTCAAATGGTAAAAGAAAAAAAATATTCGAAATATTTCGTTAAAATAAAATAATAGGTACTTAACATGATAATTAAACAAATATAAAATATAGCTCAAACAGTTGCTTAACATAAAAACGCCAAAAGCTCTTTGAAATTAAGAAATGATGGGTATAAAAACTTTCATCCCTTTTATCACCCCCTATAGAATTTTTTTTAAAACAAAAAGTCCTTGAAATACATTTATGTCCTGCCCCACGATGCCATCTGCTAAATTTTATCGAAGTCCGCCCAGTGCAGTGGTTTACGCGTGCAAAGATAACGTAGCAGGCAGACAGAGATAATTACGAATTTATAATATTAGTAATAATTTTAAAATTAGTAAAATTTATAATATTAGTAAAATTTATAATATTAGTAAAATTTATAATATTAGTAAAATTTTTAAAATTAGTAAAATTTATAATATTAGTAAATTTTATAATATTAGTAAAATATGTACTTCTCGGGTTACCTCACCACATCCCTCTTAAGTCGACATTCACATGGACGTAATAATTTTTTAGCGCGCAAAGACTCATCGCGCTGCACTCTGTTAGATTCTTAATGCTAGGTTCAACGCCGCGAGTTAAAAATCCAGAGCGCGAAAAAATCTCGCTGCGATTTAATTACGTCCGTGTGAATGTCGACTAAAACAAGAAATTACACGTGGTCAAAGTACTAGTATTTTATAAACTTAACAATGCCTGTTATTGGGATCGCAATCATTGGGTATAGGCAGCTGTATTATAATTATACGGGAAAATATAAAGTTTACCTGGTATTACCGACTCGAAAAAATACAGGTTTTTGCAATATTATAAGACACAGCCAGTTCAACTATCAATTGTTAACATTATATGTATTGCTTTAATTTTGCCCGAAAATCTGCTGGGTAGTAATTGCGTAACACACGATCAGCAAGAGAGGCTTCCATTTTGACAGTTCAACAACATTCATTGCATTATTTACTTAGCTGAGCAGACAATTTTTTTAACATTATGAAGCAATGGATTAGTAGGTAATTGGAGTTAGAATTGCCCTCAAATGTCATAATTTCATGAAATAGTCATTCTTTAGAGTAATATGAACTTATAGAGATGTATTGCTGATTCTAATGATTATGATTCTGTAAAGCCATATTTAATACGGTCGCGAATCATATTTAGATCACCATACAACCTGACAGTGACCTGGAAATTGCAAAAAACGTAACAAAATTTGAATTTCGCGGGCTACCTTGGCGCTTCCACCTTAACACCTATCAGTTTCGTACAAAATAGTGTGTTTAGCGAATTTGATCTTTATTAGTTACTAAATAAGTAAAATAAAGTGGAGTTGTAGATCGTAGGTTCGAACCCAAACAGGAACTTTACTTTTTAAATTATTTAATCGCCACTGCTCTAATAACGGTGAAGGAAAACGTTCGTCTTGAAACCTATCCTAGAACCAAAACTTCGAAGACATATCATATGCAGAGATCGGATATTCGGATGCATATTTACCTAAAGATAATTTTTAGCTATGAAAGTATGGAAGCGGTTTTATAAATTATTTGTAATATTTATTAAAAACCCCACGATTCTTGGATTGCATAACTATTCAGATGTGTATTAATTTAAAATTAATGTTTAACCCGATACAAATATATGTATGTACTGGAGGAGAGGTAGTTTGTATTAGTTAAAACAAAAAATAAACAAATTACTTACCTAAATTAAGATTTTTTCGATACAAAAGCGCATTCCATGTTAGCCAAATACTCAACTTCAGGTGAATATACATCCGAATATCCGATCTCTGGTCATGTGTTATCTACCAACCCCATTGGGCCCGCGTTGTAGATTATCCCTCGTACAAGGAAGCCTGTGTTTTATTCAGAAATAGGCTGATTATGCTAGTTACTAGAATTTTCGCACTGACAGGTGTCAAGAAAGCATTCTCTCGAAGGCCGGCCAGAATTCTCCTTATACTTGAACAATTCAAGTAACACGATAATTGATAATATTTATCTTCAAATCAATTAACTCAGCCTATTGCAGTCCACTGCTGGAAATAGGCCTCTCCCAGGCTGTGCCACATCACCCTGTCCTCCGCCTTATGTATCTAGTTTGTTGGCTTCTTTCTCAAAATTGTCTACCGTTGTATGACTTGCCCTAGGTAGAAATACTCCTTCACAACTTCGAGAAGCGCCCCTATGACGTGGCTCGGCAAGACGTGTGATATTTATATATATTAGTTGATAATAATAGCTATCGCCATTCACTTTTATAAGTCAAGGTCATTATACAAGTATAGTTCCAAAAAAAGAGTTTTAACATAGTTTAATTCCAAGGAGAAAACAAAAACAAAATCGCTATAAAGATTCTGTTGCATCAGTGCGTCTGCAAGCCAATTAGTGATACCTAGGTACCTCATCCTTGAAGTCAGTTAACTGTGATCATGCAAAAAAATACCTGTCATTAATTTGACGACATCACGGTTCAGTCACGTTGGTTGTATTATTGTTTTCCGTTTCATCATCTGCGTAGCCTTTTCCCTACGTTGGGGTCGGCTTCCGGTCTAACCGGATGCAGCTGAATACCAGAACCCAGTAACTGGGTAATACGATACCTCTTGGTAAGACTGGTTGTCAGAATTTCGGGCTTCTGACGACCCGTTAGGACTATCAAAGATCCACGAATTACAGCCGGGACCAACAGCTTAACGTGCTTTCCGAGGCACGGAGGGGTCTTGGTATTTAAGATGGTCACCCATCCACGGACCAACCGCGGCAAGCGTAGCTTAACCTGATTCGATCGATCCTTGCAGCTGTTATGACTTAGCCACAAACCCCTCGTTTTCCGATTCTTCATACAAATTTTAATTTCACTACTACACGCTACTGCGAAGCATGACGACCTGAGTTCGATTCCAAGGTCGTGCAAACGGTTATTGGGTTTTTCTATCTGGAATTTCTCAGTAGTAGCCCGGAGTCCGGATTAGTGTCCGGTTGATGGCTATAGGGTCGCCCCTATTATATGGGACTTTAAAATAACTGCCGAAATGTGGATGTACATTGGTACATCTCTGTCGAACCCTTCGGGGTTTACAGGAGTGATGTTATGTGTGTTTGTTGTAATTTCAGTAAGTCACGTAACTTTCCGTTGGCTAATGAATACATCCCAAAACACTAGCCTGCGTGGTTATGTCAATAAAAAGCAGCCTTTGTTTTTTCCCGCAGTTCAAAGTATTCCCATACCAAATTTTATCGATATCGGTCGCGCCGTTTCGAGAGATCTAAGATCTTTTTGAAACTTGTTTGCCTCTCTGTAAGCAAATAACTTTAAAAATAAAGCAATCAATACATTCATAGGATGTTATGTTTGTTATTGAGATGATGTCCTGTGGTAGGTATATAATCGATAAAACCAACAGAGTACCGATCACCAACTATAGGCCAGTGGTTCGATTCGAATCGTTCCGTCCGTAAGTTATATTTTCATTACTATAATTAAGTGCGACGAGACTGTAATATAACAATTTCTATGAAAACATCATGGAAATTGATGCGCGGATTACTGTCGCGTCACGCTTGTCTGTCTGTGGGGGACTTAACGAAGCCGATAGTCATTTATACTTCCCGTAATTTAAGGTCAAAGTTTTTACTTTTTTTATTTTCATTTTTATCACGAAAACAAGTTTTAAATGTGGTGGTATTTTAAAACTTCTGCATCATTGCATAAGCACAATATTTTGCATCCGTTACAGTCCGCAGGTGAACAGCGAACATTGTTGCAAGGAAACCTCTTTTTATTGTGTGAAGACACCGAAAATGAAAGTCGGTTCCAAGCTATAATTTTGCTCAATGTAACTTAGCATTATGAATAGAATGCTTATTATGAAATACTTGCTGACCTGACACACGTGGCCTGTTCAAATTCCAATAGTCCATACAAAAATCCTGTAAAAAAGGACGTGCAGTTTCTCGAATTTGATTTTTTCCTGAAATAATTTCCTCCTCACTCCTCCTCAATCCTCACCGGACACGGTTATTTCGGGAGGTTCCTGTTTCGGATAAGGTGGGAGGAAAAGCCCGGGTGTTTCCACTGCGTAGATCACCCGGAGGACACGGTGGAGCTCAGGCCGGCTTGGGCGGAGCACCGCCGTGTCCTCGTGGAGGCGATCGGCGGCGGCGATCTCTCGCGTTCGGCCCTGGTCCAGGCCATGGTACGGAGCGAGAGTGCATGGGAAGCCTCCTTCTGCGAAGCAGTAATGCTCGCCAAGAGGGAGGCGGTGGAGGTGAGGGAGAGGCAATATATGAGCCCTCACGGCCCTAGTCACCGCAGGAGACACTCTGGGCGTCGGGAATCCCAAGCCGATTCCCGACCATCGTAGGCGCGGGCTTGCGGACGGCGAGTAATGGGTAGCTCGCTGTCCGGTAAGGACCAAGCCCGGGTCGACGGCGCGTTGTGTTTCACGCGTACCTCAAAGAAATGTCAACACCAACTGATGGGGTCCGCAAGGGCCGACGCCTGCCAGGGGTGCGGGTTGTTAGAAAGAGATACCGTGGCCCCTGGCACACAGGCAACTGAAGGAACACGGGTGGGTTTTAGTCAGTAAAAGTCTGACACGGCCTCCCGTTCCGCCCAGAGCGGGAGAAGTTATTTGATGATTTCCCATCCTCAAGAAAAAAGCACCCTTATTCTTTGTATAATACTACACCATCGCTTTAGTTTTAAGTTTCTAAGCCCTGGTTGGAAGCCTTAATTTATGAAGGTTACCTCAGGCAAGTCCGGTTATGCAGCCGACAACATCATAGGCGGCTACAACATGTCATTCTCAAAAAAAAACAAGGCGATGTTTTTGTTATTAGCAATGCAATGCAATTCGTAGCAAAATAAGTTAGGTTTATCGTTCCTAGAACGACATTATGCCGCGGGGTGAACGCACGGCCGCTGGTTGCAGTTACCTTTTGTCCCAATAACGCAGTTATGCGGGCACCTCTGCGTCGAATAACTAATAATTACCATAAGCTATTCCATCATATAGATAATTATGTTTGCTCTGTCTACTAGTAGATTCAAAAATATGGTACTCAAAATGCTTAGTCACAGTCACTAGTCATTTTAAATAAAAATATTTGTTTGTTTTACTTTTGTTTTATTATTTTACACAAAAATGTTTATTGTAGTTTGTAGGTGTTAGTTTAAATAGCATGGTTAGTAAAAAATATTGTTAGGTATGTGTATTTTGGGGAAAATTATGCACATTATACATCATCATCAGCCTACAGCAGTCCACTGCTGGACATAGGCCTCTCCAATTTCACGCCATTTAACTCGATTCTCGGCAACTCGTATCCAGTTGCTACCAGTAACCCTGCGAAGATCGTCACTCCACCTAGCTTAAGGGCGTCCTACCTTACGTTTTCCGATTCGCGGTCTCCACTCAAGAACACGTCTACCCCAACGGTCATCGGTTCTACGACTAATATGGCCGGCCCATTGCCACTTCAGCTTGCTAATTCTGTGAGCTATGTCGACAACTTTGGTTCTCTGCCGGATCACCTCATTCCGGAATCTATCTTTCAGAGATACTCCGAGCATAGCTCGTTCCATAGCTCGCTGAGCGACTTTGAATTGATGGACCAGCCGTACCGTGAGTGTCCACGTTTCGGCTCCGTAGGTCATAATAGGTGGGACACACTGGTTGAAGTCTTTAGTCTTCAGGCTCTGCGAAATACGCGACGAAAAGACTCGACGAAGCTTCCCGAATGCTGCCCAACCCAGCTGAATTCTTCTGTTAGCCTCTTTCTCAAAGCTGTTCTTACCAAACTGCAGAGTTTGCCCGAGGTAAACGTATTCTCGAACAACCTTGAGAGCACCGCCATTGACAGAAATCGGTCCCGGAGCAACGTGATCGTTGAACATAACCTGAGTTTTGTCCAAGTTCATCCGGAGACCAATGCATACATAAGAATCAACTAGGTCGCTCAGCATCTGCTGCAAGTCCCGCAGCGATTCAGCCAGTATGACGATGTCATCTGCAAATCTCAAGTGTGAGATGTACTCGCCGTTGATATTAATACCGCGTCCTTCCCAGTTCAGCGTCTTGAACACATCCTCCAATGCGTTGGAGAACAATTTTGGGGAAATAACGTCCCCTTGTCTCACTCCTCGACGCAGGGGGATATGTTCAGTTCGCTGGTCCTGAGTTTGGACGGTCATTGACGCGTTTTCATAAAGACATCTCTCATTATACATCGTCCATATTAAAATAATTATGTTACGTGTCACTGTTTGTTTTGCCCAATAAACAAAATAAATAATAACCAAAAATAGCCAAATCGTTCCAGCCATTCTCAAGTGAAGCGCTTACCAAAGAACCGCATTTAATTTTCATTTAATAATGATCGATTACAAAATCTAAATTGAAATAATCGATGTCGACCGTCCCTATAGGGACGTGCAGTCAGCGTCAATAATATCGGGACGAACAGACTGTGTGAAAAGATTTATACAGCTATGAAAATTAAATATTAATTCAATGAAACAAGGAATGTTTCAGAATGAAGACAGTACTCGACAACTGTCATTCTCAAAAGAACTTTGTCCAATTGAGATAAAGTATAATTTTATTAGTTCTTGAGATCATTTTGGACAGTGTTCGTCCCGATATTTTTGACGCTGACTCTGTACGAGTACATTCGATTCTCAATGATTCACCATTTCTATTCAAAACTAAGCCCATACTTAGAATAGAGATAAGTAAACAACAGACATGTTACGACATAGTAACACAGCAATTGAAGGGAAATAGAAATAAATACAATAACGACCTTCCACAGCTATTAGTTTTAAAACATGTTGATTCACACAACAACAGCTCTCTGTACTTAACTGTGTAATATGCATGTCGACTCATAATGTTGGATGTTGCAATGTAATAAAGGCTCCCGCAAACAGGCGACATAGACCTCATCCATCGCTTTCCATCAGGCATGATCGAGGTCAAGAGCAGGCACCATCAGCAATTCCAAAATCTGAGGATGTTAAATAATCAGAATTATATAAAATAATAATTAGGTATTGGCCAAATAAATAAACTGTTCCACTGAACGGCACGTTACAAAATTTTGTAAGTGGAAGTACTCAGGTGCGGTTCGTCAAGTGCCGTTGAAATCAGGGGTCTGAGTGCAATCTTACTATCCCACTAGTATTATAAATGTGAAAGATTTATGTTTAGATATTTAAATGTTTGTTACTCAATCACGCAAAAACGGCTTTACGAATTTGGATGAAATTTGGCACACAGATAGTTTGTAGCCTGCAATAACACATAGGATAATTTTTATTCCGATAGTACATTCCCATGGGATAATTTTGAACCTCCACGCGGGCGTAGATGTTGGAAAAATTTAGTACCTCTATAATAACACTTGATCGGTAACTAAACAAACGCTAAACTATATCTTAATCATCGTATTATGTTCCCATTTCTAGGACACAGACCTTGGTGAGAGTGGGTTGTAATCAACCACGCGGGCCCAGTGCGGGTTGGTAGATGTCACATGTCTTCGAATATTTGGTTCTAGGACATTCCGGTTTCCTCACGATGTTTTCCTTCACCATTTTGAGAGCAGTAGTGATGAAATAGTTTACACAAAGTGAACCGCCTGTCAGGGATCAAACTTACGACCTAGAACTTGTAAGTTGCGGCCGATGCCACTGGACCACCACTGCTGTACTAAACTGTATCCGCCTTGTTAATTTGGTGTTTAGTATTATTCCGTTCCCTCAATGATATTTATCGACACATACTTTTATGTTAATGTTATATGCCATTAAGTGTGATATAATACTCATTTTAAATTGATTAATACATCGTTATTTGTTAATAATTTATGTATTCTAGTTCAATGTGTTCCCCTCTGGCAACTATAATATAAATATTTAAGAATTAAGTAATGGCTATAGATCTATAGTATCAGACCATAAACTCCCATTACTTGGCCTAACCACCACAGAATTTGCCACAGTCACCAGTCAATAGGTACTGGTGATCGCTTTGCCTACCTATACATGTCGTAAATCTATAAAGGGCATCATCATCATTATTTCAGCCGAAAGACGTCCACTACTGGACATAGGCCTCCCCCAAGTTCCGCCATTTCGACCGGTTCTATGCTATCCGCGTCCAGCGGATTCGTGCTGCCTTCACAAGGTCATCGGTTTATCTTGCGTAAGGCCTTCCAATTCAACGTCTTCTGGTACGCGATCGCCACTCCAGAACCTTTCAGCCCTAATAGACATCTGTTCAGCCAGCAATATGCCCTAACCACTGTCACTTAAGTTTGTCATGCTGCGGGCTATCTTGGTTACTTTTATCCTTCTGTACATCTTCTCATTTCTCATTCGGTCACTTAGGGAAACTCGAAGCATAGTCCTCTCCATATAGCTCTTTGGATGACTTTTAGCATTCTAACAAGGTCTATTGCGAGCGAACACGTTAAATGACTGTCAAGGATCCAGTTAGGTAGGTACAACTTCGTCAAACAGGTCAATCGACTCGACTGGGTTGCGCTTGGAAAGCTATGCACCGCAGTGTTTCAAGACGAAAGTCTTTGACCGGTGTGTGTTGCCAGTGATGAAAGGATGTCGTATAAAGCCATATTGTCATCTAAATTCTCGAAATACTTCCTTTTATTAATTTTACGACGATATTCAAGATAACATATTACTGCTAGTCATATCAAGTACAGTCAGTGTCAAAAATATCGGGACCAACAGACTGTTCAAAATGATCTTAAAAACTAAGAAAATTAAACTTTATCTCAATTGAGTAAAGTTTGGGTCAGAATGACAGTTGTCGTTTACTGTCTTCATTCTCAAACATTTCTTGTGTCATTGAGTTAATATTTAATTTTCATAGTTGTTTAGATCATTTTGAACAATCTGTTCGTCCCGATATTATTGACGCTGACTGTACAAAACCTTTAGAATTTTACTGCCAGTGATAGACTACTCCTAAAGTTACTTCCTTTACGTTACGGTGATCTCATACGGGCCTCAAAAAACATGAATAAAATAACACGAAGTAACAAACAGATAAAATAATCGTTTAATAACTAAAAAAACACGCTATAAAAACCAAACGAAAAAAGTAGAAAATAATTTAATTCAATTAAAAAGCGTGGGGTGCCCCACGCTTTTTAATTGAATTAAATTATTTTCTACTTTTTTCGTTTGGTTTTTAAAGCGTGTTTTTTAGTTTTTTAAACTATTATTTATTTTCTATTTATTAGTTCTGCTAACTTACACAAGCGTGATTTTTTCAGTTTTTTTTGTCTATTTTTTTTTATTATTGAATTGTCATCGGTCCTCGATAAGTTTACAAAGTTTAAATTAAATCTGACCGTTTAAAGTGGGTCAAAATCGCGCCCTAAGGAGTCGGTTACAAACATACATACAAACAAACAAACATACAAGTGAAGCTAATATAAGGCGAGTAAAAAGAATCCACAGCTTATCAACAATTTCTATTTAAGTTCTGTAAACACTAATGCGTCATAAAAGTCTTTTCCGGAATTCCTATTCACGTCATGGTAACGTCATTGACGTTATCTTTCAACGGTATCGTTCTACTTGCAAGCTTCTTATATCATCTGTACCCCTAGCTAGAATGATGATTTATCTTAGCAATATCGTTGCGGTAGTAAAGTTATGCAACACAATCTTACTATGTAACAAATTAACGTTATCTTCAATTATATTATTTAACATATAGCATAACATCACGCGTGTAGCCCCCGGAGGGGTAGGCAGAGGGGTACCATAGTACATCCACAGTTCACCAGTTATGTTTAAGGCCCATAGTATCCTCATCTCCCGTTTGTATGCTAAAGCACGACTGCCGCCCGCGCCCGCGCAGTGCACCTCTGAGCCTTTATCTCAAAATAGGGATATTCCTTTGATTAATTTACAATTGTGCTTCGGCGATTCTGTGGTACCTCTAACTATCTATTTTTCAGTGTATATTTTTTTCCAAATAACGAAGCCTTTTGTAGGAGTATGGAATAGAAGCTAAAATATTGCGTGTTGGAAAATATTTTTTTACAGCAAAAATATTAACCATACAAAAAAAGTACTTCGGGCAAAATGATCTATATGAATCTATAGCAAAATCACATATTTTTCAAATCTTCAAGACAAGCCGTTAATGAGCAGTAGGGTTCATAAAGTGACCGTGTTACGCTACCAAACAGGACGTAGGCCCTTAAGAACCATGTAACAACTGGTGAGCCTATTGCATGCGGGTACGAATCCAGATTCCAGCATGCTACTGCGAAAATCCATAATGGGAAAACCCATGAATATTATGTCCGACCTGGGAATTGAACCCATGACCTCACGCTCAGCAGACGTGCCATGCTTGTCACCGATAGACCGACGAGGCAGTTGGTTATTAACATTTGTTAATATGAAGGCTTGTGACTAAGTAATATTAGCTGTACGGATAGATCGATCAGTTTAAGCTACGCTTGCAGCGGTTGGTCCTGGGATGGGTGACCATCTTTACATAGGTACTAAGACCCGCTGTGCCTCGGAAAGCCGTTGGTCTCAGACCGGCTCTTATTCGTGGATCTTTGACAGTCGTTACGGGTCGTCAGAGAAAGTCCGACATCTGACAACCTGTCTTACCAAGGGTTATCGTGTTGTCCAGTAACTGGGTTGTGAAGGTCATATAGGCAGTCGCTCCATGTGTAATACTGGTATTCAGTTGATTCTGGTTAGAATGGAAGCAATCCCCAACATAGTTTGCGGACGACGAGTAATGGGTAGCTCGCTGTCCGGTAAGGACCAATCCCGGGTTGACGGCGCGTTGTATTCCACGTGCGCCTCAATGAGATGTCAGCACCAACTGGTGGGTCCGCAAGGGCCAATGCCTGCCAGGGGTGCAGGTTTTTCGAAACAGATACCGCAGCCCCTGGCACACAGGCAACTGAAGGAACACGGGTGGGTTTTAGTCAGTAAAAGTCTGACACGCCCCCCTGCTCCACCCAGAGCGGGAGAAGTTCGTTGATGATGTCCCAACCTCAAAAAAAAAACCCAAACATTATTGAGAAAATTCTAGGCAAATGATGACATAATATGAGTGTAGATTATTGTAAAACAAAGAGTTGATATGCAGACTGTTATACAATTTACCATAATTTGTACCTAATGAGTGGTCCATATTACTTCACTCAAACTTTTCAAAATTGTTCACAGGATGGCAACCTCTACGTGGAAATCCCGACCGGCATCCCGAATGTGTACATCTACGGACCGGACAAGTATTGCATCGACACGTTTGTCTCCGACAAGACAGAACCTCATCTTAACGCTCTCATCTGCTTCATCTCGAAACCTGAACGCAATAGCTATGGACTTAGCAGTAGCTGTGAGTATCTATTTATTAATACGTGACTTTGTATCCCTTTTACGTAAATTACGTGGACGGAGGAGTATGAAGTTTGGCACTGTTAAACTTTATATGGAGAAGAAGTGCAGAAAGTAGAAGTAGCGGAAGTAGACGTGTATCTTTAAATAATAATGCATTAATTCAAACTTCAGATTTAAGTGGATTATGGTCGAATTTCAACCACTGCGCGACCAGTAGTCTTCATTATAATACATAGAAAGCGTAGTGTTGGACGAAACTTTAGTTTTCAGCTGAGAACAGAAACGAAAAAGACCCGTCGGCTTTAGTCTTATTTTCGGCCGAAAAAGACAATTATTTAGATATTAGCGGCCTTATTCATAAAAAAGTTATCGAACATCTAAACAATTGCTAATGTCAGGTTTCTCTTTGAAAACCAGAAGAAAAAAAATTCGATATTCGGTTTTCAACAGTAGAGTGATTTTGAGGAAGGTTTAGGTGTAAAATTTGTTAAGGTTTCGTGTAAATTCGTTAACGTGGACAAAATCGCTGGAATAAACTAGTTTTAAATAAAGAAAGTTTGATTAAAAAGTAATTGCATAAAAAAAATGGTTTTAGTACTCGTGATACGAAATAAGCGATTGATTTGAAAATTTGACAGGAAGAAAATGACTGAATAGACCTTAGCAACATCAAAGGCGAAAGCTATAACGTTGATAAACATGCCCGAATCAATTGGCCGTCTTAGAATTTTAATGATAAAATATTTGAGCGTCTCATGTTTGCATTTCTCATTTACCGTTGCAAATACTGTTATCTATTTGTATTGCTTATGACTTGGCGATGTTTGTTATTATTTGTTTAGATAGCTGTTGGTCAGCACTTAATTTAAATCACGAATATTTTGAGATGCTTTCTCTAAAGAAAGCCTTTTTCTATAAATCGTAATGAGTCAGTAGAGAGTTCATCGTTTGTACCTATATAAGTCTATATTAATGATACCTATTTCATGAGATTGCAGACATTTATTTGTTTTTGGAAAACGTTACCCCAGTCCAGGAATTTCTCCTGTATTGTGGGTGCGTTTACAGACATTTAAACTCACATACACAACAGCCAGACCCGGAACAACTACGTGTAGGTCATGCAAATATTTGTTCCGTGCGGAAATCGAAACCGCGACACGCAGTGCAGCAGTCAATCGCTTACCCACTGCGCCTACCGTGCCGCCGCGGGTATACTCGTATATATTATATACACATAATTGATGAGTGCAGAAATCCATAAAGGCTTCTTCAAATCGTGGTGCTGTCCATTGCGCCGGTTTGCAGGAGCCTCCCCGTTCACAACCTGAGATAGTAGCTTATAATTTATTCGAAAATCTTATTGGATTTTTTTACAGTTTATGTTCTACGAACTTCTATTTTATTTCTGTAAATAAAAAACAAATATAATACAAAATTGAACTAAACCTATTCACAAATTAAAAAATGGCGTCGAAAAATTCATCAGCATCGCCGTCGACTGCTAATGTTACCAAGAGACTGGCACATTACCACGTTGTATAGCAATGCTTAGCCGCTGGCCAAGGTAGGAATCAGTCCTTGGCTCACGGGAAGTGTCAACCAGCCTTTTCGAGATTTCCTTGAAGAGGCCATGAGCAATCAGACTGGCCCGATGGTTTCAACCCCAAACGGCTCGAAAATATAATTCCCCATTAGGTTGTTATACTTTCGCCGCTTGAGGTTTTCCGCAGCCGCAGCGGCAAGGCCAGCACAGCACACCGAGCCAGGAAGATGGGATGGCGCAAGAGTATAGACACACGTTGCATCCCATCTTATTGGAATTGAAACAAAAGAAAGTGCTAAACAACTTGAAATTTAATAACACTCACAAAAAAGAATAACCTTATTTTATTTTTAATAATGTAGGACATTCTCGATCAGAATGACGTAAAGCCAACATGACCAGCCAGGTGGTTTTACGTCGTTTGATTGTAAATGTCACAGATTAAAAATAGACAGTTCAAAACAAAAATTTAAATACTTTAATCGATAAACGTAAAAAGCTACATAAAATAACGTCACGACTTGTTTTCTCGAAGGGTTGGTCAGAGGTGTACTTACTTATATAGTACACCTACATATCGCCATCATGTTTAAGTCCCATGTTACAGGGGGCAAGCCTATTGCCATCAACCGCGCACAAATCCTGACTCTGGGCTGCTACTGAGAAATTCCAGATAGAAAAACCCAACAACACTTTGCCCGACTTGGGAATTGAACCCATGCTCAAGCTCATCAGTAGCGATGGCAACCACTAGACCAACGAGCCAGGTTACTAAAAGCTACTTGAATAATAAACATTTCTTGCATGTTGTAGAACGATCTTAGGACCTCGCCATCTGTCAGAAATATTAGAGGACGCGACCTAATTGCAAAGATAATTTAGTCAAATATAGAACAAGGTGGATTTATTTAATCCAACGTCACAATAAAAAAAAATCGTCTGACCGTTTTCAAACGAAAAAAAAATCTAAAACTCAAAATTATTCCCTGGAATATCTGACGTTTGAAAGATCAACCCAACCTGTCACTACTACCCGCAAACTAACCCGTCAATAATGTTTTCAGGCATGCTGATTTCCTGCTTCTTCATCCTTCTAACGGTAGCGGTCTACGCATGGCTTCCGGAGCTCCGCAACCTTCACGGAATGGTTCTAATGGCCTATCTCCTCAGTTTCTTCGTGGGTTTCCTGTTCCTGGCAACCATGCAGATCCTTATCCTGTACAGCCAAATCACTCAAGAGGTTTGCACTATTCTAAGTAAGTATTTTTGGAGACAGTTTCTTTACACTGTAAAGCTGGGTTCTCACTATTTTCGCTCACCAACTATGCTGGGCGTATCCCCTTTGTGTTTGCATTACGGGCCTTTTTTGCTTGGCTAAATTCATTTGTCATTTAGACAAGTGTACAGTCGAAAAAACGCGCTATTAGGTCTTTATCTTACAACATGAGCCGAGCGATCGAAATCCAACAGCGCTTTGAAGATCATCTAATTGGAAGGTAGACAGGTCTCGATACGTCCATCTCTGTCGCACTTTAATCTGCAGACGTTTTTAGTTAATAGTTTAGTACAGTTCGATCAGGGGAGCAGTGGTGGCTCAGTGGTAATGACCGCGACTTACGGGTCATAGGTTCGAACCCGGAATTTTTACATTGTGTAAATTATTTCATCATCAATGCTCTCAAAACGGTAAAGGAAAACATCGTGAGGAAACGGGCATATCCTAGAACCATAACGACAGACATGTGACATCTACCAACCCACACTGGGCCCGCGTAGATTACGGCCCACTCCTTCTTATAGAGAGGAGGCCTGTGTCCCAGCAGTGGGGTCGATATAGGCTGATAATGCAATGATAATCAGGAGTTTTCTAAATATTTCCCCTCTTCCTAAAAAGACGACTAAGTTCAGCCAAGTGGAATAACTCCCATCACAAAATCATTGCGACAAAGCAGCTACGCTGAGCACAGTGACTTGTGCACGGACATATTATTGTAGATACAAAAAAAAAACTTATCTATTCCGTGGTGGTTATCCAGCTTAGGGTGGA
Organism: Antitype chi; assembly: GCA_947359405.1. NCBI lineage: Eukaryota > Metazoa > Arthropoda > Insecta > Lepidoptera > Noctuidae > Antitype > Antitype chi. Next base: position 4,610,151 of record OX375822.1, on the reverse strand, counting down.
GACGTGTTGTCTCTTTAATTTGGTAAAAATGTTGACTACCGTCTTACTTTCTGTGGGTGTCATAACAGATAGTTGATCAATCTGTGTGGTTCTTGCCTCAAAAAACCATTTCAGACTCCAATTTGCATGGTCTACATTATCCGACTAAGATTATGTCTGGACTTTTAAATAAACTGTTACCTCTGAGTTTGTTTCGGCTTTTTTTCTCAGAGTAGTCAGATAGGAAACGCCGACCTCATCTAGTTTAAAAAATATGATTGACGTGTAAAAGTGTTTGTACAAACCAATGACTGCAAACCTTCTTACAAAAATTTAATCATTTATCATTTATACGATGAAGCCAAAATTGTTGAATAATTAAAACGTTACTCTGCGCTATATCAACATACCTAAATATTTGTTAATTCTTAAGTGTGAATAACAATATAGTTGATTGTTCTTCATGGTTAAAAACATGTTTAATTCTCGGTTGCAGGTTTTATTTTATTTAAATTCTAAATTAGTGTGTTTGCGTCAAAGTATTATTTTGATTACCACCTTAAAGATTGTTCTTGAATCAGTTGTTTTAATGTGAGTCGTTTAATATTCTTTAACAGGAAAAAATGGTAATACCACCTTTTTGCAGACATCTTCGGTCAGTTTAAAAGGTGAAGACTATTAATTGTGTATTTTACGAGTTTGTTTTCTACAAGAATATTAGATTTGTATTTCTGAATTCAAGTAAGATAGTACAACATAAAAAAAATATCTTAAATGAGCATATACTAATTGAAATTCGACAAGACATGTGTCTGAACTAAATAAATAAATATCTGTATCGCAGACACCAGGGCTCGTCCTTAAATATATGTTTGAAAAGCTTACATGTTCAAAATTGCTTTAACTAAATACATATTTCGTTATTATTAGATGAACTAGACTCCATTTATTATAGCTTTAGAAAAAATAGGCTCGTAGAAACAGGAGTGCAAAAGATTTGATTTCAAAGTTAAGTTCTAATTTTTTTAGGTAGATTTAAGACAGTACTAAATACTGAAATAAACGAAGTAAAAGTAATTTTAATTTAAATAATGTTCTATTTATAATAACATCTTCATCACACATTACAAACCTACAACAAAACGAATGAATGAAACAAAAAATCACACGATTATTTAAATCTAATTAAGATTAAAGGAAATAAAATGTTTTACAATACCTAATTTATTTTAAATAACAACTTACGACCCACAATACGTTGGCAAAACTTCGTCGTCATCAGCTAATTTAGTCACTCGGTATTGTTCACTCCTGCTTCTTTTAGGTTTTTAGCATTGACACTTTAATTTTAAATTGAAATGAAATAATTATATAAATGAAAGCCACATAATTTCATAACATAAGTAGTTGCACATGATTACAATAAAGTGTGGCAGCTAATATTTAAATAAATTATAACACCAACCCGCACTGGGCCCGCGTGGTGGATTATCCCTCGTACAAAGAGGAGGCCTGTGTTTTATTCTGGAGATTATAGGCTAATTGGCTGATTGGTGGAGACGTGTTGTCACTTTAAATACGTGTTATTTTTTAAATTTTAACTTAGACCACGATCTTACTTTCCGTGGGTGTCATAAAAGATGGTTGATCAATCTGTGTGGTTCTTTCCTCAAAAGACCATTTCAACCAACCCGCACTGGGCCCGCGTGGTGGATTATGGCCCACTCACTCTTACAGAGAGGAGGCCTGTCTTAGCAGTGGAAACATTATAGGCTGAACATATGTGTGGATTTAGGAGGTAATCTCTAAAAATACTGATGTGATTTCGAAAATTCTTTCAGTGGCAGCACTCTACACTATTTATAGTAGGTTGAATAGTTGACTACCACACGAGTGAAGGCACAACCAGCAGCTATCTTATTAATTACTCGTAGGGATTATGGAATTTAACATCTTTTGAAACACAGGAAAACAACAATTATAAGTAACAACTGTAACCACAATATTTCACAATTGAAATGAAAAGTCATTGTTAGTTTTTCCTCATTATTAACTGCGTTGCAAGGTCCTTGTCTTATACGCCATGTAATCTGGACTCCGATAATACTTATGTTGCAATCATTAAGCGTGAAGAGTAGGTAAGCAACAATGATTTGTTAAACTTGTAGTTTTTCTTGTTTGTTTTCCCAAACTTTTGTGGGCTTATAACAAAACAGGATTCTTATTAACCGACGAAAAACCGGAGGAGGTTCTCAAGTCGACGCGTATTTATTTTTTATGTATGACCCGCATAACTTTTTAACTTTTTACAGAGTAGTCCGATTTTGATAATTCTTTTTTTATTGGAAAGTGTGTACCTCGATGTTGGTTCGATATAAATTTTAAAACAGGAAATGATTGATTGTTCACTCACAGATTTAATGCTGAGTTGTATATTACAAAAAGTAATAAAAAATTAGGCATGTATTAATTAGTAGATTAAAGCCACAAAAAATTATAAAATAAAACTTTTTAACAAAAAAATTAAACCGCCGAAAAAACTGAAAAGCAAAAAATAATGAACCTTTTTTTAACCGACGAAAAGACGGAGGAGGTTCTCAAGTCGACGCGTATTATATATTTTTTTTTATATATGATCACGCATAACTTTTTATGTTTAACCGTAATAACTAAGTTCGGAAGTCGGTGACTTTGGATATGTATTTTAATTTTATGTAACCGCCTTCCAAACTTAGTTATTAAGGTTAAACAAAAAAGGTCTATAATTTTTTGCTTTTCAGTTTTTTTGGCAGTTAAATTTTTTTGACCCTTAGGTAAGCTAGTAATTTTTTTTGTATTAAGAACTTAACTGTCATTAAAATCCTACTAACATTAGGAATGTGAAAGTTTGTATGCTTAGATGTTTGGATGTTGGTTACTCAATCACGCAAAAAGGGCTTAACGGATTTGGATGATATTTTGCATACAGGTAGTTTATAACTAGAATTACTATATAGGATACTTTTCATCCGGGTTCCAGTGGGATAGTTTTCGAATTCCACGCGGGCAATACCGCTGCGAAAAGCTAGTAGTTCTAACAGTTGACAACTTAGTTGGGAAGTAACGATACCGGTACAAAATACAAAAATAGCTTCATTGATTAACACAGTAAGAGTAGCTTGGGTTCAACTTCATTCATTGCGTTATAATTAGGGCGCTGGGTCTGCCAGTTTAAATTCATTTACCGACCAAAATTTCAGAGATGTGTGATGTTATCGATTTCGAAAAACACAAGATTTTCTTACTAGTCATTTAGTTATTGAGTCAGAAATTATTTTTTGTTACAGCGTTCATCGTCTACTTCTCTCTTCTGGCAGCATTCTTCTGGTTGAACGTCATGTGCTACGACATCTGGTGGACGTTTAGGTAACTAACTACCTATTTAAAATTATATCAACTTATCATTACGTCTGCTTTCTCCGAAGGGTTAGGCAAAGGTGCACCAATAGTTTACCCTTATTTCGCCAGTTATGATTTAGTCCCATATTATATGGGGAGCCTATCAACCGGGGATAAATCCAGACTCCGAGCTGCTACTGAAAAAAGTCCAGTGTATATCAAAATCATTTATTCAAACTAGGCTGAGTATCAGCAATTTTGAACGGCAAAATTACATAAAAAACAGTCCCCCAAAATTATTAATAGAAAGAAAGAAGAATTACCATTTATCGTGACTCGCACAGGAATATCACACAAATAAACTTTGAATATGGGGGTCACTTTTGGGGATGTGAAAAAAAATGAAAACATTGCCGTGTGACATACTAAATGGAAGAATTTGCTGTGAGGGTCTTATGTATTTCTTAATACATGCTAATTTTAAAATAAATATTTTTAAAGTAATTTAACAAAATAGGTAGATGAAATTTGACCAACCCTTCCAGAAACTCCTGAGCCTGAAATACAGAAAATGGTTCTTTACTACATTTATTTATTAAAATCAAAATCCCTTTATTCAAACTAGGCTGAGTGTTAGCACTTTTTGAACGTCAAAATAATTTAAGACAGTCCCCCAAAACCCCCGCCCTTGACTTCATTGTTTATCTACTATTTGCAATAGGAAAGTAGGGGGTAAAATTATTCTTAACTACAATGTTATGTTTGTGCTTCAATCCAGTATTGAAAATTTATGGGCAATGTATTTTTGAGTGAAGCTGCGGGCAGCTGGGCACAGCTTTGAGACAGAACCCTCAAGGCGTGAGTCCCACTCGCACTCGGCTAAGCGAACCTGTCTGACTAGTTATTAGATTTACTTGTTATTCAAATATTATTGCTGCATACAAATTATTAGTAGCTAATAAAGTGGGTAACTTATCAGGGTCTCGAGTCTTCATAGCTTTTTAAACAGAATGTTACAGAAGTACAATACTGTCGTGAATGCCCATAGCATATTGACTGGTTTTCAAAGGATTTTGCCCTCATATTATCTTGGTACAGAGGCTATCTTAGGTCTATTATCATGTACCTGATGTTACGAGATCATCCTATCTTCAATAAATTCCCCCCCCAGGTCTATACTCAGGACAATCCTAAAAATATCTCGATTGTGGTTGTTTTTCTTTTGTGAGCACCATATCCATCCAGTATGGTGTCTAGCGCAGAGCCCAGTGGTGGCTCAGTGATAACAGCCGCGACTTATGAGTTGTAAGTCGTAGGTTCGAATCCAGACAGTCACTTATCTTTGCGTAAATTATATCATCACCACTGCCCTCAAAACGGTGAAGGAAAACATCGTGGGGAAACCAGCATGTCTTAGAACTGGAAATTCGAAAACATGTGACATCCTCCAACCCACCCTGGGCCCGTATGGCCCATATGGCACACTCCCTCTCATAGAGAGGAGGTCTGTGTCCCAGCAGTGGGAACATTATAGGCTGTATATGCCGATGCTGGTGCCTAATAGGCTGTTTATGTTTTGTTTTTTGTTTCTTTTTCAGTGGCAAACGCGCACACGGTGGTTCAGGGTCGCCCAAAAAACGCTTCATGTACTACGCCATATACGCGTTCGGTGTTCCAACCGCATTGACCATCTTACTCGGTGCTTTGGAGTTCTCCGACCTGCCCCTTCACCACCCACTGCTGCCCAAGCTCAGACAACAGGGATGCTTCATATATGGTTTGTATTAATTTAATGTAGAAAAAAAAACAACATATACCTAATTAAACAAACGAAAAAATTACTGAAAAGCAAGTTATTATTTTTGAATCGGCGCCAAACCAACAATCAACGCAATTCAATTCAATGAAAACTCTAGCTGACCCGGCGAACTTCGTACTGCCAATAAAAGTTGTTATTCAACAGGTTTTTATTACTTTCCTTGCAATTTCTTTAAACACGGTTAATTTTACATCATTCTGGAACCGAAACACAGTAACTCCAGACGAGTAATAGTTACTACTGGCATTGTAATTTTTTTTAAGACTTCTATAAATATTTCAAAACCAAAATCGGCCAAATCGTTCCAGCCGTTCTCGAGTTTTCATGTCAACAAACGTCAATTCATTTTTATATGCTAAGATAATAGGCACTTAAAATCCAGTTAGACTGGAAGTCGATCCCAACACAGTTACAAAAAGGCAAGGCAGATGATGATACATTTTTCCATACTCATTACAAATGGTTCTTGAAGCATTTGTAGTCAAACTATTCCTAAGATCTCGATGAGGTCCTAAGGTGTTTCGAAGAGGACACCCAGCTGTTTTGTTCATTATATAATATGTTGTGGGCTGGTGTCAAATAATGCGTTTGCGAATACGATTTGTGATGCTATAGAGGTATGAGGAACAGGGTGTAAAGTTCACTCATACTCTATGGAAAAAGGAGGATCCTCCGACCAGACGGGTGCTGTGTCTGATGGGCAACTGCCCGACTATCGTTGTCGGGGTGTTGTGTTGTGTTGTTGTGTACACCAGTCGCGCGGTAAACTCTGATTACGCGATGCAGGCCTTGTGTGACGTCAGGTCTTTTATGCGTAATTCGCATGTGGCGTTGTAGATGTAGTATCCTTAAGGAACTCCATGTAGATGAACTGCGAGATCCACCACCAATGATTAAACTTTGTGACTTTGTGATTCTGTAGCATTTCTGTTCTAAAACCATGTTCTAATAATTTACAGGAAACAGCAAATTGCTCTACCTATATGGGCCGATTGTACTTCTTTGTGTGGCAAACATGACGTTCTTCGGACTGACTGCCTTCAAGATATGGAAGATCAAGAAAGAGACGAAGGTGCTGCGTGGCAAGGAAAGTTCCACACATGCCCAGGACAGAAAAGAGACTCAGAGGTAGGTACCTGAACCAACTTTAAAGAGGAAAGTACCCTAAAAAAGTCTAATGCGTACTAAGCAACCAGGGCATAGCATTAACGAAAAATTATGAGGTATTGCTGACGAAGATGATGATGATAGGAAGAACAACAATGATCAGCCTATCAATTTCCTACAACTGAGACACAGGCCTCTTTTCTGTGAGAGGGGCCCACACAGGCAATCGCTTTATTTTCAAGCATTGCTCTCAAGACGGTCAGGGAAAACATCGTGAGGAAACCGGCAGGTCCTAGAAAGAGATTGTGATGATTTGAAATACCTTGATTCTCATTTGTAAAAGGCATGAATTCTAAGATAAACATAAAAATAGACCAACTCATAAGTTAATAACACTAGTTATTAAGCTTACTAAAAACAATTTCATTGTGGCCAAAAGTATGACTTTCAAATGTTCCAGGTTCACTCTATACGTCAAATTGTTCACCGTGATGGGTATCAACTGGATCCTGGAGGTGGTTAGCTCCTTCTACCCTGATGCTGACTTCTTCTGGCAGTTCTCTGACGCCTACAACGTGCTCGTCGGCCTTATTATCTTCATTATCTTCGTGTGCAAAAAGAAAACATGGAAAATGATTAAGAAGAGGTTCGTCTTGTTTTGTATATGTCTTCAACGTTATGATAAAAGCAGTGACTTAAATTGATTAGAAATTTGACCTTATTTTAAGTTTACCTATAAGTTAAAGTTTCCCCACCTTCAGCGTAAAGCTGCACATACACGTGCCTGTAATTTTCACAAAACTATGTAAGTAGCTTGCATGCAATTATGACATTCAACAATCAGAAGTTGCAAGTTACGCATGTGTACTACGTGTTTTATAAACATCAAAGCCGTTGACAGACTGGGCCATAGCCAATAGCGTAATTTAAAGCTACACTTAGTTTCTTAAATTTAGGCAAGTCGGGCCATGGCATTGGTGTGTATATTACTCAATAGATACCAATGCATTTAACTTCATTATACGGTGTTGTGAGTCAATTAATTATATGAACTTATTAGATAAACGTGAAGTTAATAAGTAATACGATAATGTGAAAATTATGTATAACTTAGTTCTTAATAGGGCTTTTTCGATAGTTTGAGCAGTTTATAATAAAAAGAGTAAGAATGAAATCGAATCAGTCCTAGGTTACCAAAGTATTCAAATAGACTGTGAAGCATTTCTTATTTATATTCTTATTTTTAGCGATATTTAAGACATATTTTTAGTTATATGAAATGTGTTATTGTACGACTATTTAGTAACTGTACAAAAAAGTCCTAAGATTGAATCATTCTGTACCCAGGATTAAAGATTTTCAACGAACTGATTCGAATAGCAGAGAGATGAACATAAACAGTGTCACCAATAGAAATATAAACCGTGAGCAAATTAACCAAGATAGAACTGCCAGTCTTGAGACGGTAAAAACAACACTCGACGGAGAAGGAGACTCTAGACATAGTAGCGACGTAACACCATTGTAGTTAACAAGAAATATTAATTGCAACCGTTGGCCTCGCTGAGATAATAAGACTTCTATTTGAAGATAATTTTATTACAATAGTACTAAAAAGAGAAAGGACTGTGACATCAAAACATCACAACGTCTTATTAGATGATGCTGATGAAAAAAACATTCAGAAGCTTAAGACCATTGTTGACAACAAAGACAAGACTGGTAATATTAACAGCAAACACATTGAACAAAATAATCTTGGGGCTGAGTTGAGGTGTACGGAATAAAAGAACTAGTGAAAAGGTACAGGAAACTTGTCCACAATTTATTTAGTGACTGGTAGTTTTTTACTAACTTTTGCATAATGTGATGGTAACTAATGTAAGGGCTTGTACAAAGTAGTGAGTGATTTAGATAACGATAACGCTGTGTTGTAACGGTTAATTTATGAATGTCGATAATTTATAAAATATTTAATTAATAAAACCTTTATATAAAAATGAATAATCTTTCTATTTTATACACCAATTTGATTTCCGTATTGCACTTCTAGTTAACAGCATTGGTTTGGGAAAAGATAGTGTGCACCATCGAAATTAGATTTTAATATTTAACGGTTTATGTTAATTTTGCAATGTAAGCAAGTCAGGTGAACAGCAAACAGGACAGGTGGAGGAAGATATAATATAAAGTACGTGGATTGTTACAGACTATTGACTAAAAACATCAACGTGTGCTGCTTTATTTTAAGGATGTTATGTCATACAGCTTCATAATGCTTATTTTGTCGTTTTTGTGACCAGTCCATGAACTCAAATGCACTAAGAATTAAACCCGGGTTTCCGAAACGAAAATAAACGATTTCTCAAAATCAAACTTTGAGGGGTAATCATTGCGTAGCATACTATCAGTAACAATGTTAATATTGACCGTTTAAAAACATTCATTGCGATACATTTTTTATAACTTAATATGTCATATATATTGGTAATCCATTGCTTCATAATATTAGTATGTAGCAATGGATTATCACTATACTTTAAAAATATTCAGATTGTGATAGAAAGAGTGTTACATAATTACGGTGCAGGTCAATTGAAATCGTTTGACCTAAGTTTGATTTTGGCTGGCTGATATACTTCAGTCAACCAGTCACATCAATTGACCTGCGTCAACATTTTTTTTAAATCTTTTTTTTTATTTTCGTTCGAGAAGTCGGGTATTAGTGAGCACATTAATATTTGTTAAACTTCATTGATTCAACGCTATGAATTTTTAACCTAGTATTCTAGATTATGTCTTGATGATTTTTGTATACCTAACGTTTTGCAAAGTTTTGCATCCAATGTTTGCGCTTTCAATTCAACTGTTAATGACATATCTGAAAATTATTTGGAGAAGTTCCAAGAGTTATATAAAATAAATTACGTATGTGTCACCGTCTGATTGTGAACACCGTTAGTTTATAATCTATCTCGCGATATTATAAACTGACGATAAACTGTGAACTGCACCATACTGCTTACCGACCGAATAAGTTAGGTTAGTTTAGAACCGTGCCAACCGCGCGCGAGCTGAGCGACTGAAGTGAGCGATGACGCGGTAGCGGCTGGCGAGCGCTACTACCAACTTAGTGGCAGTTACTTGACTATTTAGTAATAGCGCAAGGTACTATCCGTCTTGATACCAGTTCGCAATTTGTCGGACAAATTATAAACTATGGAAAAATAGTGCGTTAAATTGTAAATGCTTTTTGCAGTTCACAATTTTTCGATACTTTGTAATCTCGCGAAATAGATTATAAACGGACGATGTTTGTAATGTTACGGTGACATATATTATATAATATCTATACAGGGTGTCCCGAAACTCAACGTCAAGCGGGTACGGGGCAATAAGCTAGGTTGTACCAGCTCTAGCAAAAATAAAAAAAATGTAGTACATTTTTTTTTAAGACAAGGCGTCAAAGTTTCGCGATAAAACGTTTTTAACCATGACTTAATTAAACTTAATTTTTTGTACTAGACTCACAATATTAATTATTGGTTTTGTGACTGCAATCAATTGCATAGTTATTTAGGAATACATTAAAAAAAAACACTGAACAATTTAGAAATTTGTGATTACACAGTACCTAAATATCTGATCTAGGGTGTTGATTTTCAACATTTTCAAAAGAATACCTATTATCACTTAACCAAATAATAACATGCATTTTATTTTTTATTTTTGCTAGAACTGTTACAACCTAGCTTATTGCCCGGTACCCGCTTGACGTTGAGTTTCGGGACACCCTGTATACATACAAATACATTTATTGTATTACATTTATAGTACTGCCTATTAATAGCAGTTATGTCTACGCCACGGGCGATGTTATACTAAACTGCCATAACAATTTTGCCTTTTTTTCCCCGCAATTTAAATGTTCTAACTATTAATTACCTATTGCTATAACATGCATCCCTTTTGCTTGCTTAATGTGTTGTCGCTAACAGCATAATTATTTGTGCACAGATACGGGCAGCTGAGAGGAGACCCGTTGTCCAGGACACAGACCACCATGTCAACATCTAGGACACACTCCAACTCCCGAGATGAAATACAAATGAACTCCGTAAAAAAATAATATAAACCTCTATTCATTATTTGGCAGCAATTTAAACGGAGTTAAGGGCCCGCTACACGAAGCAACTTGGATCCGCAAACAAAATGTAGTATCCACACTAGTTACACGATATACCGTTTTGGCGTCTCAACGTTATATGCTTGCTTGTGCAAGTAAGATGCAGCATGTACCCAGGCCGTAATGTAATCGCACATAAAACAACAGATTTGTCACCGAGGGAATCAAATGTGTTCTTAGAATATTTATCGTTGTTATAGCTTTTGTTACTTAAATTTTTATTTATTTTGATAAGATTATTTTACTACATTTTGCATGCTTACACACCAAAATTAGGAAAAAAACAATATGTTGTTTGATGACATTACATTACCTTTTGCCGAGAAAACCAGTCAAGCTTAGTTAAATGTGCGCATGACATTCAAAACCGAACTTAAAAGGTCACAATAAAAAATATGAGTGTTTTCTCGTCCGTTCTTTGCAAAAAAAAATTTTTAGAGATTTTAATATACAACAAACTTGGGGCCAAAGTTGAAAGAAAAATATTGTAAACATTGCCTGAACACTTGCCTTACAATACTGTTTTATGTCGTATATTAACTTTGGATCAGTAGATAGAACCTTTACCTACCCATACTTCTTGAAAATAGGTATCTAAGTTGAAAGCTGAGTGCTGTCTTCGCTCCATTTTTAAAATTACCAAGACTGCTTGTAATAATTTTATAATACTAAAACTGATCAAATAACGTATACTTTAAACCGCAAATAAAGTCTGTAACTTGCACAAAGTATGCAAGTAACTTGCATTTCATTGCGATCTTGCGATAATCAAGTTTTTGGCATGGTACGATTGTGCATAATTACATGCTATATACCACTTAAATACAGCGTGTGTTAGAAAAGTTTGGTCGAATTAAAGGGACCAACATCGTAATAAATAATCAGCTGCTCCGCACACAACTTCAGACAATCATTATTATTAAATTCCCGTTCGTCCCACGTGGGACGATAGCAGTGGCACGATCCGGAATACACTTGAGACAACTGATTATTTTCTGACGATTACGATGCTGGTCCCAGAAGAAAGTGGTTCAGTTTGATGGTCTGTACTGTACCACACCCTTTAATATGACCAGACATTCCTAAAACAAGCGGTTTTTAAACAAGATTATATTATGAAAATAAAATATTGTTTAAAAATAGAAAAAAACGTTTCACTAGCAAAAAAAGCATGGCAGAATAGCATGCAAGCTACTTGCATATTTTTATGCAAGTTACAGGCCTGTGTATTACCGGTTTTATTATACTGACTGCAGTTTGCTGCTTAGTTTTTAATGATAGTTATTATTGACAAAACTGTCCTGTACTCGTAGTTATAAGGTAGCTATATTATTATCTTGCACTTCAAGATTTATCCTTTATATTTTAAGAACTAGTTTTATTGTTGTTGCACCCCGAAGTTATTGTGGAATAAACATTTGAAGCATTTACTAGTTAAAACGCCATATCTAATGATATACACGTATATTATGCCATTATTGGTTTAATGTAGTTTGTTTATTTATTAATTTTTAATGACAGTCCTGATGGAGCGAATTGAACAAAAATATTATTTCTGAATTACCAATGTAAAATAAATATCAAACATTAACAAAATAATATCGATTTAATTTAGCTTTATGTTAGAAAACTTTTTCGGTTTTTTGCAACAAGCTCAAGCAAGATCTGTAGAGCAAAATTAACTTTTACTCGAGCTAAGAAGGCTGCAGTATAATTAACCTTATCACTATTAAGTTAAGATCGCATCCGCATGAAACGCTTAAACACATGCAGCAATAACCACACTAACGTAATAGAAATAAGTTTCTTTTTCATTTATACCGTACTTGGGTTGATTAAAGTTTGATTTTGCTCTATAGATCTCGCCTTTTAAGCATTTACCTTGATCTCAAGAAAGTAGCATCACGGCTAAGTGTGCATACATCACAAGAATAACTTATTAGATATAATAATATTATTGTAAACATATAAATAAAGTATTTTGTGTAACACAATTTTGTCTGTAAGCTCATATACAAGATGAGAGGTCCTGGCCCCGTTCGTCGCTCACCACACAAAAACTCAATTTGTAATCTTGCAATTATAGCAACGTTTGAATGTGTTTAATTATTTCAATAAAAACCTTATCTTCTTGAACCCATATCTAGTCAATGCTCAGTGTAGGTTGTTCCATTGCAAGCCATTTTTTTCTGGTCTTGAGCATCCCTTCTTTCCACGGTCGTCCCACATCCAACTTTTACTTATTACTTACCCGAATTGCAAAGAATATTGATAATCCATTGCTTCATGTTCGAAAAATTTGTCTGCTCAACAACATCAATAACGCAATGAATGTTGTAGAACTGTCAAAATGAAATCCATTGCTTCTGTTAGTGTGTAACGCAATTACCCGGCAGATTAATATTCCACCTGGCTGATGGCCTGCCAACGTGCAATCAATACCTCGAGGCCGAGACTAATGAACATTCTATCAGAGATAACAATGATGAAAAAGTCAAAAATTAATGTGACTGACATTTGCAACCGAGACGTTTAAGTCAATCCCGTTGAAGACTACTGTGGAAATACGAAACGCTTTGAAAGCGGACTTGATTGCCTAGAGAAGTAGCAAATCTCTTCGCTAGTCCTATTACTAGTCATTTGTCAAAATGCACCGTTAAATTCAAGCGATGTTTAGTAAAATCCTTTTCCACCCTTATAATAGTCTTTTCCCAGCTAAGTTGGGGTTAAATTCCAGTATATCCAGATATGGCTGAATATCACAATTTAATGTACAGACACCAGCACATCAAGCTACCCCAAACTGTCAAATTTTTGCAATTGAACATGAACCTTATGCTTATGTTATAAAGATGAAAATCTATCAAATAAATTTGACTGATTGGGGTAGCTTCATGTGCTGGCGTCTGTACGTGGAGCGACTTCTATAAATGCCGTCTGACCTCCAGAGGTAAGAATTGCCGATGTCATATGGGTGGACAAGTTACCAGGTCTGCCTAGATTTTTTTTTTCTCAAACTCAATCAATTACTCAAACTCAAAGCATTTATTTCAATTAAACCATTTACAGGCACTTTTGAACTGTCAAAAAGTCGACCAGTTGGAAAGTTGAAGCTAGTTGCCCATTCCAAAACGTAGATCTCTATGGAGAAGAACGGACAATAAACTCCATGGACACTCTTTTTAATCATGTTAAGTATTACAAAAACTTGGGAACATTATTCTTGTTGCTTACCTACTACAAATCAAGGTTCTTCTTCAGAACAGGTTTACACTACCGCTGCACCGAGTCAGTTGTTGAAATAAGAACTTAATTGCTATAGAAATGCAGTTCTATATACAAAATTAAAGCACAGTTCAGTGCTAAATTATCTGCCTCGCTGGTCTGGTGATCGCAAGCGCTACTGCTGAGCATGAGGTCCTCGGTTCGATTCCCAGGTCGGGCAAAGTGTTATTGGATTGTACCACCTGGGACCAGACCGGTAGTTGGATTTGTGCTGGCAGTAGGTTCTCACCGCCTATTACGACTTAAAACATAACTGGCGAAATGTGGGTGTTAGTTATCATAGGTACGACCTCCGCCCAACTATTCGGCGAAACAGGCGTTAAATGATGTTAAGAACTTTGCCTAGATCGAAATTAAGTTCGAAATACAAATACTGGCTTTATGCTAGAACTAGAACGTAGACGCAATGCGTCATATTTACGATCGGAATAAAACCAAACTTATGAATGAACACGAAATGGAATGACATCGGTACCGTTCGTTTTTTAAAGCAGTGACTGATTTGTCAAACTTCTACACTAAAAAGCAAACACAAAATACTTGTAATGTCAAATAAGAATTCAAATAACAAAGATTCAGGATCAGGATTTAAAAAACGAACTAGAGCTATGATCACGCCATCTACCATTAACTGTGGCTGACCTTCCCCATTGTATTGAAAAAACAAGATGGCGGCTTTAGATCCGCTTGTGGCCACGCGCAATAGATCCTTGTACCGTTGCAGCTTGTATGAGGCTAAGTTAATCACGTTGAATTAACTTATGATTATTTAGTACCTATTATTTAGTATTTAGTTTTGCCAGCGGGTTCACCCGCGTAGAGGTCGAAAATTATCCCACGGGAACGTTCAATTCTGGGATAAAAAGTATCCTATGTGTTATCCCAGGTTATAAACTAGCTATCAGAAAACATACAAACTTTAGAGATTTGTAATATTAGTATGATAAGCATAATTAGCCTAGGTATAATGTGGAAGCACTGCTGGGACCACAGGACAGATAAAACCTCTTTTATCTATTCTGTGGGCACAGGCCACCTCTTAGGGATGAAAGTCACTTTTCAAAGCATTTATTTCACATGGGCACTTTTGAACGTCAACATTTACATTAAAATAGAATTGATTCTAGTCGCCCCTTCCAAAATTTAGTTTTCGTATGGAGAAGAATGGTATTGAAACTCCACCGTTACTCTTTTAAAATGTTTTTAAAACCGCAGTAACATGAAAAGCCCGGTTGAGCAGTCACGGCCTCTCAAGGCCAACTGCGAGATGCCCAACAAAAAAAAAAGCAGTAACATGACGGAGTAACATGATGGCCGCAGTAACATGACAGCCGCAGTAAGACGGCCGCCGCAATATGACGGCCCCCGCAATATGACGGCCGCCACCATATGACGGCCCCCGCAATATGACGGCCCCCGCAATATGACGGCCACCGCAATATGATGGCCACCGCAATATGACGGCCGCTGCAATATGACGGCCGCCGCAATATGACGGCTGCCGCAATATGACGGCCGCCGCAATATGACGGCCGCCGCAATATGACGGCCCCCGCAATATGAAGGCCGCCGCAATATGACGGCCGCCGCAATATGACGGCCGCCGCAATATGACGGCCACCGCAATATGACGGCCGCCGCAATATGACGGCCGCCGCAATATGACGGCCGCCGCAATATGACGGCCGCCGCAATATGACGGCCACCGCAATATGACGGCCGCCGCAATATGACGGCCGCCGCAATATGACGGCCGCCGCAATATGACGGCCGCCGCAATATGACGGCCGCCGCAATATGACGGCCGCCCCAATATGACGGCCGCCGCAATATGACGGCCGCCGCAATATGACGGCCGCCGCAATATGACGGCCGCCGCAATATGACGGCCCCCGCAATATGACGGCCGCCACCATATGACGGCCCCGCAATATGACGGCCCCCGCAATATGACGGCCACCGCAATATGATGGCCACCGCAATATGACGGCCCCCGCAATATGATGGCCACCGCAATATGACGGCCGCTGTAATATGACGGCTGCTGTAATATGACGGCTGCTGTAATATGACGGCTGCTGTAATATAACGGCCGCCGCAATATGACGGCCGCCGCAATATGACAGCCGCAGTAATATGACGGCCGCAGTAACATTGACGGCCGCCGCAATATGGTACGGCCGCCGCAATATGACGGCCCCCGCAATATGACGGCCGTTTTAATATGACGGCCGCAGCAGTATGACGGCCGCAGTAACATGACGGAGTAACATGACGGCCGCAGTAGCAGGACGGAGTAACATGATGGCCGCAGTAACATGACGGAGTAACATGATGGCCGCAGTAGCAGGACGGAGTAACATGATGGCCGCAGTAACATGACGGAGTAACATGATGGCCGCAGTAACATGACGGAGTAACATGATGGCCGCAGTAGCAGGACGGAGTAACATGATGGCCGCAGTAACATGACGGCCGCAGTAACATGACGGCCGCAGTAGCAGGACGGAGTAACATGACGGCCGCAGTAACATGACAACGGCCGCATTAACATGACGGCCGCAGTAATATGACGGCCGCAGTAGCATGACGGCCGCAGTAGCAGGACGGAGTAACATGACGGCCGCAGTAACATGACAACGGCCGCATTAACATGACGGCCGCAGTAATATGACGGCCGCAGTAATATGACGGCCGCAGTAGCATGACGGCTGCAGTAACATGATATGTAATCACTATACATTATAAAATAAAGTCCCCCGACGCATCTGTCTGTCTGTTCGCGACAAACTCAAAAAGTTCTAAACGGATTTTCAAGCGGTTTTTACCAATAGACAGAATGATTCATGAGGAAGGCTTACGTGTATAATTTATAAAGATTTTGCTTAAATTGGTTAACGCGGGCGAAGCCTCTGGCAAAAGCTTGTAATATTATAAATGTGAAAGTTTTTTTTTTTTTTTTTTAATCTTTATTTATTAATGGAGGTTTGTTCATAATTGAACATGTCACCCCCGTAAGAATAAACATGAACACATTTACATCACAATACTTAAATGAACTACTTGTACAAATCATACAGTGGATTAACTTAAGGCGATCTATTCTTATACCTATATGAGTAAGCTTATAAAGTAATTTGGCATCCTCCGAAAGCGGAAAAGACAAAACGCTATTGCACCATCCAACATCGAATGGGGACACCGCGCCTTGGAGTATCGAATATCTAAATGCTTCATTACGAACACACTCCATCAAGATGTGATATACGTCCTCTACAATATCACATTCGGTACACTTCGAAGAGTTGACTTTTCACATCAGGAAACCGAACTTATTTAATGGAATGTGTCCTGAGCGAAGTCTAAAACTCGTCACAATGTCGTACCTTCCCATATTGCATTTTTCAAACCAAGGTACTTGAGGCAAGGCTGGTTGCATGGTTCTGTACCAAATTCCTTTGGTAAGTGATCTTTTGTCAAAATATTCAGACCACAATTTGTTTGAAAACTCCTTAACAGTACCCATCAAATTCGTGTAGTAAGGCAAGCAATTAAAATCAATACCATCAACCGCAGCTTCTCTGGCCAATTTATCGACCGATTCATTACCAATTAGACCAATATGGGAAGGTATCCACTGCAATATTACCTTCTTATTTATGGTGTTAAGTTCGGATAAGGTACTTAATATATAATAAGCCAGGGGAATACCTCTGGCCATTTGAGTACATCGTACCAAATGATGAAGTGCACTTTTAGCATCAGTAAATATTACAAAATTAATATCTTTATTAATTGATCTAATGTATGACAGTGATTCTGCAATACCGATGAGCTCAGCGTGCATAATAGATATTTGAAGATTATTTACATTAAGCTTTATGAACTCCTTTGTTTGTATATCTAGAAAGGCAGCGCCTATCCCCTGCTTGTCCTTGGAGGCATCTGAATATATTTTGTAAAAGCCTGAATATCTTTCGTGTAAGAATTTACTACAAATGAACAGTATTTTTTTCTTTTTATATTGACGTTTAGGTTTATTGACGTTATGAATTTCGAAACTTATAAAACTACTTGTGTCCAAATTATTCATCCAGGTATCTAAAGTAAACATCTCCAATTGCTTGCTTGAGTGTACAGGCTGTGATTTTAAATGCATGTGAATCGTCACTAACAATGGTGTTTTCTTGCACCTCCAATATAAATTTTGACTATGGTTTGCTAAATCTTCTAATAACGAAATTATAGGATTGTTGCTGAGCGACTTTGTCTTAAGCCAGAATTTACCAGCAAGGAAGGCACGCCGCACAAATAAAGGCTGCAATAATAACTCTGACTCCATAACATGGATAGGAGTACTTTTTATAAAACCCCCTATAATGCGCATGTACTGATTCTGTACTTTATCCAGCTTGGCACAATTACTCATGGCGCTAGTATCATATAGAAAACTTGCGTAGTCTGATCTACTTCGAACGACAGAAATGTATAGCATTCTTAAATAGTATGGATGTATACCCCAACTAGACCCCGTCAATACTTTAAAAATACTTAAAAATTTCATAGCTTTCTCCCTAGTTTCATTAATATGTTTTGTCCATCTTAGTTTTCGATCAATCCACATACCTAAATATTTAACGCAATGTACATTTTCTAATGCTGTTTCATCTACCACTAAAGTCACCCTTTCATTACAGTAATTATTTTTAAAAATACATACCTTACTTTTATTTGGAGAAATTGTTAAGCCTAGGTTCCGAAGAAGTTCACATAAGGTGTTAATAGAATTTTGTAATATTCTAGTACCTTCATAAATAGATTGAGAAGTATAATATAAAACAAAGTCGTCCGCATATTGGGATATAAAAATATCCCTTTCAACAGCTTTACATATATTTATTGTTGCCACATTAAAGAGTAGTGGGGATAATGGGTCGCCCTGAGCCAGACCTCTACTAGCAGTTCTAGTAATATATCCGCTTTCAGTTTTGATTTTAATTTTCCTATTATTCAAAAAATTCCAGAGGTATTGACATATTTTCGACCCCGCATTAATTTTATGTAAAATTGTTAATAAGGTCGTTATATCAATGTTATTATAGGCATTGTCAATGTCAATAAAACAACTAATAGTGTGCAACCTTTGAGAGAAACCCTTTTGAATACGAGAAACTAAACAACTTAAGCTATCGAAACAACCCTTAGTTCTTCTAAAACCTACCATATTCGGTGAGAACATACTATGTTTTTCTACAAACCATTCGAGCCTCCTATTAATTATTTGATGAAAGATTTTTCACACACACGATAGTAAGGATATGGGCCTCAAAGACGAAATCTGATTATCCTAATCAGATTTCGTCCCTTCCAGGTTTTGGGATTGCAATTATTTCAATATCACGCCACTGACTAGGAATAAAACTGAGTGAAAAGAACTGATTAAACAGCAACAGGAGTATGACCTTACCGTTATTGGGTAGATTTTTAATCATGGAGTATGAGATACCATCGCACCCAGGAGATGTATCCTTTGCTTTAATACATTTAGTTAACTCCTGCATGGAGATATTAGTCTCCAAATTTAAATTAGGTAATGTAAATTTTGGTTGATTCGGCATAACATAATCTGGCGTAAGACTGCACATTAACTTTTTTGCTTTGGTATCGTCTATAATAGTTCTAGGAACCCGGTAACCCTTTATCCATTTCATCTTGCGCCACATTTCAGAAACTGAAATATTATTATCAATTGTCGAGCATAATTGAATCCAGTTATTAAGCCTTGCTTGTCGTATTAATTTTTGTGCAATTGCAATTTTGTTTTGTAAAATTACTAAGTTGGTAGGATTTGGATTTTTACGAAAATTGGATAAAGCTAATCTCCGGACTGCCACTGACTTAGAAACTTCTGCATTCCAATATGTTTTAGGGGAAAATTTCGAGTCGGGATTTTGCGGTATTTTAGTCAGAGGGATATGTAGGTCTGCTGCAAGATTTATATAGTCCATGAAAATATCATAAGCTTTTTGAGGGTCCACAGGAAGTTTTAAATTTGAAAACATATCTTCAAGACCTGTTTTATACGAATCCCAGTCGGCATTTTTATAATTTCTTTTAACTACAAACATTTTATTCATTCTACATTCAGTAGATAATTTGATAACCAAATGGTCACTTCCCAAAGTCTCATTTAAAACTGACCAATTAAAATTGAGCGCAATATCAGATGTAGCCAAGGACAAATCAGGAGAAGATTCCTGCAAAGTACCGTTTACCAATTCAATGCGAGTTACACTGCCATTATTTAGTACAACATAGCTATTATCTACGAGGGAGTCTACAATTTGAACACCTCTCAGGTCTGTTTTATTGGACCAATTCGTATGGTGGGCATTAAAATCACCGATTATGATTGATTTCTTATTAAATAATGAAAATAAATTATTCCAATCCGTTTGATTAGTCCGAACAGAAGGTGGGCAGTATACAATTATTACATTTTCAATAAGAGAATAATTAAAAATTTTAACATGAAGGACTTCTAATCCCGGTAGGTACATGTTTAAGTTTCCTACTTCAGCTTTTAAAGATTTATGAGTAACAATAGCCACACCTCCATATGAGTCGTCCCTGTCTTGACGAAATATGTTATAGTTATTTATTTTCAAATGACTGTCGGGATCTAGCCACGTTTCCGAAATAGCAGCTATATGTATTTTATCTTGGTTAAGTAGCTGAGAAAAAGCTGCTAGCTTAGGTTTAAGACTGCGGGCGTTCCACTGGATTATATTCAATTTTACATTTTCTGTGTTATCCATTAAAGAAATTAATTACCATTTGCAACAACGTAGATTCCGATATTTTGTCAACCACCAACAGTATAAACCACTCGATACATAGTTTAAGAATATTTTGAATTTTAGTATACCATGAACAGTTTTTAAGGTAAATAACTTCTTTAATTCGTGATAGTAATTCGTTACATGTTGTGTTGTGTTCAGTGTTACCTTTTGTTTGTTTGTTATAATTTTTTAGGCCGCACACGTAATCGTCGTTAGTTCGCGGTTGCTCTGACAAGCCTGACTGCCATTCTAATAGAAATTCGGATAGGTTTTGCTTCTTTTTCAGAGAGTTCTTCTTCTTCAGTGGTGTCTTATTGTGTAGGTTAGCAGAGCTAGTTGCTTCTTCGACGTGAATGTCCGCTTCAACCGTAACAACTTCTGCAAATGTGGGGGTGTTCTCAAATGAAGAAACATAACCAACTCGATTATTTACTTCTTTCTGTTTAGCTTGACCATCTACACGAGGAGAAGGTGGGACATACACAGTTAAGGCCCGCTTGTATGAACAATTGAATTCAGCCATGATTTCACGTATTCTACGTTCTTTTAAATATAGGGGGCACGTTTTAGATAGGGCCATATGACTGCCTGAGCAATTTATGCATTTAAAAAATTTCGTTTCACAGTTTGCATGATCTCCGCCACACTTGGGACATATAATTTTATTGGAAGGACAAGTCCCAAGTCTATGACCCAGTTTCCAGCAACGTGAACACTGTGAAACCGGATATATATAACGTTCAACCTTGATTCTCAAACCATCGGTATAAACGTATGGAGGCAAAGCATTTCCTTTAAAACATATTCTCACTACTTCACAAGGAGACCAGCCTCCTTCCTTGTTCCGACGATTTAAACGCTTCACAGAGGTAATCTCAACATTATTTTGACAGAACAAACTGCTCAGTATCTCTGGTTCGTTCAGTTCCAACTCAACGTCCTTTATAACACCGTACGAGTAATTTACTTCCATATCTTTGGTAAATCTCCACCTCTTGGCAATAAACTCTTCACATAAACACAACTTATTCATATTTGATTCATCTTGAAATTGTATTCGAACTCTAAATGGACTCAGATATTTAACGTGAACGATATCATTAATTTTATTTGCCTTTAACAATTTAGCCAATGCAAAAGATTTCGGAAGTTTATCACTGCATGATATCGTAACTTCTAATTTCGGTATTTCCTTCTCCGGACTATTCAAACGAGATTTTTTACCTTTTCCTCTATTATTTACAATCTTCCATTCTTCATCAGATTCTTCGTCCATATTTCTTTTTTGGCCAGTAATAGGTAATTCTTCAGTTTCATTCATCTCAATCAAGTTTTGGTTGTCATCCTCCAATGTATTATCGTTTAATATATTTTGCTCCATTGCAAGTAAACAACACCTGGCGCACGCGCCCCGCGCGCCCGCGCATGCACCGGCCGGTGGCCACCTGCGTCGATTAGCACGTAAACAACACGAATTCTTGGAATTGAAATAACAACTAATTAATTAAGTAAAAACACGTCTGCTTCGCACGCTTGCCGAAACGAACTGAATGTGAAAGTTTGTGAAGATGTTTTGATGTTTGTTACTCAATCAACCAAAAACAGCTGAATGGATTTGGATGAAATTTGACACACAGATAGGTTATAACCTGGACTAATACATAGGATAGTTTTATCTCGATAGTACGTTCCTGTCGGATAATTTTCACCTCCACGCGGGCGAAGCCGCGGGCAACAGCACGTAAAATATAACATAACATCAAGCTTTGTTTCCCCGAAGGGATGGGGAGATGTGTACCTATAGTACACCCACATTTCATCAGTTACGTTTAAGTCCCACGTAATACGAGGCGATCCTATTGCCATCAATCAGGAAGGTACTAATCTAGACTCCTTGAGGAATTCCTGATGGAAAAAACACATTGCCTGACCTGCAGGCTTAGCATGATGTTTTCTATTTCTACGGAGAATAGACAGTGCTTTTTCAATACAAGGTGACTTTTCGTTTCTCCATTTTTGACATCGCACCGTAGGTATCCTTCTACAATCTGTAATTTTGTCTTTCGTTTCTAACGATCTTTGTCTAAACCTTATAAATGTAGACTATTTCAGAAGAATATTTCTACCCAAACTGTCAAAATCACGCTAACAACAAACTTTCTACTCCACGGCCACAAAGTATATATACGGTTATCTATAAAATCCATGATTTGTTTAGAACGCATAAATGTAACAATTATTAGAAAAAACATTGCTAATTCCTGATTCATTGATAATGCCTATAACGTTCCCACTGCTGGGGCACAGGCCTCTTCTCCGTAAGAGGGAGTGGGCCGTTATCCAGCACGCGGGCCCAGTGCGGGTTGATAGATTTCACACGTCTTTGAATTTTTGATTCGACATGCCGGTTTCCTCACGATGTTTTCCTTCACCGTTTGAGAGCAGTGGTGATGAAATTGAAAACTTTTACATTTATAATATTAGTAAGATAGTATTTTTTTCTTTGGCCGGCCTCGGTGGCGCCGCTCATCCTCAGGCACCCACTGTGTAGCGACTATTGCCCAGCAATCACTGTGCATGCGGCTGGCGTGACCCGCCCAGTCACATTAGCCTGGCTGCCTTTTTGCCTACGTCAAGGATTCCTGGTGTGACAACCTAGACGCGAATTACAAGGGCTGGATCGAAGTGGTCATGGAAAAGGATGTCTGGAGGGATTTGGAGGAGCTCAACTGTGGGACAGCGTATGGCAATAAAAAAAATGTCTCACGAACGACGCGCGCTTTACTTTTCTTTTATTCTTTTCTTCTTTACCAAGTGTAACGCGCTGTTAATACATACATCACGCGGCAGTATTGTGTAATAATAATATTGACTTATCTACTAAAGATTTATGATGTTTTTTAAATTTAAATAATAATAATTTAATAATTTTAATTAATTAATATTTATATTTTTTTTTTTTTTTTTTAATAATTTTGTTTTTTTTGTTTTTTAATTTTATTTGTTTTTTTTTTTTGGTTTTTTTGTTTTTTTATTTAATTAATTAATTAATGGTTAAGTAAATGATATGTATATGACATGCCAATTGCATGATGTTAAAACTACACAGGTACCTTAATTAGAGGCATTTAACACAGCTTTCAGTACGGTCTAAATTTCAGACAGCAAACACCACAAAAACTACTATAGTAATTATCGTTATATTTTTCTAGTGTTGTTCTCGCCACATTCATTCATCTTTGCAATAAATTACAATCATGATTATACCTAATGTTATATTTCTTTGGATTTCTGCTACATTATATTACATCAATATATCATATAATGTACCAGTTGCTGTATAGTGGAGAACTATTTTAAAACTACTTCCAACCAAAGAACAGTTTTACAATCCATACATTGCCCAGAGTTGCGTCTTGAATGTGCCTACCACTTTGCTCAGAGCAACCTATCATCGAGGCATTAATCAAAGTAATCAAACTGAATGGTTTCGTGAGTTCCTTCAGTAGTGTAGTCTGTAAAGATTGTTATACTGTGCTCAAAGTCTGATCCACAAATTTATCATTCATAAGTTGTGCAAACATTATTGTATTAATACATTCATAATAGTTACATTGTGTACAAGCATTTGTGCACACTTTATTCATTAGGACAATCTTTCAACAGGTCCATTTCTTGGGCTTGGCACTGAGTGGTTGAAACATTTGTTGTTTTGGTAGTTCCACTTCTGGTACCCTGGGATGTCTCCAAACTATTGGTGAAATCCTTCATTATGTTGAACCTAAAAATAACACTTTTCTATTAAACTTACACAGGGGATGGATGGTTTTGAGCTTACGGGTGGTTGCTGGATCAAAAATCAACGACGTGATCAGATTGGCTGTTGATAGTTCAGCCAACAGTTGATATCATCATCTGATGATGAGGCTGATGCCTACAGCAGTCCATTGCTGGAGATAGGCCGCTCTAATTGCAAACCATTTAGCTTTATTCTCGGGCTATGCTTGGAGTTTCTCTGAAATCGAATCCGGAACGATATGATCCGGCAGAGAACCAAACTTGTCAACATCACAGAAGAAGCAAGCTTTAGTGGCAATGGGCCAGCCATATTAGCCGTAGAACCTATGACCGTTTGGGTGCTCGAGACCTCAGGTGATATGCGTTAAACAAATTGTTAACTAAGTTTTGTGAAGATTTTCGTTCCAGGAATCGTTTGTTAGAGTTTTAACATCTTAAAATCAACAATTGTATCTGCTCTGGTCCAGGTCTGCACATGAAGACTGAATAAAACCACTGTCGCATACAAATGCACTGTGTACCCAATGACTAAACCGATTGCCCCCGTTTTTCCTGTGCCTAATCTCTCTCCGGTCGTTTCAGATTGCCGTCCCATCAGATGGACTATAAGAATGAGGAACTAGAGAATGCACCTATGTTCTATAATATGTCCCGCGCCGAAGGTCTCTGCTGAGATTAGTCGACATGGGCAAAATTTGGTCTGGAGGATTATTATTTAATACCTTTCAATGAGCAATTCTTGAATATGTATATAATTATAACCTGAATCTCGGAAACGGCTTCAATGATTTTCATGAAATTTTGTATGCAGGGGGTTTCGGGGGTGATAAATCGATCTAGCTAGGTTTCATTTTTAGAAAATGTTAAAACAAAAAGAAAACCGAGCAAACCTCGGTCATCCAGATATTTGTTATTAAGTGCCTCACGAATGATGACTTACAAAATTTCAAACAACTCACCTCTTACACAGCTGGACATATATTTGCTTATTGAATACAAATAGGAAGAATATGGCGACTCCGATGAGTAGGTTATATGTAGTGGTCAAGATGAACAGCCACAAATTCATGTCAGGGGGAAGCAGCTCCAGGCACCAACTCACTCCCATGACCACAGATAACTTTACATAGGTGGCGAATCTAAGAAAAAGATTTATTTAGTTATTTAAAATATACATTCACATCATGAAGCTCGACTATTTTCTCGATCAAGAAACGTACCCAAGTCCCGAGTCAATAATAGAGATAGGTACATATGTCACAATCGCTTCGTATCTGGTACACCAGCGCCATCTAGTGGCGCTTGATGGAGTTGGTGGGATGCGGTGGCTTGTTTTCTGTTGGCGGTCGGCGCGTGCGTACATCACCAAACCATCGCGCGTTCTGCTATATGTACCTACCTTACTATATGTGGCTACCCATCTACTGTCTTATAACTGCTGGATTGGAATTATAATTTGATTGAGGATACGAATTTGTTTTCTTCACCTAACACTACTCACTGACACCCACATTTAAGAGGACCAACGATGAGTGCTAATAATAATGAAAAGGGTCTTCTTCCGTCATGAGAAGTGGGATTCATGAGGGATCACAGCAAGGAAACAATCGTCTAGCGTGCCATGTTCGAACAGAAAAATTCACCGAAACCAGGTTACTGTTAAGAACTACCTGCAGTTACTCCTGATAAAGCAGATACCAACGCAAGATCATGGTGCGCAACAGCAGATTTGTGTTTCTCCAAAAATCGGGCACCATGCGGCGGTCAACTCGATCTGGCGGTCAGCAAGGTGCTTAAAGGTGAAGCATCAATATGCCTATCTCAAAAAGCCTAGGAAGGGATGGCATGAAACGAATTTAAGGAAGGTACCCTCAAGAACAGTGAAAAACCGAGTCAAAAGGAAACACTACCCGCGTTTGAATGCGTGGCATAATAATGCTGTTGTTAGACCCTCAAAAACAAAAAGGGATTCCATCCGCCGTATTGTGTTCGACCGAACCAAGGGCTATTACGTAGTCGTAGACCGGTAAAAATTGGTGTCTCTTGAGGCAACCTAAGGAGTTCGTGGGTGCACGCTGGCGGATATTGGGTCTGCAGATACCATTGCGTGTAGTCAGTGGTTACTGCACACCGGCGATCCACTAGATAGATATCAAAATCAAACTCAAAGTCTTTGTCGTTCTGCGCTTTGTTGCGGGTGTGTCTTCAGTCATTGCCAGAATTAAATATATACGAGTATAATGACTTAATGCACAAGGAAAATATAATACACAGATAAAATGGCATAGCATAGTAATGGCTATGTAGGTCGTCATATCGCCACCCCCGGAGAATAAAATGGTAATAGCAAAATCACTACTTTTCAGGAAAAATAAAAAACTGATTTTCGACTATATCTTGCCAACTAATTTGTGTAGAGAAACGAGAAATAGGACAATGGTAGCTAATTTTTTATGCTTTATAATGCTTTTAAAGAAGTTTTACTAAGGTTATTTGAACTAAAGATATTTCGAATTTAAAAAGATACTAAAATTCTTGTACTGTTTTAGTTTATTAATATACACTTACAATTTTAATCGCGGCAATTACCAAAACCTATGAATATTGCAATATTACATTACAATAATATTCATTGAAAAATGGATGCCAGATTAATGGAAAACAAGATCATTTGCAATTTTATTCTAGTTAATTTTCAATTTGCATAATTAGGTAACAGAAACTTAAACTTTTATTCTAGGGTTTAAAATGAAACAACGTTATTCTAATAAACTATTATTTTAATTAATAAGTATAGAAAAAAACCATAAGAAAAAAATCAGTCTTCGTGAACTTCATCGGAATCCTCATGATTAAGTTCTTCAGAGCAATTAGCAAATGTGAGGGAGTTATAAAAGGCATGGTAGTAGCTAGGGATTGCTTCTGCCCTACAGAGACTCATAAGGTCGCCGTGTAAAGCCTTACTTATTGAAAGGGGTTTGTTGTAAGCTGGTTTCAATAATTGTATCTCTGTAAGAGAGGTTGAACCATTATGTTTACCCCGCTTGTTTCTTGGCGCAATTCTTGGAAGCGGTTCGACATTCAACCGAGAATAATCTGCATCATAATCATACTTGAAACGTAGAACTGTAGGCTGTGAATGCAAGACACTTACTTCCATTATTTTAGACCATGCTACTTTATGTCCCTCTTCATCTTTGGCCCAGTTCTTATTCTTGATTAATTCTTTTATGTCTTTAAACTCATTTTGTGTCATTTCCTTCACAGTGTACTTCTCACCATTAACTTTTGCATTCAAAATAATTGCGTAAATCTGTTCAGGTGTATAAACAACTTGATGTTTTAGCTCTCGTTCTATATTAGAGTGCATTGAGTCACCTTCGCTTTGACCATGCCCCGTTTCGAAAAATCGGTGTGTGATATTGATTTTCAGTTTCTGAGCGGCAAAAATATAGAA
The DNA here is from genome assembly GCA_947359405.1 of Antitype chi. Taxonomy (NCBI): domain Eukaryota; kingdom Metazoa; phylum Arthropoda; class Insecta; order Lepidoptera; family Noctuidae; genus Antitype; species Antitype chi. The sequence continues at coordinate 4,582,300 of OX375822.1, read as the reverse complement.
TGCAAAAATAAATCTATTTTTATTTTGACCTCCGCAACCGTCAGAGTAAAATGAGATGTTTTTGATACCTCTTCCTGCTTCACCCATGAGAAATTGCCATAAACAGCTACCAATTTCTATTGCTCCTCTTTTTGCGATTGCGTAGTGCCAAACATAGCAGTAACCTTTCAGTCGAGTACTGTCAAATATTGTGAAGTTATACACAGGGTATTTCCTCTTATAGTGAAATATTCCCACTTGAGATTGAGGAATATTCAACACCTTCTCTAAATCAAAGATTGCAACAGTTGTATCTGAAAGGTCAGCTGATTGTTTTTCTTCGTTTTTTATTTGACGCACGCGTTCTTTATTCTTCTGGTGCTGGTTAAATTTCTCTCGCAGAGTTTCTTCTGTACGAGGATCAGCTTGTCGGTAAAGTGCACATTGACCACATTGGTCTTTTTTGGGGCGATGAAAGGAGTAATTAAATCTGGTGTTAAAAATAGTTTCGTACTGTCTTTTAGATGCCATGCGGCAAGAATAGTGCCCTTCAGTATACCAAGCCTCGTACAACCGGTACATTTTAGATATATTAAGTAATTCGGACAGATATTGTCTGGCCGATTTCTTCCGAGTATAATGACTCTCCACAGTAGGAAATAATTGAATGTGCTCTTTAATATTGTCTTCGGTTTCAAGTGACATTTTGCGAGGTCTATTATCATGACAACCTCTATTGTCACTCAAACCTTTATCAGATTTTACCTTTTCTAAGGCTGTATAAACTGTTTGATGTGATATAGATAGAGTATTAATGAAGAATGTTTTACATACTTGCACTTTTTCTGTGTCTAAATAAAAATAGTATTTAATAGTCTGAGTGCGGTTGTTCTTTCGGTTTATTGTCACTTTTTTTATGTCTTCAGCTATTATATGCTTAGCGATGAATTGCCATTGTAACTCATGATCAGCGAGTTGATAGTATTGCTGCATTATAGTTTCTCTTTGCTGTTGGTTGATCTTGTCTCCACATTTTTTTTGACACTTGCATTCAGCCTTTATCGTTTTTTTCTTAAACTCTTTCTTTGACCTGCAACCTACGTAAGCTTCTCCTGAATTCTTTAACCTTTTACTCTTATTGTCTTGTTTTTCTCTTTCATTTCGAACCCGTTTTCTTGTCAATTTTTTCGCGTTAGTAGCACACAATACCTGTTCTAAGCTTGCAGCAGCAGTTTCAGCTTGAGTTATCACTTCACCGGAACTGTCTATGTTATTTCTTTGGTAATCATCTTCATTAAAACTAATAATATTATAATTAATTGCTGAATGGTTAACCTCTACCTCTGACTGAGAAACATTTGTCAAATCGAAATCTTTTGAGCTTGATGGCACATTTTGGTAACTAACTAAGGTGCACTCAGTCAATTTACCGTTGGAAGAGTCACATGGTTGC